>CM063300.1:10251645-11720395 GCA_032173965.1 Sitta carolinensis | reverse complement strand
GCTTCCTTTAATATCAAATATAACCAGTTATCAAGTAAGTGCCACTTAAGCAAAGGGGGATACACCTAAACATGTATCTGCAATCATTGTACAGAAATCTTTTGGAAGTTATAAATTTGAAGGACATCTCTCTGTTTACTTCAACTTATTTATTTAACACAAGTGACCTTTTCTCAGAAGAGTATTTACACTTATAAACTGAGAGAGGAAACCTAAGACTCTCTCATTAGAGGAGATTAGTTTTTAGCACATTAAGCTCTGATCTCAGCAAATACACTTCAGAGCACTACTAAACTGGCCCATTATTTGTTTAGGATGTGTCTGGGAGGCTGCCTGGGTTCAGAGGGAGCCACTCACCCATCTGCAGGTGTCACTGATCAGGCTGATGAACAGTGGGGACAGTTTGCTCCTGCGAACTTCTGGGGACGTGGTGTAAGACACTGCCATAAAGCATTCAGCACAAGCCTTCCTCATTCCCCACACACTATCAGAACACAGATCAAAGAACTTGGGAATCTGCCAAAAATAAGCCAATTCAAAACTAATTAAAGACTAAACAAAGACTGATGCAGCAATATCAAAGTATTGGTTTGAAAACTGGAGACAACGACAACTCAAGAGAGAATAAAATAAGAACAGAAGAAACAGGGACAGGTTAAATGCATACACTAGTTAAAGGAATTGGGAAAAAAAAAAAGGTCTGTCTCTCACTTAGTCCATTAGGAGTGTGTGTACAACTATGTGCAATAAGGTAGAACAGAAAGAATTATTAATGGCCTATTTTCCCTAAAATCAAAATTGAATTGATGCTCATCTAGTTCAGGGAAAATTAAAACTGGTAATTCTAAAGTGTGAGTATATATATAAATACATGTGTGTATATATATAAATACATCACCTCTGCTGTCAGCTGCATTTTTAAACATGTTTTGCCAAGCAAGAACTCTGCATTTCTCTTAATTCCCAGTTTTGCTGTGTAATTGCAACCAAGGCCTTAGCCAAATCAATTAAAAAATGCATGCACACTGATTAATTTATAGAGAAAACAATAAAGGAACTCTTTATTAAGCTTTCTGAACTGAGAAAAAACAAGCCTTGCAAATTGATTTGGTTTTTACATACCAGCAGTCTTTCAGTAGCTTCTTGCCCAACTGCATTACAAATGTCACCAAAATTAGCTGCACAAATCTAAGAAATAAAAAGTCATTAATAACACTGTGTCTCTTTCAAGGGCATCAGTTTGATTATCAACTCCACCATGAATTATTTATCCCATCAAACAACTGCACATGTTTTGACTCTTCCAATTTCAGCCCTGTAAGTGCATCATGTAATATTAACTCATCCCAACAAAGGCTCCTTGGAGCAGATGCCTGAACCCCACATGCCTCTGGGATCAATAGCAATAAAGGCTTCTGCAGCAGGAGCATCATCTGCTCCAGTAACCAGCAGAAGGGACAATAAGGCCACATGAAAGTTTCAATCACTTGGAGCAGCAGCTGTCAAACCCCAAGCAGGCCAGAACATGATACCAGGGTCAGGACTTAGGTGTACTGACAGCACTACCCTGGCTCAAGGTGGCTTAAGGGCTTTGCTGGAGCCAAGTTTAATCAAGGTCTCAAGTTCGTGCCATTTACAGGCCACTGCAGAAGCTCTAATTAAGGCAAAAGGGACATCCCCTCATGCTGGAAAAAGATGCTGGCAAAATCTGAAATCATTTAAGATAGAGCTGTGTTAATACACGTTTTAGTCACCCTCTGTGCTTATTTAGAAGGCAATAAAAGCAGCTCGAATTCCAGCAAGTGCAGTTTGTGTTGCACACCAAGCTGAAGCTCAGCATGACCCTTAAGTCTACTCAAATATTTTAACACTTCTTATGCAACAAGTTTCCTTTTATACTCAAACATTAAATCAAGTAAGACTTACACTTTGGGGATTTCTCCTTTCAATAATAACAATTTTTTTTAAAGAAAGGATGTATCAAATAGCTATTACTTTTGAATTTTGAAATAAGTTGCTAGAAATTATAAAAGTTGCTTCCATCCTATAACCAAACACAGCAGCTTAAAAATAAAGGTTGTGCAAAACCATTAAATGTGCAAGACCAGTTGACCTGCTGGACCCAACCTACTGGCCAAAGTCTATTATCTGTTTCTTTACTGAACCATAGAAACTAGAATCACATCAATAAATCAGAACTTCTCTTCCCGATGCTTTGAAAGTTCATCAGTTGAAGTTATAACTAAATCATGCAGGAAGGCATTGGAACAGCAGTGTGCAAATCCATTTTGAGGTGGTTTAGGGCTGGACACACACCAACCTTTCGGACTTGAAACAGTTTCCCATCGCTGCAGAGTTCACAGAACCGAGGCAGCAGCATGTGCTCGACTGTTGTTCTGCTCAACATAGAAGCCATTTTACAGATTATCTGAAAATCAGGAAAGGAATATGTGCAAGGAGAAGAAAATTATAAAGCTTGTAAGCACAGCCAAATATTCCTCCTCAAAATTACCTCAGAGAGCAAGACAGTGATTAAAATCAAATGATGAAGCTGCTAGACATTATTTGTATTTCCATACACCTGTTTTAAGCAAAGCACAAACACAGCTTGACTTTAAATCATTCTATGCCAGAACACAACGATTCTGCATTTAATTCCTTGTCTTTTTTATCTGGTTAAATAGACTTTTATTAATAGATCTGGGTTTTGTTTTTTCGAAGGTGTTTGTAACGTGGCAAACACTGGCATTTTGTCTGGAGAAGACAAAAGTTCCATTGCACTAGGGACTTTATAAAACCCACACTCTTCATGCATATTGGAAATATCCCACACTTCAGCATGCAAGTAAGACATTGGGCTTTAACAGTTTGGATACTTAAAAACATGAACAGTCCCAGCTCTGTAGGCTCAGAGACCACAATAAAATAGAAGTTTGCCATACAACAGATAAAAAAAGGGAGTGCAAGAAAAACAAGTCATTTATGTGAGCCAATGCACACTTTACAGGAAAGATGCCCAGGAATTTTAGGAGTTAACAGCATATAATTAAAGGAAGTTAGTAATGTGCTCATTAATTCATCTTTCTCTGAGGAACCACCAATTTCCACTCCCAACACAACCCATATTTCTGCTGTGAAGATCATGTGCTTTGGGTTGTGTGTTTCCTTTCAGCTCCCACTTTCTGGGAGAAGTTGCTGTAATTCTTGTATTTGCAAGAGGAGAAAGCAAGGGGCTGCCATGCACCAGGGCTTTAATGCTTACACAAACATCATCAGATTACAGTCCTCATCTTTCTGGTTTTATTTTTCAAAAAAAATATTGAAGCTTTCTACCTTCACAAAAAATAACTTTTATTCCTTTCTAGGAATAAATGCTTGCCTTTGTAATAGAAAGCTAAACAAGAACTAAGGAAGAGACCATTCAAGGACTTTCCTACAAATTTTCAAACTCCTAAAAGGCATCTGGTGCTCAGATGTCATCCTGGAAAATTGCCTAAGCAATTCCCAACTCCCAAACAAGGAAGAGGAAAATCTAGCTGGTAAAATATTTTGCAGGTCAAGTGTCAGATATCCATGCTGAAATGTAATTACACACCAGCACTTTTCTGTGGAGTCAACTGATTTCTTGAAAGTCACCAGGCAATGTTTTTTTCAAAACACCTCAGAACTGAGATCAGGTCACATTTCTACAGTATTACTGTGAAACCTGGTAAAGCAAATGTAAAGAACACTCTGGGGAATGTAACAATCCTAACAAGAATTTTAAAAAAGGCTGCCAAGGACCAATTGTATTTGAAAGTTATTCAGCTACTATTTTGACATCATTTAGCATCCTGAAGTATAAAGATGGTCTCTTTTTAAATCTGGTACTTTCAAAAATTCAGAATAAAAATTAAAGATTTGTTTTGTTAAGGTAAAAATGCAAATATCTTAATGATTAAACACAAAAAGTCTCATTGCTTCCTTTATTTAATGTCAGCACTATTCCTGGACCTCATCTTAATCACGACCATAAATTATTGTTATCAACTTACATTGACAGCTTCCACCTTGTACTCATCATCACTGTCAGGAGCAGAGAGGTCCAGCAGAATTGGACACACTTTATTTTCAATGTCACTCTGAGCCACAAGGTCTTGTTCCAGCAGGATCAGCAGTGCTTCCTGGCCTGCCTTTCTGACCTATAAACACAAAACTTTTATAGTTTGTCACTATAAAAATAACATTTACAGATACAAGAACCAAGTTTTATTATCCTAAGGAATTAGTAATAAATACTCAAGTTTAATATAACCATTAGATGACATTTCAGCACATTTTGATAGCAGGACAAAAGGTGAAGTAGAAGAGGATGTTCAAGTCATTGACTGTAACAGATTCTGGCCATGTGCTGCCAGGCCTGGTCTCCCATTATCTGCTAAGGGAAGTATTAAAAACAAAACCCAAAATACCCACCAAAACACAAAAAACCCAAAACAGACCTCCCTAGAGCAATAAACCAATAAACACAGAGCACTACATAAAAGCCAGATATCGACCAACGTGGAATTTCCTCTTATCAATTCCTTGTGCCTTAAATCCACTGAACCACCCAGAATTTTCCAAGGATTCAACTCTTGTTGTCCGTTTTTCCTACCTGATTGTTAACATCTGTGAGGTACCTCACTACTATGGGCATAAGGTATTCAAAAAATGCTGTTGGGAATTTTGGTCGACTTTCTTGTAGAAAAATGGCAATGGGAGGGATCTGTTCCATCAGCTCTGTGCGGACAGTTGGCTCTGGAAAGAAAAGTCAAATTACATGAGTAAATATGAAATGAAGATCAGGCCCCTTAAGAAAAAAAAGTGGCACTTTTCTTTAGGTTTTGTCAACAGAGGAAAATTAAAATAACCAAAACACAGAAATAGCATCACTGAGATAGCCTGATCTTAAAGGAAAGCTGAATAAAACAGAATAGCCTTACATCATCACAGTTCAGAGACTTGGGATCAGTTCCCAAATCAATCCTATCAAATGAGATCACAAGCTGGAAAATCCAGTCACCATGAATGTATGCACAAGAACTATTAAAACACACACCTGCTCTGTGCCACTTGCACAAGAGACAACAAATAAAATTCAACAAATTTCTTGAAGAATGTTGTTTCAGGGCCTATACTAAGAGGCTTTTCATTTAGCATTCACCATACAGAATATTTCAAAAACAAGAGTTAAAAATGAATCTGTTTTCATTGACAGATCTTCCTGCAAGATGATTCAACTTCCTTAGCTCATTCATCTGCCTTCTCAAAATGGGAAGTCAGTACTTCCTATGTTGCAATTTACGTAAAATAACTTACACAAATTAAAAAACAAACAAAAGCAAACTCTCAAACCTGCATCTTCAGAGAGCCTGACCACTATTTCCATTACAGTCAGGAAGTCTTCTTCATTGTTACTGAAATCTCGAAAGACGTCCAGAAGACCCCTGGCAATAATCTGCCTGTGGAGTGAACACAACAATTGCTTTAATATCCAGCCAATGACACATGGATGGGATGCAAGGGGAACTTCTCAAATGTAAATGGCACCAGAAAACAGATCAAGCTCTTCTCTGAACATTCTACATACATACTTTAGATAACCAAGATTGAAAATCTCTTTTTCATGGCAGTGTTTTACAAGTTATTCAAATATAAATAACATCAGGCATGTGTTTGGGAGAATAATGTGTGTGTCACACAGTGACATCTTAACATGCACAGTGCACCCAGACTCAGGCACCACCAAGTGTGCCTGCTGTGCCCTTACCTGTTAAACACATTATCACTGAAGGCATATTTCTCTAGCCGAGCCAGTGGAGTTAAGTTATCCTGTCCAGGAATATCCAAGAATGCTGTTATCCTCATGCTATCACAGTCTGGTCCATAATCTTCAAAGCCAACTTGAAAGACATGAAAAGTAACCAAAAAAAAAAAAAAAATCCAAGAGTCAGCAAGAGATGTTACAATGTAAAATAAAAGAAACCAGTAACTATTTGTTTAAAAGGCAAAAAAAGAAAAGTAATTGCACATCACTGGAAACAGCTTACAAAAAAATCTAATGAAATTGAGTGAAACATTTGCATATAGACTTGTAAATTCAAGCTTTAAAATTTAATTCAGCTGTCAAAGTCCTTGACTTTAAACACACTTTACTTTGCCCTTTCAGTGGGGGATCCACATGCACTGAGTTAAGAGGGCTCAGCTGACACAACTGCACATCACAAACCGACCCAGGCATTCAAAAGGAAATTAAGTCCCATTAGAAGAAACTATAATTTTAACAACCATAACAAATTTCAAACTGTATTGCTTGAAACCAGTAAATTCTTATGTCTGTTTCAAAGTTCCCAGGTACATTTTTCTCACTGCAGTTACTGGGTCCCACCTACCCAAATCAAAGAGGTAACTTTGGGAAAAACTTCAGGGTACTTGGAACATCTGGGAGCTTCCTACTGCATCCACCAACTCTGGACTTTTCTGTGTGAATCTGCTCTTCTCTGAATCTTTTTTGTATTTGTAGCTTCAGATTTTTACCCAAATATTACCACACAACTGCTAAAATTTACCTTACCAAGTTTAACATCACCATTACAGACCACAGGCAGGAGGTATGACTGTGAAAAGGAATGGGAAAACTTTGTTGCCAAATTTATTTAAACCCTTCACCCTTACAACCAAGTGAAATAATGTGCCTGCAGCACAACTCTTTCACATAAACACTCTTATTTAAGCAGTGGATATGGGAACTCCACAGGAGTTGTTGCATTGGAGTAGTTAATATTGCTGCTCTGGGTTTACAACTGGCCCAAGCACTCCTAGAGCCAGGCACACTCCTTTCACACAAATAAAGCAACTGGGATCACACTTAAGTAAACAAAAGTTCTGCCAAGGCAGCTTCTCATATGCATGAAGTATCTGACAAACCAGCACCTGTGCTGACAGTGACAACCACTGAAGACAACAAGCAACTTCTTTGGTCTAATTAATACCCATTAAAAATCACTTGATATCACTTAATACCCATTATAAATCACTCTGCTCCAAGCTTCAGGGTTTTTCTAACATTTCCTATGTAAAACTCTGCTTTCCAATTATTCAGCACAAGTCAAAACACTCTCAGAAACAGAGCTTAGTAAAGGAGGAAATCACCTGAAGATACTTGGAGAAAAATGCTATACCCGGGTCTTCAGGGGAAAAATTGGTTTAAAGTCTCCAAGGAACCCAGGTGAGTTAAAATACTACAGAGTTCCAAATTCTGCTGTTCTTGCAGACAATGTGCTCAACAAGTTCAATAGATTTCAAGCAAAACAGAACTGTGGGATTAGATTAAATGTTGACATTTCAAATGTGCACACAGATACTAAAGTGAATCCACAGTCACACAACAGGAAACAGATGTTAATTGTTCCCAGTTTTTCAGAAGGATGACATATTGCACTGACACCCTTATTTCCCCTCCACTGGTCATTATTATTCCTCATGGCTGCTCCTTACAGAAGGGTCTGTGGGGTTTAAAACATTTATCTGCACAAATGTAAACAATTTACAGAGCCCAGGTCTGTCTGGCATCAATCTGCTCCAGGACTTCCCCCCCCAGTCAAAGCATGTGAAGAGGGAACACCCGGATTTGCTGCTTCAGGAGAAACTTGCTCAGCTCAGGGGAAGCTACAGTGTCTGTAGGATTGCAGATTTCCCTTCTGAGGTTGCAACAAACTCTGGTCATCCTTACGTCTATGCAATTATAGTGTATTTATTTGAATTTCCACACAGCAGCTTATTTTTGAGGTTAGTCACCTGTTACACAAAGAAAGACTGATTAGAATCAATACACTTGTCAGGAGCTTTACCTGGTTCCCACCTGTCCCTAATTAGAAACACTTGAACAATTAAAGCTATTAGTTCACTTCAAATAGTTCAGAATTCCTACCAATTCAAATGACACGGAAATAACTCCCAGTTCTGACTTTGACTACAATACCACACCTGGATGGGACTAGTTTTGTAAACATGATGTACATGTTTAATTTTACTGCATGGAGTAGCTCCATTATTCATTTCAAGTACTTAAGCACACACCAGTGCTTCCAAGAGCAGAGAGAAAACAGAGCACCACTACTTATGCTCAGGATTGCGAGTTAAATACCTGAAATTTTTTCCACACACTCTCACTACACATAAGTAAGGAATAATCATGGCAGAATCCATTTGGTCTTCTCTCAAGAACTTTAGTTTTCTTTTTCTATAAAATAGGGCCCCATGGTACTCGAAAGTTTCAGAATATACCAAGTACTAAAAAGTAAATCCCAAATACTGAACTAGTATTTCTTATCTAATGTTGTTCCACAGGTACATCTAATATTCAGTATTTTTCCCTCTAACTAGATCAAACAAGCTTGGAATCTGTTCACTTAGAAATAAATGTGACAGTATTCACAGCTGAACTTGAGTTCACTGTGCTCAAAAGCTGCTCAGAGGTGTGAGAAACTCAGGGTCACAGGACCTCGTGGAGCGATTCAATGTCATCACCCAGAGTCACTATCCACATTTCACAGCACAAACCAGGAAATACCAGCACCCAGCACAACGGTTTAATCAGCTCAGGAAGGTAATTTTCCCTCCTGGTGTTTGTAGAAGGAAAAACAAATTCTTTAAATACTTCCTTATCAATTGCACAAAGGGCATAAATAAGCTTTTTTTTTTTTTCCCAGATAATCCATTATCTTATGAGGAAGAAGCCTTAAGCTGCACTTGAATTTAGTTAGATTTTACTAAGCTTTTTCCCACATTCAGAATAAGCCCCTAGACCCCTTGATTCAATGCAATTGATCTTCAGTGTGCATGACACTATTTCACCAATTTACTTAAGCAAGTAAGAATCCAGTTCCAATGATTTATTTCACTGAGGCTTTCCAAAAACACATCCTGAACTCTTTGCTAGCCTAGCCTCTGGATTAGCAGAACAGCATCTCAGTCATGGGACACCTGAACTCTGCTACAACAGAGTGATTTTGATTCCATAATTCTAAAGGTATTATCAAATGAATTAACATAATCAGTGAGTATTTTTAAATCACAGAATTAGATTTTAATAAAGCTCTAAAAGGTGCATTTATTTACATGCTCATCCTGAAACTGATAACTTCTCTTATGAATTACCACTTACAGAAAAACTGTCTTTATCTGGACATATTTATTTACTAGATTTTTGCCTTACAAGCATCAAGCTTCTTAATCAACTCAGCAGACAAATCTGTTACAGTCTACACAGAACAGCCAAGGTGTGAACATTAATGGAGAACAAACACTTCCAGGGATGGTCCAAGGCCAAAACCCGTAACAAATCTATTAAGAAGTTTGCATTTATTTCTGCTTCTCATACTTTACACACTGCTACCTACTAGGGAAAAGCAGACACCTCAAAGGCTGGGAGCAACAACGAACAAAATCCCACAGAACCAGCTCCTCCCACAGAGGCAAATCCCTGCACATCTTCCAAACGAAAGACTTTAGATCCCAGATGTATTCCAGCATTTCCCCTGCTGTTCCTGAGGACCACCTTTATCATAAATCAGCTTTCTCATGCTCAGCTGGGAAGGTGGATGGGATGGATGAGACAGGCTCCACCCATTTCACATTTCCAAGCGCTACCAAACAATAAAGGTCTTGTGAGAAACAAAGTTTCTCACAAGAAACGAACACAAGTACCATTTTTCCTTTTTTAATAGAAAAGTCAATCCAGCATCCAACGCGTCAATGAAGCCGCCCCAGAGAGAGAGAGAGCTGCTTTCTAAGGCAGCACGAGTTCACCTCACCATCAGTGCAAGCTTTATCTCCTGCGGGCACAGTGCTTACCAGGCTGGCTCCCGTCTGACAGGTGTCCAGCTCCTCTGGAGCACAGCCCCGCACTACAGCGGCGTGCGATGGAGCTGGGAGCGGGGCACGGCTCCGAGCCCGGCGGTGTGTGCGCTCCTCCCTCCCTCCCTCCATCCCGAGCTGCGCCCGCAGCACAGCCCGGGATGCAGGAGCAGCGGAACGCGCGTCCTCGCCGCCTCTACAGCTCTGCAGAGCATCCCCGCAGCCGAGCGATCCCTGCGCTCGTTATCCTGATTCCCACCGATAACGGGAGCGGGGCTGATCCCCTCCTGCCCTGGAGCTGCTGTTTACAGCGAGCCCAGCGACCACGGGAAGCAGCGGGGATGATCCCAACGCCCTGGGAGCCTTCACCTGCCACAACCGCCTCCAAATGCTCCCCTCGCCGGGGTGAAAATGCGGAGAGGGAAAGGGGGCGACAGGAGGACCCCGGGGTGGGAGCGCGGGCCTGGACAGGGAGCGGAAAAATAAAAAACAGTTACTCACAATCATCTAAGTCATCCTGCAAATCCACAAAATACAAAGGGATCCCTACAAACGAAAAACAGAAGAGAGATACCAGGGGGTTGGTTTCGGAGGGACGGCGGCAGCCCGGGCTGAGCCGCCCGCCCGCCGGCCCCACTTACCGGCCATCTTGGAATGGACATGGGCGAGGAGGAGGAGCGGGAGGGCACAGGGAGGAGCCGCGGGTGCTTCCTGCCGCCGGGTCAGCCCCGAAACGCCACCGGGTGAAGGAGCGGCGGCTGCCGGGGGTCGAGCGGCCCCTCAGCGCCCGAGGGGACACAACAGCGAGCGGGGGGCACGGGCGGGGACTCCGGCGGCCGCCCAAGATGGCGGCGCGGCCGCGCAGCCTGAGGAGGAGCGCGGTGCGCGGGTAACCGGGGCGGGCGGGGGGCGGCCGCCGCGGGGACGGCGATGATCGTGCTGGGCCGCGTCTCAGGCTCTCGCTGAAGGCGCTGCCTGCCCGGCCATGGCTCTGAGGGAGCTGAAAGTTTGCCTACTGGGGGTAAGTGCTGGGCGGCGGGAGGCAACGAGGGGGCCGGCTGGAGAGGCTCGGTGGCGGCGGGGAGCTTCTTGTCAGAGGTGCGGTGATGGCGGAGAGCCTCTGTCAGAGGCTGGGAGGCTCTGTGGCGATGGCGGAGAGCTCCTGGCGGAGCCTGCAGAGCCTCGGAGCGTGGGGCGCTCCCCGGGCGGCCCTGGCCCCGTCCCTGTGAGGGGAGCGGGCGGACGCGCCTTGCCCTCGGCCGGGGAGGCGCCTGCCAGGCGCGAATATCGCTGCTTTTCTGCCTTCTTCTCCTTTTAAAATAATCAGAGAGGAAGCACGAATGCCCAATACATACTTCCCTCTTCCTCTCGGGCTTCTGCGTCCGCAAAATAAATAGAAGCACCTGAAATCAAACTGGTGGGAGAGAGGGAGGGGCCTGAACTTATTATTGTAAGAACAGATGTAGGAAATTCTTGCAGGTGGTGGAGGGAGGAGATAGAGAGCGGAGTGAAGCAGAAGTTGAAAAATTGCAGGGTTTTGAGGTGTGTGTTGGCTCGGTGTGAGAGCCCCGCGTTGAACAGGTGGAGGTGTCACCACCCGCATCGAAACCTCCTTGTCCAGAGCTGTTTCTGCTTCTAAACGGCCACATTGCCCTTCAGAGGGCAGGATTATGTGTTTGTGTGCCCTCGGTGGTATTTGGGGTAACTACTGTTTGTGTTCACCTGGCCTGAGCAGCCTTTTGTCACGGGAGAAAAGGAGAACAAGTACCCAGGCAGGCTTGTCCTTCCTCTGAGCCAGGAACCACATCTGTGCTTCTCTTCTTAAGATTTGCTCTGATTAACGAGACTGCGAACATATAAAATACAGAGCCATGATAATGTGCTTTTTCTCCAGAGGAAATCAGCTTAGGAGGATGAACACAATCATATGTAGTGTGCCCAGGTTGCTGCAATATACAGGAGTTCTGGGGGGAAAAAAAGCATGAGTGATGTAAAACTTCATTTTCAGTGAAGCAGTTCCTCAAGGGTTTATTCCTTAAAGTTTTAATGACTCAGGAAATGTAATGCAAAAAGTTTGTCTTCACACGTTTTAATTAAAATGCAATTACAAATGTCCAGCTTCTCCTGAGAAGTGTTTTCCTGCTAAGAGTTTATTTCACTTCTAAATGTGACTTCTCCATATCTTTTGCTTTTTAACCATGGATTCAGTGGTGCAAAAATATTCCCAGTCCAGAATTTTTTTTTTTTTACATTTCTTCTTTCACCATTTTTAGCCCTGCAGAGTTGCATTAGTAACACGTTTCAGGTGTGTCACAGAAGAAATTTCAAGTCTTTCATTAAGCAGGGTGGGACAGCATTAGTCAGAGGTTGAATGCATGTGTCACTCTTGTATAATTTCATGTACTCCACTGTCCTCCATCCTGGCAAACTCAGTGTATGTTTTACCAAAAGTGGTGTTTTCCTACTGCTGTTCCATTGCAAGGTGTGCATAGCTTTGTTAAAAAGCCCAAAATTTGACTAATAGTAAGTGTGAATGCATATTTTTGTGGTCCTTAAAAAAAAAAAAATCTAAATTTTGTTTAGAAAATTGTAGCTTGTCACAGACAAGTTATTTATTTTTGTACTAAATGACTGTAATAACTGCAGTACTTCACAACTTCTCAGAGATTCTCTGCAGGAATATATTATTCATTACAGAGTACTGCAGGATTTGAGGACAAAAAGAATCATCTGTTTATAGTAACTAATACCACTTTCAACTGTTTCTGTTCTTTTTTTTAGGACACTGGTGTGGGCAAATCAAGTATCGTGTGGAGATTTGTTGAAGATAGCTTTGATCCCAACATCAACCCAACAATAGGGTAAGAAACTAAATGAAATAAATGTGATTTATGCAAGAATAAAATGAAATTGCCTGAATAGATCATTGGGAGATCTTCGTGTGTGGCAGCTAAATGTGGTAATAAACATGACTGCAGCCTTAATTAAGCTTGTGAGCTACCTCAGGACACGCAGGAGTGTTCTCAGCACTCCTGCAGCTTCCATTTTCATCTGTAAGGTCTGGACCCATTTTTGTATTGTTAATCTGAGCTAACAATGAATAAATTACACTACAGATGCTTCTGCTAAAGGGACTGTGTGCTTTTCTCGTGCACAACCCTTAAATTTCAACATCTAATTATTATGCAACTCCACGGTTTCTAATTCATTTTTTTCTAAGACTCAAGTACTCTAAGTATCCTAGGTTTTTGAGGCTGGTTAACATACTAATTCAGGTAAGTCTTGCCATTAATTAGTCAAAATGTTACACATCTGTATGCAATGCACACACAAATCTAACTGATGAAACTGGTTTTGCATAGGGGATATTTGAAATTTGAGCCTCAGAGTAGCAACATTATTGATCTCAAATGTTTGAATGGATAGAAGGAAGGGCAAGCATCAGGAATTCTTGGAGTGGTTTTATTTCTTTTGCTGCCTTTTTTTTTTTTGTGTGTTTAGTAAGTGTCTTTTGGGCTGCTTTGATCAGAAGCAATTTTTGGCTTTTGGGAGGACAGCCTTTGCTTGATGCCAAGAGGTGTGGGGGTATGTCAGTACAACTTCCTGTCTCAGGTGTCTCACAGGCTCTGCTACAGCTTCTACCAAAAAAGATTCTGCTGATAAAATCAGCTGCTTCTCATCCTGTCCTTCTGAAAAATTTGGGTTCCCCTGATCTATCTCTTTTTCCTTACAGCCTCCGTCTTTCTTTGAGTATAAGTACTGACATTGAACTGCAAGATGTTCTGTAGAAGTGTGCTTTTGTTTAAATTTCACTGTTAACAGAGGTTTATTGACTGATCGTTATAGTTGCTTGAAGTGACAGACTGATAATCTCTTTTACCAGCCTTAACAAAATCATTCACTGGGCTGAGGACTGGGTATTTTGTTAATTTGCTATATAAATGAATCAAAGCTTGTCCAAATGCAGGGGCTGTGTGAAGCTCCAAGAAGATACACAGTCTGAAAACTTATGCAAATTAATTTCGGCCTTTTTTTTTATACCTTGCTTTTTTTTCCTGATTGAGACTAGTAGGTGGAAAGGACAAAGTAAGGATTAGAAGAGCTTTGAGCATCTTGCAAAACTAAAGCTGAGAATGTTTCAACTTTATTCCCTGGGTCTTTGAGTTCATGAGATATGATCTTGTTTCCTGTCCTGTTTTCATTTCTCCTAGAATCAGCTGAGCAATCACACTTTGTTGTTGTCAATGTTCATTGCTCAGTTTCTCATATGGGCAGCTGCAGAAGCCCTGGCACAACTCTGCAGCTTTTCTCCTCTCAGGATGCTGGGGGCACATTTAACCAGCATATTCCTCTAGGTACTGCAGAATATCTTGTATATCTTTCATTATAGCACCAAAAAGGAATATCAAACAAGTTATAGTGCCAACTTGGCTGGGAGAAGCAGCTGGGAAATTTAGTAACAAAACAGACATTATTCCTAATTCCTAAAAGTCGTCAAGGATAACTCCACTTTGGAGGGTTTTGTTAACCCAGTTGTCAAATGATTTTGAGAAGCATTTAACCTCTTGTCAGGGGATGGTTTAGTTGTGATGTGAATTCCAGAAACACAACTTTTCAGTTCAGATTGACTCTACAGGGATGTTTTGGTTTATAGAACCAAGTAAGATAAATTCAGTGAGAATCTGTGATTTGGGAAACTGTTTCCATATTGACCAGAGAATTCAGATTTGATGCATAATTTGCAGCAGTCTTAAAGGAAGTGAAAGTCTCTCTGTGCTTTACAAGAGATACTCCTGTCACTTGTTTTTCTTTACTCATTGCAGAAGCACATCAGCTAGTTAATGGTGTTGAAATGCTTTGCAATTAGGCTCTTCCTTTTTAGGGGTGTTGCAACTTTTTATTTGGCTTCTTAAAGGACCAATCAGCAACACAGTATTTGGCAAATGATCAGGGTTTTAAGGTATGGGGAGAAGGTTACCTCTTAACAGCTGAAACATTGTGTAACTGCCCCGTTTCCTTTTCTTTAATGTATCTACCTAATTGTCCTTTTAGAGCATTGAAACAAGTCCAAAGGCTGCTGTTTCATTTGCTACAAAAGTGTCAAGGACATCATTAAGTTGTTCCTGAGCCCCAAGATAAACCGAAGTTCAGAGTCCTGGGCTCAGGTATTCAATGCTGATCACGCTGGAAGACTCTTGCTGTCTGAGTGACTGTACAGTGGGTTTAGGGTACTGTAAAAAGCTCCAGTGTCTTCACAATCCTGTCAAAACTGACAGAAGAACAAGCTTGGAGGTCTGCAATATTTTCAAGTGGCAGGAATTAATCGCAGAAAAGCCCTGTGTCAAGTTCACAGTGTAGGATCTCATGTGCTTAAAACAGTTATGTCGCCTATAGTTCCAGCTGTACAAGGATTTGAGTTCAGTGTGTGGTTTTTCCAGTGGAAAATGTGCCTACAGGTGAGATACAGCAAAGGAGTCCCTCTTGTAAAAGAGTAAGGTCACTGAATTCATGTTCTTGTGGGAAACACACTCACTCAGCTAAAGCAGATCAAATAAACCACAAAAGTACTTTGCAGTATTTAACTGTAAAACATCTAGAATTTGGGCTAGGGGAGAAGCACCTCTTTTGTTTCTTTTTTCTTTCTTTCTTTTTTTTTTTCTATTTTTCTTTGGTGTTTTTTGTTTGGGTTTTTGTTTGTTTGTTTTGTCTTGTCTTCTGGAAGTCCAAGATCCTCTGCAAACTAAAATATGTAATGCTAGACAGGATTTGGGAGCTGTACAGGGTGCAGACAACAAGCAAGTTACTCCATTGATTTCTTTATCCTGTTAACACCTACCAATGCTGATAACCATCTCCTGTTTTATTCCCAAGTATGGATTTTCAGCACTTATTTCAGTGTTAGTGGAGAGGTAGAAAAAGCTGATACAAAGGGAAGAATTTGTCCTCTTTCCCCCCAGACGTTTCCAGGGTGCACTGAAGTGATTGCTGAGATGCTGTTAAATGTTCTTAAAGGATGTTGTTAAAAGGCTGACCTTTCTGGGTTTTTTGGTCATACATCCTATATATTTTATCCAAAGCTTATTAACAATTAAAACTTATAATTTGCATTCATATTGTGTTTTAGTAGTTGAATGTCAGTCTCTGAAAGGAAATTTCATCCTCCCCTAATTTCAGCCTTTATATCTGAAACACTTCATCAATTTGTGTTTATGTGTGGGGAAAGCACTTTTATTGGAATGTGAACCTTTTTGAAAGCTCATGGTGGAATGAGTGTTCTAAGGATGTATTTATATTCTCAGAAAGCATGAACTGTGTTTGGTTTTTTTCAGAGCCTCATTTATGACCAAGACTGTACAGTATCAAAATGAGCTGCATAAATTCCTGATCTGGGATACAGCTGGACAGGAGCGGGTAGGTGAAATCAATATCTGTGGAGAAAGTTTGGGCCAGAGCTTGGGTTGCTTTTCAACCACTTTAGCTTCACTTTTAGAGTTATAAATATGAGTAGGGTGTAAATTTAGGCTTTCCAAAGCAGAGTTTCAAGCAATGTTACAGGTGATAACTACTCTTTTATTCTTTTGTAAAGTTTTACTAATCAAATCCGATGGTGTTAGAAGCTATGTCAAGGAATCTCTTTTGAAATTGAAATTTTAATTTGGTAGTTTGGGGTTTTGATCTCTGCAGCATGCATAGTTCTGAGGGGAGGCAACAAAAGCTTTGAAGAAAATGACTAATCAGATGAAATCCCAGCGAATTAATTTGCATGATTTTTACTTGGAATTTAAAAGGAAGACTTTGCTAGGGAACTTGCTTGCTTATGGATTACTAGTAAGAGTGGTAGAAATTACAGTAGCTGTATTAGCAGTGCTTATTCTTGTTTCTTGACTGCAAGTGAACTACTGGCAGCTGCCAATTCCTTGTGATGAATTTATTTGGATGTGAGGTAACTGTGACAAAGGTTGGCTTATTATTTCAGGGTAACAACAGGCAAATACAGCTGTACTGCTTTTCAGGCTTGATTGAGAAACAGCCCAAACAAAAAACAAACCAACAAAACAACCCCCCTAATAATAACAAACCAAACAAGCACCTTGTAAAGCCTCAGTCACCCCCCTCCACAGGCACTTGACCTTTAGGATTCCTGGTGGAACTGAGCTGCCAGCTTTTTGGCTTGGTAACAGCCTTGGTGGCTAGGAAGTAACTCAAGTGTATTTGTATTGTGATTTAGTGCTGTAGATTTTGAATGACAATTTATTTCCTTCCAACAGCACCATATAAAGCAAGCTTAAGTTGTCAGGGATGTTTCCCAGGAATATGTCCAATAGTATCTGTATTATCAAAAATATCCTGAGCCCTTCCATTCCCAGCAGTCAGTCAGCATTTGCTGTAAACAGTTTGTCTTAAATGAACATTGTAGCCCATTCTGGAATGTTATTGCTGCAAAGTGATATTCTGAGAGGTAGAGTATGAATTTTTAGAGGTTGGTACTCTTAAATGGAAGGCTTTATAGAAATGCCTGCCACTATTTGGCAGGAAACATCCATTACATTTTAGCATTCCACCTGTTCACTTTAACTGTGCAGGCAATGAGAGGACCCTGTAATTTGGATTCAGTACATCTAATCTGAGGAAGCATCTCTGTACATGACCAGCATGTTCCTGGTCTATTTTTGGACTCTCAGTGATACCTCTTTAATTTTCTTCCATACAAGTTGCTTGGCCCCTTTACTGAAATCAAAAAAAAAGAATGGTGTCTTACCAGGGCTCTGACCCAGGAGCTGTGATGCCTGTGAAGTTTATATTCCATATCTGAGAGGAGTCACTTGAGACCCCAATATAACCAAGGAAATCAGTGAAATGTGAGCGAGGATGTTTACTTTGAAATGCTTCTCTATCTTCATAAAGATTTCTTTCTCCAGAGCAGGACAGCACTTGCACTGCTGCCACAAATGGGTTGTACACCTGTCTGGCCCTGAAATCTGTAGCACAGTTTTCTGGTCATGCAACATATCTGACAATGAATTATGGTAGGGATTCCCTCTGTGGAATAGATCTGGAATACTAAAAATGTCCACACCATTCTTGGAACTGAAATGTCTCTGCTGAGCTCTGATGTGGAATGCATGGAATTCACAGTCCTGGCTTCTTGAGGAGTGTTTGCTGTTTCCATTTCAAAAGCCCAGCTGCAAGTAGTGCTGCCCTGCACTGGGCACCCCTTGCTCTCAGTGGCTTTGGGGTGGCTTTGTTCCCGAGGGGGAAATGTGCACCAAGTCATTCACACTCCTCATTTACACACACCCCTTATTTCTTCTCTCATTTCTTTTACACTGACTTCAATTGATAGAAGGTCAGTTACAGTAATTAGGATTTTTTCCCTTCTTACCTAACAGTTTGGAGTTTCCCTGCATAATTACATTATGCACAATTACATTAATAATTGTGTCAAAACACAAATTGGAGGCTGGAGGGCAAGCTGAAGTCTGGAAAAGTTGCAAAAGGAAAATCCAGTGTTTCTGGTACCATCTGTTTTGTTAATATATTTTATCTGCCGACTGCTCTTAGGTGGAAAAAAATATCTAAGTGTTAGCAGGCAGGAAATGAGAGTAATACAAAATCAGCAAGCGAAAGTTGGTTTATTCCCAATGTAAATAGTGAAATAATCAAAAAGCCAGGTTGCAAGCAGTCCAAGTGGTGGTTTACCAAATACATTTCCCTTTATATTTTAGTACTTAGAAGGGAGGGATTATGTCCCAATGTGAACTGAATGCCTGCCCATGTTTCCCACTATTAAATATTTTTATATTCTGAACTTTGCATTCAAAATCCTATTTTCAAAACAGAATTTGAGAGCCAAAGGTAAATGGTCTGGAATTCTGCTTTATAGCAAGATTTTTATGATTTATTATATTGCTCTCAGTTGAACTGTACTAAGCAAAAGGAAATTGGTATTTTATTAGTAATGAATAAGCCTTTATGAAAAACTGTATCCAATTCATTATTTTTACCCTGAGTAATAAGATGCACAAAAGCTCTAAATCATATATGCTTACATGGAACCAGTGCATGCAGTTCCCTCTGCACTTTGACAGAGAGTTCTGGTTGCTAAATTGGCTTTTTAAAGTTGACAGAATATCCCACAGTTCTTAAGAATGCTTCACTGGTATTTTTGATGCAACTTGATTGTGTACTTTATCACTTTTTTTTAGCACTGGATTCATAAGGTTCTGTCCACACAGAGGTACAGGCCCTACAAAGTAAACAGACCAGCTGGAGATTTAATTCTAAAAATCACAAGGAAATTACTGCAGCCTTTTATCTAGCATGTTCCTTAAAGCTCTGCTTGCAACAGGGCACATAGCTGTAGGCTTTTGCAGTTTTGGGGTTTAAACATGTGTCTAAATTTGAGGGGAAAACTGAAGCAAAATCCTTAAGTTAGATTCTGAAGAAATTAACATTTCTAGCATTTAAGACTGATGACTGATCCACGGGGCTGGAAGTTCACAGCAGCTTCTGAACATTTCAGATCAAAATTAATATCTGCTAGTTTTCTCAACATTTTCTGTTAGTCAAAGCTGACCTTGCTTCTCCCTACATTTTTGCCCTTGTTTGGTGTTTCAAGTGGAGCCCATGCATGTTTGTGTAGACTGTCTGTTAAGTGAGAAGTTCTAATCTAAGCAAAACAAGATCAAGTTTGCCTTCCTGCTGTTTGCAGAAGGGGCTGCTGAGCCCCACACGATTTATTGCCTGGCCTTAGGAGAACAATGCCTTCCTGGGAGATTATGTGCTCTACTGCACAGACCAATTGTGACTGTTAAGGAAAGTTTCCCACTGCTGTGATCTTGGTTTTCACTGTTTTCAGTAGTAATAATAATGCTCGTGAGGTTCTGGAGGTCAGTGGAAGATCAGGTTTGTGTTGTCTGCTCTTTGTTCCAGTTCCGCGCTTTAGCCCCGATGTATTACCGAGGGTCAGCCGCTGCCATTATAGTGTATGACATCACAAAAGAGGTAAGAGACTTGATCTGGACCCAGCATTACAATTTCTGGGGCTTTTTATTTGCATCATGGGCCAGTTCTGACTCTTAATTTCTTCATTCTTCTGTCTTTTTTTTTTTTTTTTTTCTTTCCACATTAGGAGACTTTCTCAACGTTAAAGAATTGGGTTAAAGAGCTTCGCCAGCATGGACCTCCCAACATTGTTGTAGCTATTGCAGGAAATAAGTGTGATCTTAATGATGTCAGGTAAATAACTGCTGTCAGTTTTGAGGGTTTTCCTTAAGCTCAGTATTAAGTATTTTAAGATTTTAGAGCAGCTGAAAGGTATAGAACAATTTAAGCTGTTCTGCTGTAGTGTTGTAGTCTCACAAGGGGTTTGAGCTGCTTCTGCTGTCAGAGGACTTGGGGTTTGAGCTATTTCTGCTGTCAGAGGACATGGGGTTTGAGCTGTTTCTGCTGTCAGAGGATTTGGGGTTTGAGCTATTTCTGCTGTCAGAAGATGTGGTTAGTCTGCCCTTGATGGTCTCACCCACTTCCTCCCCTGTGCTGATGTGAATACACGTGTGACTGGGCAGTAAATTGGGCTGTAAAATGGATCCAGATTAAAACTAACCCTTTAAAAAAAAAGAAAACTGATCCAAGTATATTTATCTTTCTCACACCATGAACACTTGCTGGCATAACGGTGTGGGGATAGCAGGTTTAGGAATGAGCAGTTTACAGGGAGACAGGATTACCTTTTCTGGTGGCAGTGCCAAGTTACACAAAACTAAACTGCCTGTGAAACTATAGTGTAATAGAAGCTGTTTACCTCACTTTACAAGAAGTGCCCCTGTCAGTCTGTAGCACCTCATTTTGTTAGGAAAAACACCAAGCCTGTTGGAAAGCATTGTGTAGGTTTTTCTAACTTGCTTGTTCAGGTGCCTTCCTTCCCTGCTTAAATATTGGGGTGGAATTGGCTGTGGCCAAAATAGTTGCAGAGAGCGGGAAAAGCTCTTGAGAAACTTTATGAACAGCCAAACTTTCAGGAAGGCATGTACTAAAAACAAAAGAAGGCCTTTTTTATTGATGTCCTGGTTAAATAAGCCAAAATTCAGAAAGAAGGTGTGTGTAAACTTCTTGGGTTTAGGTTTTGCTGGAAAAGGCACCACAGCTGGTGTCTCAAAGGAGACAGCTGGTTATATGTTTAAAGAACCACTGCAAAGGTGGCTCTGAGTATGGTTTTACAAATTGTTAATACCTAGAAGTTATCTAGTGAGCTCTAATAACTTTCACTAGAAGTAGCATGTCTTTTGAAGGAAACAGAATGTGAAATTATTTAGAGCAGAATTCACATCTCACATGCTCAGCTGACATCATAAGTGTGAACATTGCTATTCAAGCTAATGAGGAAGATTCCTTGTACTTTAGTCAGAGGCTATATTTGAGTCACTGCTCAAAGTCTGTGCTCTTGATATCCTAAAGTCCCTCATTACTGAAAGCAGCCAGTGTGTTGTAGAAATTGTATGTGAAGTGATAACAACATAAAGTCCAGACCTCCCTACAGCTACTGGGGTTTCTAGTTTTCATTTTGTTTAAGGAAAGATACAAAATCATCAACTTGCCTACTTTGGGGTGCAGAATAACTTGGACACTTCTGTGTAACCAGTATAAATATATTCCTTTTTCATTGCTACATCTTCATGCAAAGTAAATGCTGTGCTGATAATTTGTGCAGTGTTGAGAGACGAATTTTGTAAACAGTCAAAAGAAATGCACAGGATCATTGGAAATGATGCTTTAGGGTCTTCTTAGGACACATAAAGCTGGTGGGTGAATAACACCCCTCAGAAGGATGGATTGCAGACCTGAGCTTAGAGCCCTCCAGACAAAAGCACTGCAGTGTTGTCAGATGGATTAAGGCCTTGGGTAGTTCAGCACTGTGCTCGTTCCTCAAGGCAGGGAGACAGCACAGAGTAAAGAATGAGATCAGCTTCAGCATGAGGGAGCACTGTGACACCAAACAGGTAAAATGTTCATTATAGGAGACACTTAAAAACTTCAGCTGTCCCTTAAGGTTGTGAGTAATGGGGTTCTTTTGCATTCATGAATTTTTCTTTGCTCTTTTTTTTTTTTTTTCCTCCAGAGAAGTCATGGAAAAAGATGCTAAAGACTATGCAGATTCCATTCATGCAATATTTGTAGAGACAAGCGCGAAAAATGCAATAAACATTAATGAACTCTTTATAGAAATTAGTAAGTATTTAAACATTTTCTTCTGCACAAAACTTGAGTAGAAATTTGATTTCTGTAATACTTTTTGTGCTATTTGGGTGAAAATTTACAGACTTTATACTAAATTCATTACAATTTGACATGACTATGAGCAAAATGAGTTTCTGGTCACCTAATGACCTCTAAATATTCCTTCTAGAGGTTTTCAGCCTACTGTGATGCTGCTGGATAAATAGCAAGCAGGGTACTCGTGTCAGAAGTCAGTGTCATGTTACCATGTCTGTTATTGAATGTTCTAATTAGTACTTCCAAGGTTATGGGAGGGGAAGGAAATGGCATGAGGAAGATCCAGACTTTATACATCTGAGAAAAGGAATCAAGTTCTCACTCTTAGTGCTTGTACTAAGGCTAGAAAAGTGTATTTTTAAAAATACAAGAATTCATAAATGCCAGATTACTGCATGGGGAATAGCAACCACTGCATGTAGATTTTCCTCAAATATGTTTGTAGTACCTTGGGGTTTTTTTATATTAAATTGCAAATCTTTCCTCTCCCGTTTGTGGTGGGGACAACAATGATACTTTCTTTATGTGTGAATAAAAAGCAGACAGTACTCCGAAGTGAATTCTATTGAATATTATTTGGAGAATATGTGTCAAGTAGCAGCACCAATGTGCAGGTGTGTCAGCCTGTTTGTGAGAAGAGGACTAACTCCAGAAACATCAGACTTAAGAAAAAAAATGGGGTCTTGTAGAAGCAGTTGAATATATTGAAGTTGATGTAATAAGTATGTGCTGTAGATTAGCTTCCAGATTTATTGACTTAATAGTTGCTCTCTAAAATTGATCTTGAATAAATTATGGGGGGAAAAATCATAAATCCTCCTCAGAAGAGAATGCTCAACCAGGAGCAGTCCATTTTAAAGACTGATGAGATGAGTAAAGCAGCTCTCTGTACAAGCAGTCCTTTGTTAAGCCTGATGCAGGTGATCTCTAGAAATCCAGGTCAAGAGGGTTGTTCTCAAGCTATTCCAGATGGCATTGCAAAGTATTCTCCAAGTGTTTTTACAGCTCAGCTGTCCAGGTCTAGATGAACCTGAAGTGTAACTGCTGCTAAATTGACTTCAGACTCTGCTGTCCTTCTGTGCAGCTGTCCCTCTCACAGACCTAACGCAGACTGCTGCTGCCCTCCTGCCGGGCAGGAATGTCATCCCAGCCACCTAGAGCTAACTGGAGGCACCTTTCTGTACACAGAGCTACACCGGGTGCTTAGACTTAGTTTCAAGTACAACAGTTCCTGTAAATTTCTTTTTCCTGCCTCCTCGTAGGTCGCAGAATTCCATCCACTGACACCAACCCCGCCTCCAGTGGGAAGGGCTTCAAACTTCGACGGCAGCCATCGGTGACCAAGCGCAGCTGCTGCTGACCGACCCTTAGAAAGTCAAACTTGTTTATACAGTAGGTGGTCTTGGAAGTTAACAGTTCATGTTGGGTTTATATTATCAGTCTTAGATCTTTATCTGCTGGTGTTCATACACCTGAGGTGCCCCAAAAAAGGGGCTGGCTTATCTGACACCTGCACAGAAAAGACTGCAGTCAGGGCAGCCTGCTGGCTTCCCCAGCACGCAGTGTCTCTTGCATTCAAAGGGAATCCATCATCACTTTTTTGGCCTTGCTTGACTGGAAGGTGACTACATGAATGGTAGAACTGAAATGTTTTCATAGTTTTGTAATCAAGGTTTTGGGAGGTTTTATTGTAAAAAGGGAAATGAGCACTTTCGTGGGAGATTGGGTTAGGAGGAGTCTGGAAGTTAGATGTCATTTCTTCCTTTTCTTCAGTGAGCCTTATTTTAAATTTTGGTGTAGCTAGTCCAAAGTATGATAGGACAGTTGATGTGAGATGGCTACAGAATAAGCAGCTGAAGACAAATAGTAGGCAAATCAGTCCATCCAGTCCCCAAATCCCATTTGCACTTTTTATTTAAGGATGATCTGCACTGGGGGTGGGGACACAAGCAACAGATCTCAAACCACAGACAATCTTCTTTTTCATGCTGACTGTAATCACTTTAAGGCAAACTGGTATGCTTATAGACATCTTTTTTTGTTACACGTTTTTTTTTTTAATAGTAAGATGTTGGTTGAAGAAAATTACTTGTAGATCTGACTAAGTGGTTACTGACTAAAAAAGAGATGCTGTAAACAGCTGCTGCCAGTGGTTCTGATAAGACCTACAAGTTTTTGGGGAAAGCCTTTCTTTGCTTGGCATGTGTAAAGTGTTCATATTATATTTATGAGACCAGTGTTTAAAGTATTATAAATTATGTAAAAACAGTAAAAAAATAATAGAATCTTCTACACTCCTTCCATTCCACACCTAGGGATAAACTCTTGGGGAATCTCCATCAGGGTTTTCTCCCTGTATTTTAGGTATTGTCACTGTGAGTCCATCCAGAGGCAGATGAAATTCTTTCTCTTTCAATGACATTTGAAAGGGGCCAATAGCAAATCCTGTTGGGGCAGCACGAGGCCTGTCTGTTGAACGAGCTTTCATCTGGGGTGCACCCAGCCTTTCCTATTTTGGGCACAAAGACACACATAGGAAGTAACCTTAAGACATGTGGTAATGTAGATCGTTACCTCTTGGTTCCTGGGTTTTTTCATCTGTGAGAGTTTTTAGAAAATCAGTGTTTAGCTTATTCTGTATGGGTTTTAGTAGGCTTTCAATTAAACTATAGGTTGACCATACTTGTTTGTGCTATTTTATTTATTTTTACTTTTTGTTTCTTACCAGCACTAGTGAGAAACTTTTATACTTTGGAAGAAAAAGAGCTTAATAGACTTGAGTATATACTAAAATATGATGGCTAGCTTTAGTGTCAAACTGAGGTCATGATGATGCTTGTTCTTTTTTTAATCTGGTTTTCTATCATCTCAAGTATTTTCTGTGAAGGAAATGGAGGAGAATTTGTAAGAATACTTCAGAATTATTTGGGTTAGTGAAAATTTTTGGAGAGCTGGAGCAAAACAGGCAAACTGGTACAGTGAGGTTTTTGGACGGGTCAGTGAGTTTAATGACATTTGGTGACTACATTTTGGTCATGCCTTTTCCTTACCCTGCCTGCATTGCCAATTCTGCCTTCTTTGCCATAGTCCTCCAGGCTCCATGCTTCTAGAGAGCCCAAGAAATCCAACTTGATGGGTCCTCTGTCTGCAGTTCTGATCTCGAGGTGCTGCAGGTCATGTGTAAGAGCCAGTGTTGCAGATTGTCCAAACTGCCAACCCTGGAGTGAGGCTGCTCCTTAACACCTGCCTATTTAAAAAGACAGACAGTTGATGGAAGTTCTTCTGAGTCCACATAAGTGTTTATTGATCACTGGCCCTGCTGAAAGCTGGAAGGCAATTTTCCCTGCATGAGATGCACATGCTCATTGTTTCATTTTTTGGTGGAGAAAAATGGTTTCTTTTGTATTAATAATTTGTTAGGTCAGCTGCTTTGATCTTGCACTAGGCTTGCTGGAATTGATAATATTTTGTCCTAACATAGCTTCTCTGTTTGGACATACATTGGTATTGTGTTTGGAGTGCTGATTATCAACCATTCCAGCTAAATTTGTAATAACTTTTTTCCTGGTAAGAAGTTGTTCAAAAAGCTCAGGATTAAAGTTTTATTCCACCGTGTCTTTCTGTCTAATGAGTGGAGCTCATCAGAGAGACTCGACTTTCAGCTACTGTCAAAGGTTATTAATCTCAGAATGGTTCAGGTTGAAAGGGACCACAGTGGGTCATCTGGTTCAACCTCCCTGCTCAAGCCGGGTCATCCCAGAGCACATTGCACAGATTAATTTCTGCAGAACAAATTTGAAAGGGCAAAGCATCATGTGTGTAAAAATGTAAAGAGATGTATGTTATATCATTGATCCAGAGCAATTTTAGCTGAAAAAAATAGGATTATTGCACCTTCTAAACACCACCAGTTCTTTCTCATGAAAGTTATAGAATTGAACAAAAATAAAATTTGATAAATATTTCATTCTTAAGCTTTGGAGCAACTTGACTGTGCTCTCCAGGTTTTGGAAGGTGTCTTCATCTGACCCTCTATTAAAACAGTCTTAGCTGACTTGCCAGGCTCTCAACCCGTGCTGGAGGTAGTTCTATAGGATATTTTATATACTTGCTGAAAACTGGCATATCAAGTACCCAAGGAGGTGAAATTTGGAAGCTGACATGTAGTAGCATCTAGTAATCATACTACTGAAAATCCTTATAGGTGCTTTGAAAAGTTCTAAGGCAGTTCTAACAACTTTTGCTGTTGCTGTGAAGGTAAAGACTTTATTTTAGGTCCAACAAATCACTGCACTCCAGATCCCTGCTGTCATCAGTGAGACCCTTGCCTTAAGTGCTGCAGGATCAGACAGTTAATGGTTTACAGGGATGTTTTGTGCAGACTGAAGTCTTTGATGTGTTGCTTTATATTTAATGCTACCAGCCTGCTAAGGAAGGATTATTTACTTGCTTGGGAAGAGGGTAAGAGGAGAGGAGACAGGACCTACTTCTTGATTTGGAAGTCTAATCCTTTAACCTGGTTGAGGGAGGCATTCTTGGTTAAAGCTTCATTTTAATTATCAAAAAGTAATTCATGATAAAAATCTTGAATGGTTTAAAAGTTGGCCTCAGCAAGATTTTTTTGTTACACTGTTAAGCTTAAATTATTCCTTCTCATTAGTGTTTAGTTCCAGTATAACACATTATTAGTTGGAAAAGGAAGCTTTAGCAGTGATGTTTGAATTACTTGCTGTGAAACAGTCTTTAGTGTGTGTTAAGGATGGTGTAGGCTATTTGTGGTGTGCTGTGTCAGCAATCTGCACAGGAATGGATGATTTACAGAACAGAAGCTGTCAGAGCAGTGGAGCTGCTCACCCTGGAGTGAAATTCACTCAGCAGCAATAGCTACAGACAAGCAGGGCAAAATCATCTCCAACATGAGGAGAACCTCCATAATTCACTGGCTTCAACTTCTACACTGCCTGCTCCTTTTGGAAAAAGTTCACCTATCTCTCCTGAATAATTGCAGCCTCTAAAAATGGCTTTTTGGTTCATAGTTGAGAGAAAAGGACAAATTTTCTTAACTTTCCTAGCAGGAAGGCATTGTACAGCCACCTGAGATGGTTTGTACATCACAACTATCCTACTCAAAGCAGGAGAATTGTGTAGTTGGAATTAAGCCTCTAAAAATCTGCAAAAAATTCCCTATAGAAAGCTGTTGATGTTTTATCTGCAGATCCCATCTCTGGTAATAGATCACAGCCTAGTGATGGCAGGTGACAGAAGATTTACAGAAATATGATGATGGTGTGAATTACCAATGTAAGATGGAAATACAGGTTCTAGTATTAAAATTTTTAGTCATGATAGCTTTCTTTTGAGTCATGTGGCTCCAGCTTGTCAAAAGAAATATGCTTGAAAATATGTATTTGTATATCATACAAAAATTCAGGTGCCAAAATGTAATTCCCTAGAATTATTTAGGCCTTCTGACACTAATGTTTGTTTCTGAAAAATCCCTTCTGGTATTGTGGAGGTCTCAGAAGTCTGAATGCAAACCACTTCTTGCTCAGCTGCAGTCAAAAATGCACGACTTGGAAAAAATCAAACAGGCATTACCAGACTTTATCCCTGAAGTGTCACAGATAACAAATCCCTCAAGGGATATAAGACTATCCTGAAATCCAAGAATACTGATGAGCTTAGCCTCTGACATGTCAAAATGTTCCTAGGGTCAGCTTTTTCCTCCTTCTCCCCCTCCATTTCCTCCCACCCCACCCAACCCTGAATTTTTAACATAGTGTTGTTAGAGTGTACATGCTATTAAGAGCTATTCAGAAATACTTAGAAAATTCTAATGGCTGACAGTTACTTGGTGCTCCCTATTTTACATGAAGAATCGAGGCAGTAGGGTGACTTTTCTCAGTCTAGAATAAAGACTTCTTAGAAGAAACAATTTTGCTGTTCCTCTTACATCAACCTGCAAATTGATGTTCCTAAATTTTTGCTTAAACACTAATTGTAAATTTTATTTAAGGAGCTAATTACCTTTGTAAAGATTTTCTTTTGAGAAGGTTGGGGGTTTGTTTTGCTTGGTTTCTGTTGATGTTTTCACCTACTTATTATTGAACAAACCAACTTTTTTCAAATGTTGAAGGACACAGACCACTCTTCTGTCATGCTCTTCATCACTGTGGGTGTGAGACTCCATCCAGTTGTTGCACTTGAATATTCTGTAACTCTGACACCTTGATAGATTCACTGTCTTGCCTCCCTTTTACTCTGTTAAGTATGTATTTCCTATTAAATCATTATGTTTTCTTGGCAATTTGTTCTTTGTTTCCTTATGGGATTTAGACAGTGAGAGGTGGTGAGTGTCTCTTTTGCCAAAAAGTTCCAGAAGTATGGGTCACAGCAGCAAATATTTGTAAACAAAATGGTAATTCATTAGCACAGCCTTCTGAAACTGTTCCAGCAGCTGAGACCTGTGCCATGACTGTACTTTACCATATAATGAAGGCTAAAAGCACATTCACCTGGAGGAGCACGTTGTTGTAAGCCTTCAGTCCACTCTTCTGTCTGTTAACTTCCTTTCTTGTCCTCCCTCTTTCTGAAATTGTGTATCCAACACTGACACTGTGATGGTGAATTAATTGATTTAAGGCACAGAAATGGATTGCATTTCTGTAGCTAAGATGCTTAAGACTTCCTGGCAATCTTCCCACTTGTACCCCCCACAATGAGGACAGTGAAGAAAAAAAAAAAAAAAGTGTTTTTTTTCCTCAACAAGAAACTGCATTTGTGTGTTCAGGACACAAAAATAACCTGATATGCATAGAGCTTTTGCAGTGTAGTGAATGTTTGCCTGTAAAATGTGTAAAGGTTAACCTTTGTATCAGCAATTCTTGTCACTCATAACAACATTCTGCCTTTTCATGCTAGAATGGGGTTAACCTGTTACAAGGGTTGAAAGGTCTGTGCCTTTTTACTGTATTATCTCTTACTAAAACAAACTTCAGCCGCTCCAAGTTACAGAGCACTTGCAGCACTGTAAACTGCACAAATTTCCAACCATTGCTTCACTGCATGAAGTGTAGTCAGATTACTAGTGATGAAATATTGTAGTGATGAATTCCCAAGCTTATGAATGTTTTGAGACTTTTTTTAGTCTTCTCTTGGGCTGGTCCTGAGAGTGTGTACAGGTTTGTCTGTATTGTTGGTTTGTAGATGCTAATGAGGAAAACCAGGCTTTTGTTCTCTCCTTTTTGTTTGAATTGTTACACTCCCATATAGTGCATAGAATGCAAATAATGAAATGTTGATTTGACATAATGTAAACAGCCTTTTCAGCCTAAGCATTCATAATAAACTTTTATAGTGTAATAACATGCTAAATCACTACCAGTCTGATGTATTGTGCAAAGGAAAAAAAGGTGTAAACATTTTATTAATAAAAAGCTTTGTTTATAAATACGCTGGCTTGTTTATAAATGCTTCCAAAATTCTCCACCTCTTAAAAAACAGTCTCTATAGCAATATAATTATAGAAGAGGAATGTAAGCAATAGCTTACATGTACAAATGACTGGAATAGCTGTTTTCCAGAAGTCCTGGCTACTGGTGTTCAGAAACTGGAGCTTTTCCCTGGTTTATGTACACACAGACAAAGGCAGAAGATCTTGTGCAAAGAAGGGATGGGGGGAAACAGCAGAGAGAATGCAGCTTTTGTGTAACACTTCCTTTCTTTGCAGCACCCTGTCTGAGAAACTGCAGGCCACACACAGTCATGTCAAGCAGGGCAAGGCCTGACAAATTCTATCAGGGCCAAGTTATTTAATACGTTGCTTTTACCTTAGACTGCATGAAATGCACAGTTCTCAACTGCTTAGGCCAGGTTTCTGTCAATCAAAACTGTAAAGTGCTTTTAATATCCTCAGAGTGTCGTGGGGCCTGTTGTGCTGGGAAGGGATCTTCTCTTGTTTGTTAATACAGCCAGCTGGTTGGTAGCTTGCTTTTTTTAAACCACTGCTCTGTTGCTTATGTAGTCCCCAAAAATAGGGATTTGGCTGCAGTTAACTCACTTAAAAGATGAGGTTTGGCTGCTTCAATCTGGGATGCACATCTAACAGGTTGAGTTAATAGCAGCCTTCAAAAGCTAAATAAACAAAAATGTCCTGGTTTTGAACTGCTGTTTCACATGAAAAGGTTGGATACAAGCTGGATAAGCAAGTGGCTGCAGGAAACCCATACCGTGTCATCTTTTGTTTAAGAGACACCTGGAATAATTTAAATTTCTTGTTACCTGCAATGTTGAAGTTATGCTCTCAGATGTGTGCTTTTGAATAGTGTCAGCTGGGTTTGTCTAAGATAGCAGGAACGTGCATCAGGTAGAGCATGAGAAGGGTAGACACAAGGAATATGCTGGAATAGAGAGACAAAGACATTTGCATATGTTTGCATAGGAAATTTGGGAACTAAATGCAAACCACCTGGTTTGCACACACACAGTGAGAATGTTTCACTTGGCTCAAGTCTTTCACAATTTCTAAGGTAGAAGTTTTGCAACCGATGAACTTATTCTTTAAAATTGTTTCAGTACAAAGCTTTCAGATGCTGTCCAGCATTTCCCTGTAGTGTTCAGGCCAATTTTCTCCTGTTAATCTAAAACCCACGTGGGCAACAAGTTGCCTTTTAGTCTTGTGGCTGAATTGTTCCTGTGAGGGCTGTGTGGAACAGGGAGGGGGTATTGCAGGTGGCCTCCATGCACACCCATTGCAGTGAATCTGACCTGCACAACATTAACTGTACACACATTATTTACATGCAAAAAAAACCCTACATTCATTAGACTTCGTAAATTTTCAACCTAAACAATGCTGTGCTTTATGAAACCTTCAGCCTGGATGAAAATGTGGGCGAGTCCTTCAAATACAAACAGGTAAGTTCAGATCTGCCAATTAGGGCAAGGTGATATATCTTGGCAAATCCTTTAAGAGGTGGATCATCAAATGCTTCAGGGGGTTCTTTGTACTTCTTTCAGGAAAAGTAGAACTCAGAAAGGTCTGGGCAGCAACACTTAATGTTGTTTACTTTAGGGGTTTTATTATGTATAAGTATATGCTATGTAAAACGTTCTCTTTTACTCCTCGCCGTTAGTTTGCAATTAACTTACCCATATGTATAAAGCTTGTCTTTTCTACTAATTCCTGGTCCAAGAATGCCTGGCTTACAAAGAGAATCTGTTTATAAAATAAGAGATTAGGTAAAAGAAGGTAATCTTCCCACAGTACCAGCCAGGAAAGCTGCAAAGTGTGAGTGAACTCAATTCTCTCCTGACTTGAGATCTAAAATGTTGTGAGATAACCTGCAGTTTAGGCAAAAAATTACACACACACACACACCCCTCAAGGAGCAAAAATAATAAGCCCATCCAAATCTAGTTTTCTGGAAAAGAAAATGCACCCCTTTATGATGTTCTGTGACCATTCTTTCTCCAAGAGAGAAGGAATTTAAGGAATAAGAGCAATATTTGAGTGTATTGCCCTGCAGTGTTGAAGCTTTAAAAAATCAGTCCCGTTGTCCTAGCTGGAAGGAGTTGGCAGGTTTCACTTGTATCATGCAAAACTGAGAGTTTGGTACTAAATACAGGTTTGGGTTTGGTTTGGCATGGAATGAAAGACAACAGAACAAAAAAGCTGAAATAGGATGGGAGATGGTAAAGCACATGAGCAGAAAAGCAGGGATTGTGGTGGCCGAGAGCAGCTGAAGGTGTGGTATAAACACTGCAGATGTGCTCAGAGCAGTGAATGCCACTGTCCTGCTTAGGGGGGTTAATTTTAACAAATACATGACTCATTTGACATTGCTCTTAGTGCCAAAAGGAGAACAACAGTCTTCTTGTAATTCTAGATCATTTTAACTACCTTAGTCATTTTTGGCATTTATTAAGTCAAATAACATGATACAAAGAATTTGTGTGAGGGGAAGGTGCACTGCATCACATAGATTATACTGGTGTGAGAAAAAGAATTTTCACAACATTTTAATGTTTTTATTCACCTCTCTCCTCTTTGCTCATCAGCCCTGCCTAGGACCAAACATAACTACACTTGGAGTTGCTGTTCTTTGGAAGTGTTCATTTCTGCAAATGGCATCTGAAGTCATGTATGTATAAAGTCCAATGAATACTTTTTACTGTACATAAATAACCAGTTTATAAGACCAGCATATTTCTGCTGGTAAGGGGCATCCCAAGCTCCTGTCTCTGACAGGTTACAGCAGTGGTTTATAAATTCTTAGGAACTTTCAAATGTTTAAAACCACCTGAGGAGAGAGGGGAGCAAAAAGTGTAGTGTTGCTGTAATTACACTGGCCTAGGGCTATCAATAAAGCAGCACTTTATATTAAACCATGCTGTAAATTTTTTAAAAATGTTTTAAACCATTGGAGTAAAAACCAGCCAACCGAGACTAAACACAAATAAAATAATCCCCAAAGCACAACCACCGCAAACCACCCCAAAACAAACACAAAAACCCCAACGAGCAACCCAAAACTTCGGTTACTGTTAAAGAGGAAGGGGGGCATGTCTTAAAATCTGAGGTGACCTGAAGTCCTGGGTTTATTCATTAAAAAGCGAGTACGCCCTGCAGCTGGGTGCCGGTTCCCAGGTGCCCCTGGCACTGCAAGCGCGGCAGGGCCGGCGAGCGGCCCGAGGGCTTCCCCTGCAGCGCTGAGGCCACACGGAGCACAGGCCGAAAAGAACGCGCCGCTTCTGGATAACGAGGCGTTTATTACAAATCACGCTTCCAGTAACGGTTAAGCGTTATTTATTAGCCCTCCTTCTTTCCCCGTAACGCTCCGGGGAGACACCTCCGGCCGCAGGAGCGGCGGCGGAGCGCGGCCTCCCCCGCTCGGCCCCTCACGGCGGGGCCGGGCTCACGTCAGGCGCCGCCGCAGCCTCTCGGCGGGCCCGGCCGTGCTGCATCATCCCGCCCCCCGCCCGCCCTGCCCGGCAGCGTGTGCGCCCACAGCCGCCGCCCGACCGCGCCCGTGCCCGCTCCGGGGCCGCCGGCACGGTGCGAGCGACCCAGCCGGGCGAGGGCGAGCGGCAGCCGAGCGACGAACGGAGCGAGCAGTCGGGAGAGGGTGAACCGACAGCCGGGCGAGCGGTGAACCCGCGACCGGGCGCGCCCCCCGCCCGCCTTCCCTCCTCCCTCCCTTCCTCCCTCCCTCCCCTCTTCCTTCCCCTCCCTCCTCGTCCCTTCCTCTCTCCGCCTGGTGCCGCCACCGCCGAGGAGGAGGAGGAACATGGCGAAAGCGGAGCAGGTCCTCAGCCTCGAACCGCAGCACGAGCTCAAATTCAAAGGTACGAGGCGGCCGCCGCCATCCCTCGCCGCCGCTCCCCGCGCCGGGCGGGCGGCGCGGCCGGGCTCGGGCCCCGCTCCCCGGCAGCCATTTTCCGGGGGCCAGGCACCGCCGGCAGATAAAATGTCCTTCAGCGCCGCGCCCGCCGCCCCGCCGGGCCCCTCCGCCCGCCGCGGAGCCGCCCCCAGCCCGCGGGGGTCTCCCTGGGCCGCCCTCAGCGCTGCCGCAGCCGCGGCGCGGGCGGGGGCGGCCCGCGGGGACGGTGCGGGGGGGTCCGGGCCGCCGCCTTCCCCGGCCGGCCGCGGGAACCCCGCGCTGTGCCCGGCCGAGCCCGCCGGTGCCCGGCCGGCCGCGGGAACCCCGCGCTGTGCCCGGCCGAGCCCGCCGGTGCCCGGCAGTGCCCGGCCGAGCCCCGTGGTGCCCGGCCGAGCCCGGTTATGCCCGGCTGTGCCCGGCCGAGCCCGGCTGACCTTCCCGGGGGCGGCGGCCGGCAGAGCGGGCAGCGGCGGGAGCGGGGCCGCCTTCCCCAGGCCCCGCCGGGGGTGTGTGCGCGGCCCCGGCCGGACGATCTGCTGCTGTAATGTAGGACAGCGATGTCCGGGAGGTAGGACTGGGAACCCAGGTGTCACAAACCCTAGGAACGGATAAAGGGCTTAATCAGAAGACAAAATGAGGAAATTGCTAGCTGTGGAGCTGGTAAAGTGCTCTGCGTGGCTCTTCGGTGTAAAATCTAGGCGGAGGAAGGAGGTTGGGAATAGGATAACGAATAAGGGTTTCTTCTGTGATGTGTCCCAGGCACTGTGAGGTTGCAGTCATCTCTCTGGCCAAAAACACGAGGCCTCTGGCCAGGTGCTGGGCAGCACTTCCTGGCTTTTCCTGCTTATTATTATAATTTAGCAAACCGTTTGGCTAAATAAATCACAAATAGTCTGCCTGTGCAAAAATCCGTCCTTTAAATAAACGTCCTGAATGGGTTTGGGCTTCCACTGGCACTGAAATTCCTGTCTTGCAGCCTGACAGCACAGCTGTAATACAATATTCTGGGATTACAAATAAGCAATCAGCAAGTTTATTTATGCGACTAGAGTCAGAGGTGTTTTAGAGCTTTGCTTGATTATCTGACAAATATGCATTTTTTTTAAAAAATAGGGATTTGTATATTTGCCTCTGACAAAAATAATGCTTCTTTAAAAAAAGCTTTCATGGACATTTTTAAATATAGAGGAGGTCTTTACCAGTTTTTAATAGTAAATATATTTGAACTTATAATATGAAGTGGGTTTTATCAAACAGCCTGTTAATAAACACTGTGGGGAATGAATATATCTTTGTTGTAAGCTGAAGTTGTTATGGCAGCAGTATCAAACATGCTTAAGAAGGAAACTATTGTTGTTTTGACGTTCTTTGTGTTAAGTATGATTAGATGAAAATCACTTCTTGTTCTGGATAAAACTGCTTTCAGCAAACAAGCAGATCCAAGCTCAGGTGGGCAAAAAGTGGGGCCTTAATTGGCACTGACTTGCTAATGAGATGTAATTGTGGTTCAGGGTTTGTTTTTCTTTCTTTTCTTCATCACAGGTAGATATAAACTTTGCCAGACTCTGCTTTTTCTTGAAGTAATGGTGATCTGTCAGACTGCCTTTCTTTCAGATGAGGTTCTGGGCTAAGAAACCAGTAGCCATTGAAGTTAAATTAACTAACCATAGCACTTTCAGTTGCCAGCTCTTTAGCTAGCAACACATACTCCTTATAACATAAAATGCTACTTGACTAACTGCCGCTATTAAATGGCTTCGTTTCAAAGTACACTTAAATATTAATGTTCAAACAGACTTAATGCTGCGGGCAGCATTCATATGCTTTGGCAATACCTCTGCCTTACAGCCCTGTCTAGCAAGCAGTGCTGACCACTGTCCTTCATTCAGGAAACACCAGGTTGAAGTGTTCATGAAGTAAATTCTGCTCTAAGCATTTCTTGCCCTCCTGATCTTGTGATGACACGCTGGCTGGTGATAGGGCTGAAATGATATTGTCACCTTTGTAAAGAGTTGTGTTCATTTCCAGAGTGTTCCTTGGCCCCGTACAAGTAGATTCCAGGCTGGCAGAGGTCATGGAGCTGCTGACTGGGACAGGCGTCCTCATGGTGTGTGCTGAAAGACATGGTGCTCCATGTAGGAAACTGAGATTGGACTGTAAACCAAACACTGCAAATGGTCAAGGGCGTGAGCCAAATGCAGACAGGTAGAAAAAGCAGGAAATTGTTCGCTCTGATGCTGTTGAAAGGCTCTGTGTAGCTCTTTAGTATAAAATTTAGAGGGGAGGTAGTGTGTTGGGGATAATACAGTGAATGAAGATGTCTTCTATAATGTGTCCCAGTCACTTTGGGGTTGCAGCCACGGCCTGTGCTTTCACTTCTTTTAAAGAAGCTTTTGTAGCTCCTTGGTTTTGCAGTGAATCTCATAAATTCATTTGGTGCTCTGTTTCAAAATACCGTGCTTGTGTCTCGTTTGAAAAAAATATCAAAGGAGTTTTTCATGCTGGGATATTTTTTCGCAGCATGTGAACATGAGCAGGGGTTGTCTTTCCTCCCGCCTCGCATCTCCTACAGCAGAGCACTCGTGCTCCAAAATAGCAGCAGCGTGTGCTGTGCTCAAATGCAGCTGTGAGTCGTGGGAGGCTGGACAACATTAGGTGGCTGAAGGTGCCCATTTCCTTGCCCTGGTCTTTGATGCCATGTGAAATAGGAGCTTTTCTGTTTTGCCAGTGACTTCCTCCACTTCTTGGTCTTTGTAGGCTTGCAAAAAAATTATCCAGCTAAAGATTTACAGCTCAACATTTGCTGGTAACAAATGGTGGAAAAGAATGTTGTTGGTATACATGACATTTGCATTTATGTTTCCCTTTCTTTCTTCTTTTTTTTTCAATCTAAGAGATGACATCAGTCTGCCAAGAATTTATTACAACATTCAAGGCTCTGGCTTTAGGAATTGCTAGATTTAAACCTGAACCAGGATGTGGAATTGTGCTGCAGGATGCCTCCTGCACCTTGCAGGAAGCTGCCCACCGAGGCTGATCTGTCTTTTCACCATATGTGCCCACCAGGAGTAGAGATCAGCTGTTTAATGCCAGCAAGTAAAATTTTGTTAGAATGTAGCATTTCTTGTTAGAATATAGCATATACCTGGGTTTGTAGTGTTTGAGGTGCTGCTGCATGTTTGCAGACACGGGCTGCTGGGGCAGAGGTGCTCAGGAGGGGTGGCACAGATGGGAGGGGGCAGAGGCGGAGGGACATTTTGGTAGCATTTCTGGAGGTTTGCTCCGGGTTAGGCTGGACTTATGACTCAGCACTCTGTCCGTGCTCCCCAAGTGGCTCCTGGCAGTACTGCCAAGCAGGGATTAGTGCCTTGCTAAACTCTGCAAGTCGTGCCAGTTGGAAATGCAGGTTCCCGTCCCCAGTATGTGATCCTGTACCTGTGTCACTGGGTAGCTTTCCTTTCTGCCAAGGCCACAGTGAACCAGAGCAGCCGATCCTCTCCAAGGCCAGCAGAGCAGATTCCTCCCTGACCTGGGGCTGTCACTGGCTCAGGTGCAAGCCCCGGGTACCTCAGCTGCAGCCCAAAGGTGTGGCCTCATCCTGTATGGGTGTCCTCAGTCCAGCAGTGCCTCTGCAGCATTGAACTGCTCAGTGTTTAGTGTTAAGCCCCAATCCCGTGCAGTTGCTGTGACCTGCGTTTCCCTGCTTGGGTGGCTGCCCCTCCCTCCTGAGACACTTTGAGCTCCTCCAGGTCAGCCTGAGTAAACTCCAGCCAGATCTGTGCATTGCAGTGGGGGTGTGCAAAGCCTCCTGTGTCTGACAGGAATATCCCGTTCCTACCAGATACCAGGCTAAGGCTCTTCAGTCCAACAGACCGGTAACATTTGGGATGTGAGATTAGTGTTTGCTGAAGCTGCAGTTGCCAAGTCTCAGAAGAGAGGTTAAGGACATGTGGACTATTCACTTGAGTCTCTGTCCCTGTCCTGATCCATCAGGAATGGTTGAATCATTCCTGCACTGAAGGTATTGGCAGGAATTTGACTTTGTGCTCATTCTCTTCTGTATTGGATAAAAAGGAATTCCTAGTCGCAGGCCACGTTTAAAAATGTGAAATAGTGACAGTGGTGTGGGGAGTTGCCTGGTTAGGATAATTAATACGCATATTTTAAGGTGAACGTTTATATGCTCTTTTCTTTAGACTCTTAAAGCCCTCCTGGTATTCACAGCAGAATGGCAGCCAGTACTAGGATTTCTTTCCTCTTTGAAGGCTGCTGTGCCAATGACTGTCTGCTTTCCTGCTGAAAAATGTACCAGCCCTTGCTTCCCTTTGTCTGGCCTGATTCCAAGTCAAGTCATTGTTACCGCATTAAATAGGAGTAAACCTTTACATCTCTCTACATATTCGAATTTAATTATCAAATTATAGTCTTAAAAAGAGAATATATTATTTAAATAACAGGCAGGCTTCCTAAATCTACACAAATTTATCCTGAAATATATCCCAGTTATCACGAAAAATCAGTCTTTCTCTGGTGCAGTTCACGGTACACTCACTTTTCTCACAGCTTAGCTAAAATCAATAACTTATTCTTTTAAACTTTGGTTTTGTTATACTGACCTGCTGCATCTCACTGAATTATTCTGGTTTCACATGCTCCATTGGTTTTGTAATGAATTCATCACTTTGCATAGTCTCTTCACTTTAAAAGGAGGTATTAGGAGGGAAAAAACTGGAGGTAAGAGAGGGTAGGGATGCATTGTGAATTTTTTACAACACAACACACCTCTTTTTGTAAAGGTGGAATAAGTTGAACATTGTGCTTCTCTTGAGCTTCCTTAATCTGCTGATGTCCTGTACACTAGAGACACAACACTCACAGCCCCACTGGGAAAGCAGAGAGGAATTGTATATGTGGGACTAACAGAAATTTGAAACTCTGAATAGGTTGGTTGGAGCACCAAAGAACAATTGAAATGTGTGAAGCAGTCAAGGAGGTTTAACTGCATCTTCTGTTAAATTTAATTAATGTATTTAGGTCTCCCAAGACTATTTCCAAAAATACCACAATCTCCTTGAAGGCTTTGGTCAATGTGATTTATGGGTTAAGGACTTTTGAGTAATTTTGTACTGCAGATTTTAAGAATTCCAGTTGAAGTTATGAACATTAATAGGATCAAAGTATTACTACTATTTCAGGGAAGGACCTAATGCAGTGATAAAATTTGTTACTTGGCCATTGCTTCTCTTAGTTTTTTGGGATTTTGTGTTTTAAATGTGATCAGCTCCTTACCTTTACTGTAGAGAATGGGCCACATACATTCACAGCTTCCTGTTCCTTGGGAATCCCGTGTTTGTCCATGGATTTTCAGCTCACTTTGAGCTATGGAGCTCTTGCACTGATACGTGAAAAGTTGTTCAAGTTTGTTATTTAAAGCTCTGCTTGTCTGATTTGGTTGCTGCAATGTGATCTCTATTCATCACTTCAGAAGATATATCTCATAACAGATTATGTTGAAAATACAGATGGAAGGGGTGGCTCTCTCAAGTCCTGGGAGCATGGCTATCATGGCAAAATGAAGACACAGTTAATGTGTCAGAGTGGATGCATGTTCACACTGGTGCTTAGCAGTAAATTGTATTTACCAGCTGCTGCCCTGCATGCCATGTGCAGTCTCCTGTCACCTGTGAAAGGAATATGGAGAAGAAATTTATACAGCCATTCCTGATAGTGCCTTCTCATTGGAAAATAAATATTACCTATTTTTCCTCACTGCATAAGTTTTGCAAATTAAAAACTTACTAGTAATCGTGTAATGTTAAATAGAAGAGTGAATTCTGTTTAATTGCTCTCTAATTCAGAATTAGGATTGTAAAAATTCAAGTACAAACCTTTAAATAGATTGTCAGCTCTGTTTTGAAACTCAGCTGGAAAAAAGGCATCATCACCATAGCAAATGATCCAACTTCATGAGCTCAGGTCAGCTTACATCTATGAACAAATACCCAATTTTAAAAGCAGCTTAATTTGTTCTGTGCAGCCAGCTCTGGAAGGTATTGATTGCATCAAATGAGTTTTGGATCAAATGAGCAACTTCTACATATGTTATAATGCAATTTTTGTTGGAAGCTGGGCGAGGGAGGGTCTGACTGGTCTCTGAGTGCCTGTGAGCACAGCTTTCTGCCCAGCTGAGGCAGTGCAGGCATCAAATGACCCTTGCTAATTCTGCCCACATCTTGCAGTCACACTCATTTTCTACTATCTTGTTACCATATTGGTCTTATGTTTGCTGCCTGCTGGGAACAGCTAATAACTACTGAATGCATTTCATAGTTGGTACAATAACAGCCTCTTTACTTTCCCTGTCAGTGTGGCTGCTTGGCTTTGAAAGCCTTATTGATGGGTTTTGCAACAGTTCTGTTTGTGGTGACAGCTGTTGTTTCAGACTTAAATTTCATCTTTGTATTTGTAAGAAACGTGATCTTTAACATTATCATCTTGCTGCTGCAATTGTTGTTTTGCTGGGGTTTTTCCTGCAAGTAAATCCTCACTGATTAGGTCAGGAACTCTTCCCAGTTGAGCCCTCTCCCCTCTGGATGAGGGACTGCCACTGGTGTGACAATTCCTACCACAACACTGAAGGTCCTTTGTCTTCCTATATGATGACCAGAGGCAGAAAGGAAGCTTATTTTACATACATATATGAATATTTAACTACCAGTTTCTCCAAGCTAGTGGTTAGGTTCATGCTGTCTCTTCCTCTGGCATTTGTCCCAGTCATTTTTCAATATATAAACCCTTTGAGTGCTTTGTAGTCCAAGATGTCTTTAGAGCCACATAGGATATTTTCTGAGTTGCCTAGGATGTTGAGTTTAAAATTTGGCCTGCTAGGCAACCTTTTGCAAAGAGGGATTTGTGCTGTGGCTCTGGAACAGCTGTCAGGGCCTCTGTCACTGGAAATGTACGCAAAGCAAATCACCATTGCCTGTTCAATTCAGGGGAGAGGGGCTCTGCATTGAAGGGATTGTGTGTTCAACCAGCAGCACAGCCCAGACTGAGGGCTGAGCCTGTTCTTCCTCTGGTAGAGCTGCTCTGAAAATTGCTCAGTTCAACAATAATTCTGGCCTCAAACACATTCGTACAGATTGGGCACTGCTGCTGCCTGCAGTACTTACCCCATGTTATTATAAATACTTTAGGAAAATAATCTCTCTGCTAAACTACTTTAGTGTCTAGTTCTCTGAGCTGTAAACCAAGTCCCTCATACCATGGTGCATGGATTAAAGATTTTATCATTCTAAATTTAATCCTGTTTTCTTGGTTGGTTTCCACGAGGGATGGAAAAATAGAGAAGGGGGAGGTTTGCCTGGTGATCCAGTTATTTAGGATGCAGATTATAAAATCATGTAGGTGTGGGGATCACTATGGAGCCAAATCTTATGTTTTTGCAAGCAATTTAAAAGACAAATTAGTTGTGCTTGTAGAAGGCATGTCAAATGACTATGTAATTCTTTTAAGGAAAAAAAATTGCACTTTCTTGTTTTTCCCAAGACTGCTACTTTTCTCATCACACCATTTACTTCATCCTTGCTGGTGCTTCTGATGGTTCTCCCAGCAGTTCACCCTCTCCCTTGTGCAGTTTCATGTTTGTTGTCTGTTGATATTTGCAATTAGTGCTTCTTGTGGTGTGTGAATTAACAATATATTTTCTCAAAACATTTGTGTTTCCCTGGGTTGTGATTTCTCTTCCTCTGGCCCTTCTACATTTTTACCAGACCAGGAGCAAAGATCTAAGGGCAGTTATGTTTTGGTTTTTTTCCCCTTAATTTTTGTATAGCTGGTTTTACACTGTGCTTAGTGATGTCATACAGTGATGCAGATGATCACAAAAACATGGAATTGTTTAGGTTGGAAAAGACAGAAGTTTAGGCTTGAAGAACACAACTTGATATTTGTTTATTGTTTTGTGCCACACATATAAACTGTCAGTTTTGGGGTTTTTTTCTGATTAAGTTTTCTTACTGCTGCTAGCTAAACTTCTGATTTTATTTTGGTTTTTTTTTCCCCTTTAGTCCTGAAAATAGGCTGGTTTTCAAGTGGCTCCTCTGAAATACATCTTGCTAAACTCAGGATTCCTTCCTTATTTGTAGCTGTAAATAATATCCCACTGCCTATTTTATATGCCTTGGGTTTTTTAAAAAACTTATTAGAAAACCAGCTATTCCTTGTGCATCTCCAGAATATCTAATTGTGTTTGTTTCTTCTGGTATTTTCGACTTATGCACAGTTTTGCACTTAAAATATTTGCTCATTTGCTATTTAAGTTGCACATCAAATTTCTCTATTTGAGGAGTATATGTGAGCATAAAATTAGAGTAGTTAAGTTGCTCCTTCCCTAACATTTTAATGTGCATTTGAAATGGAGATTAGTGATGAAATTAGACCAGGAAAAAATGACTTTAGAAGAAAAAGTGTAGCTTGGATTGGTGATTAAAATCAGGATGGTTTTTCCAGGGAAACATTTTACAGTGACTTCAGTCATTAGCAGTGTTTTTGTCAGGGAGGTTTGCACATCAAGGCTTCATTGCTCTGGTGCTGCATCCCCAGTCCTGCTGGGAGCCTGGGCTTGCTTTCTGTCCTTTCCATACCCCATGGATGAGCTCCAGGCTCTGTACAGAGAGGAGATGTCTTACTCTGAGTGGCTCTGGCTGCATCCTGGTTATTGAAAGAGATGCAGCTGCTGCCCCACTGTTCCCTGAGCTGTTTCATACATGGACAGAGTTGGTTCATGTGATATTTGTGTGCAGAATGAGCAAAGTAACACAATCTCTTTGGCACTGGGTTCTGAAAGTGCAGCTGAAACAGATACACACCTCTGACAGCTCACCAGGGCTGCTCTCAGACTCTGGTTTATGCAAGTGTGTGCAGAAATCTGGTTTAACTTTATGATGCAGAGAAAATATTTCATGTTGTGTGATTTTGTTGCTGAAGTTTGCTGTAGGTAATGTTTGGGTGTAAAAGAACTCTGAAGAGATCAGATTTGTTTTTTTGGGAAAAAACAAATGACACTGGTACCAAAATTATATGAAGGACATATTCTTCTATTTCTCTTGGCAAGCTTATGTGTGGCCTCTCAGTTCTTACAACTGTGAAGTCAGACTGTTAATGATCCTCTGAGGGATAAAAGGTGACAAAAATTACATACTAACAGATACTCTGAAAATAGTCTTCAATCTCATATTTGTTTGGAGTTTGAGCTTTTTTCCCAATTAAGCATGAGGCATGCTCTGAGAAAAATAGTTTATGCTAGAATAGGCCAGGGAGGGACACTGATTAATCCATCTAAATGGAATAACTTACTGCCAACCTTGCTCCAACTTTGGCATCTGGATCATGTAATTTTGTTGGGTTTCTGGATCTTCTTTTTTTTTTTTTTTTTTTTTTTTTTTTTTTTTTTTTTTTTTTTTTGCCTCTTAGATCACTTTAATGATTGCATACTTCTTTTAAAAATTGCTCCACTGCATCAGCTATTGCATAGGGAGTGATGTGGATGTTGCTTCTATTTTTGTAATATTTTTTCATCCAGGCATCCAGTGTTTGACATAGCAGAAGTGGAAGGGACCACTCCCCTCCTGTCACTTTGCTTCAAAGGCTCTTTTGGGTGAGGAGGTGGGAGCTGGGAGTAAAGATCTGATTCCGTGGGGCTGGGGGTTTGTAATTAATTCCTTTTAGAGTCTGAGCTGAGGTTAAAAGGTTGGCATGTGGTTTACACAAGGATTTTTCTTTAAAATAATTACCAGATTTGGGGGGTTGGGGTTCTCTCAGTGAGTTACTCGTGAAATCAGATATTTATGCAACACAGGCTCTTCTTGTTTCTGATTTCTTGACTTCTTTGATTTCAAAATTTGCGATGCTCACTTAATTATGAAAGTTTCCAGAGCCAGATGATGATGATGATTAAACCTTGGCACACAGTGCTTTTTAAAACACTAATCTTCACAAGATTCTGTGTAATTAGGTAAGTATTCTCCTTACTTGACGGAGAGGGGAACTATAAGGGTCCAAACCTGCTTCTGTTTTGGAGTTGCTGTCAACTCTTAAGGCTCTTAATAGCAGAAGATCAAGCCCTTAAGTGATTTGTCTAAAGACAAGTAAGGTGGTGGGAGAGTTTGATTGGATCCTGGGGGTTCTTGATTCTCAGGCACCTGGCTGATAGCTCAAGATGTCTTGCTTGACATTTCAGCTCTTTTCATTTCAGTGTTTATCTTCAAAGGTCATCAGCTTTATATATGACTTTAAAAGAAGCGTGCAGTAAATCAAGTTCTTCACCTGTTATTGAGCCCTCTTGCACATCACTTATCGGTTTTATTTTGCCTGTCTCTCTAATGCTGATAGACATCCACAAAAATAAAGTGGTAGAGCCCATGGAAATAAAATGAAATCACTTGGTGCTGTCAGTGTCAGTAAAGGAACTGAGAAACCACTCGGATGTGAAGATGAGAGAAGTTGCCGGTAGAAAGGCTGAACAGATCAGATGGAGAGATGAGTCTGGTGGCTGTTTGCTGGTGCTGCCACCTCTCTAGAGCTGGGCAAGGGGCATCCCCAGTTTGAGGGGCTGGCAGAGCTGGGGGCAGGCATTTAATGCCATGGGAGAGGGGCCAGTGTGGGGTGGGGAAGGGATGAGGATCACACTCAGCCCCTCACACAGAGTCAGCGTGGCTCTTTCACTGCTCCGTGTGGACATTGCCAGTCACATGGAGGATTTGGGCTCTTGAGATTAGTCACAAAACAATTTAGGTTTCCCCTCTATTGCTTTCCACCATCTCCCTTATTAAAGATTCTTCACTTACCTTTCTGTGGCTGATTAATGTGTCAGGTGATTAATGACTTTCATCTGACACATCAGTGGGATTAAACCATGGTGAAATACATCCTTCCCCTCCTATTATTGCATTCCACTGCTTTCCACAAAGGAAGTACAAGAGAGGTTATCTCATGAGAAGCTCTGCCTGTATGTCTGGCTGTTTCCAATTACCTTGCTGTTGGATACATGTCTGTGGTGAGCTGGAGTTGCAAAAGTTGTTTATGGGGAAATGCTGAAAGTGCATCTAAAACACTCTGGAAATAACATGGGCAACTTGATAAGAATTTACTTAGTCTTGTAGATCAGTGGTTGCCAGTTGTATCAAGTATTCCTGCAGTGCTTTTCTTTGAAAAGTTCACTATATTTTTTAGGGATGCCTAGCTTTTAGCAGATGAAAATTTGCATTAAATATAAGTACGGAAAAAATTATGCATGTGCCTTAATTACTTTCAGTAGCTATGCCAACACTACAAGTGTGACTGCAGCACGTATGCCCAGATGTGCTTGCAAGCTTTAACCTGCAGCTGTGAGACCTTAAATTGGTAGAATGCTGTGCAGGAAGATGCAGTTTCCCTGATGCCAGGTCTGAGTGCTGCTCGTTCAGGCTGAAAACTGATTCTCCTTTTTCTCTTCCCCACTGCCCCCTCCCTCTCTCCCTGCCTGGTAAGTGGATTAATTTCCAGTCCCAGCAGCTCCCTGGCTCTGCTCTTGGCCCATGCAGAGGAACACAGTGCAACTTGCACAGGCAGCTGGTGGAGATGAGAGGCCAGACCATTTCCCCTTTCAGCAGTGAGATGGACTCATGCAGGAATTAAGCAACCCTGTGGCCCACCTGATGTGTGTAGTTAATTATAAAGATGTAGTGATAATTGCAGGTACAGATCTGCAGAGGACTGTCCCTGCTGGGTTTGAACATTCCGGCCCCAGCCTGTGCCATCAAAGCTTTCCCTCTGCTGTTCTTATGCTGAGTGCCAAACGGCATGAGGACTGATTATTTGCCATGCCCAAGAATGGAGTTTAGGTTGAGGTGAGGATAGTTGTACTAAGATGTAGTACAAATGATGTGGCTGTGTAATGTGGTTTCTTTGAGGAGCCAGTGGCAGGGAACTCACAGTGAGTACTGTGCTCATCAAAAAGTTATCAGCCTGGATTTGCTGAAACAATTATGGGCAATTTCTATTGCAGTGAGAGTTATTTAAAATTTAAATGGAGTTGACATCATGTTCTTTTGACCTAATTCCCAGACTTCTTTATCATTACTAAAATGGTGTGGGATATTACAGTGCCATACGCTGCAGAAGGGCTCTCTTAGGAAAGATTGATCCAGCACTGGTGTTTGAATAGGAAATGGACTGTGGAAAATTCTGAGATAACACTGTGATCTTCAAACGAGAAGGGTTGGATGTGTGGGTGAAAAGGCACGGTTCAGAAATAACCCTGCTGAAAAGTAGTCCTACAAAAAACCAGGATACCTCTTACTATTTGTTGTTTTAGGAGTTTCCTTTCAATAATACTGCTAGTTTGTGTATCACTATGATGCCCACTTTGCATTAACATCAGTTAACTTTATTTTGGCAGGAGAAAGTCACCAAGCCCTTGTGGAATATTTCAGACTTTCAGCACCAAATTCAATTTGCTACAGTCTTCCTTCTAGACAGTTTGCTCCCATGACAGCCCCGTGTCAGATGATGCATGTACAGACCCTGTTTCCCATAACTTTGTCCTTGGGATGACACCAGTGGCATTTTTCTCATGATCTTTAAAAATACATGTGAGAAAAACAGTTGGGATGATTTTAAAGAGCAAATTGTCATTTGGAAAGCACCCTGCCTTAGTATGAGTTCAGTTCTACTTATCTAGAAATATTATGAGCCATTGAAAAAACATTCAAAACAAGATAATGTGATTAAGTAAGTGTGGGTTTTAAGAGTCACTCTTCACTTGTTGCTTTGACCCATCCAGATGCACCAGTCTGCCTTCTCTGTGCTCTCAGCCCACCTTGGGAGCACAAGCATTGTCCAGGTGTTGCATAAATTTGTATAAATAGTCCGTCCACTAATGATGGACTAATGATGGTAATGAGGACAGAGTTACCAGAAGGAAGTGTGGAGTGTTTTCTCTTACTGTGTTTGAAAATTTGGTAATTTCCATTTTGCCTTGCATTGGAAAATGAGGCTCCAGGGCTGATGTGCATCTCATGTGACAGTTAATACCCACACCAGCTTTATCTGCAGTGTTCCAGTCCAGCTGTTGGAAAGCAGAGGTGATCTCCAGTGCAGAATTAGCTCGTGTCTATCCTGAGATCAGTTCTCACACATAGCCCAGCCTCCCCAAGACACCTGTAACCTTGGCTGTAGTAATCCAGCATCAGGCAACCAAGGTGTCATTTCAGCCCGAGCTGGCAGTCCATGGGCCTTGCTCTTAAAAGGCAGGCCAGCCAAGTGATAATATTTCACTGCCATGCCCCAATTACCCCTGAGTAATACCCTGTGGTCTGTTTATTTTTTTACACACTTCAGGACACCTTAATGGCACGTTAATCCTGCATTTGTCTGCTGTGTTTTGCTTTGCTGCAGAGTTTGAACAGCAGTGCCATGAGGAGTGTGCCTGCACACAGGTTTGCTGGAAGCAGTTGTCAACCTTCTAGTACAGTTGTGGTGGCTGTAAAACCTGTAATTCAGGGAAAATACAGCTAAATAAATTGTTTAGGGCTTACTGGACGGAACAGAAGAGGAAACACCAAGCAGACAAGAAGAAATGAGTTCCGTCTGCTGAAAGGTTTTGCTGCCAAATATTTTGGTATGATCTATGTTAACAATAAATAACTCCATTTGGAAATTATTTTCCACACAGAATTGTTGTCGTGTTACAATTTCAAACAGCAGCTCCGTGCTGGGGCACACAAATCCCTCACACATTCATGGATCAGCCAAGTAAAAATATGGTATTTCCCCCAGGAAATCTATCCCAGCATGCAGACCAGTAAAGCACTACTGAGGATGCAGCTGCAGATGAAGGGCTTTCTACAGCCAACCCTCCCTCTGTGCTGGAACAGCTCAAGCTGCAATTTTTTTTAGTAAAGACACATCCTTATTGCATAGCCATGCTATAATTTTTTCTGAAATGTTAGATTTCTCACAGTTAGGTCTGTTTTGAAGATTTGCTACTGTCCTTACACACCTAAAGGTTTACTGCATTTTCCTGATGGTTTGGCTTGTTTAACTTCTTTAACAACTTGTGGCTGCTTCTGGCCAGTTATTTTCCATTAGCTTTAAGTGTCTCCCTGCTTGCAGAACACAGACAACTTGACAGTTTTGTTTCATTCTTATCCACATCTCAGTGTGTCACCAGGCACAGGTCTAGTGAAACCTTTGCCATGGGATCTGAAAATTTTATTGCTTCCATTTTTTTTTTTTTTTGCTCTGGTGTTACGTGGCAGAGCTCGTTTGCTCAGGGTGCAGACAGAAATGGTGCTGCCTTGGTGTCTGGTTGGGGTTATTATGTGTGTGATTGTTTTGAGGCTTTTCCCCTTCTAATTACTTTAAAAAAATTGGATCAAGGATAGAGGTTGCAGGACTGTAGTACTGTTACAGCTGGATTAAATATTGTCTTAGGAGACAAATTTGTGCAGAATAAGAAGCAAACTTAAATTACATCAAGGCACCCATGCTGTGAGAGGAGGGTGGTGGAACGCTGCCTGCCAGTATTTTTATTATCATCATCATTCACCCTTCTTCAATTTTAGGGCTGCTATTTCTGCAAGGAAAAGTTTGATGCTCTTTTTTGCCCAGTTTGCTTTTACTCCCTAGGACAGATGAAGGTATTTTATTCAGCCATCAAATTGATCACTTCTGTGGAGAGGACAGCTGATATAAGTGTGGTTATATTTCTTTTAATTTTACTTCTTTACCATCTGTAAAGTACTGTAGTTGTGTGCTACCTGTCTGATTTATCAGTGTCTTGTAGGAAATCAGCCTTTCTTCTGCCCGAGGGGTTTGGGAGTTTCAATTAGGTAGTGAGCCTGAGAGAAATGGATTAGCCTGCACTTGGTTTTGCAGAACTTGAAAATGGTTTGATTTTGGCTTTGCTAATATGGAAATCTTTGCCAGTGCTCTCAGTGTCTAAAAATGTTCCTATTTCCACATGGTTATTTCCTGTCCTGGGCGAGGTAGACTACTTTATTTCTTCTGGTTTATAATTTCTAGTTGCCAAGACAGTTCATTTAAAAAAAAAAAAAAAAAACAACTTGGTAGGCAAAAGGTAATGTACCTGCATGCTTGTCTTGTTGGTTTTGGTCTGGCATTCCTGAATCCCTGGTGGAACCCTGGTTCTGTGGAGGCCCAGCTTCAGGTGCAGATGGATCTCTGGTAGTCCTTGGATCCCATTCCTTTGATTCCTTTGATTTTGGAATTCCTTGGATCCCATTGCCTGTTCCCAAGCTGTACTGTACCCACTGCTTCCCATCTACAGCGTGGCTGTATGTGGCATCTCTGCTTGCCTGGGTTTCAGTGACTAGAACGGAGCAACTGTGACACAGCAGGGAATTTGGCATCCTTTGAATGCCATGTTGTGGTGTTGGCACAACGTGTGAACGATTTCCCCTTTTGTTTTGTGTTAATGATGAGCTCTTGGGCTGGGGCCTGCCTGCAGCCTCAGCTTTGCGTGCACGATTATCTGTACGTGCTGCAGATGGAAATCGAACATCCAATTACTTTACAAGATTTGTGAACAGAGATTTAGAGCCTGCTTAGCCTCTGCTTGAAAAGTGCTTTCTGTGTGATTTCAAGTCTGCTTTTGCTCTCCTCCTCAGGTCCTTTCACAGATGTGGTCACTACAAACCTGAAGCTCGGCAACCCCACGGACAGAAATGTGTGCTTTAAAGTTAAGACCACAGCACCACGTAGATACTGTGTAAGGCCCAACAGTGGAATTATCGATGCAGGAACATCAATTAATGTTTCTGGTAAGCCATTCAAGCAGTTCTTTGGTAATTGAAAATAGCTTCTTATCATCAGTTATTTATTGGAATGTCTTGCTGCCTGGGAGTATTCTGGTGTATCCAATAGGTTGTGTTTTCATGGAGATGCAGACATTATATATTTCTGGATATGTAAAATATATATTTTATATATCCTTACTTCCCTTTCTCCTGGTCTAGCAGTTATAGGTTTGGTCTTGCATCTTGTTTTGGAGAGGAAAAAGGTGGAAATATAAAACTGATTGATCTGGTTCATTAACAGCCTCAGCCAGTGTATCCAAACCAGTCCTGCTGCAGCCCTGCCCTCCCTGTGGGATTATTTTTGTACAGTTAGTTTTTTGCCAGCTTAACTTCCTGAACCAGCTCACCACGGGGTCAAACGAGTGCTTGGATGAGCACACTGAGGGAAGAATAAAACTGGGTGGACTGTAGCCACTGGTTTAGACTGGTGTGGGCTGATGCCAAACTGCCTTTGATTTAACCAACAATGCAAACATTTACTTTCAAACCATGCTTGCTTTGTGTGCCTTGAAGATTTCGTATCCTCTGGTGTTAAAAATGTCAAATGACTAAATCTTTGCTGTTGCATAGGAAAAGTTAATGATTTTCTCTAATGAGTCAGTAGCTCTTGACTTGCCTAAGTTTGGTAATGGAAAAGCAAAGGAGTGGCTTACTTTGAAAGCATAAAGGCCTGTGTATTCTCACAAACAGAATATCTGTATATTATTAACTTGCTGCTAATATATTCTCTCAATGACTTCTCTGATCCATGTTCTTAATAAAGAATTCTATCAAAGCATGTAGTTGTGGCATATTGTATGAATGAAGTCAGACTTTAGTTAAGATAATTATTTCTCTAAACATGCAGATTTGCTTTGCTATTCCTAAAGAAATTAATATGGGCATGATAAGAAATATTACTGATATTTAGCCTGGGATAAAAAATTGTAAAGCTAAAAGCACTGCATTTTACTTGAAAAAAATAAACTTAAAAATCAAGAGTTCAGTTTCTTACTTAATAAAATGTGAAATACTTAAACACCTCACCCTTGGAGAGAGCTTGCTTCAACAAAATAAAAATTGATCTCAGAACCACTTTGCAGTGTAAAATTAAGCAACTCTAATCCTGTAAGTCTTCTTATACCTGCCCATATTTGCACGTTGATTGATCTGTTGTCTTTGGGATTTCTGTGGTGTCAAATGGAGTGTGCAGAGGGCTGCAGGATTGTGCCTCCCCTGCAATTAATCCCAGGGGAATGTCATGGTGAGGAGGTAACCAGGGAAGTGTGAGAGCTCCAGGTGGGGCAGGCAAAGCTCTTCTGCTTCAGGAGAGGGCCAGCACGTACCCAGTGAGCTCTGAAATGACTAATATGTAAATGAAAAGCTCTCTGGAGAGAAATGGAGATTTTTAAAAGTCGGGACAATTCCCAAGTAAAGCTGTCTGTCATCTATACTAGCTGCAGGCAAGCATATCAAATGCATTGAAATCAATGAAATGATAATGAAAATTAGCATGGTTTCCAGCTACAAATTATCTTCGTGCTATAAAGACATGGATGCTTTTCATCTTGCAGATGAACTTTGAAAATTAAAAGCCTGCTTCCTTTGCAGGCACTTACCAGGCTTTTTGAAATGTTGTCTTGATCTCAGTTTGAGTGGATTCTTAAAGTTCTGCTCCCAAGTGCCCCTTAGTTCCACCTTGAGCAAATACAGTGCAGGCAAGTAGGAACCATCTCTAGTGATGCTACCAGCTTGCTTTTGCAGCCTGCCTCTTCCCAGTGGCACACCAGGTAGAGTGTGGATCTACTCCAGGGCTAAAGTATCCCCTTATGAGGCTGCTGTGCTAACCCTGAGCTGAGCTTTGCTCTTGCTTATACAGCTTGAAGAATTTCCCTTTTCTGGTAATCTTATTTGTAGTGATTTATGATTTGGTTAGTTTGGAAAATGGCTGTGGCATATTTAATCACAAGCTCACATGTGTGTTCTATAGTATTTCCATGCTGGTATTAACAGTAGTAATAAATAACAATCTTAAATTTCTAGTCCTTACATTAATATTATATTTTAAAATGTAAGCAGCACACTCCCATTGTTCCTTAGGTAATATATTAAACTCCTTCAAACCATGTGTGGGACCTAATTTTGGACTTGAGGATGGCAATGTCTTTGGTTTTGATCAGCAGATGGGATCCTTGGATGGGAGGGATCAAAGAGGGGACTGCCACCAAACTTGCAAAATAGAATTATTTTCAGATTCACAGAAAGGGGGAAAGATGTGTTTAACCTTTGCTTTGGAGTAATATTGCTTGAGAACAAAAGACTGATTTTGGAGTTAATGAAGTGAAAAGTAAATAGAATTTCTTTGCCTCTAGATCAGTTACCTTTTCAGTCATTTAATTCAAGTCTTGCACCAGGCATAAAAATAGAACTTGAATTCCTCCAAACATAGTGAAAATACTGCTGGTGAGAAATTATTAAAATATAGTTAATACAGTAAGTTCTGGACACTTAAACTAATTGGTTTGTGTTTACTATATACAATCTGTTCCCTTCACAATTGCTGACTGGCTTTACCACAGCCACTGATAGCTCTGCATTGGTGCTGCACCTTGTCTCAAAAAATCAGTGCCTAAGCATTTGTTAGTCGCAGAGAATATTACTGCCTGAAGCTGAATTTGGGACAGCCTCTTCCTCCTTGCTCTGTAGTAACCAGGTGCCTTTGTTACACTCCTGTGAAACTCTGTCTGTACTATTTTCCTGTAAGTATATGAGCAGGTATTTTGCTCTAAGAGGCAGCAGTTCCGCTTTATTTCACACTAGTACGATGGCTCATTTAAAAACGTACAAAATGCTGGAAAAATAAAACTCACTTTAATCTAGTGGAGTCTCAAATGCTGCCTTCTTATGCCATATCACAGCTTTTGCTAAATACCAGCATTTGAGGCCCTGTCAGCATGTGCTGCCTGCTGGGATGTCAGGTTTGGAGCCCGTGTTTTCACCTGTTATATAATGGCATGTAATTTTAACAGCTGAGTTTATGTAACTGTTGGGAAGTGTGTGTGTGCACTGTCATCTGATTCCATTGCACTGGGGCTGCAACTCCTGGGGAAGGACTCTGCACACACTGCACTGCTGCTGAGCAGTCTGAGTTCAGCACAGAGAGCTGCTTTTGTGGCTCTGAAACCGAAATGAAAGCCATGAATGGATTGCAGAGGAGAAGTGAAGGAATAGCAGCAGATGCTGGTGGCTCTGCAGTAGGTGTATAAGGAGGAGAGAGGAATTGCAGATGGTCCCATCTGTGCACAGTGTCCCCTGAAGAGAGCAGTCTGAACACGCCTCTCAAAGGGAGGAGGAGCTGACGTTATCCTGGGCTTGCTGTCGAATATCCGGGGGGGATTTTTAGTCTTTCCTGAGCTTGCCTGACTTTGCAAAGGCAGGAATGGAGCTGCAGCCCTGTGCTCTGCAGTCACAGTGGGTCTGCCCCATTCCCTCAGGCACTGACTGTGTGCCACCCACTGCTGCACTCCCAAACTTGCCTTGGCAGTGTCACTCCTGTGCCCTGTTCCCACAGACCTCCCAGGGCTCTGCAGAAACTACCAAGTGTTGAGTTGTTCTTGCCTGCCTGCTTTAAAATTGTCTTGATCTTCACAGCTTCAACACTTACTAGTATTACTGAAATATTTACAGAAATGTTGTTTATTTATGTAAGCATGAAGCAAAGGTGGATGCTGCAAAGGATTCTGCTCCTTTCTGTAGATGTGAGTGTCCTTTGCTCACCTCTGGCAGAGCTGATGGAATTCCACAAGGATCTTGAGGCTTGCCCTTGTTTCTCTTTGGGATATTTTATGTGAGCTAAGAGTGCTAGATTTGATCCATCGAGACCATGAAGAATTCCATGCAGTGCCATTTGGGAAAATGATTGATAAAGCTAGAAAAGAAAAAATAGATTGACAGTTGAATGAGCTGCTTAAGAATGAGCAGTGATGTGGATGGAAATGTGATAGCAGAGAGCTACTAGTGATGTTTCTTGAGAGTGACTCTTGGTACTAATCCTGTTTAATGCTTTTACAAGCAATTCTGGAACAAAGAGTACACTAAAAACTCTGATGTTGTAAAGTTGGGAGATTGAAGATATGCAGCAGAATTAGGTGTCCTTGAAAGCTACAGTAAGAGAAATGGGATGAGTTTCATTAGAAAAACTGCAGAATCACATATTTGGAGAATAATCTACTCTGGCTGCAATTGCAAGCTTGTTAAATGAGGGGGCCTGATTGGGGTGAGCCAGATGCTGACATAATGTGGCTGTGAGTAGGGCAGATGGAGCATGGGACATGTGGGTGAGGGAAGAGGTGAGAGGGCACAAAGGCTGTGGGTCAAGGCACTAGTAAAGTTTCCTGTATGTGTAATTAGAGGAGCTCAAACCAAAACAGGTGCAGAGGATGAATGGGGAGCCTGGCCTAGAGAGAACCCACCAAGTCTGGCTTAAGTTTACCAGGAGGCCAGGAGTTGCTGTGATTGATGTCTTGGAGGGCACCAGAAGTAAATGACTCTTCCCCTTCTCTGGTATTTCAGCATAAGGGCAGTGTTGGTCCAGGACCAAGTAAACAGGCCATTAATAAATTTAGATGGAAACTAGAGGAAGGTTGCTGACTATCTGAGCTGGGAGACTTTTCTGTTCCTTGTGCTCTTGGAAAGGACAGCTAGATCCTTAGCAGGTGTTAAAGGTGTTCCCTGCTTCAGATTTCCTGTGTTCCTTGAGAAAGCTGGTTTATTCTAGGAAAACCAGAGCAGTGTAGTGCTCTGTCCTTGTAACTAACTTTGCCAGTAAGCTGTTCTGTGGAAAAGGAGGAGTGTATTGAGTGGTCAGTGCCTCTCCTTAGCTCTCTCCTGAGGGAAAATGCTGGGGATATTGCAGGAATGTGTGAGAAAACCAATGTCCATTGATCTCTCAGTGACTCTGCAGTTTTTGCTTGTGGTAAAACAGTGCTGGTGCTTGAGCTGTGGGGTGAGCAGCTTGGGAAGTGGTTGAGATACATCTCTGCCTGATGGATGCTGCTGACAGTAAACTTGAAGATCATATTAATAATTTTGTTTCTTAAAACACTGATTACTGATGAAAGCTGAAACTTCTGACCAGATGGGACAACTGATGTGATAAGGCATTTTGTAGGAACATACTTCTCACATAATTTTTGCATAAGGTTTGTGGTTTCTATTCAGAACAAAGGAGCCACATTCCCAGTAGCAATTTCTCCAGCAATTAGGGCAGTTTTATGGAACTAATCTTTCACAGAAACCCCAATAGTATGTGGATAAATATTAAAATGGTTCAGTTCTCTCTTGAAAAAAGTACATATTTTTGAGCTTCCCATCTGGCTTACAAGACATTTGCTGAATAATTTCTGTCAATGTGGCTTTCATGTATTGATCTAAAAATACAAGTGCTAACAACGTCTGTGCTGTCAAGCCCTCCCTGGCTCTTGTGGTTCAGTGAATGGAGCTGGGAGCAGTGATCATTTGGCATTCCAGGATGGATTCAGCACTGTCCCTTGGGAAATAAGCATTTTCAAATGAGCTGATAGTTGCACTCAGCAAAGCAAGCTAAAAAAACCACAATCTGTAGAAGTTCCATAAATCCTGAATAAGTTTTGACTCTCCAGTTGGATCTTACACATTGGAATTACTTAAGTGTCTGCTACAGAGAAAAAATGATGCTGCTGCTTTCCAGTGATGTGCCAGGCAGTGTTGAAATAGTTGTGCTTTCACAGTGCAGTCACTTCTGTTTGGAAAATAGTTTTAAAGGTAGCCAGTTAATTTGCAAACACTTATTTTGGAATAACATCCAAGTACTGCAAGGTGAGTTAAAAACGTATAATAATTTTTAAAGCGCCTCATCTGAGAGAATTTATTGCCTGCCTTCTATTGGGGCTTTAAAAGGCATGTGGTTGTTGATGGCCACAGATTGTGTGCACAGTAAAGATGGCACAGCCATAACATATCCTCTTATTAAGGGAGGCAAATTGCTTTGACTTACCTTCATTTGCAGCAAATGGGATCTTTGGATATTGCTTTTATACGACAGACCCCTGCAATTAGTGCATATGAATTTGGGCACATAATGTTAATAGCACTAGTACTTGAAAATGGTCCTAATTCTCTCTTCTCTTGGTAATTGGATTGAGGGGCTGAAGGTCAGGTCATAAAATGGGAATTTTTAAACCTTACACCATTTTTTCCTGTTAGCAGTAATGGCAGTATTTGCAAGCCTTGTTTTCAATTTGAGGGGTGTGGTGATAATATTTTTGATAACATGTTTGTGTAAACTGCATTGCTTATTTCCACATGTTCTGTCTCGTGTGAAGCCAAGCTCATGTTTTTTGATGTCCCTGTAGCTGAATATCCAGGTGTCACTTGAAAATTTGGGGGTTTCAAGTGATCACTGTGATTAAAGAATATTCCATGTTAATGGAATACCCAACTGTCCCTCTTCAGGTTGCTTTAACCCAAAAGCAAAGACATGGAAATGCCCATTATTGCTTAAAAATTAAATTAAAGCACACACACTAAACCTGCTGTTCCCTCCTCTCTGCCCTAAACAGAGTCATTTTCTCCATAAGTAAATTTTGGAATGCTTTTGATTTTTTGAATGAAGAGAAATGCATTCCTTGCATATCTTTCATAGGCAAAGTTTCCATCACATTTAACTATAAACTTCCAGCTATAAATTGGTAACAAACTTTCAGTAACTTATTTGTGGAAGCAAGATACTTGTACTTGATAAATGAAATACCATGAGACTCTTTAACTTTATAGAGGAAATTTCCATCCCGAGACTTGAACCTCAAGGTTTTCAGTGTTTGACTTTGCCTCTGTAGCTTTTCTCAGGCACCATCAGCAATATTGTGTGTACAGCTCATCAAAATGCTTGTTACTTCTGCCCAAGGATGGAGCAAGACAAAAAGATGCTGTCTTAGAAAATTTTTTCCCTCTGTCCCAGAAGATATGTAAATGATCTTATTTCCTATAAATTACTGTTGTTATCTTGCCATAGCTTTGTAGAGAATATTGTAGGATGATCAGCTTTTCCAAAATTCTCAGACCAAAGTCTAGACAGACTGAGGAAATCTGTTTCTCTTTGCCTCCTTTCAAAACTCTGCTTTAAAGTGAGGTTCCTGATCTCAGCTGCTGCTTTGGTCATAACAACAGACATTTGAAACCATTTCAGTGTTTGTTTTTCTGAAATCTGGTAACTGTGTCATCAGTGCATGACTCTGCACCAGAGCAATGTTAATGCAATGTGTTCTGGGTTTCTTTCTTCCAGTGATGCTACAGCCTTTTGACTATGACCCTAATGAGAAAAGTAAACACAAGTTTATGGTTCAGTCTATGTTTGCTCCCGCTGATACTTCAGATATGGAACTAGTAGTAAGTATTGAAATTAATTAAAATGGATTTCTTTCTAATTGTAGAATTTTGTAAGTCCTTTGACTGTGTTGTTTAAGGGCTGTTGTCAAACCACACTGCAATGGTCCTTGAAAGCTTTTCCAGCTCTGCATGGCAAGGAGTTTTCTGTTATTTTGAGCCCCAGGAATCTTGCACTGAGAGTTGTCTGTGGTTGCTTCTTTAGGAAGCTGCTGTCAGTATTGGGATGCCGAGCCATGAAACAAGTAGTTGTAGTTTTTTGCAATATATCCTTCTTTAGAAAGGCCAGCTTGAACCGTATTTTCTAAGGATATACAGAATATATGTTAAGTCTCTGGCATTTTTTATATTTTATACATCCACTCAGTCTTGAGTCTTCTCTTGAGCAGCTCCTTTTGCAGGATGCAAGAGGATGATTTACAAGTATTGTATTTTTCTTTGTCCCTACCCATGTCTGCTGTGGCTTTGTAAGTGAAAGGCCCTCATAGATTGCCTGTGTTGATAGATAGATGCCCTGTGGATTACAAATGAGAGCACTATAAATATGTAGGGGCTGGAGCAGAGAAGGACAAAAGACATAAAAATAAGATGTCAGGCTACAGTAAGACAAGCTGCAAAGGAGTAAACCATGATGTCAGCTGCTGGGTTTGCTTTAACAGCAAGATTTGCCCCCAGAAGAAGGCACAAGGAAGCTGTCTGTAGCCTTGCTTTTGTTAGCTTGAGAAAACACTCAGTGGCTGTTGAGGACACAGTTTAAAAAGGAAAATACCATTATTCTTAAAGTGTGTGGCTTGTGTGTGCTACTTAAAAACAGAAAAGCCAACGAGAAAATACTCTACAGTAGTCTTTACAGTATGTATCTTCTTCTGAATAGCTTCTTAAAGCTGGGGCACTTTGCAGGTTAATAATTTCCCTTTTGAAACTGATTTATGGCTCTATATTTGTTTAATGGGCTCAGAATAAGATCCAGTGGGAGAAACAGCAATAGTAATAAAATGTCTGCATCACTAGAAAGATAAGTCAGTCTGCTTTTCTTTTGAGCTCTTTAATTTTTATGAGTTACTTTATACCACGACAAATGTTATTCTGCTGGCAAAGAATGTTTTTTAGTACCTAGATGAGCTTTCATTTTTCCAGAGCTCTCCACACCAATAGGATTTCTTTTCCTGTAACACTTTGATCAGTTCTCAGTTTTGTTACCACTCTCCAGATCTCTTCCTATTCTGGATGAACAGGTGAGACCAGTTATGGGAGTACTATAAAGCTTTCAACACTTCCCAGGCAGCCAAGGAGCTGGAAATAGAACTGACATCAGCCCCAGAGGAGCTGAACCACGATTCAGCTATTTAGGATGAGTTAAATACTCAAATACCAGGTTGCACAGGCTTAGCCATAATTTGTCACCTACTTGAGATATGCTGAGGAATACCAAGCTACCAGGAGGATGGACAAAGGGAAGAGGAGCACGTGAGAACTCCAGGATACAAGTGGGGACACTTCTTGCTGTTTGTTACCCGTGAGAATAAATCTTGTCACTTCAGAGTTACAGCTGATACTGAGCAGAGATTTATTACTGCTGATCCCTCTTAAAAAGGTTGCAAGGAATCTTGTTTATGGCAGACTCCCCAGCTGAAGGGGAGAGAGGGTGTGAGGGGAAGTCATCCCTCTGGATGTAGCACATCTGGTGCTGTGCAGATGTTGATGCTGAAAAAGAAGGATGTGGAAAACAAGTCCTGTAGTTTATTCCAGTCAGGAAGAAAAGCTCATGTGAAATTTGAAAAGTCTGAATAGGAACTCAACTGGGCAGAGAGTTGAGAACTCTGATTTATTTGGGGGCTTGTTATCTTTCCCTTCCCTTGAATTCACCCTTCCTTTTACTTTTTTTTCTTATTTTTTCTTTTTTTTTTTTTTATGCAGGCTCATAACTTCCCCCATCTCTGCTAATTACTCTGACACAGCTCCCAGTTCTCTCATAAATTACCTGTGGAAGTTTCAGACTATTTAGAATGATTGGCTTCATAGTATCTGCTCTGTCTTTATGATACCACTCAGTTGTGTTTCTGCTCTCATTTTTCATCCTGTGTGTGGTTAATGGTAGTGTGATAAACACCTGTGGGTTCTTTCTGAGTCAAATTATTATTTGTTTACATAATGCACTGCATTTCCAATCTGCCTGTTTGTACAAATATGTGTTTAATGTGAAATTAATATTAACTTATTCCAGTGGAAAGAAGCAAAACCGGAAGAACTCATGGATTCCAAACTTAGGTGTGTGTTTGAGCTACCAGCAGAAAATGATAAGCCTGTGAGTATTTTCAGATGCATATTGAGTGATTTAACTTAACACCACAGTAAATCCTGTAAAATGGCATGTTGGTACAGACAGCTCTATAAGCACAAGACAGAACCCTCTGTTTCACTGCCTGGATGGCATCACCCTTTAAAAACACAATGCAAACTATTTAAAATCTCAGTAATCCTTGGTGTAACTAGCAGCCAGTTGGCAACTGATGAGTGCAACAGTAGCACAAAGCAATTTTTGAGTTGATCGGTTTCATTTAGTGAAAGGTCAGAGGATAAAGAATACTTTAAAAAAATGAAAGGTTGTGAAGCTCCGAGTTTATACTGAAGCAGGTATAATCATCAGCAATATAAATTTGCTTGTCCAACACTTCCTTAGTACAACTCTGATTTTGTCAGGTAGATTGATAGAAAACTGGTGAGGAAGACACAAAGGCAGTTAGGAATTATATTTAAATTATCAGCTATAATATTGTAGGATGCTTTCTTGTTAGGGTAATGAACATATTAATTTGTAATGCAAATATGTCTTGTCCAGTATAAAACTGATAGTGGATTAAATAAACTGAAAAATGCTTCCCATTGTGCAAGTACTAAAGGCACAGTTGTTCTACCTTGCAGTGAACAGTCTGTAATTAGGATTATGTAATTGTTTGGCTGGGGAGAGGTTTGTTTCCATCAGAGACCCTTTCTGAGGTGCAGAGCATGGGGAGGATCCAAAGGCAGGAGAGGAGCAGGGTTGGGAGCTCTGAACCTTGTTTCCCAGCTTGGGTTGCAAATTCCTCCATCCCCACAGAGGGAGGGAGAGGAGGCAGCCAGGAGTGGGGAGGGAAGGGCAGGGAGCTGCAGCTCTGCCCTGGCTCCTGCAGGAGCTGCTTGGGCTGTGCTGGGGAGGCAGGGGTGAGGAGACTTTGACTGTGGGACCTGGTGTAGGGACAGCTCTGAAATGCAGGGTCTGAAAAGTCAAGGTCATTCTGTCTTCACTTATTGCTGCTGATCTGGTGTTTGCTGGGATAGCAGTAAAGCTACAGAAAGCAAAATGTTGTTTATTTCTTTTGATACAGGCATGTGTCAGGTGTGCACAGACAATTTTACCTGATTCTCCTCCTGTTTATCAGGTGTGTGGTGTGGTGTTAATAACTAACCAAAAATCACTCTATCCTTTTTTAACAGCATGACATAGAAATAAATAAAATTGTATCCACAACTGCAACAAAGACAGATTCCTCTGTAATGTCTAAATCAATAAGTTCTTCTTTGGATGACACTGAAGTTAAGAAAGTAATGGAAGACTATAAGAGGCTTCAAGTAGAAGTTCAGAGGTTACGGGAGGAGAATAAACAGTTTAAGGTAAAGTTTGCTGTTGTTTTCTTTTCAGATTTACCCCTTTCCTGAAAAAGAAGCTTCCATCTTAAAGGTTTGGTTACCTGACCTTAGCACAATATTTTAATATTGTCCATAAAGTAAAAGATAATTCAGGTTTCTCTGTAAACTCCGAGAAGGTGCTGAAATCAATGGTCCCTTTGAAAGGAGGCACAAGTCATGCAGTCACAGAAGGAGATTGGGTAGCAACCCAGAGGAGTGAATTCCCCTCCTTTGCTCCTTTCCCACCTAATTTCTCAGTCTGAATTAAGCATTCAGTGTTGGACTTGGCCCCGCTCTCCCAAACCATGGGAGCTTGAGGGCAGTGTTGTGCAAATACTGAGTGTTTCAGTAATTGCACCTGTAATGTGCTGCTGAAATGGCCAAATTAAGACAGATGAATGGGAAATGGGCTTCCTGTCATATCCAGCACATGGCTGGCAAATGCAGTAATTGAGAAGCCTTTATCATGCTGCTGAAAAATGCTTTTTACAGTAGTTTGATCTGCTGTAAGTGTCTACTTCCATGGATATCAGCACCAAGGAAAGTGTGGATGTTGTGGCTCTTGCAGCCCAGTGAAAGGAGCTCTGTTCTCAGCTCTGATGCTGCTTGGCTGGCTGATGCATGAAGGAATTCTTGAAAACAGTTTTGTTTTGCACAGAAATAATATGTGTACGTAACAGACGTGACCCTGACTTCTCCTTGTGTTCTTGTTTTGCCAGCAGCTCAGTCCTCTTTAAGTTCTATATGATTTTATTTCATTTTTTTACAAATCAGTCTTGAGTAAACACTCTAAGGGAGCTGGCTAGAATTGAGCTGATGTCTTACAGTAACATCCTGAATTGGGGAGCAATTTGTTCCTTTGTGGAGTGTTAAAAACATCTGTAAAACATCAGAAAGCAATGCTAAATCACTGCCTGCTACCAGGTGCTGTCAGTGTCAGAAGGAAATTAAAATATTTAAAATGAAAATTTCTTGTTTCTTTACCAAGTGTGTTGTATGTAAACAACAGTTTATTGTTTACACAAGTCAGTTGTCCCCATTCAGAATTGGAGCAGCAGAGAGGTATTGGGTAGCCTGTGGCTTTCTGAGTAAATTATTTAGTTAATTAATAAAAAAATAAGTTTACCTTCAGATCTTGTAGGTTCTCCTTTAAATTCAAAAGTGAGCCACGCTGACATGCCCTGAGCCCTTTGAACTTCACTTACCTGACAATTTTTAAGGCTGCAGTAACTTCCATTGCAATTTTGTTTCTTGAGTGTTTTTTTTTAAGTATAGACTGGAGACTTTTGCTTTGGTACCTCATACTTTTGTACTATAATACTGTATCACATTAAGAAGTCTAACTAACACCTTTGCTTCAGCTGGACACATATTAAATCACAAAAGACTCGTTTACCTCTCTCCTGGAGTGCTCTGAGTGTGTGTGTGTGCCTGGAGTGAGCTAACACTCAGCTGTGTGCACAGCAGCTCAGGGGGAGCTGGGGCAGCCTCATCCCCACCTGCAAGGAGAATATCTGCTGGGCTTACACTGTTTATACCTAAAAAGAGAATATCTGCTGGGCTTACACTGTTTGTACCTGCAATGAGAATATCTGCTGGGCTTACACTGTTTGTACCTGCAATGAGAATATCTATTGCTGGGCTTACACTGTTTGTACCTGCAATGAGAATATCTATCTGCTGGGCTTACACTGTTTGTACCTGCAATGAGAATATCTATCTGCTGGGCTTACACTGTTTATACCTAAAGAGAATATCTGCTGGGCTTACACTGTTTGTACCTGCAATGAGAATATCTGCTGGGCTTACACTGTTTGTACCTGCAATGAGAATATCTGCTGGGCTTACACTGTTTATCTGCTCTCTCATCTGTAAATCAGGTGAGCTGCCAAAGGCCCATCCAGACAATATCCTAATTATTGCCATTAGGTTCATGTCCAAATGTCAGCATTAATATGATGGGGGGAGCTGATTTCCCTTGGAGGGCTGGGAGATCTGCTTGTGACATCTGACATGGGCAGTGAGGAGTGATTGCCTTGGCTTGTGAAAAATGTGCAGCTTCTTCTCAGTTATACTGAGAAACATTTTCCCCACCAGCACCTACAGAGCAAGAAAAGCCCCTTCATGGCATTTCCTCCATCACTTTTCTGGAGTTCTGGAGCCCAGACCTTGGACAGGAGTTCTTGCAGGGTTCCTCAGTGCTTCCCCAGGACAACACTTCCAAGAGCTGTGGCTTTCCTCTCCTGCCTCCCTGCCCTCCCTTTTCAGGATTATTCAGGAAACAGAGCTGTAGCTTAGCTGTAAATTCACTTTCACCTATTCTATAACACCCACCTAAATTAATATGAAAAGGGTGAATATTCAAAGCTTTTTTTTTTGTAGAAATAATCAAAATCTCTCCCTGTAGGAAGAAGATGGACTGCGGATGAGGAAGGTACCCCAGACAAACAACCCAATATCTCCTTCTGCAGCTGCTGTCAAGGATGAAGGGCTCAGCTCCAGACTACTTGCTTTGGTGGTTTTGTTCTTTGTCTTTGGTGTAATTATAGGAAAAATAGCCTTGTAGAGGCAGCATGCTGGAAATTGTAAATTGGTTTGATGGTTCTGCCATATCATTGGATTAAATTTATTCATAACAATGTTTAAAAAAAAAATTAATGTATGACATCTCACAGGTCTTGCCTTTAAATTACCCCTGCACAAATACTATGTAACATAATCTAGAAAGTTCAAAATGTACGGTGAGGGAATGAATGAAAGAGAATATGCTTCAGTGATGAAGGGGGGAGAAAATCCTGATTTAACACTACAATGTCATTTTAAACATTCTTAGACCCTGGTACATGTTGCTGGATTACCTCTTTTTAAAAAAAAAAAAAAAAAAAAAAAAAAAAAAAAGGAAAACTAGAAAAAACCTCTTCCTCCACTGCTGGAGCTGGCCCTAGGGATGTTTGGAGCTGGGTTAGGCAGGAGGTGTTGATAACTTCTGTAAAATATGTTAATCCACCATTCTGCTCATGAATTTAACAGTTTCTGTCAGTGTCTTCAACTCTGTGCAAGTTACCAATTTCTTGGCACTTACTGAGTAGTGAGAAGCTGCAAAGACTCTGGGGCAGCACTGGGGGAGCTGGGCAGCACCGAGGGGCTCGTGCAGAATCAGGGCCAATGCCTTGTTCTCACCAAGGGACCAAGCTACATTGCTGTTGGTTCATTTAGTTGAATTAAAATGTTATTCAGAGATGTTTAATGCATATTTGACTTATTTAATGTATTTCATCTCATGTTTCCTTACTGTCACAAAATTGATACTTTGTGGTATGAAAAGGCACCTGTTCAAAGCCAGTGATGAGAACTAAAAAATTGCTGCTGTAGTGGTGCAAGATTCTTCTGCCTCCTGGTGTTTTGGGCACTACACAATTGTTGGGAGTTTTGATCATCTGAGCATTGGGGAAACAGTGGTCAGGAAACTGTTTTTGTATGTAAATAAGTCTATCTAGGGGAGAAACCAAAATTATTAGTAGTAAACTAGTCCTATGCCGTAAAAAGACCAATCTTGTTTGACTATGTAGCATCTTAAAAAAAAAAGGAAAGAAAAAGAAAACAGAAATTAAATAAAGCCCCCAAATTAATGTTTCCTTTGTTACTTTTGTCCTGTTCTCACAGTTTTAGAGGTGGGGAGGAAACAGTGTTCTCTTGTCAGCTTTGTTCATGGCATAAGGAAATTTGCAGTGGTATTTCAGGGTGAATTTCTATTTCCAGACTAATCTTAAAATCAAACCGAACCATCCCATTGTGAGCCTGACACACAAAAGTTGTTCAGGAGTTCAGACACTTGACAGCACCTTTAGAATGAGGTGATTTTGTTTCTGAGCTTCCCTTTACCACAAGGTGAATCAAGAAACTCAGTGTGTTTAACATGCTGGATTCAATAGATGAAACAGGTTTAGAGCAGGTAAATTCACATCTACTCTTAAATGGTAGACCCAAAAACATTTGTTGGCAAAATTGTTTGAAGCATATTACAAGATGAAGCTGAGTCTTTTTAAAATGACTTGTGTCATTCCTTGCCTGTCCCTGGGCTCCTGTGAGGAAGCTGCTGGGGCTGCAGCCTGCCTGCTGCACTCCCTGACCTTTTTGTTGGTCCCACTTGTGTCTCAAGGGCTTCCTCCTCTGCAAGTGCAAATAAATGATATTTTATGTGAGGCTTAATAAGAAAATAGGTGGGGAAAAAAACCCTTAACTGGTGTGTTCAGCTTATGGACACAAGTCTGGGTGTATTTCTAGGAGATTCAGTAGAAAGGAGAGGGTGTTTTTAGCATTTTAAAGTGCTACTGGTGCCTTGTGTGCTCAGAGGGAAGGGCCAGAGCCACTGCAGCCTGGCTGCAAAGGGCAGGGCACATGGGAGATGAGCTAGAAAGGACAAAGCAGGGAGTTTATGGGACAGATTGGGCAGAATTGATCAAGGAGATACTTCCCAGGCAGTAGAAGCTGAAGAAAACTTTCTAATGAAGCATTCTCAGAAGGACAAGGTTGTGAGTGATAGTACAAAATTAATTTTCTTGGCTTTGAAGAGTATATTTGAGAAAACCTTTGCTGAAGGGAGACTGAGATATGAAGTAGATTTTTTTAAGTGGCTGTAAATATCTTGTTCTCTTATCAGAATTTCTGATTCGTTTGGAAAAAAAAAAAAAAAAGTTTTTTTGAGAGTCCTTTGTTCTGCTTAAAAACAGCCTAGAAGAGGTTGGTTTAAAACAAAAATCACTGTCTTTGCAGGATAAAAGGGGAGGATTGAAGGTTTAAACTGGTCTCCTGTGAGGATATCTGGAGTAATGTTCCAGGCAGGTTTTACACCCAGGGTAAGCTACCACGGCTGCTTTTGCCCTGGGCAAAGCCAGCAGCAGCTCTGTCCTCCCCCAGTGCTCAGCAGTCACTGCTTGGTCATCTGTGCCAGCCTGGAACTGTGGATCATTCATGAGCAAAGTTGTTTCATGGTGTTTGCACTCCAGGATCATAAAGAGCTCCCAGAAAACCCTCTCATGCTTTTCCAGATTCCCTTCAAACACTGATCAAGGAGACCAGGAGAGGATTTCATTGCTGGGAACTTCTGTAGCTGGGCTGCCCCACACCATCAGTCCTAAACAAGACTCTTAAATTAACTGCTTGTACTTTGGAATTTAACAAAATCCTGAGCTTTTCCCTTACCATTTTTGACAAGAGCCTGAACACAGGAGCCCTGAATTGTCTGGGTAATGCTTTGCTTTGCTGAGCTTGAAATAAAGTGACTGATCGGGGAATTCCCACTCCCTGTTTGACCAAACCCTTCTTTCATAGGCAGTAGAGAGAAATCTTAAGGATTTTTTTTCTTCCAAGGTTCCTAAAAGGCCAGTTTGTAGATAGAGTTCAAGTATAGATTGGAAGGATATTCTTAAGCCACCTGGCTCTTTTTGTAAGTTGTTCCTTTCATGGCAACACAAGAGCAAATGTTCTCATGAAGTATTCACAGAACGTGAATTATTCTGAAGGACATTGTACATCTTAGGAAGTTGTGCACAAAATGTAGAGTTTCTAAATAAGATTATTGTCTGGGGTCCTCACACAACATCAGATACTAGAAACCTGTGATTGATTCATGGTAGTAGAAATCAAGTTATTACTAATCTAATTATTGTCCTTGCTGTTACTTTAAGATGACCACTTGCACATTTATTGTTGATTTTTGTAACACCCAGGAGAGGCTGCTTGGTGCACTCTTTGGGTGAATTTGGGATAAACAGATACCTGAAATGTCTTGAAGCCTAGTGCTGGGAAACGAATGGAAAATGGTTTCTTCTATTTTTATGTAGTTCTCCACATCTTAAAGCAACTACTCCGTGCATGAATGATCAGAACTACTGCTGTGCACTGGCAGCTGGGAGTGCACAGCTGGAACAGCTGCACGTGCAGGCCAGGACCAGCTCAGGTTACTGGGGAGTAGCCTGGGGGCTGAAGAGCAGGATCATGTCATATTGTTATGTTGAGGGGGATTGATGTACCATAATGTCATTTTCTAAAAATACAGGATGTAAAGCTCGATGGTGGTGTTACTTTTTTCCTCCTGAAATGCTGTTAGTGGGATAAAGTTGGATCTTCACTTTGCAATTCACTAGAATTTCTTTTCATCAATAAACTATGAAGGGTTTGTATCTGCTGCACATGTGAACTTGCAATTCTTGTCAGCAATTTTGCATCGTGGTGTGCACAAGGAATGCATCATTTATGTCTTGACGTACTTGGTGTTGCATTGCCCAGTGGAAGAAAACTGTCACTCCTTTTCTTCAGAAAATGGCACTTCTGTCTTTGCAGTGCAATGTCCTTAATTTTCAGGCACAATAGTGGCTTCACTGTAGTGTTCTTGAGTTTGAAACGTTATTTCTCTTGCCCTATGTGACGTCCTGAAATTCCATATTCCGAGTTCTGTTTTCTATATGAAGTGAGTGAGGAAAAAAGCACTGCCCAAAATCCTGTTTGAAATTAAAGCCCCTGGAAAATAACACTGTGAAGCTCCTGTTTGTTGTGGCTGGGTCCCAGCTGCACTGGTGCTGCAGTGGTGCTGCCCAGGGCCTGGAGAGCCTCTGCCATGGATTGGGAACGGGGCAGCAGCCCACCCAGGGCCTGCAGTGAGCAGGTGGGGAGTGAAATGCACTTCGTGTCTTTGGGATTCTGAGAAGATCAGCTTCACACAACAAAGGAATTATGCTTCCACTGCTCAAATCTGCTTAACTATAAAAGTTGGTTGATTAATGGGTTGGGGTTTTTTACTGGATAAATGAAGATTATTTTAAAAATAACACAAGTGAGAGCCAGCCAGGAATCTTGCACGTGATGTTCCAATGAGCACACACCTGCACACTTGCCAAGTGACTCTGTGCCTGTCATTCATTCTGCCATTTCCTGTGGCTTCAGGTCCTCTTCAAGAACTAATTTCACATTTGTTCTTGAAGAATAAAACTTTGAAACTTTTACTAAACTTCCACGTAGATCTCTTTGCCTCCAGTCCAGGCCCGAGTTTGTCCTGAAGCCTCCGTGAGAGTGAAAAGTTCAAAAGGGACGTGGGGTCTGTGAGCACAGAAACAAGGCTGCTTTTCCTTGGAGTAAACTTGAACTTTGGATCTTTCCTCCTGTGATCTGTCATTAGAAAATGGCCTTTTCCAGAGAGCAAAACAAAAGAAGTTAAGAAAACAAATGAATTAAGAAGAATTAATTGAAGCTGTGTATTACAAGTTGACATTATACATCTGGCATTTCTGTTTATGTTTCTGCATTGGTACATTTCATTCTGATTTAATAAGTTCCTAATTTTGTGGGGGTTTTTTTTCATGATTTTGAAGTGCCTATGAAGAACAGCCCATAGTAAAGTATTGTTCCCAGTTTAGCTGTACTTCATTTTTTTAATCAAATCTTTTTCTTTAGTGGATAAACTCACAAGATTAGAAAAGCCTCTTGAACTCCCTCATGTTTAGTTTGGCAAATGTCCCACACACAATTACCCACAGAGAGCTACTTTTAAAAGACCTTTATTAAGGCTGTACAAAGTCAAGCACTCAGGAGTTAGGAAATGGCAGAACCAGGTTTGTGCACTGTGGGTTTAGGGAGTGCATTGCAGGATCTGATCATTTCAGTGACCAAAAACTGAGCTGACACTGCTCAGGAATTGTCCAAAACTGCCCAGCTTTGTGTGCCTGCATTTGGAGAACCCTAATTTCTCCTAAGTTACATATAAATAGGTTGTTAAAGTTGAACTTCCAGTGTGGCACTGTGGTGTTGGGTGCACCCCACGTGTGTGTCAGGGGGGATTCTTTGTTCCGTGGGTGGATCCCCATTCTTGACTCGAGCTCCGGACGCGCTGGGGAGGAGCTGGGAGCTGAAGCAGCAGTTTGTTTGCACGTTTCACTGGGAGGCCACACACAAGTGCGATTGGAGCCAGGAATCCCTGCCTCGGAGCTGAGCCCAAAGGAGCCTTGCTGTGGGGGCTGGAGACTCTGCTGCCCGATCTCCTGCTCTGTTCCTTTGGACAGCCTGAGCTGTCACATCTCACTCCATCCCTCCCTCAGCGCTCTGCTCCAGGCCAAGGCATCCTCGTGGCTTCCCTGCTCCTTGGCAAAGCAACCCCTGTTCAGCTGAGCAGCTTTAAACGGCTTTCCTTCCCTGTTCCCACCTGGGTCTCTTCTTCCCATCACCCTTCCAGGCTTGCTCTCCCTGTGCCCCCAGCCCTGGCTGCCCTGGGCTCTCCCTTCCCTACCCAGCCACTCACCTCCTGCTTCCTCGGCTTTTTTCTTCCTCTTCACTTTTGGAGTTTGTCTTGTCACCCATCTCCTTCCTGCTTCCAGTTTCCTCCTGCTGTTCCAGTGCAGTGGGTTTATTTAGAGTGTGGGCAGGCTTTCATCCTTATTCCATGTGGATTGTTTCTCAAACAAAGCAGTAGCACAATGCTGTTAATGTATCCAAAAGTGCTTCAGATTTTTTATTTTGTTTCACTTTATCTGGGAAATCTAGAATGTGTAAATTCTAAGGTATTTTAAACAGGCATGGATAATTGGAAAAATAAGTTACTGTTAATTGAGCTGTGTGTCAGACTCAGGACTGTTTGTCTGGCAGACTTGGCTCACGCTTTAAATTTCTGCACCTGCTAAAGAAGCAGAAAATTGGAAAGGCAGCTTGTCTGAGGAGATTGTGATATTAAAGAAGGTACTGAAGGCTCAGTCTCAGTGCAGGAAGCCAGAAAATTGTTTGAGACTTTTGAAATTATTTTATTTTTGCTTTTTGAAGTGGTTAAAAAAAAATATTAATCTTTTTAGAAAGTGTTCTAAGAGAAGTGAATATGGCAGAGTTTACTAAGAGCCATGTGCCTGTTTCCATCAACTCCCAGCTCACATTGGCTTGGGTTTTCTTCACAGGGACAGTAAAAAGGTATTTATTTGTTTTGTAGTAGAAAGCAACCCAGTAGTCAGGATTAAAGTTCCTGGTCTTATGTCCTACACCTGTTTTTCTGAAGCAGTGTTAGACATGAAAGATGAAATTATTTGGGTTTGTCTTGTTTTTGCCAGAAAAATGAATGTCAGAACTGAGGCTGGGATCCTGATTGCACTGGAGCTCAACAAAAAGCCATGTGAGCTGCTAATAAATGTAATTGGTGCTTCAAAAGGGCATAGCTGAGCAAATTTCAAATCAGATCTGGGAGTGGGGAGGAAATCAAATGAAAAACTGAAGTAGAATTGACAGTTTTCCAAGTGAAAGGTATTAAATGGCCAAAAAAACAATAATTTTGCGATTGAGAAGGGGGGCAACTTTGGCTAACTGCCCATCCTGCTTCAGTGATGAAATGAGGGGGAAAATTAGATGGAAAGTAATACAAAACAAATAAGAAAAAGGGAAGCAGACAGCAATCCCTTCAAAATGGGAGTTAGGAAATGTAGAAAATAAGGAAAACAAGCCAAAGGAAAAGAAATACGTGGGTTGGAGAGTTCAGAGAGGGTGTGAGGAGCTGAAGTTCAGAGGAAATGTCCAATAGGATAAGAACTGTTAAGAAATAAATGCAAGAGATAAAACCTAGGGATGATGTAAGAGAACTGGAAAGGTGATGTCATTCCTCAGCAATGCTCAGGGTTAAAAGTTATCAGTTTTTAATTCAGTAGGCCCAGAAAGCTCCGTCAGTGTTTGCAAGGGAGGAGCCTGGGCAGAGTCTGAGCTGCTGCTGGGGTGGGCAGTGGGTCAGGACAGGGGGACACCCTGGGCAGGGATGGGCAGGAGGTGGGTGTTCCTGGCAGGCCTTGCTGTCAGTGCCCTCATTCTGTCCTGTGGGTTCCAGTTCTCTCTGGGTCTGGCAGGGCTCTGCTGAGCTCCCTGACAATCACACCCTGCTGCAGGTCCATGAACTGGGGATGCCCAGAGAAGGGTTCTGCAGATTCCATGGTTCCAGATCACTGAGGAGCACAGATACAAAATCACTGCTGATAAAACATAACAAAAATATCCATAGCCAGGCCCAGAATGAGTAACAGCTCCACGTACGTCCCAGTGCAGTCCCAGGGTAAAAGCCTAATGAATACGAATGTGTTCTTGTTTTTAATTACTGTTAGCTGTAAGTGATTATCCTTCTGTATGTCTCAGCTGGGAGAGTTGGGAATTTTGGATGCAATTTGGATATTTACATTCTACAAGAGAAGCTGAGTAATTGGAATGGATGCAAAAAAAAAAGATGATTCAGAAATTACTGGTGGAGTGTGAAAATGCCTTAGAGAGGGTGAGAGAAAACTCAGTTGGCTGAGTTTTTCTACCAGAATTGAGACTTGATTACAGTGCACTAGTACCTTCACAGGCAGAAAATACTGCACACTGCAGCTCTCTGATCTTAAAAAGCAACACAAGAATCACTGACTGGCAGTCAAAGCCAGGCAAATTCAAATTGGGAAAAGGCACAAATTCTTAAGAGAGAATAACTGTGTAATTTAGGAATGTGTCTTCAAAAACTGTGAACAGAACAATAAAAGTTATGATATTTATGCAAATCGCTCTTTTGTGGATTTTTTTTCCTCTCAGAGGTGTTTTTTGAGGGGGAAGAGGACAAGGAGGCTCCTGATGGGGTTTCCCAGGAAGCTCAGCCAGCAGAGCAGTGGGGCACTGGTGCTGCAGGGCAGAGCCTTTCCAAGGGCTCGTTGCTAACATTGCATTAATGTGTCATGGTGTTCCACAGCATCTTAATCCCATCCCACCTGGAAAGGATCTGTGGCTTTGTAAGAGCTTTTACACCCTGCAGGATCTGGACACTTGTTAAGTTTAATCCATTTCCATGCTGTGTAAATGAAAAGAATTCTCTGTACACAAATCTGATTCCTGGGGGTAAATGGAGGGCAGGAATTGCCTTGGCCCTCTTCCACCCACGCTCCAAAGGTGGCACAAGGCTGTTCCCTATTCCTGCCATGGGCATCTGTGTCCTGCAGAACAGGTGCCTGTGCTGATGGGAGCCACAGGAGCCTTTCCCTGGGCTGTGGGGGGCACAGTGATGGGAAATTCCTGAAGGAAAAGTTCTGCCAATGTGTGGCTTACAGGAGGTGCAGTGAGCTGCCCAGGACTTGCCCCAGTTCCCAGCATCCTGATGGGAACATCCCCAAGGAGGCACCTCCTTCTCTGGGATCACTTCCAGTTGCCCATGGATCTCCGTGCAGCAGCAGGGAACAAAGCACAACCAAGAAGACTGGAAATAAGATTTGCCTGCTGAAGTCTGCAGGAATTAGGGAGGGAACCCAAGGCAAGGCAGCCAAGCCTGGCCCTTTTGTGTATCACCTTCGAGTAGAAATGTTTATGTGCATGACTGATGTTGGGTCATGCCTGGAACACGTGAACATGCTGACAACATTTATGTCACAACTGTAATGCATTTAATAAGCATCTCATTTGAATTATTAATGTACAGATCCCCCCAAAGTATTTTTGTGTTATAAACCCCATAATTTATCTAAGTACAAAGCTGCAAGTTCGGAAATACAGCATTAAGAAGGTGGCTATTGCATAGCTGCTTTAACAAAATATCTTTTGTGGGTAAGATATATAGGCTTATTTGGAGAGGATTTAGCTGCTGGAGAAGGGCTTCACGAGGAAGTTATATGATGCTTAGCTGCAGCAGACAGGGAATATAATTTCATAGTTTGTCCTGCTTGTCAGTAGGAATCAGATTGTCCTGACTGTGCTGTCTGATCTGAGCATCTCTTCAGCACATTGTTCACCAGAGGCAGATTTATAAAACATCTGTACAGGCATGAGGCTGGAAGTGACACTTGGAGAGGAGAGCTGGATTAACAACTGCTGTGCCAGTAACTGGCAAGGAGGCAGTGCCAATGCATGGCTGAGAAGGCTGGGCAGGGATCCTCCCACGGTGCCAGGCATGGCAGCAGTGACACGGGGACACTGCTGTGCCTCACAGCCAGGGGGGCAGTGCTGCAGCTACGGAATGCTGAGCCTTGGAGCTCTTGTGCACAGACGTGTTTGCCATCTACTGTAACCTATGCCCGGGGTCAGGTGTTAAAGTCGAGCCCTCTGTGAGGGCTGTTCTGGGCATCTCCAAGTGCAAAGACTGTTTGTGGGTCCCCGTGTGTGACATACACAGGCAAAGTGCAGAAAATATCTGTAAACTGCAAGAGGCATGTGAACTGTGCCCTTCTCAAGAACACTTGCTGACTGTTTATTGCTGACTGACTCTGCAGATTAAATTTGCATGAACAGCAAAAAGGAGTGTGATGGGAGGGAACTTAACCTCAAAGAAACTCAGCAGCCAACACTTCGGATGTTTGAATTACATCTGAATCAAGCTCTTGATTAAATTTTAGCAGTGTCAAAAGCTCAAAGCAGCAATTTTAATTGATATCACTTCCCCCCCCCCCCCCCACTTTGCTAAATTATCTGTTGCAATGTGCAGTGCATCCGTGTCACTACATTAAATTTGCACGCAAAGAGGGGAGATTAGGCAATAAAGCCACAGGACAAACAATGTGGAGTCAGGCATATCTCCCTGGCTTCATTCACTACTGGGTGTTTTTAAAAAGCGTTTCCAAATCTGAGTAAAACTGATTCCAGATGTGCTCATTTGAAGGATATAAAAATCACGCTAGCACCAAGATTTATCTGAATTCTGCACTGTACCTGAAGAGATAACTAGTCCCATCTTAAAAACAGAAGTGCTATAAACAATAAAAAGGCCACAGGCAAAGGTTTTAGTGCTTCAATCCCATTAGCATCCTTTCTTCCCACGTATTTCAGACTAATGTAGTTGGAGAACTCCTCTGGGGCTGCAGCACACTGGATCAGGGGGGCCTGGTAGGACGTGGGTCGCTTGTCGGGGCTGTCGGGGCTGGAGCCGTCCGTGGGCCGCTCCCCGATGTAGAGCAGGCTGCGCTCCTGCGTGTCCTGCTCCGTTTTGAACAGTTCGTACTCGGTGTGGGGCAGCTTGATGCCCAGAGCCAAACATCCGTTCGTGGGTGTTATATCCTGCTCCACCCCGGCGCTCCAGGAGCCCGCCAGCCCACAGCTCCCCGCTTGCGAGGAGTTGAGCATCAGCACCGTGACCGCGTCCATCGGCGTCACCCGAGCCTGGGTGACTTTGAAAGCCAGCTCGGTGCCGCCGCGCACCTTGGAGGAGGGGATGCCCTGCGTGTAGTGCCCGGAGGCGAAGATGGTGAACGTGGGCTGCCTGCAGAGCGGGTCGGAGTAGTGATAGTAATGCCCTTCCCAGGTGTGGTTGTTGCCGTGGAAGGTGAAGTACCTGGTGAGGAAGAGCACGGCCGGGCGGACCTCGCAGTGGGTGCTGACCCAGCTGCCGCTGAGCTGCATGGGCAGCGCGGCTCTGGCGGGCAGGATCGGGGGGTGATGCTCATCGGCCCTGGAGATTATCCCACACGCCGGGCAAGGGTGCGCGTGGTGCTGCAGGAGACAGAAAAGAACAGCTCTGCCAACGGGGAAGCGAAAAAAAGAAAGCAAAACAACCCTTCCAGAATATTTCAAAAGCTGCGACTCCCCTGGTCCACAGCAGGGTGCGGAGCTGCGGGGAGCCTGGCAGAGGCTGCCGAGCAGATTAAGGCAGATAAAGCGCTGCCCGGCGCTTTGCTATTCCGGTGGCCGAAGGGCGCCGGGCTGCGGCTGCTGAGGCCGGAGAGCGGCGGAGGGCAGAGCGCTGCCCCGCACAGCGCCGCCACCGCCGCAGCCTCGCCGGGGAGGGCGGCTCTGCCACCGCGCCTGCGGCCCCTCCGGGACAGCCCAGGGGCTTCTGCCCCTGGTCGCACATCCAGGGGGGCGGCAGGACAGCGAGGAGCCGGGAGGGGCTTTCCCAGCAGCCAGGACGGGAGAGGAAAAGGCCCCTCTGCCCTTCGCCTCCCCATCGGGGCAGAGCTCGGAGTCAACCCAGCCCTGCCCTGATCCGCTGCCAGCAGGGGTTCTGTGTGGCTTGGAAATTTTTCTTGTACTTCATCTATCACAACTGATTTATTTTTAAATAAGCAGGGTTGGAACATTATATAATTTTCTAGAACACGAGCTAATCTTTACTGAACTGTCATAGGCAAGAAGGTTAAATAACTCAGTAGTTAACTGTAGGGTGGGTAATTTACATGCAAGTTGATTGGAGCCTACTGTAATTTAGTCATTTTCAGCTTGCTTTACTGCTACTGTCACAGTAATGAGTGCTGACAGTACACAGTACATTATGGCTAAATAATCCCAGAAGTTGGCAAATATATATGCTCTCCTTAGGCAGGAAATTCTTTGATAATGAAAGGTAATTTGGGGAGAATGGGTTTCTTTAAAACAGATATAAATTTAAGGGGAAAAGAGCGATATTTTCATAAAGAGAGTTAAAAAATAATTCCTAACATAGCTATGGAACTCACCAGCGCAGGCAAATGGATGTCAGTTCATAGAAAATTAAAAATAAATAAATAAATAAATAAAAGGGAGAGAAAACCTGTGCCCAATAAAATTATTGCTATGGACATGGAGCCAAAACCCTTACTTGCTTAAACCAGTTGTGTGAAGTTATTTCTAATGTATGGCAGCTTCTAATTATCGCCAAGTGGTGACATCATGAGCGGGTCCATTGGAGAGCTGTTGGCTGATTAATTACAGGGCTGCATTCAGACAGTGAATTTCAGTATCTTTAGGTTGGGTTTTAAATTAACTTTTAAAAGTGTTTATGTTTACCATCTGGTTTTGCTCATATATATGGTTTTGGCCCAAGATAACAGAAGTTTAACCAATTTGAGAACGTTACTTTTGAGAGAGAGGGGGGTGTTACCCTGTGTTTTTCAAAGTTCACTTGGTGTAGTTTGAGGTGTGGAGAAATGCTGCCCCAAAATAATTTTTTTTTCATTTATTTCTCTTCTATCTGGCAAAGTTCAGAGATGTTTTTTCTCCCCATCTCACTGCTCTACCATTTCTGATTTGATCAGCTTCGATTCGGATGGAAAGCTGCTTTCCTGGGAATAAACTAAGTTGCTATAAAACAGAAAATAAAATAGAATAAAAGGCAACCAAGTCTGCTGCTCAGTTTTATGCATGTCAAAATGGAAGTCTGATTTCTGTGTAATAACATTATTGTAGTGGGGGCAAGTTCCTGTGCTACTGGTGTTACAGCAAGGGCTGAAGAGTTAACAGCAGATCCCTTGTTGCCCTCAGCCTGGAGCGCACCCCGAGGAGCAAGGAGAGGGCAGGCAGGTGAAGGGCAGAGCAGATGAAGGGCAGGCAGGTGAAGAGCAGAGCAGAAGAAGGGCAGGCAGGTGAAGGGGGGAAGAGAAGGGCAGCAGTGAAGAGCAGCGAAGGCAGGCAGAAGAAGTGCAGAGAAGATGAAGAGCAGGCAGAAGAAGTGCAGAGCAGACTGGCTCTAACCATGTGCAGCGTGAAGCCTTCACTGACTCTGGTGCGGGGAATAAGGAAACAGCATTTCCTAGCAAAGCACGGCCAAACAAAAGCTGTTAGCTGCCGGCCTCTGTCAGTGCAGGCTTGTTTCCCAGGCTGGTTTCGCGGAGCTCTCACGCACCCTGGCCCTGTTCCCTCAGGAAGGCAGAGGCCGAGCCCCGCACGCCCCGGAGCCCCCGCGATCGCAGCCCCGCCGGCCGCACCTCGGGACGAGCGGCCCGAGCGCTGCGAGGAGCTGCCCGGCCTCTCTGGACGAGCGCTGCGAGGAGCTGCCCCGCGAGTGGCCCGAGCGCTGCGAGGAGCTGCCCGGCTCGAGCGGCCCGAGCGCTGCGAGGAGCTGCCCGGACTCTCCGGCCCGAGCGCTGCGAGGAGCTGCCCGGACTCTCCGGCCGAGCGCTGCGAGGAGCTGCCCGGACTCTCCGGCCCGAGCGCTGCGAGGAGCTGCCCGGACTCTCCGGCCCGAGCGCTGCGAGGTGCTGCCCGGACTCTCCGGACCGAGCGCTGCGAGGAGCTGCCCGGACTCTCCGGCCCGAGCGCTGCGAGGAGCTGCCCGGACTCTCCGGCCCGAGTGTCCCCCGGCCTCTCCGGACAGAGCGGCCCGAGTGCCGCCCGGCCTCTCCGGGCAGTGCCGGCAAAGCGCCCCGAGGGGACCGCGCACAGGGCTCGTCCTTACCAGGGCGTTCTGCATGGGCCGCTGGTAGCCGGTGGGGCGGTAGTGCAGCCTCTCCCCCCAGTCGGTGTGGATGTCCCCCAGGTACAGCTCCTCCACCAGCCGGCTGCCGCTCTGCTGCGGCTGCAGCAGGGGCTGGAAGTGCCTCTCCACACGCACCAGGCTCAGCTCGTGCATGGCGAAGCCCAGCGCCGCGGTGCAGTCGCGCTCCGTCTTGGCGCTCAGCACCTCGTACAGGGCTCCGGGCGCCCAGGAGCGGCCCGGCGGCAGGAACCCGCGGCAGCCCTCGCCAGAGGTCTGGTTGATCCAGGAGGCCACCTCCCGCATGGCCTTCGGGCTGTGGAACACGATGCCCACTTTGTGGAGGTGGTAGTCGGCCTCGGTGGCCCCGCGGGTGATCCAGGAGGCCTGGCGCAGCCGGAGCTTGCCCTTGATGACCAGCGAGTAGGAGGGGTCGCGGCAGGACGGGTCCCAGTAGTAGAACTGGAGAGCCTTGAAGAGCCGGTTGGAGTAGAAGACGTAGGATCGGGTCAGGAACTCGGGGCCCGGCCGCACCTCACACCTGCGGGGAAGGCAGGGCTGAGCCGCCGCCGGACGGGGAGAAAAGGCTCCCGGGGCGGAGAGGAGAGGGGCGAGCAGAGGGGCGAGCAGCTTCCTGGGCAAGAGAATCCCACACGGGGTGCCACCCCTGGGTGGTTTTACACTCCGGCCATCAGCTCCTAAACAGAGGATCTCGCACTTCAGGCACTCCAGAGGGAGGAGCGCGCAGGGCAGCGGGAATCAGGGCTGCTCTGCCCGTTCGAGCTGCCCCGCGCTGGGCAGAGCAGGAGGCTCCAGGGACACCCGGGGTCTCGGCTCTCCTCCAGCAGGGAATGAGGCCTGGGGGAGAAGGAAACTCTCTTCTTGTTGCCCGACAGTTTGCTGCGCCGGGGGTGGGCGGGAGATGTTGAGGGGGTCTGGGGATGCGTTCCCAGTGGATGGGGGTGCCTTCCCAGGAGAACGAGGTGGCTTACCCGGGGTGTTAAGGGAGCGTTCCCGGGGATCTGGGGTGCGTTGAGATGGATGTTCCTTCCCAGGGTATGGGGTGTCTTCCCCGTGGTTTTAGGGGCGCATTGTCAGGGGAGAGGGGCTCGTTCTCAGGGTCTAGGGTGGGGGGGGGGGCTTCCCGGTGTTTGGGGTGCCTTTCCGCTGTTTGGGGTGTCTTCCCGGGTCTGGGGGTGCATCCCCGGGGTTTGGGGTGCCTTCCCGCGGTCTAGGAATGCCTCCCGGGATTTGGGGTACTTCCCCGGGGTTTGGGGGTTCCTTCCCAGGGTCTGGGGATGCCTTACTCGGGGTCTGGGGGTGCCTTCCCCGGGGCTGGGGGTGCCTTCCCGGGGTTTGGGGTGCCTTCCCGGGTTTGGGGTGCCTTCCCCTGGGTCTGGGGTTGCCTTCCCCTGGGTCTGGGGGTACCTTCCCGGGGTTTGGGGTGCCTTACCCGGTGGAGACCCAGCGCCTCCCCGGGCGGCAGGCGCGCGGCGCTCCCGGCGCTGTCCTGCAGGCGGCGCAGCTGCTGGCGGCAGCGCGGCTCGCGGCGGCGCAGGCTGCGGGCGCGGGCAGCGGGGTCAGCGCCGCGGGCAGCGCCGGACCGCGCGCTCGCCCGCCCACCCGCGGCCCCCGCTCGCTGCGGACTCTTGGCTCGGCACACGGGGGGTTATCTCGCTCAAGTTTCCCGACTTGAGTTTCGTCTGATTCCAACTGGTTTTTAGATGAAATCTTCAAATAAACCCGAGCGCTCTTTGTTCGCGCTCTCCCCCTCTCGTGCTATTGTTGAGGCAGTGGCTGGAACGGGGAATTACAGCATGGGAACCCTGGCCTCGCCTGTCGCCCGCCATAAGGACAGTAATTCTGTCACTTACCTCATTTCCCATAACAACGGATGTTATTGGCTTAGGGAATGTGTGAACACTCAACTAAATCCTGAAGACCTTTGCATGCACACACTCACATGTACATATATTCCTATACATTAGTCACTCCTTACTTAAGCACTCTGTGGCACTCATTGCCGGCTTGCTTCTCTAAGAAACTTGGGATTTCCCTCTTCACAGCAGCATGGAATGAGCTCTCGGTGAAGCTCCTCCTGAAACCCCAAGGATTCTCTGTGGTACAACTGACCCTGCTCCCAGTGGAGCTCAGCCCAGCCAGGGCTTTATGAGCCCAGAGGGGTTCGTTTGCTCCAGCTGTACTTTGCATTTTACCCAGGAGTGTGCTGGACTTTTTGAAGCCAACTTTTATTCACTCCATACCAATGTCAGGACCCAGGTTGCTTTCCAGCCTGCCTGTCAGCTGGAACAAAAGATCCAACAACTATGAGTTGCCTTCCCACAGAATGAGAATGTGAAAGGTTTGCACACCCCATGCCTCTGTCAAGGACATGAAGACATAGAGCTACAATACACAAGCTCTGGACCAAGTCAAGTGGGAATTTGGTAATTAAATGTCTGCTGTGCAAGTCAGAGGCTCCTGGAGAGGGAGCCCCACTAAATCCCTTCTAGAAGGAGAGGGATTCCCACTCAATAACTTCAGACTTTTATCTGATGGACAAATCAGTCACTTCACTATGGTGCTGCCATTTGTGAAGGTTTTACAGGCCACTTGAAATGTATTTGTGTAGACTTAAGTACACAAAGCCTGAACTACAACCAAAGGAATAAACAATGAAAGGGGAAGTGCTCAGTGAAGCAGGAGAGCAGTACCCAAAGGCCAGGGGAACCAGCCTTGCATTTTCTGGTACCTCACCCTGCACTGGAGTGCATGAAACAGCTGGAAAGATACATTAGAGTTCAGGGCTCTTTGGGGAGCAGACTCACAACTGCACTGTTTTTACCATCCTTAAGGGCTGGACAAGGTGAGCAGGCACAGCCAACTCCTTCACAATCGCTTGCACTCATGCTTCCTAAAACGCAGTTCCTGTGATTCTTCATGTGAAAATGGGAAAATATGGGATGACAAAACCCACTGCTGTTAGTTAAACCTCTAGTTTGGCAGCTGCAGCAAGTGTGAGGCTGCCCCATGGGTGCCTGTTTAGGAGAGCCATTAGGAGCTGGGGATCTGTATCCTCATCCCAGCTCTGCCGTGACTTTGCTCTGTGGTCCTGTGTGCTCCCTACTCCCGGGGCTTTTTTTTAAACTCATGTGCAGAATATGCCAAGATTCATTTGGCTGCCCTAAGATGCCTAAATACTGGAGAGTCATCAGAACAAGGGCAGTCCAAACTGAACCACACTTCAAATAAACACAAAATTATTATCCTACAGAATACAGTAAACTAAACAATAACTGTATTTGTATTAGAGGTAATAATGGACATAAGGGTCTTGCCCATAACCACAGAAAGACTCCAGAGGTACCAGTGCAGTCTATAGATACATAGAATGCAGCTATAAAATATACAAAATATAACCCAGTCAACTCACAAACTGAGCTCTGAGTGTGTTTATTGCAGCAGAAGCTTCCATATCTCACTGAACCCTTCGTGCTACTCTTGGCAGAAGCACTAATAGTCTGCATTGTATTTGGGAGAAAAGACACTTTGGCAATGTAATCACTGCATTTTGACACATTCAATACATAAGGGAATTTTTATAATTGGGATCAAACGTCATGGTGAAAAAAAAAAAAAAAACAAAACTAAAAAGCCTCCAGAATGTAAATATTTGGCATGATGGGAATTCCTAGGGATTTTGTCTTACTTAATTGTGCACAAGACTCCAAGCTGGATGCATCCTCAAACCAAAAGCTATTGGCTTGTGTCCAAGTTTTGTGGCTGCTTTTTTCTCTTGCAAATATTCCAGCTCCACCAGATCCAAACATCCTTTCAAGCTGGAAAAGTTCAGTCCCACACCTAAAATCTGTAGTTAGAGCACTTCTCTATTCCAAGAGCAGCATAAAGCAGCTGTCACTCATTTGTCACTCTGTTACTCAGTTTACTCTGGTAAAGTGCATCAGAGCAGCTCCTCTATCTTAAGAGAGACACAAATCAACTCTCTATAGAGTTCTCGGGCAGGAGGAAGGAATTATTCACAATTCTTCTTCAAGACAAAAATCCTCATTCATAGGGAAACATAAAAAAATGCCTCACTGTGATGTCTCCCCCTCGCTCGCTCTGCCATCCGTCTGTATCGATTAACCACAAACGTTTCCAGGGAGCTCCCCAGCACAGCACTTAGACAAAACAGGGGCTTTTCCCAGCTTCCTGGTGTGTGCTGCATCCCAAAGCCTCGGAGCAAGGGGGCTGCTCGAGCACTCAGGCAGTCAGGAGTGCCAGAGCTGGCAGCTGCTCATCCCTGCAATCAGCACAAACCGCGTCGAGCCTCGAGCAAACGGCAGCAGCAGCAACTGCTGACCAACCCTTCCAACCCTCATCTGTGTGATCCACCCGCAGGAAAATCAGATCCACGGCATCAAGTGATAAGAAGGGCAGAACTGGAAGATCTCAAATTCTCCCCACAGTAAATGGTTGGTAAAATTAAGGTGAAAGATTCCGAGGCAGTGGCCAAGGCTGGAAATGAGAGCCTTGTGCTGCACAAGCGCTCCAGATGCAGAGCCACTTCTCACTTCTAAAGGAAAAAACCATCAACCAAGAGAGAAATGCTGTCATATTCCTCCTTGGAAACAGATCTTGTTTGTGCTCCCCCAAGCAGATTGAGTTTGGAAAAATGCAAAGTTGAGTCACACATCTGTTTCTTCATAAATGAAAGAGAAAATGCATATATTACAGTTTGCAACAAATTAGTTACTGTGGATCAGCTCTTCTCCGGAGCTAGATTGCTTAATCTGTTACATGTTATTGCCTCCCATGGCCAGAATTTATCATTCCCATTTATAATTCTAATGTTTCAGTTAGTCACCCATTCACAGGGATAAAATCAGGGCCTGAAGTCACGGGGCATTACACACTTCTTCATTTAGAGATGACATAAAACCTTTGATATTTTCTGAGGAATGTTCAGACTGGAAACAGATGATAAGAAAGGTATCAATATATTTTTGCATAAGTGAATTATACTTTTCCACACAGACTTCATTAACACAGCAAAACAATGTTTCTTCAGCATTTTTCTCTCCCGAGAGCACACAGAATGGAATTTGGGTTAGCCACTAAAGGAATAAGCATTCTTCTAAAAGCAAACAAAATTGTTGTATTTAGCAAATCAATTTTTCTTGCATTTGTATGGAGATTAAGTTAGTGGTGCTTTGAATTCACTCAGAAAAAGGTGTTCCCAAGAGAACAGCTCTGTGGGAAGAGATAAATTTTATAATATTATAAAGTTATAAAATTTAAATATAACCCACTGCAGATGGAAAACTGTATCACAGCAGAACCTTGCACTTTGCCTATACACAAACTGAACACAGTTCAGGACAGGACTTAAGCACATGCTTAAGTCTAATTGGTTTCAGTGAAACTTAAGCATGTGCTTGAAATTAAGCCAGTGCATGAGCATTTTTCCTGATTAGTAATGCCTCCCTGAACTGAAGCCAGAATGTGGTCAAGTGGTTGAGGGAGGATGCCAGTGCTTTCACTGGAGCACTGTTTGGTTTCTGGAAAAGTATTTCTATTATTCATCCCTTCTCTTATTTGTCTGTAAAATGGGTATATTCACATCTTGCTGTTTCACCCGTCTGCTGCTCAGTTCATGATATTCATAAAGTGCTTTGAATTCACTAAATGTTTCTCAGTTTTGCCTTCAGGGCTGGCACTGTAACTGTATTACCCACAAACTATCACTGCAGAGCATCACCTTGAGTTTCCTCTGCACAGCTGAGCATAATCATACATGAAATCCTGCAGATCCTAAGAGGAAACTCAGCTGACTCAGAAGTCCCAAGTAGCTTAGGATTTTAGAGGAGTTTTCAAAACATACTTTCACCACATACTTTTAGCAAAATGGCAAACGAGTTCAGACATCCCATTCTATGGGTTTAGCCTGGCTTTGTTCTAAGGCTGTGAGCACTGCCTGATCTGTCTCATATCCACAATTAAAATAGAGAAGGGCTTGTGGTGAGTTGCCTGGAGGTTTTTAAGGCACTAGAGAAGTAAATATTTTGCTCTTGGAATCATGGAATCATGTATTTTTCTTGTTAAGTGTCATGTCCAGTGACAGATGACAAGACAGATGGGATTTGTGGTAGGGAAGGAGAGGAAGAACTACCTCAAAGACCTTCTTCAGTATAAACTACCTTTAAATAAAATGGCTTCTTAAAACTGCCTCTCTGTCTACCCCAAAGACAACCAAGCCTAACAGAGTAAATGGGATTCAAGGGCTTGATCCCAGTTTTACTGGTGTCTGGAAATAGGAAAGGTCCCAACAGCACCTTATTCAGAAGATACCCATCCCCATCAATTTCTGTTGGAGGAAAGAAGGAGAAATGGGACAGGGGGAATCACGGGATGGTTTGGGTTGGAAGGGACCCTACAGAGGTTCTCAAATGGGGTGAACTAAGCAGGACATGTAAGAGCTGGCACAGAGGACTTGTGATGACAAACCAAAGCACAAGGTGTGAGCCCCCCTCCCAGGAGCTCTCCTGAAGTCCATGCTCACCAAACACCACTCTTAGATTACACAACAGAGCTCTGCTCACAACATCCTTGCTGTCCTGACAGACACCGGAGCCATTTCTCTTCATGTTCCTCCCTTCCACCCCCAAATGCTGCACAGGCTCAGACCAGTCCATGCTTTTTCTACAGCTAAACTGGTCAGTGTCAAAAGATTTGCTGGAGAACAGAGCAGCAATTCTGTGCCCAATGGCCCCAGCTGGCCCAGCCACTGTGGTCAGCTCAGGGGTAACCAGCCCTTAGCTCAGAGCCTGCTCTGCTGCCAGCCCTGCACTGGACAGCCCAGCCAGGGACAGGAGAGAGGGCAAGAGGGTTGAGAACAGGGTTTGTGAGCCAAAATCTGAGAACTCACAGCATTAACATATCATGGCTTGTGATAAACTCTGATCAGTATCACCATGTAAGAGTGGCACAGGTAAATATGCAACCAAAACGCAAAAGAAAACAAAAGAAAGAAAGGTGATGTTAGAGGGTTTTTTTTTACTTGAGAACTGCTGCAAGTTTGAATTTCAGTTTGGTGAGATAGGTGAGACCACAGTGAGATCTCTAAGTCCCTGGGTGCCTAAACAGTGAGAGGCTGGGGAGAGCACATGGGGGGAAGCATTTGTTTTCCAAACCAAAAGAAAGACAATTCAGTCCAAGGCTGAACAATAATTTAGGGGTACTACCATGACTCAGTTAAATTCTAACCGGAATTCACATTCTTACCAAATATTGCATCTATATTCCTTTATTCAGGTGAGTTGGAAACCCAACAGAAAAACACAGCACATGGATGCAAAATTAATGTCATACTGTTGTTTTGAGTATATAGAGCACCCATGCAGGTTTTGGCACTGCCCCTGAACCCCTGCATAGACATTTTATTAGTGGCTATCGTGGCCATTTTTAATAGTGATGGCTAAGCATATTTTTCCTGGAGTGCTTTGAAGAGCAGAACCAGTAATCAGCCATGGCTTGGCTATAAAATGTCAACCTCATTTCAAATGTCTAAATCACCCACATGGACCAAGAGTGCAGAGAGGACCACCCACCATATAATATTAACATAAATACAGCATTTACCCAAAGCAAAATGAGCAACTGGGACTGGCGGGAGTTGAGAGTAGAACAACAAAAAATGATGAGGGGGTGGGGGGGATTGAGTTACAAAAGAAGATTAAAAGAGCAGAGTACATATAGCCTGGCTGAGCAAGATGGATATGATAACAGCCTATAAATATTCACAAAGCACAAACACCAAGGAAGGGAAAGAATTCCTTGCAGTGAATAAAAAGATTCTGTTGGGAGTGAATGAAGAGAGGAAAAACATGTGGCTTGTACAGCAGGGTGAACTTCTCGAGGCACAATGTAGCAGGCAACGTAAGTCCACTTGTTTGGCAGGATTTGAGGGATTGAGCAAAGCATTAGTTCAGCAGGGAACAGCCCACTCTTGGCAGGGAGCTGGCAGGATAATCTGAGTGCCCTTTCACTCTCCCACTGCCATGGAGCTGTCCCAGCTCCCTGCTCCCACGGGGGACAGCTGCTCTCCTGTGTGAGCACATTGTTCACTGTCCTGCTCTTCAGAATCCCTGCCTGGCCTCCATGGGACTAGAAATGAGGGCTGGATGCACAAAGGCATTTAGGGATGTAGAGACCTAAGCAACTGCAATAGGTACTGAACTGCTGGACACAGCTGGGAATCCCAGCAGGTCCCTGCCATGTCAAGTACTCACTGTTGAAAAATCTAAGTCCAGGAAATTAGGTTATAAACCCACCAGAGCAAGAACAATCCTTTTGTTCTCTCTTTATTTAGCACCTAACACAACAGGACTCGGCTCTGCTGTGGGGTTACTGTTTATAGTAATAAAAATAGGATCTAATAGGATCTAATATTCTGAGGCTACTTGGCTCCTGTGAAGCCAAGGATGAGAAGGGCATTCAAAAGCAGCCACAGCAGAAGGTATCCTCGAGAAAAAAAGCTCTGCAGAAAGGAGGGAAGCTGATCCAGAGCCCACACCAGCAATACACACACGTTTAACTTAGAGTCACAAGTGACCACAGAAAAAAGTTACTTGTTCAGCTGGAGCACAGAATTAAAGTTACTTCTAACATGTGTTTTGGGGTCTGGGTGTGGTTTCTAGATAGCCTGAAATTTCAGTCTACTGTTTTGCTTGTCCACATTAGCCAAGTTTTGATGTGTTCCAGTTCTCCTAAACTCTGGCGACAGATGCTAAAATCAAAGCTGACATTCAACCTACGTGCTGCATAATCTAATAACAGGACTTGTGCTACTCAAAACTAACAAACTCCGGGAGCTTTTCTGCAGCAAAACCTTGCTGTCATCTTTATTTTCATCTGTCTTTTCCAGGCAGCCTAACTGGGAAAAGTGATTTTTTTTTTTCTCTGAAAAGCTTTAAAAATAACATGTCATTGTGTTTTTGTATCAACAGGGGAGAGCCAAGCCATAACCTGGCGTGTCCAGCACTTGTGGATTTAGTGAGAGTGTGAACAAGGTGAATCCAATTGTCTCAGTGGGGAGCTTGGTGCACACATTGATCCAAGAGTGCCAGGAGAAAGCTGTTTCCAAAGACCACAGTCTTGGAGTTAGACAAGGCCAAAATGTCACACATTTGTCAGTGTTTCTTATTAACCCAGGAGAAACCATGGGGGACTTTTTCAGTGCTTGACATAAACTCAAGTTTAAAGCATTATTTTAAAATGTAAACTCAAGCAACTCTGAGCACTCTGTGGTGAGACATCTCCTGTTGATTTACATCCCCTCACACCAGCTGAAAGGAGAGGTTGCACCAATCCAAGTATCAGTCTAACAGTGCCACAGGAGCTGAGATTCCCTGCAGCATTCAGTTTCAGCTGAATTCAAACTGTGATGGTTCAATAAGCTGCTCACTGAAAATGAGAAAACGCCACCATGAAAGCCACAATTATCATACCATCACCCTGCTAAAACTCAAAAATAATGATGGATTTCAAACCTCTTATCACTTAACACCCTGAAGCTCTGGCATTTCAAATAGATATCAGAGGTTCTTTTCTAAGACACAGCAACAGAACTTTTCTAACTTTGCATTTTAAACCATGAGACCTCTTAACTCCTTAAAGAAAAAAACCCACAGATTGCAGCTTACTAACCCCTCAGATCTTACACAATTTAAAATGGGAAGAGAAGGAGCTGTTCTATGAATCATATTTTCAGTTTCTGGCAGCACTCTTAGCCTACAGAAGAAGGGTTACACATTGAAATTCTCACGTTCTCACTGTCAGTTTCTTGGGATTATTATATCTGAGATACACCATCTTAAAATCAGGAAGTTTCTCTTCTTTCACACCTTTATCTTCCTCAGCAAATGAGTAAGAAAACCAAAGCACTTGTGTAAGAGCATTGTATAGGTGCTTCCTAATTTTGAGGTTGATTTTAGCAGTGATTGTATCTCACCCATAAAAGCATTGTCTTTATAGATGACATATGCTCTGTTGTGGGGAAACACAGGATCCCACTGAAAGCAAAACCTCTTTCCAAACTTTGTTCTGCCAGATGCAGCCTCCCCTAGCACTGGATTCCAGCTTTGGTTTTCTTCACAGCAATTTCTGGCTTTTGAAAATCTCCTTACTCAACAATTTGTGCTTGTGGGGAAAATATAGAAACCACACAATATTTTTTTCACTTGTGCTTTTTTTGCATCTCAGCCCTGTTTTTATCTATATCCATATACTTTGAAACGTGGCTAACCCTATAATTATTGAAAGAACAAATAGAATCATATCACACGATCCAGCATAGCACATTAGTTGTTGATTTTTTTTGGCCAGCTTGAGAAATGAAGAATAAAAACCACCAACTTGGTAAAAAAAAAAAAATTAATTAAGTAAACATTACCCAAATAAATATTTGAACCAAAGACAATGATGTTGGCTTAATAGTAAGAACAGATATATTATTGTATAAATAGACACACACCTTTATGCTGAATGTTGTTCTATCATTTATGGGATTCTCTTGTTAATCTCTTCATTGAATACAATTTATCTTACCTCAACAATGTCACTTTCAAATTTAAAAATAAACATTGGAAGCAAGAATAGATCTTTTATGTTAAAACCACGTAGGAGAAGCTACACGTGAAAAATATCAGCGCGGTGTTGTTGGAATGTACAGACTTTAATGAAAGCTTAGGTAAAACTCAGCAAGTCTCTGGGGATATTTCCAGGAATGAGTGATTCTTTTCTGAAGGAGACTCCAAAGTCAGATCCAGTTACCTAACTAAAGTGGTTTTTCAACTAATTATGCACTGGTGTCATGCTCATGCTAATGTTCAGCCTTATGCAAAATGCAGAATGCCAGTCTTGCTCACAGTGAGCAAAGCTTGCTTTGATTTTAATGAGTTTTGGGTCTGACTTATGTATTTGAACAGTTATTTTGAGATTCAGTTTCCATTCTTACTGAAATCAATGGAAATTCTCTCACTGACATCAGAGGCAAGAAGCAGGGAGTTTAGGTTAGACTGGACTAAGAGAAACTGCATGAGGATTTAAGAAAAAATTATTCTAATTAGACTTCAGTGAGTAAACTTACATAATGCAGTATAACAGATCCCTGAACAGGGCAACTTGAGCTAATAAGATACTTAGAGAATTCATATTTCTCAGCCTTATTTTGCAAACACAACAAAGATCCCACATAAGGAGAACAGGAAAGTAACTTTACAGAAGTCCCCTGCTCAGAGATTTCTTTCTATAGTCTGGTCCTTTACACTTAATGCAAGTAACGTCCAGTGCTGTCACTACACTGTTCTTTTGCCTTGATCACTAAGCCCTGAGCTGGAGAGGGGAGCCAGTGTGGTATTTGCTGCCCAAAACCTCAGGTGAGTAAACTAAGCAGTAGAAAGAGCAGTAGGAACTAGGTGCCTGGATTTTCAGTGTCCAGACTGCACGAGGCCCGCAGGGACACCCTCCCACCCTTTCTTTCACCTGTCCCTTCTGTTCAGGAGTCTCAAATGAGGGTCTCCTCTGCATTTCCTAGGAAAATACTGCCTGAGGATGGAGGAGTCTCCCTTAGACTCTGCTCACTGTCATAAACAGAAATAATTCTGTGGGTTTTTTCACAGCACAGCTGCCTTTGTTCTCCCATATGGTCTCTTAAGCCAGAACCTTTTCTTCTGAAACTGCTCCAAGAACCGTGGGGTTGAAAGATGCCTTTCTGAAAGGGAGCCGCAAAGATGCAGCTTGCACTGCTCCGAGAGTCTGTCTGCACAGCTGGGGCTCCGTGTCACGTCCCTGGAGCAGGACGCTTCTTGTGAGGTTGTCCCTTGCCAGGGCAGGTGCTGGATCCTCCCAGGGAGAATTCCCAACTCCCATGAAAATCACTTCTAAGCCCTTCCCGCAGCTAAACTCTGCTCGATGCTCTCCGTGCACCACACTCGGGACAGGAACGAGTTGCGGTGGCAAAGGGGATGCCCGACTGTCTCTGGGGAGGGGGCAGCGACCCCAACCACGCCGGGACGGAGGCAGAGGCTGAGCCCCAGCCCAGCACCTCCCTAAGGACCGGCAGCCCTTCTGGCATCCCTGCACGGCGCTCACTCGGAAAACGCTTCAGGGCTTCTGTCCCCGCTCCTCTCCCACAGCACGGGAGCAGCAGCCCGGGGCTCCGGGGTCCCTCCGGGGCGCTCCCCGCCCGGCCCTGCCCCGGCGAGCGGCGGCGGAGCTGCGGAGCTCCCGGCACCGGCAAGGCGGGGAAACCCTGCCCGGGCCGGGCGGGCACCCGGGGTGACCGGAGCAGGGGGCGGCCAGCGGGGAGCTCCGGGTGCCTCCTGCCCGGGCGGGGGCATCCCGGGATCCCCGGCCCGGCCCCGCCGTGCGACTCCTCGCGCCCTCCCGTTCCTCTCGCCGCTTCTTTGCACCCTCTTCGCGCTCCCCTCGCATTTCCTCCATCCTCCTCCTCCCCAGTCCGCTGCGCTCTCCGCGCACACTTCTTGCACACTCCTCGCTGTCCCTCTGCACTCCCCATGAAGTCAGTCCCGTTGCGCTCCAACTCCTTGCAGCCTCCTGCCCGCTCCTGCCCCTCCGCCGTGCCCGGAGGGCTGAGGGAGGTGACGGGGAGCGACCCCGACCCCGCCACCCGCTCGCCCTCCCGCCCCCTCGCCGCGGGACGGCACCGGCCGCCGGTGGCACCTACCTACGAGCAGCCCTGCGAGCCACCAGCACCGGACCATGGTGCCCGCTGTGTGTCCCGGCCAGAGGCGCGATCGCCGCCGGTGCCCGCGGAGCTCAGCGGGGCGCGGCGCCCGGCGGAGCAGCCATGGGCCGCCTCCGGCGCTCCGATGCCCGCGGCGGCGGCACCCCGGCTTCAGCCTGCCCAGCCCGAGCCTGGCGAAGGGATAAAGAGGGGGGGGACGCGAAAAAAAGAAAAGTGTGTATTTTAAAATAAAGCACCGCAGCCCACCCCGCCTTCGCAGCGGAGCGCGTCCCCCCGGCTGCTGATGGCTTTAATGGAGCTTGGCAGCCACAGGTTCCCGCTGCCAGAAGAGGTGGAGACTCCGCCGCCTGCGCCCCACATGCGGCCGCGCACCGCACACGAGGGGGAGGAGGAGAAGGAGGAGGAGAAGCAGCAGAAGGGCAGCCCCGGGCCGGCCCCGCAGACCGCGCTTCTCCCGCGGGGAGCGGCCGCTCCTGTCCCACCAGCGGCACCGGGACTGCCCCGGGCACCCAGGGCTTGGAGACCTCGGGCCGGGTCTGCGCCGTGGGACACCACGAGGGGATCGCCCCTCTGTCCCCACGCCGTGAGAAGATCGTCTTGTCATCCCCACACCATGAGGGGATCATCCCTCTGAGCCCACGCCGTGAGGAGCTTGTCTCCACATCGCACAGCCTGCTCTTCCTGCCCGCTGTGTCCTTGGCACCCTCCAGTATCTGATATAGGTCTGAACCCTCCATTATCACCGGGGCCACCAAATGAATAGGGTAAATCCTGTAAAAACCCTCTCAACACTCTACACAGAAAAAAACATGGGATCCTTTGAGGGCACGTCAGAATGCCCGCCTCAGGTGATGCTTGCCCATGGCAGCCACTTCCTCTCCATTCCCCAAACCAGGCCTGTGGGACAGAACTGCGACTGGTAAAGGACTCAGAACCAGCTCTTGACATGAAGCAAAGCACAAATCTGAACTTAGATGTGTGTGGGACGGAACAACACTTTTCTTCGTATCAGTGAGTATAGATGAACCACCTCGTTCACACCCTTGAGCACATAAACCAACACGTGTGTCCCTAGAGTGAGGGCTCGGCTGCCTTTGGAAGCAGTGAGGGAAGAGGCTGAGCTGCCATGGCTCTGCCAGGTCAACACTTACAGTGCTGGCACCAAAGGCTGAAGTTTAATGCATTTTTCCAGGCTGAAAAACTAGTTTCAGTTTTTGCAAATGAGGCAAAGGAATCAAAACCCATGTATGCCCCCAGCAGAACCCCGGGACCCTGCACACTCACTTTTCCTGGTGAAACTGGCTGTTTCACCAAATAAAAGGAAACTTTAGGGGAAAATAAGGAAGCTCGTCTCCAAGTTCACAGCAGTATTCCTGCTGATTGCAGTGGGGAGAAGTTGAGGCCTGATTCCCATATTTGCTAAGCAGGACCTTCAGCATGCTGGGGTGAGGTCTCACTGCAATGGGTTTAATGATTTTGTCAAAAATAACGCATAACATCTTTAATGCGAAGTGGGACAAACTTATCTGTCATGGGTGCATAAAGAATTAAAGTTTAATGATACTTGCCAAGATAAAAAATAACAAAGTCCATTTGTAATACAGGCACTCCTTTTTCTAGCTGATGTTTTTATCTCTTTTTGTTTCTCAAATTCCCCAAACCAGTCATTCTCGGTAAATGTCCAAACCACTGCGGTTTTATTATATTTACAAATACATAAATTCTCAAATGCATAGGCCAAAAAAGTTGTCTTTTATAATGATAATAGAGAGAAAGAAATAATTTTGCAAGAAGTTTTCTTTACAAAGCATCACTTACTCTTTTCAGGCATAGCCAACTTAAATGAGAAAAATAAGAGAACTGATAGTCTTCTACCACTAACAAACTTTTATTTTGGCTACACAGCTCTCATATGACACTTCCAGCCTAGATCTAACACTAATCTCCTCCGTTTCTTTCGGAGCATTTTAAAAGCATTTTGGGAGGGGGGGGGGGAAGGAATAAAACCAAAGCAGAGTAGTTTTCACGCAGGTGTCTGAAAATTTTAATTATCACATGTAAACCATCGCAAGCTTTTATCACATATCAGACCCACAGGGCATAGTGATAGATTTCATTCATCTGGCCTCTTTCATCCCTGCAGCTCCCAAGGGACCTTATCAAAGTAACTGAGCCATGACATTCCTGTTTTTTGGGAAGAATTCCTCCTGCCACCCCGGTGCTGCGGAGCTGCCCGAGTGAGCAATGCAGCTGTTGGGCCACGCACTGCCCCGGGAGGATGAGAGCAGTGCCACAGCCTGTTGGAAATACCAGGAGGATTTAGACAGGCGATGGAGTCTTCCAGCCTGGAAGTCTGCCAGGACATCAGGCTTGCATTCTCAGCTCGTGTAAAAATTGCTGGGTAATCTTCGGCTCCTGCAGAGGACCAGCAATGTAAAAATGCCTATAATTTTTATTATCAAATAATTACAGGCTACCTGCTGGGCAAAGCACGTGGAGGGAGACAAATGAGTGCAAATAGCCTGTAATTCCAGCAGAACTATGTGGCTTGATTTATGCATTCAAAGAGAATAAAAGCTGTTCCTATTCTGATTCAGGGGCACTTTACTCGCAGTGCTGTAAATACTAACACAGCTGCAGGGTAACTGGGAAGCAGACCAAGGTGTTTTTACATTAGCTATGCTTCACTTGCCTGGCACCTTGTGTAATATTCATTCCTGTGCAAAACAGGTACAGAATATTTGAACTCAGGATCATGCACTCTTGTTGGCTATACAGGGCATTGAGTTGTCCAGTTCCCAAAGGCCAAATATTTTCTCTTCCCCTTGCCAGAACAGCAAGGATAGGCAACCACACATGAAGGCAGCAGGCCAGGAAACCAAAGACTGATCAGCCAGCAGCTCTGAAAATACTGCTGTCTGAAAAGAGGGATCCTCTGAGTAGAGCCTCAGGTCCCCAGCAGTGCTGCTTCTGCAGTCCTGTCTCTACCAGGGAACACCAAGGGATGTACTGGGTGACCTGGAAGTGCTGAGTACGTGCATTTACAGCTGATATATAGCCTGCAGAACCACTTCTTCAGGGGAAACTATTTCAGTTTCAGGGGTGTATATTCTGGAGGGGTGGAAATCAGAGTGCCCTAGCAGCTTTCTAGGATAGCCTTTAGGTTTAGGAGCAAGACCACTACAAGACATCAGCGAAGGTACAATATTATAGGAGATCTTTCTTGAAACTCAGAAGCTGTTTTCATCCAGGTGATTTCAGCTGCTGTGGATGGCCACCTGTAAAAAGTTGTTCTGCTTCAGAATAGACTTCAAAGTCACAACCAACATCTTTCTTAATCCTTGGGAATGACTTCTAATCTGCAGCTTCTTATGCCAGATCTCAGCCAAGAATAGATGAAATTGAATAACGTATCACTCTTTTGGGGTGCTTGTGGGAGAAAAGCTAGGTGTCCCTCATGGAACTTCATTGAATCTCATTGGGAAACTCTGGAGGGAGCTATATACATTTAACACTCTTAGGCTCACCAACAGATGGACCATGATGCATGGTTGGAAGGTGGGGACTGAAAAAAGTTATAAAAATAGGTATAAAAATAAACAAACCTGGAGAAGATTCTTGAATTTCTCAGGGGGGAAAAAATAAGGTGGGAATGCTATTCCTTTCACTCCTAAACAAAAATAGTTAATATGTGCAGAGGATTCTTCATGAGAAATACAATGTGCAGAGACTTTATTAATCAACTGGAAACATTGAGAGGAAGATAGTGGCATCTCCCCCACAGGCACACTGGAGCCATGGAGAATGTCTTGCTCAAACATGTGGAAGGTGCCACCAGGGCCTTTCCCAGCTGGAATGGGCAGGAACGAGTAGAAATGAGTACCCTGTTCTCTCAACTCAGCACAGAGCAATGCTCCCATGCTGTATTATTGCCACACTCCTCACCACTAGTAAAGAAAGCCTTACATTGTCCTCCTTGATCACCCATCATTTCTTACACCAGCCTGATCTTGAGCTGGTAATTCCCTCTCACTTTTCCATGATTGGCAGCAGCCTGTTTGGACTTGGCCATTTGAGGTTTGGTGGATAAAGACAGAGTTTTGGTTGTCTTTACCAGCCACCTGAGATGAGCAGTGAAGGAAGTAGCACCTTCCTTTAGCCCAATTACTTTGCACTATTCACTGAGAAATAGTATTTTTAAAAAATATTGCAGAGTCATGCGATGCATACCCAGTGCATTTTACAGAGTAACAATAGGAAAATGTGACTAAACCTTGCTGAGCACCTGGCTCAGTGTATGTATTTATATATTAAAAAGCACTGGAGTATTATTTACATGCTTAGCTGGAGTTTGTCCTTTCTAGAGAAGTCTGGGCTGCTACCTGTTATACTTGGCTCACGATGATTTAAATAAGAATTTATAGACCCTAAACCATCTGCAAAATGTCCCAGCTCTTCAATGCCAATGTAAATGCAATGAGGGGGGAAAACCGCAGAAAGAAAAGGTTAACAAGGTTTCTCCTTGCCTCCCCCTTGGCACATTTTATAATTAACTTTATAACGTCTGAGAGCAAAAGGTTGAAACAGATGAAGTCCCCACATTCTTGGAGATAATTGCAGCAGTTTGTGCAGCACATGACAGCAGCAGCAGCTTTGTTTGGTGTCACTGCACTACAGGTTGCTGAGAGTGTGTGCACTGCAGGGCACTCAGCCTGGCTTCACATCTCCACGTGAAAGCAGCTTGCTGTGATTTATATCCTCATGCTAATCAGGAGCATGCATTAATTCAAGGTCCCTTTTGGGGCCTTGGGAAGAAGGAAGAATCAAAAATGAGCCAGATTTCTATTTTGTGCAAGGTGCCACTGTTTTTCAAAGTGTGAAGGAATTAAATGTGTCATTGGTGTTTGCAGACATGGTAAAAAGCAGCTGGAGGAGAGAGCTGGCTGCATGCTGCAGTGAGAGCCACAGGCAAGGAACCTTCTGCTGCCCCCTGACTCTATCAGCATTAAGGAAATTTAAATTTTAAATAAATCTTGAAATTCTAGCCCACGTTTTCTTATGAATGACAGATCCTTCCTGCCCTCAGTCCACCACAGTTCTCCAAGCCTGAAAACTGACGCTTCCTTCTTAACAGCAAAAAGGACGAAAGACGTTTGTGGTCTGGTGGTTACACCATGGGGTTGGAAAGCAGAAGAAGTGGTGTTTCAAATCTGGGCCAAGATTCTTGTTCACCATGGACTTGATGCTGCCAGATACTGAGCACCCACTGATTATCCAAGGCCAGGCCCTCACGCAATTCATGTGAGTCCAAGTTCTTGTTCCAAAGTAAAAACTGTGCCTGTATTCAAAAAGATTGGTGCTGATTCTGCGGTTATGCTGCTTCCTTCACAACCCCAGCAGTCCAGCATTAATTTCCATTTTCCCTTCTAGTGGCATGATGGCTGGGTCAGTCATATTCCAATTTTTGACACCTCCAAAGCTCTGATTCCATATGAAAATCTCATTTTACTTCTCTCTAGAATTTATTTTTTTCAGATTAGTGGGAGGTCCTGTTCTTTTATGTTTCTGCCCATACCCAGGAAGGGAGAAGTATAACAAATCTGGAAAGAAATTGCTTTTATTCTGATGAATTGCAAAATCACCACTAGCTCTCATTTTGGCTAGAGGAGAATCTACCATAGATACAGACATAGTCTGTACTGAAACTGTATTTTTAAGACAACATGTGGCTTAGAAACAACAAGGAAACATAATCATATATCTAGTCTGATTGCTGGGCAAGTAATAAAATCTCCTCGAGGTTTTTTAATGCTTACCCATTAGGATTGTAGGAATTTAGGTGCTAGTGTCTTATAAATACCTTAGACGTGTGATTTTATGTATGTTTTCCATGGACCTTGTGGTGACTCTCAATTAATTCTAAGGTTCTGCAAAATATATAACCAAGAAAAGCAGGTCTATTGTCAGAGACTCCATGGGGGTCCATGAATCCTAAAAGACTGGAAACCACCACCAAGGTCAATGGCTGGATTATTTAGATTGGACATGGCCCCTATTTTCACATCCTTTTATGTAATGCAATTTTCAGGGTGAGATTTCAGCGTGCCAGTGGCACCACTGCAGGCAGAGAACTGCACAGCCCTGTCTGACTCCAGGAGCTCCAAGCATGGCCTCTGCCATTCTGCAGAGAGAAAATAACAGGGACCTTGGGCCATCAGTGAGGAAAGGTAAAATAACAATATCTTTGTTCACTGACTGTAGTAACCATAAGCAGTTGTTAAAACAGATTTTGGAGCGTGTTAAAAACCCGAGCCTTTCTGCGGTTCCTAGTCCGGGGCTGTTGTAATAAGGCTTGTTTTCTCCTTGTTAAAACAATCATTTACTCTTTACTTTGAGGAAGATAAATGCTCTCAAGGCACACAATGATATCAGCAGAGATAAATTACAAAGGCCACCAGCCAAACTCAAGCTGCTGTGAGGACTGCCCCGTAAATCGCAGCAGCAGGCACGCGTCTGCTCCGGCAGCGGGGTTACCACGCACCTGCTCCTGCCTCAGGCCAGCCCCTTGCATGGCAGAGTCCTGCAGGGCACGAGGAAAGCACTTAATCACTTATTAAATTCTTGCTTTATCTAAAAAGTATTTAAGGATATGAACTATGGCTCAAGCCTGCATGTGTAATACCCTTATATGCCCAAAACATTCCACCACGGGCATTTTTTCTGGTTTATATCTGTGCATTTTCTCTCATACTGTACAAACCTATCCACAAAGGTTTTCAAAGCTTTTTTATTTTTTTAAATACACAAGGAAGCTGTGGTATGAGGGATGTCTTTTGAGTGCTTTGGAATGTATGGCACATGTTCATCTTGCCCAGATGTCTTATTGCACAAACCCTCTTTGCTGCCCCATGACAACCACCAACTGTCCCAAACTGCTGACCTATTAACCAAACAAACTCTGCTAAATATTGCCATGTGTAAGTGTACTATTATTTTTCTAATTGCTAAAAACATGTCCTTCCTGCGTTCAATAGCCTCTAGAAGAGATTGTTAACATCTGGGTATTTAGCACAACAGAGGCTTCAGACTTAAAGGAACATTGTCCAGGTTAGCCAGTGAATTTGGCCATCTGTACTTTTTTATGGATGATTCTTTTCACGTTATCCATGTTACATTTGAAACTGTGAATCAATGGCTCTCATGAGGATTAAGTCAGCAGAGAGCAGAGTTCATTATTAAAAGAAAATACCTGAGAGAAGATGGATGTAACCTTGGATAGCTGGTGATGGATTGGGACTGGTTTTTTGACTGGATGTACAACCTTTAGCTGTGGGAATGAGGACTGGGGAGGTGAGGAGGAGCACTTGGAGAAAATATTTTCTGGTATTTTCTGATGTGGTTGTATGGGATAGCTTGGACCCAAATTGTCCCAATCACTCCCAGCTATTTAGGGATCATGTATAAAGAGAGCTCAGCTCCAAACTGTGCTTTGCCTGTGGTTTCAGTGGTGAGGGAGTCCATCTTACATATGGCTGCAATAATTTTGAAAACCTAATTTTATTTTCCACTACTAATTGCAAGTGGTTTTTACCTCCTGCTTTTTGCTTGCTGTGGAAGACCAGTCATTTTTATTCTCATTTCTAAACAGCTTCAATTCCTGCAGTTGTGAACCGGTTTGCTGTTATGGCATTTGTATTTTAGGCATGAAAAACAGATGTCTAGACCCATTAGTGTTGGGAAGAGAAATTTCTTTGGTATTTGAACTATAAATATGGCAGACTTCCCCTCATCTTATATTTTGAAAAGCTTTGTTTTTGCAAAAGTATCTAATCTTAAATCAAACTGTGTCTGTTTGGTTATACCAGTCCTTTGGAGCCAATACAGTCCATCACGTCAGCAGCAGTTTAGGTATTCCAAAAATAAGATGGTTATAAATCTGTGCTCTGTACCCCTGTGTCCCAAAGTCTTTGGGCTAAAGCAGAGATACTCTGCATTTACACAAGCAAGGTTTAAACCTCAATATCTCAGGGAGTTGCACGTGTGCTACAGCCACAGCCATGAGCTTGAGCTGGGCTCAAGAGCCAAGTGTTCACAACAAGAGGTGACTTCTGTGACTTTCAGAGCAGCCTCTGCCTTTTCCTGCATCACCACTGCAGCATCACAGAGCACAGCTGCCTGATGTCAGGGCTGCTGAGGAGTCACAGCTCCAGCACCTCGGGATGCCCTGGATGTGCTGCAGGACTGAGGGGGACCTGCACCAGCTCCTGAGAGACTGAGAGCTGCCAGGGGACCTTTGATCCTCTGCAAACTGAAAAGTGCAATTGATTCTCTTCACTTAGAAGCATGACTGGTGTTACATTTCCTGAGTTGGACAAGGGTGGTCCAGATGTCCATGACAGATTTTTGCATAAGCACTTTACATTTTTTTTTTTTGTTTTCTCTAGCTGTTTGCTCTTCTTCTCTGATTTAAAAAAAAAAAGCAAAAAAAAAAAAAAGCAAAAAAAAAAAAAAAAGCTTTTCATACACTCTTGTTGAAATCACTTCCCTAAAAAAGGACTTACATCAGCCTGTAGCCTTCAATAGTTTATTGGATCTCTGGTTGCTAGTGGGGAAAATAGACAAAATTAGGCAGGCAGGAAAAACGATGGGACAGTTATTTATGTGAATTTTGGGTCATTTTTTCTTTCAAACAAGTTAGTACAACCATATGGTGGAAAAAATATGCCAAGTTTTACCCAATCTACTCGCAAGTCAAATAATTGGACATATAAACTGATTATTCAACCGCATATGCATTTTGAACAATCTGGAATATTATTTTTTATGGACCAGATTCCAAATTAGTCAGACATTCTGCAAAGAGTCAAAATGCCATAAAAATGTCATGATTCTGTCTCCATCTTTACGTGTCCACTCCATAATTGCTGTGCACACAGAGGTCCCAGCCCTTCATGCAGGGAGCTGGACAAGGTCCCTGCAAAGGAGAGTAGGTGCACACCTCTGGGTTTCTGTAGAGATGGGCAGGCCTAAATCATAGATCCACTCACTCTCCAGGGAGATAGTTACAGTAATAAATGATATATCAATACAGATCATTGCAAGTTGTCACAGGTTATCACTTGTGAATTCCTCCTGTCCTTTAACATCGAAGGAAACAGAAAATACCAGCTGTGCAAATATTAGCCCATCTTTGTGAGCCTGCCAAATCATGGGGATCAGTGAAAAACCTGCTCTTCTGCTTCCCTGGGCTGTGGTCACCCCTGTGAGCCTGCAAGAGACTTATTTCCCTGATAATAAAAATAAACTTAGCCAGTTTCCGAGCCACTTCCAAGTTTGCTTCTGGAATATCAAACCTAAGTTTTCATTCTCTTATTTCTTGATTAATGCATTAAGCATCAACTTTTCTCAGTCACTTCTGAACTTTAATCAAGAATAAATCACCCCCAATGGGCATTTTAATCTTGTTTCTATATTTTTAAAGGAAATTAAATGTTAATTGCTGCTAGGTAAAATTTATCCAAAACACTGATTTTCAATTCATCCCACAAACAGTAAGAAAATAAAGATAATTGTGAGGCATTTCCTGCTGAATAAAGGGAGCAAGGACTTTTTCCCCCAAATAATATTTCTAAAATAAAGTATTTTTCAAGATTACTGTTATTGTATATTTAAAAATGTCTGTTACTTTCAAATGCCCAGCTAAGCTGACTGCAGTAATTGTTAGGAAAATATTTCTCTCCCTGTCTCCGAGGTGACTGTGGAAGAACTATGACTTTGTTTAAGGAGAGATTAAAAAGTAGAGAGAAATTGCCATTGCATATTCAAGAGCAATCAGAAAATATAAAGCCCAGCTGCTCTAGGGGGCTGATGTGTGACATCCCTGCTGTGTGTGTGTGTAGCTTGAATCCTCAGGGGGAAATCACCAGTGGTTAGAGCTCAGCCTGTGTTCAGCTTCCAAGTCAAGGCCTTTGATTTGGGGCTCTCACCACTTGTACTCACCCTTTCATTATGTCTCAGGACTGCTCTTCAAATGTCCTGACTACAGCAGCCCAGGAAGTTGGGAGTTCCAAACCGTGTTACAGCCTGGCTACCCTGAAATCAAGACATCCCAAAACACAAACTGGGACCCACACGGCTGCACTGCCAACACTGGTACCCACAACCACCGAAATTTTAGCATTGAGCTCTTCCCTTGCCAAAGATTTAAACCTAAAAGTATGGCTTTGGACTAAAGTTTTTGTAAGATTTACCACTAAAATCATCTCTGTAAGCAGCGAGCAAAATCCTTATGGTTTCAAATCCTACTTTTTGATCTTTTTCGCAAAAGCATTGGCATTGTTCTATGAAGCAAAGGTGATGCTGTAGAGGTCAAATCTTCTACATCATTGCAATCATAAGAAGAAAAAAATAAATTGAAAAATGTCTCTATTATATAATCTGCACATTAACAGGTGGAAAAACAGCAACATAATTTACCTTTCGACACAGAAATGTCTTCCTTGGAGCCAAGCAAATTCACTCTGGTGTTTAATCTGAATAGTTGCCAGTTTTCTGACTGTAATGGAAATCCAGTGGAAACTCAGGAAGGAGAAAGAATTAAAGATAAATGCCACTTTCAGTGCAGGAGCTTTGTCTAAGGGTATTTGGTGGGGCTGACAGAGCACAGACTTAGGGACTGGTCTCAGGTCAGCAGCAGAGTGTGCTGGTTTGCTTTTGGGAGCCTCTGCCAGAGTACCAGGGTGACTTTCTAGAGTTTAAAATTATCATCATCAGTTAAGCCTTTAGTGAAAATACAGGTCAGGCCCTCCAGGCTCACTCACACACACATGCACAGACACCACCTTGGCCAGACATTCCAGGGATGCTCTGCACCCTCAGCTAGCCCATGGGCAGAGCTGATGCTCTCTGCCTCAGGAAATGCTTCAAGAATCCACTCATTATGGCCCTGAAGGTTCCCTACTTTGAAGAAACATCTTATTCTTACAAAAAAGTACTGGGACTAAAAACTGCTCCCAGGAATTGTGCAGGAAGGGCTTGCAGGAGGGGAGTCTTGCACTGGGTTAATAGACCCACTAAAAATCCAGAGGGGGTCAAAATTAATATTATTTTCTAAATTTCACAGATGCTACTTTATTAAAAGGAAACTCCAAGATGTTCAAAGGAGGAAGGGAGCTAAGCTGCCAGTGTCATTGAATTTTAATGATGAATGTGTTCCTTAGGCTCTTTTAAAATCCCAGCTTTAATGTGTTGCTTCATGCAAGGCTAGAAAGCTTGATTGCAAGCAATAATTAGAAGTCTTCTAATCCCAAGAAAACTAGATTAAACCAGAGCTCCCCTTTATAGTGATTAAACTAAAGCTACTAAAATGGAAGCTTCTTCAGAGACATTACTTTCCATTTCTTATTTTTAGTGCCTCACTCTGAATCAAAAGCTGCTAAAAGGGGTAAATATAATGTTGAACAGGCTAACAATAACGTTTTCAGTCTAATCAATCTCTCTGGTACTACAGCAAGAGTAATTATTTTAATGGAGTGTCAAGATAAGTAAGAAACTGAAAGTAATCTGAAAATTTCTCTAACTGCCTGTTAATAGTGGGCTTTCCTTCATTTTCTCCTTTGAAAACATTCCAAGAGTGTTCAGAACTTGAGTGAATATCTCCCTAAATATTGCCTAAGAATGACTTTTGTGTTGTCTGGTTCAAATGCAAAAAAAAAAAAAAAAACACTCAAAAATCCAGCAAAAAAACACTTTTCTGTAAGTTACTGCAGCCTTGCCTATTGCCAGGATGGTGAAAAAAAATCTGGATTTACTTTTCCTTTGTTTGCATTGATAGGTATTTTATTTTGGTACTGGAGATTAAACAGACATTCAGCTTTTCACCTTCAGTATAAAACCAGTAAAAAAAAAAATAGGAAAATGAGCAAAAATGCAGGAGGGAAACTTGATAAGAAAAAGTAGTTGCTCAGAGATAATAATAAACCAAAATTTTCCTGATACCAAATACACGTGGCCATAGCAAGGCCTCAGCAGTAACAAAGCTGTGTTGGAAGGATCAACATAAATTATCCATAAATATTTTCAAAGCTTCTCGCATGAAGGGGGAGAGATGAGGCAAATATAAAGATGTATATGTAAGAGTTACATCCCAGTTGGCAACTGGTATCCCAGTTTTCTTTGGAACTGGCAGCTGGGGCAGGCTGGCCCTTGCTCTGCTGCTCAGGTGGAGTTTGGTTTCAAGGTCTGAAATTTTTTTCTAAATCTCGATTTTTCTGATGTTTTACTCTGCTGAAACTTGTTCCCCAAAAGAGAACATAAACAACGAGACATTGTTTTTGTAATGATATTCATGTTGTAAATTCTTTTCTGTGGGAAGGAATTCTTTTGATATCCCTCTGATTTAACCAATGTAAGTGCAGAAGTTTGTCTTTCATTCACCATCCACAATAGTCTGTAAGAAATTATATATAAGAAAACGACCCCTAGAAATTCTTTCTTCACGCAACCTGAGAAAACTCCCAAGGATCTGTGTGGTGTGCTGTATCCCCAGCAACACTCAGGTGTCACAGGATCCATCCTGGGGCACAGGCACTCGGGCATGGTGTGCCAGGCGTGCTGTGATGGGCACCCTGTCCTTCAGCACTCCCACCTCCCTGCAGGGCAGGCACAGCAGCGCCCAGGGCGAGCCCGGGGCTCTCAGAGGTGCCAGCCAGGCTGGAATCCTCCCAGCTCCTGCCAGCACAGTCCTGGGCAGGGCACAGGCACCCGAGCACGGGCACCTTGGGAAGAACATTTCATCTTCCTCTCCTCGCCCCCAGTGCTGCCCTCCGGTTGTGGTTTGCTGCCCGCATCCCTGTGGGAACCAGGACATCCTTCTGACTGTCCTGGGAAGATTTATAAGTCACAAGAATTTAGATAGAATGATAATTCGTATGTCACAGGGTGAAAAAGTAGAATTTTGGGATTTTAGATGAGAGATCAGGGGGCAAAGCTGGAGGCAATGGGGTGTGTCCCTGAGCTGCTTCTTCATCCTCTTGTTCTCCATCTGCTGTGGTGGTGTGGCACATTTGGGTTGGCCTGGAACGAAAGTACTGTACATCATAGTGGATAGATATTGGAGAATTGTTATAAATAAAGCATAGGTAATTTCCAGTATAAAAGATAGTGCTGTCCCAAGGGTGGACAGACCAAGGGCGGGAGGAGACAACAGGGAGAAGAAGGATGGACAGACGATGGGGGGAGAGAGCACTGGCCTGCAGAGAGGAGACTGTGACAGGCCACGGAGCGAATGTGAGATAAGCAAAGAATAAACAAATTCCTGAAAATGAGAAAACAGACGACTCGACCTCTTCTTCAGACGCCGAGCTGGGGGAAAACAGAAACCTTCACAGAGACAGAGATAAGTTAAGTTAGGTGAAAGCCAAGCTCACAGAGCTCTCAGAAACCCCAGGAAGGCTCAGACAAGAAAAACAAAACAGAAAGAAAGAAAATATATTTTTTTATATTTTACAAAACCTAACACATCCCCTCAGAGAGGCGTTCTCAGCAGGAGAGTCAGGGCAGAGAGGTTTTCCGCTAGATTTAAGCAGCTTGGAAACGCTCCACCCTCTTTGGAAAAGGACCTCGGGGTTTGTGGGGGCGAACAGTGAGGAATCCTCTCGCACCGTTTGTGCCTCTAAATGCCAGCCACGCTGCGCTGCTGCCGGAGGATGCCGGGGCCAGGCTCCGCTGGAACCCCCCCGGCAGTTCCCAGGGGATCCCTGGGATCCCGCAGCCGCCCGCAGTCACGGAGCAGCGGGATCGCTGCCCAGCCGCTGTGCCGGGGCTCCGCCGGGCAGCAGCTCGCAGCCATCCTCCCTCCCTGCCCTGGCACACGCGGTTACTGCAGCCTGCCGAGCGTGTTTCGAGCTGCTCCTGCCCTCAGGAGCGGGCTCCAGCCTGAGCCCCTGGCTGGCATGCCTGGAATCATCACCTGCCGTCATTCCGGAGTTGTCCCGGCTCCTAAGATCTACTGCAAAGCTTGCACACCGTGCCCGCTTCTGGAGGTTTCCAGCGCACAGCACTCTAAAATGTGGCCGTTTCTGGGTTTCCTCCTACTGAGCAACTGAGTTTCAGCAATCGCAGGAAAATGGGCCAGGGTAATTCTCCTGTATCCTGGTTGCTCTTACCTGTCGTGTCACTCAGATATTTCAACACACCAGCCCTAGGACAGCTGTAGCTGTGTGAATCGTTCCCAGAGCTTCATTTCACAAAGCTTCTTCCTTTCGGTTTGTTTTATAAAGAGGGAGAATTTCTCTTTGGAGAGGAATTTTGTTGCATTTCTTTGTGCTTTTCAGTAAATTGAGAGGCCAGGAAAAAAAAAATACAATACACCTGGTGTCAGTATATTCAGTGCAGCGTAAGTGGGAAAACAACTGAGGCCCGTGGGGCAGTGGAGAGTGGTTCAGCTGTGTGCTCTGTTACATGGAAAAACTGAAATTGTACAATCAAGTTTACAGCATCATCTGAAGAAGAAAAAGGTAAAAAGACAGGAGTACCTAACTGTGGTGTGAGAGAAATCCAGGCTTTGGTTTGGAGTTTGAGCCAGGCTCACGTGTCCGGTAGCTTTAGTGTGCAAAGCTGCAATACAGACACCAGCAGCTACACTCACATGGGAGCAGACACTCAGATATTGTCCTAATTTACTGGCCCACTCTGTTTCTCAGTGCTTTTCTTTCTCAGACTTATGTAAAGTCCAGTCTCAATTCAGGCAGAACTCCTCTGCCTAAAGAGCACTCCATGCTGTGTGAAAACACAAGCAATGCCTTCTGCACAATATCCTAGACACTAGCACAGGACTTTTAATCTTAACACAGCAATCCTGTTTTTCTCTAAAGATAGCTTAATCTATCAAGTGGCCCTGCTTATTGGAAACCTCCACTGGCTTTGTAATTTTAAGGTTTCTGTTCCAATGTATGTGCACAGAACCAAGTGCATTTTTTGCTGCACTAGAAGAATTTGGATAATCAATCAGTAGTTTAAAATGAAATTCAAATAACTCAATTTGAATTGAGTTGAAGTATTCTTTCTTTTCCTCCAAAAATATTTTCTGTAAAATTCTCTTGACGTCTTTTATCTGTTTATTGAAATGTATTGATGCTTAATGCAATGAACTGAGGTTTATGGAGAGACAGAGTGTATCAGACAAGATTTGGACTTGGGAGAATTTCCATGTCCAAGACCCACTGAACATTTACACAGATCACTATTCCACACCTTTGCAATCTGAACATCAGTAAGTGATGCTGTGACTTGCACTGCTTTAATACAAAATATGAAAGAGTAAAAATGCAAAACCTCTTCAGTCTGCTGGCCCTTGCAGGAGGCAGATGCCCTGAAGGAGTGCAAAGACATTCCTGTGGGCTGTTGAAAATGCTGCAAAGGGCTTGGGTGCAGCTCTGGCTCTTTGCAAAGCTGCTCTTTTTATCTACCACTTACAGAGATGCAGTTTTCAAGAATAAGATTTTAAGCCCTCCCTGAAGAGCCAATACCATGAAAGGGCACTGGGAGTCCCTGCCTCTGTCAGGTTCAGACCAGTCTTGATAGCAAAGCTCTGCTCCTGCTCTGCATCCCTAACTGCCCGTGCCTCCCTCCCTGCCCTTGCTGTCTTGTCCATAGACTTATAAGGATCCCTGGCACAGGAATGGCATTTATATGGCCCATATTTGGGTTTTTTTGTGAGGTGAGAATTATGAACAGAGCAAATACTAATGTTGGTGCTGACCTGGCTGGCTTTGGTCGGGTCTGTACCTGGTTTCCCAGCTGCACACTCAGACTCCCTGTCTGGTTCCATCTCTGATGAGCACATATATCTTAAAGATTCAGAAAACCAGTGTGAACCTAATAAAACATTTTTACAGGCCCTTTGAATTGAAATTGAAAAGGAAGCCATTCCGGTCACCATAAGTACTTACTTTTCCTTTCTGGCATACTTAAGTAGGTGAGAATTTGAGGCAGGTGCCCTCCAGTGTCTGCTACTATTATTTGGTGAATTTTGCAGTGTAAAAGTCATTCTTTTGCATTAGGTTGTAGTGTGTGTTTGTATACACATCTGTGGAAGCTGAAAATAAAAATGGATTCCAATAATAAATCTTAACCCAAATTGCTGCAGTACTCTCACATTATCTAATTATTAAAAAAAAAAAAAAAAAAAAAAAGCACTGTTTAATTTGGAAGGAGATGGTCCCAGCTATAGAATGAGTTATGTGGATTTGATTACAGAGCAAAATTCTTGTTAAATTGGTATTACATAATATGTGAGTGAGAGTTCTTTGGGTTTAGGTTTAGTAACCTGGTCTTCCTGCTTTTTTCAGTTTTCCTATTTATTGAGAAACGTGATCTCTTTGCTTCACGAACATGAGAACAGAGTCAGAGATTTAGAAACTGGAAGTAAAAAGGAGAGGACAATCAAATGAAATGACAGGGGAGCTGCTGTCCTCCTAAATAAACTACAGCCAGGAAAAAAGCAATTGCAGTCCCCTTGCTCTATTTTAAAGACTGCATTTTGTTCCTAGAAACTTTTCATTCCTCTATCAGTTAATCTACTGAGAAAAACACTTGACAATAAAGAATATCGCTTTTGTGGCTAAAATATTTGGGTCAAAATTCTCTCGGTTAGAACAGGCTGACCCGTTCCCTGCTGCTGCTGGCCTGGGTGGTGGAGCAGGAAAGGACAGCACTTCACTGCCAGTCCCCTGTCCTCAGCTGTGCCAACACCAGCAGGATCAGCATAGACTGTACATTTGTAATTTTCTTTTCATGCACAGGCATGAAAAGCTCTGACTTGAAATATGTCCCCTGGTATTTCTGAAGTTTGGAAAAACTCAGTTCAAACTCTGGGCTTTGGAGTGGTTCCCTCCAGCTCGGGGTGGTTTGCTCCCTTGTGTCCGACACAGGGACCCGGTGGCACATGCTGGTGCATGCCAAGATTTGGGGGGCACACAGAGAGCCTGCACACAGGAGGGGCCACAGGCAGGATGAGCCATAAACTCCCACTGCTGGGAAGAATCAAATCCTCTTTTTCAAGTGCTGCCCTGGCCGCTGTGTGTGACGGACAGCAGAGGAGACAGTGCAGTGCAGTTTGTGTCAGCTATCACAGGAGGGTGATAAATGTGCTGTCAGAGTCCTACAGCTCTATCTGTTTGCTGTCTGGTGGTTGCATGATTCAGGATCAGTTTATGAGTTTCTTCTGGAACCAGATGGTTGCAAGGCAACAAAACGAATGCCAGCCACATATAAATGTCAAATGTTCAAACCGTTACATGTCAACACAGGCAGGGTGAGCAGCCAGCACTGCTGCAGAGCACAGAGCCACAGACAGGCAGCAGGGCTTCTCTAGCCAAAGAAATACAGAATTCAGGAGAACTCTGATTCTAAAAGAGATACTTGGTGAAAATAAATCAACTCCTTATAACAAAAATATGACCAGGTCTGTGTGTCATGAGATAGCCTGCAATATATGTCATGAAAGCGAGTCCTGTCAGATTTAATTACTTTTTTTCTTGCAGCTTTAAACAGATCTGGCTTCAGCATGAAGGCAGCTTCTTATTAAAAATTAAATATAAAAGATGAGATTACTAACCACGAGGAATTTACCAACAGAGACAATATCTAATCCTGTGCAATATCCTGTGCAATCGTGAAATATCTGGGATATCTGCAGCGTTCCAGAGAATTATATTTGGGCATTAATTATTCTTCTTAATTAGCGTAGTCAGACAGAACCTGACTGCAAGGCCTTCTCAGGTTGGCAAGCACACTTCAGTGGGTTCCTTTAGCACATAAGATACGCTACTTTAATCCAGAACAAAGTATTCTGCCCAGTAGTTCTGCCAGTTTATGCCAAATCCCATGGACTTGAGTGGGGCCAGATTTTGTACTTTGGCTGCTTCTATATATCCTGGCAGAGATGAATGCATTTTTATAATGAACTATTCAAAATCTTTCCAAACAAACTCGGTTATAAAAGGATTTCCCCGCTGTCAGAAATGAGGTATTTAGCTGATTCGTGATGAGTACAACCTTTTCATATATTTCCTTTTGAGCTGCACTTCATTCATTTGCTGGAAATCCAGGAAACATTTGAATCGAGTTAGGACCAAACAGTACAGAGGCTGCAATGTGGTTATCATCATGTCAGGCACAAGGAAAAGACTCGGGCAGAATCCACTCCCTCCAGAATGTTCCCATCAATATTATGGGTGTGAGAAGGAGCCTGCAGCCATCTGGCCTTCATTAGCTCTGTTTCAAGCTTGCTATACATAAGGAAGGAGTCTGAGAGACAGTCTGTTACAGTCAAAGAACTGCATCAAATGCCCAGCCCCTGTGTGAGTGATCCCAGGAACTACCTGCTAATGAATAGAACATGGCATTTGGCACCAAGGATGATGGTGAAGTGATAAGTTTAAAAACGTAGCTTATGATTGTCTTCCTTTATAAAATTTAACAGGATGCACATCCATTTCAGAACCTTTATAACCATTCATTTAGCTCTGCATTATTTAGCAAGAATGAGTCTTTTGGTAAAATCTGTGTTGTTCTAAAACTGATTTTTCATGGGTTGTTACAAAATTGTTTGTCCTCCCAGTACTTCAAGTTTTATTGCCATCAGTTGCAGCTGCACTACAGAGTCCTGTGATTATATTCCATAAAAGAGTCAGCAGCAAATCACTGTGGGTGCATCTATGAACCTTTTGGGGTAAAGTGGCACCTTGTACCTGTGTGTTCAATAGTCCAGAGAGTGAATTAGTGCTGGACTTCTCCACCCTGAAAACTGGGACCAGGATGGATCAAAATCTTTTAAGGCTTGACCTTAAAAGACCTCTGCATTCTAAATTCCTACTGGCTCCAGAGGGCAGCTGAGTGTAGGAGGTTGGCAAGACAGAGCTGGGGTTTTGCTGCAGGAACCAGTCAGGGACATCTCACTGTACACCCCAAGAAAGCTTCCAAGGCCTAAATTAGAGCTGGGCACCAGCTGGGTCAGTGGTTACCAGGGCTGCAGAGATTTATATGGAGTCCTCAAAGGACAGCCAGTCACTCCATCACAGTGGTTCCCTGGGTTTGTTTTCTGCAGTGCTTTGCACAGAATGTGGGGAAATGTCTCCCAAACCTATCAGCACATTCTGCAAAACCCCACTCCAGCCCCAGCCAGGATGCTCGCGGGGCTGTAATTACAAATGTGGTCCTGGCTCCTCCCTGGACAAAGCAGGAGCTTGCAAAGTCCTGGGTCAAAAATGACATTTTTGTCATCATATTGAAAACTGCAATTCTTCCTAAAAAAACCCCAACAAACCACCTATTCTAAGATTGATGTGCAACACAAATCAGAAGTAATCCAACTGAGACTGTTAAAACACAGCTGCTTTTTCTTACCAAACAAATATTTGGATGTGACAAAAAAAGAAATGGTAAAGGCAGAACTGCTGCTTTTGACAATTTTAAATGAGATTTAAAATTTCTCTTCACTTTAATCAGTGAGATTCTACAAAGTGTTTCTGACTTGTTTTCCCTGGCTATTTTCAGAGCCTTGCTCTCTTAATGTTTATTACCCATATTTTCACACCTGGAGGACTAAGTTACTCCCTACTGTTACTGAGCTACTATAACTTTGAATTTCCTATCATGGTTAGCACAGGAATGGGAATAGCCAGGCTTTAGTTCTCCATGTGATTCACCATCTTCACCTTCAGATTCTTGGCGGTGAAGTGGGAGCCAATGTGTGCCATTTAACTCATCCACAAGGGAAATGTCCTTTGGGATGCTCAGATGAAAAGTCAAGAAATTAGGATGACTTTGGTACCTTTGCCCTGGTAAAAGAGGTTTGTAAAGAATAGAGTCTGCTTGGCTGTGCATCCTGCTGGTGTGGCATTGTCATCTGGGTCCACTGAATTGTCTTTACCATGGTTCTCCAGCTGTTCCTGAGCAGCTGGGGGAGAGCCAGCATGAAAACACAGCATCTTCCACAGGCAGAACTGTCAGGACACTGACAGTAAAAAGAACCTCCTGTGCTCTCCTGAAGGGAAGCTCTTTTTCTGGTAGTTGTCCTTCTGTTCCTTCTTCCTCCAAGGACAAGCTGATGAAAGCAGACAAAGTCACAAAACGCAGTGATTTCCAAGGAATATTTTTGCAGAGAATTTTCATACTCAAAAATGAAGAAGCACAGCTCAAGATCTTCCAGCTCTCGAAAAGGTGGGACTGTTGAGAAGAGAGGTTTACTCATTAAGATTATTCTACTAACTGAAATTTTCTCCACTGAAAACCACTGCCAACTGGATCCCTTCCAAACCACCCACATCCTGGGTCAGCACCTCGTTTTTCCTGGCTTGAGGAGCCCCCACAGTGAAGGCACAGAGGTGGCAAGACCAGGCTGTGCTGGGAGATGGAGCTCGTCCTCAACCCCTCCTCTCATCCCAAAAACTCAGAGCAGGGGCACATGCAAAGAGGCTGCTCCAGGGCACAGGGAGATGCTCTGTCACTCTGCTGTCTCTCCTGACATGCTGCCTTCCACTTGATACACCCTCACTTTGTCCTTGTGCTCAGCAAAAGGCTTTCCAGGTTGCCTGCACAGGTAATTTTCCCTCCTCACTTCTCTCCCCACACCAAACGTGCAGCCTGGCAGCAGCAGCTCGTTGGCAGCAGTGGTGTGTGCAAACAGCACTGCCTGAACTGGGTCACAACACCTCCACTCACTGCAGGGCACAACTTTTGATGCCCCAGACAGATACCTGAGACAAGACAGCACTTATACACTTCATTATCTGTCAGACAGAGATGGAAAAGGGGTGATAAGGAAAAGAGGTGGGGTGGGAAACACTCTGTTGACATTGGTAGGGAAGAAGTGAGTGTGGAAGCTCCTGGGTGGCCTCAGAGAAGCCGTGGTGGCAGGTCCAGGCTCTCTGAGAGGGGCAAGGCTTGTGCCTCCTCAGCCCAGCAGCACGTACAGAAGTGACCCAGAGCACTGCTGAGCACAAGGCATCGTGAAGCTGGGGCAGAAGGTTTGCTTTGTTTACCAAAGTGAGAGAAGTCATTGTATACAGAGACCCAGCCCAGTTCAGTCTGCCAAGAAAAAAGAGAGAAGAGCTGGGATTGGGCTGAGGACTGCTGTCCTGGCCTGCAGGCTGTGGACATGGTGTGTGCTCCCTGCTGTGATGGTGCAAAAGGCTTGTCCATTAGTTTGGGCTCCTCAGGCATAGCCACTGTCCTTGCTGAAGGAGAAGGGGTCAGACTGTCAGACCAGGGCAGCCTATGGAGGAGCCTGGGAAGTGCTGCTTTATCCCATTCTCCTGAAGCTGGTGGTTGCCCATCAGCACCCCAGGTCTGATGGAGTCAGTCCTGCAGGGCAGACACTGCCATGAGTCACAGACTGCCAGCACAGGTTCCCATGGGAGAAGCCCCTGGATGTGATCCCTGAGCAGGGCCTTGCTTAGCAGACACTCACTGACAGTAATTGTGTTCCCCAGAGGGGACTGGGCTGACTCACACTCAGAATTTTCATACAACATTTGGGATGGGCAGTGTTTCTGCTCTGAGTCACACTGAGCTGTTCTTCTTTACGCTGGGAGGATGCTACTGCGGGTCCCAGCCCAGAGCTGTGGTGCAGAGGATTTCATGCAGTTGTCACGGGGCCTTTATGGAGGTCACATTGTTCTCAGGAGTATCAAAGTCCCTTCCTTGCCTCAGCCATTCCTACAGCATGCTCCAGGGGTTCAGCTTTGCACAGGAAACGCTCAAAGCAGTCACTTAGCAATTGCAAGTAAATATGTAATAGGAGCTCAACACTCAAAAGTGTCAGGAGCCAACATCACCACCCTCCCAAGTCATGCCTGCATTTAAAGATCCCAGGGAGGCCCTTGCTGTCCCTATTGTAGTCCCAGATGAAGAATGAGCCTCTATTCCTCTCTCTGAAGACAGCAGCTGCTCTACGGATGCTCAGCCGCTCCAGAGGACCCCAGCAGGCTGCCTCAAACTCCAGCCAAGAATAACATCAGAGCACAATGCAGTGAGTTTGTTTTTCACAAGGTTCTCCCAACTTCCATGGGCAGGGCGCATGACTCAAAATTAATGGAATGCAATAATTAATTTCACTTGTCAGGCCAGCATTACCCTATCTGCTGTGCTGAAAGTGCTGTTGCATCACACTGGGTTCTGGGATAGACTGGAATCCTGGAGGAAATTGTACATGGAGAAGTCATGAGCAGGCCTAACCTGGGACTGGATGCAGCATATCTAAGAGAGACTTTTACGCCTGATAGTTTCCTTTTAATTAAATGTAAGCCTGCCTAAGAAAATAGAACTCGAGGTCAGGGTTTTTGGATGGAAAATCAAATGACCGGGGCGCGTGTCGTGTTTCACAGAGGGGAGCAGTGTGAGGATTTTTTTATTCAGGGTGTAGAGATTAGCTGTTTTCCATGTTGTTTCCAATAAGTCCTTTAAGTGCAAATACCCAAACAATAAAGCAAATAGTGTCCCTTCTCCAACAACACCTTATCTGAACCACTGCTGTCCTGCAGGGGATCCTCAGAGCTGTGGGGAGTGTGACTTTGTGAATAAATGGACAATGCAAAGCACGGGATCAATCCCCTGCACTTCCATTTCCTTCCTCTCCCTCTTGCCCTGTCAGCTCTCATGGAGAGGACCTGGGCTCAGATGTGAGCTGAACACCTGAGCTCAAAAAAAACACAAAGTCTTAATTTAATACATGTGTCTCAGTGACTGCTGCAGGTTTCTCAGCCAGGTGAAGAGGAGCACCTGTAACACTGTGGAGAGCCACTGCCTCCAGGGAAATACCACTTCCCTCTGTGTAGCAGCAGGGCTGGAAGGATTGGAGTTGTATGAGCCACTATTGCAATTACTTGTGTTGCTGGATGGATGTTTTCCTTCATGCTGTGCAAAGTTGTATTCTTTGGGAGAAAGAAAACAGCTCAAACCTCCTCAGAAACCACTTAAGACATGAGATGTAGAGAAAGATTAATGAGAGGAATGGATAGAGTGCAGTTTCTCAGCCTGAGGACAAGGCTTGGTTCAGCTGCACTGAAGCTCAGGCTCAGAGGTGTTCTGGGGGGCTCTGGGAACCAGGGTGGGCTCTCGGCGTGTCTGCAGTTTCTCTCTCCACAGCCCATGCACACGCTGCCAGAGAGCAGGTGAGGCACTGGCTTGTGTCACTTGCACACTTCCTCCCACCTTCAGGACAGATTTAGTCCCTTTTCTTTTGGCCAAGACCATCCTTCACTCCAATGAATGAAAATTGTATTCCAGACCCGCTGGGTTTTCCCTTCCTTTATTGCTGAATATTGTTTGCTCCAGGAGTGAAGAATCATGAAACCCAGACCCAGAAAAGTTATTTTCTTTGAAGGAAACAATCTTACACCAGTGAGTTTTCTGCATGAATACTCGTTTGCATCCCACATTTGTTGCTCTCTGAGTCAAGCCAGGCAAACTGGAGAGAAGGAGACCAGGGTGATCTCTGGTGTCCTGGGAATCACGGGCAACACTGCCTTACTGCAAGGATCCTAGTTTGTATTTCATCATTTTTTAATTATTTCTTTTTTCCAGTAAAAGATTTATACTTGGGAAGACCTGTTCCAAATCACCTCAGCAAAGAGCAATTCTGTTATGAGAAACTGGTGCCTCTATTCTCAGTCCCTCTGGGAAAAATACATCCTTTGGTAGGTTTGGTCCAACACAAATGGAAGTTACTAAACTGATCATATAAAATTGTGTGATCACTAAGTTTCTGCTTGGCTTTATGAATTTCCTGTTGTTTTACCACCTATGCCTTAGTGTGGCGTGTAATTCGTTGCAGGTAAATGCTGGGATACACTTCATTAAAAATTCTGCATACCTAGGGAATTCAGCTTCTTTCAGATAATTTATCAAGCATATGTAGTTATTTTTTTTATCCTCCTCTTAAATTCCGTGCTAATTTTGACCCTGATTTAAGATTATTAACATAGAGATTTGCCCTCTACGGACCTTAACATTCCAGGCTCATGAAAACTATTTGATCTCTAGGAACTGATTTCAGTCCTTGAAAGGCTAGCACATGCCATGGGGCCATATTTATTTTATGAGATGATTTTTTCCTAGTGAGATCAGTTGATGGAGGAGCCAGTGTTGCAAAATGTGGAATAAATTTCCAATACTATACCGCAATACCCAGAAAAGATCTCACCTGCAATTTAGCAGTCAGTAATAGATGCATTTTAATAGCTTGCATTTTATGTACCTCTGGTTTCATAATTTTCCTTCCCTTCTACATCTCATATATATATTTATTTATATGTATGAGATAGAATATATTTATATTTATACATACATATATATAAATGGTTTCCTGCTTTCTTACTGAACACTGGGGAATTAAAAGTCAACTCTGCTTCCTTGAGCTGCTGAAAGATTGCTTTCAGGTGCTGTAGGAGTTCTTCCCAAGGTTTACTATAAATCAAGACAGCATCCACACAGGCCACTGCTTACCCCAAATGTTTGCATAGCAGCAGGCTGGTTACTTGAAAGACACTAAGGAGCAACCCACACAAACCACAGCTTTATGCTGAAAAAAATCCAGTAAGCACTGAAAATTTTATTGTGGCCTTGGAAGATTCTGCTCCAAGGTGTTTCCGATATCTGTTCCAGAAATTCAGAAAGCTGTTTTTTCCCTTGGCCCTCACATCAGCTGGTACCCAAGGATGGAATTGTTATTTAACCTCACTGCTACAGCATTTAATGATTTAGTGCCAACCCCCCACATGGCCACCATACCAAAATCTGAAATGCTGCTTCCTGCTGCCAGCACTCTCCTGATTCCAGCTGAGTTATCCAGTCCCTGAACACACCAGAATATCAGGAAAAGGAGCATGGCAATTTAAGGGCTGGTGTTAGATGTGCAGGAAAGCTGTTCAAAGGATACATACCCCACTGGGAATGTTCACCAGCAGCACCAGGAACCCCTTTCCCCACTCCATCTCAGCAGGACCCCCCAGCTCCCACCCGGGCAGGAAAGCTCTCTGCATCGGATGCAGGCAGAGCCAAACCCTGCTCTTGTTCACACATTTCTCACTGACTTGACGGTCCAAAAACGGTATTTTTTCCCGCAATAAAGTTTGAAAAATGCCAGGACGCTCCCAGGCAAGTGATTCATGTGCATGTTGAGGGGTTAGGGAGGGGATGGGGGAGTGTGGATGTTCACACTGTCTAATTTTAGATGTCTAATTCAATTAAGGTCTGGCCCGGTTACACAGTCAAAAAGACTCGCCTTCCAACGGGGGTTACTCAGAACTCCTAAATTGGGAGCCTGCTGCTGGCCTTGAGCTGGGCAGCAGTGTGAGCCTGGAGTCAGACAGGGTTTATACATCCTGGACACATTATTTTGTTCAGCTCTCCCCTCGGTGGCATATTGAAATACACCCTTCTTATTTTGTCTCGGAAAAGGCTTTATTGGCTTAGCCTTATGCCCCATTTTAACCTCTCCTTCCCGTTTGTTATTTGTGAAGACTCAGCCCTGATTAAAACCAGCCACATCTTTTATACTGTGTGATGGCTGTTGCTTCCTCTCATGGATTTCTTCCCCAGGATTCAGAGTTTCCTCAGCCCAGCACGTAGGAAGCCATCAAGCAGAGCAGGCCAGAGAACGAGAGCTCTTTTGTAGATTTACTTTACTTTTCCTTCTGTTTGATTTCCAGGGGAGGGATTTTATGTTGCCTGATTTAAAAAAAATTACTCAGGGTGCCCGACAGCCCTGCAAGGCACTTCTTAACCCTTAGAGCTCTGGCACCAGTGTCAGAGAGTTTAGCAAAAGTTTCTTTGTCCTTCATCTTTCCTTACCTACCCTATCTAATGTAAAGTGATCATGGATTAACTGATGCTCATTTTTCTCTATTATTCAAATCAGAAAATCTGCATTCTCAGCACATTCATCACATTCTGAGCTCTGTGATGCCAGAGGTTGAAACAGCCAAACCCAAAGCAAATTTCTGGCCCCTCAGCTCTTCACCAGTAACTAGAAACCCTCCCCACACTCTTGTGGGGCTGAGATTAGACTGGAGGTGTCCCAGACAGCAGCTCAGTGCTGTCCTCATGGCCAGCAAATGATGGGAACCCACTGTGACCCCTAAAGAGGAACCAAATTAAACCCCATTGACCAACTCTTGATTTTCAGCTGGCTCTACATTCTTAAAGCAGCATGTAGAGGGGTGTGAGCTTGTCAGATAAAGAAATAAACATCTGCCTCTTGACTCCGCTATTCTTTCCACTGAAAAAGTCCTCTCTGGCCGTGGCAATCTTCCACGAGGCTGAAGAGGTAGGAATTGTACACTGGGCATAGTTTCCTGATGCTTTGAGCAATTCCTTTTAAAATTATGCATAGGAAACCCAGGCTGTAACCCTAAGTCATGCCAAAACAATCTCCCCCTTCTAGATTTATAAAGTTTGCCCAGCTTTCTACCACTGCCACCCAGGTGGTACTTCACCTTACTACAGAAAAACACCTACAATTTTATTTCTTTGAAAAACATGTGAAACTTTTGGCTCAAAGGCTGGGTGGGAAAAAAGTACATTTCTTAGTGGTTTATTGCCCTTAGGAAAACATACTTCAGTTATGAAGTATTCCCCCTGAAAACTTACTTGACATTTTGTCGAGAAAATAGTAACTTTTCTACAAAGTTAGCCAAACTACTTAATATCAGAGCTGTAAAGCAAAGACCTATGGAAGTGTCAGAGTGTGGATGAGACTGGTGACCTGGCTTTATTCCACTGTTATGAGCCTGCACTTCTTCTGAGGGACCATCCTGGGAAGTTTTGCCCACAGTAGCAGGAGTTGCTCCCGTGGGAGAAGCTGGAGGTGTTTCCCTGCAGCAGCACCAGTGCTGCTTTGCCAAGGGGCTGCTTCATGCTCTGCGTGGGGTTGGAGGGTGGGAGATGGAGGCAAGAGAGGTTTGGGCATCAGGGGGAAGCTCCTGAGGGGCTGGACCAGGTCCCTGGAGGTTCAGGTGGGCTCTGGATCCTTCTCATCAGGGAGACCTGAGTGCAGAACAGCTTTTCCCCACATCCTGGGAGCCTCAAGCCACTCATCCTCTGTCCTTCCCCATGCTGGACTCCCAGACATGTGCCATAAGGAGCTCAGGCTGGGGATGATGACACATTTCTGTCAGAGCTCACTGGCAGAGGAATAAGCTTAGCTTAGCTCAAATGAGCTAATTAATTAATATCTGTCTGTCTATCTGTCTGTCATGCACCTCTTCAGCGGGAGTGAAATTCTGGCTCTGCTGAAACCAATGGATATTTTGATGTTCACACACATGGGAGCACAGTTTCACTCCTCATCTCCCTGCTTTTCAGTCTGACACACCAGAAGGTAAAACCCCATCTCAGCTGCCCCCACTCCAGACCCCTCTCAGGTGTCCTGACGTTCATTCATGGCCACAGTTCTGCTCACCCAAATTCTGCAGTTGCTCCCATCTTTCAGGAGCAAGAGAGTTAAATGCTGTGTCTGAACAAATATGAACTGCAAAAAAGTTCAGGCTCATGCTGGGATGTGAACTTTCTGTCTCGAGCCCATTTCTAGCTTTGCTGTAAACAATTTCAGAATGTGATTAGATTTTAAGGGAAACTTGTAATAGAGCTGTAATAAGATATGATGTAATAGGTAATAATAATAATATATAGCAGCTGTTAAGGAAAGCTTTTTCTGCATTTATCCCAGAAGGATACAAGGAGTCAGCTGCAACTTCATATTTTGAAAGAGGGAATATTAAACACTAGGACTGTGATGCAATGGTGTTATTGTAAACGCTAACAGGAAAGCCCAACGTGTGAGGGTTAAGACCAGCAGAAGATGCACGCAAACAGCTGCCCTGACACAAATTCCCTCAAGTTTCATTCATTTTCTTTTATTTAACTCAGAGTTAATACACTGGACTCCCAGATATTGCTTTCAATAGGTTCTGGGCTGCTGAGAACAGTGGGATTTTTGCTCTTGCTTCCCACCACGGCCCTAATGAACCCTCAGAGTGCACCTAGAGAGCTTAATGTGAGGTGTGTCTCCAAACACCCGCCTGCAGCAGCGTCACTCAGCTTCCAGCAACACCCTATCCTCAGTTCATGCCTCTGGGAGAAAAGAAATATAAAATCAACAGAGGTTCGGGCTGGAACATCAACTTCAAAATGGAATTTCCTGGTGTTTTTCGCAGCATGGCATTACTTAAGTGTTAACTAATATTGCTCCATGTGTTTAATCTCCGTGTGTTGAAGGAAAAAGATCTTTCATGGAAAGACTAGAACAGATAAACCTATATTTAGCCTTCTATAAACACCTCACAGGGTCACATTTCTGAAATGCAGAGGCCAAGGATTGCGTGGAGAAAGTGGATGAACACGGGCACGGTTGTATTTGACTCAAAAAATGGGCATTTCTGTGTATGATGGACAGAACCCATTATAAATTAGGCAATGTATTAAAATAAGACCTTTAATTGTTGACTGTAACAAGAAATGATCCAAGAGGGGAGAAAAGGAAACACTTTTTTTGGATCGTTAACCTGTCAGAATGTTTCCAGGGTGAAGTTACTCTGCAGAAACACCAAACAGGCAGAGGGGCTGATTCTGCTGTACACAGCTCTTCTTCTCCACCTGCCCTTGGCAGACAGCAGTGCCAAAAACCTGCCCTGGGCTCTGCCAACCCATTTCTGACATCAGCTTTGCTCTCCACATAACTCACTTGGCTTGTGCAGTCCAGGGGAGAGCTCTGGGTCCTGTCCTTCCTGCCAGGAAGGGGCAGCTGGGACTCCTTGGTAAGATGAGGACCCCAGCTCAGCATCTGCAGACACAGTGAAATGGAGAGGTTTTTTCCTTTCAAACCTGAGGACACGTCGGGATCCTTGTGGTGTCAGTGTTAGGGAAGAGAAACAGAACTGAGTGTCCCATTACAGCGGCTTTCAGCTGTATTTGGGAACAACCATTACGTGAGAGGCACTGCCTACTGCCTGTTCTAAGTTATCCAGGCCTGATCCAAAGCCCCAAACCATCTGCCCTGCCAACAAAAGCATGTTAAATAACTTACCAGAAAGTACATTAAAACAGTCTCCTGTCCTTGGTGTTATTTTGGTATTTTGCTGCCTGTGCAATGTTACCACATTGTGCTCGCTGCTCAACAGTGTTTTTAGTATAATAAAGCTAGGAAAAAAGTCATCCTTTCACCTAAATTGCAGAAACTAATTCAGTTTTAATATTAAAAGCTGTCTTGGATTCAGACTGGCATTTGAGTTTTCTGTGGATTTGTCTCTAAAGTTGAGGAGGATTTTCAATAAGAGTAGACATATCTTTTACTGTCTTTTAAGAACTGAAGGCCTGTGTGTCCAGTTGCATTTCCAACTTCAGGGAGAAAAACCATGTATTGGTAATTGTGCTGATGAATCCAGAAGAATCTGAGCGTGATTAACTTGAAACAAAAAGTTAGGTTGTTCTAATGATGAGATCCTTATCTGAGTTGAATGCATTTAAATGTGTATTTTACAGTCCACCGGTCAAGTCATAAAAGTACAGTTAAATCTTAAAGGAAAAACTGAAGGTTACTAGGTCAGAAATCAGCCACAGGATTTTACAGGTCAGGGAACAGCAGGTGTTATTCTTCTCAAGGTGCCCTGCAAGACAAGGTGGATGGAGGTCAGAGAGTTTCACACTCTGAAGCGTGGGGATGGCTCTTGGGCAGTCACCAGGCGGGAAAGGGAGGAAAATCACATCCCAAAATCTGGGCTGTCATACTGAAGGGAACAATGATGCCAGCAGCAACTGCCAGGTGTCCTTTCACAGGGACACAGCTCCTGGCTGGTGCTGGCTCAATGGCACTGCATCCTAAAAAATCCCTGCAGGATGGGAAAAGGCCACAGCACTGCCTCTGCTGGGTCCTGAGGAACTTCTAACCAAGCACATTTCCCATCTGCAGCAGAGCAGCTACATTTTCTCTTTTGAAACAGGGAATGTTGTCCTCCTGCTACTGTTGCATTTATTTTACGAGTTGCACTAGGAATGCTGTGTGGCACTCTCTTGGCCCCTCTCGCCTGTGATTTACAGTAGTTATAAACATTCCAAAGTATACATGTAAGTTAAATGATACATTAATATCATAAAGTTACAATTCTGGTATAAATGTGTCATCGGTTTGAAAATTCAGTTTTTCCTTTGCCCAGCTTTGTGATTAGGCAGACTGGAATCAGCCCAGTGCAAAAGCACCACAGACATGAATTCAGTGTGCCTGCGTGTCCCCAGAGTAAAATGGTGTGAAAACAAGAAGAGAAGGGTATTCTGCCAAGCTGAAACTGCTCTGAATATTTGACTCCTTACACACATTTTCATCATATTCTTCAATAAATAGAACGAGAGGGGAAAAGGTAATTGAACCTCATGCCCATGACAGGAGGACAAATTAGACTCCCTGCAATAGTCTCTGAGGTGCAGCTCTTCCCTGGGTTCGTGCCATTGGAGCCATTCCTGCAGTGCCAGAAAACTGGCAGCAGCGGCGGCACCGCTGGGCTGTGTCCCACCTGTCACTGGGGAAAGGAAGCGTTTCCATCTGCTGCCACGGGTGACCCGGCCTAGCAGGTCCATATTTTCATGTGGATTTTCATGAGGATTTTCACAAAATTCAGAGGCAGCTGCGTCTCCTGCTTTTGCAGGTTGACTGCAGCAGCAGAGGTGAAACACAAAGAATTCAGACGATTCGTTCAAGATCGCCCAGGAAGCCAACATCACTGGGAGGAATAAAATGCAGCACCTGAGACCTCTGCAGCTAGACTCTAACACTAACATACAGAATCAGTATACAGCTGGCAGGTATTCTGTGAAGTATCACCCAGCTTCACGAATAAGGCTGAGGATAATCACTTACATAACCAGTGCAATATAATAAATTCAGATGAAAGAGGCTATCAAGGGAAAAGGAAATTTGTGGCATTAAGATTTTAGGGGATCAGTTTCTGAGTTGTCTGGAGACTGGTTATTTGTAAAAAGATGAAGTGGCTGCATTTATTATGTCCATCCAGCCTGAAAAATCCTTAAGAATGCTAATTTTCAGATAAAATACATTAATGAACTTAATGAAATTTAATTTAATAAAAGAAAGCAAGTTAATTCTTTACATTCACATCACAGCCCTGATCCAGGTGATTAGTTTAGCTGATTCATGGGCAGGTTGGAATGTCCCTAAGTCCCTGAAAATGTTACCTGCATTGTATTAATATTCAGCTCCTCATCAGTCATTCAACAAGCAATTTATTTTTTCTTTGTAAAAATCCGTGAGACAACAGCTTGGCATTCAGAAGTTCAGCACTTGGAAAACATTTCTGCCTCCTCCTAGAGCCCGGTGAGGGGAGCTGGGTGAACTATCAGATGAAACAAGCCTACCACAGAGCAGCTTCAGCTTTCATTGTTGCAATATGAAAGTATTTTATGATGCCTCATAAGTCATGTGTGAGGCTCTGATAATGGTCACGTCAGCCCCCACATTTCACACTGCGTTTAAAAATACAGCTTGTTTATCTACCCCACGGGCTGCAGCCTGCCATCAGATTTACATTTGAAAACACTCAGCACCCGCACACAGCCTCAGCCTGCCTTATGAAAAGCACCCTGACACAAAACAAAGCTGTCGCCCTTCGCTTTATAATTAATGCTTTAGAATTTCACCTTTTTTTAATCTCTCCGTTTGGAGTCAAACCGAGTCAAATCCACACTCGGTGCCCTTTCAGGAAATGCATTTAAGGTGCTTTGCTCATCCTTTCCTCCCTGTACCCCTGCACCCTGTGGGTGAGCAGGGTGGGTGGGTGGCCAGATGGCACAGAACCACAGCGTGTCTGTGCTAAGGCTTCCCATGTCCTCTTTGTTTTATTGTGTTTTGGTGCATTTAGTATTTCACTTACAGTCCAAATCTTGCAGACAATCGTGAGAGGATCTCTGCTCTCAGCCATAAATAACAGCCTCATAACCCATACAATTACACTGAAAATCCTCAATATGTAACTGAGATGAACCTTTGGGTCATAACGAACCTCAAGCATGCATTTAAACATACAAACAGATAAAAATAAAACAACGTGATGAGCTCTAAGCCAATTTCACAATTATGCTGCCTGAGTCACAAAATTAAATTGCTTGGAGTTGGCAGTAACAGATGAACTTTTATTTGGGCCTGTGCTCTATTCCATTCCTGTATTAGCTCCTTAAATAGCAAAATGAAGTATGACTTAGCATTCAGCAGTAATTCCTCTCCTTTTTTTGTGCCCTGTGCTGCAGTAGCATGGTTTAAGGGAAAACATTTTTTGACGGTGACAATAAGCGCAAGATATCGCCTGACTGCAAAAGTGAGCTGGTGTTTCAGTTAACTATTTCCTCCTCAATGCAGAGCATTAAACGTCGAGCAGAGGCATTAAATGAGCCTGTTGATGATTTTAAATATTCAGCTGGTGTTTTCCTGCCGTGTTTGTACAGTGCTGGGCAGCTGACAAGGAGCCCTGCAGAGCATAACGGCTGCACTGTATCAGCCCCGAGCCTGGCCCTGCCATAGGAGGGACAGGGGTTCCAGCAGGCCAGCACTTCTTGCTGCAAGTGTGGAGGTTGAGCGTTTATCACTAATCCGTGTGTATTCTGGGTGTGGAACCTCCCCCCTGTCCCTGGCTGGCCCATTCCCCCAGCGCCCCCGTGCACACCGTGCCCATTCCGCCTCCAAAGCCGCCTTTATCTGCCGGGGCTCGCTGCCCACCGCACAGCGTCTCTTTAATCTCTGCAAACCCAATTCCCGGCCAGAACAAACTCTGCCTGCCAGAACACATTTGGGAGGGATGGCAGGGATGAGAGGCTGCCTGGCAGAGCAACGGGCAAAGGGGCTTCATGGGTTAACTTCTGCCCAGGCACCTTCTTTTACCAGGCACACCAGGCGGCAGACAATTGTTCAAATCCCTTGGAGGTTTTTCCATTGATTCCAGCACTGCTCCAACCTGTATTCTCAGGCTTAAATCACACAGAAACCACCTCGATGTGACCTGAATGTCAGCTCTGAAATGTCTTTTCGTGCAGAGTTCCCAGCCAAGGGTTGGGTTTGGGTGTTATTTCAGGCAGGAGGGCAGGTTACTCTCCAAAAGCTCTGCCTGGATGCAGGGAAAAACAGCTTGTTCTGAAAAAAAAAAAAGCCCTGTATATTGTATTTGGAAGCACATAGGGGGTTATCCACACAAGCAAAGTGTTATGTTTTCCAATTGTCCAATAAAATAGATTTACATAGAAGCAAGGAAGAAATAAGGCATTTTATAAGACTGTTCCTAACCTCCGTGAACTAAGACGTCTTGATTTAATACTGCTCTGTGCCCAACAAGAGGAAATAGTTTAGACTATATGTGAGAAGAGAATAATGGCTCCATCAGGTAGTCTGTCAGCTCATGTAAATAGGGCCGGACTGGAGATCAGGGAGAATGATCTACTCTCCCAGGAAAGGGCATCAGTGAGGCATTTAATGAAACTGGAACAGATGGATTATTCCATGGGTCTTGTACAGAAATTCCACTGGGTCTATTTGAAAACTACAGGAAACACAACAGGAAAAATTGAGACTGTATTTACAGGGGGAAAGTTGAGCCCCAAAGCCTTTACAAACTCAGTCTCAAGTCTTTCAGAAGTACAGGCTGAATCTGTATTCCTTAAATCCTATGAGCCTCTCTACAGAACCTTCTCCTCATTCAGTAGAAGCAGCACAAAATGTACCATTTGACAGTAATGCTGCTCTCTGTGCAAAATCTGACTGAATTTATATTTCAGGATGTCTCTTTCCTGCTTTATTTCAGGCAAAACATCACATTGCCAAAAGACTTCAATGCAGAACAAAGTTTTATGAACCTAAAGACCAAGGTCGATTGAAAATCAGGAATCATTCATGGAAAATTAGCAAATGTGACACATGCAGAGTGAAATCTGCATTAAGAACTGCCTCCAACTGGCAAGGCCCTAACCTGTGGGACAGTTTTATTGGATCTCCCAGGATTACAGCATAATTTTCTTTGACAACTCGTTCACAATCCAAACGGAGCAGAAACCCTTTCTGGGGGCAGCTCTGAGGCTGCCTGCTGTGTCGGGATCTGTGAAAAAGATCAAACCAGAACAAGCAGGAGGGATTTTTTTTTTTTTTTTTTTTTTTTTTTTTTTTTTGCTTTGTAGTGCGTGAGGAAGAACCAGGTGTGAAATGGTGAGAGCACCATGGCTCTGCTTCAGGCTCTGCAGCTCTTCTGCCCAGACACACATGGGACTCCTGTCACCACCAGCTGGAGCTGCACAGTCCAGGCAGGAGGAGCAGAGGTTAACACAGGCTCAGGCTCATGGGTTTCCAGACTCTGTCATGCCTCAGGTACATCTGAGGCCCCGTGTCAAGGCTGAGCCCTTCCCACACCTCCACCATCTCCCCAGCACTCCTCACCTCGTTTGACTGTTTAACCAAAATCCTGGCCAGAATAGACCATCAGAGCTGGCTTAGGGCCAATGAGAAACTGGGAGAGTTCAGTCACTCTGTGGAAAATGTTGGGGCTCTTGGGCATCACCTCTAGCCCTTTGTGATCCCACTCCCCCAGCTGCCGAGTGGAGGAGCTGATGGAGAGCACCAACCCCACAGTTTAACAAAATCTCCATGGATTTTATGGCAGTTGGAACCATTCCCCAGTGACTGAACATCCCCAGGGTTCCCATCCCCGCTGTGGGTGTCAGTGGGGCCACACAACATTTTGGGGTACGAGGCAGGAATGGCCACCAGGTAAGTGAGAGGTGTTTTCTGGAAGGAAAGCATGGAGAGGCTCATTGCAGGGCTGTGGCAGCAGGAGTGTGGGAGGGAGGCTCTGGGGCAGCTGCACTGTGTGCAGGACAGAGCCTGGAGAGGATGCTGAGGCTTGTGAACCATGGGATGGGGATGGGATGTGACCTGGAACACGGGCAGTGATGCATGGAAGGTGTGGCATGGGAAGCTGCTGCAGCCTGCACGCCCCACTGAGATCAGCATATGGATTCAATGTCAAGAGATGAAAGGCCACACGTCTGGGGACGACCAATAAAAATGCAAAATATACTTTGGATGGAAATGTTCACAAGGAAACCAAAGGGGAAACAGTCCTGCTGGCAGCAGTAGCTGCAGAGCAATCATCCAGGGCTGGGGATAGTGAGGGCTGGGGTTCCAAAGCAAAGGAGATAACTGCTCCCCTCATCTGGCCACATCAGGAATTCTGTAATCAATGTGATGCAGTTTGGTTCAAAAATAACTTGGGGAAAGATATTCCAGAGGAAAAAAACTGGTATTTGCAGGGCTGCAGTCTCAGCAAGGACCATCTCCTGCCTTTTTTCCCTCACATAAGGAGCAAATGGGTCATGGAATGGAAGTGCCAAAAGTAATCTTTCAATCTCTTGTTTTGTTAATATGAAAAACGTATTGCATTTTTCTAAAAGGAAAAAAAAAAATAAAAGACAAAGAAAAATTGCTTTGTCTGGAACCAAAAAGTAAAAGTCTTCCTTGGGACATGATCTAGGAGTGACTTGGATAAACACATCTATTGACTTTAAAGTGCAATACTTTTCTTCAGAAGGAATGAAGGACATGGAGGGTGTGTGTATATCAGAAAGCTATTTACATTGCCTTAACCTGGATTCACCTTTCTCCTTCCCTACAGTATTTATTCTCTTTGCATAATGTTCTTCTTCATGCTAGCCCTTCTGCCATAATTGCATAAAAGACTTTGCAGGAACTCACATTCCATTGAGTTCAGTTCTGCTTTAACCTTTATGCAACTTTTGTTTCGAGCAGACTCCTTCTAATTTTCCACATTATTTCTCATTTCATCATCTTTTCTTGATGGCTCCTCTGCCCTTGTTGAATCCTTTTTCCTGTTAGTTTTCAATAGATAAAACCACTAGGACTGATTAGCAAAGTAATGTTGCCTTTTGCTCAGTGTGAGCCAAAGCTCATACTCCAGAAGACTAAATTTGTGTCTTTTCTGTTTGTAAAACTTTGGTAATACAGCTTCTCAGCATATGACCAAAGACCCACTTTAAAGAGCCCCATGGTGTTAATGTTCATGCCTTTGATTTATTGATACACCCATTGGAGGAGGCTTTGCAGTTACCAGGAGGCTGCCAATACTCAGGAATAACTGCAGGGCTTTTCCTCTCCCTCCAGCCTCAGCATGAGGGGGGATTATTGCTCCTTTACAGTGCTTTCCTTCACTTCCCCAGTGTAAGGAGATGTGTGGGATGTGGGAAATGGCCTTGTCACTCTGCAGAATAACTTGCTGAAATCCATGATGAAGAGGAGCTCCAAGTGTATGGGCTTAGTCTGTAACCCCCAAGGATGGCTGCAGAGAGACTTGAGCACAGCTCTGCAATCCAGGGAAGGCTTGGGAAGGATTGTAGGGACACAGGCAGGCTCAGAACCAGTGCTTTTAAACCAACATGAACCACAGAGATGAGGAGCTCAGTGCATAATGTCTCATATTGGGAAAACAAAGTCCTGCTGCATCCAGCCACAGCAAAAGGGAATGCGGTCAGAACTGATCCAAGGATGGTTTTTTCCCATGTGAAACCTGATTAAAAGTACCAGAGGAAGCCTTTGTGGTTGAGAATTAAGCTTGTTCAGCAACCATAAAGGATAATAAACTTGTCCAGAGCTATAATGGTTACTGTTAAACCCTGGAAGTATTTTTAAACCTAATGCTTCTGAGCTGAAACCAACTTTCGCTCATTACAGATTAAGAAGTGTCTAAAGCAGGCAAACCTCCCACACCAGCATCACAGGCATTTCAGACCAGCACAGGCTGGGGACTGCTCAGGGACCAGGATAGGTTTTATCAGTAATGAGCATCTTGAAAGGAAGATGCTTACTTGAGTGCTGAACTCCTTTAAAGAGCTTGGCCCAGCCCAGAGAGAAAAAGGAAGGGTTCTCCGAGGTACGGTTGTTTCTTCAGGCTGTGTTGGGCAGCTGCCAGCTTTATTCACAAAACTGCTGTTTTCCTCCTTCCATAATTGCAGTGGGCACAGAGCCACCTCACAGAAAAGAACTGGCACATCCTTAAGCTCCTTCCTCCCGCCTCAGCAGAGTTCTGAGGATGAGCTGGCAGGTGCAGCCACTGTCTTCCCACAAAAAAATACATGTGACCTCTCTTTGCTCCTTCAAGCTCGGTGCCCACTCTCAGAGCAGAATTTTCCAGAGCTGTGAATGTCATCATCTGATTGTTCAGGTGCTTTTTCACATCAAAAGCTTTCAGTTTTGCTCCTCCAGCATGCAAAAATTGATTATTTATCCTTCCACTGCCGAGGCTGATCCTGCCTTGTGTCAGGAGCACCATCAAACTAGTGGCAGTTCTATCCAAGTCACCAGAAAGTTTTCAGTGAATTGGGGTTTGTGTTGTTGGAAAATGGCAGTTAATTAGAACCAAAGTTTTCTGTGCATATGTATTTGTTCTGCTAAATTTAACTGCAGACAAGGTGTGAAACTGCTGAGCGAGGAGGCAGAGCAGGAATGGACTCCTTTCTGTCTCTCCTGCCCTCATCATCCAGGAGGGTATCTGGTGTCCAGCCCCCTCACCTGCACTGTGGAAAGTTATTTTCAAGTCTTTTTTTTTTTTTTTTTTTGAATGGTGCAAAATCTTTCACCTGGTACCCCAATCAATGGGTGAAGGAGCAAAGAAATCACTGGTTTCTGTGGTTTCTGCACCGTGAGAGATGGATGCTCTACCCTGGTTCCTCAGGCATTCATCCAGAATAAAACAATTACCTTATTTTTTTTTCTGGGAAAAAAACAACACCAGAAGTTTTCAATTTCATTTTGCAAAAGAAAGCAAATCTTGACACCTGCTCAATTCACAAGAGGTAACTGTTGGTGTTTCACTCATCCCTGGCATTCGAGTGGTGTGGTGACCCTTTGGTGACCCACATTCGGACCCAGCACCCTCTCCAAGCCCAGGCACCAGCACTCCCTCTCCACCAGTCCTGGCACACCTGAAACTCCCAGGGTCATTTGCAAGGACAAGCCAAAAGTTTGCTTTTCATAAACTGTTTCTCATAGTTAATTAATAACTGTTCAGGTGATTGGGAGACCTGGGTGAGGAGTGAGGATCAGCCCTATATGTGTTATTCTGACTTCCTGAGCTTTTATTCCTCCACAGCCAAGTGTGGACCACAGAGGAAAAAGCAGAGCAGTGAGTTCCAAAGTCACATTCCTTCCCCTAAACCACGAAGGGACTTGTTTGCTGCAGCACGTTGGGTTTAGTGGTGATGGGGTGTAAGCAGGTTAGGGAACTAAACCTGTGTGCCCGTGGTTCTCAGCTGTCTTTGTCCCTGTATTGCTGCAACCGTTCCAGAGAGCTGCTGCCTGCCTGGGAGCTGCCAGCAAAGAGCCTTCAAGAGGCCAAAGTCTTTGCTCCCCACTTGCCCGGGCGGTGTGGCTCGTTTGGACGTGTGGAAGAAAGTTTGACACCTTTTTGTTTCTCGAGGAGTGGATGTGGGAGCAAGGGGAGAGGAAAGGTGAGGCAGAAAATCTGGCTCCCTTTAAAGGTGCTTTGATAATCTGCTGCACAAAAAGCAAAAGCCCTCAGGTTTCTCACATTGTAACGTGGAACATGGGCTGCTTGAGACCTACAGTTATAGCTCAGTTACCAGGAGTGAAATGCTTTTTACTTGCCTCAGGGGACATGTGAAAGGAGAGCTGCCCCCAGTGCACTGCTAGAAGCCATGCCAGCAGTTCAAATAATTTTTTTCCAAAATTTTATGATCTGATGCTTGGATTACATTTGTTTAGCTGTAGAGGTGTGAGGTCTGAAAAATTTGTCGGAGGAAAGAATAGCCCCAGCTCCAGACATTTGGAGTTCAGCTGCAACCAGGACACTGGAAATCCTAGAGGAGGGATGAAGTCACAGAAGTCACAGATGTCTTGTCTGAGACTCAAAGTGCAGGAGATGAGAGACACATCTGGTGGTAGAGAGTGGGAGAAGGGTCTGTGAGCCAGCTGGGGTGAATCCAGAACCAGGTGAAGCCACCTATGGCTCACCTGGACATCTCCCACTGTGCACTGGACGTGTTCCACCCCAGCCAGACATCCTGAGGAGCAGGAGGGGCTGGACATGAACCATCACTGCCTCAGCCACCTGCACTGCTGTGAAAAGACCTTCCCTTCCCAATATAATTTCATTAACCTATTTTATTCCCACAACTTTTTCTTCAAATTTGAGGTTTCAGACATGTATTCTATTGTTTCAAAGGATCAGTTCACAGAACCTTCACAGACAGGATCTGAACCTCCCAGCTCCCCAGACTGGAAGGGGACTGGGGCACTCCCCTGCCATGCAAGAGGGGCATTGAAGCAGGGAAGTTTGTGACATTTCCAAGGCCACAAGTAGAGTCACCCCCTCTCCCAGCCCAGGCAAGCACTGGCAGCACACAGGGGCAGAGAATTTGACATGATAGCTTGGACAAGTCTGTGGGAATCCACCCTCCAAGTCCCAATTAAGGGTTAAATGGCAAGGCAGTGACCCCAGGACCCACACCCTGTATCCTTCTTTGCATCCCAGAGCCTCCTATGCCAAAGAAATCTTATTTTCTCACTTATCCCTCCCTGAATGCCTTTTTCCTTCCTCATTTCATATCTCCAAAATTCCCTTTCCCCCCCATCATTAACCTTCCCAGCACAGGTACCCTGACCCTCCATCATCTCCCCATTCATCCACTGACATCCAAAATCTGCCCACTGTGACAAACCAAATCCACACCTAGACACACACAGGTGCAATTCAGGGTTTGGGGACACCTGGGTATGAGCTGCACTTTTCAGAAACCCAGTGGAAAAAAACTTGGGGGCAGAAAAAGAAGACAAATGTAAGGGAAAAAGTGGACATATGGTAGCCCTAATAAAGAGTGATAAAGTCCTGTGATAGGGCTGGAATTACTCCCACTTAATTACCAGAGCTTTGGACCAGACTCCAAAGCAGCTCACTCTCCAAAGCTGAGATAAGTCCCTGGCTCCTATTTCCAGCTCTTGTGCTCAGACTGCTCGACAGGGCCCATCCTCCTGCTTTTATTTATATTAGGGAGTCACTCATTCATAATTCATCTGGGACTGAAGCTCACTTCCCGTGTCAGGATACAGATAGTTTATAAAGCGATAAGGGACTATATTAACATTATAACCCCGTGTTTGGAGATGCTCACATTCTCTCTCGAGATGTTTATCGCCAATAAACACAGCAGAAAATCTGACTTCATTGACCTTTGCTACACAGATAATTCTCTTTCACACTGTACATAAAATGTGGCATTTATTTAACGTAGTGCTGTGCTGGGTCCAGTGGAGTTCAGCACATAACACTGCAGACAGCAGAAGCTGTAGGTGCTCAGAATGTTTGAAAATACTCCTCTCACAAACATAATCAAGGATTTTAATTGTCACATGTGCCATTAGTATATTTTTGCTTGCTCATCAGGAATTTCCCCTACTATCCCAAGCCCAAATTCAATTGTTTTCATTTGAAGAACAACAAAACATATAATTAGCAGACACATGACAAGACTTCATGATGGATTAACAGCATTTCACAGTTGAAAAGAGACCTGTAGATAAAAGGCTAATGTTAACAGATATTCACTCAGCGAGCTCAAAATTTCCACCCAATCTCTAATTGTGCTGACATCGTTTTTGCACGCTGCATTTATGGAAAGGAGTAAGGAGCATTCATCTTTTATCTTTGGAATATATTTAAATGCCTTGTCCTCTTCATGACCTGTTAAAAAAAGCACCTTTATATACTAGGCAGGTAAATACCAAAAGAGTTTTTCATGTAAGATTGAAAGAACTAGTGCAGGTGCCAGCAACAAAGCCTGGGCAAGGTTAGGAAGTGCCATGGGGACACCCTTTGTCCATATTTTTAGGAGTCTCATTTGCAGGTGACAGGTCTGACTCTGCCAACTGACAGTGAAGGCTGGAGAGAGAATTCAAATGGCACTGGGTGCATTCCCAGTGAAAACTGGTGGGGCAGGGACTCAGTGGGTCTGGGGCTTAATGGGTCAGCCCTGGGCACAGCAACATTTGGGAGCTTCTCCTGGGATAACAGAACAAGGCCCAGGGAGGGGATTCCATCACAGCCCTGGTGCTCGTGACCTGTTACTTTGGAAATAACAGAGCGAGATTTGGGTGCCCAGCTCTGCAAGCTTGGAGGAATGTGACTTCCAGTAAGTGGTCAGCACTCGCCTCTAAAAATAGAGGCACTGAAAATCACTGATGACTTTTGATAGTCTTGGCCAAAATCAACTATTTTTAGCCCATCTGTTCCCTCTGAGCTCAGTGCTCTCAGGAAGAATGTATATTTTGGGGGAAGGGGAGGAGGCAGAGGTTGCTGTCACTTTCACAGAGTGAAAGTTGAAACACTTTCATATCAGGAGTACTAAAAAATGACAGAACCACTTAATTTCTTTAAATGGATTTGAGAATGTTGCCAAGTTTTGGGAGCAATTAAATTTAATGCAGGATAAGATGGCAGGGAGGAAGGATAATTATATGCTCTCAAAATCTTGGTCTTTTAGTAAATGAAATGGCCTTAGGGAGTTTTCCAGAAAAGTTTGGGCTCAGCCTTTTAGTTCCAGCAAAGCCAATTGCCAGTCGTGGCTCTGCACTAGGTGTATGTGACTTGATTTTTAATTAATTCCCTCCCAGATTCCCATTCAGCTGCCCAGCAAACTTGACAGTAGTTTGTTTTTTCTTTGGCAGTTTTGTGCAATCAAACCTTGCCTGATGTGTTCACTTCCCCACATCCCTGCACTCTTAGCAAGCAAAGAATTCCATATACTGGACACTGGGAGATTTATCTGGCAGGTAAACACTGGAAGCTTTTGAGGTGACAGTGTAACAAATGCCTTGATGGGAACACTAATTACAGGTCCTGCTAACGAGCTCAGACCTGTGAGGGGTTTGATAGCTCCTAAGAGGTGCTCAGTGCCACCATTCCCTTTGCTGAAAGTCAAGAGAATTAATTAGTTCTGAAGAGACAGGAACTGATCTGCTGGGCACATCGGTGAGAGTGTGTCCAGACAGCATCTCACAGCAGTCTGAGAAGGGAATCTTTAAGAAGATTAAAGGCTCTGCCACAAGGCTCTATCTTTCAGAATTTGAGCACTGACTCATTTTCTTTTGAAGTTATTTATGGGTGTTACATGAAATTATTTATTTATCACTCTTCGGACAATGTTAGATGATCTATTCATGAAAACTTTTTCGCTTTTCAGAAATGCAGTAAACCCATTACTACTGATTCTGCAGGAGCAGTTGTTCAAGAAGCTGGGGGAGGTGATACAATACTCTCTGTGTGATGCTCCTTGCTCCCCTGATTGGAAAGCCTCACTTAGCCAGACACGTAACAGAGACAAGACAACCTGATTTAGACAGTTCATTCAATATATCTGATAATCTGAACGAGTTCCCAGCAGTGGAAGTTTTAGGAGGGGATGGATTATGATAAAGGTCATGAATGATTAAAACATCATAAGAATGAAGGATTAGCCATTAAAAATGAGTAAATCCCTTGGATCACTCATCTGATGTTTACTATCCACTCTTTTGGGTTGCAGTCTGACAGGTTACAAAACACAACCTTAGGCCAGAAACAAACTCGTTGATTCTAAGAGAAGGAAGGAATATTTATGGGTAACTTGTCTAAACATGTGAAAATGTTTTTTCCTTTTTTTTTTTAATCTTTTTTCCATTTACATCTTTTATTTAATAAATCTATTTTGTGTTATTTTGGCAACATTGTCTCCATGTAAAACATATTTGATTTGCAACTAGCTACAAAAATATTTCCCAAGCACATTCCAACCAGCTGCAAGGATGATAATCTTACAGACATTTTTCTTTTTATGGGTTAATTATATTTATTTTTAGTTGAATTGCTGGCTTATCCTTGGGAGCCTGTTGGATCCTGAAGATGCTTGCATTTGCTGTTGGGAATATGGCACAAGCAGCAGCACTGGATAACATTTATCAAGGCTCTAATAGCTTTGTTGTTGGTGAAGAGCTGGGAATGCCATTTTCCCAACCCCACCTACAGATTTCAGGACCTAACAAGCTCTGGAACAAATTTTGCATTTCAGTTTTGTGAAAATGATTTTATCTGTTGCTGGAACCCCCTCCAGCACTTTTAGAATAAAAAGAGGGTGAAAAAAAAGAGATAAATATGGTTTTATCTGATACATTCATTTGTTTCTCCAAACATGGTTGAGCATAAATCACCCTGACTAGTCCATGGCATTTCCCAACACTGTACCTGGGCCCCTACAGTGCCACAGAGCTGCTGTGTGCCACCCCCAGCCAGGACAGAAGCAGCTTGTATAAATCAGGTGTCCTGTGAGCCTGAAGCAGGGAGATGCTCTGGTGGCTCAAGTCCAGATGGAGGATCCTTCAAGGACATGGAATGTGCCAATGGATCCTGACCAGTGCAGCTGCAAGTGTCTCCTGTGATGGCTGTGCTGGACAGGACCTTTGTGTCTGAGAGACAGAGAACACTTACTGGGAATTCCATCATCATGATTAAAGGCACCACGTTCTCTTCCGTAGGAAACACTTAACTTCAGATTGTGTAATTGCAATTTCCTCTCTAGTTTTCCGCTCTCTTTGATCATTTCCTATCCTTCATTCTTGAGAGGAGATTCTGAACGTTGTTAAACAGCTTTTGTTTCAGGTATTTACATTCAGTAACTGATACCCAGTGCAGAGTCTGCTAATGGCTCATTCAGGAAAAAATATGCTGAGTGTGAGGTACAGGGAGGCTTATATTAATCTTATGTGTCCACAGCTAGGATTGAATTGATATTTTCAAAGATTTTGATGAATAGTGCCACATTTGTGAAAACAGAAAACTCAATAAAGCTTGAGTAAAGATTCCCTGATTAAATATTTTTTACAGGAACTTAACCTGAAATCAAAGCTGGCTCCAGGGATGTGCTCACCATGCCAGTAGCATGTTGCAGGTGAGGCTTCCTGTTTGCCCATTGTTTATGATTATGGTGCTTTGAAAACCTAATAACAGCAATAACTTGGAGTTTTAATAGTTCAAGATGTCCCATCCCTGAGCCTACCCCTGCAGCCACTCTCTGTGGCTTGAGAGCTCCAGAGTTCTCACCCATGTGCCTCGAGTGCAGCAAAGTGTGTGAATCAAAAATGTTTGTGCTCATTGCCTGGAGGGGTCCTGTGAGTTTATATTGGCCTAAGTCACACCAAATCCTGTTCCCTAAACCTTGAAAACAAATACTTTGGCTTCGGGAAAGAAAATGGATCCACAACAAATGGTGTAGCATTGCTTAATGGTTTCCTGACAAATCCCTGTCTCTGCTTTGGAGCTGTGAAAACAGACTGGAGACTGCTCTCGTTTCAGTCTCGGGAGGAACCCGACAGGTGCAGAGGGAGGGCTGGTCTGGGTAATAGAGCCAGAGGTTCCAGTACTGCTAAACAAGGCTTTCTGCACACTTAGCTCAGCTGAGGACTGTCTGAGGGTCTCACTGCCATGAGAGGAGGGTCCTGCACTGCTGGAGGGTGCAGGGCTCTGGTGTGCTCAGCTCCCTGGAAAAGGTGGAGAACAGGGAAGGAAGGCAGGCTCTCCACCACCTGTGGCTGCCCAGGATCACAGGGACACAGAACAGGGGCAAGTGAGAGCAGAAGATGATATTATTGGTTCACTGAAAAGACTGACAGAACTAAACACACTCAACTTAACAACCTTAAAAATTGATGGATCCCCTCTTGCTCCAGCAGAGTGACAGAGCTGAAAGGCAGTGTCTAAAGTAATAACCCTTCTTTTCCTCTTCAACAAGACCACCTAGGTCCCTCTTCACAATTTGTCCAGCCTGCTCCTGGGGACAGCAGCCTGCACAGTCTGCAGCTGTACTTCCCGACCCTCACCCCTGGGAAGCCTTTCCTGATGTTTTGCCTAAAACTCTCCAGCTTTAGTTTAAGCCTCTTGCTTTTTGCCCAATGCACTTGGGTGCAGAGGAAGGCTTTATTTGTAAAATACTTCATAAATCGATAGGAGGTAAGATGGGGTTTTTCTGCTTCCATTGTTACTTATTTACTTTTAACCAGAAATTTGGAGGATTTATTAACTTCCTTGGAGTGATTCAAATAAACCACACAGAAGAGCAATGGGTTTCTATGAAATGCTTCAGGGAAAAGTAGTTTCATGCACTACTTGAACCCGGTGTGCTGAAGTCATGGGAAGTTTTGCCATGGAGTAAAAAAGTCTGGATTTCAGCCAGTGAGTGGCAGATTTCATATTCATGAATTTGTGAGGCTCTACTGGCTCATCCATCCTGAGAAGAGACTCAGTGTCTTCCAGGTAAATACACAGAACAACTGTGGAGCCTCCAATAGGTCTCACTGAGCTGTGGCCCCTTCACCTCCCTCCAGGGGAGAGACAAGAGATCTGCTCAGAGCAGGGCTTTGTGGGGCTTGATTGATTGATTGATTAATTGATGGATTGATTTCTCTCATCTTGACTTTAAGCAGAGGAGAAAGAGCTGAGAGTGTAACTCTCTTACAACGAGAACACGGGCTTGGAGGAAGAAATGAAGAAATAGAGATTGTGGAAGAGGTGAAGCCTCGTGGCAGAGCACAGAAAGCCTCAGCCCCATCCATCCTTCACCCCAGGCACAGACCAAAAGTCCATCAGTCACTGCAGTTTATTCCTGTCAAATGAATCCTGCTCCCAGCAGGAACCACGGGACCAGCACCAAGCAGAGGAGGTTGGAATCATCCGAGCTTATCACACAGAGGTTTCAGAAAGTTCACATTACAGAGCCCCAATGCATTTTACGGCTTACTTGAAGGAAAAGGACCGAAACATCCAATATATCTCCCACAGCCTGACAACCCAGTAAACACTGCAGCAGGATAACCATGATCCTTAGAACAATGGAAACATTTTAGTTAGAAACTGTAGAAGTTACAAAGCAAAGATTTATGTGCTGTGGGGCAAATAAATATTCAGTTCCCATTAATGTTAATGGGAGTTAAGTGGCTAATTCCCCACACATTATGCTGAAGATTTACTTCTTTGTGTTTTATAGAATAAATGAATTTATAGTCTTCCCGGAGGTTAGACCTGAGAAAAACAAAGAGCTCAGAGTTTACTCCATTTTTATGAGGTCATTTTTTTAAAGCAGGTTTATTCCCTGAACAGAAGGAAAGGTTAGAAGAGCACCAAGTTAAAGCAATCCCCTCCATGGGATGCCAGGGAGATTTGTGGCAGGCATTTAATCCAAACTCACAGACAGAGAGACACACAAAGATCCATATAAAATGTCTTAATAACAGAAGCCGGAAATTTGTAACAATAATAAAGGCTGACATTTATACAGAGCCTTTCATCCACACATCTACAGCCTGGATTTTGCATTCAAAGGCGCTCACAAAATTCGGCTGCAAACCACATGTGATTTCACACTAAGAGGGCAAAATTCATCAAATAGGCTGACTTTGGCTTTGGCGACACAGACGACATTGGGGCAGCTGTTTAATGCCCAGGGAAGGTACTTCAGCATGTTTCCATCTCGAAGCTTAGAGTATTCTCCTTAAATTAAATTGATTTTTTCGTGTGGTATGGACAGAAATGAGCACCCGTACCTTGATGAACTCATACCTATGCCAGCACTTCACAGTCATTCCCTGCATCTCCATGAACAAAATCCCACAGCATTTGTTCTCTGTTTCTAATGCTCCAGTCTCTAAGATGACCCCATACATTTTCATTTCTGACTAAACCCCATTTAAAGTCAGTTTTGCGAACAAGTTAAAAGTCACAAGGTTTCTTTGCCCAAGATGTGAACAGTATGTCACAGTGTCTGTGCTCAGAGACAACCAAACATTCATTCCAAACAAGCACATTTTTCTCTTCCTCTGCTAAGGGCTGCTACACATTTGTGCCGAAACTGAGATTAGAGATTATGTATGAGACAATTACACATTTGTTTCCCTTTTGCCTGATCTGAAAAAGAACAGCTTCAGAAAGTGGGAGAGAAAAATTCAGGGCAGTGTTTTCAATAGGGCACAGTAATCTGCCACAGATAAGCAGCAGTCTTTTCTCCTTATTCAAATGTTAAGCTTTCCCAGGAAAATAATATTTTCCCCTGACTGGTTATTCACTCATCTATAACTCCATGCAAACAATTTCTTTTCATTAGCAGGGTCACTCTCACAGCTTCATTTTGGTCAGACATTGCTCTCGTATTGCGTGTATTGGTTTGGGATTTTTCCCTTTTGGCAGCCTCTCTCAAGACCTTTGACAGTAAGTCCAGGCACTCATCTTTCATTAGGACTAAGCTCTCTCAGATCACTTGGGGTTTGTCAGCCAAGAGCTGAGGAGGTACAGCAGGATCACATGGAGTGGGCACAGGTTCTCCCAGCAGGCTGGAGCCAGGGCCAGGCTCTCTGTCCCGTTTTCTCTGGGTGCCCAGGGGCAGCAGCAAGCACTGGGCCAGCAGGGACTGGATGCTCCCCATCCTGCTCAGGACACTGCTGCTCTTTGGGGCTTTCAGTGCTCAGTGACAGCCTCCTGATGAGGCTGATGGGAAACACGAACCAGGCTTTGGAGGGTTTCTCTCATCCCATTTTTTCCCCATTTTTCCTGTGAAAGCTGTGCAGGGAGACCGGCCAGCCAACAGGGACACCTAAATTATCTCTCATATGGAGTGGACTTCCCACAGCTAGAATGGATCCTGGAGGGAAAGAAGGCAGCAGAGACAAAGCAGGGCTGGAATGCGATTTCCTTGCATATTTGAAATGTTATTTACTATCCACTAAAGCTGGTTTATAGCACCCTGCATTTTATTTTCAAACACTTCTATCGGCACTCACTGTATATCAGTCACTATCTGATTATAGAAGTCTTCACAATGGTTTCCGGGCAGCTTTAAAAAGCTGCCAAAGAATTCAGAGGTTTGAACTTCATTGCTGTTTTCCACCAAAAAAAAAAAAAAAATAAAAAGAAGAACAAACAACAAAGATGGAAAAAGTAGACTTCAATGACCTTTGTGAATACAGTGAGGCCCAAATCATGAAAAAAATGACCTTTTCAGAGTTACAGAGTTCAGACAACCTGCTCACAGCTCTCTGCCAGGGAAGCATGAGATCTATAGCTCCTATGGCTTCTTTATTAATTCTTGATGAAGAGCAATAAATAAATGTCCTGTCATTACCAAAAAAGCACGTATGAGACACAGAACAAATATTAATTGTACTTAGAGTAGTCCAGTGAGATGGTATGTGTGCATCCTAGAGAGATGATGGACAGGTAAAGAACAAAATATCTTCATTTAAAAGAGACAACTGACTCAGCCCATTTGTTTTTGCTGGCCACACGAGAATAGCATTGTGCTTGTACAGATTATTTTACATTCTCTGCTTCTCCTAGGGGACAATACCTTGTCTTTTTAAGCCATTTAGTTGTGTTGATAATTTTTATTCTTTACACTAGGCTGTTAGCCAAGGCAAATGTTTGTGTTGTTTTAAAAACTTGAAGTGTATCACTGTGGGAAACTTAAAATATACAGATAACTTCAGAAAACATTTCTGAAAAAAATTGTGATAATATCCCATGTTATTTCACTTTCCTTCTGTTAGCTTTACTTGTAGCAGTGTTCAGTGCCTTCACTGCCTGTTTTTCTGTCCTCCTCCCTTCCCATTCCAAATATATGAAAATACTGATATGGTGATAATTGAACCAAACCATCAACATTTCTGTAGCGACAAAAGTTACAGAAAAAAAATCAAAACCCCAAAACCAAATGTTATTTTTGTCTTCGAAAGAATGTGTGAGATATGCAGCTGAAATAAATAAAACACTTAGAAATGTGTGTATATTAAACATCAGGGCTAAACAGGACTAAGAACAGTAATGGAAGGACAAGCAGAACTTAATTGAAAATGACAAAATTAAATAAGACACAGACTCTGAGTTCACATACAGAACATTGGTCTTAGTCAAATGTTGCCAGTGCTCTGCTGGGGCTGCTGAGCACACAGGGGCTCAATTGGAAAGATTACAATTTTGTCTTGTGAAGGCTGCTCAGACTGAGTAAAACAAAATTAGATGGATGAAAAGATTCAAGTAGTGCTCAGTATCCATTGAGAAACTTGGGGGAAGGAGCAGAGTGAGGAGGATGGTGTCAGGGAAGAATGCAGGGGAGGATCTTCTACCCTGGGTTTAGTTTCTGCTGCCTGCTCTGGCCTGGACATGGATCCTGTCCAGCCAGCAGGACACAGCCCACTGTGAAACCAGATATTGATTAAGGGTGAAGCTGATTGCAGAGCCTGGGGGGCAGATCTGAACCAGCTTCACCCCCAGCTCCAGCACGAGGAGCCACTCAGGCACCCCCTGCCAGACCTGGATGAGTGGACCAGAGCAAGCGGCCCCAGGCTGAGCCAGGGGAGGTTTAAATCAGTTATTAAAAATATCAGTTTTACATCAGTTATTAAAAATATCTTCACTGAAAGGGTGGCCAGGCATTGGAGCCAGCTGCCAGGGAAGCGGTGCAGTCACCATCCCTGGGGGTGCTGGATGTGGCACTTGGGGCCATGGTTTAGTGGTGAACAGGATGATGCTGGGTTAGCAGCTGGACACAGTGGTCTTAGAGGTATTTCCCAGGATTATTGATTCTCTGATTGTGTGTTTCTGCCTCAGTTTTCATGGGGAGGGCATTGTTGTGTGTTTAGACAAGCCAGGGGTTGTCCTGTCACGTGAAAGAATTACTCATGTGTCTGTTAACCAGGTGCTGATCAAGCCCCCAGGGTCCTGCAGCTAATGGTGGTCCTGTGTGGACCCAAACCTCTCCACCAGCTTGTCCTCACAAGTCTCCATAACCTCAGCCCTCCCTCCCTTTTCCAAGACACACACGGAGGCACAAGTCACCACAGGTTTGTTGTTTTAGGGATGGAGGACACTGAAGTGGGACTGAGTTGTGTAATGCAGCTTTTCTAAGCATGTGCTTTCTATTTGTCACTGCTTAAGCTGTACTTTCATAGCCCCAGCCCAGGAGTCCTGCTGAAATCTGCAAAACATTTCCAGCAGCGCAGATGAAGGTCCCGAACCCTCCGCAGCCCGGGAGAGCATCTGGCTGGGGAGGCTGTGCTGGGAAGAAGTCATTTTGATGGAATTAAAGGAAATAGTAATCAGGGTTGTAGTGAGAGCTCTCTTCCTCCCGTTAATGTATTTTGTTGAACAAAGCACAGGAAGCTCGAACAGAAAGCTCCTCTGTGCTCCAGAGGCTCACGGCGCCCGGCATCCTTCGGCTTAGCACAAATCCCCTTTGATTGGGGGCAAAGCAGAGATCCTCCCTCAGCAGCACACAATCCTGGCCATGCCCCATTCCATCCCCCCTTTTCCCACTCCAGGGATGCTTTTCCTCTTCTGTGCATCTCCTTGAACAGATGATCTGTTGGTGGAACAAAAAGAGAAATGTCAGCTTTGCCTCCTTTTCTCTGAATCCCATCGCTCCAGCTCTCCTGCTGTCTGTAGGGGTGCTTGGAGTGTCTGTTTTTCTGCAATAAGCATTCCTTAACCAAGGTCACACACACTGCCTAAGTGCCAGCAACCAGAAACTTTAAATAAAGTCTTGCTGAAATAACTGCACAAATAGCTTTTTTACAATAATCTGCTCGTTGTCTTTCATGTGTTTGCTAATGAGCTTTACCTCCTGTGGAAACTCAATGGGCTCTAGCTCCACAATTTTCCAGGATTTGAAAAATGTATCAGTTTTGCTGGAAGGGGAGCTGGTGTTTGTTTTTCTGTGGTGAATTTTGTTTTTATTGCTCTAACTGCAGCTTCACAAAATGAAATGTCTGTCAAAACAAATCAGGAGTAGGAATGCTCCAGACTTACATTTTTGGCACCGTTCTGCAACATCGAGTGTTCATCGGCTCAACTCTTAAACACTGAACATGGCTAAAATGAGCTTCAAGATCAAGACTGAGTAGATGTCCCATTAATTATATTTCAATGTGTAGCAAGCTTCCAAAGTGGAACCCGGGGCCATACGGAGCTTTCCTGATGCCAAAGCCTGAGGGCTCCTCCAGCTCTGCTCCTGCTGCTTTAGTCGCTCTGCACACATTCCATCCCCACAACTCACTAAGAGCAGAGGGGGCTGGAGGAATCCCAGTTTTGCAAACATATGCCACATTAATCATATTCTCAGTGCCAGTGCTTGCAGCACTCACACTGTGAAGGAAAACACTCCTTACTGTGGGGTTTTTAGGTGAGCAGTGCAAGCATCAGGAATATTTGCAGGTCCCAACAAATGCTCTCGAAGCACCACAGTGCAGTGAACTGAACTATCTTGGATTATGAGCTGATAATAAAAGCAGGGATGTGAAAACAGAACGTGTTTTGTCTTTGAAAATGAAATTATGTCAATTTTTAAATGAGCACAAACAAGTGGTGTGAATAAGAGTTGGTCTGGTACCTGTGTCCTCGAACACATCCTCCTCAGCACAGCCCGTGATTTGGGACTAGAGCCTGCATTGGACATGACCTCTGTGGTAATGCCAAATATTCTGTGTAGAAAGTCTTCAGGTAATTGGTAAAGTAATGCTGAAATGAGTGAAAGCTTAAAGATGAATAGCATTGTCGTGATATTAGGGTTCAATGCTGATAATGCTGAAAGCCGGTCATATTTCTGATGTTACTTATTGATAATTAATTTCCTAGTGCATAATAATAATAGTAAGAAGAATAAGAATAGTAGTATGCATCAAATATCAACCATGAGGTACTAGTTCTGCAAAACCATGTGTGCCTAGTCTTGTGTGCCTCAGGACAGCCCATACAACTTTTAATGTGCAATTTCTGTGTCCACAGCTGAACAGGTGCCTTCAGAGAAATGTTGGTAAATACTTTCCTAAACAAAAAATAAATAAAAGAAAGCACAGGTGGAATGTCCTGTTTAATGTTTTCCACATGCAGAATCCCAAAGACCAGAGATTAATAAGGGGGAAATTATTCTATGTCAACACTGCTGCAAGTTTGGAAGGCCAAAATCCTCTTGAGCCTGAGCTCAGCCATGAGAATATTCCCTCCATGGAGAACCACAGTTAATAAAATAATGGGGATGATAATGCCCAGGGCTGCATGGGAAATGGCAAATGAGGACAGTGGTTGCATCTACAGAAAAACAAACCCCAGGCTGGGCTCCAAGCCAGCTCTGCTGCTCACCTGCAGCTGGAAGCAAGCACAAGTGTTTTCTAAGAAACATTTTATTGCATCATGAAGAATGAAAATGTGAAGATTCCAGAATAATTTTTTAGCTATTTTAATTCATCCCCCCTGTGCAAATGCATTCTGATGCATTTTTACCAGTACACCTTGCTTTTTCTCCAGGCATTCCACAGGTCACTTAGGAATCTTAGGAAGAGAAGTATCTTTATTAGTTTGTGGAAACAGTTTTCTTTCAAGTTCCATTCACCAGGTTTTGTGTGCCTTTAGAGGGTGTTTTATTATGATTTTTAGATGTTAACATAAATCCTGTTGTTTGGCATTATAGCTTCATTGATCTTATTTCATTAATTCTTATCTTTGCTCCTGTGGATTTTATTAATTTCTATCAGTATATAATTAGATTTTTAAAAGCCATCATTACATTTCTATCATTTGAAATAGTCCCCAGAGAGTTGCCCTGGAAATGTGACTATCTTCAAGCACTTTTTCCCCTTAATAAGGAGTGCTGTAAGATCTTTTGTTTTATTCATGAAATGTCACGTTGTCTAATATCACAGCACTACATCACATAACACATCCAGCTCTGTAGTAGTAAATTCCTTTATGTTTCTACATTGAATTGCAATTTGCAGTATTAATGCTGCGAGTAACGTATAGTGACAACTGAAACCTTCAGAAGAACATACAATTTCCATTCCAGACACCCACTATCATTCCCAGTAATGGGAATCCAGGCTGAGTGTATGTCTCCAGCAGATTTAACAGCACGACTGTCAAAGCACCAGTGGTACTTGTGAAACCACAGCTATGCAGGTAATCTGTGAATAGTGAAACATTTCCAGGAACTTTCACTTTTCCATTCCAAATCTTAATTTCTTGTTACTCCTCCAATGTACATCATAACAACAACAATTAAAATAACAGTAATGGTCAATAGCAGAGTGAACTGTGAAGTGTTGCAGTAATGCAGCAGTGCCCACTTACATTTCTGTATGTGGCACAGCAACTCTTCCTGTCTAAAAATACCAAAGATTTGATGACTAAACCATGGGTGCCATCAAAAGGCAATTTTGATTTTAGCTCTTGAAGGTCTCAGAGGTTTTCCCACTTCTTTCTGTGGCACCAGGCTGCTGCCTTCCCACCAAGTGACCCACCCACTGTACCCTTGGTAGAAATCCCTGTCGTTGGGGTTTCAAATCAGGCTTATCAGTCTCCTTTTACCCCACCAGAAGTAGCTCAGGCATCTGCTGATATAAGCTGCCTCAGCAGAGGAACAAACCTACTACCTGGCTCAAAGTCCAAGGATTTAGCCCATAAATCTCAAGGCTTTGATTAATTCCTTTCCTTTGATTCTTTTTTTCCTTCGCAGATGTTAACATTTTCCAAGCAGTTACATGTTACCTTGGTGAAGTGCTAAGAAAATAGAAACCATGTCTGCCATGACACAAAGGATAAAGTAGAATAGCAGACATTGGTTTAATGCAGCAGTCAAGATTAGATAAGGAGCATATGCCCAAGGCTGGATCTGAGAAATTAGCAGGAATGCAAAAGACATCTTCAGCACGTGTTTCTGATATAAAGTCACTTTCACTCAGAGGGGAAATCTGTTTTGTGCTAATACCGATATTTTCTTCTCTGATCCATCAGGTGAAAACATATTGGAAGAGGCAGGATAATAGCATTTCACCAGCAGCACAGTTCTCTTCTTGCTCAAAATAGATTTATTGTGCCTTCTCAGTCAAAAATGATAGCATCCAGCATCCTCCCATTTACCTCTCGCTGCTTCTGTCATCTGGCATTTTTCTATAAACAGACAATGATTTAAGATTTCAGCAGAAATTAAATCATTTTGCCTGCTAGAGAATGGTAAGCTTTGAGGCTGTGCAATCTTGATTATACAGATTTAACTTGAAAATACACATACAGCTAAAACTTGCTTCGTTATTTTCCCAAAATTGAGCAATTCAGGAACACAGTTGTTTTCATCATCCATTATCACAATAATGGTGATCAGGAAAAGACATATTAGCCATGCTTAAATTATTTATTTGGAAAAATATGTTTTAATATGGAACTCCTATAATCAAATTTGGGAACACATGAATAAAGGTTTTCCTGCTGCACTCTGTAGCTGACATGTGGCAGTACAGATGTACCTGAGAGTTCAGAGAAATCTGGGGTTCTTACTGAGGCCAGCATTCCCAGTCCCAGTTGCACTCAAATAAACAGTTCTCACTGGGAATCTTATGGGTTTGCCAGTCGAAATGAGCTGAGGTTTATTTCCATTTCGGAGGGGCTGTACAGGAGGGGTGGGGGTTGCTCACAGCACGCTGGGGATGCTGTGGCTCCGACAGGCAGGGACTGCTCTGTCCCCCTGACTCAGCCTGGGGAGGAGCCCCAGCCTCCCTCCGTGGGAGTCTGGTAAGATGAGCTGTCTATTTTAGGGGCTCAAATTAAGCTAAACAGGAGAGAATACTCCTACAGACACAGAAAGTTCTTGCAAAAGAGCGGATGAACAACTGGACCATTTCTGCAATTATTTCTGCATATTTTTCAGTCAGATCTTGTAGAGCCTCAGTTGTTTTGCAGTGTGGTTAAACAAATACATGAGGCATCCATCCCACCTGGTCAGCCCTGAGCACTCCTATCTCTAAATTCCCAGTTTCATGTCTATATTATTCTTTTATGCAAGAATCAAATCCCCTAGCACCCCGATTTCCACAAGGCAGTCATTAACCTCAAATATCTGATGCTCACCTGATGCTGCTTCCAACATTAACAAAATCCCAGGGCTGGAATATGAGACTTCTCCCTTCTCCCTTCCCACTAAAGGGCATTGCAATCCATATTTTATAAGTTTGTATACTCCCACACAGCCAGGGCAAACGTGGTGCTGCTCTGGTGTGTGTGTATCTCATAAAAGAAATTCTTTTGCCAAAGAAACCCCACAAATTATAGCCTGAGGCATAAAAAACAGATCTAGATCCCAACTCAGATTTAGATGTGAACACACTGTGATCAAAGATCTTGGAACTAAAGATAATTACACCCTACTTCAACCATCATTGCTGCTTTAAAAATAAATCAGGCTGGTTAGAATCATTTCACTGAAAGCCTTTCCAAATCAAAAATGGGCGTTGGATCCAATACAATTTTGGGAAAATGCTGGGGTTTTAATACTAAAAAATATGTTAGAAATCTCCAGATTTTTGTATTATTTGTATTTTCACTTGAAGCAGATAAAATGTTGACATTTGGTTACCTTTAGAGATCACCCACCAAACATTTCAAGTGAAAAAAAAATGTAAGCAGAAAAGATTCAGATAAAAATTTTAGAAGGAAAAACGCAGCCTAAAAAAACAGAAAAAAAAGAGCATGACTGGAGAAAAATAGGCTTCTAAATTAATAATTATAGGATTACCTTTTATTTTTAAAAGCACATGTTTTAAATAGGCATCAGCCTTTAAATGTGGGAGCCCATCATGTTGTCACCTGGATGACTGTAGCTCCATCATTGGTGACACTGTCTGGTGACACACTGGGGTTCTCAAGTGTGAATGTCTCACCACATGAGTTAAGGAAATCATTCCTGTCATGCACAATACCTGCATTTTATAAACTACTTGGTTGAAAATTGAAATTCCTGATTGCTCTAAGCACAAAATTACAGGGATAAATTTAGCAACTCCTCAGATTTTCAGGGTTCCTACGCCATCAATCCCTCTCTCTCCTTCTGTTATTACCACATTAAGTTAATAAGACCACAGCCAGGAGAACCATCACAGAGTCAGCTGGTAACTAATATAAATAATTTATTTCAGTTTTGAGATTAATCAATATGTGACCTAATTTTTCTAGCTGTATTTTCCTCTATGTGCAGAAACTGCAGAGAATCTCAATGGCCACTTCAAAATCCCATTTAAAAATTGAACACTAGAGATCATATTTTCCAAACCTGCCCAGTCTGTCTCTCCTAATTAATGATGTGGTGCACTAAAACAGATTGCTGTGTATTCTGCAGAGTGTTGCTTGAAGTTTGACTTGTATGAGTGCCATTGGCTTTCACAGCTGTTGCCATGAAAACTCCAAATCACGGTAAAAAAAGAAATAGATTCCTGTGGAGCAGAATAAAGGCAGAAGTAGCAAGTGGCACACTGAGAGATGAATCTGCCTAAGCAAGTGTGCCATCGCTGCTGTGCACCAAAGGCTGCTCCTCCAAACTGGGCTCCAGCCAACAAGAGAAGTGACAGAGAGGAGGGGTTCTGCCATTTAATCCTCAGCCCTGAGCTTGGCAGCAGAATCAGCGCCAGCACCTTTCAAATCAATTCAGCAGAAAGGAGAGGGATGAGTCATTTTGCAGGAGAAGTCACAAAACCCCGATCAGCTGGGAACACTTGTGATCACAACCCCCTCCACGCCAGCTCAGTGGCCCCGTGAGGAGGCTGGTGGCCCACAGGGCTGGCTGCTTCCCCAAGATCAACTGTGACCATGGATTCTTTTTCTGGTGGATCTTTTCTTAACTGAGTTCTGTTAAAAAACCATCCAGCTGCAGAATCTTGGCAAGGGGGCTGCTCCAGAGCACAGGCTCCAGCTCAGCTGTGGCTCTGCACACAGGGCTTTTGCACAGTGAGACACTTGCACTGATGGATGCTGTACCCAAACACCGTGTCCCTGTAACAAATGCATAGGAATGAGCAAGAACATTTCATTCCCAAACACAAATCATGCCTGGGAGGACGAGAAATCAACAAGCACATTGGGGGAGAGAGGTCAGGGGAGGGAGCTTTTGTCATTAACCCTTTAACTTCTGAGAAGCTGAAAAGAGTAGTCAGTCAATGCACAGAGAGCTAAAGATCTCCATTGCCTCTTTCCTTCCCATCCATACCAGCACCTAACAACGCTGATATTGCAAAACACGTTGTGAGGTCCTGTAGGCAAGAATCATTGCAGTTAGTGCCCAGAGGTTCTGGCATATTCTGACCTGTTGGTTGCAGTTTTGGCTCCTGCCCCTGAGCCATACTGTGCAGCAGAGCTGTGGCAGCATTGCACCTCTGTCAGTTCATGCATGATTTAATTTAGCTGATGCCTTAAGTAATGACCCACACAGAGGATGGGGTGGTGAAACACAACACGGTCAGCAGATCCTCCAGATCCCACTGGTCCCTCTAAATCCCTTGGGGTTTGTTCCACCAACACAGCTCATCAACCTGTGTGCCAGAGCTTGGCCACTACTGCCTGGAAATCCTGGTGCACTTTGTGCTTGGATTACAAGGCACAGCTCCACGTACAGCCAGTGCCTCTCTTTTCAGATCCAAATGCCTCAGAATGGGGAGTTACCTCCTTCTGAAACAATCTGCCATATTTACCTCACCACTGCTTATCCTTCTGACAATGCTTCTCTTCCTGCAGTTCACAAGAAGAAGCCTAGATTCCACAGATATCCTAAATTCCCAGTCCCTGCAGGTCACCTATCCTTTCCTTCCCCTATTTTCTGTGCTCCATTTCAGTGGCTTCTTAGCAAAGGGCAAATTCTCTCCCTTCTCTCCATCAGCACATCATCTTTCTCTTCCCCATCCCACTGGCCAAGGCAGGAAGGGAGCAGGCACCAGGAGCAAAGTGAGCCCTGAGGCATGTCTGGCACAGGAGCAGCCCTTTTGCTGTGTGCTGTGCCCAAAAGCTCCCTCTGGCCATCGGGTGGTCCAGAATCCATAACTTGAGAAACACTGTCAGGGAGAAACAGGCTTTCTCTGTTCCACTCCAACACCATTTGGCGTTTTCTCTTACAGGCTGTTCTCTCCACCTCACTGCACAGAGAAAACACCCCAGAGTATCCTGTTCAGAGCCACTTCCTTGCCCTACATCCCAGTGGATGCAGCTTCTGAAAGGAAGCAGAGTCGGCAAGGATGGAGTACTTTTGGGAATCATTCCCAGCATATGGAGACTGCATTCTGCAGCAAGCAAGGGCCGTTCCCTCAGCAAGTGGAAAATGGGCTTCACCTCCCTGTGGTCTCTCTGTGGTTTGCTTCCCTTGCGATATTATTTTTGAACAGCGGGCAGGAGCTCTGTGCTTCTTGTTCTGTTTAGTAAATCCAATAACCAAACCTGGCCCACTTCTGGGTGGTCCTCCCGAAATACCCAAAATCCACGCCAAGGCCATGTGATATAATAATCATAAGAAATACAGGGATTGCTTTGACAGATACCTCAAAATCAATTTTTTGGGAAATGGGATGTTTCAACCAATGGGTCCATTCCATATGGATTTTTTTCCTCCCTATTTCTTTTACTTATTCAGTACCTTTGTCCTTCATTCCAGTAAAGCCAGAATTACCAGCCCGGAAAATGAAGATCGCTGGTGCATGATGCTTGACTTGGTCTTAGGCTGGTCGACGTTAGACTGCACAAAACGCCTCCCAGGTTAAGGAATTCGGATCTGGATTGCTGGGCAGCCCGACTGCTTTCATGACCAAGAAAAAGAAAGAGAGATGTAAAAAGCCAGCCATAAAAAGCCAGCCATGAAAACCCAAACGTAAGCACGGTTTCCTTTTATTTTCCTGAATACTTTGTGGGTCCAGCCGGCGCTGGCGGAGCGCTGGGGGCAGGCAGGGGCTCGGAGCAGGAGCCCTGCCCGAGGCTCCAGCCTGGCCCAGCTCACCCACCCAGCCCCTGCCCCAGCCCCAGCAGCATCCCTGCCCTCCCACCTCTGCAGTGGATCAGCCTCTGGTGGTGTGAGAAGGGTTAAGGGAAAGCAAAATTATCCGAGTGGCTTCTGAGCTGAGCAGGCACTAAGAGCAGAGGCTGCTCACAAGCTGTGCTGCCCGGCCCCTTGCAGCAGCAGGGTCAGGTTGATGCCTGTGGAGCTGGAGCAGAGCTAGGCAGAGTTAAGAAGAATAAAGCAGCTATTTATTGAGGTGCCTTCCAGGCCACCCCCTGGCAGTGCCACAGCTGTTGCTCTGCCTGGATGGCTCCAAGACAGAAGTAAAAGAGGGCTTGGTCATGAGACCTCACATTTTTAACAGGTTTTAGTCCGTTTGCATGCAGGAGTCAACTGTCCAATTAGTAGACTCAAACTATGAAGTTTCACCCTCCTTGCATGCTTGCTTACACACCCTCCACTTTTCACGTTGTTTATGCTTTTGACCTGAAGTTTAAAGAGATTGTCCTTGAGTCCTTAATTAAAATAAGATTGTTGTGTCTTCACCACCCTGCAAAAAGATCCTGGTAACCCTTAATATAAAACTAAAAGCTGCACACCAACGCAGAACAGAAAAACTTAAAACTTAAGGCATCAAGCTCACAGCCAGCTCGTTCCCCTGCACATTGGGGATGTCCCTAAACGTGCTGGACTCTGAGGGAAAATAAACGTTATATTGCATCACTTACAAACTCCTTCCCAGTTCCCAGCTATTAATGATATAGTAACAGTTTTTCATTCACAGCTTTTTGCTGGTGTGTTGTATATACAGTCTTTTCTGGGAGGACAGGAACCCAAGCCTCTTCAGATGGAGAGGACAGGCTGGCCAGAGACACTGGCCAGTAGTAAATTCCTGTTCTGATAGCAATCAAATGAATAATTACTTGGAACAGAAAGTCTATTCCTTCTTAAGAGCCTGATCCAAACCACATTACATCAGAAAAATTTCTTTCTTTTCTCCATACTCCTATGCAGCAGCCCCTAATTGGATTTCTATGCTCTTATTTGTCACTGCCCTGATTTAATTAATTGCCAAAGAATTAAAAATACTGGTTTAATACATGCTCACATAAATATCAATCATTCTTGTCTCTTTTCATAAACACATGCCCTTATTCAAATACCATAATTTTGCTCTGCAAACATAGCCAGAAAGGTGATAAAGGAGAATTTCATGATCTGTATGTTGGCTGATACAGAAAGAGCAGAGCACAGGATCAAAGCAGAGCAGTGTGATTGATTTACTCCCAGCTGCTGCAATTTTTGTGAAATGTGTCTCAAGACATGGGATCCTGTGAAGGGAGCAATTGGTGTCAGGAAGAAACAGTCAGCATTGCAGGAGCTACACATCCTTCCACTGCTCCTGGCATAGATCTCCATGAGGACAGAGAATGTCTGGGTGCCCTGACATCTCCTCCTGACCTGGGAACCCAGATGTTTAATGGTGTTTGCTGAGGAGCTCGGGGTTCAGCAGGCACACCCCAACCCCACAAATCCTTCCTCCCACTGTCACCTGGCACTTCACAATCCTGCTGCCCTTTTTTTGCCTCATCACATTCTCACAGAGCTGCCCCTGCTCTCCCAGCATGTGAATAATGTAAAATGTTCTTGTTGTACCCAGTTACTAATGGAAATGGGTTTATGGTTAATGGACCAGGTGGACTCAGGAGATGTGACTCCAGCTCCCAGCACTGCCACACACTTCCTGCACAACCCCAGCTTGTCATATCCCTCCAAAGCCAAAGGAGAGGATCAGAGCAACAAGCATGATTTCAAACCAGCCCAGGGTGCCAAAGGCACAGGGGACACCAACACCCCACTGCCCATACACAGCCCCTGCAAACAGGGCCACAGCCCAGCAGGGACACTGCAGTCCCTCCTTGTCCCCAGCAAGGGAGCTGCTGCCCAGAACTCCCTGCTGCAGTGATTCAGTGTCTGCTCCCTTGCACAGCCCTGCAGGGCAGCCAAGGACAGACTGCAGTGGAGGGAGCAGGGCCCTGAGCACAGAGGAGGGCTTGTGCAACTGCACGGGCAAAAGGTCAAAGCCTTTATTAAAAAATACCTGCAAACAATTAAAGTAGCCATGACTATGGGAGGTATGAGTGCAGCATTAATATTTAGGGGAGTGGAGGAAGGAAGACAGAGAGATGAAAGCTGAACACCTTTTTGAACCTCAGCCAAAACTTTATCAACCATATAAATAAGAGAACATATCCTGCTCAGTGAGACACGTATTCACCCTGTTTCATTACATTCTGTTCTGTCCTCAGTCATGATGGATCCTGCTGAGACTCGTGTTTAACAGTTCCTTCCTGGAGTGGCTCGAGCAACAACAAGAAAAAAAAAAAATACTGTGAAAGTCACACCCCATTGAAATTGCATCCTAAAGAGACCTGGTGAGCACGGTAATTACCAGGATGACTGTGAGCACCAGGGCCACGCTTGGCTCAGAGGCTGCTGTACGTGTTAAAATTAAAAAGGACTTTAAGCAGATGCAAGGAAAGTGGAAATTAGGGACCAAAGTGTAGGCTCAAGAGCGATTCATCATTCCTGATAAGGAGCCATTAGGCCAGACTGTGATGGGAGCAGAACCTGGGGAAGCTGGCAATTTTAAGCTTACAAATGCAGAATAATCCCCCTGTTTTCAGATAATGGAAAACTGCATTAACCTTGTGATGTTTCCCTGGTGGCTCCAGCACATTCCCCCTCTTACCAGCCTCTCTGCTACCTTTTTTGCACCCTCTGATTTGCACAGTTCTGGTTTCCACCCTCCATGGCTGATCCCAAAAGGTTTGGTAGGCGAGATCAGAATCCAGCCCCGTGTTATTTCAGCCGGAACAAGATTTCTGGCTTGTTTTAACCATCAGGATAGCCTTGACATGCTTTGACTTGCTTGCACCAAAAATGTAAACAGCAGCCCTAAGTAGAACAATTAACATTGTGTCTCTGCAGATGTTTGTTTCCCTTGAAGGAGCTTGGAATTTGAGTGGGGAAAAGCAGGGTAGGCAGCGAACAGAGGCTAATGCAGTCTGGGGCAAACTTCCCAACTGGAGTTTTATAAACAGCTCAAGCTGCTTCCCTTTCTATCAGTGATGTCACTGCTAACCTTAGTTTGGGCTGCAGCATTGCTATCCATCATCTGCCAGCTGCTATTCCTTCCCCACTGTATAGCAGCAGGAATATGTGAGGGCCTGAAGAGTTTCAGTTTCATGTGAATGGAAGCCAATAAGCTCCAGATTCCCTGGATTTTTCATACAAATTATCTCACCCAAGTCTGCAGATAATGCTGTCTAACAGTTGTAGGTTATAATTTCCAAACAGGGAGATAACCTTCATCATGAAGCAAAAGCAAAAATGCCATTAGCAGATAGAGAGGTGATTTAACTCAACCTAGCCATTTGCTCACAAGTCTGAATTTATGTCACCAGTTGTGATGAAATGAGTGTTTTCTTAGATAGATATGGACGACTAACACAGCACAGAACTCAGCAATCTTCAAAGGACTCTGAGTTCTAAATTCCCTGGCTAAAGTCAAACATTTGTCTTCCTTATCACTTTCACTCAAAGGATGTGTTTTTGCAATATTACATCAGGTTCGTTTGCCAGCAGAAGAGGCCAAAAGGTGATGTCCAAGAGATGAATGCTGCCTTCACTTACACGACAGTGACCCATCAGCTGCACTGGAGTTACTCTGGGATTCCAGTGAAGGACTTGACAGCAGGACCATAACACCCTGCTAGAACATTTCTTATATCACTGTTGCAAGAGCTCCATAAATCCAGCACTTTCCAGCTGAGACATTTCAGAGGAGAGCTCAAAGCTGAGGTGATCAAACAGCCAGCAAAGAGGTGCCCTAACAATGAGCAGCAGTAGGACACTTGCCTTCCTTCCCCTGCCAAAAAATCCTATTAGGTCAGAGTAATACTAGATGAAGAGTTATTCTGTGTCTAAACCTATTTTGTCTGCAATTACACCCCTTTGCAGCATGAGACCTGGAGCAGGTGAGCGGGACATATTCTTTAACAGGTCACTTGCATTTTCTCTTTCTCCTCTCAAATTCCAGCGCCTTGGCTGCTTTTGTATCCTCCTTTAAACCATATCTGAGCCAATCCTTGCAGTGCTGCTCTCATGCCTCAACAGGCCATGAAAATCAAAGCAGATTTCATTTGCTTTGGAAGCAGATGTCTTGTGAAAAAGCTTCTGTCTGTTTAGCAGCGTGGCAGATTCATTACTCCAACAGTCAAAAGGCTTTCATTTAGTGAGGTCACACAGTCAGAAACTGGCCAATTGAATACTCACCAGAGAACCTCTGTGTGAGCCTGATGTGATTCTACAGGACAGAGAAGTACCTGCAGCATCAGGTAGAATATTAGTCTCATTAACTCAGACACAGCGAGGTTGTCTCACTGCTGAACACTGTTATTATTACATACAGCAGATGCTGCTGCATCAGTTTGACTTCCCTGCAGCCTCCCGTGGGCTCACAGCGGAGGCAAATGAAGAGAGCAGAGAGGGATGGTGGGTCCAGACTGCCTCAGGCACAGGAAGGGCTGAAGGTGAGTGACTGCCTTATGCAACACATGACTGCAAATCCTGCTCTGGTCGTTTGCCACTTTCCTACCAAGATAAACAAAACATGTCCCTACTCAGTTCGTGCAATTTTCCACAAAGCCCTGATCTCTGCAGGTGACAGCCTGGGTGAGGGAGCAGAGACAGCTCTGCACACACACTGATGGGATTGCAATACACGATTGTGACAGGTGGGGATATTTTTCAAAACTGTCTCTCTACTGGAGGATTTGAAGTGTTTCTTACCTGAGGCTACCTGCCAATAGCTACTGCTATTCTTTGCAGCTGCAAACACCTTCAAAATAAAGGCAAAATTCCAGCTGAGTGTGATGTTCAGACTCCAGCTCCAGCGTTAAGGTATGTGAAGAATTCATTCAGCCCACTCCTGCATCTTATTGAACAAAGATGAGTTGTTTTCATGCCCATAGTTTCTGGACAGTTGTGTCAAACCTTCAGCTATACCTAACCAAAGACCTGCCTAAACTCAGATGCATCACTGGGTAAGTAAGTTTAAGTCATGCCAGTGTCTCCACAGTGACATTAAAGAAGGCAACACTTGCATCACAAGCAGCCAGCTTTGTGGCTTGAGACAGATGGATCAGCTGGGAATACTTAGGCAAGGATGCCCAGAAGGTTTCTCCATGGAAGGAGCCAAAGGAAGGCACTTACCCTGCGAATTTAGCCATCACTAACACTTATCGAGAGCATCATTAGAAAACTCCCAAAGGTAGCTGTAATTCCAGCCTCTGCATTCCCTGTCTTCAAAGAGCTTCCAAAGGCGGCTTGAATTCTTCTCCCTGCTGCTGGCATGCTGGCAGTGAGGCTGGGAGCCGCTGCTGGCAGTCGCTGTTATCGCAGCCCACGCTGGCAGCAGCAGGAACGCGGCTGTCACTGGATCTGTCCCAGCCCGGGAGAGGCTCCCAGCCCCGCTCCCAGCTCAGCTGCCCCGCACACTAACTACAGACTTGATGAAACATTATCATACATGAAGGACTAATTAGGTGTGCTGGGCCATTAGCCATCTCTGAACATTGACTGATGAAAAACGTAATTAATGGCAGCTTTCATAAACAGACTGCAGAATGGAGAATTGAATTAAAAGGAAAACAGCTGTTGCTAATGGAAATAAGGGCCATTTCTTGATTAAAATATCTGCCTGTCTTTCCGTGGGAGTTTTTCCAGAGTGGTGGGATGGAAGAGTGTAATGAGATCTGGGAGCAGAGAATCTGCAAAGCTTCCTGCTGAAGAAAGTACAACTTCTCTGGCTGGTGAGTCACAATGTTTTGCTTTTGCAGATTGGAGCAGGGGAAAGAACCATACAATTGCCTTGTTCATCTTGCTGCCAGTCTGAACAGCTTTATAAATCTTGGGGGTCAACCCTGACATGTAGGAATCCAGCTCAGCTTTAACACAAGGTGATATTTCAATCTACATGAACCCACAGATATAGGAGGGTCTAGAATTCAAAAGCCACTTGCTAAGGCCCAACACAGTAGCATAGAGCTCTGAATCCAGGAGGCATCTCCACAAATCCCACTTAAGCACTTCTATTGATTCTGACACCAAACTGCAGCAGGAATACACAGCTGAGAGCGTCCATCAAAGAGAGACTTCCACCCAGAGACAGCCACTAGGGACTCAATAAAAGTTTGGCAACATGAGTGAAAGGGTCTGAATGATGGGAAATGTCAGAATCGAGATTTTTTTCAGGTCATGAAGCCTTTCCTTCATGCTGTGATGACTCTGATTTCCTCTGACAAGAAACACTGCAGGATAAACCTACAGTACGGAAGAGTTAACATCCAGATTTTCATAGAGACTGAGCAACACAGCTTCATTTGCCTCCTGTGACAGAAATCACACAGCAGTGGGGTGAATGGCTCCTTTCTGAGCTTCTAAAGCCATTTACTTCTACATTTACTTCATTTAACATAAAAATTTTCATGGTGCTTCCAAGTGCCACTGGGGCCTGCGTGTGAGTGGACGTGCCTGCTCAGTTTTACCCAGTGAGTTTGAGCGTGTCCTCTGCAAGGCTCAAAGATGCTTTAGAGTCTCTTCATGTAAAGTCTTGAGTGATGGGGTTGATTCCCTCGGAGGGCACGTCCTGCAGATGAATTTTGGTGCTTCACTGTCGAGCTGCTCTCTGTGGATCTGTGCCCCACAGTGCGCCTGGGGCAGGAGAGCTCTGCTCTGCTGCTCTCACTCCATCAGCCTTACCCTGGCTCAAAATGATAGATCTTCTCCATCAGTGATGCCTGAGAGCTGAGCCCTGGAAATCCCAAGCCCCACGGAGCCTGCTGACAAGGAAACCCTCACTGCATCCACCTGTGCCCCGAGGAACAGAGGCACATGAAAGGCTGCGTTCAGGCCACGTTATCAGATTCAAAGTGGGAACTAAAGAGAGAGAAAGGTCTGAAAGATGAGCCAGAAGGGAATGCCTGTTGCTTTCACCTTTGATCCACGTGGTGCTTTGATGTGGTATTTCAGTCCTTCAGACGAGGTAACTTATCCCAGCCTGCAGCTCATGGCTCCTCTGATGGATATAACCGAGGCAGCAAGCCGAGCTCCTGGGCTCTCGCTGAGGCACTGCCAGGCAGAGGCATAATTCAGTCCCAGCTCCCTTCCCATGCCCATTTTTTTCTCTGCCTGCAGAGTCCAAAAGGAAATTCCCTCAAATACATACAAAAGCACTTGATGTTCATCTAATGGCATTTCAGGGAAAGGAAGCATGAAACCACACAAGTTATTCATCTCCATAAAATGGTTTTATCAGGACCCAGAACACAATTCCTTAGCCTGAGGAGGTCTGATCTTCTTTGTGAGATGTAAATGCATGACATTATGTGCAGAATGGGTGCTGCTTAAGAACCCTGATAGATACAGAGCAGGCATGTGGGAATGATCAGCATAAAATATTTCCTTTTAATGAGGTGCACACTTCTGCTCCTTTGAGGGAGAACAGTATGTGCAGTGAATACTTCAGCACATTTTTCTAGTGATATGGAGGTCTTGATCTGCTGGTGAGGGCTCAGACCGAAGTGTTATTTGTGTCACTCTCAGCCAAAGGTTTGCCTCCCCATTGTTCTGTGCATGGAAAACCCTGTGCCCAGGTTTTCCCAACAACAAAATAGAAATAAAGTCCACATCCATGTGCTCACCATTTGGGCAATAACCTGACCTGGAAAAACAGGCTTCAAACCTCCTGGGGTTTGCTCCTCTCTGCAGTCAACACCAGAAAACTGTCCCAAAGAACAGAGAGATTAGTTTAAACAAGCTCTCCTCAATTGCACATGAAACAAATCCTGGGAAGGGAGCAAAGCTGGAGCTGTTCTTACTTGCTACCTCCTGTACAGGCTTTAATTGCACATCATTCATTAATCCTTTGCTCTTCTGAACAAACAGATGTGTTTCAAGATGCTTGTATTACAGAAAAAGCCAGAAACCCTTCTGGATGAGTGTGTATCCACATTCACCCAGGGGTCCCCTGCTGGTCCTCATTTCCCTGAGCCAGTGCTGTGCTAGAACTGATAGAAACTAGCATCCATTTTGTGGCTTTGTTGGGCTGGTTTTGACACTGGTTTTACAAAGCCTACATGGGAACCCCAAGATAATTGCCTGGAACACTCTCAGGAGTGGCACTTGGAGGGAAATGGGTTCTGCAGGACTGCTTGGAGCTACAGGAGGCATCTCACTGAGGAGATTCCTCCTCTCACCCCCCAGCATTTTGTGCCTGCTCTCACCCCCCTGTGTTTGCTCTGCTGTCAGACCACATGAAGATTAGATATGAAATTCTGGCTCTACCACTGCACTGACCACAGTGATACTGTTTCGTGTTCATTAATGGACAGCATCATTCTATCCCTGGGCCATGACAACAGGAAGAGACTAACAACTGTGCTGCAGGAGAGGGCAAATTCTCCTTGTCCAGGGGTTTGATTTCTGTAACAAAGCTGCTATGCTTAAAATGGGAGAAAAGTTATCCAGAAACAGAAATGAGGGAGAGAAAGGTGAAGAAGCAAATGCAGTGAGCACAGAAATGTGTTCACAGGTCCCTGTCACTCTCAGACTGCACGTTCTGGAAAATCAAACACAACTGTTGCTCTGTTGCTCTTCAGCAGCTCTGTTGTTTTCAATTCAATAGGAGTGAATTTTGGGAGGAGAAGGGGGTAACTGGTGCAGCAGGGAGACCTTTTGAGCTGGATCTGGAGCCAGACTAACTGGCCAAAGCCGTCTCTGATAGAACAGTGCCAAAACCAGCAGCATTCTTCACCTCCCCTGAGCTCCGGCAGGGGCAAGCCTGGCTGGGCTGTGCTCAGCCTGGATAACCCAGCAAACCCATCGGCCTGGTGGGCACTTGCCAACCTGACACGTCTGAGTTCGTGACCTGCAGCTGGTGCTGGCCCGGGTCCCATTTTCCCTCGACGTCCCGAGCGAAGCGATTCCGGCCTCACCACAGCGCCTGGGAAACCACGGGCAGGAAGGGATCAAATTTTCCGGTTTTGCCTCAAGTGTGTCACCACATCAGCACACAACTGCTTCTCCTCATGCCAGTGTGTCGTGTCACACCTCATATTTCACACGGTAGAACACAGCCCAGTGATGTGAGTCCCTTCTCTTGCCAGGCTGGTATTTGTGGAGATAGCAGTTACCAGGAAGCCAGGATTTAGGGCACGCAAGGGCTGGGGGTGGCACAGAGCCCTTGCTACTGGTGGGTGGGATTGCTTTACCTCTCCCTGAACTCCAGCCAGGCCACTCAGCACATCTCCAGCCACAAGAAGTTTCCAGCTGTTTTGGTTTGAAGCACCAGAGGAGGGGGAGAAGCGGGGGAGGCTCTATCAGCTCTTCCCAGGGAATGTGGTTCAGTTCCTCGCACCTCATCTTTGGTCAGGAAACTGAGATGGGGATAGGCAAAGCTGCTGAGCCTACTTAGGCAGAATACCTCAAGAAAACCTGCAGAGCCAAATTTTGTCTCGCTAACTTCTCCCAGCCCAACACCTTCCACAGCTCTGCTGCAGGGAAGGCAGGGCAGCACTGGGACCTTTCCTTGGCCCATGCTATGGAACAGCTCCTGGGCTCTCTTGCTCTCGTTCTCAGTGGTGGGGAAAGCCTCTGCTGTGAGCTGGGACACTGAAGCACCAAGAATAGCAGATTCAGGCAGATCCCAGAGCCCACAGTCCTTGTGCCCACTGTTGCTGAGTGACTCTGACAGCCTCTTCTATGGATTTTAAGAGGGACGCAGTGGAGAGAAGCCAGGGTGAACATTCCCATGCAAGGAAAATGAGGTGGCTGTGTCAGAGCAACTGGCACAGGCTGGATCCAGCCCTCCCTTGGGTGCAACAATTCAGCCACGGGTCTCTGGTTTTTTCCTGCAACCCAGCTCAGGGTTTCAGGAACCCTGAGCCCTCTGTGGCCAATGGTGGATGTACTCCAAGCATGAGAAGATATGGCCACAAAAAGCACAGCCAACTACCATGGACTACCTTTCCCAGCAGGGATACAACAAGGGCAGAACAGCACAGAGATGGGGCCACGCACCCCAGAGAGCACAGAGCCTCCCAGATCAGCCTACACACAGCAGCAAGGAGCTGTGAGGGCAAAATAACCCTCTGCCCACCGCTGACATCCCTCACATCCTGACATCATTCACATCCTGATCCTCTCCCAGCACTGGCCATGACTGGGGAGTCCAGGGCACGGGTCATTGAAGGAGGTGTTCACTGTCACTGCAGAGCAGCTGGAGCCCACAGACAACAGCTGAGGGGTGCTGGCCTAAAGCCAGGCACAGGGACATCAGTGGGAGCTGAACTAGAAGAGTCTGGGCTGCGTGAGTCATCCAAGATCAGGCATCCATGACTCCAGAGGGATGAAACGAGGGCAGCTTGGAGAAAGACCAATTGTTGTGTTTAAACCCAGCAGGCAGCAAAACATCACCCAGCCCTCACTCAATCCCCCATGGTGGGATGGGGAAGATGATTGGAAAAAAGGCAAAACCTGTGGGTTGTGACAGACAGTTTGCTAGGACAGAGAAGGAAGGGAAAATAATAATGATAATGATGAAAGAATACACAAACCTAGTGATGCACAAAACAGTTTCTTACCACTCACTGAGAGATGTCCAGTCAGTCCCCAAGCAGCACTCACCACCCCCTGGCTAACTCTCCCCACTTTTTATTGCCCAGCATGCTGCTACAAAGTCTGGAATATCCCTTTGGTCTGTGGGATCAGCTGTCCTGGCTATGTCCCCTCCCAGTTTCTTGTGCCCCCCTCCAGCCTCCTTGCTGGCAGGGCAGCATGAGAGGATGAAAAGTGTTTGGCCACTGCTCAGCAACAACTTAAACATCAACATTATTCTCATCCCAAATCCAAAACACAGCGCTGTACCAGCTGCTAGGCAGAAAAAAAAAAAAAAAAAACTCTGCTTCCAGCTGAAACCAGGACATTATCAAATCAGCATCAGTTTCTTCAAACTGGGGACAATGGGATATGTTCCCATGAAGCTCTGGGGAGTGGAAGCTCTCAGATGGTGGGGACACTGTAACTCTTTTATCTGGGTAACAGGAAGAAAAGAGAAAGAAATAAACCCAGTTCATTTCTTGGAGCTGCTGTCCTTGCAATCCCTCTGTTTTGATTGCAGATATATGGTCTGCTCTGGGTTCTTTGGTCATTCCCTGCTGTGGTGCTATTTATGGCAGAAAGGGGATTTCATCATGTCCCCATGGCCATTCTCAGCAGCCACTCTTGCCCCCTTCCCTGCCTTGTTCCCCTTGGTCTAATAAACTTTTTCTGCTTGGTCCAGTTTCCTTCCTTGCACATCATCACTTACATCATCTCTGTACTTATCTCAGGTTCTATCATTTCCTATTTCCACCCCCTCTGAGAACAGCAATAAACACCACGTACAGCAGTACCTTGGCATAGCACAGGCAGCTGTTCTAAGTGACAGAAACCCAGCCTGGAAATCTAGGATTTCTTTACCACAGGACCCCCACTTGGTAATAACTGGGCACCAGTTCATTAAGAAAATCAGTATTTAGTCCCTCACCCTACAGGAAGATCTAGGCCAAAATAAAGTGAAGATTTGTTAAAGACCCCACTCTGATGTGCCCTCTGCTGCTCCCAACTGGCATTGAAATTCCCTCGTTTCAGAATGATTTATGGCTAAATGCTATCATTATAAAGCAGAAGCAGCCTACTTCTCTGCAAGATAACACTCATTAGGCAGACTTTCTGACTAGATTTTTTTTGCTGTTTCATTGATTATTTTTACATTGTAATGTGCAAAAACCTATTCATGTCTTTATTAGCCTGACTTGTTTCCTACGTTTATGGAAAAGATCTTCCTTTGATAACAGTTGTTATTGCTGGAATGAATGTCAGACCATGATCTACTGTAATACATCTTTCTGAATTGCCTTCTCTAATTTTGTTAGTAGAAAAAAAAAAAAACAAAACAAAACAAAAAAAACCCCACCTAATTTAAAGAGATAAAACCTTCTGGAAGTGGAACATTGCCATTAATTATGATAACAAGAACACAGGTATGAGTTTCTGTGGCTACTGGAGTCTAAGCTTCTTTTTCTAACACAAGAAGAGGTGTATTTTTCTGGAACAGTCTTTCTTCTCTTGCTGAAATTCTGCTGCTTTGAGGGAAATTATTGACATTAATCTCTTTATCCACGATTCCCTTAGGAAAAATGCTGACCAGGATTCAGCAGCTCCAGATTCAGGTTCTGGGTTTGCTATAAATACCCTGTACGACCTTGAGCAAGCCACTGTTGTTCTGTGACTTGGTTTTTCCGTCTGTAAAATGGCAGTGACGATGAATCCTGTGTTTTATTGCCAGCTCTGACATTACACATATCTGCAGGGGAACTGCTCACTGAATCTCCTCACGCCTTGGCGCCTCATCTCTAAAACGGGAATAACAATACTTCTCTTGTCTACTTATTTTGACTACATTTTGTTCATGTTTGGATGTACTGGAGGTACTGTGGGAGTCTGCCCCAGGAAGCAAACAGCACATTTCTCTCCTCTCTCACTCCAGGCACGGTGCAGTTTGACCCTTGAATGTCTGCTGTGTTGTCTGTGGTGGTTTGACCTCTCAGGGAAAGCTGCTCAGCCAGTGCCTGAACTGACTGGCTTGCACTGAGGCACGAGGGAGCACTCACAGAGTGCACTGTGGTAGATAAATTGCAGGGTAACATCATCACTATGGCCAGTAGCAAACATTTAGGGGACAGAACATCTTGAATTCACACTCTCTCTGCCCATCAACATCTAATTACTGCCATACCTCCAGCCCCACAACTTTGCTCAGCTAAGAACCACATCCATGATGCTAGGAGTCCCACCTGGATCTAAAATTATATATACCCTACAAGGAAGAGACCACTAACACATTTTTATATTCGATAGCTCCATTTAAAACCAGAATATCCTCATGTGACTGCTGGAGAGAGAATTAGGGTAAGCAGAGATATAAATGTCTACAATGAGCAACCTTTTATCTTTGCTGCAGAGGTGACCTACACCACGGTGACACAGAAGATTTAATATAGTGCCCAGCTGAGGGGAGGAATTTTGCACAATATTAGATGACAGAGTTGTTCCATTGTTTAAGTACCACAGGCATTATTAGTCTGTCACAAGACTGGGGTACAAACTCATAGGCTGTGCCTCTCACATCTGCCTTTGAACAAGGTTGCCTGTGTAATTATGTATGTGAAGTATGTCTGCCTGTAAACACCAAATTCATGCAGCTGAATTTTGATTAAAAAATTCCTCCCAGCCCTCCAAGCAGACACATCAGTCTTCACTGCCAACCCAGCTTAAAGTAAGACCTGATTCCACCTGGATTGATTGCATTTCAGTAGTAGGGGAGGAGTACAGACACATTTGCAGGATCCAGTCTGCCATTTTTCAGTGTGCAGAAGAGCAGCTGAACTCAGGGCAACACTTGATGTTGAGTGAAAAAGGACAGAGCCTCTTTAGAGATGTGAATTTCTTTATTATTTAAACATCCACTATTTAGTGTCTCTGCATGACCAAATCATTATTCTTTTTTAGATGTTTTTTCTGGAATTCTCTAGATGCCACAATCTGCTGTTAAAATGCTGGTACAGTTAGATCAATATGAAAAGCCAGTTTGTTCAACAGCAGTTTTCCAAGCAGTTACAGAATGTCAGCTGTTTGAACCCAGAGAAAATAACAGCTCTCCTCTGTTTATGTTTCCAATGGGTGCATTCAGATTATAGCTCATCAAAATGTAGACATTATGGGCAACTATGTCTCATTTTCTTGTAAGGAAGCTGGAACACCAAGAGCTGGTTGAGAAACCAAGGGACTGAATTCTAAAAGCAGCAGAGGCAGTTCTTGCTCCCATCTCCCTGCCTTGCAGCACCATCTACAGAGCTGCTGTCAGCATCACACCCACTGCAAACCTCGGGAAGCTCCAGTTCCCTGGACAAACCAACCCTGGCTCAGCGATTAACCTGCTCGGGAAACTGCAAGTTTGACAGCCCTAAAACCTGAAATCCTTCTGCAGCAAGATAAAGGCAAGAATATGATCGATTTTCCCATGTGCCCCTCAATTCCCGTGCAGAGAATGCACCTCTAGCAATGACAGAGGAAACCCAGACACTTTGCTGGCTTTTTCCCTAGAAACTTTGCTGCAGAAGAACTTCCCTGGCAGAGAAGTGCTCCATCTGCAAAAAGAATGGTGGGATTTTTCAGGGCAAAATGCACTTCATGGTCCATTAATCCTGAATTTGGCACAAGCTGATTGCTCAGGCTTCAAAAGAGTGCAATATTTCACCTCCTCCGTGTATCTCCTCAATTACACAAGATAAAACCTCGTGGGGATTGACCTTCATCTGATCACTGGAGCATGAGGTCTGCTTGCCCTTCACATGGCCTGGGTACCCAAACACTGATACAAGGGCTGGACCACAAAGAAAGAGTTTTTAAGCACAAGCAAAGGAGTTTGTAGTTTAAAAACTGGAGTTTGAAACATGTCTCTGATTAACTTGCCATTTAAAAAAAAAATAAAATAAAGTATGCTTATCTATTCACCTCGAAATAGAATGTTCTTCTGAATATGGAGCGGTTTTTTCCACCAGAAGCCAGATCCAAATGCCACAGTAGTAACTGGAAAGTTCCCCACCAGGCCCTGGCTGTGGGAGGAGGTGGGTGCAGGAATGTGCCAGTGCAGGCAGCATTGCAATCTCATGGCTCACTGGGAGCAGCAGGAGAGAACAGACACCAAAAAAGCAGATAAAAGGGCAAAGCAAGACCCAGGCTCCAAACCTACAGCAGAGGGCTTAGGCACAGACACGCAACAGCTCTGACTCTCACCAGCACACACCCAGGGAGATGTATTTAGGGGGGTGTGCTGTCTTAGGAGGGGAAAATATGATCTGGGGTTTTAGATCAGATCGAGTGCAACATTCTACTGTGGTTGTTTGCCCTTGCACGCCTGTAGGGAGGACACGCCAGGACCCAATTCTCCTGATGGTTGAACATATTCTTCTCATTTCCAGCCTACATTTATTCATTACCAGGCAGAATAGAACTACCAGCTCTTACCTGTTATGAAAACCAACTACTTTACAAAGTCATTGGGTCAGTCCAGCACTGTCCACCTTCAGTAAATAAATCCATGTTGCCTTTTAGCCCATTTCTCTCTGCCATCATGTCTGCTATTATTCTTTCTTGCTAAATTTATCCCAAAGTCTTGTATTTTATTTGGATCAGACTTCAAGCATTTTCCCTCTTTAAAAGCTGGAAGAACTTTTCCTCTTCTCTAATTGTGTTGTGTTGCTCATGCAGGGATGCAGTTACTCAGCCAGATATAAAGTGCTCTTGGATGTCTGAGTCAGAAATTGGAATATTCCAGCTGAAAGGTGTCTATAGCCATCATTTAGCCCAAATCATTGTCGCATTATGATCTTGATGATTTGTTCCACTTGGATGAGGTAATTTCTGTCTCCATGCATTCATTTCCTCTGTGTACATTTCCACTACATATTATACATTCATTTGTGTCCTGCCTCTCCCCCTCTCACCACCTCTCCCCCTCCTCTCCTGCTATGTATGCCTGAAGAACATTTTGCTATTTGTTTTAATTTCCTTTGCAAGATCTACCTTAGCTTTACTTCTGGCACATTTCCCTTTATGCCTACACTTCCTAACTTCTAAGACGCAATTTTCTTTGATTAATCCTTTTTTCCATTCCTTCCACTCCCTTTGCTTATTCCTAATATCCACTTTGAAGTGGTTATTCACCAAGTCTCGACCCATTCCTTGCAGAGTTTTATCCCTCTGTGCACCAGTCCCAAATAATTTTTATAGCCCCTGCATAAATTCCAAGCCTGCCCAACATCCAAAACTTTCTAAGCTGGCAAAAATCAGAAAGCAAAATATGTTAATTGCTGCTATGTACCAACTTCCAGCATGTTGGGCTTCGTACCAGGTTCATGTTCTCCATCCAAATGAGATATTCCAATAATTTTTTTTCTAAAAGATCATAGCAAGACCACTGATGGCAGGAGCCATTTCTCTTGACCTCCAGCCACAGCAGCAGTGCCAAGAGAAGGCAGGAAGGTCATTAGCTGTTCTCATAGTATAAAAATTGTTACAGTAGATTAAAAATTAGCATGAAGAAATGAAGCACACACATACATTTTTAAAGCCTTTGTCAGGCAGCCAAAGTGAAAGCAGATTTCACCAGACCACGAAGAATGAAATGCGTGCGTTAGGCCTTGGATGGCTCGAGCTTATTTCTTTGCTAAATTCCAAGTTTCAGGTCTCTCCTGCTGAGGCAGAAGGGCTGCTTAAGAAAACTCCCCAGATACCTTATAATAGCAGAGAGAATTTTTTTCTCCCTATTTTTCACAGTACAAGTTTTCCCAGGCAGTTAAATAAAACGAGATAACGTTTCCAGAAAACATGGCTGTGATTACAGTCCCTGTCCCACCACATGGGTGAATATTCCTTGGTTTGGGAGGGAGTTTTGGGGATTTCAGCCAGGGAGTCTCTCCTGAAGATCTGTGGGCAACAGCTCCCTGGCTGTGCTGGGCAGCAGGGGCTGATTCCATGGGGGATTTGTCAGATGTCCCTTGGAATAAAGGCATGGGATGAACCGGAGGGAGCCCGACACTGCCACATCTGCCCCACACTGGGACTGACAGAGCAGCTGGGAAAAGCCATTTTAGTCACCGTGTTAAAAAAATCTCTTCTGAAAAGTCAAACCCCCTATTGCATTTTCAAATGGCTTGTTCACCTTCTGGGTTTTTAATGGCTGGGATTAGAAAAATAAAATTAAAAAAAGCCATGAGTTGTTTGGAAAACAGAAAATTCAGTGGAAGCAAAGGAAGGGTGGGAGGGATTCAGAAGTAAAAAACAAATGGGATGTGGGCATGGAAGTGGGGATGGATAAGGGGCTGGACTGGGGATAGACTTGGGGATGGACGTGGGGTGGATGTGAAGATGGACATGGGGCTGGACGTGGGGCTGGACATGGGAAAGAACGTGGGGTTAATGTGGGGCTGGACATGGAGATGGACGTGGGGATGGCCATGGGGATGGCCATGGACATGGGGATGGCCATGGGGATGGTCATGGACATGGACATGGGGATGGCCATGGACATGGACACGGGGATGGCCATGGGGATGGACACGGGGATGGCCATGGGGATGGACACGGGGATGGACATGGACATGGGGATGGCCATGGACATGGACACGGGGATGGCCGTGCAGATGCACACGGACATGAACACAGACATGCACACGGACACGGACATGCACACAGACATGCACATGCACATGCACACAGACACGCACACACACACACACACTCACACGCACACACATGCACACACATGCACACACACGCACACACACACTCTCACACTCACACGGGTGCTGCAGCCCCGCGCCCCGGAACTCTGCTGTCGCGGCCGCGGCGCCGGCCGGAGCGGCGCGGCGGGGGCGGAAGGCGGCGGGCGCTGCACAACGCGGAAGTGCCGGGGCGGGCCGGGCGATGCGCGCCGCGCCGCGGGGCGCGGGTGGGGTGCCGGTCCGCCAGGGCCGGCCCGGCCCGGCCTCTGAGGGTCCGGCTCGCGGCTCGGGCGGGTCTCCGCCCGGCCCTCTGAGGGCTCCGGCTCGCGGCTCGGGCGGTCTCCGCCCCGGCCCCTGAGGGCTCCGGCTCGCGGGCTCGGGCGGGTCTCCGCCCCGGCCCCTGAGGGCTCCGGCTCGCGGGCTCGGGGGGTCTCCGCCCCGGCCCTCTGAGGGGCGGCTGCCGCGGGCCGGGCTCGGGCCCGGCGGGGCGGGGGGCCATGGCCACCCGGCGTCTCACGGACGCGTTCTTGTTGTTGCGGAACAACGCGGTGCAGAGCCGGCAGCTGCTGGCCGAGCAAGTGAGTAGTTTCGGCTCCTCCAGCCCTCTGAATTCACGTAGCATGGCCGCTGCGGTGAGTCTCCTCCCTTCATCCTTCTGTACTCGCCGCGCCCCGGGCGGCCGGGCCCTGCCCTGCCCTGCCCTGCCCTGCCCCGGCCTCTCCCCGCCCGGTTCCCCCTTCCTCCGAACCCTCCCCTCGACCCCCTCCTCCCTGACCTTCCTCCCTCTGCTCCTCCCTCCCCACCCTGTTGGTTCCTTTTTCCCACTCCTTCACGTTAAAGGAATAGAAGAGATCTGCCTGTGCTGCTCTGTTCGCTCCCTGCATAATAAATCAGTTGCTGTTCTGACAGCTTCGTGTTAGCATTGACAGGAGGGTTTTCGTGCCTCCTTACCTCCAAAAAGAAATAAATTCATAAAGCAGAACTCTTCTATTCACCTCACTGTGGGCACTGTTAAATACACTGGTGTAGTTTATTCCCATTGCTTAAATTTATCCATAACTTGCTCTGATGTCCATTGCCCTTTTTATTTATCGTGAAATACAAACAATACTCAAACACATCTGTGAGAGGGGCATCAGTAGATTCTAGTGTAACTCCTCTGTACAGAACTCCCAAAAGTTACTGGTTCAGAAACAATTTCTGTAACTTTTTTTAGGTTTTGAGCTAGTCAGGCTGTGATGGGCTGCTTGGCAGCTCAGCTCTGCTAGGGTTTTCACACTTTCTGTTTAAACTCATCATTTATTTGTCATAGCCACCAGGAAATATCTGCTGGCAGCCTCATCACTCTATAGCTTTCCATTAATGCATTTTTGTTAGGACAAGCAGTGCTTCCTGTTGCTGTCAATGGTCTTTGCTCATTGCTAACTTTATTACACCTGTGTCTAACAAGCTGTGTATTAAATTGCATTTGCAGAACAGGAAATGTCAATAGTAATTTGTATTTTACATGTGTACTTTGGCCCTGCATTTAGTCCTTGTTCATTTTATTTATGTCATTTCTGTAGATCCTTGGGTTTTTTAAAATACCACCTGGAAAAAGTAGTGATATTTTAAACTCACTACTCATGAGCAATGAAACTGCACTTTACTCAGCAGCCAGTACAATAACAGTTAGCACCTACATCAAATATTTATTAGCAGTGTTTGTTAGCATTAATTGAAGGGTTTTGCTGGGCTGCTCACTGAAATGCACTGGAGGCTCTCAGTGACTGGAAACTGTCCATCTGGGCAGTGGGTGAAAGGAGTAAGTTTTGGCCCTGGAGAGCTTTTCAGAGTCCCACAGTCCCACCAGTGAACTGTTTGAGCAAGGAGTGGGGTTTGTCAGTGTGAGCTGTTTCTTTTAGGTGCCTGTCTCTGCCAAGTGTGGCAGGCTTCCCTTGGGTGGTGCCCCCAGGCAGAGCTGCCGTGTGCCAGCAGAGCAGGGTGGGCAATTCCAGCCCAGAGTACTTCAGCTTCCCTCAGTTCATCTCCTGCTTTCTCCTCCAGAAATCCCTTGCTGTGAGAGCTCTGTCAAGACTTGCATTCCTAAAGTCAGACAGTCAAAGCATCTTCAGCAGTAGAGTCCTGTTCCAAAAGCTTGGGGGATCTCATAAGAGGCCTTCAGTTGATGATGCTTTGTTGAACCACAAGGATTTTGCCAATTTTAGGTCTGACTTTGTTAATCTTGGAGTGAAAGATCCTATTGCTCCCACATCCCCTCCACAGTGCAAGGACTGAGGATCAGGGAAGGTGCAGATACCTGTCCTTGTGGGTTTTGCAGATACCTGTCCTTGTGGGTTTTGCAGATACCTGTCCTTGTGGGTTTTGCAGATCTCCTTGGGCAGGGGTGGATGTTCCCTGAAAGCAGAGCACAGCTCAAGCATGTACAGAAGTGACTGAACACTTGCTTTTGCATTTTGTCTTTTGCTGTGTGTTTGATCCTGAGAGAACTGGGGTGCCTATCAGTAAATGTCCTACAAAAGCCTCTGTGTGCCCCCTCCAGTCATGGTCCAACCCAGTGGGTGCTGAGTGCTGCAGGCAGGCTGCCCTTGCTGTCATTCTCCACTGTGTTCTATTGCAGCTTTTCTGCCTGACATTTCAGTAGTTAGAAACTTCACTGTACAATTACTTTGTAAAACAAACCAAGCTCTGCACTTGATCTCTTATGTTCTTGCTGTTTACCAAGGAACTGAAATATTTTTTTTAAAGTTGGTGCATTAGCAAAATGCTGACTTAAAGTGCAATATCATGATGTATTTATTGATTAACCATGTCTTAAAAGCCAGATTGTTTGTTCTTGGTAAACCATCATGCTTTAAAAATAAATCAGTATTTTCTCAACTGACCATGCCCTATATCTGTCCTATGTCTCTTTTTTCCCTTTTATCTTTTGCTGTCTCTAACTGGATGGGGCTGATGGGATCCACAAATCACTTCAGGAGCTGGATGAGGTATTGTTTTTCACATTTTATTCTGCCATGGTGCATCAAACCTACATCACTGAGCTAAAATACTCTTTCTTTATTGTGCTAGTCTATAGAATTTCATTGCATAGGATGAAGTGTCTGTGCACAGTAGAAGGACAGGCTGCATAGAGAAATCAAGCATTTTGTGATGTTATATTGTGAATAGATTAACGTATGAACCTGACTTACTGACTTTGCACAGTGAAAACCTTTAACTGTTCTTCATGCTGTGCATAAATTATGTAAACTTTATTGATCAGGAAATAAGGTCAGGGATAAAGAAATTGCTTTCAAGAAAGAGATGCTCAGGAAGGAAGGGAGATTTTTCTTTTTTTTTTTAAAGAGATGGGGTAGGGTAGCACAAAACTTTCCAGACCTGGTAAAGGAAAATTACAAATTTGGGAGAAACTAGGAAGGGAAGTGTTTGTATGAAAGCTTTCTCAAGTAATTAGTTGATGTTGTAAGTGGCATCATTGATGATCATCTGCAGTACTGCCTTGGCTATTTGTGTTTAGCACAATTTAATTATCACTAACCAAGTAATTTAACCATTTGAGTTGCATGTCAGTTTGCAAGAGTGTTCGTTCTTCAAAATAACGTTGCTTGAGAACAAGCAGTCACAATAAATGTTTTTTCTGTGATTTTCCCAAATGCAGTTTTCAAACTTGCCAGGCCCAAGCTGAACTGTGCTGCAACATTAGCTGTGAAATGCCCAATAGAAACATCCCAACACGACTTGAATTCTCACTGCAGCGCCATTTTTCCTCCTGGAAAATTTGCTGAGAATTTTTTTCTAGGAGTAGCTCTGATTCCATGATCTGGATCATGATTTGAGACTCTGCAGGAGGTGGGAGGTCATTAGCACGGAGGGACAGAGCAGGAGACGAGAGGTCCGATGAGGAGCACACACTGCTGCGGTTCATTCCACGGCAGCCCAACCTGCCCCTTTTGTGCAGCTGAGGGGTTTGGACCCAATCCCGAGGAAGCTAATGTGCTGTGTGTCCCCTGCAGCTGGCTGACGACCGCATGGCCCTGGTGTCAGGGATCAGCCTGGACCCCGAGGCCGCCATCGGGGTCACCAAGCGCTTGCCCCCCAAATGGGTGGATGGGGCAGACGAGGTGAGTGCTGGGCTGGGCTGGGCTTCCCACACAGGGATTTGCTAGTGCTGTCACTCACATGCTCTAGTTTTGTAGCAGAATAATAGTGGAAGAAAGATTTAACTAAGAATTCTAGTTTGAAGCTGGTGAGGGGTCCAGTTGAACAGACCCTGAAATGGTGGAGATGAGCAGTGCAGTGTTTGAAAAGAGGAGACATTAGTGTCTTCTAGCAGGAGGACTTTCCTGCCTCTGCAGTCTGGATGCCTTGCAAGTTAGGGAAATATTTGGACAAACACAAGAGAATGATTCTGGAAGCATCCAGTTAAAAACCTTTTCCAGTATTTGGAGTGTGAAGCTATTCTTGGCTTTCAGAAAATCCTTTTTTTTAAATGTACACTCAGAACGCATGTTGGCTCATCAGTTTATGTGGACAGAACCCATTGTTGCAGAAAGATGCTTAGTCTCCTTTTCACTGCTATCATAATCATCCTTACAGATTTATTTTTAATTACTTGGTTGAAAGCACGGAATTTAACTTCTACTGCTGAGTTGAGGCTATTCAATTTCTGACAGAGTTGAGTGTGTGACCTGAATTTTCATTTATTTTTTGGGAAGTTGGCTAAATCTTCTTGCTGTGATGCTGTATAATTATAAAAATTTTATTCCAACTTAATGAAGCATATTTTAAAGCAGCAGTCTTGTGTAAGATTAATTGAGTAGGTTTTAAGAAGCAGCAAACTCAACATCTATGAAGAGTATTCAGTTTCTTAGTCAGCTTTTTATGTGGCTTTTAATAATATTTGGTCTGCCTTTTATGTTACAGATTTCTCTCAATGATTTTTGTCTAACATTTGTCAGAACCTTTTCCCCTGAAGCATGAATTAATTCCCTGTCTTCCTGTTGGGCTTTCTGTTTTAGATTCAGTATGATATTGCCCGGGTTAAACAGAAGATGAAAGAATTAGCCAGTCTTCATGATAAACATCTAAACAGACCCACACTGGATGACAGCAGTGAAGAGGAACGGGCAATAGAAATAACAACCCAGGAGATCACACAGGTACAGAGTGCTTTGGGTCCTAAACCTCCAGTTTGGCAAACCTGTAATGCATTAGGATGAGGCATTTGCTCTGAGGAAAGGATTTATTTCGTGATCAGTGTTGGAGCAAGCCAGAAATCCTGGGCTCTGCTCTGAACTTCCCAACGAGTCCCTTAAACCTCCCCATTCTTTCCCTTACCTGTTTGATTTTCTACTTGGAACAGGATTGGGAGATTAATCAAATCAAATTTAGAGTTACCTCAGAGAAATCTGTATCTGCAGATGTCCATTCTGAGGCTTGCAGTGCAGCTAATTAAAATGAAGCAAATGTCTTTGGTCAGAGGGAGTTGTGTTACTCTGCTACCTTGTTAGCTTGAAGTTATTTGTTCATTTATGTTCTGTTTCCATTTTAAAAATTGTGTGAGGCAAATGAAAAAAAATACTTAAAAAAATATAGAAATCAAAACATTAGTGTGACAGCTTTGCAGTGTGCAGTTGAAGGTGTGTGCTGCTGTGTGTTTCTCCACTAAAGGAATTGTTTTCTCAGTTATTCCACAGATGCCAGAGAGCAGTCCAGGTGCTGCAGAGCAGGTCACGCACTTGTACAGAACAAGAAGCACGTGTTCTCAGGAATGTAGTGTCTTCCTTAGCACAGGCCCTTCAGGACCTCTCCACCAACTTTAGGCATGCACAGTCTGACTATCTCAAACGTAAGCATTAGAGATGGAACAGTAATGCAGGGGCCCCTCCTGTGGAAGGCACTCTCTGAGGTGTGCTTGTTTTCTTGGTTGGGAAAACTGAAACACAGAAGGGTTAAGTGATGCACACAGGACCAACTAGAGGTTAGAATTGGAGAGTTTCTGGTTCACAGCCCATGTTCAAACTGCTTTGTTCTACTTCTTTTACTTGTTGCTAAAGAAGAAATGTCATAGTTGAGCATTTCAACACAGCAGTATTTCATCCATCCACATTTTTAATGCGTTTTGGTTCTCAAATTGTGGTTTGCAAAGCTGCATCTGTTTCACTGGTGAAGCAGCCACTGCTCCTCAGCCATGATGCCTGCTGCAGATGGCAGGCTGTGATAGATAAAGCTTAAGAGCTAGTCTGTAATAAATTAAAATTCTGCATCCATAAACAGATTGGAAGTAGAACCATTTCTGTTTAAAAGTAAAATTTTGGTCGATTCTCTTTTAAGCGGAGGCAGATTATTTTAATCTTGAAGGAAACCCTCAAAAATTTTATTTTCAAATGTAACGTTGATATTTCTTCCTCCTGTGGTATAAATGGCACAGGTGGAACTGAGGATCACAGTTCAGAAAAGGAGTGTTCCTAAGAGAATTTGTTACAAAATAGCCTGGAGTGATCACACTTTAAGGCTCTTAACTTTCCTAAATTTTTTAACTTCATGGAACATCACAACTTAAAAATCACTGATTTAATCAGCCTTGCCAGTCTGGTTGAATTTGTTATGTTTTTGTTAAATAATAAGTCTGACAGTTAAAATTTAAATATTGTGATTCATGTAATTTACTACTCAGATTTTCTTTTTCGTGTTTTTCTGTCTTGATCTTTAGACCTTACCTTCAGGTTATAGTGTGCTTAAATATCATGCTCAAACATAGTTTGTCTTTTACAGGTATGAAGAATAGAGAAGAAAGGTCCAAACACTTCTTTGACACCTCAGTCCCCCTGATGGATGATGGGGAGGATGATACACTTTATGATAGAGTAAGTTAAGATGTTATTACACCAATTCAATATGAATTGCATTTTCTCTTCTCAGATTATAAATATCTGAGTTATGAAATCTTTTTATCCTTTTAATTATTTCTAGAGTTTCCTTGTCGTTAATATTAGTTCAACATGTAAATCTTACATTTCAACAGGGTTTTACAGATGACCAGCTGGCATTGGTGGAGCAGAACACACTGATGGTGGAAGAGAGGGAGCGAGAAATCCGTCAGATTGTGCAGTCAATCTCTGATCTCAACGAAATCTTTAGGGACCTGGGAGCAATGATAGTAGAGCAGGTACATTGAGAGCACACTGTTAGTAAGAAATGGGATATTCCATGTAGGCTGAAGGCTTCCAGACTCACTTTTCCTAATTTAATTCTTCATGCTCAGATTTACTCTGCTTGAAAACTGCCACAAGTTGAGTTAATGAAAATAAATGAATAAAAATTCAACTGGTAATGTGGGTTAGAATTAAAAAAAGAAACAAAATCTAGAAAGCCAAAGTTCTCCTGGTTATTTCTCCCAGAGATCAGTTTATGTTGAATTTGTCAGCCAAAAGCACCTGGTCTGGGATTAAGATGATTATAAGGGATGTGATGTGCGATGGTGACAGAGCTGCTGTTAGGAACTGAGCAAGGAGGTTGTTTAATGAAGTCCCAATTAGTTGTGTAAAGCTTCATTGTTTACATAGTTCAGGAGCTGTTTGCTGTGAGTGTTGTTAATTACTCTGCTGCTTATGATAACATTTGCTTCATGAAGTTCGTTTAGGTTCAATTTTGTGCTTGTTTTCTCCATTTTATTTAGGGAACAGTTCTAGATAGAATTGACTATAATATTGAACAGTCATGTATGAAAACTGAAGAGGGTCTAAAACAACTGCATAAGGTAAGCTGATGGAATACTTAAGCCATTTTGCATATCTAATAATCTTTTATAATTAAATGGCTATTAAGTTATTCAGTCAATTTTCTGTTGGACTTTGTCCCTTTTAGAAATTCCTTCTGTACTGTATGAAATGTCCAGCTGTACTGTAGGAGGAGCTTGCCCTATAACTTCTGTTAATGTCCTGCTTGATGCCTCGAGTTAATTTCTTAAATGACTTTCTGGGCATCCAACCAATGTGCTTTGATATTTATATTGCTGACCTGGTGGGACCTGTCTGCAATTCCTTCTCTGACTGAAAAGCCAGGCACTTGGGAATAGGGCTGGTTATTGGGTACCTCACTGCAGATTTTAGTTTGAAAACATTATCTCAATCATGTGAGCAGAAAGAATAATTATTAATGTTTTCTCTTACCATCTGACACTTGTTAGATGTCAGGTCCAACCTCTTGCTTTAATGTGAAGCTTTTGCTATGAACACCTGGAAAGCTGTTAAAACATTGTCTCACCAGATCAGAGTTTTGTGGTCATTTTGTTTTGGTTTTATTTTGAAGGCTTACTAATTAAAACAAAAACACAAGCTTTGTTTTGTTTAGCTTTTATTAGTGGACTTTCATTTGGCTTTTGGGGAGTTTTCTCTGTGCTGTGTCCTATTAATTCCCCTGGGAAAAGGAGGAGAGGGATGAGAAAATATGGTTAGAAGAAAGAAGGAATGAAGCAGAACACTTGAGAACCATCTCAAAAATGAAGTTTTCAGTTCTAATTGAAATTAAATGAAAATGCACAGCTGACCAGGTACAACAAATGTGCCTATTCAAAAAGGAGGTTTGTTGTGAATTTTCCAGGGATCTTACCTCAGCAAGCTGAGTCTTTAACAGGGGTGGATGTGACTTCAGTGCACATTTACCTTCCCTGGAGCCTCTGGTGCAGATCAGAGTTACTGTGTGGGAATTGCCTGCAGTAAACATGGTGTGAGATGTCAGGTTACCAAAGAACAATTTGAGACACATGGACTTCACTTACATTAAACAGGAGTCTGCATTTCAGCCTTGCAGAAATCTAATTATTAACTCTTTCCTCTCTGTTTTATAGGCAGAGCAATATCAAAAGAAGAATCGGAAGATGCTTGTTATTTTAATTTTGTTTGTTATAGTAATTGTCCTTATTGTTGTTCTTATTGGTGTAAAGTCACACTAGGTTTCGCTTCATTTTCTCATTTTTGGAGTTTCTGTGAACTTTTTTCCCAATGTGAATGGATGGACCTGCACTCCAGAAAAGCTGCCTTTGAATGTACGAGCCCTTGTGGTGCAACGTCTGTGCAATGTTTCTGTAGAATTCTTCAAAGTACAAGTCTGGTGATCTGTGAGGTGTTTGTAAGGATTATATGGAAAATGTCAGGAAATTTGATGCTCCCACACGAAAAAAAAAATTTGGTGCTCTATGCAGAGGTATTTTGAAACACAGTACTTAAGAATAATTAAAAATTGAAGTTTACCAGTGACTACAGTAATTAGTGTGTTACTGTGAACAAAAATGTGTTGTCTTCTATATTCTTAATGTCATAATTGTTACAAGCTTCAAATTTAAACCATGTTACTGAGTCAATGGGACTGAATATCAAAAATTGATCTTGATGTAAAATTTGTTGAGACACAAAATTGTTTGATTGAATGCCCTTTCTTCCAGACTCAAAAAAACTCCAAAGAACTGGATAGACAGCTAAAAAGGAAAGCTTTTAGCAACCAGGACATAATCCAACCCCTCTGATCTTAATTTAGATACTGCACCATTACTAAGAATCAGTGGTACTTGATCTTGTAAATAACAAGATGTAATCACTGACATAATTTAACGTGTTTAGTTAATTAAAAAATTTTCTGAGCTTGAGTAATCATGGGAATGATTTTCCTTCATTGGGATGATCACATTTTTTTCATGCATTTTTTTTTAGTTTTGAGTATAGACGTTACATGAGAGCAGTGAAGTTAAGCTGAAAAAATGGAGTAGAAACCCAAAAAGAGAATCTCTCTGGCCTGCTGCAGTGGGTCTTGAATGTTTCAAACTGTAGCTGCTGTATAAATTGTTTATTTTACAGTGCATTTGTCCCTATGGGTTATGTTTTTTGTACAAGAAGTGGCTTCACTACAGTAGATATTACATCCATTTTCCCTGACAGAAAATTCTCTTTCAGATGTCTGCCTGGGAGAGGATGTGTTCGTGGTCCTTTACTGACCATGAGAGGTGTCATGCAAGTGACATGTTACAAGGCCTTCAGTGGAGAATTTGGGGTTTGCACTGCTTTTTTCAGTGGGAAACTTTGCTGCAGGCTGTACAACAGAAATTAAGGCAACATATAAGTAATAGAATCTCTTAATTTAATTCAGGCCCGAAGTGGTGTGCAATTGTAGAGGCCTTGTCTTAATATTTGTAATATTGCTTTTTTATATGTTTGGGGTTTGGTTTTTTTTCCCCAAAGGGACTGTAACTTCCTTCATTTTTTGACTGATACAAGTGCTCCCCATAGACCTGCAGAGATGCTCTGCTCCAAGCCCCAGAAGTGCAGTTTCAAAACACTATGAGATTGAAGTTGCATCTGTTGCCTGCCCCGAATTTCTTTACTCTGTGCTAAAGAGGACTTGAGACCTGGCTTTAAACTGACCATTTTCAGGGATGGACCTGAAAGCAAAGACTGCAAAACCATGAAAGCCTTGGCGTTCTGTGGGGCTTAGGAAAAGCTTTGTACCACTCATGTTACCTCTAGAGAAAGGGGATGTTGGAACCACCAAAACTGCCAGTTCAGACTCTTCATTGAATTCAGGAAGCAAATTGGTGAAAGGAAGAATGAGGCTTGTGTTGGGTGTGCAGCTCCCCTGTTCTGGTGATAGATCTTTCAATGATCATGAGTAAAACTACTGTCTCCCTCGTGCTGTCTGCATCACTTGGTGTGAAGCAGCAAATTGCTATAATTTAATATACTGTATTTGCAACTTTCTCTCTAACATGAGATCGTGTTATTTATTTCTGTCTTGACCGGTGCTTCTGACATTTTATCATGGCAGATGGTTTCAAAGAAGTAATAAAACACTTCCAACCTAATTGGGCAATTATTCTTTTTTTTTTTTTTTTTAATTAAATTATAAACTGAAACATACTTTTGTGATGTTAACATGTTTCTGTTCTTCATAATAAATGAAGGTGGCAGTGATACGAAATATCTTTTTTTTTAAAAAAGTAACTTTCTGTAGCACAGTGTCATTTGCATTGTCAAGAGTTATTTCCCTTGAGTTATGCCTGCTCTCTACCTATTTTCTACCCAACTTCTGTATGAGAAAGTGCATTTTTAATGAGGTTAAACTCAGGTGTCAAGTGTCCTATGTAACTTGAGCTGGAATTTATTGAAGCCTGATTCTGTTGAGGAAGAAAACTCGGGACAGGCTGGATCCTAAATCATTGCTGGTTTGTGGCTTATCCTGAGTCGGTCTGAATAACTGTCAGCAGTTCAATCAAACCTGTGCTCTGTGGGAGTATCCCCACAAAAGGGGATATCTGTGTGTGCCTTTGGGCAGGGAAAGCCCAGAAAAGCCACAGCAGCTGCTGCCTCCTCAGGTATCCCAGGAGCTGCCTGAGCCTCCTGCCTCTGCTTCTGCCCAGCCCTGGGAATCTCTGTGTGCTGCTGCAGGCCAAGCTGGGGTCCTCCCTCAGCCTGGGGCTTCTTGAGGGCTGCTGGATTCTCCTCAGCCTCTGTGGAAGCTCAGATTCTGTACAGAAGAACAGAACAGCATTGCTGAAGCATCTCCCAAGGATTCATGTCTCCTGACCTGGTGGGAATGGCCTGTAAAGCTGTGGGCTTGTACACAGTTTCTCCATTAAAATGCATGTGAGCGTGCAAAAAATGAGCTGCAACCTGTTAACAGGAATTATATGCCAAAAGGACAGTATTAAAAGCACTGTAATAGCAAATTTATTGTTACCGCGAGTTTTCTCTGGAAACTGAACAATGTGGCAGAATTGGTTTTTCAGTTGCTGATTTTTGGAATGTGCTAAAAATTGGAATATCCGTACTTAATGCCATGTTCACTGCTTAGATTTCATTGATTTAAGGTTTGCTTTTATGGACCACAACACAAAGGAGTCTTAACTCTTTCGATTAAGTGTTTGGAAACTCTGCTTTTGGTACAGCCTTGCAAAATTTAAGTTCTTGGATAGGTGACAGTGAAACTGATTTTTTTTTGGAAAAAATATGCTTGCTATTTAAAAAAACCCAAACCAAACAGCCACCTTAAACAAAACTCATTAAAACGGGGAATTCATTATAATTTTGCATATTAATTATGATGGGTTGAGTAGGATTATATTTTACTGGCTTATTCCATGAATACTTGTAGAGGATCAATAACTGGAAGACAGGTCCTTGCTGCAGCATCTGCTGAAGCTCAGACAAATAGAAACGTTTGCAGTTTGGTGGTGGGACGTTCACAGGAAGTTTCTGTAGATAAAATTGATTACCTCAGTCCATTTTCTCCACGAGGATCCTCCTCTGCTGCCCTTAGCTGCAACAAAAGGATCGTGGGCTAGGTGAGTGTTTCCTACTGTTTTATTTGTTTTTCAGGTGCTGTGGATTCAGGGAATGTGCTGGGTTTGGACTCCTAGAGCAGCAGAACAGCAGATTTTGAACTCAATGATTGTGAGCTTACTGCCCGGAGGAATCATTGGAGTGTCTCAATCCTGAAGTAATTGCTGTGTGTCCTCTCACTGCCACGTTGATCTTACGTGTTGGGATAACAGGGGACCCCCGAGCAGTGTATTTTCTGTGGCTCAGTAAAGAGACTCGTTAAAGTTGGAGCCCGTGTATTGAATTACCGTCCTGCCTGTGAAGATCCACGTCCGACCTCTGCAACAGATGTTCCTGCAACTTTTATTTTCAATAAAGTTTCTGAGATATCCCTTCAAAGACCTTACTCTAAGGAAGTGTTGGGGCTTTTTCTGGAGTTCATCCTGGGTTTTGGGGTTTTCTTTTTAGGTGTATTTCCATCATACGCATCAGAATTCCCCTCTCCCGCGTAGGGGGAGGAGTGCACAGACCTTCCCGCTCTCCTGGCTGCAGATCAATGAGCATCAGCCCGCCCGTGGAATGGTCACGGCACCACAGCCGCCCGAGCCCCGGGAGCGTTCTGCCCGCGCTCCCAGGGACGGGCGGGCATTGTCGGGCTGGCAGCGCGGGCAGGAGCCGCACTCGGCGATCTCTGCGGGGTCCTTCCGACCCAGCGCCTGCCGGTAACTATCCGCTGACCAAACATTAACAGGAGCCGCTCGGCAGCTACAGAAAGATCCGGACGAACACCGTACCCTCTTGCACCCCACGCTGCGAGCGCGCTGTGGAGACGGGCGCTGGCCGAGCGCCGCCCGCCGCCCGCCCGGGCCGTGCCCGGCGCTCCCGCGGCACCGGCGCGTCCCGCCCCGCGGAGCCGGGGCCGGCCCGGGGCGGGGCGGCGCGGCCGGGCCGGGCAGGAAGATGGCGAACGTGCAGCTGGAGTTCCAGGCCAGCGCGGGCGAGGCGGACCCGCAGAGCCGCCCGCTGCTCGTGCTGGGGCAGCTGCACAACCTGCACCGCCTGCCCTGGGCGCAGCTGCGGGGGAAGCTGCAGCCGCGGGTCACCGAGGAGGTGAGGCCGCGCCGCGGGTCCGCGCCCCCTCCGAGCCCGGCAGCGCCCGCGGGGCCCCCGCGCCGCGGCTCGGCCCGGCGCGGCCCCTCACGGTGCGGCGGGGCCGGCCCGCAGCCCCGGGCCCGAGCGCCGCCGTGCCCCGGGCCGCGCCGCGCCTGTTGCTGCGGCGGGGCCGCTCCCGCAGCGCCCGTGCCGGCCCGGCGGGGAAAAGGCGCTTTGCCCCCTCCGAGGGGGCTGCAGCGAGCGCTGGGAGCCCCCTCCCCGCCCGCAGCCACTGCGGTGGGAGCTGCGGACCTGTTTGTTTAGCGGTGGTGATGGCTTGTGGTAGAATGATAAACGTTTTGCATTGCGGCTTTTAGGTCGCTAGATGTTTGGCAGGGGTTTTTATACAGGGCTCCCCGGTCTCTTAAGACAATATTTATCCTTCTTGGTTTTATTTGTTTTTAATTAAGTTGCTATGTGAAATAATAATTCGGAGCTAGTAAATCAGACCTCCTATTTATCGCTAGGAGAACTGTCTCAAGTTAGGAAAGCTCTGACCCAGCTTGTGCACTAAACAGTGCGGTTTTAGATTGTAATTCATATGGCTTAGAGGAGATGCTTGTAATGGAAAGCACGTTTATTTTTCTGGTTAATGAACAGGTTTGTCAAATTTCCTGTTCCTTTTCACTCCAGAGGTGGTTGTGCACAATTTCTTTGTTTCCAACACCTAAACCCCCTGTCATTAAAAAGTGCCTGAACACAGCAGGAGCGAGGTGGGAAGGAAAGCCTGGCTGCGTTCTTTGTCTTTAAACCCTCCGTTTCTCCGCAGGTGTGGCAGTCTGCTCTGAGCACTCTGAACCCCAACCCCACGGACAGCTGTCCCCTGTACCTCAACTATGCCACGGTGGCCGCGCTGCCGTCCAGGGTCAGCCGGCACAACAGCCCCTCTGCGGCGCAGTTCATCACCCGCCTGGTCAGGAACTGCCTGCCCGGGGGGGTCAACAGATGCATTCTTGTAAGTGCCTCTCGAAATGCTCCTGGTGAAATGCCTAGCCAGGGTTTTCTCGACTTTTCCGGGGTGCAGCTGTCTCCAAGGAGACTGGAGGTGGACAAGTTTGACTGATGTAATTACACTAACATGAGTGGTTTTGCACTGGCATGTAGGCAAGACCTGACTGTAATGGATTGTGCATGCTCAAGCACATTAGGAGGAGGAAATTAAGGCTGGATTTGTATGCAACGTCTTCAGCCAGGAATGCCCATGCAAAATGAACCATTAGTGGCTTTTTCCAAAGTAGGATTTGGGATGTCAGCACATGCTTCAGGAGGTTGATGTAGCCTGAGTGGAGGGTGTTATGTCTGTATCACAGAACCCATGAGAGGTGCCTTGTTTGTGTTGTTCAGTGAGTTTAAAAATCTTGATGCAAATAATGCTCCAGAGTGAGTCCTTTGCAGCACTAGCTCTTGGATTTCTTCGGTCATCTTTATGAGCCTGATGAATTTATTTCTGTGGGTTCTCCAATTAATATCAGATTTGTGGGATGTCAGAGAGGACACATATAGTCAGTGTCAGTGAGAAAATCTAACAATACTTTTCACTTGGAAAACTTATTTGCAAGAGTAGTAACTCTACTTAATTTTTACCCTTTGAAAATGTTTAACTGAAACTGCTTTCCGTTGGTAATTTCTATAATGAACTTCATAAAAAATCATCTACCTGTTAACAGGCTTTTGGGTTACTATTAGCCACATTCTCATACAACTTCCGCCTTTGCATTCTCTTATAATTTCTTTCTTTGTTACATTTGTTTTGAGCACTTCTTGGTGACTCCTGTACCGTTTTTGGTCCTGATCTCTAGGCTAACTGGTGTAATTACAGCAGCCCAGCTCCCTTATAAGGATGAACTAATTCCAGCAGTGTCATTTATTTCCATAGGGGAAATGAACTGGACCAGTTCACTGGGGTACTTTCACTCTCTGTCTGTGCAAAACGTGATGAATGAGCTTGACTTGACTCAGGGCTCAGTTATTTCCCACCCACCTCCTTCTCCCCCCCTCTTCCTCAGCAGTACCCCAGGTGATAGACCCTTTTAAGTGCCTCCTTGCACCTCTGGTGTTGAGTGCTGTGTTTTGCCGCTGGCTCTGTTGCAGATGGTGTGTGAGCGCTCCGAGGTCTTCGCCTCCGCCTGCGCCCTGGCCAGGGCCTTCCCCCTGTTCACACACCGCTCCAGCGCCTCCAGGCGCACGGAGAAGAAAACTGTGACGGTGGAATTCTTCCTGGTTGGCCAAAACAACGGACCAATGGAACTGGCAACGCTTAAAGTAAGATTTGGGGGGGGTTCTGTCGTCTTTTCCTTCAGTTTCCTTCAGAACGCGTCTGTCTGAAGCTGGGATTGGTGTTGTGTAATTGTCTTAGCTCAGGGGTCCTTGAAGTTGTTCAGTTCACAGCATCTGTGAGTAGAAATACTGAACATACTCCTGCAGCAGATGCTGAGGATGTGGTGCAGAATTTAGGTTTCAGGGGTGGAGAACACCAAGCAAACAGCACAAAGAAAATGTCTCCTCTCTCACGTGCATCACAGATGCAAACTCTGGTTTTAGCCTTTTATATTACACTGCTTTTAGGGTGTGGGCTTCTCACTTTTCTCTACCCAGGCAAAAGCTGTGTGTGGCTGCAGGTGAGTATCACAGTGAAGTCACTAAAAGGTACTTAACAGGGATCACATATGGCCTCTGCTATTTCTGTCTGATGTACCTCTTTGGCTGAGTTTTTCTGGCAGAACTGTGGCCAGAAACAAGACCCTAAAAAACAAAACAGCTTGGAGATGAGCTGTACATGACAGTGAACTATGTCCAAGTTGTCTTTCAATGGCAGAAAATCAAAGACTGTTTCCCTTTTTTGACTGTTACAGAGAGAAAACTCCACATCAGGTAACTGTTGGCATGCCAGGTCATTGCTCTTCAAGATCCATAAATTTAAAAGCTATTCCAGGGTTTGCAGTTAATCTGTTAGGGAACTCCTTGTTCAGTGCCCCACGTTCTGTGCTTCAGGACAGATGGATACTTCCTTAGCTGATCAGTCAGTGAGGTTACAGAAATCCCTTAAGAGTTTTGGCAATGGATTTGACAAAGGATATGGTGTTACTGCATTTGAAAGTCACAGAATTACAGCTTTAGAGTATTTTTTTTCATTATCTTTTCCACTGTGCTTGGTCCTTACTCCATGAACTCATTTGGCCCAGAGAATGGTGCCAGCTCAGCTTCCAGCAAAGTGGCAAAGACAGACGTGCTGAGAGTACAACTCTTGATCACTCCATTTTTCCATGCCCCAAATCAGAAAAAGCATAGCTGGTGTCAGAAATAGTTCCTTCAGATAGGTAGATTTCAAACCACTTGGGTTATTTTTAACTTAAAAACAAAGCTGCAATTATTTCTACCTCCTGTTTTTCCCCTTGATGTCAATGCCAAAAATATTACTGGCTTCCTCTTAGCTGAGTTTGCACCCCTTAAATTCAACCAGCACCAGACAGCTAATGCAGAGCATGGAAGAGGCATGTGGTAGGACATTTTTATCTAAACCTTTCCCTTGGCATGTTGTCTTTTACACCTACTGCATTGTACAGGGTATTTAATGGTGAGGACTAGCAGGGATTGTCAGAGCTTTACAAGGCACTTACTAAAGGCTGCCATTATCCAGGTTCTCTGGAGCACTCTGGAAACACAAACACAGGCACAGCTTATTTCTGGAAGTCATGCTGCTCCCCTGGGGCTTGGCCTTGGGGTTAGAGCACCTCCTTTTACCTGCATGGCCCTAACAGGGAATCACTCCAGACAGAGCCTGGCTCCAGAGGAGGTCCTTACCCCTTAAGGGACAGTAAAGCAATCAGAAGTAATTGCAGGGATTTGGGCACCATTCCAAGGCAAGCCAAGGTTTAGGAGTGTGCTGGGATACAAATGTATGGAGTCCTTAGGCTGGTCTGGCCAAGCCAAACTTCAAATACCTCAGCACGAGTGAGTGTCCAACACCTCAGATTCCTGTGAAACCCATCTTGACTCACCCTTGTGCTGTGTGTGGTCCTTGTGTGGCTACTGGAAAGCTTGCACAAAGTTTCCTTCCCCCAGGTCTTACAGCTTCCAGTTGTTAGTTCATGGGAGTTAAAAGTTGAGTCTTGGTGTCTGGTATCTTCATGGTCCTTTTTTGGCCACGAGGATCCTTCTGTAAGGAAACAGCCTTAGCTGCTTGACCATTTTGATTCTGTCCACTCTTGCTTACATAAGTTCTTGCTCAGTCCAGGTGAGGGTCAGTCCATTTTGCTACAGAAATCAGGAAGCAGTACAGGTTTTACACAAACATGAAATATTCCAGTTTCCCCATGGGCCTGCCATATAGAATGTCTCACAGCAGCAATCTTTATTGCCCTCAGCCACTCTCCCTGCCCTGTACAAACTCTGCAGTTCCCCATGTTGCAGATTACACAATCTCTGCAGGTTTCCAACCCCAGCAGCCCATAAGCTCATTGTGACTTCCTGAATTAGCTGCCTCTTATCTATCTATCCTCCACCTCACATTGCCTCCTTGGTCTCCCTTCGATAATGGAGAAAGATATTAATTTTGCAACACCAGTTTGCTGGGTGAAGGAATACAGTTGCTTAGAAATTAAAGCACACGGAAAATTCAGCCGGACTCATAATGGTTAGCTCGGCTGACATTGTTTAACCGTGCAGTGCCTGTGGTGGTGGCAGTTAAGCATTAACATGCTCCAGAGGAGCCACACATGGTGTTGGCTGCAGAGGGATAAGTGCAAGGCTGTGCCCAAGCCCAGCCCTGCTCAGGTGCCCTCCCTTTGTTTGCAGTGCCTGGCCAGTGCCACCGAAGGCGTCCGGCTGGCCGCGCGCATCGTGGACACCCCGTGCAGCGAGATGAACACTGACAGCTTCCTGGAGGTTGGTGGGGCTCCTGAGGAGGGACAGTGCTGCCTGGAAGTGTAGACTGCAGTAATCAAACCTGAGTGTGGCTGTCTCTCAGTGAAAGCTGTGTGTCAGCTCTGGGAAGAAAATCAAAGCGGGGGTGCTCAGGCTCTTCCTTTGGCCGTTGGCGTTCTGTGGAACTGTGCAGAGTTGGAAGGGGGCAGAGTTTACAGCTTGGAGTGGGGCACTGGAAGCTGAAAAAATGAGTTCATTTGGTCATGGCACTGGATTCTTGTCTGAAACCTGATGGTGACCAGAATTACTGAAATTATGGGACAGTTGACATATTTCCAAATGGGGGTTATCATAAAGATATGGAAAGCTGTTGAGAATGAAATTATTCCTGTCCTATTACATCATGATCCAATAGAGTGAACAGTTGTCCTTTACCTCAGAAGATTTCTTTTACTGGCAGAGCCTAAAGGTCAAATTTATATTTCATGCCATAGTAAGTCAAGGATGGGTCAGTGGAACTAGGCCATTGGAAAAGCAGCACCACTCCAAAATTGTGAATGTTTGTATGTGTATGCATGCAAAAATCACAAAAACCCCTTAACTGGGTACCCATTTTCTGGTATAAATGTGTCCTGATGATTGACTGACAACGTCCTTTTTTCTGAATTATTAAGGAAATCAAAAAAGTTGGCAAGGATCTTAGGATTACTCCTACCATTATCCGAGATGAGGAGCTGAAAGAGAGAGGCTTTGGAGGTACATCTTCTTGATTATTCCACTTTTTTGCCATCTCCATTGTAATGTTTCATTTGCACATTTTTTTGAAACTGTTTTATTGCCCATAGTATTCACAGAAGATACCCACAGGGGCTCCCCACAGTCTGTCTTCCCCACAGGTTTCATTCTCTGTTTTCCAGGTATCTATGGAGTTGGAAAGGCAGCTCTGCACCCTCCAGCTCTGGCTGTTCTCAGTCACACTCCAGATGGTGCCACTCAGACCATTGCCTGGGTGGGCAAGGGTATTGTGTATGACACTGGAGGACTCAGCATCAAGGGGAAGGTACAGGAACATTTGTTCTGCTGCTGCCTTTGCTTACACTCTTGATTTCTGAGAGCAGTTCAGATAATGTCTGCAGGAAACAAAAGCACCTTTTTATTGAGTTAAATGCTTGATCTGTTGTCATCCACATGGACACAAACTATCAGGGGAAAAGACCAAATGGGATTCAAGGACCACTACAGAATAATTCAATAACAACATGATATTTTGCCCTTTAAATATTGCCTGCTGAAAGGCAGAAAGTAGGGAACAAAGATGTTTAATTTCTGGTTTCAAAGATAGAACCAAAACCCATTGGAGTTGGCCTCAGCGTGAAACCTATAAACAACATTTTTCTTTTTACTTTCCTAACAATTTAGCAGCCCAGGTTTAGTATTTTTCAGTTCCAGGACCAGATCCACCAATAAGCAGAGGCACATGTTCCTTGTTTGTGCTGTTGACAGCTGAGCACTGTCAAAACCAGAGTCTCAGAAGCATCAGAAGCACTGGTACTAGCAGGCATTACTGTGAAATTCTCTGTCAAAGACAAAAAAATATGCTCTGGTTCTGTTTAAACAGACTACTATGCCTGGAATGAAACGAGACTGTGGTGGAGCAGCTGCTATTTTGGGTGCCTTCAAAGCCACTGTAAAGCAAGTAAGTAAAATGTGTTAATTGATATCATGTATCCCAGCACTGCCAAGGAGCTTGGATATATTCCCAGAGACAGAGGCCTGTCTAATCCTGAAGTTCTGACCTGCCACTGCTCTTTGGGAGCTTGAGCCACTCTGCTCTTTCTGCCATTCCAGGAAAATATTTCACATCTTTACTGGGCTCTTGAGAACTGTGAGAAATTCCTTGAGTGCTCATTTTTTTTAGAAGTCTTCCTCGAATTTCAGGGTTTGTTTTGTGGACTGGGTGGTTTCTAGTTCCTTGAATCAGGTCTATACTTGAGTTATCCAGTGCTGATTTTGTTTAAGCTGTGGGATTTGGGGCAGCTGTTGCCACCTTAGCAAAGAAGGGGATGAGTGACTCTGGGATATGAAACCTTTCTATATTCCAAATCCTGTGCCAGGTCTAATATTAACCTAGTGGGGAAATAGAAGCTTTAGTGTCACCAGGAGCTGCTTGTTGGTTTGCTTCTGTGGTCAGAAAGTAGTGGGGGAGCTGAGAAGAAGCCAGGTATTGAAATGTGAAGAATTACAAATATTCCTATTGCACTTTAACAATGCAGACTGGGGAAAAGTGGCTGCTGCCAATAAAACTCTGCCCTCTCCACAAATCCAGTGACTGAGTCTTGCTGACAGAGCAGCTATTGCTTCCAAGGAGTATCCAAAGTTCAAAAAATATTTACTGCTGCAGATTAATGCATAGATCTGATGGATTCTTTGTCCAGGGCTGATCAGTGCCAAATTCCCATTTCTCAATAGTCTAGCTCTGTGTCTTGGCCCTAACAGCATGTCTGATGTGGAAAGATTGTAAACTTCAGTTATCTGCTGAGAATTAAAATTGGAAACAGATTTGTGAGCTGCATCTCAGGCACAATAACTACCTTGCATCACTCAATCCTTCAGAAAGTTATGTCAGAGGCTGTGAGGGTCAGGAGCTGCAATGTAGTGCTCTGGGAGATTTTGGGGTAGCCAAGGATGGAGGGCATCCTTTCAGTGGTCCAGTCCTTGTTTCCAGAGAGTTTTGTGGGGGATTGTCTGCACTGAGAGAAGTTCCAGTCACAGTCACAGTAGATGTGAGCACAAGTGATCTGTCAGTTCATCCACACTTGCTGCAGCAGTGAATAAACTGCCTGTGATGTGTTTGGACAAACTGAGCCTGGAGAAATCTTCATATGCCTTTCTGTGTAAAAACAAAAGACTGAGCTCACTGCTTAATTTTACAGTGAGAAGACCTGTAAATGACATTCCTGCAGAAAATGTATTCCAAGAGGCAGTGGGAAGAATTTGTTGTTACTGTTACAAGGCTTTTTTAAAATGATTTTAAGAATAAAAGAAGGGTGGAAGAGGGTTCACTGGGCTATGCTTTGCCACAGAGACTGAAGTGGGAAATGTGTGTTGGATAGAAAGCTCAGTGGAAAGAGGGGCAGAGGTTATTTTCCATCTTCATAAAATACCTGCTGCATGCTCTTCAGCAGTTACACAATATGATTTTAAAAGGCTTTGGATGGCAAAATTAAACAAGTGATTTTTCCTAGAAAGATGCACTTCTTCCATTGTGAGGAACAAAATTTCCAACACAGGGGAGAAGAGCAATACACTGACTTAAAATTTTTGATTTCTTTCTTGTTAACATGATCTTGCATGTTAGCATAGTGAATCCTGCTTTTGAAGAGCTTCAGGCAGAATGAGGTTCAGGAAAAGGCAGCTGATACTGGAAACAGATTTTCACTTTTTGACAGCAGATTAACAACATGTCTCTCTTGGAGGAGAAAAATCCAGTGCAGTGCAGTGAGACTCTGTGAATAGTTGGGTCATGGAGGGAAGGTCCATCTCCAGCAATGCTGTTTGCCCACCAGCTGGGCTAGAAACTGGAATTACTTTCTGCCTTCTAAATGCTGCCCATTATTTTGAAAGGATTTGTTGATGCCTTTGCCCTTTAGGCTTCAGAACATGAGCTGATTCAGCACGCCCAGATTTCTTCAGCCACAGTCTTTTATCAAGAGATTAAGAGTAAAACTGGCCCAGGTTTTCCCTCAGAATTTGCTGTTGTTAAGGTTAACTACCCCAGTTAAGGAGGAACAATGTTTTCATTCGTTAAGTGCTGCTGACTCCCTGTCTGTTCCTAGAATCCCTCCACACAATACAAGTGCTGTATAAATAACAGGATCACCATCCATTTTAAAATACCATCCATAACCACATAAGCACTTGACTTTAAACCAAAATTAAAACATTATGATACAAACCAGAAGACAGGAGGGTAAGGGGAAAAAAGAAAGAAAGAAAAAAAAAACAAAACAGGTTAAAAATGCTGTGTGCCTCCCAGCAAGAACAACACACTTAAAAAACCCAACTAACACCCACCCACGTGTCCCAAAACCCCACCAGATTCCCTTTGAAAACTGTAGCATTGCTGTCAAGAAGTCTTAATCCCTCACTGATTTCAGTCCCAATAGGTGAGCTTGCTGTGAATCAAAAGCCATTTCTCCCCTCTGGTTGTTACAGGGGTTTAAGGACAATCTTCATGCTGTTTTTTGTCTGGCTGAGAACGCAGTGGGACCACGTGCAACGAGACCTGATGACATTCATGTTCTTTACTCTGGAAAGTAAGATTGTATCTATCCCTTTCCCACAAACAGAACAAACATAATTTTTCTGTTAATCTGAGAGCCATTGTGAGCCATTTTCTGTTAATCTGAGAGCCAAGTCAGCAGATTGTGAAGCTGACCCTAAATCGCCTTCCCTAAATATTGAGAACTGCATTTCAGACATCCATAGTAGTGAGTTTTAAGTGTGATTAGATTTTCCTGTGGGGGATGTAAATATACATCAAAATACATGTATGTCATGAGCTGCACTTCCCTTAATGCACTCAGATTTAGGTTTTTTTGTAATAGAACCAGTTTTTGTGTCCAGCTGCAGCTGCACTGTGTGGCAAAGCAGCAAAGACAGGCAGCCAGTGGATCAGAATCTCAAAAGGACAGATGTTACTTCTTTGGCAGTAATTTGTAGAGCCCCAGCAAGGCATCAGACAGGCTCAGCAAGCAGAGCCTGCCACGAGGGCAGCTCTGTCATTTCCCTTTCCTTGTGTGCCCTGTCTGGATGCTTGGAGCTGGGGAAGAGCAGCCCTGCAGACTTGCAGAGCCAAATCAGAGAAGCACATGAGGTGTGAGGCTGCCCTCTGAAGTATTCTAGTCCAGACAGGTGAGTCCTGCCTGCCAGCCTGAAGCACTCCAGGCTGACCTGCCCTCTCTTGCTCCCAGAACTGTGGAAATCAACAACACTGATGCAGAAGGTCGCCTGATCCTGGCTGATGGGGTCGCTTATGCCTGCAAAGACCTTGGAGCTGATATCATTCTGGATATGGCCACCCTTACTGGAGCTCAGGTACAGCACTTCACATTAGAACTCAGTCTCTTTCCTGTTCTTTATGCAACTTTTGCTTTTGCTGCTTAAATTAAAAGTGGTGTTGTGATTACATCAGCAGCTGATGTAAGCAGGCCAGTATTCCATGTGTGCAATTCAATTTATAATTACAGAACTGATTTGTTAATAGTGATCAGGACTTTCTTGTCCATGAAATGGCTTCCATTTCAAGTCATACACAGAGTGGTACAAAGGTGCAGATTTAACACCATTATTTTCTAGCACCTGTTCCTGTGTTACACAGTTATATTGATGAGCAGTGGTGGAAGGTGACTTCTTCCTGATTTTGTCCTTTACCTCACCAGGGAATTGCTACAGGAAAATACCATGCTGCTGTCCTTACCAATAATGAGGAGTGGGAAAAGGCTTGTGTTAAAGCTGGCAGGAACTGTGGAGACTTGGTCCATCCTCTGGTGTACTGCCCTGAGCTCCACTTCAGTGAATTTACCTCTGCTGTAGCTGATATGAAGAACTCTGTAGCAGTAAGATTTTTTTTTTTCTTTTAAATGTCTCTCTTCCATAAAAATGTGTGTTTTCTAGACAATGAGCTGGCCTGCTGAAAGCTCTTCAAGGGGACACCTTTTAGAAGTGGCCCATAGTGTCCTTCAGGGTCTTTCACCTGGGGCTCTGCGGGCTGTCTTAGTGCCAGTTTTAAACAGGGCGATCTGCTGCAAAGGTGTCCTTGGGCTGCTTGCCTTTTAAACATGACCCCAAATGAATGCTGAATTCCTGGATGGAGACCTTTTAGGAAATCAAGATGGGCATTCCTCAGACCGTACATCACCAGCAGAGAAAGCAGCTGGGAGTGCAGAAACCAGGGAACTGAGGATGGAGGCCTCGGAATGGCTGCAGCTGCTTTTGCTGCATTGGAGAGTTCCAGTGTGCAGTGGGGTTCCCAAAGCACTGCAGAAAGGAGTGTGGGCAGAAGGGGAATTGAGCAGGGCCACACTGCTGCTAGGGACTAAGTCAAGGATTTACAGTGAAGTTGGGTTTTAAGACTGTTTTAGACCCATTTAGAGCCATTCCTTAAGCTCTGAACGAGATTTGTGTAACTGTCTTTCCTCTAGGCAGAATGAACCATTTACATTTTCTTTGCTTGTGAGACCAACTCTATTTTTATTTCTCTGTTTCATTTCTCTGTTTTCTCCCACAGGACAGAGACAATACCCCCAGCTCCTGTGCTGGGCTCTTCATTGCCTCTCACATTGGCTTCGACTGGCCCGGGGTGTGGGTGCACATCGACATCGCTGCGCCCGTGCACGCCGTGAGTGTCCTGCCCTCCCTGGGCACCCAGCCTGCCTGGGGAAACAGCCCTGCTGCTGCCTGCAGGAGCTCTGGATTGTGGCCATCCACTTCAGAGGGGCAGAAATAGGGGGAGAAGGATCCTTTAGAAAAGCACTGACTCGTCCCTGTTGTGGGTTTCTTGGTTTGGTAGTTTCATCTGTTCGTATTTTTCGTTTTGGTTTTAAAATACTCTAACAGCCACTTTAATCAGTGACATCTTTATCATTGTGAGCATTGACAACTTGCCTGGTCTCTGTTCATGGCAATAATCCCAGCCTTCCATTTTCAACCATGTTGTTTTAAGATGATTGACCAGAATTGATTATCCTTCCAAAAATATGTTCCCTCTTGGAGATTTTCTCTCGTGTCTTTGGTGGAACTGGTGTATATTCTCTTCTTTTCCTAAAAACCAAGCCAATTTGCTCTACTCGCTTCTCTTTTTATTTTTAAACCCATTTTATTCAGCTCATATTCCAAATCCATGCTCAGGCTGGGTGGGAGATCCCCTGCCCTGAACAATGCTGGCCTCTCTCCACCCACAAGTCAGTGGGAGCTCTGTTCTGGAGTGTTGGTTTAATCCAGCTGGGACAGTTTCCAGTGGCAGTGAGGATAGAGCAGCACAGAGCAGGGGTTGGCTGTGACTGCTGCCCACCACAGCTCTCCTTGGCTGAGCAGCCAAATTAAAGGATCCCAAACGCTCCAAGTGTGAACTGTGTGGTTTGGCTTCTGTTGCAGGGCGAGCGTGCTACTGGCTATGGCGTGGCTTTGCTGCTGTCCCTCTTTGGAGGGGCCTCTGAAGACCCTTTGCTGAACCTGGTGTCTCCCCTGGGGTGCAATGGGGACCCTCCCCCTGAAGAGATGGAGAGGGACTCCAAGAGACGGCGCCTGGTTTGACATCCAGCCCTGCCTGGCCTGGGCTTACCTCACTTTGCACTGATCTGTTCTCAAGCAATGAAATGTCACACGTCAGAAATTGCCTTTTTTTTTTTTTTTTTTTTTTTACTATCGTGATAAGATTTATTACTTGTTTCTGATAAAAACAGCCTGATGTATTGTTTAGTTTGTTGTTGTTTTTAAATTATTGGTGCACACAGTTGCTGAACAATATCAGTGGTGCAGAGTCCAGGCTCAACTAACTCTATCAGGAAGAGGCCACGTCCTCCTCTGAGCTCCTCACAAAACCTAACTAAGTGCATTAATGCATGAGAAGCTCTCTCTAGTCTGAAGAAGCAACTGCAGCTATTGCTTACGAAGCCTTCTGAATTACTTATTATATGTGAGGTTTTATCAGACATTTCTGCAGGCCCCACTACATCTCAGAACACAGGACAAGGAAAAAAAACTCTGTAGACTTGACTTTTTCAGAGACAATTTAGCTTAGCAGCAAAGGAGATGTAATGAGAAAAGGCCTATAGTTTTAATAAGGTGCTGTTTCCGCATGTTTTAATGTTCTTCTGACCAGTTAAATCAGCAAGAAGAGTTCAGAACATATCTCTGTGTAATTGTTTCACATACAAATTACAGAATGTATTCATGTTAAATGAGGAAAACAATAGAGGGACTGTGATTGAGTAAAATCGGTTTACAAAGCAGAGTGGCTTCTTGCCACTTAATAAATTTATTATTATTAAAGAAGCTTACATATCCCATGTGGTGTTTTGTGGTGTTGTTTACATTTCTGAGAACACAGTGCTCCCAAACTTCGTGTCCAACGTTACCCTGCCCACATTCCTTTTGCCAGCACTCAGAGCTGAGTGAGGAGCAGCTTGCAGCGAGTGCCTTGGGGCAGGTCTGCAGAACTTTCTGAGTCACTTCATCCCATTCAGCAGAGTCAGGGGTGCCCAGGGTGGGTTTGTGCACAAGCCACAGGCACTGGTTTGGCTGGGACACCCAGGGGAAGTGACTGGGCCCAGCTGATGTCATGGCAGTGACAGGGAGAACAGGGAGTCCCAGTCCTGTCCTGGGGCTCCAGCATCAGCCTCGGGAGCAGTTCCTGGCTCCAGCAGCTCAGTGGTGAGAAATCCCCCCAGCACGCCCTGGCTGCTCTGCAGATCAAGCTGAGCTGGGAGGGATTGTCCCTTTCCCTGTTGAGGGCATCTCTGCAGGACTGCTGTTGGTTTTAGCTGAGGGACACCAAGAGTCTTTTTGATTAAAGACTTCTTGGAAAGCTTAATGCAGAAGGGAGAAGGAACGTGTTTCATTCTGATTGTGTGGCCCTATTTGATGGAAAAATGGAATTTTTTTTTTTTTTAAATGCAACCCCAAAACTTCATTTCTTCCTGTATTTGTTTTTCCTTTGCTATTCTGGCACCTGGTCCACTTGAGTTTTAAGAAATCTGTCTCTGAGTGAGTTCTGCCCTTGGTGATTCTTAACATTTGGTAGAAAACTACCTGGTACCAGAAACTGCCATGGGAAATGTGTTGATGAAGTTATTTTTATTACAGACTCAGCATTGAAGCAAACATGTTCTGATTTCAATGCTCAGATCATCTTCAATCTCCAGCTTGTAGGAGCATTCTTCAAATTAATAATTCTAATTTTGAAATGTAGTGGTTTGCCAGATTTTTACATAAAAAGTAGCCTGTGGCTTTGTGGCATGAGGCTTAATTCTGATGTTATTTACTGAATGATAACAGAGAAGTTTGATTTTGATGGCTGATTATCATATTCTTCAATTTTGCTGGGTCTCAAGGCATATAATTCTGCTGGATTTGATTTGGAAGGCACTTAATAGAAGCCATTTTTAAAAACTAAGTACTTCATATTAAATAAATCTATTAAGAAATACCTGGGATATTTGGGAAATCAAAACCTGAAAACCTGCTGAAGTTTGCTAAAGGACAGTAAAATAAATTAATTCAACACCTAATAATAAAAAAGTCTGATTCTTCCTCTGTATCAGAGATACAAAATAAAAATCAAAGCTCTTTCCTTCAAATGTGTAATAAAATTCTTGCTATTCCTCATGTACATTATTATTTCCTTCTGTTTTGCTTAAAGGCCTACTCTCCAGAGAACAAACTTTGGACCTACACAAGACAGTGATTTGTGAGCTGTATTTGCCAAATAAATTATTCTCTTTCCTCTGTTTCACAGAGCTTGCACTGGGATCATTCCCATTAAGCTCACAATGTTTCTTAACCCCTAATGAGTAGAATTTCAGTTCCTTTAGCTTACCCATCTGTTTCTGGCTGCTGGCAATTTTAATTCCTGGTTTTGCCCTGAAGTATCATGGTGTGACCCCTGGAAGCAATCCTTAAAAGGGGACTTCCCAAAACTGCCTAACAAATAGCAAACACATAGAAATTAATATGTGGGGTCCTTACTAAAATAAGAAATAAGCCCACATTGAGCAGCAGAGCTGGGATTTGTCCCTGCAGCTGCCACCACTGCCACTGCTGGGGCGGGCAGGGGGCAGGAGCCACCCTGGGCTTGTGTCCCATGAGCAGTGGCACAGGAGGCTCCTTCCCTGGGGCAGAGCAGCAGGAATTGACAGCAAACACCCCCAGACCCCCGAGCTTTGGCCTCTGGGGCCAGGGCTGCACTCGAGGGGTCTCCTGGCCCCACTTCAGCAATGTCAAACACAAGAGCTGCCACGCTGGGCAGGAGCACCTGCAGAGCTCTGCAGACCCTCTGAGCCTGGCTCCTGCTGGCTCTGGGGTCCCTGCAGAGGTGCTGGGGGTCACCCCAGTGTCAAAACCTCACCCCACACCCCAGGATCCCTGGGGTCCTCCCCCTCAGCTGCCTCCTGAGCAAGCACAGGGTCACAGAGCCAGGGAGGTGCCTCTTTGTGCTGCTTTGAATGTCTTAGAGCTTAAATTTCTGCAGCTGGGAGCCCAGTGCTTTTAAGAGGAGATGGCAACCAGGAGCTAATGCCCCTCTGCAGGAGCTCTCACTGCCCTGTGGGGCTGTGCTGCTCTCCCCAGGACACCCATGGAGGCTGGCATAGGCAGCAGGGGAGTCAAGGAGGGTCCCTGCCATGATCCAGCCCAGCCCTGCTCTTTTCCTGGCACAGCAGCATCCTCTGGGCTGTGCAATGCAGACTGGGGAGGACAAGGCTGATTTGCTTTGCTTGTTAGAGTGAAGTTGGTGTTCATTCAGGAAAAAACCTGTCTGTGATGTGTTCAACTCGTAAAGCTTACTGCAGGAAAGGCCTTTTCTGGCTTTGTTGTGTTTTGCCTGGAGGAAATTCAGCCAAGAGTGTGTTTTATCCCATTTTGGCACTGCCAAGGGCTGTCTGAACTGGGAGCTGGCAATGGATGCGCCACTGGAGTTTTACCTGGTGCACCAGGAAGATGGATTTGGGCAAAACAATATTTAGGAATTAACTTTTGCTGGGCAGTTCTGATGCTGGGAAGGTGCAGTAGGGATTTGGGTTCCTTTTGGGTGTGTTGGACTTTACCTGTAGCCTCTGGTTTGGAGCTGAGTGTGGAGAGATCAACACCCCTGCTCTCCCTGGGAGCAGTGTGAGACACAGAAATCCCATCCTGTTTGTATTTTGGACAAGCTTTTGGACAAAACAGGTTTTTTGGGAAACAGTCTTTGAGACATCAAGACAAGCACCTGTGTTCCAAGGTTGTTCCAGGTGAGGCAGGGCATGTTTTATTTTATTTACCTGTGCACAAAGCTGCTACTCACCACGTTTGCTACAGCTGGAAAAGCATCCGTAGAGGCAAAGGGCCCTTTTGTATTTCGCTGCACTGACCCTGAAGCTGCACAAAGGCAATTAAATTGATTTTTCTTCATTTGCATGTGTAAGGGTTGAGATTAGTACTCTCCCTCCTCTGTCCCCGTTGTGGTTTGTGTCTTGGAAATTCTGTTGCCTTGGTATGTGATGTCTTCTGGGCTCTGGATGGGAAAGCAATAGTTTTCCAAAACTGCTGTGCAGGGATTTTTATTTTTCCCTTTCATGTTTTCTTTCAAACATTTCTCTTACACAAAACCCACAGAGAGAGTTCCAGGCAGCATCCACCCATATGAAACCAGACATTTTTTTCCATAATCTTTTTATAGGTTTGATAATATTTAACTCGGCGTATATTAAAAATGTATGGAGTACATAAAATTCATTATAAATGTCACCAAACGGGCCAATGGCTTTTTAATATCACTGCCACAAGACTGTATTTTAACCTATTTCCTGTCTGGATCCATTCCAGTGGCAATTCCAGGAGGGGAATATATTTAGTCTATATTTACTTAGTCTGTTTAACTTTCAGTTAGTGTCTTTGGCTGATCCCGTGGCCGTGCTATTTTGGGATGATTTATACAATATTTACATTAAATTCTGCTAATATTTCCTTGCCTCTTGAAGTCGGATTACACTATTTACATCTCAAAGGCCCAAGTTGGAGGAATAAGCAGCTGTTCCAGGCACCAGAGAGAATTTAGTGTAGGGGAGGCTGCCAGCAATGAGACCATGAGTCTGAAATACTCGTGGAGGAATTATTTAGGATTGGACCAGTCCTCCATGAAGGAAGGGGGAAGCATGGAATGGTTTGGGTTGGAAGGGACTCTAAAGACTGTCTAGTTCCAAACCTCCTGCCATGGGCAGGGACAGCTTCCACTCTCCCAGGCTGCTCCCAGCCCTGTCCAGCCTGGCCTTGGACATTCCAGGGATGGGGCAGCCACAGCTGCTCTGGGAAACCAGGGGGGAGGTGGTGCCCTCATAGGGAAGAATTTCTTCCCAGTATCTAATTAGATCTGCCCCTTTTCAGCTTGAAGCCATTTCCCCTCATCCTGTCACTGCACACTCGTGTCCCAGGTCCCTCTCCAGCTCTCTTGGAACCCCTGGAGGTGCTGGAAGGGCTCTTAGCTCTCTCTGGAGCCTTTTCTTCTCCTGGCTGGAGAGCCCCAGCTCTGTCAGCCTGTCTTCACAGGAGAGGAGCTCCAGCCCCCTGAGCATCCTCATGGCCTCCTCTGGACTTGCTCCAGCTGATCCAGAGGGAATTCCCTTCCCTTTGCAGTGGTGGAGCAAAGCCCTCAGCTGAAGGGAGTGAACTCTCTCTGCTCTCTGTGTGGTGTGGCAGGAGAAGCAGGACCTGAGCTCTGACTGAGCCTTTCACACAGCTGAGAGAAACTCAAATCACAGTTTGCATGCTGAGGTCATATCCCTTAACACCTTAAAAAAAAAAAAAAAAAAAAAAAATTTTGGGTTTATAACAAAAATTAAGACAAAATAGATCCAATATCACTTAATTTAACTGCATACACGCATCACAGTTGGAGAGGAAAACATTCCTCTCTGCATAAATGGAAATTTACCTTCAGGATTGACCTGTACAGTAACAAAGCAGCAACTGGATGAGATCAAAGTGCACAGAGCCAACCACCCTCAATCCCAACAATATTTGGCAGAACAAATGATTCTCCTGCACTGAAGGCACAATATAATTTGGTGGTCCAGGGAAAAAATCCAAACCGTGAAAATATTTGACAGCTACTGTTATCTAGAGGGGAGGAAGAAACCAAATTAGCTGGAATTTTGCTCTATAATTATTCTCAGAGGAATCTATAGATTTTTAAGTATAGAGGATGGTTCCAACAGACATTCTTAATGGCTCAAAACTCTGGAAGCAAATCTTGCTTTGAAAGCCAGTGAAGCTTTAGGATAAAAAAATATTTTTTTTTTCTTTTTACTCAATTTAGTTCTCATTTTCAAGTCCATGAATTGCCTACAGTTCATGAACAAAATGTTTCAAGTCCTATATCCTTGCTAATCCACTCTAACATTGGACTGAAGGACATTCAGTGTAGTTTAAAAATGTCTCATTTGTAAAGTTACTCACTTCAATACTAAGAAAAACTTCATCAGTAGTAAGAAAAACCTACCTGTGGATAAATAATCTGTCATCCAGAAGGATTTTGTTGGCCTTGGAACCAATAAAATGACATAAAAAAAGAGAATAAAGGGTAGAGCCAAAGCAAGAATTGAGGCAGAAATTCCTGTGATTCAGAATGATCATGAAATAAAAAGTCTTTCTGGCTTGGACACCACAAGGCAGACAAATAAAACACCTCTGACTCCTCCAGCTAATTGTCATGAAATATCCTGAACCACAGGGTGGGAGGAAAAAAAAAGAAATAGTTCAAATGAATCATTTCTGTTTTCTAGGAACAAGGGAGAAGATTGCTAAAGAGCATTTTTAGCTCAGATGAATAAATAAATCAGAGCAGGGTATGGGATAATGGAACTTTTAACCCACTGCAGGTGTGAGGTGGCAACAGAATTTTGACCAAGTCTTTCCTAAAAGCTTTTGCTGACTCAGTCACTGATAATCCCAGGCTGGGATATGTGTACAGGTAACAGAAGGCTCTTGCCCATATTTCACAAATATTTCACAAATATTTTACCTGTGCTTTCCTGTGTGCCCGGGTCCTCCTCTTCTTGCTCAGCCTCAAAGAGGGGCAACCACCAGGGCAAATCACTAAAACAATCTGAAAATCAGTGAAGTCCAGAGTTTTGTGGATGATTTATAAAGACAAAATTCAGGGGAACTGTGCCTGTGAATGCTGGTCTCAGTGCATGTTTAGATTTTTAGCACCAGTTAACCATAGCATAATGGAACACAAGTTCATGTTTTTAGTCCCTTTATTAGTGTTTTTAATGTGATGCTCATATAGTTGAAGGCAGTTATTGAGCTCTAAGTAGAAACATCTGGAAGAAAATAATTTTCCATGTACATTGAAGTGTGCTGGGCAACAGCAGTGTTTGGGAGGGACAGAGTGGAAAATTGTACATGTCTGGCTAAAATGCACTCAGTCCCTTTGGGCAAGGGCAGCTCTGGGTGCAGCTCCTGGAGGGCAGAGAGTTTCATTGCCTGGGGAGACACATCTCCATCCTGCTGGGCTGTTTCCACCTCCCCACTTCACCTTTCCTGCTCCTTGGCCTTTCCCTGCCCTGAGCTGTGGCTCCCCAGGGGTGCCAGGGCTCCTTTTCTTCATTTTTCTGCACAGAGACACAAAGTGATGCTGCTGCTTCACCTGCATCTTGGAGATGCTGCTCTTCCTCCAGGGGGCTTTTGGTTTGCTTCAAATTCTCACATCTCTTCATTATTTTGATTAGTTTCATACAACTGGTTGAAAACAAGGTTAAGGCAATGACTGCTCTAAATTAGGTGTGCACTTTATCTGAACTCAGTGTCTTACAAACACTGTCCTCATGACATAAACCTGTAACTTCAGTGATATAGAAATCACCAGAAAACTCAGATTTGATTTAGAAACTACTTAAGAAATGAGAAACATTAATATTTTTTTAGTCTCAACCTTTTTTCAACTAGTCACATACTTTTATTCTATTGGTTTTGTTTTTTTAATTTCCTGTCAGACCAGCCCTAATGAATAAATCCAGATTGCAAATTGGGAAATATTTTTCCTGAAGATGTAAGGTCAAACCAAAGCCCAGGAGACACTGGCTGTAGCCCTGGTGTTTAAAACACCAGCCATTTGTCTGTTATGGGCTTCCACACTCGCATACAACCTTATTTTCCATCTGGCTGTCACATTCTTTCTCCTAAGACTGGTATCCCACCAACCTTCACAAGAAATTTCGCAGCACTTCACCACTTTTTCCATCTGTCTGAAATCCTTCCATGATAGCAGAACAGCATTCCCTTTGTCTTCAGCACACTTAGCAGTGGGCAAGCCCACAAACCAAACCCACAGCCCTTTGTATGAGCACCAGAAGGGATGAGGATGGTTCTTAACGTGTGTTTTGTTGGATATCCCTTTGACATGTGAGATGTAAAGGCTGTGAGAGCGAGAGGCTTTAATCTCTTTGGCCAGCAGGAATTGAGCATATGCCTTTTAAAATTGCCCCCCTCCTAGAACACATGTAAGCTTGCAAGTCAGGAAATAATAGAGAGACAATTATTCATCCGAGTATTAATACTTCTTCTGATATTATTGTTTTTATTTTTGCAGGGCACAGCTTACTTTGGAGCTGGCCAGTGTTTGGAAGCTCTCCATCCCCAGATCTGATATCCAAAACAGGAAGCAGATCTGACAGGCACATGCAACACTATAGGCAAACACAAAGCACCACCTAAAGGGCTGGCTCTGGACCAGCTTTGTATGTGATGTTGAAACATTTGGTGTTCTGCTTAAGGTTTCTGCCAGGAAACATCTGTGAGATTCTGCTGCAGATAACACGAAATGTTTGATCAACCCTCGCTCACCTAGAGAGGCACTGGCAAAGGCTTCACTGCAGAATCAGAACGTGCTGGGACAGCCTGGGTGACCTGAGGCTTGCAGGGCTGTTTGCATTCCCTTGCTGGAGGTCCTCTCACCATTTCCTTCACCCATCTCCCCTCCATAGGCTGTCACAAATACCTAAACAGGATTTTTGTGTTAAAGAACATTTTCCACCCTGTTTATCCCGTGCAGGTTAATGGATCATTTAGCCTACTGTCTGAGCAGAAGTCATTGAAATGATTTCTGGCCAACATTCCAGCTCTCCCTAATAAAGAAAGCCAAACAAAAATGGAAGGATGAAAGTTAGCACAACACCACTCAGTGCACACCCTGCTCACACCAAAAGGCTTTTCTTCTCCACAGCCTGAGCTTGGTAGTGCTTGGCCCTCCTGTGACATTGTTCCAGCAGCCTCTCAGTGATTAAAATAAAGCTCCTACCTCCAGGCAGGGTCAAACAGCCCCCACTGCTCCTGGAAGCCTCAGCACCAGCCTGGGATCAGCAGGAGCTCAGGCTGCCACAGTGGTGTAAATGAAACTGCAGCTCACAAAACCTTTCTTTTTTTAATTTTCCCCAACAAAATTCAATAGAGAAGTGACAGTTTTTCCTCCCTCTGAAAATCTGTGCTAATGGACACTCTTGGTTTGGTTTTCCTGCTTCCCTGGTGCTGAGCCACACAGGACCAAAAGAGCAGAGTGTATTTATTCCAAATGCCACCATGCTGCCATTGAAGCTGAGAATTCACCATGTGGCAGCACAGAAATAGCTCCAGCATTTAACTAATGTTCCCTTAAGCAGCAGGCCGAGGATTTCCAAAAGAAGATGATTTGGTTTGTCCCCTCCTGTAGTAAGAAGAAAACAAATCTGTTGGGTGTGATGCTCTCACCATACTGATTTGACACCTTTTCTATAATTATCCCCACGTATGGCTCCAAACGCCCCTGGAGTAGGTGACTTATCTCTCCTTAAACATTGTCACTTAGCAACTGAGGTCGAAAATGCAGAGATTGGTGTCCTGAGCAGCAGTTGCTGCTCCTGAACACGTGCAGTGTGTTCTCTTCTACCTTCCATGCCATCACTTGTCTTTCTCGAATTCTTGAAACAGCAGCCAGTGAAAGCTGAACAGCTGGTAAAAACAAAGGAACATTCTTGGCAGCAGAAAATTCTGCTTCAGGAGCCAGGTATGGTCCTTGCAGTACTCTGTGCAGCTCCCAGATAGGCTGGGAGCTCTGTGGACCCTTTCCATCTCCATTCCATGTGCTGTTCTGTGATGCCCAAAGGCCTGTTCCCATTCCAGCCCCAAAGCAAAGCTCGGCTGGGGATTGCAAGAGCACACGTGGAGCTCCCCAGCCAAGCTGGGTACCTGTGCCCACAGAGCAAATGCTCCTGTTTGCACAACTGGCATTTAGTAAAACTGACCTAAGGACACTTTGGGAACAGGTTACAGCCTTAGTTTAGCACAATGTCTAACTGTGCTGCTAAAGAGAAGCTCAGAGCACCATACCAGGAGGAACCTGTGTTTCCTTACAGTGCCCATTCGCTGTCAATTTTTGGAGAGATTCTTGTTTATCTTATGTCTCTCAATCACAAGTTGCCTTAGCAACAGTCAGACTGTGAATGCATAGAGGAGCTGCAATTAAACCACATTTGCACCTTATTTTTCCCACAGAACTTTTGGAGGTACACAAGCAACACCTCTCCTTTTGTGGTACAGGGAGAGATTTAGAACATTACAAATTACACGAGTCAAAAAGGCAGCACAGTTTGGAGAGGATGTCTGTCCCAGTGGCCATGGCTTTCATAGGTGTAAATCAGGGAGTTCAGGTTGCAAAGGCTTTGGGGTAGGAATTGCTCTGTGTGGGCACTGCACAGCACACTGTGAGGTCTGAGCACTATCAGAAAATGGAGGTGAAGTCTAATTGCTGCTCTTTTCTTCAGTATCAGCAAATGGCTCTTTTCCCCAACAGTTAATTAAGTCGGCGTAGGAAGCAGAAAGTTTCACTTGGCTATAAAGAGCCCTCCCCTCTGGATTCCACGTCCCATGTTGAAGTGCTGCGGACAAACCAAATGTCAAGTGTTCCCAACACCAGTGTTCTCCTGTGCAGCCTCCAGCACTGGCCACTCACTGCTCCAGGCTCTCCGGAAAAGCCAAATTCTTGGGCTGTGATAAACTGGTAGGGCTGGAACAAGTTCCCAGGATTTAGTAACAAGAGCTGGACTTTGCATGTGCCCTGCCCTCAGAGGCTGACAGCAAACGGCAGGGATTTCAGGAGTGCCTTTGCCAAGTAATTCTGGTTTGTCCCTCACATCATTCCTCACATGTTTCAGGTTGAGGGAGAGTACAATACAGCACCAGAATGAAAACAGATTTACTTTTCTCTGAGAGGCTGGCTCACCTGAGTAGGGAATGAGAAAACGAGGAATTGCTCTGTTTGTGCCAAGAAGCGTGCTGGGCAGTCACTGGGGTTTGAAGCCAAAGCTGATGAGAACTGATTGTGTGATTCGAGGGAGGAATTCCTCTGGGGAGGTGTTCAGCCCTGCAAAGAAACTTGGGACAAGCAGGATGTTCCCGTAAGCAGGAAGGAATGGGGAACTACGCAAGGCATGAACGCCTCTGGTCAGGAGCCATCAAACTGGGAGATGGGAAACAAAGAGCATTGTATGGGCGAAGGAGCTCTGAAACAGGAGCTGATGAGCTGAGAACGATGATGGAACCAAAATAAATCCCACATTTGTTTGGCAATACTGCTGGTACTGCGAATGGGGTGTTTTAATTCAAAGCCCTCTCTCCATCATTCCCCAGCCCTGCCGAGCCCCTGGGACAGCCGGGAGCATGAACTTGACTTCTCTGCTGCTCAGTTTTGATTGTGACAGCGGCATTTTATCTCTTTATGAAAATTATTGTAATCAGAGGGTCCTAGACCCTTTCCCTGCAGTTTGAAGGCAAACTGGGAATGTGGATTGTTGGTGCATTTTGAAGGGGAAATGCTCTGATAAGAGGTGAAAGGTTTGGAGGTAGCAAGAGGTTGATATGAATGCAAATAAAATATATTAACAAGAAGATTTAGGTAAACTTTGACTTCTAGATAATGAGAGAGGGATTGGTTTGGTTTTTTAAAGTAGAGAGAAGCACATTTTCCTGATTACTCTTCTGCCCCAAATGTAAAACATTTTATTGAAATCAGAGTGGTTATTGCATAACCAATGAATGTAGAATTGAGTTAATAACCATTGATAAACAAAATCTCTATTTTAAATTAACCAATAGCATGTGAAAAAAACCCCGAAATACTGATTTTGTTTCTTCAGACACAAAACTGACCAAATGCCAGTTTAAAATAGAAGAAAAACTCGTGTGTTTTGTATGACAACAATTTTTTATTGCCAATTTATTCCCTCAAGGTGTGGGGCTGTAAAATTTGGATTGTTGATGGGATGGAGAAGCACAGATTTCAGCTACCTCTTCATTGCAGTGGGTATTGCCAAGCTAATAATGCAGTTACAGGGTTCTGCTTTCAATGAGGGGTAAGTTGTGCCAAAAAAAGCAACACTCATAAATTAGGTCATATATTCATGTTGTCCAATTGTTTCGTGTACCAAGTTTACTGAGTATTTTCTTTAAGGGTAAAGAATAACCAGGGGTATATTGTACAGACTATTCTTCAAAACAAGTTTCCAAAAATAATAAACACAGGAAAGCAAGTTCCTATCAGTTATTAAAAACTCAGCTAATAGAATTTAAAGTAAGTAAAGTAATTTTTTTTTTTTTTGTAATAGAAGAGCGGAAAAAATTATCCTTCTTTTCCAGGAGAGCTTTCCATGCTAAATTGCACTCGTGTACAAGAACTGTAAGAATGCTGCAGTTCCAGCAGGATAAATGAAGTTATATATGATAGACTACAATTTCGACCATGCATATTTTAAGAGGAAGGAGAAACCATTTATGAAAACAGAACAACTGCTGGTGAGGGCGAGGTGTGAGGAGTGTCCCTGTGCCAGCAGCAATTGTCCTCCTTGCTTCCAAAGGGGGAACAAGCTCACAGGGAGCTGCTCCTGCTGCCTCGCCCCTCAGCTCTCAGATGGAAAGCACAAACTGTGTCCATCGATTGCTTTGCAGCTACATTTACTGTATGCATTTCCAATCATCAAACCAAAGGCTGGGATTTGCTTTCTGTCCAATAATCCTCATTTTCTCTGAAATGGGAACTATTGATCCCTTATGTTTCACTTTAATCCAGATTCTTTATTGCTGAACGAGTACTTTGAAATGTGGCTGTAGGATCATTCTTTTTAAATTAGAGTTTCTCTGCTTGGTTTCTTTCTTGATACAAATAACTGGTCAGAGCAGAAGTGTGCTTCACATTGAAAACAAACAAAAAACTTGATGCTTCTTACTAATGCTTAAAAATCTAGTTCTTGAGTTTAAGATGACTGCACACAGTCTCTATGCAATGTTCCTTAAATGCTTAATAGGCCGAGTGAAGAGACTTTAAAGAACATTCCAAGTAGCATCACAGAGGCCTGCACGAGGCACCAATTAACTCAAATGCTTTTGAGGAATGGCTACAGTGTTAAATATTCTAAATTTCCACCTGTTTATCTGATACTAACACAGCTCAGAGGAAACTAGGCTGGAGACTGGGAACAGTAGAGGTACAGCAGCACAAGACTTCTGGTTTATATCCTTAGTAATACTCAGGGCAGGATTAACTAGCAAGGCAGAACACAATTAAGTTGATTTAGTAATATTGGTAATGTTGCCTTACTCAGCAAATCCTCTTTCTTTCATATTAATTATTTACTGAAGCCATTTGCTACTTAAACTGTGAAAGCTGAAATGCATCTGTGATTTTTCCCTTTAATCTTTGGCTAAGGATTTTGCAGTAGATAATCCACCAGAGAGTGTATGGTGGGTCTATGATTTCTGTTGCCAAATGTATCTGTGAATGAACTTTGCAGCTCTGAAAACACAGAGCCCTTTAGGATTTTTTTTGCCAAAACAGCAATTACAAGCTGTTTGGAGGTTGGTACTTGTGTGCAGTCTCCTTTTATGTTCTCGTTAGCTTTAAAGGGAATTAATCAGAGGGTGAAGCAGGGCTCCCATCCAGAGTTCAGTCAGGATGCTGGAATCTGTTTGCACCCCTCAGCACATGGATGGAAATGTTCAGTTGAAGCAATGCAGGTGGTCAGACCATGCCCTGGATCACACCAATTCCCAGGGCTTCCCCAGCCCTGGCAGCTGCCTGCTGCTCCCACACGGCAGTGGGAATTAGTCCCGGGGCTGTGATTAATTGCAGCCTGCCCAAAGGGAGTTTGGCTCTGTGGAGTGTCAGTGCTCACAGGAACCTTCTCGAGTCCCCAGAGTGAGCGAGGCAGTTAAGGAGCAACACTCTGCAGGCTCCACACTCTCATCTGCTTCTCTACTCCAGGTTATTGCTGCTCTCAGTGGAATTTAATTCAGTCCATGTGAAGCCTGAGTGACGGTCAATTTTGCATTCTGCACCTAAAATCTTGTTGGAAACACTGCAGACTGGCTGGTGCTGGCTGTAGGAAGAACCATTCCATAACGGGAACACAGATGTCCTCAGCAAAAATTAATAAAGCTCATCAAAATTTCCTTTGTTGCCCAGCAAAAACCACTCCTTGAGATACGGAAAAGCACATTTTTAAATGGAAGAGAAACCAGAGTATCTTGTATCATGTAAGCAAAGGTGTCTTTTTTTTGCCACATGGAACTGTTTCTTACCATGACAAGACTTCATTGCCTTCATTGTTCCATTCTCTTGTAATTTTTTTCAGTAGTGATAGCAGCAAGGGGAATCATGAATGCTTTGCACTTCCAGGAGGGCTTTAGGAATGAGAGGCTTCAAGGTGTTTTCTCCTTGACACCACTGTTCTTTCATTTGAGCCCTTCCATTGGGTCCCGGGAGGCTGCAGGTCTCCAGGTCAGCACAGAAGGACCCTCCTGGGTGGAGCTGTCTGTCTGTCTGTCTGTCTGTCCTAACAAACACAAGTCCTTTCCTTGGACACTCTAATCTGATGTGTTTTGGCGCTGTCCAGGCAAAGAGTTAACCCTTAATCTACAGAAACCATTGGGAAGCTGAAAAATACATCAGCGAGGTAACAGCAAAATACAGCACGTGAGGAGGATGAAAAGGGACACTGCATTTGCCAACTTTTTTTTTTTTTTTTTTTTCTGTTGTAGCAGCAGAAGAGGAAAGGTGATAAATTCCTGATCACCCCTTCTGTGCCTGCACCTGAGCACTGCAGCATCAGCCAGGAGGAAGAAGAGGCAGACACCTGGATTGATGAGACACCAGACTTTGTGTGAAAGCCTGGAAAGAAACAACAGCCAAAACGGTGAGAAAGGAACGAAGCAGCATCGTTCTTTTTTTAACTTGTAATGAGTGTTAACACACTGGGGCCTCATTAGCAGCCTGCAGCCGCAGCTCTGCCCTGGTTCCCGGCGGAGGGATGCAGGATGTGGTACCGCAGGGCCAGGCGCAGCCAGCCCGGGGCACTGGTGACATCTAGAGGACTCCAGCTCCCGGCACCAGCTTTCGTGCCGGGAAGGATGCGCTGCCCGGCCGTGGGGCATCCCCTGCTGCCAGCCGAGCCCACTTCACAGCCGTGTGGCACAGGAGAACCTTAAAAATCCGCCCCGTGTGCGTGTGTAACTGCCCCGAGGAAACGCCCCGCTGCAGTTCCAAATTTCATTTACTGAGGGTGTAAACTGCGCTACTGCAAGCCAGGAAGAGACCGAACCCTGCTACTTCACTGCTGTGGCTGACGGATGAGAAGCGTGTGTCTGGGAAGGGCTGACGCTGTCCCCAGAGCGGGGACAGAGTGTGACACAGAGCAGATGCAGCTCCTGAGCTCCGGGAGCAGCTCCCCTGTTCCCAGTCACCGATGGTATCTCGCCCTGGAAGCAGCGCACAAATAATCAGAATTATGACTACAACCACGGTGCCTCGATTTCCTGCAGTCCTAAAGACAGGCAGCTGTCAGGCAACACGACACAATCCACCGGGAGGGTGTCATGGGAGCTGCAGCTGCTCTGCAGGGCTGCCGCCTCCCAGCTCTTGTGGGGCTGTCACCGCAGCAGCTCCCGGAGAGCCGGGCTTTGCTCAGCCCCCGTGCTCCTGGCAGCTCCGGCTCTGCCTTGGCTCTGGAGTGTGCTGGCACCGAGCTCGGGGGCAGAGCTGCCAGGCTGCTCCAGGGCGTGCTGGCAGTGGGGACACCAGCCTTCCCCACAGCCCCTGTCCTGCGCAGCCAGAGATGCTTCCATGTTCTGTGTTTTTGTTTTGTTTTTTTTTTTTTTACCAAGAAAGTAGATCCTTTGTTTCTCTGACATTTTCTCCTTTAAAGCTGCATGAGAACAGTGAAAACTAGCAGGCAAAGTCAGCCTGACCCAGTGCTTCAATGGCAAATATTAGACTGCAGCGCTCAGAGAAATGATGAAATCTCTACTGGTAGAATTTAACAACCTACTTACAGTGGAGCCAACCAGGAGAGATTTATAAAGCTGTAAAATAAGCTAATTCTGTTTTAGATTATTTCAGAACCTGAACAGCACATGCTGTCTTTAAAATCAAAGGGCAAATTTGACATTAAAAAATGAGATTATACATTGTGGCCAAAATTAAATGCTGTTGACCCAATCATATAACAAGTATTTGTGAGGAATAGCAGGGACAGGGATTTCTGGGATTGTTTCCACTCAAAGAGAAAATTGATGGTAGTCTCCCTTTCTCTCAAGCCTCCAGTCCATATCCTCTTCCACATGGCATCCTCCCACGCCCACAATACCTCCCTCCTACTTGTTTGCCCTTTCTCTTGCTCACAGAGGGCTGTGGGGACCAGCAGTGCCCAAATCAGCCGGGCCCCACGTTTGCAGCGCTTCTCAGAAACCCCCTCGGGCTGCAGAGTCAGCCTTGGGACTTGCCACACTTCAGGTTTTAGTCACTCAAAGCAGAGATCCGTAACTGCTCCATCCCTAAGGCTGTCAGAGCAGCCCTGTCACCCACTTCAGTTCAGCCTCGTGGTAATTCCGTGAATGCGAGCGCTGACATACGAGCCGGGGTTTGCAGCAGGGCTCTCAGGCGGAGCAGGATGCTGGCTGAACTCCAGCACATACAGTTGTTCCCCGTTTATTACCCGAAACACGCAGCTCCGTTATCCGAACTGTACATCTGAGTAAGAGTTCGCTACTCCAACTGCAACGCTTTGCTGGGAGCTTGCTTGCTTTTTCCAAAAGGCTGTGTGATGTTTTCAGGCACTGATTCAGAAATGAGTGTTCGTGCTTTAATTAGTCACACGGACCGAGGAACGCGCTCGCAGTGAAGCAACGCAGGCTGGCTTCAGCCTTCTCCTTCGGAAAGGCGACCCTTCGGGGGGCGAGGACACTGGAAGGACGATGGCTGGGAATGGCCTGTTTGGCAGGGAACACGGTCATCGCCGGCCGAGTTTCCTGCCCGCTCGCCCTTGCTGCCGGCCGCGCTGTCTGCTCGCCCTTATCGCCGCGGGCTATTGCAGCATCGCCCGGCCCCGCTCCGGCCGCAGGCGCTATCTCCGGGCCTGAAACCACACGGGCTTGTTTTTTCCTTAGCCGGCTTGATAAGAGCCAACAGATGTCAGTGCAGCCCGAACAACACGGGGCCGTGCTGCGCTCGGGGCTCCGCTCCGGCAGGAGCATCCCCGGCGGGAGCGGCGCCGGGAGCGCTATCGGTGTGTGCGGGGAGGCTGCACAGGCTCGCACGGCTAAAAATACCCGCCCAAGTATTTTTAAAAACACCTTCGAGGGTCCTTATAAACACACAGACTCTTGTTGACAGGACAAGACTGCTCATTTATGCTGTGCATTATCCTTGAAAACCTGCTCTGTTTGTGCAGGGAGTCCCATGACAACCTCGGCTTGCTGAGGGTGCCACGATGATCTGAACAACAAATGCGTCCCTTTATCTGCTGGAGAGGGACAGAGGGGAAGCAGGAAGTATCTGCAGGCTGTAGGAAAAGCAGTTAAGGAATGGAAATAAGCCGCTTTATCAAAATATTGCTTTGCTGTTTCCACAAGTGCAATCCCAGTGGCTCTCTAGCCCACCTCTGCAGGAGCAGGTTAATGCCAGATATGTGTGAAAAGCCCAGGAAAGGCTGGAATTGGCTCGGTCATTTGGTTAAGTGATGTTGGAATGGAGGGAATTCGACAACGGGATTTTGTGGTTTTGCCATAAATATGTTTTCAGATGACAGCACTAGGACAGAGAAGGCCTCTAGGGAACTGACACATGGTCTGTTACTGGGAAAAATAAAAAGAAAAAAAAAAAGAAAAGTGAAAGTATGTTGATATTCCTGAAGGCAGACTGGGCCATGAAGCCACAAACCGAGATAGTCAGGGGAAAACCAACCACTAAGATAGCCAAGGGGAAAGGTGGCAAGTTTTATTGTATTTGAGAGGGAAAAGTTTGTACTTTGGAGCTTGGATGGTGGCAGTGGCTGGTTCTGTGCCTGGTCTTCTATCCCTCACTGCAATGTCAGGACCAGAGAGAAGACAAGTGCTGGATCAGAGGATGAAAGATCTCATGGAAATCTCACACCTGCCCAAAGTTAATCAGGATATTAATAAGTTGGATGCTTATCTACTCAGCTACACACCACACACAGTGAAGCAGAGCTTTGCTCCTGGAGTCAAGCACTTCTCCCTGTGGCTGATGGGAACCAAGGTGGACTGGAAGGGTGCCAGTCAGAACTGGCAGTTAAACCAGGACATTGTCCCCTCCCCAGCTATACCTACATGCTCCAGCCTCTCCAAATAAAGACTTTGCCTTTTTTGTACATGGAATGGGCTTGAATGTCCCAGATGGAGGTGGCTCTGCCCAGCCCACACCCTGTGAGCCCAGGTGGAAGCTGCAAGCTGCTGTGCAGTCCCAGCAGCACAGTTTGTTGACCATGTCTTCAGTCACTTTGCCATGGCTAGAAGCACCAGTACCTCGTGTCATTTTATATCTGAAAGGCATTTCAAATGGAGCTAATTCTACCTATCGTGCCTTATCTGTGCATCATGATGTTTGCTTTACAGATGAGCCACCTTTTAGATTAAGAGGTGTGATGAGGCCAGTTACAGCGGCTTCGTGGCTGTAGGTATCAGGAGCTCTTGATTTTCAGACTTCTCCAGAAAGAAGACAAAAAAAATTAACAGTTTAGATTGATACTTAAACAAGAATTTAGGAATCCATGATTGAAATCAGGCACTTAGCCACCATTTTTCATCTAAACTACAATGTAGGAAACAAGAGAAATGACAGTAAAATAAGAGTTAAGTGAAGGAAAGAACCAAAAGTAAAGACCAGATAGAATCTGCTTCAGCTAAAATTAGTGGAAAACTCTCGCAGTCTGTAGTGGGTGTTCAGTCATATAAACACTGAGCAAATCCCACAAATGTAGATCCCTCTCCTTATGCCCTAGAAGCCTTGTTATGTAACTGGGTGACAGGATTTACTTTCAGGGGTGCTCAGCCCTCTTTGTTGCCCCAGCCAGACTGGGCACAGCAGTCTCAGAGCCCATTTCAAGAGCTAAACCTTTACTCAGATGTCTTTAACCACCGTGCCAGGCTACAGCCACCTACAGTGGAAAAGCTGAGTGCAACCTGGGGCCCCAGAGAGCAGCTGCCTGGGGGAGGGCAGTGCCAGCAGCAGGGCTGACATGTGCTGCTTTGCACCCAGAAATGAGCCTTGTACATACACTTACTCTATGGTGGGAGTCTGAGTTCAATCAATTATTTCCCTCCCAAGGCACAAATAAATGCAAATTTTACTCATCTACATTTCTCTTGTTATGTTTCCCAGTGCTGATCCAAGGTTTTTTGCTTATGTGTCCATGTCTCTTAACGCTGCAGTCTCACAGTTGTTGCCTCTTTTCTTGCTTAATATTTTTTGTATTCTCACATGGCCCATTCTGCTTTTTAACCTCTCCATCTTTACCCCCACACACACTGCAGATGGTAGAAACAACAGAATAAAAATGCAGAGATCTGCAGCCCAGTGCTCAGGAAAAGACAACTCTCTAGTCCCTTCCTGCCTCCTGAAATTTGGGGAGAGGCAGATCTTGAAGGTAATTTCCTCTTCTATCTTTGAAACTCTGTGTGATTTCAAAAAGCTGTCAGTCTGTGTCATGCAGTCTTCACCCAGGTGAAACATGTGACTTTACCCTTGCTGTCACTTTTTGCCACTAACTAAAGCTGGTGTAAGCAGGGAAGTGATGAACTGTGCCTGGCATTAACAGCTGGAATTCAAGTAACTGTATTTGTGCTGTAACCACGGGCAGGGCCACAGCCAGGGCTACAGCAGGATGTGAAATTTCTGATTTCCTGAAACAAGTAATTTGTAAGTTTTATGAGTTATTCTGGGGATTTGGAATAATAGGATGGGGGAAAGTCTATTTTCCACTTTGGAATCCTACTTCATTTTCAGATTTCAGAGGATGGACATTACAGCCAAGGTAGGTTTGGTGTGCTTTGCCGAACTTGTCACCTGCACTGGCAAAGTTTTCAGAGTAACCAAACCAAGCCAGGCTGACCTTAAACTTGTCTTGCTGTGAATTGCACCAGGAGGAAAACTCTGTTTGCCTACCCCCAGAGCCAGGAGAACAAATTTATAGGCTGAATGTTCCTACTAGTTCGTCATTTTTAGTTTTTGGGTTTGTTTTCTTCACAGTCCTCAAGAGAGTTCCCTTTCCTTTTGGCAGGTGGCACCTGGACAGATCCCCACAAACCAACCTTTTTCAAAGAACTGTCCTGTCTGTTAAGTACAAGATTTGTCTCATCTCAGTGTCTCTCCAAAAAGCACAGGAAGAGAAAGAAAACTATTAATAATCTTCTAGGCTGACCTTTACATTTTCTTGTTATATTACATTCTCAGGGGTGTGTTCATCAGAAGAACGAACTTTGGGTCCCAGAGGAAAAGGCATTACAACAGTGGAGACAGAATGAGTCATGTGGGCCTGATGTGAGATGGATTTATTCCTGAAACAGGGAGCAACTGCTGCTGAATCCTGGGCTAATAGGGATGTGCAAAGTGAACTTCCCTGCCGTGTAGTGATCCCATTCTTACACTGGCTAATCGCTGTACCAATTGCAGGAGATTTTGAAAGAGCAATTTGCATCAAGAAGACACCTAACTTGTGAGCAAGCACCGAGAGGAGAAATGGAGATTTCAGTGAAAACCACACGGGCTATTTGCAGAGGACAGGCTACAGCACAGAGAGCTGGTTGGAAAGCTTCAATTCCAGAGTGCAGGATGTGTGGCCAGGCCCCAGAGAGCATTAGTCATCTCGTAAGTGAATGCTCAGAGCTGGCCGGAGATGAGTACGAAATACAGCATGACAAAGCTGGCAGTGCTGTGCACAGCCCGTGCTGCCAGGGAAGGGGGCACAGACAGCACCACCACCCCAGGCCAGGTAAATTGAGAGAACTGAGGAGCTGAATGTGAAGTTTGTTGTCAGACGGCAGACGTGGTGCCTCCAGGGGAAGTTCATCAGTAACTTCTCCACTGGATGACGGCATTGGTAGAAAATAACAAGAAGTCTCTGACAAATATGTTTGTGGCAGGAAGCGAATTAAAAATGGGGCATGAAAATGGCACAGGTCTGGGTGTCCTTTTCTCCAGCGGGCTCAGGTGTTGTGTCGAGGAGCTCAGGCACAGTGACCCAAGGGGACACGAACTCTCCGTGGACCAGGGCTCTCCCTGGCACCGCAGCATCCTCACGATGGGATGTCGGCTCAGGTCCCGACCTGGCAAAAGCCGGGCTGAAACGTCAAAGCGGCGCTGGCTCCGGCGGTTCGGGGCGCGGGGAATGGGATGTGCTGCCCCCGGCTCTCCCCGCGGGGCAAAAGGAGAGCCCCAGTTCCCCCAGATCCCCCAGTTCCCCGCAGATCCCCCAGTTCCCCCAGGTGCCCGCCGGTCCCCGCCGGGGGGCGGGGGGGTCGCGGTGCCGCTCCCCCGCGGGGCCGGCGCTGCGGCGGGGGCCGCTTTCCAGAGAATACGGTAAACATGTCCGCATCACGTGCGGCCGCTCCCGCCGGCCGCGGCGCGGGACCGGCCGGGAGGGCGGGACGGGACGGGACCCGCGCGCCGCCGGCCGAGCGGGGCCGCTTTAAGAGGCCGCCGGGCGCCGCCGCCTCGCCCTGCCCGCCCCGGCGGAGAGCGATGCCCGCGGCGCCGTAGGGCGGGCGGCTCCGGCACCATGGGGCTGTGCTACAGCCTGCGCTCCCGCCTGGCCGCCGCGCACCCCTCCGCGCCCTACGGCAGCCGCGGCGAGCCGGACACCCCGGGCCGGCGGAGCACGGCGACCCGCAGGTGCGGCACCGGCTGCGGCAGGACCTGGTGGCCAAGGAGCGGGCGGACAAGAAGCGGAGCAAGAGCATCGACAAGACGCTGAAGGCGGAGAAGCGCGAGTACAAGCAGACGCACCGGCTGCTGCTGCTGGGTGAGCGGGGCGGCGCAGCCCGGCGCGGTTCGGCCCGGCCCGCTTCGGCCCGGTTCGGTTCGGTTCGGTTCGGCCCTGTTCGGTTCGGTTCGGCCCGGGGCCGCCGCCGCTGCCCGAGCGGGCGGAGGGGGCGGCGGCCGCGGGGGCCCCGGGGCGGGGCGGGCGCGCACGTGGCGGCGGCGCCGGGCGGGGGCTCCGGGGGCTCGGCGGGGCTGCGGCAGCGCGGGGGGCACCGGGCCGGGGTTTGCCGTGCCCGGCCGGGGTACCGGGGCCGGAGGGTCCGTGTCCGGCCGCTGTGTGCTGTAGGAGTCGGTGGGCGGCCCGAGGGAAGGAGCAGCCGCACCCCCGTGAAGGTGATGCTCGGCGGCAGAACGGGGCCGCGCCCGCCGGTCCCCGCCGGTCCCCGCCTGTCCCCGCAGCCAGGGACCGCGGGGGCCGAGCGCGGGCGGCTCTCCCGTGAGGAAGGAAGCCCGAGTTTTCTGTGTGCGGGAGCGATGTGCCGTTGTCCGCCCCGCCTCCGCGGATGCACAGCGGGGAGATGCAGCCTCTCGGGCTGTGCGGTTCTATCCGGCGCTGCTCCGTGCCCCAGCCCTTGCTCCCTGCATGGCAGCTCGTCCCTGCCCTGGACTGCAGGGGCAGGGATGCTCCTGCACGGTGACAGCGCCGGTGTCGCCGTCCCGAGGGGCGCCCTGTGGAAAGGCGCTGTAATTATGCAGTTGTGTGATGTCCGAGCCTGTGTAGTACCTGACCCCAACCCAAACAGGCTTAGAAAGTCATGTATTGGCCTTCAGGTAAGTCGAAGGAGGCTGGCATTGTTTCTACTCTTCCTCTCCCCAGTGCAATGCAGGTGAAATACAGGTTACCCTGAGCATCTCGGAATAACAGAGAATATTTTCAAATGTTCACACACAACTTAACCGTCTCTCGCCCTTGGAGCGTGCATTGTTCTGCAGGGCGTAAACAGCAAAATTTGGCCTTTGTCTTACTGGTGTGTGTTTGCAGTCTGTAATAGCGAAGCAGAATTTTAAGGAGCTTCAGAAAACAATACTGGACCTAGGTTTCTGCATCTTGGTGGTAGAAATTTCTATTCCAGAATCAGACCCTCTTTTGTTGTGGTTGTACTATACTGATGCAAATCTGCTCATAAAGGTGTCCCTCCTTCTCCTGGGAAGGGGGTTGAGCAACACTTGTGGGAAGAGTAAAGCTCGTGTGCTGTGACTGTTGGTAAGGAATCACACCTCTACCCAGCGTGCATTCCTTTCAAGCACACCATAGCTGTAGATGTGTTTATCATTTGGTGTTTGGTTTTAATGTATTCCAGTTTGTTCTGTAGGGAACAGGTGCGTGAAGGAGGAGCCGTGAGAACTTTTCTTTCTTTGTAGATTAAATAAGTCGGAAAATAAAAATCCTATAGCAGGGCTAGTTTTGATGTTAATCTGCAAGCCTTTAAGTCATAAAGGCTATCTGATACAGGCTTCTGTAAGCAGTATTTCAGTTGCCTGGTTTTTAATAAGGAGCTGGGGTTTTGCTGCAATGACATTGAACACTGAGTGGGTTAAACAATACATCTGAGTGGTTTAGAGTTGTCTATGGTGAAGCCAACAGAGCTTTCTTTGTCGAAGCACTGATTTATAAATCTGATGGATATGAGTCAGTGTTATGCTGGCAGTCGTTTATTATATTTCAGCCTGGACTTGAATAGCAGGAAGTCACTTTTTGGCCCTCTTGTAAATCTTGGGATGCCTAAGAGACCCATTTCCCTGCTCCTTGCAGGGGGACTGTCAGTTTCCACTCCGCTTCCTTCCCTTGCTGCTTGTCCCCTGCATCCCACTCTCACTGTTGCTTTGAGAATTTTCTGATTCTAAACTGGAATACGAAGTTTGGGGTACATTTGGTGATCCTTCATGTACATCAGCAGGTATTGCTGCCCTGGCTGAGCATGTCCGTGCTGAGATTGCTTAGGGATTGCACACTCAAATTGAGCAGGAGGGTGATGTTGCATGCAGGGGGCAGGAGCATCCAGCTGGGATTTAAAGCTGCAGCTGAGTCTGTAAGGAATGGAGCTAGGGTGGGGAAAAAGTGCAGAGCCAGGAACGTCTCCTCACTTGAGCTGAAGCTCAATAGCAAAAGCTGCAGTAGATACTTGGAGTTCCCCACTTGTGTTCCCAGTTTTTAGGCTGACCTGCTCCTGTAGGAGTGCATCGCTGACATGGGCAGTGAGGGACACCAGGGGTGCCAGCTCTTTCTTTGAGAGTAACGGGTTTTAAATCAAAACTGCTCTGATGTTTCAGGTCTGTCCTGTCCCCAAGGCTGAACTATTTGTAGCATATGGCTGCAATAGCTCCTGCACTTCCAAGGGCCGTGCTGGGAATGGGGAGTGTTCCTTCCTATGGCTGGGCTGCTCAGGACACAGGGAGTGCACAAAGTCCCTGTGCCTGTGCTGTGTGTGTGGAACTTACACGTCTGTCACTCAGAGTGATACTCTGAGTGAGCTCTTCAGCACACCTGATACTTATATTCCCACTAAAACTATATGTTTTAGTTCCTTTTTTTTGAAGGACAAGTTTATAATTTTATCTGGGTGCTCAGGGGTGTGCAGTGTAGTTAGTGGACAGCTGGACAATTTTATGCCATTAATTGATTTAGGTTTCTTTAATAATTTTTCAGACTTTTTTCATCACCACTTGTATAAGATAAAGTCCCAAGTCCTAGAACTTCTCTTAATTTCAGTAGAGCAAAGATCTTGCATCTGCTCTGTTTTGGAGGCAATAATCTGACTTTGTACTTGCAGCAGAGTAGTGGGAGTTTTTTTGCTTTGTTTTTGTGAAATGCTCAACCAGGTGTAATCTTACTGGATTTTGTTTAGTGAACTGAACAAGTCACAACTTCAAGATTACAATCACTGTTATGTTGGCAGCATAGTGTGAGTTCAGGGATACTACTGGGAATAGGAGGTGATTTTTCATTGCATGGTACTTGTTTTTTTGTTGGAGAACAATCCTGGCTCTAAAAGTGCAAGTCTGTGGTTATGGGGAAAAGATTTTAAACCTTGTCATAAAACAATTCCATTACCCATGTGCTTTCTTACTGGTGACAGTAATGTGGGTTTTCCAGTTTTCCTCTATTTTTTTTTTCTATTTTTTTTTTTTTTTCTTTTAAAGACTTGAAAGAATGAATCTGTTTTGCTGTAAGAGTGAACTTGGGCTTGTCCCCTCTCAATGCTTTACCCTTCTCTGTGTACTTGGCTTTTTCACTCTCTCAGGCTGAGCTCTTGCCTATGTAAAAAGCACTTTTAGCTTATTCCCATCTTGAAAAGGAGCTACAGATATCAATATATGAATAGACATATATGCACCCTAAATATTTATATTAAACTACAGCTTATAAAATATAGTAGCCATTCTGAATCTTCCCTACATCAGTGCTTAAGTAAAAATGGTTTTAACAGAAATGTTTATGCTGCTGCAAATATGAATATAGGCTATGCAAATGGGAAGTATTTATGGGGAAATATATTATACAGAAGAAAAACATACTTTAAAAAGCTAGGAAATATCAGTGTGAAGACTGACCACAGTCACCCTCTCTGTGTGTGCTGCATGGTGAGCCCCTGCCTGCCTTATAATTAAAGACTGTCTTGTGTGGTTGACATTGTATTTTTTTCCACAGGGCTGGTACTTCATTCAGGGCACAAGATGGATGTTGTGTAGTGAATGAGCAGCTATTCAATATTCTTATCCTCCTCATACAATGTGTCACCCTGTGCCCTATTTGTGACACTCCGTCCATACCCTGTGCTGAATAAAGAACTGTTGAACTCTTCATGCTGTAGCCCTGATCACTGCAGGCACTGAATGCTTCACAAATGTCAGTGCATGGCACTGCTGTGAAATGAGGTGGTATCCTCCTCCTTTTGTGGGTGCTGGAGGGGGAAATGCCACCAGAGACTAAAGCTGAAATTGTCCAAAGGCACCACTGATTTTATATGCCCCGTCTTTGCCAAACACTAATTTTAATCCATAGTACCCATTTTTTTTTATATTTTTTTTAGTAAATACTTTCCTCATTTAGATCATGGACTTTATTGTTGTGAATGCTCAGCACTTTTGCAAAGTGAGCTTTAGGTGCTCTGAAGCACAGCAGGCTGTCCCTGATGGAAGCTGTGTGCTGCTCTGCTGCTCGGGGCAGACAGAAGCTGGCCTGGTTCTCCAGGGCAGCATGTAACAGCAAATCCCACAAAATATTCCTGCTCTTGTGGTGATTCCCTATCTTGCTAGTTCACAGGGAGGTGGTTATCTTGGCACTGCTTCTCTCAGGATGGTGTGGGAGAGGAAGACACCCAATTATAGACAGGCATGTGCTCAGGCACTTGACAAAAATTCTGTTTTGTTGACAAGATTTTCATTCACTTGCAACCAGTTTGTTTCTGGTACCCCATGAGCTGCAAGAGAGGGCACACCCCCTGCTGAAAAGCACGTTATCCTTATCAGAAGACCATGAAAAAGATGTAAGGGCAAAATAGACTAAAAATGTGATGTAATCTTTATCCTGGTGCTTCCTAACTCTCAAAACAAGATTTTTCACACTAAGCATCTTATACCAAGTTGGGATTAAATTTCCTGTTTAAGAAAACAGGAATAGGACAAAAAGTTCCTAGGGAGTTCCTGTGATGTATCTTGTAGCAGCCTGCACACTGTGATACCAGCTGGAGAGGCAGCAATGTGCACTTCTCCAAATGGACTGTCTTTAGTGGTGAAGGAATGGCAATATTTTCCAATAGGGCTCCCAGTAATTACCAGATACTACCAGAACACTTGGACATGGGTATCTCTGTGGTTTCCATCTGCCCAGTACTTCCCAGTGCAGACATGACAGTCCTGCTGTGTGGAATGCTAATTATGGATCTTCCTTTGCAAGGAGGAGCCTCTGCAAGAGGAGCCCTACTCAGTTCCCAGGGCTGCATCCAAAATGTGATGCCTTTTCAGTTGGTAAATGGAGATCTGGATTGGAATATGTTCACCCCAAACAAAAATAACTGGGAAGCTTTGCAAACTTTAAGGAAACTATACCCGGTGTGCAAGCAATGCTGGCTGCACCTGTGATGTGATTTGTGATTGCTGAATCTCAGAACAACTTTGTGTCCTCAGCAGTGGCACCTCTATGCTTTAGATCACTTAGTAAAGTAATTTCTCTCCTGCTCTCATTTTAAATTTCATAGGAGGGGGACAGGCAAGCTACTTTTCATTTCCTGTTCTGTTTTGTTTTGGTTGGTTTTATTTTTGTTTGCTTTTTTTTTCCTTGAGAGCTCCTGATAGTGACTTTCCTCCACATAAACAAAAAGATCATTAGCCTCAGGCAGACACATGGTGTGGAGAGCTTCAGCCAGCATATTTGAAGTTTGGCAAAGTCTGAGCTGCTTCAAACAGGGTCTGGCAGTGGAAGGTGTCTGAAAAGCTGGAGCTGCACTGCTCTGAGTGGGTGAGGATGGAGGGCTGCTAATGGACGGCAGTGCTGTGTGAGGCAAGGTGGTTGTTCTCTACAGGGATCTGAGCTGCTAATTACTTTCACAGTTGTAGCTAATGCCGAAGGGATGCTCTGTGCATGTGTGAGCATGAGTGTTTGTGGGAAGGGGGTGACTGAAGTCACACAGCAGCAGAAATGTACACAGTTTCTTCCTTTCCCCAGCAGAGATGCCATCTCTGTGTAGTGGTAATCTGGTTTTTTCACTCATTAAATGCCTGGTGGCATAAAGATCATCATCCATCACTCTAGTGAGGCTGCATTCATCTGTAGCCATGGATCCAGTTTCAGAGTTATCTGAGAATTTTTGCTTTTAAAGCTCAAACTCCACCCCAACAGTGCTCTCTTTTTGACTTGACTTTTTTTAAGCTTGTGATCTTGTTGCTTGGTCAGCACCATCTGCTTCCAGAGCAGGCAAAATGTCTTGCTTGCTTCTGTGCAACTGTTGGCACCATTCTCCACTGGGACATCTTGAACTGAACTGTCTCCTGTGCAAGGGCATCCCCAGAGGAAAAGCCTGGAGGAGTGCAGTTAATACATGCAATTCTTCCCTGGCTCCCTTAAATTTGGGAGTGTCCTTATTCACAAATATGCATGATTTCATTGAATTTTGTTCTAATTGCCACAATTTAAAAATGTCAGGAAAAGAGCTTGGCAATTCTCTGGTGAGAGGACAACTGAGATGCTTTTCATGAGAAAGCCCAGTTACCAGGCACATAAATCCATGATGGTTTAGATATTCAGACCTGAAAAATGTGTCTCGAGAAGTTGAACTCCATGACTTATTCTTATTGTTCCCCTGCTCAGTGAAGCATTTGAGAACCAAGCCATGCAAGTTTTATAAATAGCTCAGCCAAAGTTTTCTTTACTTCCTCTAATGTGTTCCCTCTGCAAAGAAAACCCACAGTGTCTGTGTCTGGGCAGCACTTTAAAAGATCTGTATGTCACTAAGAGGACAGAAAAGCTGATGGGTATTCTCTACATTGAGGAATGTGGGGAGGCAGCAGGTGTCACACAGATGTCAGAAAGTTGATATTTTTATTTTGCCAAATGGAGGAAGGGGTTGCTGGGGAGGATGGGGTGGTTCCTAGCATGGAATAAGATGCAGTTTTACTCTCTACACTCTTGCTCTGTTTAGCCACTTCTCTCTCAGAGTTTGGAAGAGGGAACAAACCCTGTCACAGCTGTGCTTCCCCTGCATTGCGTGACAGGAGACTTGCACCCAAATAAGTGGCCTTTATAATGTAATGCTTGCATTTTGGGAGCATTCCCTTGACGTTGAAATCACTCACATCTTGCCCTTGTGCTGTTTCTGACTGCTGAGGCTGCCTTGCAGAGCAGCTTGTGAGGTGTGTGCAGCTCCCTCTAACACCCACAAACCTGAGCCCCAACTCTAAACCATTCCTGTCACGTTGCAGAGATTTTAGATTTCACTGGTGCCCTGGAACAGCTCGGATCATGGGCTTGCTGCTGGTGAACGTGTGTCTGTGCCAGCCCCTGCAGGCACCAAGGCTGGTGGAAGGATTCTCCAGGCTCCAGTCCTTTCTGCCTCTCCAGTTTGGCTCAGGACATTGGAGTGGGACAGCAGCAGCTGGACAATCCTGTCAGGCACTTGGCTGGAGGTGATGAGCTCTGCTGGCTTCTCCCAGATGACAAACACATCCGAGTCCACGTGCCCTGGAGAACAGAGCCTGGAGTGGGAGCCAGCAGTTTGTCTGTGCCCAGGCTCTCACAGAGCGTGGGGCTCTGGTCCTGGGGCCAGGCACCAGGGCTGTGCCTGCCTGGCACCTCTGATGGGGAGATGCTGCTGCAGGAATGAGGGAAAAGGCACTTTTTAGGGTTGGGCCTTCTCTTTCTCTGTGTCATCCTCATTGCATGTACACCACCTCTTCCTCTTTCCTACCCCACCACCCCACCGAATACGGTTTTTAGTTTGTGGGCTGAATTTGTTTGGGTTTGCATTTTTTCCTGGTTGTTTTTCATGCTGAAAGCTCAGGATCACTGGGTAGCTGGGAGGTTTTCTGGAGCACAGAGGGATTTGTGCGACTGGGACTTAATATAGGGAGGAAATGTAGATTCTGAGGAGAAAGGCATGGTATTGTGAGCTGAAAATCTGCATTCAGATGTTTTGGGGTTTTTATAAATACCAGTTAAAACTGTCTGCTTGGAAGAAAAATACTCTGTGAAATACTGTCTTGATAATTTCCCTGCCTTACCTCCACACAGGAAATTCACAATTTGATACAACTGATTTTTCTCTGCTGATGAAAAGCATGGAACGAATTCTTTTTAGACTGTAAAAGCTGAAAGATATTTTCTCCCCTGCTCCCTTAACACTACCTGAGTTCTCATTTCTCCCAGCTTCTGTGAAGTTCAGCCTCATCTGTAGGGTAGCATTTTGTGGTTTTAGGTGGTGAGTGATGCAGGACTTCACTTGCTCGTATTTCAGAAGAGTATGTATTTGTTTTTAGCAGCACTTCAGATATTCACAAGGAAAATGCTTCTTCTTGTCAATTTTCCCCAAACAAAAATAAACATGAAACTTGAGTGGATTGTTCTTAAACATGTGTGTGTTTATATACAATGGCATTATTCCCATTCCACTGTCCCCTCAGGGTCACATGTGTGCTGCCATCCCACCTGGCACAGGGACACACCTTGAAACTGGGTGTAACCCACTTCAGTGCAGAACCAGCCAGTGGAGCCTGAATGTCACTGTCAAGCCCAAACGGGAGTTTTATGGTACAAAGGAATTTACAAAAATGTTATTTGAAACTTTGCTTGCCGTTGAATTATTCTGCATTAGGAGGTTTGAGAATCTGTAGCTTCTAGTGGAGGTCTAAGCAAAATCTAAATACTGCAAAGGTATTTAGTGTTCAGGATTATTTTGGGAGGGGCTGAGGAAAGGCCTGAGAAGTTATGTACTTGACCGCATGTAGTTAAAAATATTATTTGGAATATAAACTTCCTTGTCTAAAGACCAGCTTTATGCACAAAGTCAAAAAGCACAAAAAGCAGTTCTCCTCCTGGCCTCCATAAGTATACCTTAATGCTGCTGAATCCTGGAAATTATGCAGGGCATGCTTTTTAAATGTTGATTTTGACTTCTTGCCTGGGACCAAGTGTAAAGTCTTTCCAAGGAAATACTTAGAAGACTTGCAATGAAACCCAAAAGCTGCTGCCAAACCTTAGTTTTTAGAAAGGGAGTAGGGGGCAATCCAGCCTGTTAAAAACTTCCAGTTGTTTGTAATTAAATCCACTTCTTCTGTGCACAATAAACATATACTTAGAAAAAGATCATTTTACATAATACTTATGCGGTTTAGTGGTGCTTTTCAGCTGCTAAAAATCAAGCAGGAGGTTTGCTGGTTTAGTCTGGGAAGGTTACTGGGAGCTGGGAAGCCAGGGCTGATGCAGCTGTGCCACCGCAGTGGCACGGAGCCACAGATCCAGTGGTGACACACAGAGCCAGCCAGGGAATCCTTTTCTCATCAGGAACCATCTTTCCCACTAGTTCAAGTTTGTTTTGGACTGACAGGGATGGGAATGAAGAGGAGATAAAAATATCCTGTCCCACCTCGCCAGCAGCAGCAGCGCTCGTGGCTTTGGTGGAAACTCTGGGCTTGCAGGAGCTCCTCATCATTTAGGGGCTGGCAGGAGGCAGGACCACCAAATCCTCCCCACCCTGAGCTCTGCCACGGTTCATTCAAGACTGTTTCAAATCCTCTGCCATCCTTCTGGAGGATGGGATATGTAGGGTGAGGGGGACAGCCCCAGTGTGAGTTTATCCAAGAGGTAAATTTTGTATTTACTCTTGATAAGGGAGGGGATGTTTTTCCCGGGTGGCATGGAGAAATTGTCAGCTTTTACTGGGCAGGTTGCAGGAGCTGTTGGGTGCTGTGATGGAGTAAACACAAGGCGTAGAAAGAGCAGAGAGGAGCAGCTTAAAGGTATTATCTCATAAGTGACATAAGAAAAACTCTGAAGCCTTGTAGAGCAGATTTGTTAGGATTTGAGATGAAAATCCCTGTTGCTTGATGAGATTATCCCTTAACATATGGCAGGGAGTGTAACAGAGACAGAATTAGCTGCTAATGATCTGGACACCTCTTGAAAACAGATGTTTGTAGTCCCATATAACTGCTTGCTATTTTGTTCATCCAAAATCTGGATTACTCAACAACAGGCCTGGCATGGTATTAGAATGCTTACTATCTTCATTTCCCCCTGGTCTCACCCAGTACAGATCACCTCTTTCATAGGAATTCTGCTGGAGTAATCCAATGTGGAATTGGGATGGAGAATCAGGGAAATGGCTCTCACTGCAGTGCCAGCAGATGGAGTTTTAGCCAAGGGCCAGAGAGTGGTGGGGAAGCTCCCATCTCCTTGGGCACCCAGGACATCTCCATGGCACTGTGGCACCACCCCACTGCTCTGCATGGGCACTGTTCATTTGGGGTTTCTTGTGAAGATGAGTTTTTCATTGATCTCTATGGCAAATGATGCTGCAGTTGAGGAGGGGATTGCTCAGCCTCAGTGCTGCTGCATGGGCAGCACTTTTACCTGATGTAAAACCCCTGTGTTACACATTTTGGTACCCCCTTACTCACCCTGACTTTGAGCTGCTGTCAATAAATACCTGACTTACCCTCATGTTGTTTAAGGCACCTGAATTTCCCACTCAGGGATGTAATTCCCATAGCTTTTCTTTGGAATCTCTTAATTTATTTAAGTGTTACTTGAGCAATCTGTTCTATAACGCTCTTGCTATGCTTTAATCTCTTTACATTCAAAAAATGTCAGTTACTTTTCTCAATTTACATTATTGGAAGGCATCTTCTTGGAGCTGGAAGCCTTTATTGAGGTGGGGAAAAAACTGTTAGCTCTCAGTTTATCTATCTTCCCTATCTATTACCCCTTTCTTTGTGTTAAACTTCCTTTTGGACTTAATCTTTTACAGTAAAAGCAAGACCTTAACCTCAACTTCTCTGTCTAAGTTAGATTCTTTTGACCTGGCGTCATCTTTGTTACAAGGCTTCACACGTTGCAGTACAATAATATTTTTCTTGTGGTGCAATGAACAGCACTGCAGACACTGTTCCAGATGGGGTCATTTTTTCTCTAAATTAGCAACTGCCTTAATAGATATTTTCCGTGGCTTCCAAACTATGTGGTGTTGCTTGAACGAAAATGTAATTCCACTGAGAGATTTCAAGCCCAGCTTTTGCTGGGCTTCCAGAAATAATTTTTAAAAAGAAGTATTTGTACAGTCAAAATGAGTTTGCTAATGTATTGTGCTTGCATGTTGCAGTTGTGTCTTTAGAATTAGATGGAAAATCTGAATGTTATCTGGTATATTATTCTCAAAGAACCGCATTTGCATGCAGGATACCTTATTGATGTAAGGGTTAAATTATGGCAAACGTATTTTGAAACAACTGGAATATTTCTTTGGATCAAGAGCAAACAGCCCAGTTCTCTGTGTCCAGAGACACTTGTAAAGCTCAGACTGGTTAATTTTCTGTCATTTTAAAATAATAATTGGAGATTGCAATTTTAATGTGAACATCCTGCTTCTGATCACTGTGTAGAGGATTCTTACACAAACAAAATGGGGACTTGTGAAATCCTTGCTGGGGGCTGCTCTACCTGGACAGGAGTGGACTCTCAGGAGCATTTGCTTGAGTTCTTTGTCACAGACAAACATGGACAATGCAGGAAATAATGAAAAATCCACCAGGACATAGTACAAGCCTTAGGATCGCAGAATTTTTCAGAATATCAATTTCTAAATAGTTCAATTTATTCCAGAGAAATTCTAATGTTTTTGTTTTTTTCTCAGCTAATATCATTAGCATGGCCAACAGCAAACCATTAAATTTGAACTGTGCTGTTTCTAAGTCTTTTAAGATGACGGGATCTGTAATTGCTTTTGAGATGGAGAGTTTGTAGTTCTGTCCATATTCTTTTTGTAGCTCATTGCCTCTCCTGGTTCTGTCCTGGGCCACCAGCACACTCAATCATTCCTTGAGCTAGGCAGGATTATTTTTTTTAATGCCAAAACCACAAGGACTGTTCCAGTTTCCTTACAGGTTGATCAAGTGGCAGGTCCTGAGCCACCTTCAGGCGCGTTACACGTTCTGTGCTTTTGAGGGTGGGCAGGCATGGCCCCTGCCAGGGCTCATACACCACATTCCACGAGTGGCCTGGCCCTGGATAGGGAGGGAAAGGCACAGGGAATGGCACTGGGCAAGGTCTGGGTGTGAGCAGGAGCAGCCCTTTGTGTTTGTGCGCTCGGCGTCGCGCACGGGCTGTGCCGGAGCTCGGACGGGCTCATCCCTTCACTGCCCGCCTGGGAGATGCTCCTGGAGCTTTTGTGTTTGGGGATTTTGGTACAGTCAAAGAGCTAAAGCCGTGCCTGAAGGGTGGGAGAGATGCCTGCCAGCTCCCCATGGGAACAGGGCTGGGAGGGCAGGAATTTGTTGGGTCAGCAGGGGCAGTTTGGTTCAGTTGAGCTCTCCTGTGAAGATGTCACAGGAAGAGTGTGTGCCTTGGCCATTAGGAATTAGACCATGCTGCATTATTATTAGAAAATACTCCTTTTTTTTGTTGTTTGTTTTTTTTTGTTTGTTTTTTGTTGTTGTTGTTGTTTTTTGGTTTTTTTTTTTTTTTTTGGGTTTTTTTGGGGTTTTTTTTGGTTTTTTTTTATCTTCCACCAGCATCCTACTATGCATAGAGGAAGTCTTGCTTCTGTGACTTGGGAAGCAGCAATTTTCCAGTGCTTCCCAAAATCTCCCCCAGAAAGGGATTATGTCACATCTGACCCAGGTGCTGATGGAAAGCAGTGTGTCTCAGCACAGTAAACTCTGGGAGGGACCCTCACACTCAGGAGCTGATCACAGCACTGAGGACAGTGCTGGGGAAGAGAGCTTTTCCTTGGATTAACTCAAGGGAAACACTTTGCTTTGGCTGCCTTGGCCCTATTGCCAAGCTGGACCTTCTTATTTCTCAAGTGGGAGTAGTGTCCCTGGGCCTCTAAAACCGCCAATATTTTTTCTCCTCCTGTCCTTTGATTAAGAACATGTTTGTTGACACTTCAGTGGGTTGTGGCTCTGAAGACAGCAGCCCTTGTGTCAACCAAGGCAGAGCTGCTCACTGTTGATCGTTCCTGGCTTTGTCTCTGCTTTCTAGATGTGGTCAGATAGAGGTTCTAATGGTCTCCCAAGTTGTAAGTAGGGATAATTCTCAGTTCAAAAGTCAATTCAGTGGATTTTTGCATTTCTCCAACTGTTCCCTGTGCATATATGTGGACCAGACACAAGAGCAATGACAAGGTATGCAGATCTCCAAGCTAATTTTAAATCTTCCTGAAAAGGCAGGTATGTGGGATGAAATGTAAAGGCCCTATGTACTCAATAAATGTTTAAAAATTAGTTCTGTACATATTTTAAGATAACTTTTCAATGGAAAATAAGTGACTACATCTACCATGGTAGTGTTTTCAGTGAACGAAATGTGGTTTACGGTTCAGATTTACGTTTCTTATTATAGCTTAGAGGATTTCATCTTAAAGGAGTTTTAATAGGTGCCAAATGCTCTCAATATCTGTCAAGGCCAATTATAGATGAGATTTTTTTTCCCCCTATTTTTGCATGGAGCAGGAAACATGAAGCATCTTATTGGAATTGTTCCTAGAAGGTTTGAACTTTGCAGATGTGTGAGGTTTTCAGATATCGTGGTAAAATGCTAAATCTGAAGCTCAGCAAATTACTCTGCTGGCTGTTAACAGAAGATTCCAGCTATTGCTGGGTCGGCAGGAAAAGAGATGAAATTGAAAGATTTCCAGCCCTGCCAAATGGAGATGTCCTGGTGGGTAACTGGTCCCATTGGAAAGGTGTAGAAGCAGCAATGTTGGACCCTTGCCACGATTGTTTTGGCACCTGTTTAGCCCTGGATCCTGGCTTTAGCTCGAGGTTCTCTCACTCTCTCTTAGCACAAAGGAGAAATCCCCAGCAGACAGATGTGAGCTGAAAATCACACCGAAGTTTCCTTGGCAAAAATATCAGAATCAAAGGATCAAAAATCAATGATCTTTGGCAAGAGATGAAATACAACATTTAATTCAACATACAACCACTTATCTTAGTATTACTTAATTTAGCATTTACTTAGCCCAAACTTAGCCCAACCAAGAGAAACCTTTGCACAGCTCTGCTGTTGGGCTGCTGCTGTCCCCAAGGCTTCAGGGCTGTCTGAGGGCTCCAGCAAGTCAGAACTCAAGGGCAGAGTGTGCAGCTCTGGTTTCCAGCTATAAACACAAAGAGCACTATCGTGTCACAACTTGAACTGTTAAAGTTGGTCGTGCACTGTTTGTTATTCTTGGGTTTTTAAGCACAACTCTTCACTACCGCAGAACACTGCAGCAGAAAGGGTTCGCTCATTTGCAGATGAAGTGCTGAGTTACTTTGTGTTCTATTCTTTATCATTTCTTGACAATTGTTGGGTTTAGGGCATCTTTCTTTGATGGCTTTCCCTTTATTAACTTTGTCCCTGCCTTTTTACACTTGGAGTTGGTTTTTGACATACAAGCAGTAGTCTGAATGTTAATAAATTTTTGTAAGACTGATGCTGTAGTTGTCCCTAATCTTTGGCAGAGCAGTTCATATACTCTTGGATGTGTTGTCCAGCACATTGTCCTTTACCATATTTCTGTTTTCTCAAATTAAAGTCAGGCTTTTTCTGAAACACTGTCAATGGAATTTTTAAATATTAAACTGTTAAGGATACAGAGCACTGTTATAAAATGATGGAGAAATACAGTGTTACAGAAATATCAAAAACATTGTGTGTCTTTCTGTTACTGCTGTTTCCCTTTACTCTGTTAAGCAGTCAGTATTGATCAAAGTTAGCAGTTCTAGTTCACCAACAATATATTTCTTTTGTGAAAACCATGTAACTCCTGCAATGAAAAACACTGAGCATGCCAGTCAAAATTGAGAAAGAACAAAATATGGAAGTTCTGTAACAAAAAAAAGGGGTGTTATCAAATGGGTTGCATTGGCAGAACTTTTGAACATAGTTTTCTCAGACTGGCAAGTTGTATCTTCACTCAAAAAAGAGTTTTCCCTCTAGTTTGTTTGACATTAGAGCAGGTAAAAAATGGGGGCTAATTACAGTAGTTCAGAAAGAGTTGAAACATTACTATAACCCATGGAGAACAAAGTATTCCATGACCTGACACTGGAGGCAGATGTGTGCTGGGGGAGAATCTCAGGGAAACAATCCCCAATGGGGGAATCTTGGAGCTGGCACTGAGCATCCCAAACTGCATCAGCATCCTGCAGCACCTGGCTCCTGAAAGAAGCAATGTGGGAAGGCTGCAGTGGAGAATGCAGCAGGTGGAAGGTGTAGGAGGGATGTGGGTTTATTTGTGAGGGCCAAGAAGCCCTTGCAGGGAGGATGTTATTAAAGATCAGGGAAAATGGTGCAAAACAGGGTAATCAACATGCCCATGAAGGACTACAGCAGCTCATGTATGCCTTCCAAGAGAAATGGGTGCTTACATCCTCATCCCAAATTTTCTTTTTACTCAGTTCCATGAACACACATGCTTTCTCACACTCTCGTTTAACCTAAAACAAGGAAATGATAATTTTAAAAAAAATTCCAAATTAAACTGTTTTTATGTTGTCCTTCCACTTTATCATTTCGTGCAAATATTTGAAGGCATAACTAGATGCTAACCTTGAATGTTTAATGTTAGGACTAACTTCTGCTAATTGTTTACCAAAACAGGGCCACTGTGTGAAAGCAATAATGTAAGTCAGTGTCAACACCAGGCACTGACATTTTAACAGAAGACTTGAGTTCATAATAAAACCAAGTCAAGGTTTTTAGGGCGAGTTAAATTTACTGCAGCAGCGCCCTCAAGTGCTGTGACACTTCCTAGGCCCCATGGTGTCTGTCCCATGGGACACTGTCCTGTGCTGGGGCTTGATTCTTCAGCACATTTAGCCTGGTAAGAGCACGTAAATTATTTTGGTGGAATTTTGAGTGCTCACGCTAATCTGTGAGGCTGTTGAAGTTAATACCAGAGTGAAGGGAAAGGGTGCTGGTTTGGGAGTTTCCTCTTTGATTGCTCTGTGGTAAGAAAGGTGCTTTCAGGACCAGTTTGGTTGGAAGTGATGGTGGAAGGAGACCTGAGCAGAGCTTTCTTCAGACTGGTCAGCTGTGGGCCAGGTCCTGCAGGATGCTCATCTGGAGTTTGGGGTGCTTGGAGCCAGCAGAGCCCAGTGCACAGCTTTATCAACTGCTCTGCAGTTCCATGGCCTTTTCTCAGTCTAGGCTGCAGAGACAGAATCTTCTCTGGTGTGTCTTGTTACCTTAACAGAGAATTTAGGATTTAGGCATGATATCCACTCTCCTTCTGTCCTGAGGGAACTGTCTGGCAGGCTGTGGATTTAACCAACACCCTGTTGGCATATGGTATAAACTGTATGGGCAAAACTATGGCAGTGTAAAACAATCGTGGTGTGCTAGAGGTGTTACACCTCCTAAACACACATTATTATGGTTGTACAAGGAGCCTGTAGGCCCTGGACTCCCTGGACTGTGTCTTTGCCAGCAGAATTGCAGCTCTCCTTGAGGCAGCTGCTGGAGGGAGCCCTGGTTGCACTCACTGCTCAGCTTGTGAGTAATGAAGCCCCAGTGGCTCCTAGAATTGCAGCATCTCTCTCAGCAGTCTGACAAAGCTGTCTGTGTGATTTCCTCCCTTCTCCAGAATTCCCTTCTCTCGAGCTCTCCACCTCTTGTCTCCCAGAAGGTCTGATCAAAGTAGGTCAAGTCAGCTTTGTTCGAAAGCAGAATTGCCGAGTGATGCTGCTGTGTCTGGAGAAGCAAATTCAGCCTAAGGGAATGATTCCATGGGGGTAATGCAATCACAGCACCTAATAATTACCTCTCTCTCCACAAAATGAACATCTGAGGCATTGCTCAGAGCAGAAGGCATCACTCCTAACTCTCCCTGTGTAAAAGTAATGCCCTTTCCTCCTAATTATTGAGTATCTTTGTAAAGATACTTCAAAGTCTTTATTTTGTTTTCCTAGCATATACTATTCAAATATGTGTACTGTAGTGTCCTTTTGTGTGGGTTTCTCTTGATCCAGAGGGAATAGCAATTGCAATAGTGATAGCAATCTGTGGAATGAGGAATTGCAACATATGGGCCATACCCATTCCTTATATTTTACTCTTGAATGAGTATTTCTAGAATAAAACAGGAAGAAAGGAAGAGGTCAGAGGGAAGAGAATTTAGAAATCATTCAGTTGCTTGACTTATGAGAAAAATAGTGACACATCTTCAAAATAAACAAACACAAAGGTCAGTGGCCAGAAATTCAGTAGCCCAGGGCTTTTTTTGGCCACTTAAACAAGGAAATTTTAGAACTTTTGGCCCAAGTGCTTCTCTCTGCTGCACATGGGGAGTTTCATGCAGCTCCTTCCTTAGGTGACCTCGGGCTGGTTTTGCTTGGCACAAAGGAAAAAGGATGGCTTTTCTTTTGCCAACCAGTCCCCATTACAGCTCCCTCAGTGCCCCCTGAGGAAGATGTCCTAAAGGTGTACCCCTCTCCAGGTGAGACATCCAGCAGGTTCCTTGGGTATTTTGGACCAGAACACAGGGGCAGTGTGTGAAATACTGTATTTTAGATACATCAATCACACCCTGTATTATGGTATTGCAGGGACAACTTGCATCGTCCCTTTGTTCTCTTCACACCTCTACTATCACCCTCCAAAAGGGAGGGGGGAACAGAAAGAAAGGGAAATAAAAAAAAACCAAAAATGCAAAACCAGAACGTGAGGAAAAAAAGGAAGTGGCATGATTTGGCAAAGCTTCAAGGGGAACGTGACCAGGGAGTTTGGTTTTGCTGACAGAAGAGGGGGCCAAAGCTGCAAGGACTGAGGGTGGGTTTCAGGTTGAAAAAGGAAGGGGGTGACAATGGGAAGGAGCAGAGTGAAGGGCTGAGCACTGTGGGTGCATGGCAGAAGCCTCTCCCCAGCAGTGCTGTGGGTGTGAGACTGGGGTCAGCCTGCCCAGCCTGGGGCTACAGCTGCCACTGTCCTCTGGCTACAGCTTTGACATCTGCAGTGGGTTATTATTGGGGGGAAAAAGTTTGTGGAGCTATACTTTGCTTTAATAATAATATCAATTTCTGTAACGTTACTGTGCAGGCATTTATTCACAGTTTGGGTGAAGTCGTGCTTTTTTGTCTCTATCTTGCTTCTGCTTTTGAAACCCAGGGCTTGGCACTTCCATGGCTAATTCAGGTCTTTTGGAGAGACTTGCACTCAGCAAAAACTCAGTACCCCCAGACCCTGGGCTGAACTCTCTCTCTTGCTCAGAAAAATATTTTGCAGAGCAGCCATGGCAAGACAGCTTTGTCTAGGGATGCTTCCATCTTCCTGTGCCTCTGCATGCACATCTGGCTGTCATTCTGCTACAGCTTGGTGATGGCTAAAAGGGAGGATAATCTGGATTTCTTGCAAACACAGAGTTATGACAGTGATAGCAATGTGGCAGCAAAGTTTCCATTTCCCTGCTTAAAGCATCTGCTCCCAGAAAAGCATTTGCAGAACCACTGCTGCATTCTCCTATTAATGACTTTCAGGATCATGGTTTTCAGTGATTTTTTGCTTCTAGCTTTTCTGAAAGCCTGCAAATGGCACTTGATTGCTAATGTCACATCCTGGGAGGTGGTTAGTCTGAACCCCTGCCTGTAGCAGGCATCTAAAAGTGAATGGAAATTGGTAAAAATCTGTCTATTATAATAAAAAAAATATAATGCATACAAGAAGCACAGCTCCAAGAATTCTGACCAGCCTGCTGCATGTCTGGTTTGGTGATATGTAAAATTTTGGACAGGCAGTGGTACACATGGACAGTTTTTGTTCCTGTATAAACAAAGCATGTGAGTGCATACGTGGTCGAGCTATGGAGGGAAAATACAGCCTGAAAACTCCTGTGCAGGCAGGACAGGAGGTGATGTGACTTCCCACTGAAAAGCCAATCAAGAAGAGTATCAGAAAAGCAACTGAAATTGGGCTATTAGGAGGAATAAATGTAGATAATGATGTTGCCAACTGTTACAATCATTTTTTCTCTGGGTCTCACCATGATTATTGCTTTTTTTCCCTCAACTACAATCCGTGGAGCACTGGCACTGAACTTCTGCTGTCAGTCCAAACAAGCCACGTTTTCTAGCTCTTAAGAGTTCTGAGAAACGTTTCAAGTGCTCCCAAAAGGTTCATAACTGGAAGGTGTATTTTTCCTTTAAAGTCTCAAAACTCTGGGAGTTTTCTGACCCCTTATTTTAAGTGGCTGGGATTTGCACATTTGATAAATGTGATAAACTTCACTAAAATACTGTTGTGTGTGGCGTGGTGTTTGTTGCCACTATTCAGTGATGTGAGAGCTACTATCCTCCTCCTGAGCTAGGATTCTTTGTTTTAGTGATGAGAGGAAATTGAGGAAACCTTCGCTTCCAAGGAGAAGGAATTTTAAAACACACAAGCATGTGCATGTGAGATGGGAGGTGACACGAGTGTGGCACCTGGATCTTCTGGTGTAAGGAGTGGCTTCCACTGAACTTGGGACTCTGTTCAGTCATGCAGCTCCTTCTGCTGCACATGCAGCTTCTGAGTCCTGCACATGCTAATGGCAATTTCTGACAACAAATTCAGAAGGTATTAGTGAGGGAATAAATCCCTCATTGTTAAAATCTCCTGGATGAATAATTACTGCAGATAGCACCGAGTGTTTACGCCTTTGCAGTTGTGGTGTCATTTCTCGACCAGCTTCTAGAGCTGAACATTGCCCCCCAGCCCCTCTCCACACCCAAACCCAAGAACAACATCTCGACTTGTCTGGAGTCAATCCAGGAGCTGTTTCTAGAGCCACATCTTCAGTAACTTCCACCTCTAAGGTGATCTATAGAAGAACCTGGGTCAGGGTGTGCAGTGGCTTCCAGGGGGGCTCTGGGGTGAGTTAACGTGTTGATGGCACATGGAGCCGAGCTGGAGCTGCCTCTGGAGCCCCCAGCGCTGCCCGCAGGGTGAGGTGCTGGGACCCTGCCAGCCCCACCGCCCCTGCTGTGCCCCCTCCCCGGGCAGCGGGGCAGGGCAGCACGGCTTACTGGAGTGGGGTTTTTTTTCTCGTTCTTGTTTCTTTGCCCGTGCCTTGTGCCGCTCTCCCGGGAAGCAGCAGTCGTTTCAATGTGCGCTTTGTGGGAGCAGAGCTGTCTGAGCCCTTTAAGCGGGAGATGAGCTCAGGTAGAAGGAACGCAGAGCGCTCCTTTCATCAGCCAGGGCCCCGCCGGCGGCTGCGGGGCATGTCCGGCCAGTTATAAATGGATCATGTGTTGCTATTTTTAGCCGAGAGAGGATTGTAAATATAAAAGGGTATAAAGTGCAAAACTTAGCAACAGTGGCGTTTGTTTGCTTTTTTCTTTTTTTTTTTTTTTTTTTTCTTTTTCTTTTTTTTTTTTTTTCTCTCTCTCTTTCTTTTTCTTCCCCTCCCCGTTGGCAGGAATGTGTTTGGAGAGGAATGAAGTTAGAGCAGGAGCTTTGCCCGTGGACTTTGCACTGCTTCTATAGACAGAGATATATAGATGTGTATCGCGGGGGAGGGAGCGGGCTCCTCTGGTGCTGTTTGAAGAGATCCAAAAGTGCAGCCTGAAATGCGAGGGAAGCGCTGGGAGGGGGAGCGGGGGGACCCGGGGCTGGCCGGGGGGGAGCGGGGCCGGCTTGGGGACAGAGTTCAGCAAATGGAAAACACTGACACGGGTAAAAATAGTAACAGCGGGGTTAAAAATAGCATCTGGTGAAATAAACGTGCAGTAAGTCCTGAAACCCTCCTGGGAACTGCTCCCTCCCGATCCGCCCCTGCCCTGCGCCCCGCTGCGCTCCAGCCAGGAACCCCAAAGCAAACCCCTCAGCACACCGAAACCATCAAAGCACACCCTGCACTCTGCAGAGGACGAGCTTTGGGGGACTTTTTTTCACGATTTTAATGGACTTTTTTTTTGTTATTGTTCGTTTTGTTATTTTGTTTGCTGAAACATCGCGCCAGAGAAAGGGGGGGAACAAATCCCTCTTTCTCTGACGCTCTCACGCCGTCCTGGGACAGAGCAGTTAAAAGGTCCTTGGGGTTGTTTCTCACTTTTTTTTTTTTTTTTTCCTTCCTTTTCACCTTTTTGCTGTTTGTTTGGAGGGGTTTTTTGTGTTTTTTTTTTCTTTTTGCCTGCTGGCGGCGTGCAGCCCGTGCTGTCCGGCAGTGCGGAGCTCGGGGCCGTGGCCCTGCCCGGCCCGGGGGGCTCTCGGAGCCGCAGCCCCCGCAGCCAGCGCCCCAGGCAGCAGGCAGGGGCCGGCTGCTGCCTGAGGGAAGGGGACAGCAAAAGGGCGGCAGGAAAGGATGGAGAGACCTTGAGGAGCTCGCTCTGTGGAGCAAAGGCTTGGCCGGTCCCTGCTCTGGAGGCGTTGAGGGTGGGAGGGGGTCCGGGAGGAGCTGCCGGGGTGGGCAGGGGACACGCTCGGGGGTCTGGGAGAAATCTTCGCGACCCCTTGCAGCTGTGGCTGCGAGTGTGTAAACGTGTAAATGTGCAAATGTGTAAATGTGCAAATGTGCAAATGTGCCTGGTTTCACTGGCCAGGGTCCCCGAGGCACAAACCATGGCTGGGACACAGGGCAGACGCGGGTCCTGAAGCTGCCCCGCCACAGGACGGGGACAAACCGGAGGCCCTGCAGCTCCGTGGCAATTACATACTTAATCAGATTTATTAAATTTTTTTCCTCCCAACCAAGCAGCTGAAAGCCTCCCCCTGGCTTTTTGTCGCCCAGGTGGAAGGGGTGGGTGCATGTTGCCCCCCTCCTGCCGGGTGGCTCTGCGGCTGGCGATGGCGGCAGGGCTGGGGCGGGCTGTGCCCGGGGGATCCCGGGGCTCCCTCTGGAGCGCCGGGAGCCGTGGGATGGGTGGGATTGGTGGATGTGGGATCGGGGGGGCTCTGCCGCCGGCCCTTCCCCACGCAGCTGCGGGCGGCTCTCAAGGGCAGGGTGATGTCTCCCTGTGCTGCCAGGGTGGTGCCAGTGCTGGAGGTGACAGACAGGGCGTTTATCTGGTAAAACGAGAGAGGAGGAGAATGTCCTTAATTGTATTTAGAAGCTAAGCCCTGAGCATTTAATTACTTTTTTTTCTTTTTTTTTTTTTTTAAGGATTGGACATTCCACAGCTTGTTTCTCTAGATCATTTTAAATTAGTTTTGATGTCTAAATATATTTCATATGAAGCCTGTCTAAATCTTTTGACCAGTATATTTTTGAAAGCATAAGTATGCTTTGATTTGATAGAGTACCTAGAAAAACCCTTTTTGTATTTGAGCAAAGCTGTTTTGTTTTTAAATTAGGTTGTTCCAATCCTTCTAATTTGATCATTTCAAATTTGATTTAGCACACAAAATTGATGCAGAAACGCCTGTTATGAATCTAAACTGAACGTTCATTTTCTTATCAAAATATTATTATCGAAAAATATTAGTCATCCTTCTTGGCATAGTAAACAAAGGCACATGTGGATGTGTTAATTTATTCCAGACCCAGAAAAGCAGGATAGTTTATATAAGTAAAATAAATAATTCTTGACTATTTAATAATTGGATCACTTCAACAATAGTTGACTAATAGTCACATGTCTGAAATACATCTTGCCCATTTCTATTCTTTAGGGAATTTAACACTTAAAGAGTGGTTTTGTTTTTCCAGGGATTGTCATTTTAAAATTGTTACCTTTTTACATACTTAATAGTTGTTGTCTTTCATAACTTATGAAGTCAGAACTAGAGGGAAAAAAGCTCAAATGTAGTTGAAATTAATCCCCTGGAAGTATGCAAAGAAATTAAACTGAGAGATGGTGAATCGTGTGAAGGAATTTAAGATGAGTGAGCTCAAGATAGAGTTATTTACAAGTGTATTATTTTACTGCCTTGCATAGGTAGAAAAGATGTGGATTCTCAGATAGGATGAATTGATGTGTCATTTTTTGGTTTTTTGTCAATGGATTTTTGAATTATACACATCTAATTCCAAATTGCATTGGTGGCACAGGAGTGAAAGTAAAAACAAGTGAATTTTTTTCTCACTACTGTAGTATAAATGTGCCAACCTATAGCATATGAAATTCCTGTATTTCTGCCTATAGCTCTGCTAACTTGTTAGTTGTGCAACTGTTAGCATTGCCTATTGAGTTATTTTGCTGCTCTTGGTAACTACTTTAACACTTTGTTATGTTTTCCTAAGCTGGAGAGCACAGGCAGCTGAGATTTAACTCCTGGGATTAGGTTGTTTTAAATAACAGAATCCCACTTTTGTATTTATGCATTTGTCTGAGCTTTAAAGAAATCAGTCCTGTGATTGTTGCTTGTGAGTAATAAAATTTAACCCTCCTCGTGCTAATGGTTTGATGGGTTGGATATTGTTTGTTCACACAGTTCAAACATATACAGTGAATACTTAAATGCTCCATGGATATTTTACTACCCTCCAAAATAATTTAAAAAAAAAAATTATGTATACGTTGCAGAATCTAGAGTGCATTGACAACTTAGCATTTTATTTGAAAGGGATAACATATTAAAATATCATATAATCTATTTCTAGTAAAGAGGATATATTGGAGAATTTTGAGAACAAGTGAAAAATTAGTAATTTTTTGAAAAGGTAAAGAGAACATCTCTGGAAAGTCACAGCTGAGATCTTGCAGCCCTTGTTTGTTCAGAATGATTTTTACAGAACTAGAATTTTTGGATGCATGGTAGGGAATTCAATACTGTTCTCTAGAAACTTAACAGAAGTATTATATTTTGTTAGAATAAACAGACAGTAATTGCAAAGCCAAAAGTCTCTAAAAAGAAGATTGTTACCATTTTTTCCTGGTAAACTTTCTGTTGCATGGTATCACAGTAAGGGCATAAGGGAGGGGGGTTGAATCAACTTTTTTGATACTTGCTTTTTTCCTTGGAACCTACCTCTCCTTCCCTTACCCTACATGCATTCAGTTTGAGGTGGCATAAATAAAATTTGTTAATTTTAAATATTGGATAATATTTTTCTTCCTCATTGGTACATAGATGAATAAGATGGATAGAGTTAATGGTTTTCAGAATTTTGATATATTCTTTTTTAATTTGAAGTTGGTCCACTCTTAAATATAAATAGTATTACATTGTTATCAGATAAATATATTTAATTTTATTAACATTTCTACAAACTCCATGCTAAAAGACATGGAGACATATGAAACTGCTTTACATTGAAGATTATTCTGTACCTTTATACTGGCTCAGTGCTAAGTCACCTTTGTCCTAAATGTGAACTGCAACCATAGTGTTAAACATGCAATTGCAATATCTAAATTTTAAGGTAAAGTGGGGAAATGATGGCAGCAACATGATTAGAAATTTGGCTATCTTAAATGATGGGAGGAAGCAATACCAAATAATTTGTTTTGCCACTCTGTAAAATTCCTAAATCTGGTGAAAATAAATTTTGTCTCATTTTTCTAAAAACTAAAAAATAAACACAAGGAAAACTAATAGTCTGGGAAGGTGTGGCACAGCATTTCTAAAAAAATGAATGCAATTAGTGAGGTACTAATTATGGCATTTGTTATTAATCCTCAGTGGGGTTTTTTACCCCTTAGGGAAAGTTAGTTAATTAAAACAAAGAAAACGCTGAGGGTTTTTGTTGAGGGAAGAGCCCAGCTTCCTTCTGGCACGATTTAAATAATAAAACCCCCAAAGCGTGGAGCTGCAGGAGTTGTGCTCCCACTGCCCAGCTCCTGCACTTCTCCCTGGGTGCGACAGCAGGAGCAACCTCTGCAATTCCTTCTTGTTGCATTGGGAGGCCCCTCTGGGTGGGGAAAGCTGGGACTCGTTCAGTGAGGATTGTGATTTTCTGTCGTTCTCTGGCCATACCGGACCTGCTCAGCTCTAATCCCTTTCTATTTATTGCAGTGTATTTTTAATCGTATTTTCTTGAGTGAGAGATGTAGGGAAAAGGAAGGTTGGCAAAAAAACTCAAGAGTATTGACTTGCTGTTTGCATATTTGGGAAGGATTCCCTTTGAAATACTTCTAAGGCTTTAGAAAACTGGAAGGGAAAAAAGAAACTTTTACAGTAAAACCACTGATGTAATTAACATTTCTTAAAGTGATGCGACGCTTTCAGTTACCTAAACAGACGCTTCCACGCTAATAACAAAACCAAGAGAGACAAGAAACCTGCGGGTTTAATTTCTTCTGTGGGATTGTCCTGTTACTGTTTTGAGAGAGTTTTTGTTCTTGGAGTCTCTGCTCACAAGCTCTGCAGCTAAATTCCTGCTGCACAGGCAGTGAGCTTGAGGGAGAGCTGCTGGTGGGTCTCCTTGCCATGGACAGCCCCCCTGGAAACCTGCAGAATCTGAGACGTGTGCCAAGAAGCTCCGAAGTCATGTGTGATTGATTTGCTTGATTTATAACAACTGCGGGGAAAAAAGCAAACGTACTCATGATTGCGTAGTGATTAATAGCGCTTGCTCTGGATTTCTCCTTTTTATTTCCCCTCTGCGAATGCCTTGCGGTGAGAAGCACAGGCAGGTATTCCGTGCACGCTGCTGGTTTCCCGACCATCCCCTCTCGCAGGTCTCTGCCTTAGGCAGCAGGGAGCTGCCAGAGCAGGCTCCTGCCGGGTATCAAAGGGCGTCCCCTGCAAGGAAACGCGGCTTCTCCCAGCGCTTTGACGGAGCAGCTGTCTGGCATAATCAGAGCTGCAGCTGGATAATCCCAGCCCTGCTCATCCTGCTGGTTTCTGTAAGGAGTTTATAAATACACACTGCTGCTCGTGCAGCTAGCCGGGGTCAGGGGTTTGCGGGCTCTTGGAGTCCGGAGGGCTCCGTGCGTTCCCAAACCCGCGCAGGAGCCGCTCCCAGCCAGGAGCCTGCAGCTGCCGGCGGGGGCTCCGCTGCGGTCCTGGCACAGCCTCCTATGCTTTCTATACATCCAAAACAATCGAGTATCCCCAACAAACCGCTGGCAGCTGCCGCCAGTGGTTCAGGAGCGTGGTCCTTCACCCTCCATCCAGGGCTCTGCAGCAGTGTGTTTGCTCAGATGTGCTCCCACGGCCAAGGGAGACGTCTCTTAGTGCTCATCCCTAAAACAGCCACTCTGGGGGCTCATGGATCACACAGGAGTGTTAAAGCTTGGCCCAATGGGATCCCTTGACCCGACTCAGGGGTCTCAAGTGGAGCTCCTTAGCCCAGGACTGAATTCCCATACAGCCCAAACCCAGACATGGATGCTGCTGCTCAGACCTCTCACCTTTGGACACGGAACTATTGGACGTACAAACACAGCCGGATGGAAGGGTTGGAAAAATGCAGTAGTTTTATTGAAACAGGTTTAGTCAAGCTGGCAAGTGAGCCCAGTAGAGAAATAACGTGGCTACAGGCTTCTTGCAAAGCAGCATCACCCAGAGCACTCAGGGAGGGTGGGAGGCAGGGGCTGTGCTCTCGCCTGGGGAGCTGGTGCAGCAGCAGCAGGTCAGCGTTCCCATTTATGGGAAAACCCTGCTCTAATTTTTAAAGCTGTGTGTTGTGGCAGTGCTGAATATGGGAATTTTATAAGCAAAGCTGAATGCTTGTTATGTTCATCTGGATGCCAGCATCTGGCACGCCGTCACTGCGGTAGCCAACGTGTGCTTGCAGTCTTTGTGGAAGCAGGTTCTCAGTGTTTTCTCACCTCTTTAGGATTTTCTAACAGCTGTGTGAGCAAGGGATATGGCACAGGGGAAGGCATGATGCTGAGATGCTCTAGAAAACCAAATGACCAGAGGGCCTCATACATGGGACATTTTGCATCAGTAGTTGGGTGAGAGAGCCAGGAGAGGATAAGGATGAGCACGGCAGCAGTAAATGTGCTGGTTCAGGGGTCTTATTTGTTAATACATATTATTTTGGTATTATTTGGATTTACATGGGGCTCATCCCTTTACTAATCTGAGTGCTTTACTCTTCTCCAAGCTGTTGCTGGCTGCCCATACAGAGAGTAGACAAGCAGCCTGTTGTTTCTGTAATTCTCGTAATCTAATTACTGCCTGCCAGAGCAGCGAGGAACTTCTGCTAAAAATCCATGATGTACTTACTGCCTTCATGCACATGTCTGATCTGGAGTAAGGATCAGCCAAAAATGGCCTGAGAGGTCCTGGGCATGTCAGGAGGCTGAGATGCCTCTGGGACTATGACCAGCATTGAATTTTTCTCTTGGGTGCAGTTCACCTGTGTGTGAGACTCTTAACTACAGCAATTAAAAGGCTGAGGAAAATGGGGAGGACACGACCATGTCACCTCTAGGACAAGGTAGCTGTTTATGAACAAGAAGGGCAGAGCTCCCCTCCAGGCACTGCTTAGCATTTTGGGTGCTCTAAATCCACTCATTTGGGGTTTTATGTTTGTTTGCTTTTAAGGTAAAAATAGACCATTAATTGTTATTTGTGAAGGGCTGGATTCTCACGACTGAACAGCTCAAGTAAAGTTGATTCATACAGTAGTTACTTCACTCAGAGTACAGAGTGAAGTTTGCTACCCTTGCCCTGCTGACCACTGCTTTTGAGCCAGCAATGTTCAGAAGTGGTGCTGTTTGTGGCTCCTCTGGTGTTTATCCCAGTGAAAACTCTCCTTTGATGCCAGCCTGCCTACTCCAGGAGCAGAAGTGCCAGCCATGAGCAGGATGTGAATCTAGAAACTTTATTTCTGAACTTGTTTAAACCCAGCCATTTTGCAGCTGTTCCAAAACCCCAGAACTGAACCCACCCTGGCCATTCTTGGCAGGCTCCAGTTATTGCCAGCATGTGCCCTGTTTTTTAGGGGTAGCACCTGTGGGAATGTGCCATTTTCTCAGGAGCTGGAGAGGAAAACATTGCAGGACTTCCTGGCTGGAAAAGAGGGATGCAGCAAGCAGCAGCTAGTTGCAAAATAGCCGCTTTAAAGCAGAAGCTGCCTCGCTCTGCCAAAGCTGAAGGGCCAGCCCCAGAATGGAATGCTTATAAAAATAAGATGGTAACCATGCAGCAGAGACAGAGAGAGACCAGGAAGTTTCAGTGTTTCATGCAGCATGATACTCTGCTTGGAAAAATATTGTCACAATTGTAGAGATACAGGCATGGATCCGTAGTTGAAAGGCATAACCTAGTACCTATCATTAGGGTGATTTCAATCTCTCATTTCCAATTTTGTCTGTGGAAGAAAACTCTTTTTTTGCTTGGAAATTCTCATGTGAAATGTGTAGCCAAATGAGATGTGTCTAGGGAAAAGTTTGGGGTAATTGGTTAAGGCTGGTTTTGAATTATAGAGGGGGGAAAATTTGTCTTATACCATTTCAAAACATAACAGTGTATTGATTTATTTAAAAATGTACAGGATGATGGATTTATTTTAGTTTAACCATGTTGATATTTATGTGATGGTTTGGATTTTCAACAAAGTGAAAAAAGTGCTTCTTTCATGCAACCTGATGAGGAAATAAAAACATGACAGCGACCTTTGAAAACATGAATGTTGCAGCTTCTCAGTCACCCTAAGAAACAGTGGGATATCTTGGTTTTCAATACTTAGGAAATCTTGCAATCTGTACAATGAAGGTTTTTCTCTTTGTTTTTTATAGTGGAATCTGATTTCTGTCATCTTGAAGACAGGCTATTCCTTGAGCTCTAATTACATCCAGAGAGAGAAGTTTCTGCTGGGACAGGGGCTGTAGAGATGCAAGAACTAATGTAAACTCTCTGACTTCATTCTCCTTCAGCAGGAGCCTCAGGGATGCTTCCAAGAAACCAATGTGGGGCACCAGAAAAGGGGACAAACCCAATCAGAGTGTGCTGGGTTTACACTTTCCCTATTTGTGCTCTCAGCTGGGAAGATGTGAAGTTCTAGCACTCCTTCAGGTTCAAAACTTATTTAGGAATACGTAGTCAAAGCTCTAGAGAGGGGGTGTACAACAATTCCTTATAAATTTGGGGAAAAAAATGCTAAAACATTTCTTACATACTCTCTCTGCATCCAGTGCTCCCCCCCATGGAGCACACAGACCCTGAATTTTCATCTTTACCCATTAAAGGCTACTTCAGCAACAAAAAAAAAATTACTTTCTGGTTTTATAACAAAGATGTCACTGCAGAAAAGTGAGTTGGGTGCTTTTATTTGAGCTGTCAGTTTACAGGCGAGCTGTGCCTTCTCGTGGGATCCTGGCAAGAAATTAATAGATGACAGATTATTATTCCAACAATCCATTTACTTTCCTCACTGTTTCGCTCTTATCACAGTAGGGACAGAGTGTTTCACCTCTGGGGCATTGAGTTGCCGGGCAGACAGTTTGTGTGGAGGTGGGGGGTGTTCCACATGCATTTTCTAGCATTTTATGCTTTGTCTTGAACCCTCAGCCTCCGAATTTCAGTGGAGCAGATGCACCCCAAGTGAAATCACCCCATGGGCTCTGCTTCTTTGTGTTGTGTCAGGCTTTATCAGTGTCTGTAAAAAATGCTTTTGCAGCTCTGCATGGGGTTCTGCGTGGGTTAAGCTGGAGGTTTTGCAAATCCTACCAGGGCTGGGAAGCACGGAGAGGACACCCAGCCCTTGACTGCATTGTTTGGGTCCAGCCGTCCTCTTTTGCAGCCCTGATGTTTGATAAGTGTATTGCTTTATATCAGCAGACCCTGCACTGGTTCTGTGCAAAGATTTTCCACTTCTGCTCTCCTCTATCTTTACTAGATTATGCTTGGAGAGCATTTTATTTATTACAAAGACCTTGGCTGACTCGGCAAGCAATGGGGAAAAGAAAATACATATGTATTTTATGTCACTTTTATGAGGTCTACAAGAGTGGGCATTCAAAGGTGGTACCTCTCTACAGAGATGTTGGTGTTTACTTTACAAGCAAGACAAAACTCTTTAGAACCAGCAAAAACTAGGTCTAACTAAAATAGTTTAAGTAAACAAAGATGTTTCTCTTCTGCGAGGAGGTAGATGTGTCTGTGTAAGGACATGGTCCCAATGGAGTCTGCCCTACCACAGAGTATAAATAAAAGGAAAAAAAAACCTACAGTGGAAAATAAATAAAAATAAAAAATCAGGCTGTTTGTTGCTCTTGCCTGTGGAGTGTCTCACCATCAGGACACGGTGGGCTGGTGTGTGCTGGATGCTGCTTCCCAGCAGCATTTTCCTCTCTGCACCTTCCTGAGGGACAGCAGCAGATTCCTCCTGTGCACGCGTGGCCAAAGAATTCCAGTTTCCCCCAGAATGAACCCGGGGCACGTGTGCCTGTGACAGGGGCAGGCTGTGTGTGGCAGTGCCGAGTGCTCCTGCCCTGGTAAATCCCTGCCTGCACTGAACCGAGGGGATAGCTCAGCCTTTTTTATTGAGGCACTTGAAGGCAGGTGACCTTTGTTCCTCAGCAGCTTGCTTGTCCTCTGCTCCACCTCGGGGATCACTTGGATTTCCAGGAGGTAGATGAAAACATTCTGAAGCCTGAGGGATGGAGGTCATCTTTCAGAGGCATCCTAGGAAGTTTCTTTCCTGAGGAAAGGATTTTTTTTTTCTTGTTAAGAAGCTTGTAGCTCTGTTTAAATTTTTCTTTTTGTAGTCCATAAAGGCAAGAGGAAGATGCTGTTGCCTGACTGCACTGCCTGCTTTGTATTGCTTGAAAACAAATTATTTCCCTTGACCTTGGTGGGAGTGAGGATGAAGTTGCAGCAGAGGAATATAGCTTAAAATATAGGGTAGAGGGTTATGCCTGCCCCCTTGTAAATCTGTGATAAACACTGGCTTAAGAAACTTCTAAAAGGTATTTTGTAAGGAGCCTGAACAGTGGCAAGGACTGGTATTTTAATTTTAATAGATTACAATCGTTTGTTTAGGCAGAAAATTGAATTAATTCCTGCATCAAGCTTTATTTTTGGCTTATAAGACCTAATGCCTTTAAAAAACGCCAGTCTTGATTTAAAAGCTGAAAGATGTAATACAAATACTTTGAAATGCAAGCAGCAACATTAATTTATTTTTAAAAAGTAACAGAAAAATGTAATCTTTGTGATACTATCAGCATGCCAGATATCGTATCACCTGAAACTTCTTGGGAGGTTTTCTTACAGCCCTGTTAGCTCAGACCCTGTGTGGATCAACTTTTGCACATTTTTCAAGTCAGCAAGGCTGCAAACAAGGATTTAGAGACTGTAAAGTAGTAAAATTGCAAAGGAGAGACAGTGGCGTTAGAGAGAAGGGACTCTGATATTTAGTTTCTTTTTCTTGGCATTATTTAGACTCCCAAATGACAACGTTTCTAGTTTTCTAGCACAAAGGAGGCTTCATGCTGTTCAGGATCTGCTGTAAAGTTCTAGTACAGATCATTCTGTATCCCAAACAATTTATCTAGTTCAATGATATTTTTATTTCACAGCTACAGTTTATAAGCCCTAGTCTAATAGCTGGTATTTTTGGAAACCTCCCGTTTATCTAACAATAAGAGCCAGGATGGAATATCAGTTTCCACTTAGATTTTCCTGAATTCTCTCCCATTAAATCAATAACATTATTTTTTTAGATTAAGCTTTTTTTTTGCTTTTAAGGAGAAAGGCTAAAAAGGAAAAAGAAATTAAAATTCTATTTAAACAAATACTGAGACATAAAAAAAAAGGAAAACCGCCATTAATTTCATATAAGTTAAATAATCAGGGTGGGTTTTGTTACAACATTTACATCATAAAACGTGATTTTAATCGAAGGAATGTAGCTGATTTACAACATGCACTGAGAGTGCTAGAAGTGCATGTGAGCAGGCCATTGTAACTTTCGTTTGTGTACATCAGTGTCACGTCTTAAATCTGAGCTGCTGGGAGAGGGGCCGGGAGGCTGCAGAGGGAGAATCACATCAGAAAACTTCTGACAAAGTGACTCCCAGAAAATACCAAAGTTAGTCCCAACTACCTGCAAGCAGCTCTCTGCAGATGGATAATCATTGCAGTAGCACTTTCATTTCTGTCACAGAGGTCTAAATAAATGAATTGGCCATCTGCAATTAATTCACATTGTACAAATAGTTTGAAGACTGAGTCGTCTGTCTTCCGAACAGAGCGATCTATTTTTAGCCTCTCAAGCAAGCCTGTTTTGTGTTCTTTGTAGAGTCAGCGACATTCTTTCAATTTTTCAGCTTAATTAACACAAAAGAAATTGTAATCTGAGAAGGCAGCAGAAACAAGAACCCCCTGAAAAGCATGAATTTGCAAGAAAGCAGAAGAGGACAGCTTTGCAAAAGATAGATGGCAAAAAAAAGAAAGAGAAAAAAAGTTCAGAGCAGTTTGTGGGTTTGGGGCTGGACACTGTATAGGCTAAGCTGTACATAGTTTCTTGATTTACAGTGAATGCTCACAGTTTTTGCAATTAATTTTGGGTTCTTTATTCTGAAAATGATGAGGCCCACAGAAAGAATGTTTTCACGTGAGATAACAACTAAAACAGAAGAATACTTGTGAACAGAGCAGATTTCTTGTGAATAGAGCAGATTCTGTGTAAAAATTCTGCAGAATTTCTTACACAGGTCTGGCCTGGGCGTGAACCTTGGTGTGTGTTCCTGGATGGTTGAGGGAACACTGAATCCCCTCTGGATGGACTCTGCCTGTTCACAGTTGTAAATAAATCATTATTCCAAACTTAGATATATTCATATACATGCAATTTTTATTAGAATCTTCTCTTGACAAATGTAAAAATACCCCTGCAGCACGAGATGTATCCTGCACTACTTGACTTAGAAAATTTGTAATGATTGTTAGTGAGAAGGAAGGCACAGCTCACTGCTCACAGGGATTTAAGTTAAAATGTTAGTGCTAGGTTAAAAAAAGGGAATGAAAACCTGAAAAACTCAGAATACCAACTGCAATCAGTGAATGTTCAGCAGTGCTTTGAAATAACGAGATTTCTGTGCCTGCTGGCAAGTGCTTTTTTGTTTTAATGCAATGCCCATAGTATAAATATACAGCGTGAGCATTTTTTGCTAATTTTGATTTGCTGCGCACTTATATTATTCATGCATAGCATGTGAGCTTCCCAATTAAATATCTTTCTAAGGGTCTGTTTGTGGGTGCTTGTCTGAAATACACGAACAAAAGGAGGAACAATCCTAAACACTCAGCCTCCCCTCTCTGAATGCAGGGAAAGAGCTTGAAAGGCTGAAGTACTACTCCAAAAATCTGGTGGCTGCTGCAGCACAGGGACACGAATTCCTGCATCAGCCAGTGCATCCATAGCCTTCTGTCCAGAGTCATGTGTGCCCTGTCTTAAAGTAAAATGTGTATTTTATTTAGAATTATCTAAAAACCAGCAAAGTTCCCAGTGGGAGCCTACTGTTGTAGGTGTGGCAAGTAGAGTCACCTCAGGGGTTCAGCTGGGTGCCCCGGTTGAGAGGTACCTGCATCTGTACCTTCTGAAATCTGGTCTCCATGTGCTTTTGGAAACTATTCCCCAGACATCCTGAGTATCAACCTTTATCTGGTTCCTTCCCAAAACTGTGTCTGAAGAAGTTGTATCACGCATCACGGAAAAAAAAAAGAAATGTGCAGAAAAATGGTTTGTTTAATAAGCTGAACTTAGTTCCCAGAACTGTAAGTACCTTTGAGTGTATCAAGTTAAAGCAGGATCTGTGACTGGCTTCTGATTAAAATACAATTATTTCTTCAGTTGCTGCAGAACTGGGCTCCTGCAGGATGCCACCAGCCTCTGTAGCTCTGATCAGTTCTGCAGCAGCCGAGCCTTCCCTCCCAGACTGAGTGCCGGGGCAGATTCTTTTCACTGCCGAGGGTTTGCAGGAGGGTATCCTTGTTTTTCCTTTTCTGCAGAAACCTGCTCTATTTCCCCTCTGTAAATGAAAAGTGCTGTTAGTGGGGAGGAGGAAGAACATCCATGTTCTTGCTAAGAAACAATAAGAGAGTTACAGAGCTGTTGCAAAGCCCTGTGGAGGATTAAGGAGGTGCGTGACTGGCAGCGGTGCTGAAAATCGATGGAAATGGTGAACAGTGGTGGGACATCGGTTTGCTCACCTGAAAACCCAAATAAAGTAGCTTGTGTCATTAAAAGCTGCCTCACTCACTGTCACTGATCTTCCCAGTGCCAGACTGATAAGCAGCTCTAACTACAGGTCGTATAGAAGCCATTTATCCACGCTGAGAGTTGGTGATAAATATTAAACACTAGCAAAAAATCAGTTTGCATCCCTTTGCATAAATTCGTGCTGCGAATTTTTCCCACACAAAGCTAAAGGAAGTCGAGGGAACTGTCAGGATCATCTTCTTCAGTGTCTGTAACAGGCACATTTAATCAATGACCTGGGGTTTAATTTTTGAGTTTCAGTGGTAGGAGTTTTCCATTCTGAGCAATATGTAGACGTGCTTTTTGTGTTTAAGGGCTAAATGCACGCATACTAGTATGTTTGAAAGGCTTCACTACTTCTGATGTTTTTTCTTTTAAGGATTTGTGGGTATTCATTAAACAATTTCAGTACATTAAAAACAGTAAGGTAGGTTTCTGTGATCTTTGTACCCCTAAAGTTGATTTTTTTGATCTTTCTTGAAGGAAAAGTAAACTTATTTTTTTAAAGTATATTAAATACTGTAATGAAACAGGAAGCATGTCCTAAAATATGTTTGTTTTAAACACCATAAGAAAGTCTGTTTAAGGATCCTTCTGTAACGATGTAAGTTCTGAAATACCTATTTAGTTTAACAGTTGTAAAATATGTGAGGTAGTCAATCATACCTTTGGCTTTTATACCCAGCCGGGTTACTTGCCAACATAAACAAAGACTTGAAGGCTTATTTTTTAGAAGTTTCAGACAGAATCCAGTGAACCTTTCACTTAAATCATAATACCCTAAATATTAATTATTTCTAAAAATATTCAACCCAGACTGTAATTTCTAAAAACAGCATGAAGGTATCTTCCACTCCATCCATTTTATTCTCGTATGAGCCTCAAATAAATAAAATATTTGCTTTTTTTTTAAAAAAAAAAAAACCAAAAAACGCAAGACACGAGCTGTTGATCATTTCTTTAGAAGGTCTGCACCCAGTGTGTTTTCTGTTGAGTCATAAGTTATGACTGTAGCCCACTGCATTGTTAAATAACAGTAAATATTCTTTGCTGCTGAATCACCCGTGGGAAGGACAGACACGGTGCCCGGGCTGCGGGCACTGAAGCGGAGGGACGGAGCGCTCCGTGTTGTTAAGGTTTCAGGAGAATTCTTTAGATAGCTGGCTGTCCACAGTCCTTCTCCATGCTGACAGCAGCCTCCTCCGGGGGATGCAGAGGGTTTGTGCTCCCTGGGCTCTGGTCAGCCTGGAGCTGGCCTTGCTGCAGGAGCTCTGTGCCCGGCTCCGGTGGCGCTCCCAAGGACCGTGGGACACCCACGGTGCCCCCAGCCTGGAGAAACTGCCCGGCCCTCTGCCCACCAGGAATGCCCAAAACCAAAGCTAGGGAGTGTTGTCCCATCCATCTGGGGGCTTCACTCCCTACTCTTGGTCTTCCCCCACTCCTGAGGGGCTCTGGCAGGAGGCTCTTAGCTCCTTGAAGCCACACGAGAGGTCAGTGGAGAATATAGGGAAGAGGTTTCCCTGCTTGGCATTTTTGGGGTTCATACGTGTAACAACGTGAGTTTTCACATTGTAGTAATTCCTTCTGCTGAGGAGAGCTCTGATTCCTCACCACCTCTTGCCGTGTTGCTGCAGAGCCCAGCAGGCAGCAGAGGGAGCACAACAGTCCCTTTTCCAGTGCCATGGGATAGCAGCACTAATTGTGTGTGAAACAGCCACGAGAAATGGAAGGCAGAAAGAGAGGAGTGAAAGAACATCTTGGTTAGCAGCATACTGGATGTAGATGAAAGGGCTGGAGGGAACAGGGTAAATGTCTGATTATTAGGGAATGAGGAGCTAAATATGGCATCTTAATATGGCACGTGGCAAGAGGCCAGAGCTGTTAGTTCAGAGATCTTAACCTGCTTCCAATATTTGGTGTTGAGCAGGATTAAAAACCAGAAGGGGAGGGGTTTTTTTGGGTTCTGGTTTCGACAGCGATGGAATCTCCTGAGGAGCAATTTTAGTGCTAGTCCAACCCCAGATTCTTGTCTTGTGAGACCTTAGGATCCAAGCCACAGCTCTGTACAGAATAATGTGAGTGCAGCTACAAAATGTAGTTAGGAGATCATGGCTCTCTGGGAACAAAATGTATCACTGGCAACTGATATTCATATCAAGAAGAGTGAGAATTTAGCTTCTACTCCTGATTTAAAACGTGTAGCATCTCCAAGGTATCATTTGCTCATGCTCTGCATTAGACGTGTTTAGGCAGTACCAGAGCTAGAAGTTTCTAAAATATAAGTTTTCTTAGGAACCAACTGCATTAATGACTTTGTTGTATCTGAAGATATAAATGAAAGTGACATTTATATAACAGATTTTCCAGTATAAAAGCCAAAGTCTGCTGGCTAAAAACACTCAGAAGGCTTTACCATGAAAAATTGCAACAATCAGAGGTTAGATGAAATTTAGAGAAAATGTAGGGCGAGGTGGGTGAATCTACTGCTTTTTCATTGCTTTTTTCCAAGTGGAATGACTTAAGCTGAAGTTAACTTTTTACTGCTTAAGGAGATTAGGTAGTTCATAGAAAAAATAATTCAAACTGATTATTTTTAAAGCTTTTTTAATAAGAAAACTTCAAAGAAGTTTGTTTTAGAGTAGAATTCAAGTAATGCAGTAAGGTAGTTAAAAATTCCCTCACTGAAACGTAGTTTGAAAAATAAACTTTCATGGCACCTATACAAGTATTTCTATAGATCCTTATCTGTAAGAGCAGTAACATATTTCTTTTTTTTAATTAAAGATCATTATAATTGCTAATGTATGATTGTTTGGGGGCATATGTGAGTCAAACTGTGGTTTTGAGAAGACAATTTTTGAGAACACCTTCACCAAATCCTTCGCCCTGTGCTGTAACATCTGTGCTGAATTAAAATACAGGTTTAATGTTGGAGATGCCCTACGTGCTTGCCAGGGAGAGGAGCACCTCCAAGAGGACAAGTGAGAAATCTGGGAATCATCTAGAACAACTGAGGAGAGGAATTCTGTTAAGATGTGACCATTTTGCAGAGAAGCCAATTGGCAGTTGTGGAAAGGAACAAAAAGAAAGAACTTTTGAAGCCAAAGCAAAGAGGCAGGAGAGGGGTTCCAATTATTTAGGGAATATGTGCTGTCTCACAAAGAAGTAAAACTTTCTAGACAGAGAGGAGGCAGAATCACTGTTGCTAGGAAAGGCATAATCAGGCTGAGATGAATGTGAGCCTATTTGGTTTTTTCCATGTATTTTTGCCTTGCTTATGCATTTTTGTTAGCTTTTTAATTGTTTTGGGGGGTCAAAGTTGGAGTATTTTTGAAGACTTTGGACTCTGTGTTTGAGAGGTTCCTTTACTAAGCCTGTACTCCTTTCTTATCAGCCCTTTAAGGACATTGTTGGAAAACCAGAGTTCCTCACAGATAGAAAACCTTAGAAAAACCTGTCTCCAGAAAATTGTTCCCCAAGTGTTGATGTGCCCAGATAGTGGCTTTCCATCCTGGAGTGCTCTTCAGCTCGGGTCTTCAAAGGTAGTGATTCATTCTGTGATGTGTATCTGTCTAGACATGAGGACTTGGTATAATAAAAAGATTTCTTATTTGGGTATTAAGAGACTGTAACAATTACATAATTGTTGTTAGGGCAGGAGGTCTCAAGCCATGGTCAGTTATTTCTGCCATATCTTATCCCACCTTTTCTTTATGCAGATCAGTTTGGAGTGTTTGCCAGTGAACCTCTGTCCTTCTGCCACCTCTCACCTGGTCATTGCAGACTTCATACTGATGCTTCCTTAAAGAGACCTGCTTGAGGACACTCTTTGGGGCAGTGAGATCCTACAGTCCATTTTTTAGCTGGTGGAAGCACTGCTTCAGCACTTCACATGCTATAATCTCAGTTTCAACTTTCTGCTAACAGGAAATCTTCTCTTCATCCTTGAGCAAGGAATTTCTTATGAACTTAACTCTTGAGCAGTTGTAAGCATGTGAAAAATAGCATTCTTGCAAGCTGCTACTGCACAGTTTGATCTTATGGCTGGTTTGGTCTTGGACTGGGTCACTGTCCCCACACCCAGCAGCTTTTCCTGCCTTCCCTCCACTGCATCCCACACTGAGCCATAGAGTCAGAAGTCAATTTTTTCTTGCCCACTTTCTTCCCTCCAAACCAGCTTTTAGGCTAGGGAAGAATTAATTATTTTTATTTCTATGCTGAGCATGGTCTGTGCTGGTCATGGTGGTTCTTTCTGCTTCGGGTCATTGTTGTTCAGCTGGGTACAGAGCACTTTGATCCACCATGGAGGGGTATGATACCAAATAAATGTAAACAAACCTTATAGCCATAATTATGTTTGCAAAATAAAACGTGGTTATCATTTTGATATAATTTTGATGGAGAACTATTTTTGGTGTGTCACAAGTGCCTTGGTCCCTTTTGCCTGCCAGAATTGTGAATTTATAAACTCCCTTCCTGGTCTCCTCAGTCGAGGAGAGGAATACCAGGAAACTGAAACTCCATTTTTCTTTCAAATGGATATTAATGGCAAATAAGGTTAGGAGGTACTTGCTCAGCTTTGTAATAATATACATGTTCATTTATGAGATGGTCCAGACAGAACAGAGGATTAGGAATACAGAATTTAAGACTGAATTTGAAAAGACAGCACAGGAACTTCAGCTCCCAAAATATCCTCTGAAAGTTTTGCTTTATTTCACACTGTCGGCCAGGATTCTCCTTACAACACCACAATATTCATAATAAAGAAATAAATTAAATCCACCCCTTCCTGTATGGCTCACAACACACAGCACTGTGCATGCTCAGCACATGTGTAGTTTTGATAAAGAGACATTATCGAGCCTGAAATCATTTTAAATAAAACAAATAATGTGGCTGCCCAGCACTTCCTCTGGAAGTATTTCCTTGGACAAATCTTCCTTAACTCTCACATGCACGCAGTTAGTATATACCCTTCAGTAACTCCGCTTCACAGAAAGAATGTTTCGGAGTCACTGTGCAGCTGTGTATTTTATATATCGGGTGTGAAGTGCCGCCCTGCAGCAGGGCCCTGCCTGCGGGGCGGGCTTGCTGGGGCGTGCGTGGCACAGGACGGGCGCCGGGCCGGCTGGCACACGGAGCCGCTGCCCAGGGCACGGCTGGGCATGGTACCGTGGCACAGGAGCACGGCTGGGCATGGTACCGTGGCACAGGAGCACGGCTGGGCATGGTACCGTGGCACAGGAGCACGGCTGGGCATGGTACCGTGGCACAGGAGCACGGCTGTGTCGGTGCCCGGTGGCACAGGGTACCGGGCACAGGAGCATGGCTGTGCCGGTGCCCGGTGGCACAGGAGCACGGCCGTGTGCGGTGCCGGTGCCCGGTGGCACAGGAGCAGGCTGTGCACGGTGCCGGTGCCCGGTGGCACAGGAGCACAGCGTGCACGGTGCCGGTGCCCGGTGGCACAGGAGCATGGCTGTGCACGGTGCCGGTGCCCGGTGGCACAGGAGCACGGCTGTGCCGGGTGCCGGTGCCCCGTGGCACAGGGTTACCGGGCACAGGAGCATGGCGGTGCCGGTGCCCGGTGGCACAGGAGCAGCGGCACGGTGCCGGTGCCCGTGGCCGGTAGGGCACAGGAGCATGGCGGTGCCGGTGCCCGTGGCACAGGAGCAGGCCGTGCGGTGCGGTGCCCGGTGCACGGTGGCACAGGAGCATGGCGTGTGCCGGTGCCCGGTGGCACAGGAGCAGTGGGTCCCGTGCACGGTAGGGTCGGACGCGGTGCCCCGTGGCACAGACAGCGTGTGGTACCGGGCCACAGGAGCATGGCGGTGCCGGTGCCCGGTGGCACAGGAGCAGGGCCGTGCACGGTGCCGGTGCCCCGTGGCACAGGAGCCCCGCTGCCAGCCCGGCGCCGGGCCGGTCCCCCTGCCCCTCGCAGCATCCTCGGCTGTTCCGAGGGCTCTCCACCGCCCGTGGCAGTGCCGTGCCGGCGGGCAGAGGGCAGGGGGCTCGCCGTGGGCACGGGGAGGGTCCGCGGGGCTCGTCCCGGGGGCCGAGGGAGCTGCCGGCCCCGCCGCTCCGGGGGCTCGGTCCCGCTCGGTCTCTGTTTGCACAGCAGAGACGGAGCTGTAAAACGCCGATTGCTTCAGAAGGGAACAGGTCACAGTTAGACAAGGGAGCAGTGGAAAAACAAATTCGTTATTGTAACACCAGGGAGCATAAAGCAAACTGGGAGCGACCTGCGGAAGAACACGGCACCGGGTTTCTGTCCTGGTGGGTGCTTCATGGTGGGCAAAGAAAGACTTGAGAAGTGTGCAAGATTTTTTTTTTTTTTTTCCAAATAAAAAGTATCTTTGTCTGGTACTTTGAATGTAGCAAGAGTGCTGGTTCTAGCTTTCCCTGGTTTTGCTGGAGGGCCTGTGGGAGGAGGACTTGATAGAGTACTAGCAGCTTTCTCACCGTTTTCATTTAAGAAAAACAGCATTAAGATTTTGAATAGAGCCTATTTTCTTTTTTTCGAGAAATGTTGCTGGAAATGTCTGAGTTTAAGAGGTGTTAAGAAAAGGAAGACAGACTATTAAAATAACTTGCTTCTTGTTTGAATAATTATTTTATGATGAAACATGTAGCAGAAGGGCTTAAAGGTCAGCAGAGAGACCAGGGCCCCTTGATTCTCAGTGCTGTGCAGACATGTCGGAAGCAAACAGCTCACAACCTGCAAGAGAGAGGCAGATAAAAGATAGCTGGACAAAGAGGCACAAAAAAGGGAAGTGGCTTGTCCAAGGTCACCCACGGATCGGTGGCTGTGCTGGACTGAGCCATCTGCAGTAGATCAGGTCTCCTGGATCCTGCCCCCTGTTTGATCCCCACGCTCATCTTGTCTCCAGTCACGGTTTGTGAGTGTTCAGACAGGTCTGATCATCCCCCAGCTGGGTCCAGGGGAGGGGAGAATCCTTCATCTCTGCTGGGTTTGATGTGGCAGAGGCAAAATCCAGTGTTGGAGCACAGGTTCTGACCCAGCTCCTGCCTGCTGCCCGAGCCCTGGCCATGGATAGAGCCTATTTTTTTTCCTGGCTTTGCCTGAGATAGAGCAACAAGGGAAACCTTTCATTGTGCACCTAAAGCCTTGGAGACAATCGGTTGGTTCATATACAGTTCTAAAATCTAACAGACATAAAAAAACCCCAAACCACCAGAAAGACTTTTTCACTGCAAAAAGGGTCTAAATTCTGCAACTGCCCTAGGGCGTGTGGGGCACTCTAATTTAACATCAAGGCACTTAAGACGTAATGGTGCTGTTAGTATGCCAGACAGACAGATTCTTCCAGGAAAAACCGGGTACAAAAGACCCCTATTCTATAACTGTGTCAGTATGTAATCTTAGGACCTAGACTTAACGTTTTTTCATCTAAAGAAAAAGATGGGAGAAAATGCCCTTTTTCAAAAGGAATACTTTTAGGCCTTTAGCAATGCAGAGACAGAGCAGCAAAATCACAGTCCTGTTTTCCTTGCAGATCATCTCTAATAGCTCCTGGTATTGAGAGTATTGTGGTTTGCTAGCACTAAAATGTAAAGTTATTTTGAGCATGAAAGCCTGGACGTCATCCTACTTAAAAAAAAAAAAAAAAAAAAGTTAAAGAAGGAGAGGAATGTTTACAGCACATTAAAACCTGTGTGACAACTTAGCAAGAACTATTTTAACAATCCTCTTATTCCCTTTCCTGTTATGCACCATAAAATGAGAATGCAGTGTCAGTAATAAATAATATTGGCATGGAGGGATGGCACACCGTGCTCCCGGAGTCAGGCTGGGTCAGGCTCAGCCCCAGCTCCGGTGGCAACCGTGGCTGGTGCTGGGGAGGTGAAGGCAGGAGCCTCCTCTCCTCGGCTGACCCCCGGGCAGGAGGAGAGCTTGGGAGATTCGTGCTTCTTTGCAGGAATTAACTATACCTAGTATTTAGAAAACAGCCTCTGCCACAACTGCCTCCCTGGGCTTTGTGACCCAAACGTAACAAGGATTAAAGCAGAATATTTCTTTATTTAAAAAAAAGTGTGCAGTCAGGGGTAGGTCTGCAGTGAATGTTGACAAATACTGAAACTAAATATGAGAAAAGACTCATTCCAATTTTTTTTTAATCGGCATTCCATATGTGTTATGTGGAGAGCTAGGATGTGCTGCTACTTCTGTTGCACAAGAGAGTTTTCTTTTTTTTTTAATAAAATGCAGTGCAGAATGCATGAGAAGTGAGAAAGAATATCAAGAAAAAGAACTACATGAAAATAAGAAAAGCTACTAAGTGAAAAGCTCTTACTCAGTGTTTTGTTTCCATAATTCCATTAGTTCCTTAAAGTCTCTTTTTAATGTTTCTGAGGGAAAGCCTCGAAGTGAAAGGAGGGAGGCAAAGGTTTTTTTAACTTTGGTTTAAAGGAAGATCTTGGTTAATTCTATTAGTAGAGTTTGGGCTTGTTTTTATTTAAAAACAAAACAAAAATCCCTCTCAAGTTTAGAATTTCTGTATGGAAAAATTCTTCTTCTTTGCCAGAGAGGGAAGTATCTCCTTTTCATTCTGTTTGTTTTGGAGTATCTGTAGTTAAGTGTTTTGTGTTTGTTCTTTATTGAATACATTAGTGGTGCATTAATTCCTCCCTGACAATGCTCGTTTCATTGCACTCACTCCTTCCCATCTGACAGACAAACTTGTCCTTTCACGTGATGATCCTGCTTTGCCCTCCCAGGGTTTGATTGGTAATGGCTGCATTTCCTACCTTGTTTACCTCTGAATGCTTTTTAAAGTGATTTTTATTCTGGCCCCCACAAAGGAAACAGATGAAAGAAAAAAAAAAACCCACATTGAATTCTTGCTCCAATTCCAATCTGTTTGCTTTGGTTTTCCTTTTTAGATTATTGTTTGGCTTTAATTTGTTTGTTTCTCCTTTAAACGGGTTTGAGATTACTCAAGGGTTCCTTGTTCAGCAGGTCAAAGGGTAATTTGGAGACTTTGAAACCGTCTCCCTTTTTATCACCACGTTTCGTTCTTCCCAGAGTCCAAAGGATTTTCAGGACGATAGCTCGATAGCTCGTGGAGGATGGCTCCATCTAAGGAAAACATGAGCAGCAGACCTGAGTCACTGCAAGAAGCCATGGCAGTTTTTCTTAGACTAAAATACCCCCACTGATCTAAGTCTAAATCAGAACCTTACTTAATCCTTATCTGTAACTAAAAGATAAGGTTTACTGGGGGTTAAATGCATTGAGGTTGATAGGTTGATACTCAACTACCAGCCCAGGATGGAGACCCTAAATTTAACTAACTTCAAGTCAGAGAGGTAGCCATACACAAAAATATACAATGTGTGCTATGAAAAAAATGTTCTTTAACTGAAAGAGTCAATCTGTTCCAGAGTTAATCCCTGCTTGTAAAAGAGGAAGGTCAGTTCCAACTGCTCAACCACGGCACTGTGGATTTATAGGACAGCAAAATGAAGCATGGGGTAATGTAGGCTCCTTAACAAAAATCCAGGTTTGCTATAAGAACCATTTGTTTCACGTGTCCCCCAGGTTAGCTCTGTGTCCTTCCACGAAAAAACTTGCTATTTCCTACAAACAGAAACAAAGGAAATTGTACAATTGTCTCAGCACTGTCGCTTTTGCTTTTTGAGCTGCAAGTGTTGTCTGTCCCCTCTGCTGTGTCTCCTGAGCCGTGGCAGGAGCTGGAGTTCAGGCTATTCCAGGGAGGAAGGCTGACAGCCTCCTCAGAGGCTGCAGTGCCATTTCACTCCAGTTGCTAAGGGATGCTGGAGCGAGATACCGTCTGTGTCTTCTCTTCCAAATGAGCACATTGGCTTGGTCACCACGCCACCCCCACAGTCACAGCCAGAAGTGTCCGAGGTCAGTCCCTGTGGACAGCGAGAGCCCGTGAGGAGTGGCACGACTGTCCCATCTGAAAATTAGTAAACATTCCTTCTGCACTGGAGGCACCCAAGTGCTCAGCGCCTGCAACTCACTAACAACTGAATATTTGCAGTAGGAAATAAGGGTGTTTGTCACCTGGAGGGTTTGGGAGGAAGCTGTGGGGAAAGATGGGCATCTGATCTGGGTCTCATAACCAGCTGTAAATACAAAGAGTAACTCGAATTAATTCAGAGCCCGACTCTAGTCAATTTAGAACAAAACTGATGTAACATCAGAACTGTAAGCAGAAAGTTTTATCCAGTTAGTTAAAAAAAGGACAGAACATCATGAAATACATGTCTGAAAAGCCTTTTTTCAACAGGCTCAGAAGCTGTGCTGTTAAGGCAATAGTTTCTCCAAAACCAAGTCTTGCATCTACATTTCCAGCCATGTTTGTGAATACAGCAGTATTTATTTGTCTTTTGCCCGTACAAGTGTGAATATCCTCATGCACAAGAAGGGAGACTACCACAAGGAAAATGCTGTGAAATATATGTAACAGTCTGTCAGATATAAATATATTAAAATAGGAAAAAGACAGTATTTTTCTTGAGGTCCTCTTGAGTGATTATATAAGCAGGTATTACATGTAAATCTTAAAAGGACAGAAGTTCATGTGTATAGGGTGGGGAAGCATAAAAGATGTGAACTTTTCAACAAGCTCTCTCTCCTACTGCTTTTGATAGTCTGCTTCTACTTTATATCTAAATCTTTTTATCCATTTTTAAATCAAGCTAATATAGTTGTCCTAGGTGGGAAGAGTAAAGCCTGCATGAGTTATGCACTTCAATAGGACTGCTCAACTGAGTAAAGTTCAGGTTTATTTACGGGATTAGGATATTGTTACAAATCCTTCTTTAGTTTCAGGCACCAGAGAGTAGATTTTGGGGCAGAATCTGTGGAGGAGAAGTGGAGAAAATAATTGCAATAAAATTCCTCTTTCAGAAAAGAAATTAGCAAAATTAAGAAACCTGATGGTTTTCATTAGGCTGTAATAGAAATTAGGTCAATAGGACTAAAAACCATTAACTAACGCGATCAAGTGGACTGAAATGGATTATAGATACAAGGGACTTGAATACACCCTCTTTTCTCCCAAATATTCCACTGAAATATTATTGCTTTTAATTATCCTGCTACCTCTCCTTGTGAGATCTCTTCCGGTTTGAGAAGTGAAAACAGCAGAATATTGTTTCACACTGCCAACCCCCTGTTCTTTTTGTGAAATCTTTGCCCTGAAAATGCATGCTGGTGTGTCAGAATATTTGCATTTACTTTAGACTGAAAAATAAAAAACCAACAACCTCTCTTCTATTCAAAGTGTTGTATTCAAGCACAGAAGGAGTATCAGTGAATCTGAATTTAATTTGTAAGTGTGCAATGCTTGCAATCTTCTGTGTGCAACCTTGTATTTCCCATTAAATTAAATAGTGCAGGATTGAGTCAATAGCAGTAAGTCTTCTGATGTCCTTTTACAGCCACTTCCATGTTCTTGTTGCCTTACCTTTTTGGAAAACATTTTCATTTAACATGCAGCAGTGTCCTTTAACACCCTATTTTCAAGCTTCAAATAGTTAGACTTATCACAGAGGCACTATGCCCATATATATAGTTATTTTATCTTTGCATTATTTGCTCCTAAGGCTGCAGGTTCTTCAGAAGTGAGATTTAATTTTATGGTGAGTCAGGGGTCAGATTGTGCCTGCACTTACCCTTCTGATGGCAGGAGTCTCGTGAAACTCAAGTTCATGGATTTTTACAAGATGGAAGCTAATGGAACTAGTTCCAATAAGAAACACAAAATTTATTCTAAGGACACGTTAGCAGCGTTATGTTATTTAAACAAATGAAAAAAGAGTGAGAACAGCTAATGTGTTGGTATGCTCACTCTTTAAACGATGGGCTCCTAATCAGGACAGCACCGAAAAAACTCCTGGCAGTTCCCTGGGCTTGTGAAGTGCGGGTGGTGCCTGCTGTCCAGAGCCCTGTCACATTTCAGAAAGACAAAACCAGTCTGTAACTGCTGATAGGTTACACAGTGTGGGAGTTTTCTTTTTGTTTCACGTAGCTTTTGACACTTTCACACTTTAGTAACACTTGTAATACAAGGAGCTAATTCTTAATTCTGTTGTAAGTAACTGGGAGCTTTGTGAATTAGCTGTGTGTGTTTTTCTTTTTCAGCTACCTCATGTTTTGCTCAGTCTGAAGGCAGAGGCACAAGGTATCTACGGCAGGAGGGCAGTGATTCCTGTGGGAGTTTAACCTCGCAGAGCCTGTCCTGGTTTCTCTTTGGGAAGGGATGGGCGTGCACTGCTGGACAACAGCATTTACACAGCCATGACTCCCTTGTCCGTGGATGCTTTGGCATATTTACCCATCCCATTTCCCTGTACAGGCACCATTCACTGAGATTTTAGCCTTTTGTATATCTCCAAAAATAACTTTTATCTTGTTTGTGAATTCCTTCATGTTTGGGGCTTGAGATGGGCTCCCTTCCCCCCAGCTGGGATCCGGAGGGAAGCAAAGCCTGGAGGCTGGGGCAGATTTTCCCCTCAGTGAGGTGCAAGTACTGGCACTTCTGCAGTCTCTTCATACCTGAAACCATAAAAAAACTATGAGGTTTTCTAATTTTCAGTCCAAGTTCTGCTTTTCTGAGTCCTTTATGCCTTATAGACTCCGCAGTTAAAATATATTTTAATAGTGTATTACATGGAAACAATACAAATAAATAACCTATAAAAGATACAAGGAATTATCGCCATCTTTGTTTCAGATGAATCTGGGCATTGCTGAGCCAAGTTTCTTCAAGACCTTTTTAAACTGCTCTTAGCCTAAAAGAACACCTAGAGACAACAGTAAGAGTCTCTCCTGTGACTCAAGAACCCTTAGGCTCTGTAGTATTTAAAAATAGCGACTGTGATGTTCCCTGTTTCTCCTGAGGTGCCCCCCTCTTCCACCAAGGGCAGCTCAACAGATGTATTTGATGACATTAGCTGTGACCTCCTAGTTGTTTGCTCTATTCACATAATTATTTTACTGTGGGTGTTTCTAAATATAGTAACTGGATGATGTAAGAAGGTGTGTTAGTGGGAACAGTGTGGTAGATAATCGAATTTTGCAAATGAGGGTAAATAATATTTGTATAGGAAAGGACATTTCACTAACTCATGTGTGGGGTGTGTGCCCAGAGAAAAACTGCCTGTGCGTTTTGGAGTACCGGGTTATTCAAAGACAAAGCACCAACTTTTGTTTTCCAGGTGTAACTTGATAAGTTGTGTAATTTTCGTAACGAGGTTTCCAAAACATATTTCAAAGAAGAAAATGGAGCTAGGCAAGGGGTAAAACCATACAGAGAAGCAAGTGCGCACATCCAGCTGTCCTCCTCTGCTGCAGAGAGCATCCCCTGGTACCTCGCGCCCCCGTTCCTGGCCGGGATGGGCAGGGACAGGCAGGCACGGACCGCAGCGAACCGCGCACCCAAAACCCAGACACCAAACCGCTCCTCCGCACGGTCACTTCCACACCGATTATTTCGCAGCGCAGCACAAGGCGTGGCGGGGCACGGCTCCCTGGCAGGCAGTTCCTCGCGACTCCGAGGAGGGGAAAGCGCAGCCCGGTGCCTCGGAGCCGGGGGGCGGGCGGTGCCGCGGGGCCGGTTCGAAGAGGGCGCCGGCGGCGGCGCGGGGTGACGCGAGCATCATGTGAGCGGCCCCGCTCGCTCCCAGCGTGCAGTGTGAGCCCGCTCGCCCCACCCCGCGCTCCGCCGCCGCGGAGCCGCTCAATAGGGGAAAGGAAAAAAAAAAAAAAAAAAAAAAAAAAAAAAAAAAAAAAAAAAAAGAAAGAGGAAAAAAAAAAAAAAAAGAGGAGGAAAAATAAAATGCGGGAGAGAGCAGGAAAAATAAGACGGGGAAAAATCCGCCCGTGAGGGGACAGGTTTTGCCTCGGGGCACAGAGCAAACGGGCGCTTTTTTTTTTTTTTTTTTTTTTTTTTTTTTACGATTTTTATTTTGTATTTTCTTCTCGCCGAGAGGACTCAGCCGCCTGGAAACCGCATGTGAAAAAGAGCAGCAGCAAGGAGAGGGGAGGAAAAAAAAAAAGGAAAAAAAAAAAAAAAAAAAGGGGGGTTTGGCTTGGACCCCCCCCCCGCCCCAGTGCGGGAGGAAGGACCCGCGGCGGCCGGAGGGCGAGGAGCTGCGGCGGCCGGCGAGGGAAGGGACCGGGGCTGCGTGACCCCGAGCGAGGGGGAGAGGCGAGGAAGAGACGTTTCCCGATCCTCCCCGCCGAGGATTTGGGGAGGTTTCCGCGCCTGGAGCCCGTGCCTTTGGATCTAAAGAGGATTATTATTTTTTTGGGGGTGGCACTGAAGCTGGATTTGTTCCTGTGCGTGCGGCGCGGGGGGGGGCATTTCTGCTGCCTCTAGAGGAGCCGGCGGCCCGGCCGGGGCGCGGAGATCCCCGCGGATCGCTCCGCACCCCCGGGAAAGGTGCGCCGAGGGGATCGGCGGGGGGCGGGGGAGGAGAGGCAGCTGCAGCTGCCGGGGAGGAGGCCCGGCGGAGCGGCAGCAAAGTCATCGCTATCGGCCCCCCCTCGGCTGGCTTCGGGCTCGGCGCTCTCCATGTCTCTGGCTCTGGGCAGCGGCCGCCACAGCAGCGAGTAGGGGGGGAGGAGGAGGAGGAGGAGGAGGAAGAAGAAGGGAGCCCGGGAGTGCCTCCCTCCCTCCCTCCCTCCCTCCCCCCGGCAGCCCCGGCCGCCTCCCGTCCCCTCGCCCCGCGTCCCTGCCTTCCCCTCCCCAAGATGGGCTGTTTAGGGAACAGCAAGACGGAGGATCAGCGCAACGAGGAGAAGGCGCAGCGGGAGGCCAACAAGAAGATCGAGAAGCAGCTGCAGAAGGACAAGCAGGTCTATAGGGCCACGCACCGGCTCCTCCTGCTGGGTAAGGGGTCGCGGGCCGTCCCCTCCCCGCCGGGGCAGCGGCCCCAGCCGGGCACGGCGAGGCCGGGGGAGAGAGGTGCGGCCGGGGGGGGGGAAGCGGAGCCTCAGGGCCCACCCGGGGCCGCGGGGATCCGCTATAGCAGCGCCCGGGGCGGCGGGGCCGGGGCCGCCGGGGGGACCGGCGCGGTGCGGGCAAGCGGCGGGGAGGGCTCGGGCAGCGCCCGGGGCGCCGCGGGAGGGGCCGGGGCAGGTACGGAGCGGCGGCGCGGGGCCGCTCTCCGCCCGCCGGGCAGCGCCCGCCGCCCGGGCGGCAGCGGGGCCTCGGGCGGGCGTGGGGAGGGGGCCCGCGGGGAGCCTGGCAGATAAACAGGGCAGGGCAGTGACAGCGGCCGCGGGCGAGCGGCGCGGCGAGCGCGGGAGGGCCGGACACCGCTCGCCGCGCCGGGGCCGGGGTGCCGAGGGACGTGCGGCCAGGCCGGGGAGAGGAGGAAGAGGAAGGGAGGAAGTCGGGGAATCGTTTGGGGGAAACGGAGGGAGGATGTCGGTCCCGGAGGGAAGCGCGGCCGCGCTGGGGCCGCGGAGCAGCCAGGGCCGGGCGGGCACGGCCCGCCCGGCCCCGGCCCCGGCGGGCTCGGCCCCCTCGGCTGTCGCACCAGGAATTGAGGTACCGCGCGTTGGAGCGCCGAGAGCCGGGCTCCAGGTGCCGCTCCGGCGGCTCCTTCGGGTTACCTGCCCGTGTTTTTCAGGAGAGGCGTTTACAGATGTGGGCTGTGGCTTTCAGGGAGCGGAAAGGTCCAAATATCGATATCGGAGAGGATAAGCAAATGTTCGTCAGGCTCGTTTTTCCCGAGTATTTTGAAGTAGTGTTTTAGGATCAGATGCAGTTACGAGCCGTGCTGGTCACGCCGAGGGACTGCCTGTGCACGTTCTGCAGGGCTGGAGCGTGGAGCACAGGCTAGGCCTCGCCGAGCTGACTCAGTTTTGGGGGGGAAAAACCCTAATTGAAGGGGAAAAAAAAAAGAATTTTTGAGGGCAGTGAATTTGGAAACGTACTATCACCAGTAAGATCTTTCAAATATTCATTTGAAGAAAGAGACTTAATATAAATGGAGAGTGACTGGGACTACAGCAGCACCTGCAGCACTGAGGAGCTTGCCAGAGCTTCAGCAGAAATCTTTTAACAGGATAATTTGGACTTCAGCTCTTGGGAAATGTCTTGGACTTCCAGATTTCAGTCTGAACATTACGTAGATACGTAGAAACTATTTGTCATCAGACGAGTTGCTTTCGTAAGAGGCAGAATTTCAGCAAACAGAAGCATGATGGGCTTGCCTGGGTTTTCTTTCTGTTTTCTTTAGTTTTGGTGGCTGAAAAATAGTTCAGATACTTGCAGATGAAAATTTGCGTGTGTTTAGCAATGGCATTAAAGTCATCTGTATGTTTTAAAGTGATAGTTCGGCTGTTACAGTTCGTGCCATGAATTGTGGATGGTCTGTAACTCAGACTCACTGGTAAAAAATATAAAAGCTCAGCTCCCTATTATTGTGTTAGGTTTCCTCTATAAGACACGTGAAATAAGAAGCCAGGCACTTGGAAAGTGTTCTTAATCTTTTCAAATCATATTCAAATAACAACAAAGAAAAGCTGCTGAATATTCTAGTGGGTTTATGCTGCTGCTCGTAGGCCCCATCGCTGTACACGTGCTTGCCCGGCTGCCACGAGCAGTCTCGCTGAAATTAATGGAACTCTCCTTGGTGGTGAAGTTAAATGTGTGTGTGTAATTGTTGTTGAGAATGTGGCCTTAACAAGCAGCCAAATATAGAGCTGGACTTATGGAGAAATGTAGATGTAATGCATCATTTTGGTTCGCTGGTGTTGTACCCGATCCAGAGAACCCAGGTGTGTCAATACCAAACCGTATGTGTTTATAGCAAATGCAACAACTGTCCAGCCTCCTTCTTGGGCCAAGTGAAGTAAAGATTTTGGCTCCCAGTGCTTATGAATATAAAATGTGATTTAGTGTTGCAGCTGAAATTTAGTTGTTATTAATTCTTCAGTGGACATATGACTATAGCAGATACTGCCTTTGTGAATAATTCTTAGTTGTGAAGATGATCCAGTCTATCTTATCCCAAGATACGAATTCTTGATTGCTTTAGCCACCTGTGTTTATTGCATGGTGCAGTCTCCCTGATCAGACAGAGGGTGTGTGGTATAAAATAGCAGCTTAGGGGAGAAGTGGCGTGTGCATAAAGAGTTGTAGATAAAAACTGCTCTCTAAATGCTTGCAAAACACCAGTGAGCAAGGAGAGGGAAAAGGACTAAGGCTCTGGGATTAAAGTGGTAAAACATGCAGCCAGGTTTTGTGGAGAGCAGAGAAGGACTTTCGGGAATTCACGAGGGAGAAGGAAAGGAAGGGAGAAAGCAGAGGGGGAAAGCATTTGTGAGAAAACGAACCTTGAAATGTAACTGCTAAAATACAGTTTTGAACATGAGGCTCAAAATGGAGGCTTGTGCTGTCAGTGTGTGTGCTAGCAGAGGCCTGACATCCTATAAATACAAACTGTACCTCCCTGCCCGTTCTGCCACAGACGTACCGTTCCTGTGGCTGAGACACAGGCTGGGGAGGGGAATAAACGAGTACCCAGGAGATGCTGAGGGGAATCTTTCTAAATTTTGCCACGTTACGATACTACTCCTGCAAAAATACGTTTGCTTTATATAGAAAGCTGCCGATCTGGCAGTGTGGAGCAGCTCAATTAAATGCTGCTGTTGGAGTTGTTCAGCCTGCATGGAAAAACGGGTACTATAGGCAGATGGGCTGCCCTGTGCACTGGCATCCAAGCAGCACAGCAGAAATAGCATCCATCTACTTATGGAAACTGGAGGAAAGTGGAGTGGGGTTTTTGCACTGCAGGTACAGAGAGGGGAGCAGGGGAGAGCTGGGGTTCTTTGGAACAGGCAGCCACAAAAGGTGGTCTCTGCCTCTCGTGTGTAAGTTTGATTTTGGAACACGTAGGGAGGGTGGGAGGCTGCTTGCAAGACACAAATAAGAGTTTTTTTGTAGCTTTGTGGGTGGAGGCTTAAAGGGATGCCTTCCTTTTTCAAATGTGAGTATCTACATATTTTATTCCTTGTGATTTAAGTTACGGAGTTTGACTGGGTGTTGATGAACTGCAGCCAAACTTAGAATCTCTAAGGATATAACAGAGTATCTCCAGTTTAATAGGGACTTCAGTCAGGCTCTCCCTCTGTCAGATAGTAGTGACAAGGCAACCAGGCTGTGATGTTCCCTGTCATCTTCTCTGTAAAATGTTGAACTTGTCCATTTTCTTTCCAAATACTGCAATCTGCTTTTAACATTGACACTGGAAAAATGGACAGTGAAATGATCCAAGATTCAGATCTGACACATGACTTGAGCTGGGCATTTATTTTTAGCTACAACTGAAGTTTCCAGTGGCAATTATTTTTTTCACTTTTCGCTCTTGCACTGAGAAACCCAACTTTCTCTGTTTTACCCGAGGAAAAAAAAATCTAGTGTGTGCCTTAATCACTTATGCTTCCTTCTGAAATTGATTTACTTTCATTTTCTAGGTGCTGGTGAATCCGGTAAAAGCACAATAGTCAAGCAGATGAGGATCCTGCACGTGAATGGATTTAATGCTGAGTAAGTGCATTTGCTTTTTCACTTTACAACGTGCCTTCCCCCTTTGCGCCACAGTCAGTGCTCCTGGTTTATATCTCGTGTATTTTCCTCTTGCTGCTGTTTCACTGTCCCTAGGATTTGGATGTGTATTTTTAGATGAGATTAATAGACATTAACCTGGGGAAGTCAGGCACCAATCATAAGTAAGATCTAGCAGTGTAAAATTATTTATATCAAGGCAGAGCTGATTTGATTAAGTTTTGAGTTTTGTGGGTTTGTTAACTGCAATTTCTTTCACAACATGGCTGACACTGATTTACCTCAGCTATAGCACTTTGATTCATATTGCTCGTGTCTGTACGAAATGAGCACAGTTTTCTTTATTTGGAGCAAGTAAGGCTTTAGTTTCTGTGTCCTCACAGAATGAAATCGTACTCTGAATTTTGGGGATTTTGTTGTGTTTGCTTGTCCTGATGTTTGTGTTAAATTATCTTTATAAAAGCTTTTATTTTTTGCATCTAATATCTGCTATTTGTCAGTTGCAAAGAGGAGAATAGCATTAAGATAGGGAAAATGGATATCTTGTTGTTTGTCTGAGAAAGATTTATGTTTGGTAACTTTTTTACTCAATTTGCTAGAGAGTAGGAAGAGATTCTTCTGCATGTTAATTTATACTTGCAATTGTGTGTGCGTGTGTCTACCAAAAGCTGCTGAATTAATACTAATTGAATCAAAATCAAAGTGTGGCTATTTCAAAGCTTATTTTCTGTGCTTTGTTTTTTGGTTTTTTTTTTTAGATTGTATGATTGGTTTTGTCTTGCTTGTTTTCAAACGTAACAGTTTTGTACTGCCATCCTTTAGCTTTTAGTGGTATCATCTGTTTTGTGAATCCTGACTTTTTGGGAAGGTTAAGCTTTCATTAGTCTTCCTGTAGTTAATTCTTTAATAAGAATATCTGAGCTAAAAGTTTAGCCAAGGAGTCTGGACAGTACTTCTTCCTAATCAGCAATTCAGGATAAGGTACACAGTCTTTTGGATGAAAGTTCAGACTGATTCATAATAAATACATTATGTGCTACATGTTTTTAGCTCCTCTTTATAAGGAATATTTTCTTTTTTCCAAAATAACTTTTTCGTAAGTGCCTAATCCTGTATCCTGTTGCTGCTGAGCTGTCTCTGTCGTTTGGGCTGCTGCAGGGACCTCTTAAAAGACTTGTGTGAGTTGACTTGATTGAGTAGGTCTCAATACTGGGTGCTGAGTAAAAAGTTCCTAGATGAAAGTGGAAGTGGATCCCTGGTATCTTTGAAAGTACCAATCCATTTAAGCAAGCTGTTTTTCCCTAAGTTTTTAAGCACTTGAATGCCCTTAAAGGGGTAACAATGCTGTGTAATGGATGATGTGGGTAGGTAACCTCAACCCTGCAAGCTGCACACCCAGATCTGTGTGCACCTGGGAGCCCAGAGAACTGGGAGCTGGGAAGGCACTGGGACACACTGGGATGTGCAGCAGCAGGGGCTTCCTCGAGTGTCTCACTTTGCACTGCAGGGTTGGGCAGAGCTGAGCCTGCAGCTGGAATCCAGGGCAACATGGCAAATTTGGCCTCAGGAGGCTCTGCTGGCTTCTGCCTTCTCATCACAGGGGTTTGGGTTACAGGGAGCCCTGTGCCAGCACAGCCCTGCTGCCAGTCACTCTCAGGGCACAGCCCTGCTGCCAGTCACTCACTCTGAGAGCACAGCCCTGCTGCCAGTCACTCTCTGAGGCACAGCCCTGCTGCCAGTCACTCACTCTGAGAGCACAGCCCTGCTGCCAGTCACTCACTCTAGGGCACGCCCTGCTGCGAACCATGGAGCACAGCCCTGCTGCCAGTCACTCACTCTCAGGGCACAGCCCTGCTGCCAGTCACTCACTCTGAGAGCACAGCCCTGCTGCCAGTCACTCACTCTGAGAGCACAGCCCTGCTGCCAGTCACTCACTCAGGCACAGCCCTGCTGCCAGTCACTCTCAGGGCACAGCCTGGCCCACTCAGAAGGGCCACCCTGCAACTGCAGGGGAGCTGCCTGGGGCTCGGGAGCTCTGGGTTGTCCACCCATGGCATTTCATCCCTTTGTGCTTGTCCTTTGGGGTTGGAACACCGAGGTGCATAAAAATCCCATGCAGAAGTGTGGTATCTTTAAAGTGTACGAGGAGTAAGTTATAACGCATCGTTTTTAGGGTTCTACTGCCAAAAATAATCAGTAGATCGTAACATACGCTTTACAGCAGGGAAAAGGCTGTTTTTCAGTGTTTTGAAATTCTTGCAAGTTACACATCTGTCCTTAAATAACTTGCATTTTCTTCCAAATAACTAACTGCTCTCTATGTTGTCTCGCTTTCCATTACCCTTTTTGCCTGATTCATTCTCTTTCTGACCTGCTTACCTTGTGGAAGAATGATGTGGGATTCAGCTTATGAGAGAAATAACATGGAGTTTTTTTTGGAAGGGTAGGAAGAGCAAAGCATTATTTCTCTTCATGTCCTGATCAGTTACTCTGGAACATAAACATGTTTGCATACAACACCACAGCTGATGTGATGAATAGCAGGAGAGAGGTGATGAAAACAGTAATATGCTGCAGATGAGGAGACTTTAATTTTAGTGTACTTGTACATAACAGATTTGAATTATTTCTGATGGTGCAGCTTATTCTTGTGCTTTGTAAGAAATCCAGTTTAAAGTCCTGTCTTAGAATCGTTCACCTTTGGTTTGGTTGCCCTTTGCAATGGATGTTTGAGGCAGAGAGAGGATACCTGGTAGGAAAAATGTCTAATGCTGTGAATGAGGGAATCAAAAGCTTTTATTTAGTGTTACTCTTCTTTCTGGTGGCTAAACAGGATATCCAATGCTAAAAGTGCTGGCCTACTTCAGTGAGTGTGAGGAGATTTTATTTGGTTTGGTTTAGGATTCTGCCCCTAAATAGTTGAAGTTGTCGTGTGCCTTTAGGTGAATTGTTGTAGCATTTAACAAGGTGAAATCTGTGTAGTTCTGCAAAAGTAGAATTTCCTCTGGGACTCCAATTCTCAATCCCTTTAGCTAATTAATTATTTGAGGAACTGTATGGAATCAAGTGCTCCAGGTAATTAATGTGCTGAATAGTTAAAGCTAAGATTAATGTGATGGTGGTTAAAGTTGTAGGCAAGTTAACTACAGTAAAGACTATTTTTTCCCCAATGTTCCTTTTATAATCTATAGTTGAATTAAAGACAGATTTATTTTTTCTTGCTGTAGTGAAGGTGCTGTTGGGATATAAGAGTGCTGTGGCATTTTAAGGGGAGTAGAGTATTGGAGAAGCAAGGCACGTTCTGCAGCTCAGGTTTTTGTGCATGGAGTGTTTCTGGAAGGGCTTACCCCACTTTCAGCTCTTGCAGAATAGCTTCAGGTGGCTGTGCCATCATTTGACATCTTCCTGCAGCAATTCCATGAAAAATGGGAGTGTGACCTCCCCACAGTATTTTTCCAGTGGTCCTGGTCTTTATCATGGAAGAGCTGCCTCCTAAGGACAGTGAAGAAGCTGTATCAACCAAATGTTCTACTCTTTGCATTACTGCCAACAACAGAGGCCCTTTTGATGTAGAAAGGGTTTAAATTTGGCTTTTAATAGCAGGAAGCCTGTGACTTCCCTTCCTTTCCTTCCCTCCCTCCTCAACACTTCAACTGTCTCTTCATGAGGCAGTTGCAGAGGAGTAGGTATCTGTGGCTGCAGACAGCATTTTGTGAGCATCCACTGATAAGGTGGAGCCAAAACCTTCTCTTTTTGACTGTGCAGAAGTTTAGATGGCAATCTTTGAGCTGGAAAAGATGAAAAATGAGAAAGGGAGGATAGGAGGAATAAGGAATATAGTTGGAAGAATTAAATGTGTAGCTGAAGTTGAAGGGTAAAAGAAAAACAGCTCCCTTTTGTGCTATCTAGAGGCTGGGGTTCTTTGCTTCAAAAAATGTGGCCTTTCACTTACTTCTGATTTCTTTAAGTCATCTTTCCCCTCTGTGATCACTGTGGCTTTGGCTGACAGACTCTAAGGAGAGGGTCATTGTCATGCACAATTTTAGAAAGATTTAGAATGATTGGCACGGGCAAGAGACAATTTTGAAGTGTCATGGGAAAAAACTGGGACAAGCAGAAATATTTAAATAGAAATAAATGGTTGAAATGTGACTTACGAAATCCACTACAACGATTGACAAATAAGGGGAATGTGCCTTTGTGATTATTAAGTTTGGACAATGTTTAGGATGCAGGAAGTCTTGAAGTTACAGGAAGTTTCAGGTAGTGCTTTTCAGCCTCAATTTCCCAAATGATCATGTCAAATGTTGACACTTTCTTGAACTAGTATGTTGAAGTGCTGAATAGGAGTTTGTGTATTTATTAAATCTGGTAGTGTTGATAGCATAAGCAGAGCTGAATAGCTTTGTTTTCAAGACTTAGATGACAAACATATTTGTGTTTCTCTTGTACTTTAAAATTTTTTTTTTCTCTTAATGGGAAAGCTAAGAAAGCCAAGTCACCCTCTTAGAGATTTCAAACGTTTTCTCTTTTCTCACCAAGATTTAGGAGTTTGGGAGTAAGGAAAAGTAGTCATTGGTGGTTTTTAATCTTGTCTTAATACATCCATTACCACCATTATGCTAATAAAGCATAAAGCAGTAAATAATATTATCTAATCACTTTAGTCACTGTCAGTCTCTCTTGTAAGTGAAACAGTTTCTAGTTCAGTTACTTTACAGTTGTCTGATACTGTGGGGTTTTTTCTAACTTTGGTCTTTTTAGCCATGTGATTTTATGGAAGAGAAGTTAATGTTATGAGCAAGGGAAAAGTATAATATTTATAACTAAGTCTTCCAAAATAATGAATTCCCTTCTAATGGCTAAAATTAGCTTGTATACACAAATATGATTGCTCTGTTTTTATAGTTCCTTTACATTTGTGTACCAATCCCATGTTTTCAGAATGGTCACTTCAGTTCCTTGCCAAGAAACAAACAGTCTTTATTGTGTTTTACTTGACTGGCAACAAAAGTAATTTTTTCCTGATGTTTGAGTAAAATTGAGAATTGGAGTGGGGGAGGTTTGGCCTGTGTGATTTCCCTCGCCCCCTTTCTTTCTCTTTGCATCACAGTGTCTGTTGAGAGGCTTCTGCAGCTTTGAGGCACACACTTTTGGGGTTTTTTTCTTGGCTCCTGTTCCAGGACACCACTGAGGGGCTGGAAAATTTGTGTGTGCACGTCTGTTCAATTCCATCTGAACGACCGGTTATGGTTTTTGGTCCAAATTTGTGCTGTAGAACATAAAGTGGAGGTGTGGGCAAAGAGGGGGAGCAGGATTTGTGTTTCACTCAGTTTTAGGTCTTGTCCTAAGAGCTGACACAGTTGTGTAGTTGAATTCTGTCAAAAGACATAGATATGCCAACAGCTAGTAAATGCTATGAAAAAGAACTGACTGCTGCATATAGCTTGTAAAAGTTTATGCAAAATGTTTATATGCAAGTTAAATATAACTTTCATCAGCTTGAAAAAAATGGGAGGCAATATCTGGTGATGTTAAACCACCTATGAAACCAAGCAATCCCTTAATTGTTAGAATATTTAAGAGCGTTTTTATGTGCTTGAAATTCTCTTTCCTTTGAAAATACTTCTATTTCTACAAGGGCGAAAATTCCGTTCTGTGACAGAGTAAAAGTGAACTCAGTGAAGCAGCATTAATATTTTTTTTTACATATAACAAAAAAGGAAAAAAAACTTTCTGAGTTTGGCTTGGGTTTTTTTTTTTCAAGTTTCTAATGGGATCTTGCCTAAAGATACGAAGCATTGTCCATTAAGAACTTGTGCAGATGCTTTGCAATTTAGATCAGCTACTCAGGTGTGATTTTTAAGTGCTGTTAAATGAGTTTTCAGAAATTTTTGATTGTTTATAATGCCTACACTGGGCCTCATTTGGCAAGGATTGTTAACATAATATGGCACTGAAAATTCTAATAGTCCCTGGAATAACTCCTTCACCTTGCTTAGAGGCTTTCTGAAATCAAGCTGTTAGAATGTTTCCACGTGCAAGTGAAGTGAATTTTTTTTTCAGGGTAAAAAATCACGTTATTTAGGTTCCTGAAATATTACAGAACAGTAGTGCATGAAGGAATCTAAAAGTTTAAAAAGCTGGTTAGTTTTATCTGCTTTTAGATGCTGGTGGTAGGCTCAGGTTAATCATCAGTGGAGAGATGACAGCACAGTGTTCAAAGAAAGCATTGACTTTCATTTTTACATTGTGCTTTGTTTTCACATAGGTAAAAGAAGGAAAGTGCGAATTGATCATAATTTCTTTATTTTCATGGGAAACATGGTATTGCTCAGAGCAGAACGTGCATCTTACCTCCATTTACTGGTTGGGAAGTGTTGAATTCTCCTAGCAAAGCAGTATTTAAACTACCAGTTTTGTGTTGTTACATGTTGAGAGCTCTCTGTCCCTTGAATTACTTTTCCTGGCTTGCAACTTGGCATTTGTGCTTTCAGTTAAATATTTCAGCTTTCTGAAAAAGAAACCCAACAACAAAAAAAACCACCCAGTAGTAAACTCATCCCTCAAGCTAAGTTTGCATGTGTTGCAGACATGATTTGGCATGTAAAGGGACTGGCCAAAAATATGGCAGTAGTTCTATTTGTTTTGAGGTTTAAATTTCACAAAAGCTTTTTAAGTATGCAGCTATCAACCTAGGAGAAAGCTTTATAGTTGTAGAGAGCTTGGAGAGCAATAACTATGAATAGCGGAATAAGCACGAGTGATGTAATCTGAGAAGCCAAAGAGAGAGACAGAAGAGAGCTTAGGGCTTAACTCTGTGGAAAACATTGTGAATGGGTCTGTGAGGGGGCTGACTTTTGATGGTAGATGTGGGATTTTACTCATTAGTTTTGGTAAAATCAAACAAATGTGTGAGTTTCCTTTTATTTTCCCAAACAGAAAATAAACATTTAGTGGGTAGTTGAGTGAGTGGAGTCTGGGTTCTGGAACTTGCTCTGGCTCCCAAATCCTTTCTCCCCTGCAGCATCTGCAGCTCCTCTTTGGTTCCTGTGGCTTTCTGAGTGTCTCCTGTTTCCTCCACTCCTTGTTTTATTCCCTGATGCAACACTGATCCCTAAATATTCTGCATCAGCCCACCCTTTTTATTCCTTCTTCTGGTTTTCCTGCTACCTGGACAAAGTCTGAATGTGTTGTGGCTGGTGTAACTCTTCATGAACCCTTTCTGCTTTTCCTCATTGGAGTGCTAATTTTGGTCTTCTACTCAGCCTCTGATTTTCATTTCTGGAAATTCATTTTGCAGCAACAACCCTTCTTCAAGTTTGGTTGCACAGCAGAATCTGAGATAAAGTGCGACTTACTAAAAAACAGCTAAAAAAAGTCTTACTCTTCCTGAGTTCACTCCAGGTTTTTTTTTAAAAATATTTTTAGTTTCCACATATATGAGTTAAAGTGGAAGTGGTGTATTTTTCTCCATTTTCTTATCTTAAGCAAACATCTAGTAGTATAAACCAATGGATCATGTTCTGTTTAACTCGTTATTTAATAAATCACCAACTGTATTAAATACTGCAAAAAACTTCAGATAACTTCAGAAATATAGCTCTCAATGGAGAGTATTAAATGTATGTCTGTATTCCACACTTCCATGTCCTTTCTGAAAAATTTCACTGGGTTTTTCAGGTTTACACCAGCTTTTCCTAATAATTAGATGGTGCAGAATGATTGCCTTGTCTCTAACCAGTGCTACAGAATCAGCACTACATGAAGAATTTTCTTCTGTAGTATCTCATTGTACTTCTTATTTTCCATATATTTTGGATGGACAGACTGGGCAGTACTCTGATTTTTCAAAAAAAAAAAAAATGTTTTTACTAAATTTTCCAGATGGACGCTTGAATTAGTTTATGAACAGAGTGCTCCTTATCATCATAAACTTGTTGCAGTTACCTTTTTGATATTAAAACTATTCACTCACATTATTGCAAACCCTGAAAATTCCCCTTACTTCATGATGTAGCTCCATTTTATCTCTTGCCTGTCATTCCAGCTGGGATTTTTTTTTTTTTTTTCAATTTTGTTATGTTAAAACCTTGTGGTTTTGTCCCGTAAGATAAAATTTATTATTAATAGACGCTGTGCCTTTCTCTGCTCCTTCTAGCAATCTAGATATGAGTGGGATTTCTTGTTCCTGTTCTTAGGTTGTGAGCTCTCCTGTGTTGCTCTCTCGGGCTGGGGGAGCAGGTTTGGGGGGTTTCAAGGCATTTTTCTAAAAAGTGAAAACACTGCCCTTGTTCCAGTTTTGTGAGCATCCTTCCTCAGCATCTCAGATCAAGGCAGGCAGAGCTAAAGCTTTGAAGTCTAATCCAGCAGGCACAGTTACCTTCCTCTTCACTTTTAGATTTGTCATGTGTTTGTGTATTAGGGTTGCCCAGGTCCCAGCTCTGATGAAGGGATCCAGAATTGCTCATCTTCATCTTGGTCATTCAGAGCTCTCAAGCTGAAACAAAGGAATTTCCACTGATGAGGGCTTTTTTTTAGTGTAACTTGAATCTTGATGTTAAAAATAGCATGGCTTACATTTTACTTTAACAGTTGAACCTTGAGTTAATAGTAATCCAAGCTTTTAGGATACAGTGCAAGTGTAGCTGCATCAGCTTTTAATAATTACTTCTCCAACTGTACTCTAATGTGAACATGCAGTTAATTAGAATTACATGTTTACAGCTGAGCTTGCTTAGAAACAGCAATGCATGGAGGGGTGTTAAGAGGCAGAAGCATCCACTGTCTGAAAGATGTCATAGTGGGATATCTCAGTGAGATGTTTTGTTCCAAGATGTTGCAGTTCCAGAAGTACAGGAAAGCCTGTGCCCTCCTCCCTGAGCTACCTGTTGCTGGCTGCATTCTCCACAGGGCTATTAAAGAAGTCATTATGTTCACTTCTCTTTTTTAATTAAGGCACTAGACAATAATTCTTTCTCCCAGCTGCACCTTTGCAGCCTCCCAGGAGTGGTGGGTGAGCTAATGGGGCAGGCAGAGGTGTTGTGGGGCCGGGTGCAGCCCCAGCAGATGCTGATGGAGCCTGAGTGGCCCCTTCCCAGCTCTTGGGGGATTTGCTGCTGCCTCCTTCATCCCTCCATCATTCATCATTTAAACCCTCCCTTCTTGTCCAGAGGTCTGCCTGCACAGAAACACTTTGGTTTCCTTCAACTCAACACATTTTTATTCTTTTTTGGCACTACAATTATCTATGCAATATAACTGTTCATATTAATTAGAAAATGTGTTTGTGAAGTAAATTTCTGCCTTAAGTTTGGAGTAACAAAAAATTGCTTCAGTCTTGCTTGGGTTTTAATGTTTTAAAAAAATATAGATAGAAATGTGTAGTGGGACATTTAGCACATTAAGCTCAGAGAACTACGTGCAATGCCTGTTTTAACCCTGATAATTTAAATTAAAATAGGCTAGGTAAATTTGGTTTAATGTGGCATTACTATGGAAAAATTAAACGAGTTGGTTTAATGGATTTTCATTTAATTGCACAGTAGTGACTGGCATAGCTTTGTGTATTTTTTGTTGTTTTTAGCAGGTTAAGACTATTTAAGATAAATATGAAAACTTAGAGTTGTAACAACATCTTTTAATAAGCAAAATATAGTAATCCTAAGGACATAGCCATTTACTGAAATGATTTTATTGAATATCTTCTGAAATTAGAGTGTAATCACAGCACTGCATTATTCATGGAAGAAAACATCAAGCACATTGCAAAGCCTTGGAGAATTATTTTTCCTTGAAATGAGAGAGAAAACTGAAAGGGGCCGGGCTCTGATGAGCACCTGGGCTTTTCAGCAAAGCTGGGACCACTCAGTCCCAATCTACAAACCCCAAGCCCATGTGCAGGTCAGGCAGAGCAGCACTTTCTGCACTTCCAAATATTTGACAGAAGAGTTGCAGAGCTCAGTGTCAGTAAAAAAAGTTGAGTTTCCCAGTACTTTGCCTCAATGTCTTCTGCAGCAAGCTTGTTACACAACTTTCTGGAAAATTTGCTTAATGGGGTTGTGTGTGGGGGTTTTTTTGTTATTAAATTTGTATGTTGTGGGAAGCTACTGGATTTTCAGTTCTGGGTTTTGATGCACTCTAAAATAGATGCCTGGAAATTGGATGCAACCTTTTAATTTTGCTATGTCAAAATGATTAATGTTGTTTCAAAGTAGTTACTCATAGGAACACATTCTACTTATGCTGAACATTGTAGATAAAAGTATGCTCTGTAACTTACACACAGGACACTTGAAAACCTGAAATGTAACTATTTTGCCTGTTAGTTTTTTGAACTGGAACCGTGTCACTCTTAATTTCCCTGAACTCTTGGGAACTTGGGATGCTCTGTGCTGCCTCTGTGTTTTGCTTTCACTTAATTGGACAGTCTTCACTTTATGTAATTGCACCTTATGCAATCAAATGTTTACTTTCCTTATGTTTATCACTGAAGAACTTGGGAGCGTTCTCTTACCTAAGTATCTTTTCTGACACTGTAAAATAAGGGGCAAGAAATGAGTGGAAAAGACTGAGTTTAGTAAAATATTTCTGTATTCTGTGCGAGCGTAGGGAGTTGGAAAAAACACTTTGAAATCACGTAGGCAGCATAATGTCTGACTTTTCCCTCACAGTTTTATTCATGCTGAATAAATTTTTTAAATGTATTTTTTTTTCTGGGATTAACTGGAATCAGCCAAGGCCTCTTTTCTTAACTGAGATTCATAGGTTCCATTCTGATAATAATTTCAGACAATAAGAAAACAGGATTTTTTTTTTCCACTTAATTTTTAATAATGCTGTTTGGGCACAGGTTTGTTGGGTTTTTTTTAACTGAATGCAGAAGGTAAAGTTATACATAGTTAGGCAGAGAAAGTAGAAATATTCTATATATTTTATTCCTTATCCAAGCAAAGTATGGAAACATACTTGGATAATGCTGCAAAAAGAAAAGGAAGTTTGGTGTCTGTTCGAAGGGCAAATATTGGGATCATCTCTGTGTGATTCTGTGAGATTGTTATGGAAATAGAATATGGGTATTTCGAATAAACAATGAAGAAAAATCCCAGAGGATATCCTGTGAGAAACTATGGGAAACACCAATTTATATAACTTATTTATAATTATTACTGGGAGGGGCGATCTGATAAGTTGTACTTCAGAAATTTATTTTAATGCTGCTGAACGTGAGAGAGTCCTGCAGGAGTCAGAGTTTGGATTGTATCTGTAAAATTGGAAAAGGACTCGAAAGTCAATTAGTTAAATTACCTTAGGATGGTTTGGGATGTTTTTGTGGCAAAAAGACAAATGCAGGCTTGGATGACTAAAAAAAGGGAAAGTGAAACATAAGTGATAAAGGGGACTTCCAAATCTGATAAGAGTGTTACTAAAATAGTATATCCCATGCTGGTGCCTTCACTTGATTAAAGGATGTGGAATTATTGGGAAGAACTTAAAATTGCAGAAAGCCACAGGGGTTTTCCCAGGTCCAGAAGAAGGCTGTCCAGGTGTGATCTCGTGGCCTTGTGGAGGTGGTGCTGTGTGAGAAAGGTGCCCAAAAACCAGGGCAGGCATGAGACTGTCTTCCTTAGCATTTCAGACACTTTATTTGAAATAATTTGTTGGGAAAGACAAAGCTTCATTTAAGCAGTCTCAGGGAGGTGGGGGTTATTTTTAAACCTTGTTTCAATCCAGCTGAACATTCAGCTTTGCTGATGCAGGTCTGTGTGCTCAGGGTGCCCACTGTGGCCTTGGGGAGCACAAAGTCTGATGCACGTGCTGCAAATTCTTCCTTTTCCTACCCTGACCATTGTTATGTATTTGCAATTCTGTGTTGGTGTCTGAAGCCTCAAAACCTTTCAGCCCCGTGTCTGCCCACGGGCATCAGAGCCGTGGGGAAGCGTGGGGGTTGACTTTTGGTTTTGGTTTTTTCCCTTAAGATAATTTTGCTGCTTGTTTTGTCACTGTTTTCACTTCCTCCTGAAGCATCAAAGATCTGGCAGGGTCTGGGGTGATGTCAGAAGATCCTCTTTTGGGCCAAACTGGTTGATTCTTACTCAAGTGATGCAGATCAAGTTAGTTGAAGAGTTTAAGAGAAGAAACTCTTTCATTAGGGACTGCTCTACTTGTTTTCCATCATCTCCTGCACAAGGCATTCTTGACCTCCTTGGATCTTTAGAGCAGACTTTTTGTAAGCAGTTCTCTGCCCTTGCAGGAGTCCTGGGTGCTCAATCTTCTCTCATTTCAAACTGTGACTTTCAGAAATAATTGTTTTATTTGAAATGTCATCTCAAACACTAAAGCATATAGAGAAGCACGAGTGGCTTGTGATAGGCAAACTGAAGTATTCAACTGTTGTCTCTGGCCTAAAATTCCTCAAATTTCTTACCAAATATCTGTGTTTCCCAGCTGTTCTAGCCCAGGTCAGAGCTCTGGTTCTGAATTCTGTTCTTCAGAGGGAGACAAGGATGTGGCTGGCTGGAGTTTGTGCTACTCTGATTATGGATCTTTGTTACTTTAAAAGAAACAGCAAAATTTCACCTTAGTGTGGGTAATTCAAATCAGTATAGTTTGAATACATTAGTATCTCCTAATGAAACCAAATATAGTTCTCTTCAATTCCATTCATTCTGGACCTTATCTCTCCTTCTGATATGTCTCACTAGTTGCCAAGCAACCTCAACAGTAGTTCTGCACATCCAGCAGCATTAAAAAAAAAGTGAGTAGCTGTTGCTGAAAATAAGATGCCTTCTGATGACATGAATGAAGAGAGCTACGAGGGAAGGAAATGGGGAGTGGCGAGTTTGGAGCTGATGTTATGAAAAAGCTAATAATATTTAGCACTTAAGTAGTGCTTTTTATTTTCCAAGCACTAATCAAGCAATCGTAAGATTATTAAATAAAGACTTTTTTTTTCCTTTCAGTGAGTGATGCACAATTATGTTTATGCTTTTTAGAGCAGAGGGCAGGATTTAATCCCAAGAGTGAAGGAGTTTAGTATATGTATTTCTTTCTCTGACCTGTATTGACTTCCCATGTTTCTTGGATTGCAGATTATCTGGAGGGTTTGGTAAGATTTTTCTTTGTGTGTTTGCTGATACATAGCCAGCACTCTCTATTTATTTCATGCAGATGCACGTGCAGTGTTTTGGGTTTTGTTAAAATATTTATCACCTGCAGTGCCTTCCAGAGTAGAAGTGTGAAAGATTGTGTGTAGATGCTTTATTACTCGATAATGCTGTAATGCTTATAAAGCAATAAATAGAAATTACTTTTACATTCTGTCTCCTGTGCAAAATGTGATCTGAGAAACAAACTACCATAGCAAAGGAGATCATAACAGAAGTGAAAGCTGATTTGGGAAAATGATTCTGGTTTTAGGTTATTCAAAAGAAAAACTTAGTCTGACCAAAGCAACATTATCAAGGATAGACTTAGAAAGTATCTGAGTTAAGATTGCCAAAAGTTGAGTTCTTTTTAATTTAGGACACCATTGCCAATGACTGCCTATATGAAAAGGTCATTTTAAATCTTTTAACTACCTCCTAAAAAACCAGTTTAATTCGAATGTGGGGTTTTGCAGAGAAGGTTCTGGCACTGTGAACACTCCCTTTCCCTGTCAGTCTACCTGGAATTACCAAGTTGTGTGCCATGAAGAGACCCCAGAGGATGGGGCTGTCCTGCAAGTTCTGCTCTAGAGGGCTGTCAGCCCCAGGCACAGCTCAGTCCTTTCCTTCCCACTCATTTTTATCCTGAGGATGGTCTTAGGAAGATGCTTATTCCATTTCTGAGAGAGGGCAGTAAAGAAAGGGATGTGCTGCTGCAAATGTGTCAGAAATGGGGATGTGTCAATTTATACCCAAAGTAGGATGTGAGTTACACCCTCCGTGTCTGTGGCACACACATCCACGTGTTGAACATGCCCCAGCGAGGTTTTTTATACACATTTTTACATGCTTTGTGCCCTGCCTCTGCTTACACACTGCATCTCACATCCACATGGGTGTTTTGACGCTGTTCAGGATAAATGAACAAAACGAGGCAGGATTATTTAGGAGGCGTGTGCTGTGTGATGAGCAGATAAACACAAAAAAATGGAGCCTAAGTGTGCAAATCCACAGCTTATCCTTGCAAGGTGGCTTCCTGCTCTCCTGCTTCCACACAGGGGAAGGTGTTTTACAGGCAGAGTGGTGCTTGGAGCTGCTGCTAACAGAACATGCACATTTTGAATCAGTCTGCATGTTCATTTGACTCACAGACCCAAAGGAGTGCCTGCCCAGAGGAGCTGGGTTTTGCTCTGGGTGAGGGGTGGTGAATTATTCTCCAGTTGCAGTGAATTTAAGTCAGCTGGTTGTTGCTTTTAATGTGAGGACTAGAAACAATACTAGATCATTCTAGGTTTAAGGGTAAATTGAATTAATACATACAAAAGAGCTGTACTGGCAAATGGTTAAAACACAAATGAAAAAACATCCCAGTGTTACGTAGTATTTTTACCATGTTCAGCTCCTAGGGGTTATTTGTGTTGGACTAAAATTTCTTCTGATATTCTGCAGCTAATAGAGGTAATTTAGAGATAGAAAAATTGTCTCTGTGTGTGATGCATATACAAAACCTGTTTGTAGTGGTGGTATTTTTATCCTCATCTTCTAAGATAAGAAGACCAGTCCTAGTTCATGCTTTTTTTGTAATGCATGAAATACATGGATTTTGGCAGCTGCCTCTTGCCTCTAGGCTTGTAAGTAGGTTTGTCCATGCAAGATGTGGGTAATTACAATATGTGAGTATATATATATATGTATATATATATTTATATATATGTGCCTGTGTGTGTGATGTGTTAGTTGCTGCACCAGTATTGCCATGTAAACTTAGTTGCCCTTTTATATATATATATTCTCTGTATATCTAGTTTTAAAAGGGTAAATATTATAAACTGGTTGCTCAAGAGCAGCACGCTATAAAAAAAGTCATAAGCACATTAGTAAAAGTGTTGGAGGTGGTAATAAAACTGCACTATAATCCTTCTACCAATTTATTGAACTCTAACTATGGTTATCTCTGACAATTAACTGCTGCATCTTGTACATTAACCCTTTGTAAGTAGCTGTATATGCAGTGACACTCAGCGTGGCCTCACTGCCTTACATTTCAGGTTTTCAAGCAAATGTGTCATCTAATTTAATAATACAGTTTGCTTGTTGCTTTTCTCTTTTTATCCATCTTTCAACAAAACAGGGCACCCAATTACTTTAGGGAGAACATCTTTGTCACAAAAATAAGTGTCCTTTCTGCAAAAAAAATGGAAGTAAACACATGACTTATTTCTGATTTTTCATCAGTGTCTTTAAAAGTAGTAATACTGTAAAAGGCGATAAACATCTAAACATGGCCATCTCTGCTTCTTTGGAACACACAACTCCTGTGCCCTCTTGGGTGTCCAGGGTGGTTCTGATTCCCAGAGCCATTTCCATGTGCTGAAATTTCACCAAGAGCTGGGCTGTGTAAGCTCAGGAGTGCAGCTGGCAAGTTGGGTTCCAGATGTGTGATACTGTGGGGTGAAATGATAAAGCATAAAGCATTATTTCTTATTAAATAGAAGAAGTCAGTCTTAGTCTAAGGTTTAAATTTTCTAAATTCTGTCTTCCAGAAGATGATTGTTCATATTTAAAATGTCCTAAAGTTTCCTCAGACTGCTGAAGTGTGTTGGAAGTTGAGACTACAGCTTTTGTAATTCAGTTGTTTGTTGCCTTGGCATGTGAGTTTCTGTAGATTTAGTGAGTGTCCCTGAATTCTAAGAAGATCCTTAAAATGGCAAGCAATTACGTTTGAAGTTTGGATCTCATGATGTCAATACAGATATGTAGTAAAATATTCCAGGGTGTGGTGATACTTAATCATTAATGATTGAGACTTGGGGCATTTCCTGAATATTAATGCTGGATATGAATGTGATTGCCTACGGTGAAATTATCACCCAGATACTTCTTCTTTCCCCTCTCTTTTTTTTTTTTTAATTGATTGCTAATGCAGAAAGGATAAATGCAGAGCTAGGTCAGACAAATATTTTAAATACCCCTGAGGCACAATGCTCAAGGCAGAACACTTGCACTACCTTTATACCTTGTGGATTTCATAATTACCGTGTAGTGTGAAAATGGTTATTTTATTTTTTTTCCCCTCTAGTGACTTAATCTGTAGTTACACAGCTCAGGCTGTAAGTTGTCCACCGGGATTTCTTCCCTCAGAATCACTTGGTAGAATTCAGCATTGTCACAAGCCTCTGGTTTCAAATGATGAAGCTGAGGTAGAATTTTCTCTAATTGTGTAAGTTTAACTGCCACTAAGGGTAAACTGATATAATGCCACACCTTGGATGTACTTTAATACTTAATCTGCCCCTTAGGAAAGGATTGACTAGCTCATGTCAGTGCAGGGCTTTATAAAAAACTTACTCATAAAAATGTTTATGGCTAGGTTTACATTAGTATTTTTAGAAAAAGGTAGCCTTTTGCTGCCAACACCAACTGTTAATAACCTACTAAAATACATAACTTAAATATTTCATGAATGTGTTTGGAACACACAGCATGTGCTGTTGGTTATGTTGTGTTATATAAGTCTAAACTCCTGAAAAGTCCCTCTTAATTCCTGCACAATAGTACAGGAGGAGGTGCCAGTGAATATCATTATGCTGTAGGAACATTGATGTGGTTATCTGATTTCCAGGCAGTAAATTCGTTGGGCAGTTCTGCATATCGTTTGCATGTGTTGAAAATACACACTTGTACCTGGTGGGAAAAAAACTGGTTTATCTCTCTGTGAAACTTTCCACAGGGAAAGAGGTTTTTCAATCCTGTGTGTTAAACATTTGGAAGGAAAGCCTTGTCCCTCCTGTATGGCAGTGATTGCTACAACAGGGTCTGTTCTCCCCTTTCTCCTCCAGTAGCTGGGAAGTATCTTCTTACCCCATGGCTAAGAAGCAGCTTCTCTTATTTGAATGAAAAGATGTTTCATGTAGTCTGTTTTATGTATCTGATAAATAATATATTTTAGAATGTTGTAGATACTGATGATTCACTAAATTCCTTTAATCAAATCTGTGGTACTAAGCACACATTTTCTCTAACACAGTGGCATCTGGTCTGAAGTTTCTAGGAAGAGAATTTCTAAGAATCAGTGCAACACTAGTTCAGACCAGTGGTTTGTGCATTATGTGTCAGAAATGGCACTTGGGGAGGATTAGGGGCAAAGTGTAAGAGATTCACTGTGATTCCTCTTCTAGTTTTACCACTGCCACTTCAGGGCTCCAAGAAGTGAAATTCCTAAGAAGTTTTGTAGTTAAGTCATGTTGAGTATGTTTTTTTCTTTAAAAAAGCCTAGTACTTGAATAATCTAAAGAAATCCTCATTTTCCTTTTGAAGTTTCAAGTTTTCCTTTGTTTCAAATAGAATGCAAATCCGGTGGAAGAGTTGTTTGGCCTGGTTTAATACCTCTGCATTAGCTGGATGCCACTGAGGTCAGGCAGATTCAGGTAGAGCCAAGGTATCTCCAGCTTCTCAGAGCTTTTGCTGTGGTTTTGTTGAACCCAAGGTAGCAGCTGGTTGGATCAGTAATTGTGCCCAAGAAATACTGTTTAAGTAATTTGCAGTGTTATACACACTCTCTTGAGCTTGTTTTCTTCAGCTGTGTAGAAGTTTCTCATTCAAACAATATTATTTGTATTTAAAGGACCGTATGTTGTGAAAGTAATTGGACAATTATGATGAGGTGCTGTATAGTCTAACTGAAGAGCTAAGTATCAGCAAGTAATTTCTCACATAACTTTTGGCCTAACATTCTCATTCATTACATACTGTCAGCATGAACTGTGTCTTTTTCTTTTTTGTTATCATTTAGAAATGTCAGGTCGGGGCCAGGACATGATAATTGTGCCATTGTCACAGTTTGACTTAAATTACAACAATATAACTTCCCTTTTAGCAGGGGAAATGAAAATAAATGTGCTTATTCAGGTATAATTAATTTCCAATTTTAAGCTCAGTAAAAGGTCATTCTTCTTACAGGTTGAGTTCAAGTATATGTAGATGTTAAAGTGAAAGTTTCTTCACATTGTGACTTCCAGACCATTTAATAAGAGATGCTTGGAATTTTTTCAGTTAATTTATGTTGCATTAGGGAAGACATCTAGTATGGATGCAGCATTTGTTTGTCCAAAACATCCACAAACCATTCTGTTTCTAAATTTTCCTTTCCTGGTTAAATAAAGTCCCTTGGTACTAAAGGGACTTGGTGGGGTTCCCTGGAAGTCCAGAATCATGCTGGAGTGTGGCCTGAAAGTATTGTTCTCTTACTATGCTTCTTAAATGAGTGGGCATAATGAGAAATACAGTGTCTAGGTAAGGGAACTCTGTGTTGTGTTTTCAGATTCATTTCTACAGCTCCTCTGTATTGAAGGAAGACTTCTTTCCCCTGCTTAATTCAAAGCAAAATAATTTCAGAAGTAGCAGTACAGAAACCTGTTTCTCTCAGTAAATTGACTGCAGCTTTTCTGTAAATAGATGTCTAGGAAAAAATAGGTATTTTTGATATCTTTTAGTTGACAGTGTCTTCTAAAGTTGGGCCAGCAAGACCATCAGGTGGGTGCTGCTGCCTGAAACAATATTCCCTGACACTGGTAGAAGAATTTTGTTAATGGGTTTAATGTGGTGCTGACAGTGCCTTGTGCTTGGAAGGAAGGGAGGGTATTTTTGTTGTTGTTGCCTGGTAATATTTGGTGTTTACTTACAAATACTTTTCTTATATCATCTTCACTTCTGGTAGTGCAAAACTTTTAATAACTGGAAAAGAAATTAAAATACCTTGTATCGTATGAAATATAATTATAGAAATCAGTGTTGATACTTTAAAGGCAGCTATTGCCTGATACTTGTTGAGATTTTTAGTACAAGAAATCTGAGTTTGGGCTTGATACCAGTGTCGTGCAGCCTTTGAGGCTTCTGGGTTTGGTATCAAGTTAATTTTGGAGAATTTCTTTACTCACAAATTTGATCCTTTGCTCTTTTGCCTTCTGCTTCCTTTTTCCAGTGTTGGCTTTGAAATTCAGTGTGTTTCATCTCTTTTGCATGGCGGGTTGGTTATAAACAATTTCTGTGTTACTTCTGGGCATTAAGAGAGTACCTGTGCTTATCTAAGTGTGTCAGGGTATCTGTGTGTAAATACACTGGAACTTCACTCAGCAGATGAGGAAAGTATGCTAACTGCTACACTTTTCATTTAGCTTTGCTGCATTTAAAGATTAATTTGGCTTGTACTAATTTGCCTTTCTTGAGATCATAATTTATTGAAGTGATTTTTCATGCCCGTTACTTTGCAGACAACTGTTTCAGAACATGAAACTGGCCAAAAACCCCGCAATTTCACAAGATGCAATGGAAAACTCCTCCTCCTGTAATTTGACAGTTTCAGGAGACATGTGTAAAACACTTGTCTTTGGTAACTTGGAAAGCTTTTCAAGTTAGAAACTGTCAAAAATATTATTAAATCTGTGAACAGTAGTAGCCCTGAAAAGTTTGTTTCTAGATGCACTGTGTTAATAAACTGACATTCTGGTAAAAGGTGGGAACTCTGCAGTAACATAATTTCAAAGCTTTTTTTTTTTTTCTTTTGAATTGTGTGTAATAGAATTTTTAAGTTCCCTGGTAGTGTACTTCATTTGCTATAAAATCCATCTCCTAAATAGTAGTATATAGTTCCTTTACTGCTCAGAATGCATAGTCCACACAGAAGATATTTGTTTTTGTGTTCTTTCTGCTGCTTGTTTACCAAGTAAAAAAACTCAATCAACCAACCAGCCAACAAAAAAACCCAAAAAAGCCAAGAAGAAAATAATCTGTAAGTGATTTCTCAAATTGTTCCATTCTTCCCTTTCTTAGCAAATTATTTTATGAGACTTGGTCACATGTCGTGGAGCCATTTTAAGATAAAACAAGATAAAGAATTTTCTAGTGCATGGTTTAGAGACAGAGTAAGTAACTGATTTAGAGAGGCTGTACTAGCTAGAAACGTGCAGAGCAGGTATGGGGTTTTGTTTCTTTTTTTTTTTATTGGCTCTACAAAATACTTTAAAGAAATCCTAATTTTATGTAAAGACGTATTTGCAACACCTTACATCTGTACAGGAGAGGCATGTTCACAGCTTTGAATATCAAAAATAAACGTTAGGCAGCAGTTACTGCTCTGTTGAGCCTGTTGCAGTTGGACATGCATGAGACAGGTAAGAAAGGCTGTAGTACTGATGTTTGCAACTAAGAAGCATCTTATTTAAGGGTGCTACTAGTAGCTAAATTTTTGGTGTACTTAACTAACCTCCCTATTTCAAAGCAGTGTGATGGGCAGAGGTGACTCAGAGAAAAAGAAGGGCAAAATAAAAATCTGTGGACGTCTTGTACATGAGAACCCTCATCATACTTTATCTTCAAAGGCTGTGGAGGAACTTCCATGTCTGAGTTTACATAAGCATAGCTGAGTTCAACTTATGGTAAATTTTGCTTTCAAAGCGTTTATAACTTAATTGTTGAGTGGGAGAATGCTGTATTTTCTCATGTAACATAGGCCATGCAGCATTCTTAAAGGTTCTGGGCGTTCTGGCCCCCATCCACCACAGTACTTAAACCATGAGTAGCCCTATTAAAGTTGATAGAATTACTCATGTGCTTAAAATTAAAATGTGCTTAAGTGCTTTGATGGATTAGAGCCAAAGTTGTCAGCACCTTGCTTTGTTGTGTGCTGGGTTACACCTGCCTCCTCATGCCTGGGCCGGGGTCTTCAAGGGACACATTTTCAGATTTAGCTCGTTCCAGTATTTAGCTGCTCTGTGTCCTAAAATTGCAGTTTATGTGCCCAGCCTTAGTAAATTCATACATGGTCTGGAAGTGTAAATACACAACTACAACTCTTGAAATCTCTCAGGCTTTGACAAATTTCGCTAGCTTTTTTCTGGGTGTTTCAGAGGAAACTTTATGATAAGTCTTTACATGGAAATGTGACATCTGTAGTGATTTTCAGAAAACTATCTTTCTACTGAAATTTGTATTTTAATAAAGTGTACAGTGGAAATCACCATTTAGGTGGGACAGCACATTCTTAAAAATGACTTCTTAAGAACTTGAACTTCCCAAAAATGGAGATTAGTAGGGACTGTTCTAGCTTCTGCTGATAATGCTGAGTCTGTAATTCTTTAAGGCTTATGAGCAGAGTTGCATATACCTGACAGCTCTTTATCTTTGAAGATAACTGTGGAAATCTTCTTTAATTCAGACTTTGTCCATGGTAAAATACTGGATTTAACAGCTGTGGAAGAAAGACTTGATTCAGTGAAAGCAATTCAATGCTGCTGTAAGAAAGTGTGGTGAACAAAGAATTTAATGTTAATATCTCTCTGAAATATTAACTTTCAGTGACAGCTTCATAGTTTAGTAAACAGTTCCTTTGTTCCTGTCCAAATAGTTCCCCCTGTTTTTTGGGTCTGCATCCCCTGCCTTAACTGCTGTCCTGTTCAGATTGTCATTCTGAAGTTATGAACTACCAATGCTAAATCTTACAGCATTTAGAAAATGTTAAGGATTTGGGTCGTTGAGAGTTTAATGGAATTTTTTGGAGTACCAGGGGGAAAATGGTGAAATATGTTAGATAATTGCTTTTTATTTGCGTGAGGAAAAAACCTTGCCTTTTGTCACTGCTAGAGGCAACCACCTTCCAGATCATCTGTCTACAATATCACATGCCAGAAGTGTTTCAGATGATGACAAAGATCATACCTACTAAAAAAAAAACAACCAAGGGATTTTCAGGACCAGACCATTTCCCACCTGTCTCATCAGTGTCTTCCCTACTGCACTGCATCCTGCTTTGGCTGGTCTGTGTTTACACTTACTTGGCATCCACTGTTCCAGCCATTTTTATTTTAGGGCTTCTTTCCATTTAGTATTGGCACTTAGCCAGCTGTGTACTTTTTCAGCTTTAAGTAGCACTGAGGTCATCAGCCATTATAGGAGCTGTTCCTCTAATTCTTGTGCACAAACCCCCGAAGAGCTCTGGGATGTGACAGCCTTCTTCAAAAGCTTCAGCCCCAGTCCTGGCTGAAGAAGTTACTGGAATGCCAGCATTAATGAAACAATTCTAATTTCAAATGGCAGGCATAGGACACTCCTGAAATTGATGTTTCCAAGGCTGGACAGAAGTGCTTTGAAAGCGAGAGCTGAGGTGAGGACAGGAACCCCCAGAAGGGGCTGTTACCTGCCTGTGCTGGGAAGCAAAGGCTGAGATGATGACCAGCCCAGATTTAACAGCAGGGGCTGCTGAGCCACGTGTGTGCAGTGCCTGGGCACTGTGCACTCCCACAACAGTATTACAGTATTCTTTCTGGGCGTGCAGAGATGGAGGGGAGCCCAGGAGGCTGGCTGTGCTCTGTCTGGAGCAGCAGAGAGCACACCCCGAGAGGTGTCGTGTGCTGGGTTCAGTGCTGCTGCACAGATGGGCAGAAGTGTTGAAAAAAATGCCACGGACAATGGATATTTCCTTTATTCTGTGTTAATAATGGCTGCATTCACAATACTTAAATAAATAATTAAGAAGGTCTCTGTTTCCTGACAGCAGTTTGATTGTTTCCAAGTAGTGAATTGTAGCCGGCGAGATGATTCAGCAGTTTGCTGAGTCCTCCCATTCCTGCCGGTTCGGAGGTGTCCTTCCTGCCCAGAGAGGAATCACAGTGTCCTCTGAAGGCTCTGCAGCCTCGTTAATTATTGTATCGAGTGTCTGGAGAGAATGCTCAACTTCTGAGGACGCCTTTCATTGCAATATGCTTTAATTACCTGTACTAAGAGCAAGAAAATGACACCGGTGTGTTCCCCTCTGAACGCCTGGGGAGCTGCAGGCAGGGTTTGCAATTTACAGAGGTGTTTAATTGCACAGCAGGAACTGAAGGGCCTTTGTCAAGCTCGTACATCACAGAGCTCTTTGTGAACAGTTCTATTTTCATCCCTTACCTAAACTATTGCTAGTTAATTAGTTGAGGTAAATGGAGCAGGATAAGCAGAATTATGCTGCTTAATATTGTGTCTGTGATGGTCTCTTTGTGCCACTAACTGGTATAAAGGGACTGTAAACCAGTTAAACTGGTTTTATGTAGGAATTTGCAAAGCTGAAGGGGAGCCTTGAGGTGGCTTAGAGCCAGAATAGCATCTCTGTGCCACATCCACCTGGGCAGGTGGTAGGAGCAGGGTGCCACGTGCCTGCCTCCAGAGCCCTGCAACTTCACCAGGAGCAAAGTCTGCCCACAACCAGGCTTCGCATCAGAAGATCCATAGAGGCAGAATAAAGTTACCCTTTAGCCTTTGCACTTCGGGTATCACAGGGAGCAGAGATAAAATTAACCTAAAAATGGAGTTTATTACGTTTATATTCAGGGATGTCGATTTTGGAGTTTGATATAATTTCATTGTGGTACCATTCACAAAGAAAAGAAACGAGTCACATCTCAGCCCCTAAAACTGCCATGTAAATAGTGGTAAAAAATAACAAGATTTCTGCTTTCACAGAGCTGTGTTGTGAGTTTTTTTTTAATGAACGTTTCAGTAATTTGTGTTTCTTGACTTTTAACTTGGAGAATGGTTCTGTCATTCCATTAATACAAGGTATCTCTTTGTGCTTGCATTTCTTATCATATGTTCATGTGTTTATGGCTACATAGTAAGATGTACACATTATTCATAGAGAAAAATATTGCAGTGTATTAAAACAAGCAGTGGTAAAGCAACTCACAGTGGTTTTCACAATCTTTGAAAGGGAACTTGTGGAAGCCCTTTTTTTATTGTTGACTCCATACACTGCATCACATATTGTGTGAGAAAGTGATTATGCTTCAGGGGATAATTGAACTAAGTTCTCCCAAATAATTTAGGTCACAGTTAGATCTTTCTAACATAATCAATTTTTAACTGTGTCTTTAATTCAAAGTATATCGCAATAAAATTATTCAGCCCGTTGGATTTTTCCTTTTTCCAAAAGGTGTTACTTATTTACAGAGAAAGCAAATAGTTTATCCTCATAGCTGTTCTTTTTCTAATATTATTTCCTCTCACAGATCTTTGGTAGCTGAATGCTACTATGTGTTGATACCTGGAATTTTGGAGAAGTAAATCAAAGAATTTTCAAAGTGAAGTAGGTGTTGGGGTGGAGAAAAGATGGTGTAGGAGGAAGAGCACAGCGGTAAGGAGGGAAAACTGCTCTGCAGGAAGGGTCTCATGCTTCCAGGGAGATGCTCAAGCCCTGTGTGGTCAGAGTTACCAGCACACACTGACTGTAAAGTGCTTTTTAGGGTGCATTGTGTCAGCTTCCTGAGCCTTGGGTACCATTTCATTTTACCAGGTGCCGACCAAGAGCAAAGTATTAACGTGGTTAGAAAACCTCTTTCAGCTCCCCTGCAAGTGAGGACCCAGGTAAATCCTATTGCCTGTTACAAGCTGTGCAGTTGCTGCTGTGGAGCTGCTGAGAGGCAGCTCCAGCCCCTGGCACTGCAAGGGATTGTCCTTTCTGGGCTTGAACAGCACAGAAAAATCTCTTTGAAGCTGGCAGAACGACTGAGACATCTCAGCAGTGTGATATAAAGAGTGTTGAGTTTGCAGAAGATACAGAGTGGGGTTTTGCTATTGCATTTTAGTAGTTCTGTCTGTAAAATTGGTACTTTGTCACAGGTCTAAGATGAATTATTTCTGCTTTACTCCTAATACTCTAGGCTACTATTTTTCCCCATTTTCAAGTGCCTCTAACTTGGCTTCTGCCCTCTTTGCTGTTCTAGCTGTTATATTTTGAGGTAATTGCCATGTTCTGTTAGAAATAACCCGGGCTAAAAGAAATTTATCTTTTAGTTGAATTGTAAAGTACTGCAGGATTTTTGTCATGTGGATTGGTAGCAAAACCTTAATTGAATTTTCTTGCTCATGGTCTTGTGTCTGAAGATCTTGACTGCACAGCTCTGTTTCTCTGAGGTGGATTGGCAGGCAGTGCTCTCAGTTTCCATAAGGTTCAGTAAATAAATTTTAATGCAGATTTTATGGAATATTTATTAAATCCATCAGCATGTTTCACTGCATCAAAGACACTTTATTTAGATGAATAGGCATGTATAAATCCCACGTGCCTGTGAAGTGCATGACTGCCTGTCAAAGAACTGAGTTGTGTTTTAAAACAAAATTGATCTATTAAGTTTTCATTGGCTGTCAGTGTGTATTTGATGGGCTTTTGAAGGTGAGCAGGAGGGGACAGCCCGAGGCTGCTTCCCTGGGCATTCACATTTATTAGCAATACCTGAAAAAGCAGGGAGATGCACCTGTGTGAAAGACAACAATGTCATTTTCTACCATAAAAAGTCAGAGGCAAATGAATTGCTTTGTAAGATTTTTCATTCTGGCTCTTGCACTTGCAAATTGACTCATTACCTGCAGTCTTTGCCTGGGGAAGGGAAGCCTTGCCCTGCTGCAGTTGTTATGTCAGCAGGTTCAAGAGTCAGCGAAGTCTGACTGCCTCAGAAATAAAGGTAATTTATGCATTCCACCAATCCCTGAAGGTGATAGAGGCTGGGCTGTTTACAGCCTTGTAAAGGAGACAAAGGCTCCGTATTAACACTCTGTCACTACATTTTAATATGCCCTATTAAAATAGTCTATATATTCTCCAGAGCTGCAGAACTCTCCAAGGTTTCCTAACATGTCTGCACTGACCAAAAAATGCAAGTTTCTTTGCTTTTAGGAATTAGATTAATGGCATAAAGGTGTTCCATCCATCTGTGTCCCCCCCCAATTCTTTAACATAATTTCAGCTCACATTTTAAAAATTATTTTTCTGTCTGGGAGGTGCAGAAGGTTTCAGGGTGAACTGAATCTTTATCCTCTGGAATGTTCTTTTTAAACTTTTAAGTATTTTTTCCAAGTAGTGGTTATTTGTATCATCTGTAAATTAAACCAGAAATGAACATTAACATTAGATTAGTTTGCTTTCTGATAATCTGTTTGTTATGTGTTCTTTGCATAAGATTTGATAAAGTTTGAGTAAAAATGTTGCCTTTTTAATAGTAAAGCTCAACCATAGGTAGATAAATTCTTTACTAAATACTGATTGGGTTAGTTTTCAAGGAATATTTGATTTTTCTGACCTTTGATGTCATTCTGATTTAATGTTACTTGAATTAAAATGTCATCTTTTTTTTATAGTACCTAAAATAGACTTTATTAGTTTTCCTGAAAGCTATGTGCAGCTTTTCTTTGGCCCATTTAAATATTGAAAACAGCAGGATTTGAGATTTTTCTTCTAATCCTCAACTAATAGAGTTTAATGCTTTGTTTGGCCTACCATGCACAGCCTAAGCAAAAGTTTTAAACAAGATTAAAAATCTGACCTTATTAACCCATGACATCTAAAGATACAGAGCAGGCCTGCAGAGACATCAGTCATTCCTTAGCCAGGAGAGCATTGGTGCCATTCCCAAACTACTCAGGATGTTCCAGAGGAAAACTTTTTGGCAGCCCAGCTTTTCTTCTTTTGTACTTTTGTGCCAGCACCTGGGAATAAGAAATTAAAAAGGAAAGAAACTAAGTCGAATATTCAGTCTTTGTGGTTGTGGAAAATAAAAGTTTGAGTACTTCTGGAAATTTGAGGTGCAACCTGGCTGGGTTTCTGAAAAAAAGAGGAAAAATTTGGCAGAGCAATGGGATGTAGTTTTTGTGTGCTTCACCTCATTAGTGCCTAGATAAAATGAATATCACCTTCTTGGGGTGTTTTTGTGAGAAGTTAGAGATGTTTGTAAGCTGCTGTTGGATGGGTGATTGATGAACATGCTGAGTTCCAGAAGAATAAAGTGTCTCATTGTCATGGAAAGTTTATGTCTAGTAAACATTACAAAACACAGTGATACATTCACTGCTGTGTAATAGGATTCCTTGTTTACTGGGCAGGCTATAGGGCCCTGGCAACAACACCAGAAATAGGAACTATGAGTTTCCTTGTTGTAAAGATGATGATGGTTATCAAGCACTTTGTTAATTACTGCACGTTAACGTTTCTCCATATTCATTATCACTTGGGAGTGAGAGGATCAGCCAGGAGGTGTAAATGTGGAAGTCTGACTGAAATCTTTAATTAAAATAATGAGGTTTATCATATGGCATGGAAGAGTCAGGTCAATGTGCACCTCATTGATGCTTTGAGACAATTACTAGCAGGTATTCCAGGGAAGAGAGAACAACGAGTTTGCTTATAAACAATTCAAACCCCCTAAACGTCTCTTTTTTTGTGATATTCCAAACCAAAGAAAAATGGGTGCTAATTCCTTAAAAATACTGGTATCTTGCTTGGCTTTCTGCCCTTTTGAGCTAAACAGGGCAGAATCTGGATACATGTTCATCAGGTTCAAGATCCAGCTGAAATTTCGAGGCAGAATAAAAGCCAGACAAATTGCTTACACTGTCATTGAGAAATGCTTCCTGCTTTCATACCATTATTTACATATTCTTAATAATCAAACATGATTTTTAAAAACTGGAAGTGGATGGTGGTTTTGCAACTGTATGTGCACTGCTGAAAAACAGAATATTTGTGCACCCTAAGTCTTGGTTGTGGAATGGAGAGTTTGTCAAGATCTGGGGCAATAGAAAGCATTGCAGCTGGGAAGGAAGAGGGTGAAAAGCCCTCAGATTTTTCTCTCATCCTGTCTAATTTATTTTTCTTAATTTGGTGCTTTTGGCCTTTCTTGGCTCATTGCCTTATTCTCATCAGTGGCTCCAAATCTCTGAAACAAAAAACCTGATTATCTTCAGGAGTGAGGTGGTCTGTAGGTAGGTAAAGAAGTCTTAGGAAAACAGAATTTCCCTCTGATGATTGACCATTCAATTCTCTCTCTGCATCAAGCTTCAGTGACCTTCCTGTCCCTGCCCCAGGCTTCTGAGGAGTTCAGTGAGGAGCTGATGTTTGGGGACAATCCCCTTTGTGTTTGGAGCTGTGCCTCAGCTCAGACCTGGCCCTGCACACTGAGCAGCACTCCACTGCAGAGCTGGGCAATGTGCAGCCACAGCCTCCACACCTCTGGCTAAAAGCAGAATAACCTGGGCTTGGCACGGTGGTTTTCCTTGTCACTGTCTTTTACAAAAGTTGTATTAATTTTTCATTTGATAGCCAAAATTCCCACCCCTCCTGGATGTGTCTGTTTTGTTGTTGAAGTAGTACTTTTTTTTTTTTTTTCCCTGCTGTTCTTCTGCATTCTTGATTGGTGACTGTGCTTTCAGTTTCATTTTGGTTTTTGACTGTGAGTAATTATAGAAAGGAAAAAGTGATAAAAAGCATTTGCAATATGTTTGCTGAATTAACTCCATAAAATGAGGTTTTCAAGGTGACTGTAAACTGAAAGTATGAGTTACTGTCTTTAAAAGGGTGAAAAAAGGAAATGCTGTTGGTACTATGGGACACTGGAAAATGTTAGTTTTCAAAATGAAAAAAAAGTTGTAAATGTTGATATAAATATTCCATAATCAAGGAGTCCTGTAAAAGCAATTCAGTGAAGATTAAAAGGTCACTTAAGACCTTTAGCTGGCTTTTTTTAGTAATTACATGGCTAACTTGGTTTACCTTAAAGTGCTGATCTTATGCTGTATATAGCAAGAAATTAATAACATGAAAAATTTTATCAGAGTGCTTTGCAATGAAGTTACAGCCCGCAGGCTCAGTGCTAGCAGTAGTTTAGGGTGCTGATTCCTGGTTGTACCAAATGTTTGATTATTTGATTTGCACTGTCCTGCCCCAGCCTGCTGGGCTCCTGAATGTGACTGCAGTTAGTCCCAAGTGATGTGCTCATCCCAAGTGGTTTTGTGTCCTACTCCTCTGCTTGTGGGCAAGGACAGTTTTACATACTCGGGTTAACCCTTTCCTGTCTGTGTGTCACATCCAGACTCTTTCAATGTCTTGTGTTCAGGTTGAGTGCTCTGCTCTGCCTTGTTCTGCTAAGGCATCGTTTTTGTGCTTTAATTTTTTTGAGGTTCTTGGTCTCCTTTCATTTGTTTTTGCTTTTAGTGACTCACCCTTTTTTCCTTTCTCTTTGTTTCCAGTGTATACATTCCTAAAGAACTTTCACGTATGTCTCGTATTTTGCATTCAAATGAATCAAAATCTGTTTGATTCTGCAGAATGTCTTAGTCCCAGTGTAAGGCTGTAGTAAATTTTTTTTAAAGCATAATTAGACACTGATTTTTGGATGCAAATAGATGTTACTGCTTAAAATAAATGCAAATAGATGCTATTGCTTAAGTAGACAAGTTTTGAGATATTTAAATAAGTCTATCTACAAAAGTCTTCAGTGAGACTGAAAGCACTTTAGACAATAGAGCTTTGATAGAATATTTTTCAAGTTCATGTTCTGTTTTAAAGAGGTATTCTCCTGTTGTGGCTTGTATATTTAATGATGTATCTTTTTATTACAGGGAGAAGAAAATGAAAATTCAGGATATTAAAAACAATATTAAAGAAGCTATAGAGGTAAACTTAGGAGCTACTGTTTTTTAACTATTCCAGGTGGCTGTTTAGACACTCTCTGCAATATTTTACTTGTGTTTCTTTGCAGACAATAGTGACAGCAATGGGCAATTTGGCACCTCCAGTGGAACTAGCCAATCCAGAGAACCAGTTTCGAATCGACTACATCTTAAATTTAGCAAACCAGATAGACTTCGATTTCCCTCCGGTGAGTAATTCACAGTGGCTGCAGCCATGCCTTTTTGCAAATGATTATATTTCACTGCCCTGTAGTAAACATTTCCCCAGAACAGTGAGCTGCTCTCTGGGAATCACTGCAGTAGGTGCCTTTGGTGAGTGCTAATCGAATTTACAGCAACACAGCCAGAATATTCCAGCTGATCCTACAGGAACACGGAGACCCTGGTCTGCTTTTTGTGTTCTGGTGAAATAATTAGCCACAGGGTCAAGATGGACAGTGTTGGGCACAAAGTTTGGATATTGTTGGGAATTGCCCTGCCCAGAAGGAGTGGAGATACACACAGAACTCTCTGGATGATCAGCTGGCATTTAGTGATGCTGATTTCTCTCTTCTGGAAGCACAGTGGAGTTTTCTTGCTGATTCAGACTCTGTGTCAGGCTGGCTCTCTGCAGAGGCTCCACACACACGTCCTTGCCCCAGCCCTCCCAGTCTGGTTAATCATTGGAGGTGCCACCAGAGTAAATGCATAAAGGATAATTATTTAGTTGATGATACAACTTTGTGCCCACTCCCGGTGATTAATTTCTCCTGTATCTCAACCAGGCTTCAGCAGAAGCCCGTGAAAATACAGTTTGCAAACACTGAATACTTGAACACTGAGAAGATATTTTTGTTAATTGCCATGAATTACCTTTTACTTGCAGTAATGCAGGAGGTTTCAACACTTGTATTTCTCTCTGTGCACTGTACCAGGGGGCTGAGGGGAGGAATTACAATGATGTATGAAAAATCATGATCCATTTACACCAGAATTTTGTGTCCAGCAGTCCCAAATGCTTGAAATGAAAGTGCAAGTGCAAATAGCAGTAAGATGTGGGATGGTTTGCACCACAGCAATTTTTAATTCAGTTTGTAATTCTTGATATGTAAACACTATTGAACAAGCCAGTGTGTGAGACCAACAACAGTTACCTTTTCCAAATGTTGCTGCTTCTAGGAATTTCTCTGCTTTGGTCAGTCTTTATCAAAAGAAAAATAATCAACCAAACAAACCCACATGCTTTGTGTACGAGGCAGAAGTCAGGTGACATTAGCAGTTAATTGGAAATACTGCACTGTAATCTTCAAATCATTTTCAGTGATTGAGCAGGCACAGACTGGTTGGTGGAGGAGGGGTGTATGATTCTCTCTTAGCACATAAAATGTAGTCCTTGTCATTTTTTCTTAAAGCATCCTAAATTTGAGATTTTTAACTTCACACCTCTTTAATTTAGACACTTGTCAGTGATACAGAAATAGTCAGTGCCTTCACGGATGATCTCTCTTGCTGGGGGCACAGAAAATTTCATGCTTTGAAGATAGTTTTAGAATATTTGAGAGAAGACAGTGGTTCCTTGCTCCACCCTCTGCTTCTGCACTGGCTGTGTGCCCGCAGCTCTCCTACTGCCATTGTTTGTGCTAGTTCAGGTTGTGATCTGTAACAATGCTGCAACAAGTTCCTGTGACCTAGCTCGTACTGAAATACTGGATTTTCCTTGTATCTTCTATCTCAGAGGTCTTTTTTTTTTTTCTTCCATTCAATTGGAGTGCAGTGATTTCTTTTAATTTTTCCCTTTTTTTTCACTGAAAGCAAGGTGTAATTGTGTGACTTGCAAGGTCTATAAATAATTCCAAGCTCAGTGAAGAGTCTTTGAGGTGTTGAATGACACACAACTTCAGGAATAATAGTGCTCCAATAAAACTAGTTTTTCTTCTCTGAGCAAAGGTATTTGTCTTAAATTTTTAAGCCCTGAATCTACAGAGGTTTAGGCGTGTGCATAACTTTGACTGGTGGCTTACTTCACTGGCATGATTAACTATTTCATATGTAAATGTTTGTAGGGTTGAGGTTTTAAACTGGATGTGCATTAGCCACAGATGTTGAAGGACTGTTGTTGGCTCTCTCTGCCCTTGGTGATTATATAAGTTAATATGTCTCTGATTTCTGAGTTTGTCTGAAGGTGGATTGAGGTGCATTTTAATTGCATGATTTAAATCAAGTTAAGATCTAGAGTGTCCCTAGATGCCAGCTCTCACTGCATAGTGACAGAAATCACAATCCTTGAGTACCGCTGTAAAAATAATTTTGATTTTTCTACAGATTAATTAAAAGTACTTGGAAGAAAAAAATAATTTTATGGAAGCAGAAAGGACAGCCTTATGCTAGTTATGCTTTAAATCTGAGGAAATCTCGATCATCTGCTTCCTCCTACAGTACACTGGGGAAGAATTCCATAAACTGGCAACTAAACCTTTATCTATATAGAGTATTGATTGGGAAGGAGGAGGGGAATTTTGAGCAGTGTCAGTAATGCTGTCTGCTTTGAGCTGCAGAATTTCCTTTCTGCCTCCTGAGTTTTCTTCATGGGAAATCACATTTCAGCTGTCTTGAGGACATACTTTATTCAGTGTAGTATTGGATGCTCTTCTCTGCCCTGGGTAGAACATGGGGGTAGGGAGGAGGAGCACTCATGTCCCAGGGGGAATTCTTTGAGGGCTGCAAGTACTTAGGACTGTACTCTTAAATACAGGCCTGTTCTGCTTCCCTTCACATGCCCATTCTTCTTTTCCTAAACATTAATTTAGGTTGCTCTCCTAAAGAGAATGCACTGACATAGAGATCAGCACAAGGATTGTGGGATTTGTTCTCCAGCTACACGGGATCATCATCCTCATGGAAGAGCAATTGAAATGAATTTTAAAGTAGAGGCCAAAATCTGTGTTTATAATTCCCTGTGGAACAGGTGGGGCTAGAATGAAGGTCTCCCAGCAACGTTCAGTGTAATGTGAAAGGCAGAAGAAAGTCAGGAAGAATGTGGGAGCCTTACACTGTGATGCTAATATTGGGATCTGGCTCTACATGTAAATTAGGATTCAAAGAGCAACTTTTGTATTCTGATATTCTAATTCTTTTCTTAGTCTGGGTCTCCATCTGTTTGCAGTTTTTGACTTTCAGGAAATGTGTGTCATTTGTGTAGACCATATTGTTTTGAATTAAAAAAAACCTAAAAAACAACAGCTTGAGTTAAAAATAACATTGGTACAGTGTAATGCTAGGTTAAACATCCCTTTAAAGCTGAAAATTTACTATGCTGGAGATTATTAATTCAGCACAGTTGGTATTAAGAAATTTAATTTTTGAATACAAGTAGCAGCATATGGAGAAAGGCAAAACATAGTAATGACTGAAAGGAATTCTGTCCACATAATCATGCTGGTGTTTTAAAATATTGCAGTTTATAGTAGATCAGATCTATAGTTGAGGCTTCCAAATGGTATTTCCATCATTGTTGTCCTCTGATGCATTCAGCTTAACACGACTGTATGTGTGTGTTTTCAGTGTCAAAAATCAGCCTCATGAGTAGTTTCAATAATTCAAATAGTTGTATATCTGTCTCAAATGTCAGGTGATGTTGGGTTAGCTGGGTTATAAAAGTGATATTTTTATTCCTGTTCTGCATACCAGACAGTGGTTAGGATATTTTCTCCATCCCCAGTAATAGTGGACGTCTTCTCATCCCTTTCTTTTTGCTCTTACTTTTCGAAGAGGGAAGGAAATGTTCCCATTTTATCAACATGTCACACTCCATGATCAACCAAATTGAACCAAGCTACCAAATAAAACCTATTTACGTTGGGTCACAGTCCATTTATAATTCTCTGGTTTTAATGAAATATTCAAAATAGCTGAGCAGGATTTACAGCTGCTTATTTTTAATTGATCTGGACTCAGCTGGGGATGATGTCTCTTGAAAATACCATACTAAATTCAGGGAAATGGTATTCAGAAAGTAGTAGAATCAGAGTATTAGCTATTGAAAAGCAAAATATCAGAGGAATTACTGCAGCCTATGACTCTCTGGGTTGTGGATGTTTAGAAGAGATGCTGATGTTGTCTGCAGGTCTCTTGGTTTCAGTTTAAGTTTTATTACACTGCTCCATTGTAGTTATTTTGAATCTCCCACTACCACTGCTGCTGAATGGTTTTATTATGGTTTCTGAGTGGTGTCCTTGAGCTTTCCCACACTCTGGCTTCAGCCTCAAAGGCAGCTCAGCATCCCCTGTGCCCACAGCCAACCCTTCCCTTGGCTCCACACTGGGATGTGCCACCCACCAGGGGCCAAAAAAACCTCTGGGTCCCCAGTGTCAATCAGGCCATTGAACCAACCAGGTTAAAAATAACCCTGGTAACCCTCACTCCTTCTCTCTTCTATTTTGGGGAGATTATTTTTAACAGGGATCAGTTTTGAGGGCTGATTTACAACCTGGCCTGTGGGCAGTGTGGTACAAAGGAGGTGGTGCTCAGTGTGATCCCTTAACCTGCAGCAGGGTCAGAATGGGGCTTGGGAGTCCTTACCATGGGTTTGACACCAAAATCTTCCAGAAGGTAACAAGATAATAGAGTCTCAGTAAGAAAAGATGTGAGCTGGGATCTCTTTGCTGCCAGAAATAATTATGTAGGCAACAGAACAAAATTATCTGTCCCTGAAGATAACCACCCTGATGGGTATAATGATAGATATATTATTATTCCTGTCTAAATACATCATGGGAGAAGAAGAGAGCTCTTCTGGTTTGACAGCATCACCAGCTTTATAAAGTAATGACAAACATATTCACTGCAGTGGGGGACATTGCCCATGGGGATATCTCCAATGTCACAGATTTTGGGGTGTGAAAGTAGGCAAAACATTTCCTTTGGTGAGGATACTCGTGGGAAGGTGGGAGACAGAGCCTGGTTTCTTGGGTGTCTGCACAATACTGTGTGCAGTTTGGATACCACAGAGAGGAAAGTAGGGGCTCCAGCTTTTTCTTGTCCAGGTTTTTCATGATTTTGAGCAAGACCCCTCAATGTCCTATTTTCCTTTTCTTAGTATCCTCTATCTTATTATGTGTAAAAGAGTGATAAATACACATCTTCGAGATGAATCTTGAGGTGCAAAACTAGTAGGAAATGTGGATATGTGAAGTATTTTTGCCTCAAGAATGTTAATGTTGTTCAGAGCAAGGAGTGGGAAGTCTTACAGACAGTATCAGTGATGTGGTGTTAGATCCTTTGAAATAATCCTTACTTACTCTTTTTTAAATCTCTATTATCTTATCTACACAGAGCAGCTCCCTCTAAGTGGGCTTCCAGATAATCCAATTGAGTTTACCTGATCAGAGTTTAACAGGAACTTATGTGAAGCTGGTTTTCCTATCCTTTAATAGCAGAATAAGTTCTTGAGTACAGATTAATTAAAGAGTTCTTTTGATGCCTTCTTTTAGTATAGGGTCTGTGAGGCAGGCAGCCAGTTGATTCCTTTTCTGTCTCTCATAATTGAAACATGTATAACCATTAATGATTTGCAAATGAATCTCCTGAAATCTCTGATTTTTGTCTGCATGAATAAATGCCTGACAGGAATTCTTTGCTCTTACGTGTGACTAGCAATAGGTAGCAAATTTTATTAGTGCTAATGTATTTATTGGAAGTGGTTTGTTGTTTTTTTTTTATTTCAGCTCTTTGAATTCTGCAGTACTTTTGCTGAGGTGTTCACATAATTCAGTTAAAATCCCACAAAGAATTTCCTTAAATTGGAGAATCTGCAGCCCAGGACTTGGGACAGTGGGCATTATATACATGTCTTTTCTATAGTCCAGTTGCTTTTGTAGTACAGAAAACCCTTACCCTGTGTTTTACTGTATTGCTGTTATGTAATTAGTGTTAAAGTAAATGCTAATGCTTTGTTCTGAACTTGTATTTTTATCCAGTAAATTCCCACCATACCAGACCTTGTTTACAGATTCAGAAGTTCACGTGACTTAATTTCTCTTGATACATCATCTTTGTTTTCCTCAGAGCAGTCTTAAAGAACAAGGATAGATTAATTCAATTTATGTTGGAATAGAAGAGCTGTCAGCTGAATTAAACAGGAAATAGGCATAATTTAATATGGAAATTCTTAAGCATTTTCTGGTTTTAATCACAGTAAGAGACTATCACAAAATATTGGTATATGCATAGATGAAATAAAATTATACCTGTGAGCCTCCCTGGTATTCCAGTGGTTGCAGCCACAGCCTTGCTGTGCTCAGCTGCCTGGCCAGGGTTTTCAGCTGGTCTTTGGAGCAGTGTTCCAGTAAAATTCAAGGGGGGGGTTTAAGCTCCCAGGAAACAGGGTGTCTTTTGGCTCTTAAAAAGAAATGTCAGCAATTAAACAGAACTTTCAGTTAATTTAGGTATATTTGAGCTTCATTTTTTCGTGTAGACTTTATTGTGAGCCTGTGAACACCTCTGTGGGTACAAATGCTGCTGCTTCAGAAGGCTTGGAAGGGGGTTGGTTAATGAGCTGTCCTTGGGATTTGTGTGACTTTAGAATGAGGACAACTATTTTATCTTACACCCTTTTCTGTTGATGGAAGTTTCTGGCAAAAATTGGCTTTTTGTTTCCAAGGTGAAAGGAAGCAGCAGAGTTTAGTGTGGTCCCAGGTGTTTGTTCTTGGCTCCAGGTAAGGTAATAAGGTCGTTTGATTTGACTGTGCAGGCTTACTATATATTCATTAAACAAAAAGCAGCTAAATGATGTGTAGTATGAAAGACAGTTTCCAAACCCTGATTTAATGCTCAAAGGAAATTTCTCAGAGTTTTATTAAACCTTCTTTCTTATACTGAAGTCTCCAAAAATAGCTGATGGTTTTAACTACCTCTATCACCACTCTTAAACTACCCTGAGAGAGCTGGAATGGGGTAGAATGCTTCTTTGTGCATTTTTTTATCAGGAAGTTTGATCCATTAATGAATTGCCTCTTTCTATGTATGATGCACTTAGAAGAAGCAGAGGAACATGGATCATTTGGGTTAAATTGCAGAGGAATCTTGATGATTTAGGGAGCAGGCTTGCTGCTCTCACCCAAAGTGAGTTTTCCTCCCTAAGTAACATGAGGAGCTGTGTTCTGGTATCAACAGAAAGTTTCTGTGGCCTTTAAACTTCTTGTGAAAGTAGAAATAAAAGAGAAATGGTTTGATATTATATCAGTGAGGACTTCTAACCAAAGGCACATTGTAGCTTATGGGTATGGATTTGTGTGTTGGCACATTTCTCAAATGCTGTGGTGTTTTGAAACTCTTAACAAAGGGGAATAATGTGAGTTCAAACTTGACAGAAGTTTCTTAATAGAATTCCCTTCCCATTGGCCAGTCCTTGCAGCCACATCCAGTTTAATTTGTACTACTAGAAGTTACCAAGCAGAAACACGGAATATTTCAGCATTGTTCTTCTTTTCCAAGCATGAAAAACTATTGATAATGAGACTAAATCCTTGCTGAAAATATTTCTGACCGAGTATGGGAAGTGCTGAGTGCACTGGGCCTCTCCCAGAGAGTTTTCTGTTCAGCTCTGGACACATGCCAGTAACTGGAGAATATCTTCAACTATTTGTAGGTATGTGTTTCCTTTGTGATATCATCAGCGTATTTGCCCTAAAATAGCAAGCAATAATTAACACTTGTTCACACCATTAGGAATGCAGATGTTTACCTATTCAAGTGAGTGGCTTATTCAGCTGTCTGATTTGACAGATTTAACACATTCTGGTGTCCCTGCCCAAACTGGGGGAGAATGAAAAGCTGCCCCGAGTTCCCTTCTCTGAGCTGTACCGTCAGTAAATCGCTTGGTTTCACATAGGAGCCATGAGAAATAAATCCTTTGGTGGGTACTTACCTGCCCTGGAAGGAGAGAATCAGCTGGTGCAGTTTGTCTGGGAATGCTCTGTGCTGCCCTGCCATGCCATGACCTTGGCTCCTGGAATGCAGCAGGGCTGCCCAGCTCCCAGGGAAGGAGAGCTGGGCTCCCCCTGGCTCAGGAGCTCTGCAGGGCTTGGAAAGCAATGGCCAGTGCTGCTTTGAAAAGCTGAACACATTGGGAAGCAAAGTCCTCCAGGAGACAGTTGTACAGTTAGAAGCTGGTTTGGTTTGACCTTTAATCATTAGATTTGTAAGTTGGTGACCTATTTAAAACTCTTATTATGAAATGTGCAGCTCTATGGGACAGTGAACTTTGCCCAGGAATTGAATCCCAGTTTTAACCACAACATTGTGTAATGGTTGTACACACCTTTTAGGAGGTAAGGGTTTTTTCAGTGGCATTGACTTTTGCTGGAATTAGTAAATAAACTGTTCTGTTGAAGGATCCACCCTATATTATATTTTACAAAGAAAAGGTAATGTTGCATGTCCATGCTAAGTTTCCTGTGCATTTGGTGTCACAGTGGCATGGAGTGTGCCAGTGGTTCTCCGTGCCAACATACTAATGCCTATAAAATGTTGCTTCATAAACATTTTCTTTAAAGTCTCTTGAGTATTTATGTATCTGGAGGGAACAAAGCCTTGTAGACAGTATGTCCAGTTGCATTCTTTCATTTTCTACTTAGTATTGTATCCTTTTAGAGTGCTTCTCAAAAGCAGATCTTGGTTCCTTTATTTTTTCCCAGGCCTGAAGTTTGTCTCTTGAGGATTATTTTTTTTAACAACCAAAGTGCTCAACCCCCGAGTTCTTTTAACACTTTCTGTAGTTTAACTTTGAGCCAAACCTCTGTTTACCTGCTGCCATTTTTCAGCTTGCTGAAATTTTCCAATATAAGTAGGTTTTAAACTTGATTAGACTCTGCATTGCCCCTTTTCTAATCCAGAATCGTCAGCAAGATCTTTCTGGAACAAAGAACCGTTTTCCAAGCTTCCCTTCCACATTTCCACTGATGGTTTTTTTTGGTTTTTTTTCTCTAGAGGTCTGCAGAGATTCTTGTAAGTGAATACAAGTGATTTACAAATGTTGCCTATTGACTCATGGTATTGGGAAGCTTTCAGCAGGTGTAGAAACTGTCACCTCATAAATAAAACATTAATAATGAAATACATTTCACATAAATGCAGCTTTTTAACCATTGTGGTGTTACGGTGTCATGAGAGATGAGGTTTCCCCAGCAGCAGCAAGTCGTGGTCCTTGATCCTTCAGTTCTCTAGGCAAGCCCAGGGATGGTTTACCCAGACAGGATTTTCTCAGGGTTTTTTGTGGTTTCCCAGGAGTGGAGCCTGTTCTTGGGGATTGTGCCCGGAATTCAAACTATGCCCCTGCCCAGCCTGAGCAGATTCAGTCAGGCCCTGTTTGTTCTCTTCAGATCTGTGTTACATTGACATTCCTTTCCTTGAGTGTTCTCCTCAAGGATTTCTCTCTCTTTAGGGTTATGTGAATGTTTTGGGATGTGCACAGTCTGGTCTGGGGGTGAATAAATGCTCCAGTCCTGACATAAGGCTCAGGAGGAATTCACTCCTCACTTTTGCTGGTGGTGCCATCCTGTCACCACTTCTGTTGACTTTTGTTACACAGCTTCAGCTGTACTTTAAACAGGATCTTGGGTGTGTATTGTGACACTGCAGCATTTTATTTTTTTTAATGGAAAATTACATAATTTGAATTTTTTTTTCCAAGCATAGGGCAAAAATGGATAATATGATCATACACTGCAAATACTATGGACCATTTGGAACCTAGCATTCAAATCCTATTTGTTGTGGGATGTCATCTCAAACCAAATTGTTATTTAGTATTATTTGTTTATTTTAGCTGTTTTGTTAGGAGTTCCATTTTCTAGTGCTAGCAAAACCTGTGTTGATGCTGCTATAGAATCTGTTCTATTAGAATGTGCCAGCAAATGAATCAGTGTTGTGGAAACAAGAACCAGACATGTAAGGACTAGTTTTCTGGCTATTTCTTTTCAGGAAATTTTCCTGCTACTTTTGGTTAATTTGTTTCCTAACTCATTATTTTTAGACCTCTCATACAAATTATACCTATTTAACTAAAAAAAAACCCAAACCACCCCTTTTGCCAGCTTGATTTTTCTAGTGGCCTCTGAAGCCCCTGCTTTACCTAAATACATAACAAATCTTGTGGTTTTACTTGCCTTCCCTGAGAGTAGCCCCAGGCTACATTCCATGACTCAAATGGGATGCTGAGGATTTCTTGTGTTATTCTTTTTCTTAAATATTATTTCAGAGCTGTGGTTAGTGTAGGTGTACTGGGGAGGAGGGAGAATCTGGGGTTTTTGCAACCAGCTGCTACATCTTAATTCCCAAATCAGTCACTGCAGGAAGGAGGCTTCTCATAAAGCAGGGATGAGCTCTGCCAGACTGCCTGGGTGACACTTTGCTGCTTCACAGCTGTGTGAGGTGGCTCAGCATTAGTCCCAGCATGTGGGGAGATGTATTTGATGTGGCTTAAAGACAAAAGGTTGTGTGCTAATGACAGCCCTTCATCTTTGACCATCTCAAGTCGTGTAGTTCACTTTTTAAAACATAATTAATACAAACAAACAAGAAAGACAAAAAAGTGACAGCAAAAACCCATCCTGAAGAAACCCCACTGTGTCTTAGTGTGATGAGCTATTGCTCTTTACTTGTTGCAGATCCTGATTTTGAAACCCCAAGAAGAAGTTCAAAGAATGTGGAATTAAATTCTTTTTCCATCCCACGTGGACAGTTAATAACCATACTGCGAAGATTGCTTAAGTATTGCTGGTTATAGTTCAGATTAGCAGGACAGGCACAAAGACAGTTTTAAATATTTTATTGCTACTTTGGCCTAACAAGGCACAAACACTGATCTTTATCCCATTATTGTAATTCATGTATTTTCTTAGAAGTGAAAACTGCCCTTCTGAACAATATGTAACTGTTCTGGTGAACTGAACCCTTTCTATTATCAATGTGTTTATGCTAGGGCCAGGACCAGGTTTTATTTTTCATCCCATTTTAAGATCTGATTGCAGATACTACTCCAAGTGTAAGACATTATGGAGTTTAAAAGGTCTATGAAATAATTGCTTTAATTCAGCTTTGCACCAGAGTGTCATAGTTATAGTGAGAAACAGTAATGAGGGAGAATTTTTGTGGCAGAGTTTTACTGTGCTGTGCCTTTTCTTATTAAAGCACTGACTTTTTTCACCTTATATCTACATTTTTTTGGTGATGAAGAATGTTTTACTGCTTTTTGTGTAAACTTACCTTTGCCTAGTTTTTTCTCCATTGATTCAGCTGCTGTTTCAGCAAAAAAAATCTTGTCCAACTGCTGATTCCATTTTTCAATTTCCCAGCTTTGAAGTCATAAATTGAGGGAGCCATATGATGTTCTGTATTGAACAGCTGTTACTTTTAAAAACAAATACAGAAACATTCCCCAACATGGGTTTGGTTCAGATACAGTGAGATTGCAGATAATCCCCCCTCTCTTCTTTGCTTTCTCTTCCTTCTCCCTTTTGCTTTAGAAAGAGATTTTCCTCACTGTGCTGTGATACAGTTGAAGGTGACTGGCAGTCCCCCAACTGCCAAGAAAATGGTAATCTTCAAAATTAAAATATCCAATGAGCATAATTCCAGCAGTGGGAGACAGAAAACTGAGGTCTGGAATTAAGATTTTGATTCATCTTCTATTTCCTTTAATAGCAAAAGCAAATGGTCATGCAATCTGCAAATACTAAAAATCAAGTAAAATCTTCTTACCTACTTCTGAAAGAAATTTAACTGGTCTTTTTGTTCATGAGCAGTTCATAAAAGCAGGGAACAAACTGACATCTAATACCATAGATAAACGTCATTAATCTCTTCAAAAGAAATCAGAACAAAATTTAGATGTGTATTTTGTGTTCACTCTCACTGTTGGTTATGTGCAGCTAGGGAACATTTAATAGCAATAAAAGGACAATCAAATTTGCATCCGATGTGCTGCTTCCATCACTGGTATTAAAAATTGTGTGATCACACAAGTACATGTGCATCTTCTACCTGCCAAGAAGAGGGTGCTGTGAAAATCAGCATCACTAAATTTACTGCAAGATGCCTTTTTGCATCTTTAAGATGCCATATAAAGGATTTGCTGTTCTGCTACAGTTCAGGTGGTAGTTAAGATTCTGGTAGGAATGTGAAGTTTTTGTAAAACTCTTTTCAAAATGAAACCTTGAAATATGTCCCCTTTCTTTGTACTGCATTGATAGTAAAGGAATGTGAGAGACTGATATCCCAAGAGATGGAGGAACCTTGAAGCAGCAAAAATAACACATTTTTCTTCTTTAAAACAATTCTGCTGTAAAGAAAAAGGGTGGGGACACACAAAATATACGCAACAGCTATTTTAAAGGTCTTGTGCTTGCACTGGTCTGGATTAAAAAAATAAATTATTTGCCACTTAAAATCAGAATGAAAATATTTTACCCAAAACACTTCAAAGCTCTGAGAGATAGCCAAGGAACAGCCATGGCTGTTGATAAAGGGAATGCCCACAGTGGTGTCTGTGTGTGTTTCAGTCACCAGGCTGCTGCTGTTCTCTGTTCAGAGTTCTTACACTGATGGCCAGGAGTTCAATCCTGTGTTGCACACACACTCTTGGAGCCAAAGTGCATTTTTCATCTGCAGAAGGAAATGAAAGAGAGCTTTTGGTTGTGTTGTTACCTTGTGTTACAGGTTCAGCAAAACTGAAGCACTGCATTTTTGGCTGTCTGCTTTCATATCTTGGCTTGCAGTTTTTAAGGCCGAGACAAAACATGATCTAGCCTTGTATCACTGTCTTCCTTCTGTAGTTCAATGTCTTTTTACGCTGTAAAAGAATAAATTTACGAAAGTGGTACAGAGTTAAGTAAGATACAGATGTCTGTATAGTCCCTGAAGATCCTCACTAACTTGCAAAGTCATGTAAAACATAATTATCATTATCATTCACGTGGGAATTACAAGGAAGCAGTGTTTCATTGCAGAAAAAAAATCCCGACAGTCACATAAATGTAAAATACAGCGGCACCTCGAGTTAAAGAACAAGTGTTACCAAATAGCATTGATTATTAAAAATGCCAACGAAATTGTCATTAATGAGGCACTAACCCCTCTTGCAGTAGATGGCTGGATTCAGTCAGTGGTTGAGAAGCAGTTAAGTGTTACAGTGTTGAAGTCAAACTTAGAAAGCCAGCTGAACTTGCAGTGAGGTTCTAAAGCATGGTTAAAGATTTTTGTTAAATCTGCTCCGTTCCCTCTCATTGCAAAATGAAATGATAACATTACTCTTTGCTGATTCTCCTCATCTCTAACCCATTGGCATTACCCTGTTTTCCCATTTCAGGAGTTCTACGAACACACAAAAACACTTTGGCAGGATGAAGGAGTGAAAGCCTGCTACGAGAGATCCAACGAGTACCAGCTGATTGACTGTGCCCAGTAGTGAGTATTGCTGCCCTCCTGCAGGGCCCCTGTGACTGGGGGCACTTTCAGTGTCCTGCTGCTTCCTCCTGTCCCTGGAGGGGCAAAGTGTGCTGTATAATGAATTCTTGGTCATCAGCTGTTCAGGGAGGTGGGACAAACTGATGTTCAGTTAGACAGCATCTACAGGGAAACCTTCATAGGTGCTTTCAAAAGGCTTTAATGAGGGGACAGGTTTATTGCCTGCAAGGCCAAATTTCCTGCCTCTTCCCCTCGGCAGTTCTTTCCAGATGTCAGCTTCAGGTGCCGCAGCAAGCTGGAGAGAATGTTGGTGGGAAATAAACCCATTTGTCACTTTGGTTCCTAGTGCAGTTTATTTAACTGGAAACAAAGAGATGGGAATGACAATCATGGGAAGCAGCCTGTGATCAGTCACCAGAGTTCTGCTTGTGTGCCTTCATGCACATATCTGAGAAACAGTCATTCTCTTCTGGTATTTATACTGCTGGGATAATTAGTATTGTCTTGAGAGTTTGCTGCATGTTTGCAGTTATTTATTACATCCAGCAATATACTGTGGCTCAGGATCTTTTATGGCAAGGTGCTCGAGTTAATTGTGACCATTCCTGGTAATTTTGTTGTGCATACTCAAGAATTACAGGGCTTAAATTTGAAATAATAATGGTTAAAACTGTCTTTGTTAGTTTATATTTTCTGCTTCTTTTGGAGAAGCTGAAATAAGGTTTAATGGTCAAGAAAATGAAGGTTTCTAATTTCATACAATGATGGCAGTTGGTCTAATACTGCGTCTCTTAAAGAACATCTGATGAAACAAAATCTGTAAGGTTCTTCTTCTGTTTGTTTGTTTAGGAAGACTTAAAGGTAAATCAACAATTAGCTCTGTTTGAAAAGAGACAAGAGAGATAATTTTACTATGCCTTGCACAGCTCCAGGTCTGTAGGAGCCTCTTTGAAGTTTTGCCATTGTTTCCAGAGTGAATTTGTTTGATGTGTAGCGATGTCTTTTGCATCAGGTGACTAATGTTTGATCATTTGGCATGGAGCTTTTTGCAAGTTCAGTTGCTACAAAATATAAAGGGACGCAGATTTTCAGGCAAGCATCCAGTAAACTTTGTGTTTCTAGTGTAAAGTTGATAGAGGCGAGGAAAAGCTGAGTTTTTTTCTGGTTGGAGTTTGTTAATAGCTGCTGTGCTGGGAAGAAGGAAACTGTTGAGCACTAAGAGGGTTCTGTCTTGCTCTTTTTCTGCCCTGAATGCACAGAAGAAAGCTGAAATTCTTATCATCCCTGGACATTGACTTTTCCATGGCTCAGCTGGGGAGGTGGCCCTCATGATGGCTTTACCATCCTGCTCCATCTAGTGGAACACTTAATTCTACATCATGGGCTGTTGAGCCAAAAATAAACTTTGAACATTGCTGACAAATCAGTTTTGGGTTTTTTCCCCTAAAGAAAATAAAATAAAAATTGCTGTCTCCTTCTAAAAATATTTAATAATTCTGATATTTGTTCAATGTGATAGTAACGTATATGACACTATAGTCTTGCAGAAGGAGCTTTCTTATTGTTAATTTTGATAGTTCTTGTCCTTTCTGGCATTTTTGACCATGCAGTGTTGTTGTTTTTAATAACAGAATATGCACAGTAGGAGTTTTTTAATGGCAAAATGTTCTCTTGGAGGTTAATGTCAGTTTGAAATACTGAACTTTTTTTTTTATCACATTAACTTTTCAAGGGACCTGACAAAAATTACTTCCTATAAAATCTGACTTGATTGATACCTTTAAATTAACCTGCTGAGCCCACACTAAAAAAATTGTGGCAAAGGCAAAATACAAAATGTATCTGAGATTTATTAAAGGAGGGCTATATTAATATGAATGTGCAAGTTACTGTCGTTAGTGCTAATAGAAGTTAAAAGAGAATATTGAACAAACTCCATTGGGGTTGTCCATTCTTCCAGAGAGGAGTTTTGAGTTCTGAACCAAACTTTGCCCCTTTTGAAGTCCCCATTTAAAACAAGAAAGTTACTCTGGAAATGGGAGATGGAAAAGTGACTTTTCTCTTTCAAGATCGCTCTGGCTTCCAAAAATCCTTTCTTGCTCTTGAAAGTTTAATAAAATCTTAAATATTAATGGATTCTTTGCTCAGTGATTTGCCTTAAAATTTAAACAATGTTTCTTGTTCACAAAAATTAGCTTTTTAGAGTTGTTTGTAAAAAGAATTCATTCTTTTCAACTGTCATTTTTTGAAGGCTGAATCACTTAATGTAAAGTTTGTGTTGATATGGACTTATTTAATATTCTGAATTTTTTTAAAAAGGAGGTTTTGTCAGTGTTGTGACACAGTTTTATGTAGGAAGCTTTGTGAGGATATTCTGTCAAACATTTAAAAATCAGTTTTGCCTGTCTTTTAGCAATTCAGTTTTCCATGGATAGAAGCTGGCTCTCCATGTAGACGGCTTAGCTGTGGTCCAGGAGAAGGAAGGGCTTTCCAGGGTTCAGGGAGGGAGAATTTGGAGAAGAAAGATGCTAGAGATGGCAACTTCAACTTCTGCAGAGTCTGTGCTGAGGAAAGATGGGAATTTGCTGATGGATGATCAGGAGTTCTCCTGGATGGACAGAGCATGAGGGAAAAGCCACTTTTTGCTGCATGTTCATTCCCAAGAAAGTGGGAACAAATGTAATTCTCAATATTTTATCTCACTAATTCCAGCATAGGGGTTTAGAGTCCACAAATGGTGGGTTTCACCTGTTCTGGAGCAGTAACTTTAAATGTACAGTGCTTCCTTCTGCATCTCTACAGCTTTCAGTGTCTTCCCACACTGTGACATTATTACACACTCTTACTGTTGCTGCACTGAGTCTCTGGTTGTGTTGGCTGAGAAAAGATGACTTTCCCAAAAGCCACAGGTACCATCCTGTTTTCCCCTGTCCCTGCAGTCGTGGTCTTTGGAGGAGTGAAGCTGGGAGGCCTGGCCAGTAATCCCAGCTGCTGGAGAGCCCTCCTGGGGTCCTGCCCCTCAGGCTCACTGGCTAAATGAAAATGTCACTTTGGAGGAGCCCTGTTCATTTTGAAAGAGTAGCTGCCTCTGCTCCTCAGGAGCTTTACTGTACTTCCTGCCCGGGCATATTTTACAGTCTTGAGAGGCAGAGCAAGGAAAGGAGGCTCGTTTCCCTTTTCTTAACTGGCCTTACTAAGAAATCAGTTTCAATTCTGCATTTAGAACAACACGGTCTGTGACATTGTCACCAGTTTGTATGTCAGCAATGAGGAGGGAGCTTTATCTGTGAGGAGACCAAATTTCATTGTTCTTGCATCTTGCAGGGATGTACACAGAGTGTTCATATGAACTTGCCATGTGATCCTGCTCTTGGCTAATAGTAAACAAAGGAACACAGAAAATCCCAAACGGTGTTAAATTATTTACCATCCTTCATTTATCTTCCCTGAAGGCACAGGGTCGTGTTTTATTTAGAATATATTACTTATTATTAAAAATACAGGAGCCATTTCCACTGTGATGTGCCAAAGCCTGTTTGTCAAATCTGCCTTCTGTCAAATACAAACAAACATGATCTCTTTGAAGCACTGTTGGTGCCAGTACTTCTCCCTCAGGTTTCATTTGAGCAGCTCTGGTTCTGAAGCCTCACAAACACCCAGCAGCCAGTGAGAGGAAGCAGGATCTGTGCCCTAGCAATGTGCTGTTTGTGGCATGAGGACAGGAAGGGTGCCCACACCGCCCTGGCAGGTCTTGCCCAAAGCCTGTGGATGGCCTGAGAAAACCTGCATTGATGTCAGGAGCCCTTGGGGTAACTATTCAGCAATTTAAGAGCAAAGCCTGGGTACTACCTGAGCCTTCTAGTGCTTTTCCTAGAGTTGCTAATATTAGGCTGTGCCCACAGATGCCTGAATTCTTGCTTTAGTTAGCCTTGGCCACTCATTTGATTTTGTGCTTCGCTTTACGCTGCGCGTTCCCCGCGAATCTCCTCGCTGGTGCTTCCTGGTTTTGGCTGGGGTGGAAAAGGAAATACTGTGAGAGAGCCAGTGTGTGCAGGCCGTTTCAGAGCCTGCCATGTCAGGAAGGGCTGGAGGCAGCACCAGGAGCCCATTCTCACGCGATTTCCTGCCGGGGCTCCGCGCTGCCATTTCGGGGAAGGAGAAGGCGCGGCGAGGAGGCTCTGGAGGTGCACGGTCACGTTTCTGGAACTCCAGCACCAGCAGAGCTTCTCTGATACCTTGAAACTGTGCCAGGCTCCTCCAGAAGGGCTTTATGAGGAGTATTTTTTAAGATGTTTGTTTTTAAAATACTTATCAAAGAAAGGCAGGGAGTGCAGCTATTAGCCGACTGCTGTGCAGAGCTGCTGGAGGATCAGCACGTGTGGACACACAGGCTTTTTAATTTCTGATGTTGTGAATTCTTTATATTTTTATTAAGATTTATGGTGTGTTTTATTTCTGGATTTGCAGACTTGCAGAGAGCAGTTAAGAGCCCCAATCTGTGCACTTAATGATTTTCTTCCATGTTGATTTCTCTTCATGACAAAGTTCCTTTCATGGAACATGTAGTAAAGTGTGTTTGCTCAAAGTCTCACCTTTTTAAACAGTGCCTGATTTATCAGGGGTACTACTGTTAGTCTAGTTTCTTATCCGTACTATTTATTACCTTTTTTTTTCCTTTTACTTTCTTTCCATTCGATGTGATTTTGGTTTCTCTTGTCCCCAGCTCCTCGGAGTTCTCACATTCAACAGGACAGGAATTTCCCTGGCCCATATTCCTGGCATACATGAGCTTCTTACGGACAGTGACAATTACATTGTTAAACATTCCCATGAGGAAGAATGATATTCATGTCCCCTTTTGCTGGAATAAAACTGATGAGCTTGCCTACTGCTCTGTGAATTCCTTGGCAAGCCAAAGAGTAGACCCAGATCATCTGACTCCTAATTTTTGGTCTTGATTACAAAATCCGCATTACTCTGTTCCAGAGTGCTTAGAGATAACTGAATTAGGGTCTTTTTCCCTGCTCATCTTCAGCTTGAGGGAATAGAAGATCATGTTTTAAACAAGGTTAAACTTCAATTAAAGAAATACAGCCCAGGCTATACATTTTCTGCAGTCCAGTGGGGTTTTAGGTGTATGATGGGGAGCACAGGACCTGCTGTCTTTGCACGACTTCAGGGAAGTCACTACCAACAACACGAGCCCAAATATGTAATAGCTGGATTATACCCAGCTCCTCCCTGTGTGTGCCCTCTCTTACTGACTGTCAATAGCAGGGATGTGCCTGCTGGCAAGTGCTCTGAAAACCAGATTACCTAAATTTAGCCAATAAATGGATTATGAATCCAGCACATGTTCCCACTCTTGTCACAGCTAATCATAAATTCATAATTTCAAGCTATACTCAACCCCAGATAAACTCTCCTCTGTCTTCAAAATAAATTACATCCCAGTATGAAGCAAGGTAAACCAAAAGGTATCCTGGAAGAGGTTGCTTGAATGTTATGAATTAAGTGCTCTCATAAAGAAGATACAAAGTTGATGGGTCATAATGGCAGAAAGACCTTTACAAGTCCAAAATGGGAATAATTGAAGAAATCCTACCACAGCCTTTTGAGGATGTGTGATGCCCATTGCATTATCCAGAGTTGTTGTCAAGTTTTTAACTGTTTGCTCCAGCAATCTGATTTCTGCCTCCACTTTCACTCCCTCAGCCACTTCCAGCCCCCTGGATTCATTGCCTTCATTCATCTGCTGCTTTTATTTCTGCTCTGTTCCACACATCTGTGAATGTGCCAGTTCCTTTCTGGCCCTTGGCTGCAGATGCAACTTCCTTTCCCTGCCTGGTTGTAAATACTGAGGATTTGCCTTCAGCTGGAGGCAGGGCTGACCTGGTTGTACAGCCTGAAAAAGCTGGGCAGGAACTTCTTCCCCAATTTCTTGACACAGCCTGTGTCCAAGACTCAGATTTCACCTTTTAGTTTAAATTCATCCCTTGCTAATGCCTGCAAGGGTTAAGGATAAACTCTAGTGTTCATGGATGCCTGATTCAGTGGAAATGGATGTTTTATATTTGCTTTCACGTGTGAATGGATTTGCTTTCACAACAGCTATTTCTTTGTTTCAGACAAAATTCACATGCACGTCTGTTCAGGTTAGGCTTGCACTGGATCAAGAGTATTTTTCAAAGTTTGGCATGAATATTAGCATTTTATTTAAATAAAATTTTTCTTTAAAATAGTAATTTTTTCTGAGATCATAAGCAGACTCACACATGATTTGGTCAGTAGATTGCTCTGCTCCTCTAACTGAGAATTGCATTTTGAATGTAAGAAGAGCATTAGGAGAGTGTAATGAAGGCAGGGTTAGATAACAAACTTACTGACATTTTAGTTATCTGGAGAAGAATACCAGAGTGGAGTCCAGGGTGTAGTTTACTCAGGATGTATCTCCATTAATATTTTACTTTATTAGTCAGCTTTGAAACCAAGGTTGTTATTACCAAAGAATGTAAATGTATAAGTAAGAAATGCTGTATAAACCTAAGAGTAATGCATCTTCAGAAGATAATTCTGTGCTAAAAGTATTTGGCTACAGTCCAGAATTCTGCAGACAAAGTTCTTTAGCCAAATTTCTTGATGGGTGGCCTATACCCATAATGTTAATTAACAGAGTTAAAAATAATTCAGTAAAGAGAAGAACAGATTCCTTGCTACTAGTGGTAAAAATGGCAAAGGATGTTGTTTAGAAAGAATATTCTGCTTGCATCACCAAGTGATTTTAAACATACAGATAAATGACAAAATATGCCTAATCCCAAGGATTTCTGTTTCCAAAAGAGAAAATAAAGTAATCTTGAGCTTTCTTTTAAACAAATGTCAGATGCATATTTTTGTAATTGCTTTCAAGTCTGTTTGGCTCAGCAGTGTCTGGACTTTTTAGTCAACATATTTCTGATACCTGTTCAGGCTTCTGCTTTGTTTTTTGTGGTTCTGTTCCCTGCAAACCTACCAATGTAAATGCAGTGGAATTTTTTTTTGTGGGTGAAGGGAAAGTGATGCAATGCAGTACAGCAGGAGATGGAATATAACCCCAAGCCTTTGGTTAATTAAACTCTCACTAATTTCTGCATTTTAATGGCAATAGGTTCCTCATTCCTTCCCACTGTAGTTTCTTTCCAACCTCAAAAGGTTTTTTTTTGCTGCATTAAGTTATAGTGTGAGTAAATATGGTAGAAATGTACGAAAAAACATATTTTGTCCACTGAGGCTTTTGGAGGCGATGGTGTGAATATTGTATTGGTCTCTTGCTCTGTTGACAGGCACAAGTTTGTAATAGAATGAGAATTGGTTGAACAACCCTGGCTCTGCTCATTGTACCTAAAGCTGAACTGACCTGGGGTTAGTGCTGCAAAAACAGGTACAGAGTTGCCACCCTGAAAAGTATTGTAATCCAGGAGATGTGTAGGGTTGACTTTTGTTGATTGGTTGATTGATTGATTGATAAGTTTTGAGACTTCATAAATCATTTTCCACATCATTAAAATGACCAATATTTTCCAAAGAGCTAGTAATGTATTAGTAAAAAAAAAATGTCATGTGTATATTCACAGCCCTGACTCGATGTGCAGTCCATCCTGAGCAATTCATCAGTGTTGTTATAGAAAAAATAATGTATTTAAGAAATTAGTATGTTGCATTGTTCCATAAGATCATTAAATGCAGCTACTAGCACAGCATTATTACACAATCCTGTTTTTCTTTCATGATTGTAAAGATTAAGAGAAGTTCAGGAGGCTGGATCCACGCTAACAGAAACTCTCTTGAAGCAGATGATGTTAAAAGGCTCCTGGGAGTGGATATGTTACCTGGTTTCCCAGGATCTCTGACTGTGTGTGTTCCATGGATTGCTGAGCAGCCCTTCCTCCTGCCAGGGATGCCATTCCTGGGGTGGGGATCTCAGCAGTGCAGGGAACACCATGAGCTGAGCACAGCCCTGGTGCTTCTGCTGAGGACAGCCCCTGCTTGCTGGGCTTTGGCAATGCTGGGAGTCACTTGGCAAAACTTCATGAATGCTGAAAGCTCCAGATCCTTGGGTTTGGCTTTGCTGTACATGGATCTTGCAATGATATTCCTTGGTTTTCTGTATTTTTAATCTTATTTTCACCAGGCAGACAATATGCCTTTTTTTCTGGTAAGGAAAGTGCAACAGATTCACTCTAAAAGTAACAGTTTACTGCAGGTGAAACTTCTGTAATTGCATTGCTCAAAGGTTTTGAGAAAATTGGAATGAGTAAAATAAGATTGTTGTGTACACAGTAATGCTTCACTCTTCTGGTTTTTGTGAAGACAGGTGGTGGTCAGTCTGAACTGGGAATGAATGAATGAATGTCATAAATGAATTGGTGAGAATAAATTAGGGTGAGAATTTAAGAGGAGGAATTGTGACTGTAAACTCTGTAAGTTTGTCATGTACCTCGGGTGTACTAGACTTCTGTAATTTTTTTAACTTTTACCCATTAATATAAAAAATATGCTCAGTTTTACCATAAGCTTATTATATAAAGCAGAGCAAATGACATCTTGACTTGTGAGCATTGGATTTAATGATACAGCATGGATTGCTGTCCTGGACAAACACTGTAGCTGTCAGATGGTGAGAGTCAATCCAAGCAGTTCCTACAACTCACAGCAGTTCCTGAGAATGAATTTTCACTGCCCCTCCCAGGCTCTTGCAAGGTCCCTTTGTGCAAACATGAACGAGTTTGGTTTTGAGCTGTGATTCAAACAAACAATTCAGTGTGAGACAGAAACAAGTGGAATAAAAGACTTCCAGAGGGGCTGGAGCAGCCTTCCCTAGGAATCCCTCCTGCCAGGAGGAAGATCTGCAGGCACAAAATACAGGGCAAGCTATAAATAAACACTTGAGGAGACAAGGAAGAGCGTGGCACGGGTTGCATCACTTCTGCACAGCCTGTGTGGGGCCAGAGCATCAGTCCTGGGTGGGTACTGGGCTGGGGCTGGTGGGGGATGCAGTGCTGGGAGCTGGGGTGGGATGCAGAGCTGGGGAGCTGGGGTGGGATGCAGTGCTGGGGAGCTGGGGTGGGATGCAGTGCTGGGGAGCTGGGGTGGGATGCAGTGCTGGGGAGCTGGGGTGGGATGCAGTGCTGGGGAGCTGGGGTGGGATGCAGTGCTGGGCTGGGATGCAGTGCTGGGCTGGCTGGGGGCTGGCAGGGCACCCCAGGGCTGGGGCTGCTCTGGAGGAGCAGGACAGGGCTGCAGGAATGGTGTGTGTCCCTGGTGCCACTCCCCACCATCCCAAAGGAGGTGTCACCAGTAGCTTTAGGGTTTTGCCTGGGTGGGTTGGGTGAGTGGCTGCTGGAGCTTTTTGTCTGAGCTCAGGAGCTGCTGTTTCTGGTGTTCCCCATGAGCAGGCACAAGAGCTTCTGGAGCACAGGAGGGTTTTGTGAGAGCTCTCACAGCTCAGCTGCATTGCTGCAGGAAAGGAACAGCTCCAGATTACAGGATGACAATTAGGAGAATACTTTTATCAAACTTAAGACCGAAAAAGCTGCTGCAAAACCTCATTAAAGAATTGCTTTAAAAAGGAAGTAAAAGCAACCATGTCCCAAAAGATGGAAGGCAACAGCAAATTCCTGATCCTGGGATGAAATGAGGCCAGTGTATTTGCTGGTACAATGTGAAAGCACCAGCTTCGATTCCCAATTATTCCCTGGGCTGAAACACTGCAGATACATCACATCCCGGGGAGAGGGAGCACTGGATGCTGCTGACCTGCACATTCCCCCTTCATTTCCTTCTGTGAGCTTCACTGGTGATATGCCAAAGCCTTCCTTCACTGGGGACTTCAATTTAAATTTCTTTTGTCTGGGTGCTTGCCTGCAATCACAGGTATTGCTGAAGTGACTGTTTTTTAGAGACCCCTGACAAAGATGTCTGGAGGACATTTGGTATAAATTTACCAGCAGGCTCAAAAGTTTATTGAGACCATGTGCTTGCATGCAGAGAACATGGTCATAAAATCCTGACTTCAGGAGGGCAGGCTGAAAATTAAAAAGTAGATTAGGCTCATATTAGGTGAAGAAGTTCTCAAACCAAAGCTGAGCTTAAGTAACTTTAAATGCATTATTTTTAGTATGTGACTAAGTTCTAAATAAACTGAAAGAAATTGCTGGCTAATTTTATATGTGATTAAGAGTAATTTCGTAGCAGGATGTCATTGATAGGCTTTGTGATTTTGAACTGATTACTCTGTAGTATATTATATACTGATTTTCTAGCTGAAATGTGTTAAAATTGTTGTAGTTAAATATAAATCTCTGTTAACTATATTTGTGTTGTGGTACACTAATTAAGACTCTGAGAAGGATATGCACCAATAAAGCTAAATTGTAATGTGTTCATTATGGAAGTGAGGGGTTTCAGTGTCTGGATGGTAATTTACCCTTGAAAGGTGTTGGCTGCCCAGCAGATTTTCAGTGAGTGCCTTGGGTACTCTGCAAGGCTCCCCTTCCCCCAGAAGGGCTCATGTAAAGTAAAAGCTGGCCAAGGACTATTTTTAGGAAGCCTTCTGCAGCTGGGGGAGGGAAGGAGCCTTGGCTCCTGGGCTGCTAAAGGAGCATGGTGCTGGCAGGAGCCACATCCAGCCCAGGTCAGGTGCCCAGGTCTGCTGTGGGATCTTGGCTGAGAGATTTGTGTATTGCAAAAAAAAAGATCCTTCTGAAGCCCAAGTAATTTTTATAAGTGAATGAAAATAGCAATATACATACAAAATCCCCACAGCTGTCGAACTGCCATGTTGGTTGGTTTGTTTATTGCCAGTGTTGGTAATAATTGCAAATCTTCTGAGCACCACACTGTCCAGCACTTCTGCTGTTAAGGTGTCTAAGAGGGACTTTAATTACACATTTATAATGTTACAAGGTCAGGAGGTGTGTGAAGGGACTGTGAAGCTTTGTGTCTGACAAGACAATTTTCTGACACAGCTTCATAAAGTTTGGCTCTTCCCTGGATGTTCTTTCATCCAACTGAGTCAAGAGTGAGCCAAGATGGTTGCTTTATTTTTGGTGTTTTCATTAGCTCTCCCTAACATCACTGTGTGTGCCATGAAGAGGAACAGAGTTTGCAGTTCAAGTGTGCAGACTCCTTTTCTTCCCTGGATTGGAATGCCTCCTCCTGGTTTATTCTGGAGGACTCCTTGTTCACCTCTGTCCCAGGGAGCTCAGCTGCTTTAGAATGCACACATTTTGTTATCCAAGGCCAGGCTTGGGTGAAACACAGTTTTCCCATTTGTAAACTGGGGTTTTGATAGAGCTCTTTCTCAAAAGCCTTATAAAAGCTCACATCTGCAAAAACCCTTGGGTGATTTTGGATAGTGGGAGGTTTTAAGTGAAGTCATATGAATGAAGGGTGATCAATCTTTCATGGTTCTAATGCCAAGAAGTATTGTGATGTCATCAAGAATCTTCATCAAGATCTTGTCATCAAGATTCTTGGTCTTGAATCTCAGGATGAAGTAGTTTGGTGGAAGGGGTGAGAGGGCAGGTTTAGAGATCTCCTGTTTTTCCATGATATATTCTCCAAATGGGCAATCCAGACTCTAGGATCTTACCATTCAAATGCAGATATATTAGCTGTGTATTTTCAACACTAACTCTAATTCTCTACCCCTGTTGTTCAGAATTTGTTTCAAAATTAAAGTGTGTGGTATGTATGAAGTGTGGAATAGTATTATGTGGGGATACAAGTACAACGGAGTCATTAGTGCCACAGTGTGTTACCAAGGGAAACAGCAATTAAAATGGCCAGTTTTAAAAAGCTTTTTGGAGAAGAACATGTCAGACTATCACTTGCTTTATTGTGATTAATGTGGCCGTTTCAGTAAATTTGAAAATACCAGAATTCCTCTGTGCTCTCTCTGAGCTCTTTGCTAGGTGGGATCCTTGGCCTTTCTCCACTGCTCCTGGAGCACTTCCCTGTGCCCTCTCCCCCTCGGAGCTGAGCTGCTCTGTGATCCACCAGTGTGTTATCATGGAGGGTTCTCCCAGTTCTCTCCACCAGTGTGTTATCATGGAGGGTTCTCCAGTTCTTCCACAGTGTGTTATCATGGAGGGTTCTCCCAGTTCTCTTCAGCATTGTGTTATCATTGAGGTTCTCTCCAACATTGTGTTATCATGAAGGGTTCTCCACTCTCTCCAGCATTGTGTTATCATGGAGGGTTTCTCCGCAGTGTGTTATCATGGAGGGTTCTCTCCAGCAGTGTGTTATCATGGAGGGTTCTCTCCAACATTGTGTTATCATGAAGGGTTCTCCCACCCCACTCTCTCCAGCAGTGTGTTATCATGGAGGGTTCTCCACTCTCCCGCAGTGTGTTATCATGGAGGGTTCTCTCCAGCAGTGTGTTATCATTTAGGGTTCTCTCCAGCATTGTGTTTGCTATCATGGAGGATTCTCCCAGCTCTCTCCAGACCCTCCATGCTCCATTTCTCCTCTCTCCCAGGCGCTCTGTGAATTGTGCAGCTGCGCAAAGCTCAGGCGGGGAAAACAGCACGAGGCAGGACTGGACAGGTCAAAGCAAAACTGCTTTCATTAGACTAAAAAAAAACCCAACCAAACCCCAAGCCTGGCCCTCAACCAACTTTTAGGATCAGAAAGGTGTTGAGCCATTTCCCAGTTTCCATCTGATTGGAGCTGAGCCTTGCAGACGCTTGGGAGCTGGAGCTCCACTGCTGCTTAATTGCTTCTTGTTTTGAAGGATAATTAGGAACTTTACTTAAAAATAGTAACTTTAGTGTTCAGTCCATTAAATTTGTCACCAAGATAATTTCATTAGACTCCCAGCTGTTTTCTTATTGGAATTGTGAACTAAAAATAGGTGGGATTTCTGCTGGTGTGTGCAGAGGCTGGTACCTCCATTTCAGCTCTAACTTTCCCTAATGATGTGAAACGTGTTTGTTTCCCTCAGAGCTTTCTTCTGGGCTGTATTTCAGAAGGTCCTGCTAATTATACCAAAATTGTGCACTGTGGCTTTCTGATAAAGTCACGTGGCTGTGAAGAATATGAAACCGATTTCCCTCAAGACAAGTCTTACAAATGAAAGATTGATGCCGCACCCAGTGCATTTTTCTTTTTCACCAGTATGCAAGAGATGTTTGTAGTAGTTGAACAAATACCTTTTAAAAACAAACAAACACTAATGAACACAGGTTTGTTACTATTATTATGAGGGGTGTGATTTACTCTCTCAGTTCAGTTCTCATGAGCAGTCCCTTTGTTGTGCATAATTGAAATCACAATGTAGATTGTGAGATAATGTGACAATTACCGTGTTTATATTGTGTGAAACACGGTGCTTTTTTTGAAACAAACCTCTGTAATTACCAGAATCTGTACAAGCACATGCTGCTTTTATACATACATGGTTTACAGGGTGAATCAGGCTGTAATATCCATGTTTAGCAATGGGGTTTTTTAAAGGTCTGAACTGTTCCACGTTTATCCCTAACGTCCCCACCACGAGGCATCATAATGGATTAATGGTGGACATGCAGAAAGCTGAAACAGATTTTTCTCTGCAAAGTTAGGTCTGCCTATGTAAATGTATGGCAGTTTGCCTGCATACTTTCTTAGAAACCAGTAATCACTGGCTCAGCAGGAGGGGTCTGGTTGGAAGGGACCACTGAGGCCATCTAATGCCACCTCCCTGCTCAAGCACCTTACTCAGGGTTGTGTCCAGACAGCGTTTAAAAAGTTGCATTATTTTGGCTGTGATGTAACTCCACTGAATATCTGCAGTTTTTGCTGATAAAAACAAATGCAGGTAACAGGAAGAAGTTATGCTGCAGAAGAGCAGTGTGGAGCTTGTGGGGTTTTTTAAAAAGCTTGATGTTTGGAGCCACAACCAAGAAAGTCAGTGACCCAATTGTAAATTATATAGGCCTTAAGGTTTTATTTCTTCCCACTCTGTTATCTTTAAGCAAAGAAACCAAAATCATAAGATATGTTAGTAAAACAGGTCTCTTCAATGGAAGTGAGCTCATTCAAAGGAGGGAAATTTTCTTCCTTAATTAAAATGAAGGATATGCTTATCTGCAGAAATACTCCAGCGATGTTCCCTCAAAACCTGTATTTAGATGCAGTGTGTAATTCTGGCATGGTTTATTAGCATCTCAGATCTTTTTTAATTTTCTCATCTGCTTGTTGGCAGTCTGTTCCTTGGACTTCCTGTGCGTGTGCGTTCCTACAAAGCAGATAACTGCAGTTTTACAAGCTGGAGCTAAACGTGGGTGGGATGGCGTGAGGGAAAAGTGCTGTTTTGAAAGCTCTGCACCTGTCACTAGTTTTGAGCATCACCATCCATGCAGGGCAAGCCAGTGTGTGCAAGATGCTGCAAAAATCTCTTAGGCAGCAAAATGTAGAAGAAAAGCAGGAGTGGCTATATTTAGCAGTCACATATTATTAACTTCTGTGTAATGTACCAGTTGCTGTGCTCAGACACCCCTTTTTTGTGGTGAATTAATAATTTGCTGCTGAGGACAGGAAGTGGGGTTAAAGTGCTGTTGTGTGATTAAAGCTGTGTTTCACAGATGGTTATGGTGTTTATAGACTGTGTATGAATAAATAAGCACCTGGTCCAGGGTAGGTGATGTAGGAACACCCCTCCCTTCCACCAGAACCCGTGAGTGTTCTCTGCAGACTTTCTCCTGACCCATCTGATCTGAGTCTCATCCACCTTGAAGGCTTTGCTGCTGTTCTTAGTGTAAACCATGATCCGGAAACTCTAATTATAGTAATGCAGAACAAATGGAAATCCTGGAATTGTCTCCAGCACTCTGGAATCTCACAGTTGCCAGTTGCAGGTATCAGAGCAATAGGTGAGCCAGCCCAGGGTTGTTCCCCTGGAGCTGCCTCTGCTTCCCAGCACAGTTTGGAATTGCACCTTTATTTCCAGATCTGTGGGCTGTGACTGATGGCCACTAAGTTTTAGGCGTGTATTTGTACCTAGACTGCAATATGAAGGGTGCTGTACATCATTTAGTGCTTCTTTAGACATTTTAAGAGGCTTGCTGGGTTTATGTCTTTTTTGCAAAATAACAGGCTTGGATGTTGGGCAGCCAGAAGCCCCAGCTTGGGGCTTAAGAAATGTTGATGTGGGAATAAGCACAATATTTGGGGAAGAGAAATACCATCTTAGACCCCTTTTCATCTTTCCCACTGCAGTAATTATACCCATGGTTTTTAGTGTCTTTTTTAGTTCAGTTCTTCTCCTGAGAATGTTTAAATTAAATTAAAGACTGTTTCTTTCATGTAGAAGAGGAAATTTGTAATCTCTTAATGAGTAATTTAGGTTTAGCTTTTCATCCATTTGAGGTGCAAACCTGAGATTTTGCCCTCTGTAGACAAAGAGATGAAGATGTGTGTGTCTTCTTCTGTAATCATGTGTATGTCTTCTTCTAAATGACACACATTTAGTCACCCAGTGGATTTTGGAGATTTTTGGAACTTCAGTGGATACCTTGGGCTCTTCAGGTTGGCTTTTCCTTTCCTTGGATTCCCTCCAGCCTGGCTGTGATTGAGTGCACGGGGGTGCAAAAATGAGCTGTCATTCATTAGGCTCTGTGATAGTCTCTTTCCAGTGTAATAAACCAAAAATGCATAAACCAGTATCACTGGAGTTTCAGCATTAATGCCCACTGGAATGAGGTTCTTCCCCATCTCCTGGTGTTGGTTTCATGCTCCCTGCACAGGTGCTGCACCATTCTGTACTTGCTTCATGACAACAATGGGTAGAATCTTTATTTCTTTCTTTCTTCTCCTTGTCCCCAACCCCGGAGGAAAGGTGGGACTGGAGTTAAGGTTTCCAGAGCACTGGCAGGAATTGAAATCGAGCAGTTTTGCCCAGAGCTCAGCACAGAGGTTCCCTCCAGCCTCGGCTGAAGGGTGGTTTGTGGTCAGGGCTCTGGCACAGCCTGGGAGCACAGAGAGCTGTGTGAGAGAGGGATGGGCTCTGGGAGAAGATTCCCTCTCTGCCCCAGGCCTTGGCCTCTGTAAAGTCTGCCAACAAGGAGGCCAGTGAGGATGCTGAAGGTGTGTGCGTGTCACCTCTGGTACCTCCTGAATCTTAATTCAGGAATTCAGTCTTAATTCTTCTGAGTAGAAGGTTCCACCTCAGGATAGAACCATGCCTTCTGCTGCTGAGGGCTTTTGGGGTTGTAATGCTGAAATAATTATGTTCTGTGAATAATACATCTAGTAATTGTTTAGGTAATTGCAACATTTTTATACAGGTAATAAATAGAGTCAATAAAGCTAATCCACAAGAACTAATTCCATCTGAGGCAGCCAAACGACTTCCTCATTTTAACATTATAAAAAAGCCAATTAGAAAATAAGGGATTTTAAGAGTTGTCCCAAAATTTCCCCATCCCTCACCCACACCCCTCACTCCAGTCCTGTCTGGATTCCGTGTTTTGCAGCACCTCCCTGCTCCTCTCTGAGCCAGGGACTGCCATGGAAAATCTCCCTGAGCCGAACCAGCGACGTGACTCTTGCTGGGAGAGGAAACAGGCGGAGGTTGTGCCTTGTCAGGGATTTTACTTTTCCTGTGCACACTCCATTCTAAATTCTCTGTGACTCCAGCATTAAAAGCACACGGCTTAGAAAAGTCCGCATGAAAAAAACATTTTGCGAATGTTAGAATGTGTTTTGTAAATACGAAGTCTGTCCTACTGTGTTTTACAGACATTTGAATGACTAGAGCTTTTAGTACTATTTTAAGGTCTTTTATAGCCAGCTGTGTCTTTTGAGAGGTGAGATTTAAAGTTCATATTTTTGTAATGATTTAAATTCTGCTTCAGAGCAAGCTGAGTCAAGTTAGGTCAGTGGGGAAGAGAGGGAGAAGGGCCAAAATATATAATTTAAAAGATTCTAAAATGGCTTGTCATGTCCTTTGTTAAATTAGGGCTATTTGTGAGTCTTTTTAAAGCCACAATTCTCTGTGAGGTGTCCATTTTAATTGCAATAATAATAATAATAATATTAATACCCAAATGCAGTTTGTGGGAACACTGTATTGTCAGTGTGTGTGTACTGATGTTGTCATAGGCAGGTGAGTAAGCAAAGATGGAGGGTTTATATTAGATTTTCCTTTTAAGAGTAGCAGAGCACTCTGCAAAAAGCAGAGCCATGAAACTGAATGACTGAAAGGTTTTTCACTGGGAATAACAGAGGGCTGCAGTGTTCCAGAACCGTGGTGACTCCTGTGAATGGCTTTTCCACAGAAGGAGTGTGGCCACCTTTATTATTTACCTTTGATTTTGGCTTCAAGCTTGGTTTCTTGCTTCTTTTATCTGCCTGAGTGTAATGTGTGCCAGGGGCAGACAAGCACTTAAACTTGACTTCTTCATTTTGTTGTATGGCAGAACACAGAACCAGATATTTGCTTTTCACTGTATCCAGTTATATCCTATAACATGCATAGATTGTAACCATATTAAAAATGGCATCCAGGATTGAAGGAAGCTTTCATATCCTTTGAAATCAAATATGGGGAATTTCAAACAAATTCATATTCAAATGTCATTAAAAATTCTGAATTGGACTTTACTTAAACAGACTCTTTAGTCTAAGTTAACAGCAAATATTCTTAAACCAAAGAAGATCCTTATTGCACCTGATGGATTTCAAGTTTCTCTCCAAGTTCAGTCCCCCAGAGCTCAGGAGGGATGCAGTCAGTGATGCAGTTTTTGGTTTCTTCTGCAGTAAGGTCTGTGAATTTAGCTTACAATTTAAAAAGGTTTAAAACAGGAAAATCCTTGACCTTTTTAATTGGTACTTTTCCACCTTCCAGAAAACAGGGCATGACAAAAACTGTATTAAAAATAGAGATATTTAGGGGGAACAGGGGGGAGAGAAGTTCACCAGCAGCCACACTGGAGTTGTCACTAGTCCAGCTTGTTGGTTTTGAGACAGAGAAGACCATGGAAACAACTTGTCGTTTTCTTATGATTAAGTGTTAGACTTTAGCTTTTAACTCCTTGTGTAAAATTAAACATTGCAGTCTTGGGTGTGCAGAGCTTTTGCTGAAATAACGGGAAAAGATACCAAACTTGGTGGAGAACCTAGATTCTTGAAGATGACAATCTTTGAGTGTCACAGGAGGTCAAAACCATTTCCAGCATCAGGAAGGACAGAAATGAGGCTAAGTGAAAATGAAGGCAGGCAAGCAAAATTGCTTTAAAATGGAGAAAAGATAAAATAGCCCATATCTAAAGCACTCGATTTCATAGTGTCTTGCAAGAAACACGTTCATTAATTAGGCCCAAGTTTCGGGTGTGTATGGCCCTCCAAAATACAGGAGGAAACGTTTGGAGGAGCAGCGAGCGAAGCGGAGCGAGGAGTTTTGTTGCATGAACACGTAATCGCTTCGCCTTTTCCCATGGTTTTTGTCTCCTTTTGCAGCCTCGTTAAGAGAGGAAAAAAAAGTTACTCGGGATTGCGCCATGTTCCTCCCCACTCCCTCCCGCCCCGGGCTTGCCCTGGGAAGGGCGGTGTTGATCTCATGCACACCTTCCCTGCGCTGGTGCCCCCGGCTGAAGGCACCGCGGCGGCCGAGGGTACCGGGGCGGCCGAGAGAACCGACACCGACACCCCGGGGCGGCCGAGAGAAACCGACACCGACAGCCCGGGGCGGCCGAGGGTACCGGGGCGGCCGAGAGAACCGACACCCCGGGGCGGCCGAGGGTACCGGGGCGGCCGAGAGAACCGACACCGACACCCGGGCGGCCGAGGGTACCGGGGCGGCCGAGAGAACCGACACCGACACCCGGGGCGGCCGAGGGTACCGGGGCGGCCGAGGGTACCGACACCGATAACCCCGGGCGGCCGAGGGTACCGGGGCGGCGAGGGTACCGACACCGATAACCCCGGGGCAGCCGAGAGAACCGACACCGACACCCCGGGGCGGCCGGAGAGAACCGACACCGACACCCGGGGCGGCCGAGGGTACCGGGGCGGCCGAGAGAACCGACACCCCGGGGCGGCCGAGGGTACCGGGGCGGCCGAGAGAACCGACACCGATACCCCGGGGCGGCCGAGAGAACCGACACCGACACCCCGGGGCGGCCGAGAGAACCGACACCGACACCCGGGGCGGCCGAGGGTACCGGGGCGGCCGAGAGAACCGACACCGACACCCCGGGGCGGCCGAGGGTACCGGGGCGGCCGAGAGAACCGACACCGACACCCCGGGGCGGCCGAGGTACCGGGGCGGCGAGAGAACCGACACCGACACCCCGGGGCGGCCGAGGGTACCGGGGCGGCCGAGAGAACCGACACCGACACCCCGGGGCGGCCGAGGGTACCGACACCGATACCCCGGGGCGGCCGAGCGTACCGGGGCGGCCGAGGGTACCGACACCGATACCCCGGGGCGGCCGAGGGTACCGACACCGATACCCCGGGGCGGCCGAGGGTACCGACACCGATACCCGGGCGGCCGAGGGTACCGGGGCGGCCGAGGGTACCGACACCGATACCCGGGGCGGCCGAGGGTACCGGGGCGGCCGAGGGTACCGACACCGATACCCCGGGGCGGCCGAGGGTACCGACACCGACAGCCCGGGGTAGCCGAGGGTACCGACACCCCCGGGCAGCCCCGGGCACGGCTGGATTCCAGCGCTGCTCGGGTGATGGGAGTGGGAAGCACCGCCCTGCCCGCTGGCAGCCGGGGCCGCTGGAGCAGCCCCAGTGCCGCTTGTCCCGGGCAGGCTGCAGGCAGCTCCGTGAGAGGGTGAGCGGGGCGCGCTCAGCGCAAAGAGCACAAATCCCCCGTGGGCAGCGCCCGGTGAAGGGGCAGGCCCTGCACAGCCTGCCCGGCAGGAGCAGCACGGCCCCCGGCCGAGCTGGGGGCTGCTCCCGCTGCCCTCCCTGCCGCGCTGCCGGCAGCAGGGAGGAGCTGGGGGGCCGTGGGAGCCCTTCCAGTGAAGGGCTGGGATACTGGCCAGGTTTGGGGCATGCCTTGTACTGATTGCAGCTCTTCGGCCCTCTCCCCCTCACCTTTCTCCCTGACAAAATGAGGAGGTTTGTCCCTTACATGGGCCAGAAAAGGGCGCCTTGTAGTGATGTATGAGTTGTTTTCTTAAGGAAGAAAAAAAACAAACCCAATCTATTTTATAAGATTTAAATCAAAACTTGCAGCTGGTGATAGGCTCTTAGACTAACTTGGAGTATCTTTCTAAAAACCAATAAATCCTGTGTTGCCTGTTTAAAAGTACATTATCCAAAATCCTTCTGTACAAGCTGCTGTTGCTGAGGCGTACATTGTTCAGACGGCGGGGGAGCAAACTGGATGTGGTGAAAGGCAGAGGGGAGGGAATGTTACATACAGCTTGAAGCCTGGGTGGAAGTAACTCTACAATTTTTAGCGATGAAAATATCCGTGTAGGGACCTAAAGGAATCCTGTGGGCTGATGGTGCAGTTTGCGTGGAGCGTGTGCACGGTGCCTTTTTGGCAGACGGGAGAAATTTTGCTGTGGCTTAATGCTTATTATAGTTGCAGTTTCTTGATCACCATCTGTAGTCTCTATTGGTTTTTGATAGAACAACTAGGATTTTATGTTTTGGGAGTGGTGTTCTCTGTGTTATATCACGCTGACTTACTACTTCCAGTGTCTGTGAAATAACAAAGTCTCACAACTTCAGTCTGATTCCTGAGCTGCTGCTTTCCTGTGCTGGAGAAAATATTGAATCTCCTCATTAAACAAATGGCTTCTGTTGGGTAATATTGACAAATACACTGAATAACATTTTTGACATAACATTCTGTTCCCACACAGATAATTTGGATGTAATTGAATGGGTTGATCAAGAGTCTGTGCTAAAAATAAGACATTTTCTCACCCACTAAGTGGAAGAAAATGCTTGCTCCAGAGGCAGTTGGGTGGCAGGGAGCTGTTGGGAAGTGGGATGGGATGTGACTCTGGTTCTGTGCCATGCTGAGGGTCCAAAGGGCTGATGCTGAGAGCAGCCCTGGCACAGGGATTTGGGAACCACGGCCCTCTCCAGGCTCCTGGAGGCACGGGGCAGTCTGAGACGGATTTTAGCTGGAGCAAAGCTCTCCAGCCCGGGCAGGATCCCAGCCAGGATGCCTGTCAGACCCGCAGGAGCACTCAGTGCACTTGAGCCAAAAACGTACAGAAATAGTTGTGGGGGGGGGGGGGGAAGATTTGAAGATCTCTTTTCTTTCCTTCTGTTTTTCCTTATTTTAATGGTCTCCTGGGCAAAAGGCTGCATTGTTACAGTTTCAAAAGCAGGGTGGTTGTGCTGCAGACGGGTGGGGAAAAGAAAGAAAAATAGACCTTAGAGAAAGGCTGGCTGTTTAGTATGCAATAAAGTGACTTTTATACCTCTCCCAATCTCCTATCAAATAAATCTCGTGCTAACAAGCAATCAAACCCGTTTCCCTGCCCTGCTCTGCACAGCCCGAGCCACATTGTACCTTTCCAGCCTTTGAAACTGCCTGTGCCTATTTTTATTTGTCAGGCCGGGGTTGGGCTGGCCCCATTCCAGATGTGTCTCACAAGATTTGGTGCTGATGAGCTATTTATAGCCCTGTGGTTCCATTGTCATGGCAACCGTGCTAGAGGCCAAGGCGGCTGGGAGCTATTTCTGGACTTGTGCTGTAATGTAAAACTGATTGGGAAAGTTAGTGCATCCTCTAAGCCAGACTAACTTTAGACGGGCAGAGAGAGGAGGAAAAAAAAAAAAAAAAGAGACAACTACAACCTCTTTAAATAGATTTTTCTCTTTCTCCTACCTTTTCCCCATTTCCCTTTTCGAGCGCCGGCAGTTTTTGAAGGGCTGGTTCGCCTTCTGCTGGGTTTGTCTGAAATTCATTCATGCCTCCCGGCGGATTACGCTGCTTTAATTAGGCAGTTTGGGAAGCCGGGTGCGTAACCAACCTCGTTTTTAGGGCAAGGTTTGAACTTCACGGAGACACAAAACTAAAGGGGGCTTGGCTGGCGCGCCCTGGATTTTTGAGCTAGTTGCAGTTCTTTGTACCCCACAGTTTTAATACTCTATTTTTTGTGTGTGCTTCATGTTCTCCACGCCATATAAGGAACTGTAACCTTGATTACCACAAGATGATTCCAAATATATGGAGTCATACTTTTCAGCTTTCTCATTATTTGCTTCAAAATTAGACCCATGGTGCCCCTCCGCCTCCAAGCGGCTGGAATGCTCGAGGTTCTGCAACTACAGCTGGGGCCGCTCGCAAAAACACTTTTCTGGGATACGTACGCTTTGATACCGTCTGTAATTAAATTCTGAGCTTTAGACTATTTGAGAACCTTCTGCGCGACTCACACTTTCGATAAGGAAATCATAATAACCCTTCGACTTGAAACTGGAAATCAAAAAGCGTTTGCAGCTCCTTGGGAATGTTTTCTGGAGAGTCGGCTTTTGGTTTACTTCTCTTCACGTCTTATGCTACATTTCGAGGTTCATTTCCAACATAAATCTGGTTTTCAATGGGATCCTTATGTCTGAGGACTGACATGGAGAATGTTGTTACAGGAACATCATATGAGATGTTTTTAGATGCAACATAGTGCTCTCCTAATTATACCAATAATACTTGGTACAGTACTCTCCCTATGTGCCTGTCTCTATAAAGCTTTTTCCTAATTATAAAGTTGTTAAAGTAATTATAAAGGGTTTGGAATTTATTTTCTCTCTCCTTATCTAGTTTTGTTTAGGCAGAAAATAGAGCTGTGCCTTTCTGAGCATTTTTAATTTTCCAGTAACATTTGTGGCACGTTTTCAGTGACCACCTCAGCAGTAAAAGCTCACACTTTGCAAATAATAGAAAATACCAGTATATCTGTAAAAAACAAACAGTCAAAATCTACTGATGTCCCAACTTTGGTTTTTAACTTACATTTGAGGAAAAGCCTGACAAGTTTGATCTCACATGTCCATGTTTGCAAGACACTATAAATACCAGCAGATTGAACGATTGCTTGTTTTATTTGCATCATTCCTGAAACTTTGCCTGCTGTTCTGCTCCTCTTGCAAAATAAATGAGCTGAAATCTTTATCACCAGTTTAAGGAATAGGATTCCCTCCTCTCCCCACTTCTGCTGTCTTTGAGCAGCAGAAAGGGACAGAGTTGAGGGACAGTCAATTCATTCACACACAAATACCCCATTAAAAGGGAGTTTTATATCTTTCTACTCATCCTATGTCTCTGGCTCAGCATAGACAGCATAGCCAAAGAAAGAATTTACCAAATAGTTAACTACAGAGCTTTTAGAAAGCTTTGCTGAATAACATAAAGGATTATGGCAAGGACTAAAAAGACAGGAAAGCAGAAGTAAAGCATGGTCTGTTCTGAAAAATAAAAAATGCTCTCTTGTTTACAATAAACACTGTTGAGTTAAATTTCAGCTTAAATCTACTTGAAGTAATACTTTGTAGTTCTGATGGGGTGTGGATAAATAAAATTCCACTGGGTATTTGCAGTTTGGTATTTAGGGTGATCAGTAAAAAAAATATTAATTTCTTTCTGGTCATAGAAACGTGAATTGGAAGGACTGTTTTAGAGGTGATCAGGGGAAATGCCAGTGTAATTCTTAGTAAAATCTTGATAATTCTTAGTAATATTCTGGTGGGTTCTTAGTAATATCTTGGTAGAAACACATGACTCAGTGGAAATGAAAAATCATTTCCACTGACTCAAGGGACCTGGGGCAATTAACTGCTCAGTGTGCCTGCCTTTAAAATAGGGTTAGTGCCGTGTGTGCATTTTGGGGTGTGATGGTGGAGGCAGGAAATGCAGCCTCAGTGAAGGCAGGCAGGAGCTGGAAGTCTGATTTAGTGTCTGTAAAATAGCTCCAGGCTTTCAGAGGCAAAGAGCTTCACAAATACAGAGTTTCAGTGCTACTGCTGAGGCTTATAAGTTATAAACAAATGTTGTCTTTAGTTGGGATTGAAGTCTTGATTTCATGAAGTATCTTGCTGACACTGAAGATGAGATCTTACTGTGTCATTTAAGTGAGACATTTCATATGCAAATTCAAGTTATGACTTGACCAGAAAAAAAACCTGATGGAAATAAAGCTCTTCAAATATAGGTGTGTTGACAGTTTGAAGACATCTTTCCAGTGTTGTTCTAGGCTGAAAACAAAAGCTCTTCTTCACAAAGCAGGAAAAATAAAATAAATTCCTGTCTGCCAACCATTTCATCCAATGACAGAGAGGAACATTTCAGTTCTGCTTGTGGAGAAGGCTGTCAGGAAATGCTGGAGGAAAGGAGCTGCCCTCCTGAGCAGTGAAGCAGGGCAGGTGCCGAGGGGAAGGTCCTGTGTCTTCCACACCTTTCCAGCAGGGAAAACAAGCTCTGGGTCAGGCAGCAGCACTGCTCATCCAGGAAATTCCCTCCTCCCAAGGATAAAGCAGCTCTCTCTGGATGAAAGGGCTCGAGGGTAACTCAGGTACTGGCATACATCTTCATCTGAAAACTGGGACATGGTTTTGACATCATAGGTTTTAGTTAAAAATTGAAAAGAATTGAGGATACATGTATGGCTTAATTACTTAGACCTGCTGGAGCTAAGGAAAGCCTCTGTGCAGCTCTCTCACTGTGAATCTGCCTCCTGAGTGCACCTTTAAAATTAAAGACAATTTATTTGTCACAAAGGTCTGCTTGGAACACTTCACGTGTGGTTTTCCTTCCCTAAGCTAAAAAACGAGACAAAAATGCAGCTTTTTTTTTTTTTTTTTTAATTTCAGATTGTTTTAATTTATTTTAATACCTTTCATTTTAATATCTCAGAGACACAACTGTTGTTGTCCTAGAGATGCTTCCTCTCAGTGTTGCTGACTACAAATAACCTGAAGGTTTTTTGTAGTTTTGAGGTTTTTTTAGTGTGTGTCAGACCAGTATCAAGGTTTTATAACCCAGGCAGAAGAGCCTCTTGCTACGTGACAGAATTTTGCAGAGCAGTAGCTCATCCCGTTTTTTAGTCATGTCCAGAATGTGGCCCAAAGTGAGAATTGGCAGCAGTGCTGAATGAATTATTTGCTTTCTGGAAAATAGCTTTTCCATATAATTTCTGGGAAGATTTTACACAACAAAAAACCACTAACTTTGTAACTTGGTTCAAGGCTTACTCACAGTATAAAATTTGATTTTGTGGTTTGACAGTTTTATGTGAATTATTTCATCAAGGTCACTTCTGTTTCTCCCTGTAAGTTCACTGCTGACACAGTAGATGGTGGGCACCTCTCCAGTAGGCTTAGAACAATCTCTCACAGCAGTAAATTCAGCACACAAAGTAGTGCTCAAGTAGCCTCACTTCTGTTTTGGGTAGAGCATAGCAAGAATTAAAAATAGAAATTAATGATGGTGAATTTGTGTTTATTTTGAATTGGGCTTTGTTCTCATCTGACTGGATTATTAGTTTAATTTACTGGACAAATTGTTTGGTTTTGACTAACATTGGCTGAGAAGTCTCTGAACACAGTGTATTGATCTTTTCTGAACTCTCATGCTCCTGCTGTTGCTCCTTATTTTAGGTGTATCACAGCAGATCAAATTTCTGCTCCCCTTTTCTCCTCGCATTTATTTTTACAGTGACCAACCGAAAGAACAGTCTCCTTTCTTTACATGTGAGCAAAAAAATCAAACTGCTTTTTAATGCCTTTAGCCCTTTCTAGAGCTGCTGGAGCAGCCTTTCATGAGAGGCAAAGACTCAGGGGGAATCTTGGAGGAGCGTGTCGCTGTGCTCCATTTTCCCTAAAATGCCCTGGGAAGCAGGAGGGGATTTCTGGTGACTGTCACACAGGGAAAGATTTCCTTCTCCAAGGAGCATTGTTAGCAGGATCAGATGTTGCTGAATGTTGCAGCTTGTTTTGTGGGGAAGAAGAAATGTTTATTGCATTCGAACTTGTTTTACCTGGCATGAGCACTGCTGTTGGAATTCATCTCAAGTACAGTACTACTGCTCCTATGTGGCTGATGTTTTTCAAGGAAATCATAGGCCTAAAAATAGTCTGCATAAACAACAGTAAGAGGTTTGTACTTTCAGTTCCAGGTTTTAGCAATATCTTGTTGTTATTTTCTAATTTTCAGTTTCCAAAATCCATTAAGCTGATTAGCAGAGTGTTTAAAAATAAAATAATAAAAAAAAAAAAACCAAAAAACTGAAGCAAAACCAAAACCCACCTCTTGTGGAACCCAGCATAAAATGTTCTGCTTGGATAAATTCATACAGAAAGGCTGGGTGATTGCAGTAATCACCTTTGTATCTTGATGAACATGTTCTGTTCGGAACATTTTTCAAGCATCCTCCAACTTGTGAAATTGCCACGTGATTCTGAAACTGCTCTGAGGGGAGAGGATGGGGTGGAAACACTCGTGCTGCTTGGAACTCAGGGCTGCTGTACGTATTTAACATCCTCTGTGTACTGAACAGAGAGTTTTATTTCTTCCCTTTGGATTAAAAAAAAAAAAAATTACTTAACAGCTTGGAAGATATGAGTTAAAAATCCAGCTTGCAATTGCAAAGCACAGTTTGTCACCACTTTATCCTTGTGTGTCTGTGGCCATGTCACATTCCATGATGGAAATTGATCTTTGCACTTTGTCTCACATGTTTTTGTAACGTGCTAACTTAAGATGCATTTTAAAATGTTTAAAATTCTGTAGTTCAGCCTAAACAAAAATTAATTTCCATGTGTCTCCGAAGCAAGATCATCTAGTTCCTGGTGAAAAGGGCATTGCACTGCAGCAGTTGTCAAAATACAGGATTTTTATTTTCCCCCCTTTCCCTGCTCCTCATTAGGTGCTGTAGGAAGTGAGTTGGGGCTGGAACTGGGGCTGAGTCCCATGATGGCTTTACTGGGAGTTTTTTGGGGTTTTGATTTGTGAGTCTGGGACAGGGCTCCCTTTACCCCCTTGAAGCTGAGACTGTTGTTAGTGCACATTAAAGGAGGCAGGGAAAACTCGGCTTTCCTTTGTGATTTCTGCTTCAGAGAGAAAACAATTCATGCAGAGGAATTTCCAAGGGAGCTCAAAGCCTATTGGTTTAAGGGCTGATTAATCATTAATGGTAGGGGTAAAGGCACTGCTGAAGTGGAAAGGGCTGAGCAAGGGGGCACCTGGCCGAGGACCTGGTGTTGGGCAAACACCATAAAATCTGCATCCTGAGCTGCCACCACAATAAAGCAGAATTAACTCATTCCTTGAGATTTTTGCTCTCTGAGTTGAAGTGCAAGATAATTATGAGGTTATAGTTAATTGCTAAAAAAAAAAATTAAATACTCCAGAGTATCATCTGTAGGTAATGCCTAATGAATTTGAACGAAATATATCTCACATTACCCATTTAACCAACTACTGCTGCTGCTCCAGAAAGTAACTGAAACACTGATAGAGCAGCTGGCAGAAAAATCAGTGTCCCCTCTCACTTCACTGAACTTGTACCGAACTTGGTTTGGGGCTTTCATTTCCCTGGAGAATCCAGAGTTGAGAAGTCTTTTGCAAACCCTGGCTTGGCTCTCGGGGTGGTGCCCGGGGCAGTGTTCGGAGTCGCTGCCGTGGGTGGGTTCAGTGGCAGGACCGTGACCCCAGTTAAACCGGCCGGCTCTGCCGCCGCGGGGGCTGCAGCAATTCCCGGCCCGATCCCCTGATCCCTCTGCCGGCTGCTGCCGGCAAGAGCCCAGCTCAGCCATTCCGCGGTTTTCATCCTCCTTTCGTGAGCCTGAGAGCAGTAAAATGCACCAAAATTCACCCGGGAGCTGTCAGTTGTTAAAGCTTCAGAAAGTTTGATTTGAGAGTGACACGTTCCTCTTCTTTTCTTTCCTCCCCGCAGTTTTCTAGACAAGATCGACATTGTCAAACAGAACGAGTACACCCCGTCTGACCAGGTACGTGGGGAGGAAATGACCCAATTTATCTGCCCCCTTCCTCTTTGGGGGTAATTCATCCATTTTCTAATTGCCATCTCAGGTATTGCCATGAACTGCACATGTTTAGCATTCCAGTAAAAATGGCTTTGTCCTTTGGATTATGTTTGTACCCGTAAATGATGTACAAGGTTACTTCACTTACAAGATTTCCATCGTGACACTGAATGCTCCAGTGCTGTTCCCTGATGTTGTAGTACAGCATGGAAAAAAGGGGTTTATTTCCATTGCTGGATATATGGAAACTCACTGAGTATCTGTGCTGAATCAATGCATTTCCCTTCATGCTTTAGGATCTTCTCAGATGCAGAGTTTTGACATCAGGAATTTTTGAAACCAAGTTTCAAGTGGATAAAGTAAATTTTCAGTAAGTATAATTCTTTACTTTTTATGTTTTTACATGTTTTTAATACAACACAGACAAATACCAAGGTAAACCACGGGAAAGCCTGCCATATATTCACTGAGCCTACTGTATTTATAAGTGTCAGTGTTTAATAGAAAGGAAGTATTTTATGATTTTTTTAATTTAGTAGTCTGGCTTGAAAATGAAATGCAAATTGGTGTGCAATCTCTGCTTTATTTTAAATCACAAAGAGCAAAATGTTTCGAATCTGTTTTCTCTGCATGCATGTGATCTGGGACTGTTTACCTGTTCAGGTTCTTGTAATCCAGGATTGTCTTTAACTCCTGTGATACAGAAGTCCTACAGTTTCTTACCCTTTCTGTTTGCATGCAGACACAAACAAAAAACTCAGCACAAAATGATTCTGACTGACTGGATTTATGTTTTTTTCTCAGTATGTTTGATGTTGGAGGGCAACGAGATGAACGCCGAAAATGGATCCAGTGTTTTAATGGTAGGATTAGAATTTCTGTTGGCTTTATGAAATAGTTCTCTGCAGATTGTAGTGTCTCATCTTCATTTTCTTAACTGTGTGAAATCCATCATCTTTCCATGTAGCTCAGTAAGGAGCTCTCTAACAGTCATACAGGGTTGAGTTTTTCTTTACATGTGAACTCCTGTAACTACGTAAAACATCTTCAAGGAGAATGTAGGTGTGGAATTTGAGTTTGATAACTTCAGCTTGTCCTTTTTTTTTTTTTTTTTTTTGCTTCCAACTCTTCATTTAATCAGGTATTTTTGGAGGTTCAGGCTCACCTGTTCTGCTGCTGGGGCCTGAGGTGGATGAGCCTGGAAGTCAGAGTGAGGGGCTGGAGCAGCACAGACCCAGCTCCTGTGATCCTGGGAATGCCTCCCAGGGAGGAGATGGGGCTCCAAGCAGTGAAACACTGCAGGGGGACCAGAGCAATTAACCATGTGTTCACTGCAGTCTGCTGCTGTTATTACTACTCTCTACAAAAAAAAAGTACTGTTTGTCTGGGGTTTTCCCCCAAGGACCTCCCTGTCCTTTCCTGATAGCTCACAGTTTTTGCCAATTTTTTGTACACTTTTAAAATCTCCTTTAAATTCTCCCCTTGGCTTTCTTCAGTTTCTCTCTCTTGCTTCAGTTCCTTTCTTCCCTCCATTTTCTGTCATTCTGTCATTTTCTGTTCTGGGGCCTGCCTTGCCTGTGTTCCATGTTTTCTTTATGTTCTTTCTTGATTCCTAAAATGTCAGCAGCAGCATCCCAGCCTGTTCTCTGCCAGGAGCTGAAAGTCTGGCAGCTTCTTACTGGACTTCGTGATTCCTGGATATTTCTTCTGAAGTTTGGCATTAACTCAAGGGTGTTTCTTGGTTTAGATGTGACTGCTATCATATTTGTGGTGGCGAGCAGTAGCTACAACATGGTGATACGAGAGGACAATCAGACCAATCGGCTGCAGGAAGCACTAAACCTCTTCAAGAGTATCTGGAACAACAGGTCTGTGAGAGGCTCTTCTCCCTGAGATTGCTGGTCCTGTCTCACACTGCAGTCACCACTCGTGGATGGGCCTGCCTGGGACAAAGTTTGTTTTCTCCATAGCAGCTCCCAGAGTGCTGGGGGTTAGGTTTTACCCCAAACAAGGCTGGTAACACACTAATGCTGCTGGGCAGTGTGTGCAGGGCATCAGGGCCCTCTCTGTTCCTCACTCTGTCCCTGCAGTGAGTCCTCAGGGGTGTTGGGAGGGACACAGGTGGGCAGACCCAAACTGACCAGAGGTGTGTTCCGTGCCACATAATGTCCTGTTCTGCAGAAAGGGGGGAAAAGAGGATTTGGGGAGGTTACCCAGCTTGCTGGGTATTGTTCTGCACAATTGCCTTTGCATCACTTGTTTTGTCCTCTCCTGGCTTTTACTTACCCTTCACTAATTAAACAGTTATCATTTATATTTTATCTTGACCTCCAGATTTTTTTGCTTTCATTCTTCCTTTCCTCCTCCCCTGAGGAGGAAGGTGAGTGAGGAGCTTGGCTGCCCACCAGTGTTACCAGCACGGGGGGCTCTGTTCCTCACATCTCCCAGCGCAGTCTGGGCTGGTTCTTTGGTCACAGCCTCCACCTGTAATGTTTATTGCACTCAGATCATTGAGCTCTGCACAGCTACTAATACTGGTTGCCATATTGAGGCTGAAGTCATTAAAGCAGTGATGGAGCAGTGCTCTGGGACATGGAAATGTGGGTTTGGGTTAACAGCACCAAGTGGGGAGCACCCAAACAGCCTCAGAGTGTGCACACCTGGAATGACACCCTTAGGATTCAGGTATAAAAGGAACCTTTCCAAATCATTCCAGTGTGTCAGATGATCTTGTCTCCAGACATTTTGTGCCTTACTTTATTTTTAGTTTCTGTATGATCTGGGCTGTGCCTCCTCACAGTGTTTGGTTTCCATTTTCCACAGGTGGCTACGGACCATTTCAGTAATCCTTTTCCTGAATAAACAAGATTTGCTAGCAGAGAAAGTTTTGGCAGGGAAATCTAAAATTGAAGACTACTTTCCAGAATTTGCTCGCTACACTACACCAGATGATGGTAAGATTTTACAGTTTTGTTTGCAATTTATCATTTCCTTGTTAATCACATTCGTGAGGGTTTTGGTAACTTCAGCAAAGATTTGAAAGCTCTAAGTAATCATCAGTTTCTTTTAGCCAAATTGTAACATTGAATTGAAGGTGTTAATAATGAGAGATTCCTGCCTCTTAAACATTTAATGTGTTAATAATTTCATCATGACAAAACCCTTTTACTGTGGTGTAGATCACAGTCTGACATTTTGTCACAAATGTGTCCTAGGGACCCCCCCTAATCCTGTCTGTGGTCATTTCTCTTACCTGCCAAAATGCCTGGTACTGTGGCCATTGTAATATTCCCTTGTTCTCCTGAAATCCTGCTGGTTTAAATAATGTTATGGTTTGTCTTGTCTCACAGTCAGTTTTGCCAAGTGTATTTCTGTCATATGTGAGCAGAAAACAGAACAAGTTAAGATTTTTAGGTGCTATTACCAGCAAACACCTGTTTTAATAAGATACTTATTTTATTATTAATCAGCAACACCAGAGCCTGGTGAGGATCCCAGAGTTACAAGGGCCAAGTATTTTATTAGAGACGAGTTTCTTGTAAGTATTTCCTTTCTTTGGATATTTCTTACGTGATTTTTCTCAAACCCAAGCTCTTGCTCACCTTCTGCTATTGCAAAGTGCTGTCACTTCTTGTGCTGTTTATATTTAACATCCACATTGCATCAACCACTGTTACATTTATGAGCTTTACTGCTGTTTCTTGGCTGCTTTTTGGATATTTGTTTGTATATAATTGAATAGTAAAAGAATTGGTGAAAAATGAAGAAACCCCAAATAGAATGATGAGCGAGGTCCTGCTGTTATTAATGGGGCCAGATTTTTATTCCATGTATTATTTCTAAAGATAGAGACTAATCAAAAGATGCCTCATTTGTCAGATATTAATCTTTTTGTATTATCTTTCCCATTATTGGTCAGCTGAAGCTATAATGGATGTAGGGGTTTTTTTTAATGTTGTTACAATTAATTGTAATGATGAGCCTGGCAATCAAATTGTGGACTCATTTTAAAATGGAGCAAAACAAAATGTTGAGGGAGGCTTTCTGTAAGTGTAAAGCAGGGATAAAAGCTTTGTACAGGGAGGCAAAATCCTACCTTTTTCATGGCCAAATGGACTAGGAGCTGTGTTGCTAAATCCACCAAAGCTGCATATAAATAATGGCATTTCCTGAGTTCTCATTCCTCTGTGAAATTCCCCAGCTTGCAGTGACCATCTCACCGTGTAATTCTGATCCTTTTGAAATTGATGTTTCAGGTGAGGGAGTGAAAACTCTGTGGGCATTTTGCCACTCAGCTGCCCTTTCTGAAGACACGGGTGCCACGCGCCCCCCTCACCTCCGTTCAGCCGCGCTCTGGGGACGGGCTGGGCTTCCCCAGTGGGTTTGATTTTAACCCAGTGTCTCTCTCTTGCTTTGCACAGAGAATCAGCACAGCAAGTGGAGATGGAAGGCACTACTGCTACCCTCACTTCACGTGTGCCGTGGACACAGAGAACATCCGCAGGGTTTTCAATGACTGTCGGGACATTATTCAGCGCATGCACCTTCGCCAATACGAGTTGTTGTGATGGAGAGCACTTTTTTCTGTGTTTTGGACTCCTTATTCCTTATTAAACAAAAAAAAAAAGAAAAAAAACACCCTTGCCCACATAGGGTGGAAGAGAACTGTTTGAATCTCCCATTGATTTGCACCCCTCAACTTTTTCTCCTTGCTGGACAATAGCAGCACTTCTAAGCTTGCTTCTGTATCCCTCGGACAGTTTGAGATGGCCCCTAACACTTAAAAGGCCATTTCCATGAGGATTCCCTAACACTGTTATTAACAAAAAAGAAAGGAAAAAAAAAACCAAACCAAAACAAACAAAACAAAAAAAAAAAAGAAATAAAACCTAATTAATTAAAAGCCCTGAATGTGGAGCACCTGAAAGAATTGGGGATGAAAAAATTAAAACGTTGAAACAAAAACTGGGGGAGAGAAAACTTTAGGTAATTTAGCACTGCTGTGGGCATAATCTTATAACCCGTGATCTCCACTTTGTATCACTCACTGCATCCGAGTAACGAAGGTGCCAAGTCACAGACCAAGTTTGAAGACAGACCCTTGAGTTTGGTTCTCTGACTGTAATGTGGCTTTGGGCGGAAATACTGACAATTCTCCAACAGACCTAGACAGTGCAAAAACCAACTGCTACCTTTCAGAAGGGTATTTTTAAAACCAGTCTTGGTGGTCTAAAGACAACCATGGACATTTATGAATTGAACTGCGTATGGCCTGTGATTGCAGAAAGAGTTAACCACACACTGTTTTCAGTTTGTCCACTGATGATCCCGTCTGCTCTAAAAATCATTATCTAGACTGTAGTCCTCACAGTCTTTCCCTTCTTTTTCTTCTTCCCTTCCCTCATTTTTTATTTTACTGCTGGATTATTATTCTTGTACAGACTGTAAAATGTATTATTTTGTACAACTTTATTGAAAATAACTTGTAGAAGATCTTTGTGCCTTGATTATGGCTGTACCTGTACAATGAGCTAAGATGTAAGTATGTTTGATTGCGCTGTACAGCTTTGTCAACCCTATCTGCAGCATTAGCTCAAGGTAGGGAAAATTTATCTGTAGTTTAGTTTTTCTGGTTTATAAAAGAAGGAAAAATACTGTTTAGTAAAAAAAAAAAAAAAAGGAAAAAAAAAGAAAAAAAAAAAAAAGAAAAAAGTACAAATTGTGCAAACTTAACCACTTTAAAAGTGAGGTCTTCAACAAGTGACCAGATGTTGCAGCATCGTGCTTTTTAATTTTTAGCTTTAATTCATTTAAATCTCTATCCAAATGCAAAACATGGCTTGTTTCTACATAAAACCAAATTTTGCTACAAATTATAAATGTTAGTCTTTGGTCATTCATAGTCCTTTTTTTTTTTTGCTAAAGACAAAGAAAAAAAAAAACAAACAAAAAAAAAAAAAAGCAAACCAGAACAATAACAGACACGTAGGGCATCATGCAGGTCTGGTGACCATCTCTAGACTGGGCCAAATACCCACCAACCTCGGCTTGCGCTGCGTGGGCAACGACTACCAGAATGACAAGGTGTGCACTGCCCTTGGATTTGGCCACTGAATTCCAGTTTCAAATGACATTTTTATTTCTCTTTTAATAAAGAGATACTTTAGAACCTTTTTTGTTTTATATTAACTATATAAGTAGCTTAAAAGTGAAGATGTGTGGATTTTTTCTTAAACTTGAATAATTTATGCAAATTATATGCTTAGAACAACATGTGGTACAGTAAAAAGAAAAAAGAGCAAAAATCACTGTAGCAATAAGAGAGCATGTAATTTTAGTAACTACTACACTGCTTTATATTTTATACCTAGGTGTTTTATGTCTCTGTGAGTGTGTTACTTTTTCATGTGTCTAAACCTACGTGTACAATTTGTACAGAGTCAGAAATTACAGCTGTAATAACACATCTAGAACAGTGTTAGCCTATATTACTCAAACACCCCTGTTCCCCCTTCATTTACACCCCTAAACTGATCTGGATCTTAACTGCAGTGACTCTAAAAGGAAAAGAAACAAAAACAAACACCAAAATTCTTGCCTCTTTGCCTTTCACACTAGCTTCCCTCCACCCAAGAGACCATGTTGGCTTTCTTTTTTTGGGAAGAGATCCAGTTTAAATTCAAGCGAGGGCGTGGTCAGTGATGTCTGTGCAGCTAGATTTGCTTCAGGAATCGGATGCCTTTTCAATACTAAGAACTGCAGCTGTTCAGAATTGTGACTTTTCATTTGCTTTTGTGGCTAAAAAGTCTTAAACTGAACCCCCCAGTCCATTTTCAGTGGCGAGCAGGGCTGTGAGGCAGTCGCTGTCCCGGCGCATTCAGAATTGCTTCCAGAAGACACCGAACACTCGAAACGTTTTAGCTGTGGTTGTTACTCGCCTTTCAAGAATGATTTTTCCTGTTCACAGGTTTAGACAGTTGCCACCTGAACTTTGTAGAACTGTAGAAAACATGACTGAGAATCGGCCCCTCCAATTCAGAATGTATGCAGTGCCTGTAGGTGAAGGGCTGGCATTTCCACTAGGTAAAAACGGGACACACGTAGTGGAAAGGAAATTCATTGTGAGCCTTAATTTTAGTTACAGGAGCCAAAATCTTTATTTTAGTGCCAACCCTTATCTTTTTAAGCCTAGGAGGAGTTGGTGTGAACACCAGATTTATAAATGGAGAATACCTGTAGTGGTGTGAGGAATGTAATCTCTTGTGAGAGAAACAAAGCACCTCCATTAAAAAAAATTAACAAAATAAGCTTCTTCCTCTGATGAGGGGGACACGTAATAACAATGAGCTATATAAGACAGCAACAGTTGAAGAAACCTAAAGCTTTATATGAACAGATATGTTTAGGGGATTTTTTTTTTTTTTTCTTATGTGAGGAAAAAGGCAATTGTTTTGAATATGGTTGAGTTGCACAAGTACGGAGTGTGTGTGTGTCTTAATGTCTCAGTATTGCCTTTGTTAGTCTCTTTATTAGTTCATGCAGTTTGGTGGCCTGGTAAATGCAAGTCTTATTTTTAACAGCTTTCTTTTTCCTTTTTTTTTTTTTTTTTTTTTTTTTTTTTTTTTTTTTTTTTAATACAAAACCATAAAGCTTTAATGCTTGCTATTTAATAAGTAACTGTGTTTTCTTCTGTCTCTAATTTAGTGGCCATAATTTGCAGTTAATTGAACCATTCCAACCTAATGCTTACCCATATTTCTTAGTTTTGTTTTATTTATTTATTTGAACTTCTTGTTTTCATGATTGAGGACTGTCACTTCTGTCTCATTCATCTGTTTGGAAACTTCTGACCTTACAGCCAAAACTTAACTCATTCTACTCAGTATTCATCGTGATGCTGAAGTGTAAGATACTTGCAAATGTAAACACTACCACTTTTATTAATAAAAGCAAATACAGTGTTTTTAGGGCACATTTGCATCACTGTAGTTGAGGTTGTGTCAGTATTTCCATTGTGAACCTACAGAGGGTCTTACCTTGGCACTAAACTGCCCCAAGCTGAATCTTTGCCGTACAAGGCTTCTGCTCAAGCGTGATTTGGTGGGTTGGTTTTTCAAGTTTCCAACACAAACTCTTGTTTCTGTTTTAAGTTATACAACTGTTTTGTCGGATGGGGGTTGGTTTAAAAAGAAAATAACAACAACAACAAAAAAAAACAAAAACCAAAAGCAACAAACAAACCTGGTTCAAGATTGTTTTTGGCACTTCTGTAACTCAGAAATGATTTTGATTTTAAAACAACCTTCGGCAAGCCAGTAACCTACAATATGGTCTGATCACTTTGGGTATTTTGTAAAAATAATAATAAATTGTAGAGATGTTGTGGTTTCAAAATCAGCTACTGTGCATTTGCAGTAACTTATTTCAACCCAAGAACTTGTAGTGATTTTGTGCATCAGAGCACACATTCAGTGTGGTGCAGCAGAGTAGGGTAACTCCTAAAGGGTTTTTTTCTATTTTAATAATTTGGAGAGATAAATCCACTACAGACTAAAAAAGGATTCAGCTGCCTCTGAAAGCATCAAAAACTGCTCTCAGAGGCTGAAACTGAAACTGGAGCTCTGCAAATTAATAGGAGCAGACTTTGATGCAAAAGCCTAGGAAGGCATCCTGGATCAGCTGTCATAGGCAGGAGTCCTGAGGGCTTTTCTTCATTTATCTAAAAACTGTTTTGATTTGTGGCATCAGGGCAGGATTTAACTTGAGGGTATGCCCTAACTGCAGAGGAAGGGAAGCTAACCCTGCTCCACTGTGCTGCACAGAACTGATACCTGCAGGGTAATTTCCTTCTGCCAGTAAATCTATGCACAGAAATATACGTGTTCATGGCTTGAACTTGAGCACCTTGTGATTCCTCGTGGTGTGTTGTTCCTGTAACATGGAGGATGTTTTGTATTATTTATCTTCCAATGTCAAAAACTATGTGCCAGTAAAAACAAAAGACAAACACAGGAGGATGACCCCAGAGCTGGAGGCAGAGCCCGTGACAGCTGAGTACCAGTCCAGTGCCTTAGTGACAATGCTCTTGGTGATTGGTGCTATACAAATGTCTTAAGAGTGATAAAGTTGTCCTAAGTTATAAAATTATGTCATTCTTGTGGAAGAGAGTAAGTTCTCTTCTTTTCCCAGCTGTACCTAATGTGCTGTGTGTATTCCTAGCACTCCTAAGACCTCTTCCATGGAAGAAGATGAAAACATTCCTGCTGATTTTACTAAGCAGGAGCAGGGCCATGGATTACTATCAGTGGAAATCTCACACAGGAGCATCTCTGAGATGCACGTTGAGTTTGTACAACAGTAAAAATACTTACGAGCAAGGATCTGTTTGCAGTCCAAAACCAAACTGTGCCCTTCTTCCCCAGCTTGGTATCTCTGAAAATTCATCTGTTGGGAAAGCATCTTCCTGTTCTCTGACAAACTTTGAAGCATCTTTGTACACAAGATAAGCTACAAAGGGGATTTCTGAAGCTCTGCTGATGAAAGCCTGACACTGAAAAATCCCTCTGGTGACTGACAAGACAGATTCCAAGAGTGAGCCTATTTTAATCCTGGTCATACCCAGTTGGCTTCAGTCCCATGAGTGGATGTGTGTCAGGGTAGGAAAAACTGCTTCAGAGTTTTACTGCTAAAATTTGAGCCATGACTACTGGCTTCATAATTAATTGTTTTGATCCCTGATTCTCATTAAAAGCTCAAATTGCTTTTTACCCTGGTTACTTTCAGTGTACTGAGCTGAGCAAAATGGGTGCAGTATAAAGCACAAATCTGACCTGGAAAAGCAACATGGGAGGAGGTGGGGAGGCAAATAAGATCTCTCACTGCATTAAATGTTAAAACAAATAAGGTGGAGGGGTTCTTCTGACTTCTGTGTCCCATAAACTTAGCCTGGTTCTGTGGAAAACAGGGAATTCCCCAGGGTAACAGCAGTATTGATACCTCTTAACATGGATAACTGACCAAATATGTAATAGATAATTAAAAATCCACCAAAAAACAAAATTTACAGATTTTCCTAATTTCTTTTTCACTTAGGAAGTCTGACTCAAAATTATTGAATGACAGAACAAAATAAAACCTTTAAACATTGTCCCAGATAGGGAGAAGGATAATTTTTTGAGGGAGAAGATGCTGATATGAGGGATTTTTATGCAACATGCTTTCTAATGCTGGGGTACCAGCAGACAAATGTAAGCAAATTCAGAATTAAAATGTGAATTTATCTCTTCACTTTAATTTACCCAGTCATTTTATTGAACGAGTTGGCTAATTTATTTCTTTAATATACTACTACTCAAGTTTGGAGAAAGACAAGCCTAGGACAGAGGCAGTAATGTTGGGAATTCTCTCAGTTCTGTTTTTCTGTCATGCAAACTATTGTTCTAGGCTGTGAATTTTATGTGAATTATTAACAGTGAAGTACAGTGTTTCTATCTGTAGTTTTCTGGTATTTGATGTGACTTTGGAACTGTATCATTCTTGGAACTGAAATGCCAGAGTGAGGGCAGAGGCAGGAGCAGCTGTACCAGGGTTAGGCATTGCCATTTCAGGGGCACATTCCAGCTCTTCTCTTGCTGCATTTTCAGTTTGCTGTTGGCAGGATCAGAAGCACTTCCACAAAAAGACAAATTAGGGATTGGGTGATAGAACTGAATATTGTGGAGGAGCTCAGAGTATTAATGGAAAGTGTTTCAGACTGGTGCTGAGGTAGAGCCATGGAGCTGTGTCCTGCGGGGGTGATGGATATCTCAGTGTTTTAATCTCCGTTCTCTTGCTGTTTGAAGGCACAACACCCAAAATGAAGTCCCGGACTGTGGCAGTTTTGGTGCTGACCCTGAGTTCTGATTCTCACAGGACAAAGCTCTGCTGCAGGCGCTGGTCTGTGTAATGCAGCCTGGAAGCCCAGAGCAGCCAGGAGCAAACAGCTTTTGTGAACCTGTTTGTGATTTAAAACTGGAAACTTAGCAGCCAATTGCTCTGTCCTGCAGCATGACCCAAACCCTGCTGCCCCCGGGTTCAGCTGCTTTCTCCTGTCCTCACCCCCCTGAGCCTTGCAACAGTGTGGTTGATAAGAGAATAGAGCAGTTATGAAAGAAAGGTATGAGAGAACTTCAAAATCCATCACTTTGGACACTGGAAAAGAATTTAGGGGGAAATTCTTCACTCCCCAGGTGAGTGACCCAGTCCGGGATCCTCATGCAAATTTTCAAGGTCAGAGAGTGACTCTATCCCAAAAGACCAGAGATACCCAGTTAAGGAATTGCAAAAAGAAAGGCACTGTGCAACCATTAGAGCTGGGAGATAGTTTAGTGAAAGGTGAGCTTAACGATCAGCACGAAAATCAACTGGAACTTGCTTTGAAGCAAGAAATGTTTCCACCACGGGCTCATCTTGAGACGCCCTTGGGGCATTGGGAGGCTCCGTGTTTGAAGCAATCCTCAGTATCTAAAATACAGTTCCATCTTTTAAGTTGACATCCGAAGGACACTAGAATGGCATCACATCAGCAACCTCAAAACCACCTTGTTTTGTCTCAGAATATTCTTGGTTTCCTGGTGAAGTGTCGTGTGTTCAATGTCTGGAGTAACTGTTACCAGTCCTCGAGGTACAAACAGAAATGCTTCGTCTTGAGGCTCTGCTTGAGAAGGAAGAGCTCTTTAGCCAAAACTCATTATTAGCCTAACGATGCTGCTGTAATTTCCTACTCCATTGGAAAGTTATTACCTTATCTCTAGTTGAATGTATTGGCTGCTTTGTAAAGGGCTAACGATCACAAAAATACGAATTTATGCTAAAAGAATCTGTAGAGGGCAAGGAGCAGAGGGAATGACAGAATGCCAGGGTGGATATTTTTAAAAAAAATATATGAATAAAAGGCAAACAGTTTTGTTGGAAGTCTGCTCTTCTGTTTGGGATTTTTCTTCTATATTTTAGGAAGCAACCAAATGAAGTTGGATGAATTTTATCAGCTGTATTGCATTGAGCCCTTTAGGTAGCAAATCCTGAAGTACTGTTGTTAAATAATTTGGTCAGAAATCAAGCAAATTTTGATAGTTGGAATTGAAACTTGAGCATTTGATAACTTGTTTATTCTTCTGTTAAATAACCAAAAAAAAAAAAATAATAATTTTCCATGTTCCTGGACATCTGGCTCTTCACACATTTTCAAGAATGCCTTTAATTTGTTAAATCATGCAGCAGAGACACCAAGGCTGACCTTCATTGGATATTGACTGGGCTCCAAATTTTCTCTCTGCCTCAAAACTGATCTCAAAATTTGCTCTCTGCCTCATCAAAATCTCATTAGATAGAAATTGTCACTCAAGAATATTTTACACATGAAATGTAGTCAAATATGCATTTAGGGGAAAATTTGTTGCATTCATTTGCTGCATAATAAAACCATTCAGGGACATTCAGGTAAATCTAAGTGCTTTCAGTCATGAACATTTCACTGAAACTGTAAAACACAAATCCATATGGGGGAATGCAGTTAAACCCAAGAGACAACCAACATTGTTTCTATTCAAAATTGTCAAGGTTTAGTTAGCAAAATCAATTTCTGGTACATTTAATATTTCATCACATTTTAAGTGATAACTTAAAACTGTTTGGTTTAATCTGATTTTACTGACCTGAAGTGAGGCAAGCTTGGACATTGCAATTCTGGAAAGGGCTGTTACAAATCCCTAGTTTTCTTCTCAAGGGAAGCTGAAAGTAAATGCTTTGAGTATTGTTCATTCTTTATACATTTTTTTAAAAATCTTTTTCTGTTATTGCAATCAAAATAAAGAGATATAAATATATAAAGCCAGACAACTTCTAGTTTTAAGATTCAGGCCCTGAAATTGTACCATAAATGTCTAATACCACTATGTCTCTTAATGGCAGCTGGTGCTGGGGACTGTTCCCATTTTCTACTCAATTAAGCAGGAAGTTTTGTGGCATAATTTGTACCACTGAAGTCCCTCCCACAAGCCCAACTGTTGTCACCAGACAAAACTTTTACCTGCTCTGAAAATGTTTTTCTGAGGCTAAGAACATTTCAGGCCATAAGCTCTGGCACAGTGAAATCCTCCAGGCTGCCCAGGAGATGCCCAGCAAATTTTGGTTGTGGGAAGGAAGATTCTCCTACCTATATAAAAATTGTCATGCAAAGTGTATTTAGTTGAACTTTCTGTAAAGAGCCAGGATCTCCTCCTAAGCCTCATGAAATCCCAGACTTGTGGTTTTCCCATGCAGTTTCCTTGGAATGTTAAGTTCTGGACTCACTTTTTTGCCAGTGTGAAGTTTTCTGAACCTTCTGTTGAGGTACTGTAATGGTTACTCTGAAATCACCTCCAGAGAACTTGTCTTACACCTAATTACACTTCTTATAACTTCAGTGCAAGCTGAAAAAATAAGAAAAGGAGAGAGAGAGCTGATGGAGCACAGGGGGCATAGAGATGTTTTTGATGAGACTCTCTGAAAGTACTTTTTCTTTCTTGGTTTGGGATGGATTAAATTCAGATCTGGTGCTTTCTTAGGAAGCTCTGACTGGTTAATCACACTGTCTGTTCCGAGTTCACTATTATTTCTCACATCTATGGGATGGAAATTGCCTGCTAACGAAATGGAGATGAGTCAGAAACTTTTTCTCAAGGATATTTCCATTGGCTCCCAGCCTCAGCTTGTCACTCCACTCCCGCTTCATCCCTCGTGAAAAATGACCGGTGATTCCACAGGATGTCCCTCGCTGTCCCCCTGCCTGCAGGGGAAAACGTGGAAAACCCGGCCCTGGTGGCTCTGCTTCAATCCGGGTCGTTTATTCCGAAAAAGTCTTTTTTCCTTTCTGCTGGCAGAGCAAAAAGAGCATTATCCGGTGTGGAGCAGTGTTTCAGAAGGGCTGCTTCGCCACTGTAGGGCAGCACACGACAGCACAACTCGTCTGTATACGTTCTCTGTACTGAATTTAGAAGTGTAACAAATCCTTTGAATAGCACAGCAACCACATTTAAACATGGATTTTGCCTCTTGGAGATCCTGGAACTTATTTCTGAACAGGGGTTTTTTTAGCATTTCTTACCAAGCAATGTATGGAAGACAATGTAATTTCTTTTTACTATTTTTCAGTTAGAAACTGAATGAGAATAAAGAACCTTTTACATAATTAATCAGCGAAACTCCTGGCTGGCTTCCAAATCCCAGAGCACACCCTCGCCCTCCTCTTTCTCACAGTTAAACTCTAACACAGCGAGGAGGAACGGGAGTGGATCCGAAGGGAGACAAAGGGGCTCTGTCTCCCCATGGTCCCACGAATGCCTCTCTCCTTGCCTGAGGCCTGATTACGTGATCGGATTTCATTGCAGACATGCCCCTGTTCATCTGATTCCTTGTCGCTCCCTCCCCTGGGAGCTGTCTGTGCTCAGGGATGAGCTCAGCCAGCTCTGGGATCCTTTTGGTGTTTGGGGAGCGAATCCCGTGTCAGCCTCAGCCCCGGGGCGCGGCTCACACGCCTCTCCTCTGCCCACAGATGCCCACTTTAATGTTGCCCCCACCCTTTTTTTGGTTTCCTACTTGTCAGTTTTTCTATTCCACAGTAACGTTTCGTCATTCCTATGAACTTGCTGTTGTTCAACATCCTCCTCATGCTTCCATGGCAAGGAGGGAGGGGGGAACTGCTGCTGTCCAGCTGCAGCCGGAGGAGGATCACATCCCTTAGGGATCACATCCCTTAGGGATCACATCCCATGGAGAACACATCCCATGGAGAACACATCCCATGGAGAACACATCCCTTGGACAACACACCCCTTGGAGAACACATCCCTTGGAGAACACATCCCTTAGACAACACACCCCTTGGACAACACACCCCTTGGACAACACACCCCTTGGACAACACATCCCATGGAGAACACACCCCTTGGAGCAACATATTCCATGGAGCGACACATTCCATGGAGCAACGCATCCCTTTTCCCCTCTGCCCTTGCAGTTCCCGTCCGATTGCTGCAGCGCTGGGAGCTTTGCAGGGCGCTGGGCTCTGGCACTGCCCCGGCTCCTCGCCCCCCGCGGTCCCCGTGCCTCATCCCGCCGCTGCTCCCGCCATCCCGCCGCTGCTCCCGCCATCCCGCCGGCGCTCCCGCCATCCCGCCGGCGCTCCCGCCATCCCGGCGCACTCCCGCCATCCCGGCGTTCCCCCCGCCATCCCGGCGGCACTCCCGCCATCCCGCGCGTTCCCCCCGCCATCCCGGCGCTGCTCCCGCCATCCCGGCGGCACTCCCGCCATCCCGGCGTTCCCCCCGCCATCCCGGCGGCACTTCCGCCATCCCGGCGTTCCCCCCGCCATCCCGGCGCTGCTCCCGCCATCCCGGCGGCACTCCCGCCATCCCGGCGTTCCCCCCGCCATCCCGGCGTTCCCCCCGCCATCCCGGCGTTCCCCCCGCCATCCCGGCGCTGCTCCCGCCATCCCGCCGGCGCTCCCCCGCCATCCCGCCGGCGCTCCCGCCCCGCCTCCGCCGCCATTCCGCGGCGCCCCGCCCGTTCCGGCTCTCGGCGGGGCCCGGGCAGCCATGGAGGACGCCGATTACTTCGAGGGCAGCGCGGCCGAGTGGGGCGGCGAGGCGGACGGCGGCGCGGTGAGCGCGGCCGGGGGGAGCGCGGCCGCAGGCGTGTGCCGGAGCAGGGGCCGGGCACGGACGGGGAGCGTTCCCTGGGGCCGGAGCATCCTCCGGGAGAATCCTGGGGTTCTCCCCGGGTGGGTCCCGCTCGCCGCGGGGCTCCGGGCTGCGGCGGGCCGGGCCCGGGCCCGGGGCTCCGGGGTCAGCGCGGGGAGGCGGCGCTGGGCTCGGTGCCCTCGCCGTTAATAATCGCCGTTTGTCGGCGTGCAGGTCGCTGGCGGTGCCGAGCCGGGGTGCGTGTGCTGCTGTGGGCAAAAAGAGCCTGGATATGGGAGAGCGGGGGAACGGGACAGGGGAGGCTGACCTGGCTGTGCTTGTGAACAGCAAGATGATGAGGACGGGGAGGGAGAAGATGATGCCGAGGTCCAGCAGGAGTGCCTGAAGAAATTTTCGACGCCTGACTATATAATGGAACCGTCTATATTTAATACGTTAAAGAGGTGAGTGTGACCTGATGCGTTACAGGTGTGGCTTCGTATGGAAATGTGTGCAGACCTGTAAACGGAGCTGTTGTTTTCCCTTTAAATTTAGAGTTCGATTGGTCTTTTGGTTTTTATATGACTCAAGTAGTTGTTTTGTAATCCTTTCATCAGATATTTCCAAGCAGGAGGATCTCCAGAGAATGTTATTCAGCTCCTCTCTGAAAACTACACTGCAGTGGCACAGACTGTCAATTTGCTGGCAGAGTGGCTCATTCAGACAGGTATGATACAAGATACAGAGGAGTTTGGGTCTAAAATCTTCATTCTGTCAGAAATATCTGAAGTTGAAGCAAATTTGATCATACACAGGAAGTGGATTGTTACAAAGCTGTCATCCTTTATGTGGGTAAATCCTTTATAATAACAGGTTTATTCCGCTTGAAGAATAATGAAGCAATATGTTGATGAAATGCCAACAAACTGTGTTACAAGAGGTTTTATAGTTGAAACATCTGCAGAAGTTTTGGGTTCTTTTTAATTTCATTCAAAGGGCAAGGGTGCTGTTATATAGACAGTATAAGCAGTGTTTGCTATCTTGTAATAGAATTAATTACATAATCTGGTTATTACATTACCAGACTTATACTCTGGTTTCAGAAATGTAGAACTACTCATTGCTATTTGTGTGTTATTTTGTAGAACACTATCAAAGCTCCTGATAACCAATATTTGAGAGGATGAACTTTAGTGTGTAGCAACATGGGTAATTCCTTGTAATCCCCTTTTTGGTTAAGATACCCCTGCATTTTGCTGTGACACCAGTGACAGTCCTGGGGATGACTGGCATTGCTTTTTGTGTGTCTGATGAGGAGATCAAGAGGAAGGTTGTGACCTGCCTGAGATCCTAAACAGTTTAGCATTTAGGAAAAAAAGGTGAAAAATCTGTACCAGTGCAGCTCAGGAGCAGAACTGAGGGCTCTCCTCTCTTCTTCCCTGTGTTGATAAATTTGGGAGTAGTTTCTGTTCTCATTGGGAAACGTGGGATGCTGCTGCTGTGTTCCATTGGACTGCATTGCATCTGCCAAGTGTTTTGTTCCTTCTGTGCAGGTGTTGAGCCAATGCAAGTTCAGGAGACTGTAGAGAACCACTTGAAGAGTTTACTGATCAAGCACTTCGACCCTCGGAAGGCAGATTCCATCTTCACAGAGGAAGGAGAGGTGTGCATGGAGGCCCTGCCACTGTCTCTGTGGAGCCTCCCGAGATGCCTTCACCTGGTGCAGTGGTGAAGGGAGGGGAAATTGCATCTTCAAAGCTCTTTGGCTGAGGAACAACTGGTTTCAGAAAACCAGCTCTGTCTCACTGGAGTGTTCAGAGGTTTAGAGAACTTGGAAATTTGCAATGCATCCTCCTTTGTAATAAAGCTCTGTAGAACAACTCCCAGGACTGCTGAGAGGTAAAAGCCTTGCTTTTTATCATCCTGACAACAACATATTCTAAAATTTCTCTCTGTTGCTCTGTTCTTTTCAGACTCCAGCCTGGCTTGAGCAAATGATAGCACATACCACATGGAGAGATCTTTTTTACAAATTGGCAGAAGCCCATCCTGATTGTTTAATGCTTAATTTTACTGTGAAGGTACTATACTTAGGTATAATGAATAAGAATATCCAAAAAGGGCTAATTGTTCTGGCATCAAATATTAGTTATAGTCTTGCTTGTATCTTTTATGTATTCCTGCTAATACTAATTAGTAGAAGTACACCTTGGTGGCAGTACTTGTGCTACAGCTTGCAGTAAGTGTAATTTCCCAATTTGAAGTACTGATTTTTCAATTTTTGTTGAGGTGTGGGGTTTTTTTTTTTTTCTTGTCTGTTTGTTTTCCTTCGATTTCTGTTTAAAAATTCTGGATTTCTAGTGCAGTGGAATGTCTCAGTCAGTCTTGCGTGTTTCTCTGACAAGTAAAAAATGTTGCATTTTTTAAGTGCTCTATTACATTGTCAATTATTGTGCTTTATTTTTGCTACATCTTTATTGGTTTCCGTTTCTGTAACCACAATATAAATGTGAATTCGAGTCAGTGTATGAAGAGGTGAAACTTAGATTCTGTGTGTTCTTCTAGATTTGTTAGGATATCAGAAATATAAACGTAAATAACACAAGATTTCTGTGGTGTTTTTATTTTTATAGCTTATATCTGATGCTGGGTATCAAGGAGAAATAACCAGTGTTTCAACAGCATGTCAGCAACTGGAAGTATTTTCCAGAGTGCTGCGTACATCTCTGGCAACGATTTTAGATGGAGGAGAAGAAAACCTTGAGAAAAACCTCCCTGAGTTTGCTGTAAGTTTGGTTTTTTGGGGCTTTTTCTCCCCCTTTTTATGTGGATAAAGAAGTTCTGCTTTCCATTTAGGAGATACAGATCACTGTGGGATTGTAGCCAGTCTTGATGTCCTACAAAAGCTTAGGAAGGGAAGGTATATCTGAGTTAAAAGCCAGAAATTTATGCTTTTTGGTCATTCTGTGATGAAGAATTCCTTGGGTTGCTTATGTGACACTTCTTGTATTTATTAAATGGATTATAAAAAGGTGGGGGTAGAACTGTTGTCCTTCACAGGTACTGCAAGATCTAAAGATCAGTGTTGTCAGTCCCCTGGCAAATGAAATAATTCTCTAATAACCACATTGGTGTGACAGTTGCCATCTGAATCCACCCAGCACGTGAAACAGCACAGTGATTTTTCAGCTGGCTTTGAACTTCTCTTCATGTTTAAATACTGCAGAGAAAGTGCTGAGCATAAGTACAATGGATTTTCCTCTCAGTTTTGCCATTTGAGGAATGAAGTTCTCAATTCAGCCGTTTCTTCTTGCCTGGTGGCTGTGCTTTTCTGTATTTTCCTCTTGGCTCTTGGGGTTTTGGTGTTGTTTAGTGTTACTGTGATGCAGATAGAAACACACAGTAACACACACAACAGGTGTTCAGGTAGAGAAGAAGAAAGGAAGGAGATTCTAGTTTATTGTTGACCTCGTATATATAAGTTTCTGGACAGTGATCAGAGATTGGACAGAGAGGTTCCCACCTCTACATCTTCACTGGTCACTTGAGGAGTCCATCAGGTGATCTCTTTTACAAAGGAATGCAAACATGATTCTTGTTTATCTTACAATTCATGAGAACTGACTCCACTATACTAAAACAAATCAGAAGGCTGATTGTCAGGGACAACAGTTTAGCTGTTTGTGCTTTGGGGTTTTTCATCCTTCGCAATTTCCCTGTTTGGTTTTTCTACTTTCCCCCCCTTTTGCGCTCACAGCATCGCAATCACAGAAAGCCCCTGGGATGTTTTCCTGCTGACTGCTGAGGTCTGTGCTGTTCTTTCACAGAAGATGGTGTGCCATGGGGAGCACACATACCTCTTTGCCCAGTCCATGATGTCCATGCTGGCCCAGGAGGAGCAGGGCGGCTCGGCCGTGCGGCGCATCGCTCAGGAGGTGCAGCGCTACGCCCACGAGAAGTGAGCACCAGGCTGGGGCAACTCACCACAGGCTGTCAGCTCTGCTGCCTTCTGCTCGTCCTTCATCACCCTCAGCCTCAAAAGGAGAACCTTGAGCTGTGACAGAGCAGGTTTTGTAGAAGTTGTGGAACAGCAGAAGAGTTCGGTGTCCTGTACCAGAGACCCGAAACTGGGAAAGCAAAGACTTTTCTGTCTGTTCAGAAATAATCTATTTTTATTTTTCTATTAACTCGTTGGAAATAAACAAGGCAGACACAGGCCTATTTCTGTAATTACCCTAAGGCATTACATCCCAGAGAATGTGCCCTGTTGACTCAGTGAGATTTCACCTGGGATGTCTGAATTAAGAAGATAAGTCACTGTGTGTGTTTGCTCTTCCTGCAGAGGCCACGATGCCAGTCAGATCACCTTAGCACTGGGCACTGCAGCCTCCTACCCCCGAGCTTGCCAGGCTCTGGGGGCAATGCTGTCCAAAGGAGCTCTGAACCCAGCAGATATCACTGTCCTCTTCAAAATGTTTACAAGCATGGACCCACCTCCAGTAGAACTGGTCAGTATTTACCAGTTTGTAACCTCTGAAACTTAATTTCTGTTACAGTAGCACTTGGAAATGGGGTGCCTTGTGCTAAGTGTTGTATGGACACAAAATTTAAATTAGCACTCCCTCATCCCCCTGTAATTTTAAGGCATGTCTGAAAGTGAAGCTGCTACTTGCATTCTGGTTTGCATTAGCCTCGTGGTGCTTTTGTTGGGGTTTTTTAATCGTTCCAAGTTGTGTTTTTACATACAACTAAATCAAAGAATTTTTCCATAGGAAATAAAGGTGGCAAGGAATTAATTCGTTAAACAAAGAAAAAAAAAATTCAGGGAAAGGAAATCCCTGCCCAATTTAGCAGTTTGTTATAAGCAGGACTAAATGATACATTTCACATTTAACACTGCATTGTTCTAACAAGGGTTTTGGTAAGAAAAGGCAAGGTTTTGATACTTTAGCAATATGGTCTGTAACTGATTCCTTTTTTTTTTTTGTTTTCTCCTTATTTCCTTCAAAAGTCTGTGTCTCTTCAGAAAACTGTTTAATGAACTCTTAAAATGAAAATGTGTTATCTTATTCTGTGCAAGGTATATGAGATGCAAAGACTCCATTCTTAGTCACCTCTCTGGATTCTCAGGCTCTGATAAAATGTTCTTTCTCTTCACAGATTCGAGTGCCTGCATTTCTGGATCTCTTCATGCAGTCCTTGTTTAAACCAGGTGCTAAGATCAACCAGGACCACAAACATAAATATATCCACATACTGGCATATGCAGCTAGTGTTGTAGAGATGTGGAAAAAGGTAATGTCACTTCTGTGAATAATACTATTTTTACTTACAGCAGCCTGCCTGTGCTGAAGAAAATGTACGGTTGTGAAGTTGCTCAGTTTAAAATAATATATTATTTATATATATTATATATATATAGCTATTATATATATATATAGCTATTATATAGCTTAGTTTACTAATTTTAATATGAAGTGCTTCTGCCTTCAGCTGAGGTGATTAAAAAGCATAGATCCTGATGATCAAACAGAAGTCTGAGTGCACCGAGAATTAAATAAAACAAACATCCTTGTACTTCAGCTCACTCATAATTAATTCTTCTGAAACTTGCACGTGAGTCTGAATCTTGAGACACAGAATGCAATCCTAGGCTTATTGCAGGTTACAGCTCCTTTCCTTAAATAGCCACAGACGTTTTGCATTCCAGCTTTGCAATACTTTTGCAGAACAAGAGAGTCAGCATCAACAAGGATGAACTCAAGTCGACCTCAAAAGCCATTGAGACTGTTCACAATCTGTGTTGCAATGAGAACAAAGGGGCATCAGAGCTGGTTGCAGAACTGAGCACTCTCTATCAGTGCATCAGGTGAGCAGAGAGGCTGGGAATGTCTCATGAGCACATAAATCCTGTTTTTCACACACACCTTGTCCTCCTTGGGTGGCAGAACATGCTTTTTTTCTCTGCCACTGGGAAATGATGGCAGATTACTTTGGGTTTCTAATAAAACTTCCATTGTTTTTCCTGCTGCTGTGCTAAAGTGATGTCTCTCTGTAGGTTCCCTGTGGTGGCCATGGGTGTGTTGAAGTGGGTGGATTGGACAGTGTCAGAGCCACGGTACTTCCAGCTGCAGACTGATCACACCCCAGTTCACCTGGCACTGCTGGATGAGGTAAGAGTGTCTGTAAAGCTTTGCTGGAGAGCAGGAACAGTGCTGGTTCTTGGGTAACACTGAGTGCCTGTCATTTGCAGTCAGGCAGGAAATATGCAGAGATGAATCTATTCAGAGTAAATTGTTTGGTTTTGTCAGCTCAGCATTATTTATGCCAGGAAAACTTGGGCATCATAGAAGGAAATTATGGAATGCTTTTCTAAATGAGTTTCTGTCTGGCACTGAACATCAGTGTAAACTTGTCTGGTCCATTGTGTTTTAAGTTGCAGTTCTGAGGATCTCACTTTGCTGTGTTTGCAGATCAGTACCTGCCATCAGCTCCTTCATCCCCAAGTTCTGCAACTTCTTGTCAAGCTCTTTGAAACAGAACACTCTCAGCTGGATGTGATGGAGCAGGTGATACTCAGAGGATTCAGTGGGTTTTGTTACTTCACATTAGTCACTCAGCCAGTTCAACAGCATTTGCTCTCACAGCTGGGTTAATTTAGAAGTGGATAAAATGTAGTATAGCAATATTGAAAGAATAAATTTTGCACAGTCTGAGAGCAAGTTCTAATGTGTTGGCTCTTCCCTGGCTTCCCCCTCAGCTGGAGCTGAAGAAGACTCTGCTGGACAGGATGGTTCACTTGCTGAGCCGAGGGTACGTCCTGCCTGTGGTCAGCTACATCCGCAAGTGCCTGGAGAAGCTGGACACAGACATCTCCCTCATCAGATACTTTGTGACAGAGGTCAGCAGCTAGAACTGTTCACTGAAGTCTAGAGAGAAAGTTTCAAATCAGCTGCATGTGTTTTGGCTATTCAGAATAACTTCAGGTCAGATTCTGAGCAATGTCTCAGTGTTCACCAGGAGGTGACTTGGTCCTACTGATCCTGACTTCTAGAAGTAATAAGGAACTCAGTAGAGAACCCTGAGAATCCATAATTATTTGCACTCGAGAGCCCTTGTTCTCCATACAACTACTTGTATGTTTCCAAAACTGGTATGTGAATTAAATACTGTCCTTCCTCTGGCCCCTGTAAGGGCAAGAATCATCAGTTTTTTGTCTGCTGTTTCAGGTGCTCGATGTGATTGCTCCTCCATATACCTCAGACTTTGTACAGCTTTTTCTTCCAATCTTGGAGAATGAAAGTATTGCAGGTACTATAAAAACAGAAGGTGAACATGATCCTGTCACAGAGTTCATAGGTAAGTCACGTTTATTCCTTGCATACCTGCTTCCACTTGTGTCTGCTACAACTTGCAAATAATGTTTAGGAGGGAGATTGCTAAAAAATAGGAATGCCTGCCAGCTGTTTTCACAGACCACTTCCCTTTTAGGGGCCTGTGTTTAGCAATTCTCTTGTAATCAAGAATCTGTGGGTAGTAGTGAGGAAAGTGAAAGTAAACACTGCTTTTTGGGAACTAACACTGCAGCAAAGAAAGGAGAGGAAGGAAAGTTGTCTGTCATAATATTATACTTAATCCTAAACCAAAAACAGCTGTCCAGACCCTAAAATCCTAATTCTTTACATAATGCAGAAATCCATATGCAAATATATAAATCAGAGAATCATAGCAATGTACTGAACAGTGTCTTCTTTTTTTTTTTTTCTCTTAAGCTCATTGCAAATCTAACTTTATTATGATGAACTAAGCAGTGGAAAACACCAAGAATGGAGCCAGAGCTCATGATCACTGCTTTGCCATGCTCTCCACCAGTGAAGTTCTATAAATGGGCAATGCAGCAGCAAAAAGAAACCCCAAGAAAACAGCAAACCTAAAACGAGGAGGAAAAGGCTGAAGGGCATTTGCTTGACTTGCATGGTGACCTTGAAATCCTTATCAGAGGAGTGTTTGTTTTATATCAGAGAACTGTTATTGTCATTTGGAAAATGGAATGATACCAAAGGATTTTCTGTTACACAAGTCAGTATAAATCAGTGTTCTGAAGAGGATGAATAGCAAGGAACAGATTTATTTAAAAGAATGTTATTTTGATTACTTGCAGCATTTGTTACCGATTCTTTGTGTAATAAATAAAATCTGAAGAACAGGTAAGGAAATTCCTACTAAAAACACTGCAGATAGTTCTCTGGAGAGGTCTTGAGTGCTCTAGGCTTTGATGTTGCAAGCTGTAAAAAACAGGAACTTGTGGGATTTGCTCTGTGCTGCAGAGAAGCCCTAATGTCTGTTCCTCCCCTTTGCATTATGTATATTAGAATTTTAAATAACCTACATGAAAACAAAAAACCTGTTTTGTGTAACACAAGAGGAGTTGTAACAGTCTAGGCTAGTTTTTTTACTAAGAGATGAATTCTCTGTGAGTGTGTTGCCTTTCAGAATCTATTTTTTGCTAAATAGATGCATCAGATGTTACTGGTAAGTTTCATTACCGTGTCATTATTGTCCCAAAATATGAATGTGTGCTGAAATTCCATCACTGTGTTGTGGCTTTGTTTTTATACTTATAAATACTCTGGCATCGGCCAGGACAAACAGTGGGAGATACACCCAACAATATAACTTACCTTTAAATAAAGGTGTTTGTTCTTTGCCAGATGCCTTCAGTTTCATTAAAATTACTCATTCTGTTCCTCTTTACACCCCTCACTTTTAAACAAACAGTACTTTTCTTGAACAAACAAGCACATTTTGCTTTTCCAAGCACATCTATTTTCTGAAGAACCTGCCTTCTAAAAGACACTGAAACTGGAAGCTGGATGTAAATTTAAAAAGGAAAGCACCTGGAAAGGGCCAAAGTTGCTTCTGTAGAGGCTGTTTTGAACTTCCTTGCTTATCTTTGAATAGAAGCTTTACTATTACTCCAGCTCTCACCCTTTAAAACTTGCATGAGACCTAGTTTTGATAATTTAAGTAAATTGTAGAATTAACAACAGAAATTATTCACCCTAAGAGAATCAATTTAGGATACAGCCCTGTAGCAGCTCTTGGTGATAATCAAGAGCAGTTTGCTCTGTGTCCACTGCAGCCTTGCCAGCAGTTTAAAACTAGGTTTATTTTTACTTTCAGCTTGGTAACAGTTCCTCTGCACTGATCCCTGTAGATGATCTTTAACTTGTTAAACCCTTTGTGATGCTGTGATCAGTGCTGTTCATACCCAGCTGCTGTTCCATCCTTGCTGTATGAACTTGTCCATCAGGCCTCTGACAAGAAGAGCAGGGAAAGCAGCACCAGCCAGGTGGAGACAACCACACACCTGTATCAATAAGCTCTTGCAATAAATACCCAGTCATGTAAGAGAAAAAGTCTGTTTATTAAATGCAGTTAGCAATGCCAGGTAGTAACATTTGATATGGCACTGATTTGTCATATTAGTGAGGAGTTCTGGGTTATGGCAATTTACGTTTTGCCTCTTTAGGAGAAAAAGGGCACAGTCACATATTAAAGGAAGAAATTTGAGCAAAGACAACACTAATTAAGTAGGAAGTGTTTAGACTGTCTTTTGGTCAAAGTAATTCCCATTATATCATTTTGGTAGATAAAAGCAACCTCATTGTTTGAAGCTTCCAACACCACTGTTTCACCAGGAGGTCAAGGAAGCAGGATTTAATATATTGGATTTATCATGTCCAGACTTATCAGGGCCTTTGCATTATTGCAACATATTTGGTCAGTACTGTCACAGAATTTAAAAGCAGCTCTAGACCCAAATATTGAGTATACTTTCCCCATACATCTACATGATTTGTAATTAAAAAAATAGATATTTACATGTACAGGCTCTGTGATTCAGTCAGTGTGATTTTAATACTGTGCATCAAGGTAGACAACTCCTTCATGGGTGAATTACTTCAAGATGTAAATACCATTAGGGCAGTTCTGTATTTTTTGTGTGTTGCATATCTGGGCTAATTTTGCAGAAGTGCCTGAGGGTGTTGAACTGTGGAAGAGTGTTAGGCTATTATTCTTTAAACAAAAGGAGGTTGTGCTGGGCAGCTTCCAAAGTACTTAAACAAAAAGCTATACCATGTAGACTCAAGGCAGTATAGGATCTCCATAGGCACAGTCCTCTTCAATAGCCAGATTGTAGTCTGCTCCTCTTCCACCCTTATAGGCACTGGTCACAATCCTCAGCCACCCTCTTTCACCCTGTAAAGGATTTAATTTGCATTGTAAATTAGGAAACACAGCTGTAGAAATTGTGTTTTGGTGAGTCTGTTCTGTGCTGATCAATATGAGTGCCTTCAGTGAATGGAGGAATTCACTCAGGCTGAAGTGCAGCCCTGGAGCCATGGGGCAACCTGCTTTGGTGAATTTACATCCCACTCACCCAGCCCAGGTACATGACTGGATTTTTGCCTACAACTAACAGCAATTTCCAGTTGCCCATAACAGGAGCTGCATGTCCCTGAAAGGCAGAATTTGGGGCAGAGCTGCCATGACTCGAGCAGCCTCAGCCAAAGGTCCTTGTCTTCAGACTGGCTGGGTGTCATGTTTAAACTGTAAGTCTAGTTCAAAGAAAGTTCCAGTTTTATATCCACAGGCTGTAGTTCTGCAAGTGACAAACCCCACCCTCCCTCCAAAGCCAGAAGTGTGTTGCCATGTCTCCTTACCCAGGGCTCACCCCAGGAGTTACGAACTATCCAATATTCTGTCCCATTTTCCACTCCCCAGCCAGCCACAGACACGATGTGGTTCACTGTAGGTGAGGTGTTGTACTCTGTGTACAGCCCCCCTGTGTAGGCATCCAGCTTCTCAGTAGCCATTATGCCACAGCTGTAAGAAAACAGAGGCAGAAGGTTTCACACAAGGGGATCAGGGCAGGGACCTGGCTAAAAACCAACTGGTTTTCTTGCATTTTGAATTCTGATCTCAGTTTATATACAAAGTAAAGTCTGCATGCTAGTGCAGCAGCTGCTAGCTGCTGTGCTAGAGTGAAAATGTACACTGAGTTTTGTGTATCTTTTTTTTTTTTTACCTAATTGGTCCATTAGTGTAGATTTCTGCCATCATTTTTTCTCTTCCACTGACAGACCCATAGTCAGCAACTTTCCAGAGAGTGTAGTTCTTGATCACGTGGCATTCTCCAAAAGTGACACAAGTTCCACACTGGTTGAACTTCTTACACTCTGTAAAACAGAGGTGAGATTACCACTGGAGGTGGTAAACTTCAAGTGAAGTGATTTTAAGACACTGACCTTTTGTAATTTAATTGAGGCAGATGTTAATAACTTTAGAGTAATTATTAATACATGTTCTCTCTGGTGAACTCAATTATTTTCTGGAAACCACATTTAAAGTCCCTATTATCACCACTTACTGTTTTTAACTTCACAGGTATAAATACCTGTTGAGGACACAGAGAAACCACTCCAGTCATACATGACTGGCCAAAGGTTAAATTGCTCCTTTGTTCAGCTTGAGGTGACACTTGTAAATAGTTTAGTACATTAGAGATTGTGTGTCACAGATTTAAGAGATTAAGTTGAAACAATTCAGCTGTGCAGACTTGCCTGAGCACGATTGACACTGTCTGTCTGGAGCAGCAGACACACACAGAAACCTGCACAGAAAACCTGTTGTGTCAGTCAAACAGCAGGCACCAGTACTCTGAAAACCCAATAATTTTTTTTTTAAATACACTAAGATCTGCTAAACCTGGGGAGAAACCCTGCAGCAAAGCAGAGACATCCTACTTTGATCCTTGGCTTGGTAGTTGTTGCAGGTCTCGTCGGGGATGCCGTGGTCGTGGGCGTACAGCCAGACCCCCGAGTGGTCGCCGCCCTCGCAGGAGCCCGCGTTGGCACAGTCGATGACATTCTGCACAGACAGGTAGGCAGAAGGCCAGGCACCCTTCCTCTTGATGTTGATTCGGTCTGGGAGGATATGAAACGGGGGTTTGCTACTGGAATGCGTGGGTGGCTACACACTGCGACTGGTTTGGAAACTGTCTGCTCTTCATTGAACCTGTAACTGTTTGCAGACAGCAGCACTTGTGGTTGGAAAAGCCTCTACTGTCTGCAGTGAGGAGCACAGCATGACCTAATTCAAACCAGAGGCTGAGTTATTTGTGGGTTTCCATTAGGAGGTTTTCTTTCCATTAAAAACTCAGCAAAAACAGGGAGATGAATAAGATCTGTCTAAAGCCTTGAAGAGCCCCAGACCTCTTTTAATTCAAGCCACAGCTTCTGAAAACTTCCAGATCTGTTTCCTGACTTTGACAGCAAAGAGTTTTCAAATAGACATCATAAAAACAGCTCTGACCAGCATCTTTTACAGGAGTAGAGATTTATGTATAAGCCCATGCATAAACATAAGCCCATGGAGCCCGAGCTGCTGGCTCTGTGACAGTCTTAATGCAGGAGAAAGCTTTCAGAGTTACCTCCTTGCTCTTACACCAGCATCTCACTGTTATCCTGCCATCTCAGACAGGCACCACCACCCTGCTGCCTTATTTTATCAGAAACAAGAAGCTTACTTGGCGGAAAAGCTTCCTGACAGTATTTATAAACTGCTTCTCTGCACTAACAGTCTTAACTGATGCCACTATAGTACTTTAAATCCTATTAGTACCAACAACATTCAAATCTACTTGACAGAACAGGGAGCTATCATCCCAGCTTAATTTTCCTGCAAGTTGCTGTGTTTTCCCTATCCCAGTACTTCATCCTGGCAGGTCGTACATGTCCATGTGTGCTGCATGATTCCTGCTGTCTGCTCACACCTGCCTTGTCTTCCCCCTCCTCCCACTTTCCTCTATTTCTCCTTCACAGATAATTTTCCTATAGCTTCCCTGTGCAAGCAGTGCTTCTCCAGCTCGTAACTGTTGTGTGCAAATCATGTATTCTCTCTAGACCACTACTTCTCCACCTGTAGCAAACCACTACTTCCCCTAGACTAAGAAAAAGGCTGCTAGGAAGATTCCTGCTGAAATCAGATTTGTGTATCTGCTGTGGTGCTCAGTTCATTTGAATACCAGGGCTCCTGTAGCAAATTCCCCACAAGAGGCAACTTCTTTCATGTCCTCATTCCCAGCACAGCTGCAGAGCCCCTGCTGTAGTGCTGCAGGCTGAGGAACCAGAAGGGGAAGGAGACCTGACAACTCTTTTCCATCTGCTGCCATCACCACACCTCTGAGGGGAACCCCAGCTCTTACCCCAGGACCTAAAGAGCGGTTTGGGAGGAGCTATGGCCACATTCCTTCTGCAAACAGGTTTTTAACCACACACCAGCATTCCCCCCGTGCTGCCTTTGGATAAGGTGGACACAGCCCCACTCTGGTTGCTTTTCCTATTGAAACCAACCCTCCTTGCCTTCAGCTTGGACATTCCCACTGTTCTCGTGTATTCACAGACATCTCAGCCTCGGTTTTGCTGTGTTAGTCACTGCAGTGATTTAGCACCTTATACCAGCTCAGTATTATTATTCAGTCAGTAACCTGAAGCTAAATTTCCTTTGCTTCCCAAAAACTACCGATTCCAGCGGGGAGCCAGCCCGGCAGCCGAGCCCGAGCGTACCTGCCAAGGCGCTGGTGCTGCCGTGGGCCCAGCAGGACCCGCAGTACTGGGGGATGTGCTGGTTCCGAGTGGTGCTGGCGTAGTTCACCCCATTCACGTTCCTCCAGTCCCAGCTCTGCGGCAGCGCCGACACGTCCAGGTACTCGTGCGGGCGGGGGTAGGTCCTGCGGGGGGACGGGACGAGCGGGGAGCGGCGGCATGCCCCGGCAGGACGGGCGGGTGTCATTGGGGGTTTTTTAAAAACCGCGGATTTCACCGAGTTTCGTAACGAGGCCGCCAGTGTCCGGCGGGGACACGTGAGCGCGGCGTGACCGCCCGGGCCTGGTGACCGCCCGGAGCCCGCACGGCCCCGGACCCACCGGACCGGCCCGGCACGGCCCCGGACCCGACCGGGACCGGCCCCGGACCCCCCCCTGGACCCACCCGAACCGGCCCCGGACCCACCCGAACCCCCCAGCACGGCCCCGGACCCCCCCTGGACCGGCCCCGGACCCCCCCTGGACCCTCCCGAACCGGCCCGGCACGGCCCCGAACCCACCCGGCACGGCCCCGGACTGGCCCCGAAGCCCCCGGACCGGCCCCGGATCCGGCACGGCCCCGAACCCACCCGGACAGGCCCCGAACCCACCCGAAGCCCCCCGGACCCGGCACGGCCCCGAACCCCTCCGGCACGGCCCCGAACCTCCACCTCCCGGACCGACCCCGAACGCACCCGAACCCCTCCGGACCGGCCCCGGACCCGGCAGGACCAGACCGGCCCCGAACCTCTACCCCCCCGAACCCGGCAGGGCCGGCCCGGCCCCGAACCCCCCCGGACCCCGGCTGTGCCAGCCCAGCCCTTCCCCAGCCCTTCCCCGGCGCCGCTCTCCGCCCGGGAACGCGAGCCGGCAGTGCCCCCGGCAGGGACGAGCGGCCGAACCTCACCTGAGGCCGGGCGCCTTGCGCGGGGCCGGTTTGTAGCAGTGCTGCCCGGCCCTGAAGTGGAGCCCGGCGCGGGCGGGCGGGCAGAGGCAGCCGCAGAGCAGCAGCAGGACGGGGAGGAGGGGCTGGAGCAGCGTGGCCATGCTGGCACAGCGGCAGCGCCCGGCACCCGCCCGGCCCGCCGGTTAAAGGCGGCGGAGGAGCGGAGGGACGGACAGGGCGGGGCCGGGCCGAGCTCACCTGCGGCGGGCGGGGACAGAGGGACAGCCGAGGGGACAGAGCATAGCCGGAGAGACAGGGGGACAGCCCCCGGGGACAGAGCATAGCCGAGGGGACAGAGCATAGCCGGAGAGACAGGGGGACAGCCCCGGGGACAGAGGATAGCCGGAGAGACAGGGGGACAGCCGGAGAGGACAGGGGGACACCCCGAGAGGACAGAGGGACACCCGAGAGGACAGAGGGACAGCCCCCGGGGACAGAGGGACAGCCGAGGGGACAGAGGATAGCCGGAGAGACAGGGGAACAGCCCCCGGGGACAGAGGATAGCCGAGGGGACAGAGCATAGCCGGAGAGACAGGGGGACAGCCCCCGGGGACAGAGGGACAGCCGAGGGGACAGAGGATAGCCGGAGAGGACAGGGGGACAGCCGGAGAGACAGGGTGACAGCCCCCGAGGACAGAGGGACTGCCCGAGAGGACAGAGGGACTGCCCGAGAGGACAGAGGGACATCCCCCGGGGATAGAGGGACATCCCCCGGGGACAGGGGACAGCCCGAGAGGACAGAGGGACAGCCCGAGAGGACAGAGGGACATCCCCCGGGGATAGAGGGACATCCCCCGGGGATAGAGGGACATCCCCCGGGGACAGGGGGACAGCCCGAGAGGACAGAGGGACAGCCCGAGAGGACAGGGGGACAGCCCCCGGGGCAAGGGGACAACCCGGGGGATAAAGGCACAGCCCGCGGGGACAGGGGGACAGTAACCACAGGGACAGGGGGACAGCCCCCGAAGACAGGGAGACAGCCCGGGGGACAGAGGGGCAGTTCCCGGGGACAGAGGGACATCCCGCTGGGACAGGGGGACAATAGCCGCTGGACCAGCGCACAGCCCGCGGGCTCCTCGGGCCGCTCTGTGCCGGTACCGCCTCAGGGCGTCCGATGGATCTCTTGGATCTCTAGTAAAAATGGCTTTCTAATTTTCCTGCAGGAGATTCTAGTGTCTGTGTGAGTGGATTACCAGTCTCTTTTAGCTAGAAGCTTTCATGTTTGGTAAACAGCACAGACATTTCTCCTCTCTTAGCTTCTTTTCCTTAGCTCTCAGCACTTTTTTGTACGGGGCCTGAGGTTTATTAGCTCCACACTATGAATAGAGAAACTGTGGCACAGACAAGCAATGCACTAAAAGGAACAGCAGAGCAAGAATGGAACCTGTGAGTTGAATGCAGGTTTTTTTTTTGTATCATTCTTAAGGGTGATTCAGCTTGCCCAGGTTAGTTAAGACTTGCATCAGCTCGTCCAGATCTCTCTAAAATTATCTGATGGCCTGTAGTCAGCCTTATCTCAAACTGAATAGGCTTTCCTCTCAATAACCTCCTCTGCTACTCTGAAAATCCAATTCCTCCCAAGCAAATCATTAGAAAGAGTATCCCAGAATGCCTCCATGCACATGCATATTTAGTGGGGGTAGTGTTAAAAATACATGAAAATCAAGCAAGAAAACAAAAACAACAACAAAAAGCCCAACAACCACAAAAGCCTGGTGTCTTTGTGGTCTCAGCTCAAGCCCATCAGCAGGGCTGTGGTATCTGGAGGCACTGGGCAGCCTGATAATAGCCCCTGAGGGACAGCTGCACCAGCTGTGCCCAGTGCCAGGCTGCTCTAATCTCCCCAGTGCCAAAGGTGCCTCTGAGCCGGCCCGTTCAGCACAGCCCCTCTCCCCAGAGCCTCTCTGCTAATCTGCACGGCACATGTGCCACGGCCGTGCCTGGGAAGTGTTAACAGCACTGGGGCTTCTCTGGGCTGAGCAGGGACAGCGAAGCCTGCAGAAACAGCCCCTCCTAGCCCGGGGCTGGGCTGCAGTCAGACTTAGAGGGTCACAGGAGTGCAGATGGGGAGGAGAGGGACAAACCCACATCTGCTTCACAAAGCAGCTCAGCTACCTGGTGTCGTGTGCCAGAATTTTTAAGATTCTATGAGGAAGTGCTTCAGAGGAGGCACATAATTCTAGGGAGGTATTTTCAGCAAGAGGAAAAACTCTTTCTGAGTGATTGCATGTTTATTTCACTTCCCTTTTCCCCCTTTCCTTGTGAGATGTGCTCAGTGAATATATTTATTGCTGAAATTATTTTGTCAAATTATTTTGGACAGTAAATTAGCACCTTCAGCCTCTTCCTAAGCTGTGTCTATTGTGAATACATTGAATATTTTAAATAGCATTTATTTAGTATTTATTATTGACATGTGTCAAGGCAGCTCCCATTCAGAGTGCAGCAGCTGAAAACACAACTCAAATCTGCATTACTGCTCCTAGCTAAGGATGGTTGGAGAAAACAAATATGAAATGTGCATAAATTAACTGAGATTTTTCTTTCAAAGTAGATGTCCAAATAACCTTTTCGGAATTTTCTTAGGGAATTGTAGAAGATATCCAAAGCCTTTGTGGGAAATATTGACAATGTGGCAATGGAACAGAAATTTTTGCATGTCTTGCTGGGTAAACTGAATGGCTTAGAGAATGCTTATCTTTTGGAAAATGGTAAGATTATTTTGTTTTAAGGAAACAAAATGAATCTACCTGAATTTAAAGTCTTCCTTTCCTTGCTCCCTATTCAGTTTGCTCCTAGCATAGCAGAGGATAGAGAATGTTTGCTCTCTCTTTTTTTACAATACGCTTCTGGTGCTGGGCTCTGTGTTAGGAGCAGTTGTCTGTTCCTTCATTGGCTGGGGGGAGAAGTGGAAGTCATCAAGTGGAGGGGAAGCCTGGAATAAGCTGATTTTTCTTCTGGAACCACATGGAAGCCCAGAAATCCCTTATCTCTAGCAACCCATACAGTGGTAGAGTAGTTACATTCAGTGAGTCAAGCCCTTCCACTGTCACCATTTTATGCTAAATAGTTTAAGGTGCTTTCCTAATTATAATTAGGAATTGTATTTCCTAATTATAGTTCCTTTCCCCATCCTTAAAAGGAACACATGCAAGGCAGTGACAGTCATTTGACATGTAATGAAACTGCTCTAGGCTCCCAGAAGTCATTTTATCCTGGGTTTCTGCTGCTCAGTGATACTGGTCCTGGTTATCAGCAGCCAAACATGACTGTGCTGTGTTTTGTTCTGCCTCCCATGGTTTCCTTTAGCACAGGGAGATGTTTCACTCAGTGAATGTTACAGCTCACTTCAGGGAACTTCAGTGAAATGGAGTTTTCATCTCTAGCATTTTCCTGGAAAGTTCTGAAGTACATCTGAGATATAAGAAATTAAGAATTATTAGAAATGCTGTATTTCTTAATGTCAGGAAATGAAGAGAGAGAGAGGGGAAGAGAGAAAGAGCATCTGTGCAAGTTAGTCACAAGTTAATTCAAGTTTCAGCTAAAAATGATGTATCCTTTAAAATATTTAAGGACTATACATCACTGAGAGTAGTGTTATTTTTATGTTTTACAAAGTATTTTTTGTTACTGCTCCTGTTCCTCTCCTTCATGCAGTCAAACATCAGGAATGATGCTTGTTGGTGAACTGGAGTTTGCCTTGCAATGAACAGAATGTTGTGATTATAGAAAGCTCCTGCTCACAAGTTGTTACCATTTTTTTTATGGGTGTTCTCCTCTATGACTCATATGATGCTAAAATTTAAATTACGTGGCAGAAGCACATGTGCTTAATAAATTAAGATCACTCACTTTGGGCTATAATCTCTACATATGCACATATATTTGTATATATATTACATCTAATATAAAATAACGAAACACAAACAGAATATGCACATCTCTTCATGCGTGGTGCCCAGGGAATGGGCAGGGCTCCATGTGACCATGCTGCTTTCCAAGGCACTCCGTGGTGCACCTGTGCTCTTGTACCCAGGCAGGAAAAGGCCCTTGGCTCCTGGTGCAGTGCCTGGGGCTGGCTACTCCCCTGGCTGGCTGAGTGACAGCCCCTGGGGTATAAAAGGGCCCCTGGGGCCGGGCTGTGCTGGCTGTAGCTGATAGAGCAGCAGGCACAGGGCTTCTGCAGGGGAGCTGGAGAGCCTGGGAGAGCTGGTAGCCACCGACAGGTCCGAGCCACACAAAATGCGTGAAATCGTGCACCTGCAGATTGGCCAGTGTGGGAACCAGATTGGATCCAAGGTGAGCTCTCTTTTCAACACAGATCATTAGGAGGGCAGCAGAGGGAGCAGGGCTCACATCGACAATGGATGGGGATTTTGGGGTGGGCAGTTACCTCGCTAACGCAGTGGTGGGAAGCATGGCACGTTAGCAGGCAACATGAGTATTTTTATATGGAAGGTAAAAGCTGGATTTGCTCCTCATGCAAAGTTTAATGTTCATTTGCAATAACCGTGGCCCAGTGATTACAAGTGCACCACAGCATTCCTGCTGGGACTCCTATTCCCAGGGGGATCTCCTATACTCTGCAAGATACTGGGGCAAGTGACGGAGCCAGTAATTCCAGGGTTGTGAAGTTATGTTGCTGGTACTTCAGTTCAGCCATGCAGCAGCAGCTCTGCCACATTTTATTCTTAATTATCACAGAATCATACAATAGTTTGGGTCAGAAGGGGTCTTAAAGATTGTATGGGATTATATTAATCAAGAGCATAACCTGTGTTAGAGTGTAGAATGACACAAAATGTCACTGGCCTCCTGTGAGAGACAGATATCACCAGGAGTATTTTTGTGTAGCTCAAACACTGTCATGCTGTGACATAAGGAGCAGTCACTATTGCTGACTTTCTGGGCTAGGAGCAAAAAAACACCTCAATTACTATAATTACTATGCTGTGTGATGTCTATCTTTTTTTTTTTTTTTTTTTTTTTTTTTTTTTTTTTTTTTTTTAATTGATAAGTAGGAAGTTGTCCAAAGATTATCTGTTTTGGGCTGGGAGGTCTTTTAAGACATGGGATAGTTGGGGCATTGTTCTGTTCTTCCTCCTTTCTCCCACACCTAACCTTGGTTCCTTTTAATGGAACATGAAGCATGGAACATGCACCTGCTGGCAGTGGTGTATTTGTACACTCAAAATTGGATGGATGCTAACCCAGGAGACCTTTAATATGAGAATAGCCTGGTCATTACAGTGGGTGGGTGTGTCTGCATGAACACTGCTGTGGCTGCTGCCCAGATAAGAGCCCAGCACAAGAGCACATCCATGTGAGTGTCAAGATAGGACGTTTAGGACCAGCAGCTGTTTGTGGAAAGCCTTGCTTATGTTCGAATTTGCCAGTGCCAGCTTTGTTGTGCCATGGTCCCACTTGTGCTTGACAGGACTCAAAGCAACTCTCCCTAATCCACACCCTCACAACCTTTTTGTTAAGCTCATACCAAGCAGTAACTGTTATTTAAACCTTTAAACTAATGTGAATTTTCTTTAACTATAAAGAGAACAAATTGAGGCCCTCCACCTATTAGTGCATGGGTTATAGCCAAGCAGCATAAAGTCTGCTAAACTTTTCCCTCAGATTTATTTGGGAGGGGTAGAGAAGGATCCCTGTGCTGATCTGGTAAGTAAATGGCAAAGCATCCCCTGCTTCAGGCACAGTTTCCAGAGCTGGTGCTGAACATGTGCTGAAAATAAATAAATCATTCTCAGTGTGTTGTACCTCTTTCCTTTTGCAGTTCTGGGAGGTGCTTGGCGAGGAACATGGGATTGACATCACTGGGAACTACCGTGGGGATTCACCACTGCAGCTGGAGCGAATTAATGTGTACTTCAATGAGGCTTATTGTAAGTGCTCAGCAGAGCCAACAGGGAGGGTAAAAGAAGCCATCAAAAAACCCACAAAAAGCCTAAACCCCTCTAGGTGGATTGGACTTTCCAGAGTGTCTTGTAAGCCTGTTTCTTTGACCCCTAGCAGTAATTATGTGCATTCATTTTGTTTTGTTCCAGCCCATAAATACGTGCCCCGTTCCATCCTGGTGGACCTGGAGCCTGGGACCATGGACAGTGTCCGCTCCAGCAAAATCGGGCCCCTCTTTCGACCTGACAACTTCATCCACGGTATGTACAGCACACTGCCAGCAAACTGACTGCAGACAACTGTCCCGAAAGGGCCTTGGAAGTCCTTTCAAAATTCTCCAGTTAAATTTGTGGCTGTTTTTTCTGTAATTCTGTTCACAGGTAATTCAGGTGCTGGCAACAACTGGGCCAAGGGCCACTACACGGAAGGTGCTGAACTGATTGAAAATGTCATGGATGTGGTCAGGAACGAGTGTGAGAGCTGTGACTGCCTTCAGGGATTCCAGCTCATCCATTCCCTCGGCGGTGGCACAGGCTCAGGCATGGGGACACTCCTCATCAACAAGATCAGAGAGGAATACCCCGACAGGATCATGAACACCTTCAGCGTCGTGCCCTCCCCCAAGGTATCCGACACGGTGGTGGAGCCCTATAACGCCATCCTCTCCATCCACCAGCTGATAGAGAACACGGATGAGACCTTCTGCATTGACAACGAAGCTCTGTACGATATATGCTTCAGGACATTAAAGCTCACCAATCCCACCTACGGGGACCTCAACCACTTGGTGTCCCTAACGATGAGCGGCGTCACCACGTCGCTGCGTTTCCCGGGCCAGCTGAACGCGGATCTGCGCAAGCTGGCCGTGAACATGGTGCCCTTTCCTCGCCTGCACTTCTTCATGCCCGGCTTTGCCCCGCTGACAGCTCGGGGCAGCCAGCAGTACCGGGCCCTGACCGTGCCAGAGCTCACCCAGCAGATGTTCGACGCCCGCAACATGATGGCCGCCTGCGACCCCCGCCGCGGGCGCTACCTCACCGTCGCCTGCATCTTCAGGGGCAGGATGTCCACCAGGGAGGTGGACGAGCAGCTGCTGTCTGTCCAGACCAAGAACAGCTCCTACTTTGTGGAGTGGATCCCTAACAACGTGAAAGTGGCCGTGTGCGACATCCCGCCGCGAGGGCTGAAGATGGCAGCCACGTTTATTGGCAATAACACGGCCATCCAGGAGCTCTTCATCAGGGTGTCCGAACAGTTCTCGGCCATGTTCAGGAGGAAAGCGTTCCTCCACTGGTACACGGGGGAAGGCATGGATGAGATGGAGTTTTCTGAAGCAGAAGGTAACACCAATGACCTCGTGTCCGAGTACCAGCAGTACCAGGATGCCACTGCAGACGTGGAGGAATTTGAAGAGGTAGAAGTGGAAGCAGAAGCCAAACCAGAAAAGGAAGCAGAGTAAAAAGTATCAAAACATTCTCTGAATGAGCCTGTTCACATTTACTAAAGACAAAGCAATAGCCATCATCTGCACACCCAAGATAACATGTTTCTTTAGAACTTTTCCTCTGCATCAGGTTAAGTATATCTGACATTACAACACAGTGCTTTTGAAATTAATGGCAGCTCTGCTTTACTGTCTTAAACAACTGTTGACACTGAATCCCTCCCAAAACCCATCCACTATGAAGACATGTTATCTCCTACCAGTCCTTCCTGTAAATGGATTCACTCTTAGAATATAATCACCAGATACTGAATGTACTATACAGCCTCTGTGCCTGTGTATATAGACCAGGATCATAAGCAATAGCAAAATATGCTGTCAGCTCATCACATTTATTTATTCTCAGGTAAACACAGTCCCTGCTGATTGTGAACTTGTTACTGTTTTAGGAACATGTGCACATCTCCGAGGCCTCCAAAGGCTGTGATTCTTTTATCACTCCACAGACTGATGTACATCTGCAGCAATAACAGGGGCAAATGACTGAATATGCACATTCTTATTTTATAAGTACTCTAATTGTTCTCTCTCATTGCTGGCTTATATTATTGCAGAGCTTGTTTTCATTATCATGGTGTGGTTTGTTTCTATTTCTAGCTACAGGTTGAGTTACATTAGCACACTAAGTTGTGACATTGTATAAAAGTTTTGGTGTGGTATTTTTTTTTTCCTAGGTACTAACTACTGTAAATTTTTTTCCTCAAATTCAGTACAACAATAATTACATAGAATGGTTTGTAGTTTGTTAATATAAATTCTATGGCAGTCACTAAAACAAAACTGTATTTTGTCTTTGGTGAAAAAGATTTCTTGCCATCACAGCTGCCTACTTAAAAATGTATTTATAATATTCTTTTAAATAAAGATTATATACCATTCTATGAAAGTTTTATACTTGAAACAGTTGATAGATAAAACCCCATAGTTTATTCTTGCAAGGACTAACTTGGAATTACCTTAGTTATACTCTTAGATGCAAAGGTTTGGTGTACTCTGAAGTAACCCCTCATGTTTGAGCTCAGTTTTGGTGAAGGAGCCTGAAGCAAACTCTGTGCAGTGGGACAATGTCATCCCTGCTGTGAGGACACACAGCAGCAGGAAAATGCAAAAACCTCTCCCAAACCCACAGAGCTTGAAGTGCATCTCTGCCTCCCAGCCAAGAGAAGGGTCTCCCTCCATTCCTGCTTCCCAGGGAACGTGTGTCCCTTTCCTCCCTGTAGGACAAAGTGTTAATGAGGACAAACAATTCAGATTCCTGTGTCTCCTTCCCCACCTCTCACATGACACCAGGTCTTCCAATTCCTGATTCACTGCTCAGTGTCTCAGACCTGCAGATTAGATCCCCAGCAGCACATCTGTGGCACAATTATCCTGCTTCCAGTTTTCAAAACTATATGCTATACTCTCTGCAAATACAGATTTTGGCCAGGATTTTTTTCCAAAGTAATCATTAAAATGTAATAGGCAGAAAGGTTTTAAACAATCAAATCTCTCACTCATTTATGTAACTGAAATATCAGCATGAAACCCGAAAAGAGATTTGGGTTAAAAATAACCTATGTTGCTACTGAATGTCCAGGCTGTGCTAAAAGCAGTCTTTTATTTTAACAGAAATGAAAAGGAAATGTCTCTACAGAACAAAAACTTTGTTTCAAGAGTACCAACACTTTCCACACATTCAGAAATTACATTTATTAGCATGCCAATCTACATACAGAGGCAAGTTCTACAGTTCATGTGATGACATTACACTGCAGTCTTGAGCTTGCCTACAGCTTTGCTGTTATTCACCACAGATCAGCTCCTACAAGAGATTAAAAATACAAGTTATTAAATTAAAAAATATGTACAACGCACACTTCAAACAAAAGTTATATTTAATCTCAGACCAGGAACAGAAGCTGTTCTATCCAGAACAGAAAATATTTCAGCTGCTTGTGATGTATGGACTGGCACAAATAAAGGTACAAGCAGCACCTGTCTTACAGAGAGCAGATAATCCATACAACGAATTTGCTGCAGGGGAAGGAGCAGTTCAGAGAGGCTGTCTGCTCCCTTAGCAAGCATAAAATATGTGAATATCACAGAGAAAGCTGTGAGCATCACTACAGAGCCCCGCTGTTCTGTGGAAGCCCATAAGAAGTCTGAGCAAACGCCCAGTGTTCAGTGCAGGGTTTGTCAGACAGCACATTTCTCCTCACTAATGAGATTGGGCCGTTCCCATCTCGCACACAATCAGGTCACAGACACCGCGCCACTGGCTCCACAGCAGCCATCCCCTCCCCTCCCCTCCCTGCAAATCGAGCCCCTCAGCTCCAGACACTGGGCATTCACGGCCTCAGCAATTGCGGACTATCGCTCCAGCCACGCACCCAGCCCACCCACTCACATGTCACTCCTTTTTGGGTTTCACCGTTTTCACCGTGGCCACCGCTGCCCTCTCCGCCTCCGCTTTGTACTGCGGCTTCATGGCGGCGCGCACGGCCTGCGCGCAGATCTGCGAGTACCGGATGTAGCTGCGGCCGGGGACACAGGGCGGTGAGACCCGGCCGAGACCCAGCGCGGCCCCCGCCCCAAACCCGCGCTCCCCGCCCCGCTGTGACCCCGGCAGGCGCTGCCGGCCCGCCCCGCCGGCCCCTCTCCTCCGGCCCCTCTCCGCCGGCCCTCTCTCAGCCCTCTCCGCCGGCCCCTCGCCACCGGCCCCTCTCGCCGCCCCTCTCCGCCGGCCCCTCTCCTCCGGCCCCTCTCCGCCGGCCCCTCTCCCCGGCCCCTCTCCTCCAGCCCCTCTCCGCCGGCCCTCGCCGCGCCCCTCGCCACCGGCCCCTCTCCTCCGGCCCTCCTCCGGCCCCTCCTCCGGCCCCTCGCCACCAGCCCCTCCTCGCCGTGCCGGCGCTGCCGCCGCAGCCGCACCTCAGCCCGGCCTGTCGCCAGTACGCCACCATGGCTGCGGCTCCGCGCGCCAAGGTCAGCGCGCGCCGCAGGGGACGCGCCCGCCGGCCAATCAGCGGGCGGGAAGCGCTCACGCGCGCCGCCGTTCGCGGGCGCGCGCCTCCGAAAGCGGCCAATCAGAGGGCTCCGTTCCGGCGCGCGGCTCCCGCCCTTTCCGCCTGACGCGCCCCCCGTTCGCCCCGCCCCTTCCCCTCGGTCCGGGCGGCCCCGGGGCCGTGAGGGACCCGTGAGGGGCGATGGCGGGGCCCGTGAAGGGCTCGTGAGGGGACCATGGCGGGGCCCGTGAGGGGCCATGGCGGGGCCCGTGAGGGGCCGTGAGAGGGCTCGTGAGGGACCATGGCGGGGCCGTGAGGGCCCGGGGGCCATGGGGGCCGTGAGGGCCCGTGAGGGGCCATGGCGGGGCCGTGGAGGGCTCGTGAGGGGCCATGGCGGGCCGTGAGGGCCAATGGCGGGGCCGTGAGGGGCCGTGAGGCTCGTGAGGGGCCATGCGGGGCCGTGAGGGGCCATGGCGGGCCGTGAGGGGCCATGGCGGGCCGTGAGGGGCCATGGCGGGGCTCGTGAGGGGCCATGGCGGGGTCCCGTGAGGGGCCATGGCGGGGCCGTGAGGGGCCGTGAGGGCTCGTGAGGGGCCATGGCGGGGCCGTGAGGGGCCATGGCGGGCCGTGAGGGGCCATGGCGGGGCCGTGAGGGGCCATGGCGGGGCTCGTGAGGGGCCATGGCGGGCCCGTGAGGAGGGGCCGTGAGGGGCCGTGAGGGCCGTGAGGGGCCATGGCGGGGCCCGTGAGGGGCCATGGCGGGGCTCGTGAGGGGCCATGGCGGGCCGTGAGGGGCCATGGCGGCGGGGCCCGTGAGGGGCCGTGAAGGCTCGTGAGGGCCATGGCGGGCCCGTGAGGGGCTCTAGGCCATGGCGGGGCCGTGAGGGGCCCGTGAAGGGCTCGTGAGGGGCCATGGCGGGGCCGTGAGGGGCTCGTGGGCATGGCGGGCCCGTGAGGGGCGTGAGGCTCGTGAGGCATGGGGCCGTGAAGGGTCATGGCGGGGCCCGTGAGGTCGTGAGGGCCCTGGCGGGGCACGCGAGCTGTGCGGGAAGCGTGCCCTCCCGGCATGGAGGGGTCCGCCGGGACGTGCCTGGCTGGCTAAACCCGGGACTGTGTGTGTCCGTTCAGTGGTTCAGAGCTGGTAATTTGCTGGAAATAAACTAGACGTCAATTACCTAAAGAGCATAAAATAAAGGCCGAGCTATGAGGCTCATGGTTACTTATAGTGCACTTGTGTTAGTTATACATTAACTCCTTCCTCAGTAATCCTGTTGTAATTAACAATCCGAGCAAGTGGTTGGAAGGGTGTGTTTCGTCTAAACCTGTTCTTACCCCTCTGTGCCATCAATTCTTGTTTTTTTTTTCTAGATAAGACACTAAAAAAACCCCGGTTTACAAGCATGTGGAGCCAATGATTTTTTTTTAATCAGACTTTTCATTTTGGAGTTGATCCGTGTGTGGCTGAGCTGTGACAGTTCTGTTCCATCGGACACGGTGCCTTGCCATGGGTGTCCTTTGGATGTTGACACAAACACCTGAAATTCAATCATTTGCTCTAAACAAATCTGTAAAAGACAACATAATAAAATAGAAGCGCTTGACACACAAAAAAAGTCAATTTCCCACATGTAATAAGCAAAAAACTATTAGGAGATTCAAATCATGTTTGATATGTAAGCATTTAGGTCTTAGCCTAATGTCCATTTAAATAATTAAGACAAATTACTTAAGGAGATTAAATACTGTCTTTTAAACAAATCCTCGCGCTTTAGCCTTGTTCCCTTACTTCCTTTCATCCAAAGTCAAACCGTTTTTAAAGCACAGAGTAATTTTCAGCTTTATTAGAGATCTCATTTAGTCCAGAATTGTTGCAATTAACAATCCACACAGTAATGTCAGGGAAGAGCCACCAGAACAAAAAGAACAATGTTCACCAGGTATGGCAGTCTGTCCCCAGCATACAACAGTAAGATCTGGACCAGTGATACGTATTTTTTTTTAAACTGGTAAACAACTCTGCTCCTATAGAATTTTGGGTTAATTTCTTAAACCCACATATTGCAATTGTTCCTACTTAATTAAAAAAAAAAAATAACTAGTGTAAAAGAGGCAGAAAACAATTCTTACTTCATGCATTTGTTTCCTTCTTTATTTTTATGTGAGACATATTCTAATTTTGTGAGAGATGTGCTATATTGGAGCAAAGCTTTCCCCATTTGCAGAAATGAAATGAAAATATTTGTTATGACAAACGTGTTTCTGCACTTTTAGCCCAGAAAGTTGCCAGTGATATTGAAAGGAAATATATTTGTTTTTGAAGCCCCAGTCATAACAATAATAACAGCACCAAAGATTTTGGGAAGCCCCTCTGTGTTACCTAAGCAGCTTGTTTGATGCAACACAAGTAACTGCTGTACTTACATGTATCGAGAAAGGGGATGTTACATGCAAATGCTTCTTTAATGGGAACATTTGATGATTTGATAAGTAAAATAATTAGCACTAAGATTATTTTAAGCCTCATGGCTTAAGCCACATAGATGGCTCAGTAGAGAAAAGTCATGCCAGTAGAGTTGGACATTTTTTTTCCAGCTACATGCCCCTCTATTCCTGCCCCATGGCTTCTCTGGTTCCTCTCCCTAACCCACTTCTCACCTGTTTTTTGCTCCACAATTTGATTTTCCCACCACATGTTCTCTCTCTGTACCTCCCAGTGAAATGCCTCTGCCTGCAATTCTGTGAAATTAACTCAGATATAAATCCATAATGGAAATGTAATTATTCACACGCTTAGCTCTATTTACTATTTGTTGGTCTTGATAGATAAAAATTCAGCATGAACTGAAAAAGCTAAACCTTTGTGAGAGGTACCAACCATGCTGAGGCAGACTGGATATCAATCAGTGACAGAAACTGTGCTCTACAGAAATTCCAGAATAAATACTGATGTTTATGCAGCTGTTACAAGGCACCATTATAGATTTATATAACCTGTTTTCATGCCCGGTTTAGATGCCAGGAGATATTTTGTAAGCCCTAAACTTTCCTCAGGTAAGAATTTTCAGAGAGAGAACAAAGGAGAGGGCAGATAAAGGAGAGAAGTTTCGAAGGACAGGGAGAGGTTGCAGAGGGAAGGGGAGAAGTTAGGAGGGTCAGATGCAGAGATCAAGGGAAGCTGCTGTGGTGTGATTAGCAACATGCAGAAATGTGAGCGTGGACAGGTCTGGGGGGACTAAGGACGTGAGGTTAGACATGTCCAAAGAAACTGAGGGAGTGAGGGAAGAAGCATCCTGAAAGGTGAGATTGGAGACATCCAGAAAAGGTGTAGAGATGAGATTGGAAACATCCTCAGGAGTCGATGCAGATAACGCAGAGGAGCGCTGAAACATGAAATAGTTAAAATCAGTGAGGTCCAGAGATTCTGAGGAGGTGGAGGAGCTGTACTCGGAGTCACCTGGTGAGGATGGAGGGATTGTACAGGAAAAGTCCAGGGAAGCTGAGGAGGTGTGACTGGAAACGTCTGTGGAGGACGAAGAATTGAGACTGGAGAGGTCTAGAGAGAGTGAGGAAGTAGGGCTGGAGAAATCTGTGGATAGAGAGGTGACACTTGAGAGGTCTAAAGAGATTGAAGAACTGTCACCAGACTGATCCAGAGAGCCTGATGAAGTGAGACTTGATAGGTCCAGTGAAACTGAAGAGGAGAAACTGGAGCGCTCCCAGGAATCTGAAGAGGTGAGACTGGAGAGCTCCAGGGAAATTGAAGATGAGGCACTGGAGAAGTCTGAGGAGCATGAAGAGGTGAGACTTGAAAGGTCCAGAGAGGATGAAGATGTGAGACTGGAGAATTCCACAGAGGCTGAAGAGCTCAGACTGGATAAATCCAATGAATCTGAAAAGGGGATTTTAAAGAGTTCCAAGGAGGCTAAAGTCTTGACACTGGAGGGGTCCAGGGAGGCCAAAAAAGTGAGACCAAGTAGGTCCAGGTAGGTTGAAGAGATGACACTGAAAATAAATCCCCAACATCAAGGGTGTTAAATCAGGAATATTTTAAACAAAAGATCTCTGTCATCACACCAAAACAAAAAGACAGCATGACCCCAAAAATGTTTTTTTGAAAACAATGATTCTAAATGTGTGCTTGGTCTGTTTGTAGTTTCTCTTTTGGTGCAGAAAACCTCCAGTAAGAGGAGCCCACAGAATTATTGAGAACACTGTGCCTTTCCAGGGGACTGGTACAGAATCACACATACAGATGGCATGTCTGTCCTTGTTCAACCAGATTTAGCTTTCTGTGTAGCTTGTGCAGAATTTGTTTTTGGAAGCTAACAATGTGCTAAACTGATTCCGTGTCTGAGAAATACACATTTCAGCAACAGCTGTTCTAACTGTTATTCAGATAAAAAGAGGCCTTATTTCGTTACCTTTCTTTTATAACTCTGGATAGAAAACCTGTAAAGTAGCAATAATGTTTTTGGTGCTAGTTTGAATTAATAAAAATACCGTAAAGAGAAGTTGTGATAGAAGGCAGACATTTGATTAAAAAAGGAACAGAACAGCTTAAATTTCAGTTGAAAGGTGCACGTAGTGACTGTGAGGAGATGAAGAGGCTGATCCTTCTCTGTCCCGCTGGGCTCGGAGCGCCCGGCGCTGCGGCTGCCCCTGCACACAGGCTCGGGAGGGCAGAGAGCAGGAGCGCACAGCCCAGGACAGCGCCAGGGCCAGGCACGGCAGGCTGCAGCTGGCCACGCCCCGGCTTTGCCGCTCTTCTTACACAACCCGTGCCCAGATGAGCGTGTAATGGATTTAACATAATCACCACGGGTGCAACGCCCACCCAGGTCACCTCTTAACTGAAGCAGGTGCCTGCTGCAGGCACTGAACTTGAATGGTGTCTTGCTATGCAAACATTAAAACCGGGGGGATTTAGCACAATGCAAAAATTGCCATGCTAAAAAAGAGCTGCTTATATACCATTAGTGAGACCCCCAAGAGTTGTTGAATATATTTAACATTTATATATAATGTGTCTGTAATTTAAGAGCTGTTGAAACAGGGTTGCAATTCTTTCAAGAGTACAATGTTTATAGAACAAAAGGCAAAACAAATGATTTTCCAAATATGCATAATTTATGATGAAATGACAAGTTTGTTTGCTGCCCTGTATTAATAAAACATAAAAGTAATTAACCCCTTGAAAAATCCCTTGCTATCTAAAAAAAATATAATTTTGTGACTATCTTTAATCTCACAGTTTTCTCAAGTGTATTTTATAGGGGAGACCAAAAATTAAAAACAATAAAGGCAAATCACAATACAATAAAAATCCCGTGTCCAACAGGCTATAAACCCCACCATCTCTTCACTGAGTTCTGTTCTAATTTAAAATAGCAAAGTTATTGCACTTTTTCTTATGAAATAACACTCTCAAGAAACGGGGAATTACGGTCACCTTTGTACAAAATGTAGAGGTCAGTAATAACGTTTCCTACCTTGGGTGGCTGTGGATTTACCTCCTTTCTCCTGGGTAAGCCATACTGGGCTGTGCTGGTACAGCTCTGCTGTTCTCTCTGCTGCTGACCCTAATCTGCTGCACAGCCACTGGCAGTGATGCCATGCTGATGACAGCTGGGGTCACCTCCTGGTAAATCTCCTGTCTGAGCACAGCACTGCACACAGTGCCAGCAAACACCTCTGAAATCAGCTCCAGTCTTAAGAGAAAGATCAGTACTGTGCTGCTTCCTACTGCAGGACAGTATTTTGAGTGTTAGTTGATGAAGCAGATGAAGACATTAATTTTCAACTTTTGGTCACCTGGATTCAAAGTAAAAATAGCTTTGCAGTGTCATCCAAGTCTCAGCTGTTCATTCTACAAAATCTGGCATAAACAGCCTGAGGAGGGACCCAGGATCTGCAGAGCAGAATTCAGGTACACTCGAGTTTTAAAAATCTTGTGCATTACTTCCTCTTTTTATGTGTTTAATAACTTATGTTACTTTTTGAATGTGGTTATAACAAAATAGCATGATGATGTTTAGTCCACAGCTGATGATCATGGTCCTCCTAAGGTAAGCAATTTGTTCAGCTTGGTTGTAACATGTAGCCTTACCTTTAAAACAATTCAGTTCTGCAGCAGCACGTAAAGCAAAGCTATCAAGATATTTAAGGTAGAAATCAACCGGTCCTGTGCAAGTGAAAGAACAACCTCCACCTTAAGAAACAGATTCTAAAATGACTCACTGCTTCCACACAAGCTCTCTATCAGCACCCTTCAGTTCTCCATAAAAGTGAACCTCAGCAGGTTGCTGACCTTCCCTTGACCCAAAGCTCTGTCAGGGCACTGGGAATGGTGCAGTTATCACACAGTGGGTGTTCATATGACATTTATTGGAAATACAAATGGAAGTACAGGCCACAAGAGACAATCAGCAATGTTGTAGGAAATGATGGTTACAATTTTTCTGCTTTTGAAGCCAACCCCTGGCTGGCACTGGTGGTTTGCTGCTGTGTGCTGAAGAGGTGCTGACACACGCATGGGTGGGCAGGGACCCATCAGAGTCCCCAGCTCTGATTTGTTCACAACATTCCTCCACCTCTGCCCCTCCACTTCCTGCGTCCCTTCCCCGTTTATTTTAATTCTTCTTTCCTCCCGGTCCTTCACTTCTGTTCCTCCAGCTGTAGCTGCTTTCTCTTCCCCACCTCCTTCATTCCTTCCAGCCCCCGGGAGCCAGAGCTTCCCTGCACTGCCCCTCTCACAGCAGTGCTGCAATCCAAACCCACTGCAGCGAATCTCAACACAAATCTCAGCCCAAGCAGACTGAAAATCTTTCCACAGGACGCTCTCCACAGCAAACTGTGAAACCTGGTTGCTAGTTAAAGCCAGATCTGCAGAAAAGCTGAGTTATTAAGAAGCAAAAAAGAACACGGCAGCTGTAAATGTGGATTTTAGGATATGCAGTTCAAGAAAAGAAGCCACTTACTCCAGGGATTTCTTCACCTTCCCCCCTCTCATTTCAGATTACTCACCTCACAGTTCTAAAACACAACTAGACCAGAAGGTTCAGGAATTAGCCAGAATCGAAACAAAATTTTATTTAAAAAGCGTCACATACAGAAAGCCATACTCTGACAGAATGAGAATGCAGGCTTATAAATAAAATGGAAGAAAGAAAATTTTCTTTCAAGAAGTTGTTGAATGCCTGTAAAAATTAAATAGTAAGTTTTTTTTAGTGCAAGGCCAAACTGAGTTCTACTGTGCAGTCCTTAGTGCAGAAAAATTTGGAAATGAAAAAACTGACTTTAGAATATCAAATGAAGATAATGGCTGAGCAAACATGTAAAATGAGTTTCAAGCTAAGCATTTTTAACAGAAATGATGGTATGGTTTTGCAGAAGTTTCACATACACTTTTAAAATAGAAATGTTATTTCGGTTGTAATAATGTCCTGTAAAAGTATGGCAAAACTCAATGACTTCGATTAGTAAGGTAGTCTCAAACCATTTCTGTTTAGAAAAATATTGTTTAGAATAGTTAATTTTTAAAAGTTATATATCTATATTCCTGTTTTCTTCCCCCTGCACACACCTTACCAAAGTGTTTTTGTTTGTTAAAATAAGCTCAAGTTCTCTATATAGCAGACACTACTTAACAGGCAATTTGATATAACAGAAATGGCATGCAAAATCAAATATGCTGAGCTGGGTGACATTACAGTTCATAAAGGCTAAGAGAGTCTTGAAATTACTTGTAAGCTTAGAATCAAAATTCCAGGAAAAACCTTGGGCACCAAAATAGCACCCTGAGCTACTCCAGGGCTGTGCCTTTGCCTTTCCCTGTTGCCACTGAAGGAGCCCAGGGGCAGAGGCCCTGCCAGGTGCCCAGGACCAGCTGGGGCTGGCACAGCATGGCAGGGGCAAGGAGTGACCTCTGAGCTCCTGCAGTGCCCGACAGTGCCACGAACCTGCAATGAGTACCAGGAAAGAGACTGCACAACACCAGTGAAACCCTTGAGAACACAAAGGTGCTGTCAGCAAACTAGTTCAAAGGGGAAAGGGACTGAACTTACAACTGCTTAAAGTAGAGGACAGCACAATATCCAGTGGATGGAGCAGTTTTTTCTAGGATGTGATCATTTAACAAGCACATTGTTAAATACTACTTCCTCTTATGTTTAGGTATCTCCTCAGCCACCTTCACAAAGGATTTTTAGTCTTTAATTGGTTCTTTGAGTGAACACCTACTACTGGAGCAGCTTACAAGATTTTAAGGCTCTGTGCTTATTGTACCTTCATGTAATGGGCTTTTAGAAATGGAGATACTTATTGTAGAAGTTTAAGATAAAATTTGATTTTAAGGTACTGCATGCCCAGTTCATTAATGTTACATTTAGGAGCAGGATTTAGGTCGTGGTAGGTAGGTAAGAGACACTTTGATGTTTTACCTATAGTGACTGAAAAACAGTTTGAGTACCGTGTTAGTTCAACCAGTCAAGTTAAAAAGCTTATCAAAAAATATTTTGTACATTCTTTTGTAATTCAAGCATCAAGTAATAAGCTTTCTGTTAAACCAAGTTGTATCATACAACTGTTAAAAATCAACAAAAAGAACAATGATGGAACAACCATTCTGCTTAATTTTGGGCTTGGTCCCAAAAGAGGTAGTCCATAAGTCACACAAAAACATAAAAGTTAGCCTAACATGCCAGTGTCCTCCACCATATGCAGCCTCACCACTAAACGAGGCTATTTCATATCTGCAAACGTTACAAGTTAGTGTTCATGTAAATACAGGAACTACACTTGAATTTTATTTCTTCATCTGTAACCATAGTTCGGTCCAGCTGACCCAATATATTAAACAGCCTTTGAGCCTCAGCCTTGGTAAGAATTCAGCTTTTCTCCAAATTAAATTTATAACATGCCTAATACATGCATCCTTTAAATAACAAAGGATACATGTAGTTAGGCCTGGAGAGAAGCTGCAGGTCGTTAAGCCTCGTTAGTGATGCAGGTCTAAGAGCTATCATCATTTCTCTACAAATGCTGCTGCTGCCATCGAATTCCTCATGGTTCCTCTTGCTGAGGCTGCAAACTCTTCAATTTCAGCATTCAGTCTCTTAATTACCCATTCCAATGCTTCACGGCCCTACAGTTAAAGAAAGGTTTATCAGTGTGTGTAAAATCTTAGTAAATAAGTAAATCAGTTAAATTCTTACTGAAAATGACTAAAGACACAGTAGTTGAAAGAGGACGGAACAGAAATACATGACTCTGATATTGGTTATTTCAATAACTGGAGTACTACTGGAACATGTTCTGCCTTTGTTTTCATGAAAACAATTCCTTCTATCAGCAGTTCTCACATTATGATCCACAAAAGACTTTTTATCCAGACTGCTTTATTGTTCTTGAGGCTGAATTCAAGATATCTTTGGATTGCCAGAGGACAGACTCTCAACTAAAACATTGTTTCATTGCTCCCACGTAACTATTTCAGATCTGTATGAATGCAGAACCTTTTCTGACATCAAAAATGAACAGATGGCATCAAGAAGGCAACAAAAGAATGACAGTGTCATACTCCACAGGGAGTGGAGATGTTTTCTCTGGTGAAGATTCAGAGAGCTTTGCCAATAACAATTTACTACCTCCATTCACAAGAGGAAGTTCAGGATGCTGAACATTCAGTCTCTACAGTAAAGGCATCAGAACTATGTGGCCCCTTCCTAAGACTGCTGACAAAGCCAAAAAGTAAAACAGAGATCTTTATTCCCTTTGACATTCAGTCAGTGGCCACACATTTTACACAAAGGCCATACTTACTTTTTTAGCATTGGAAGAAATTGTGTTTGCCATTAGACCTTCTAGGTAACTGCTGAGACTGACACCTTTTACAGATATTATTGCTTCTTGTGTCAGAATGGTTCTGAAATGGAGAGCAGGAAACTGAATTAGTCTGAGCAGTTTAAAAAAGAAACTTTCTTCTCCCCTACAAGTACATCCCCTCATCAGATTTGCTCTATAACACAGAACTTCTTGCCCCCTAAACACAACCCACTTCCACACTGTGTAACTGCTTTATGCTTCTACTTGAAAAATAAAGCCCAAGAGTCCTGGCAAGTCCAAGTCTCCCTTTATGGCTCCTGGCCATTTCCATCTTTAGCAGCAGAATGCTAAGAGTAGAAACAGCAGATTTGGAGTTACTGTATACTGGGAAAACAGTATTAAAATATCCCCTTCAACAACAGGGACTGAACATTTCTGACTGTCGTGAGAGAAAAAAATTCCCATGTTAGAATGACCTTACAGAATTACCACCACTTCCAGCAGTACAAACTCACTAAATCCTAAATTGCCTTAAAAACCCCAAGCAACCAGCAAAGCACAAACCTCCAAAATCAGAGGCTAGAGGCACATAAATGTGCTTCCTAGTGCAGATCTGTGCTCAGGCTGACAAAGAGATCAGGAACATTGCAGGTGTACACGAACTCAGTTACAGACAGAACACCCTGGACTGGACCCCAGCACAGCACGAGCCAAAGTCTCCCAGTGACTCTGCAGAACCAATGCCACCACAGCAAGTGGCAGTCCATTTAACCCTGGTCTAGACAATTTACTCTAACAGAGGTCATGCAAAGCTCATCTTCTGCTCAAGGGAAACCATGGACTTTGTCAAAGCAGACTCCAGAAGCTGTGGGCCCTCTCAGAGCAGGGAGGTACTCACTTGTGTGGCTCATGAGGGTGTGGTTTATAGACAAGCCTCTCATCTACCGACACCAGGTTTGTAAATGAAATCTGTAGAACAGAGGATAGGATTACCCCTTGATACAAACAACAGAGTACTACCGAGAGCAAAATGTTACCAGATTAGGAAACAGTCACAGCGTACAGACACCAAGAGGCTTTAAAACATTTTTTCTTAACACCACCCCCACCCCCAAAACTCCTCCTGCTCATCAGTATGTTCACAGCCTCAGTAGTGACACATTCAAAGAGCCAAGTAGCTCCTTCCTGAAAAACGGAACTGATCAACTAAAACCGCATTGCTTAAACCTTTAACTGTATTGTTCTAATGCAACTTTCAAGGTATTTTCAAGATGATTTTCCTTTTCATATGTACAAGGTGCTGTTACACTCTGTGATCCATTTCAGTGGCACAAACACAACTACTTACATTACAGGATTTAAGTTCCATTGTTTTTTTCACAGGGTCAACAACAGAGTGCTCCTGCACATATGTCCTTGTCCTGCAGGTGCCAATGAGCTGGGGACAGGCAAACAGAGATGGGATCAATTCCACCCACCCATGCAATTCTTCCTGCCTTTAAATGCACAAGCAGTGGTTATCGCATTGAACACACACCGAGACAACACAATTAGGATTTAGCTTAAAACAAAGCTATTCAGTTGGGGTAGATCTCATTTCCCAGATGGAAGCAGTCTGAGATCCAGAGCTTTCCCGATACATAAATGCTTAAGCCATTAAACTTTTAAACCGTTAAAGTTACGAAACGATAAACATCCATTACAACAGCGGGCTCGGGAGCTTCCTCTCCCTGCGGCGTTCCTTTCTGGCCTGTGACACAACACGCACCGATTTCACAATGGATGGGATTCCCCACTCTGTGCTCAGGAGCCTGTGGCTGTGCAGCTTCCCGCTGGGATCCACGTGTCTGTCCAGGACGTCGACTCCCACCACGCTGGGGTTCATGGGGTTGGGGTATTTCCTCATGGCAGCTGTCATCACAGTTTCCCAGGGGTGACTGCCCAGACACAATCAGGACACGAAGTTGCAAACCTCTGGTTTCAATAGGGTTCTGTGTTCCCCTGGAGAAAAGCCTCTACTTCCTTGACCGGGCAGTGCCCATGAAAAGCAAGGATACAACACACCTGACTAACTGGGTGTGCTGAGTTCTATTATACCTGGATAAGAGTGCTTTCCCTGTGACACCGATGGTAAAAGACGGCACTTTATCCACACTTCTGTAATACTGGAGTGATTTATCAAGGCTCTACTTCCCTCTAACGAGTACTCCCCTGGGATTATTTTTAACACGGCTGTTCTGGAGCACTTGAGCGCCGACCCCATGAGGGCCTCATCGTGTTTCGGGCAGCGCCGCCCGGGACGGCGGGGGCAGCACAAGGACGCTGCTCGGTGCCGAGCGCCGGTGGCCCCGCACAGCTACAGCCCCCGCCGAGCTTCCGCAGCCCCCCGGCCCCGGGAACCCCCCCGGCCCCGGGAACCTCCCCGGCCCCGGGAGCCTCCCCCGGCCCCGGGAGCCTCCCCGGCCCCGGGAACATCCGCCGGCCCCGGGAACATCCGCCGGCCCCGGGAACCTCCCCCGGCCCCGGGAACATCCGCCGGCCCCGGGAGCCCCCCCGGCCCCGGGAGCCTCCCCCGGCCCCGGGAGCCCCCCCGGCCCCGGGAACTTCCCCCGGCCCCGGGAGCCTCCCCCGGCCCCGGGAGCCTCCCCCGGCCCCGGGAACCTCCCCGGCCCCGGGAACCTCCCCGGCCCCGGGAACTTCCCCCGGCCCCGGGAGCCTCCCCCGGCCCCGGGAACCTCCCCGGCCCCGAAGGACGCGCGGGGAAGGTCAGGGGAGGCGAGAGGCCGCGGCCGCCGGAGCCCAGGCGGCGCGGAGCTCCCGGGGCCCCCCGCCCGCAGGAGGAGCCCCCGGAGGAGCCCCCGCGCCCGGGGCCGCCCCGCCGCCCGCCCGGCCCCTACTCGAACACGTGCTCCGAGGTCCAGATCTTCATGGCTGCGGGCCCGGCCCGGCCGCGCTCCGGGGCCGCCGCCGCCGCTCGGCTCCGCGGGCCCGGCTCTGCCGCCGGCAGCGCGCCTGCGCCGCAGCGCCCGCCAATCGCCGCGCGGCGCCGCGCTGACGTCACAGGGCGTGCTCCGCGTGACGGGGCCGTGCCCGGCCGGGGCCGTTCGGGGGGAGGATGGGGCAGGTGCGCTCCGTGAGCCGCGCTCCGCTCCGGCCGGGGCTCGCCCGGCCCGGCCCGGCCCGCCCGCCCGCCCGGCCCGCCGCCCCTCGGCTCTCGCCTCCTTGCCCGGTAGCGGCGGGCCGGGGCCGCGGGGGCCCGATGACGTCATGGCGGCCGCAGGTGGCGATGGCGTCACACCGCAGCGCCCTTCCCACGCTGGGCCGGCAGGGGGCGCGGCAGCGGCCGTGACGTCACGCGCAGGCCCGGTCCGCGGCTCCGTTCGGTGCCTGAGGGCTCCGGGACCGCGGCGCTGCCGGCTGCTCCCGCGGCGGGCACCCACCCACCCGCTACCGGCGGACACCCATTGCCTCCCGCGGCGGGCACCCACCCGCTACCGGCGGACCCCTATCCGCTACCGGCGGGCACCCATTGCCTCCCGCGGCGGGCACCCACCCACCCGCTACCGGCGGGCACCCATTGCCTCCCGCGGCGGGCACCCACCCGCTACCGGCGGGCACCCATCCGCTACCGGCGGGCACCCACCCCGTGCCGGCTCCTCCAGCCCTAACAAAGGAGCGCTCGGGGCCCCGAACGCCCCCGTGCGTTCCTTGGCGCGCCCCCACGCGCGTCCCCCCCGAAGCTGCTGCCAGTGTCGGGCAGTGCCGCCCGTTCCGTGCTTGAAGAACAGCCGGGTCCCGTTTCGTGCCCCGGCGGGGCAGTGACCTCTGTGTGCTCACAGCGCCCGCAAATAGCCTCCGTGGAAAAGCACGGCGGGAAGCTTCCCCGAAGCGGGCGGCAGCGCACGGTGACATTGCTGCCGCCGCCTGAACGTCCCCTGGGCAGCCCGAAGAGCACAGCCAGCAGCTCGGGTACAGAGAAGCTGCTATTGAACGATAGATACCCGGTCCGGCCAGCAGCAAATACTCAAAGGGGAGTTGTTCTGAGAATAAATATTTGCTGGGCATACCTGTCTTGCTGCTCTTTCCCTCACGGATATTCCTGCCCATGGCTAACCCACTGCTGCTGTCGGAGCAGCGTTCCTGCTGGGGGGTTGGGAGGCACCTCTAAATCCCTTGTAGTCTGAATACCCACCGAGGGATTTCTGCAGCTGGAGATTTTTGCAAAGGATGTTAAAAATGCAGAGCATTTTGAGAGGTCTCAGTGTGACACACAGGTGACCCTTAAATAGGCAGGGACAGTGCAGCAGATACCCATCCCTGATCCTGCCTCTAGCCTCTCATCGGGGTTTTTTTCTGTAAAAGAAATGTTATCTCCTGGAAGCAAAGCAAAATGTCATCTCCAAGAAGGAAGCCTGCCAACATATGGTGCAGATTAGGAGCTACATTTCAGCAGTTCTTGCTCACGTAAACTTCAGGCTATTTTAACAGGAGATTTGGTAAAGCAGTTTTCTATATCAGAAAGATAGCAAGTGTGGAACTACTTATAAACCTGTCTTGTAAGAGAAATAACACAATTATAAATAATACAGCCAGACTTTAGGAAAATAAAATGCTCATTTGTAACTGCAGAATAAAAAGTGGCACATCCTAAACATTAGAATTATTTACATATGTTATAATACCATAAAATCCAATATCTTTGCCCCTATATGTTGTCAATATCTGTCTAATAACTGAAATAAAAGAAAACATTGTCAGTTAAGTTTGTCCAGTCCCAGGCAGTACCAAAATGAGGATGATGATGGACACCTACAAGAGAATATAAAAACCCATAGAAACCCATGACGAGCTTCCTTAGTCCATCTGTGTCCCTGTGGGGCTGTTTGCTCACAACTGCTAAATGCAGCTGAGGCTGGAAATGGGCCTTGTAATTCTGTGTTTCAGATTCTGGCAGAGCAATCCCTTGGCATGGCTAAGAAATACTGGAAATTGAAATAGGAATTCTGTGGGAAAGTGCTCTGGGGTCCCAAACAATTTATCTGCTCAGTGAGGCGTGAGGATTTTCTATTGCCAGGCCCATATTTGCCAGGAGGGAGGTGTGACTTGTCCCCTTTAAGCAGCCTCATAAAAACGTCATCATTTTGACCAAAAAGCATAAATATCAGGAAATAATTCACAACCCAGCATTAACTCCAGATCATTCCTGCTCTCCATAGTGGGTACCAAACCCCCAGACTGTCAAACCCAATCAGGCCTGCCCTACTGTGCAAGAACACAGGTATTGTGTTCGTGTTAGGAAAGTAAACACCACCCTTGGGCAGAGCCCTGCTCCAGAGAGCCACCAGCCCCCTCTGCAGCACGGATTGTCCCTGGATGCCCCCTGGAAGGGGTGTGCTGATGATGGCAGTGACTCCAGCTGCACTCCTGAGGGAAATGAATGCCAGCCTGAAGTGCCATTGCTCAGGGGTGACCAGAACTGGATTGAGAAGTGACACTGCAGGGGCTGATCAGAGAGGGCTGAGTGGGGAAAGCTCTGAACTCACCTGTCATGGGCTCTGGTTGCTTCCCTGCCTCAGGTATCACAGCTCTGCACTTTTCACATGAGGTGTTTACTGTTTCATACACTGAAGAAAATTGTATTTTGTGATGTATTTCCCCCCCTGTCATATTCTGAAATATGGTTATGCTGCAGTAACACTGCACAAGTTCCTTGATCTGAAACCCAAGTTTTATTTGTGTGAAATATTGATATTCACAAGCAGTATTAATGAAAACCATTCAAAGGTCTTGCTCTTTTCTTGAGCTGGAAAAACAAGTTCCCACTCCCTCTGTCAATGTGGCAGTTGTAATGATAGAAAATTGACAGTTTTCCAGACATACCTCTTCAGTGACTTCCATTATACAATTCTTCATGGCTGCCCATCTATAAACACTCTTTCATCAGCTGTCAATTCAGTATCTCAGCCTCCTCATGCTTGGCTGTATTTCCCTGAATGTACTTCTTAGAGAAAACTTTCTTGCATAGCAAAATTCCTTTTCAGGGCTTCCAAAACTGGCTCCTTAATGCCTGGCAAGTCATAATGCATCCCTGTATGACAAGGGCACATCAAATGGTGCTTTTAATAAACAAATACCTTTACTGACAGAAAGAAAGCCCAGCACTGCCTCAGTGCAGGATGGTACCAACTCCTCCGGCTTTGCCCATACTTTAATAAGAGTTTTGTTCAAGCAATTTTGATCCTTCCAGATTCCTGATTAATATCTAAAGAAGACACCAATGGGGAAATGCCACCACTACAGAACATTCTGGAAAAGTGAAGGCACAAATGAGTTTCCATGATGAGACATTTATTAGGTCAGAACAGAGCTCACACTGTAGCAGGGAGTAACATTCACAGGCTTTGCTGCATCTTTGTCTCTTCAGAGAGACATAAATGGAATAAAAATATTTCTCCTTCAATACTGAAAATGTGTTTTTATTGAAGCAACCAGCATTCTTCACCAGTTTTACCTCCTCTGCGAGGCATTAACAGTTTCACTGCCGATGTTGAGCCCCCTGCTGCAGCCTGCCAGCCCGAAGCCCTTCACCCCCTTCTTCAGAGCAGAAGTTGTCCCAGACTCGTCCCTGAGGACTGCAGCCCTCATTTGGCCAGAGGGAAGGGACAGAGTGCAGCCAACAGCGCCCTGAGCTCCACAAACCTTCCCTCAGCAGGGCAGCTGCTCTGCCAAACTCTGCCCCTGCAGCTCTGCCCTGCCTGTGTGAGCTGGCCCCGGGGCCACCTGAGGACATTTATTTCTGTTCTGGGGCTGCTGCTGCTGCTCTGGGACAGCTCTTCACGTGGCCAGCATGAGCACTGTGAGGGAACAAGGCAGATACATTCTGTTTGCACAGGGAGCCATAAATGAAAAGGAGAAAGGACAGGAAGGCCATGCTGGTGCTGCAGAGCAAGAACAACTGATCAGGGCTGATTTGGCCACTGCTGTGCAGCCCCAAAACACCCACTGGAGCCAGCCTGGCTTCAGGCAGACCTGCAGCAGTTCTCTCAGTTCAGTTCATTTGTTCTTCACCTGCTGACAAACACTGACTTGCTGTTTGTATCATGCAGTCCAGTTCAACTCAGTTATAACACAGAGCAGTGTAAAACAACCAAATGCCTGTATTTGTTTCTGCACTTTATCAGTTGGCCAGGAGAGTTTTGTTTTCTGTCCTGAAGTATTTGCTTCCTCCCTCAGTTTGAAGAAAAAACAGCTTATAGAAATAGCCAGCAAATCCCCTTCCCTTAGTCCCTCATATTCCACCAGAAATAGCCATCGAGTTGCCTAGGAAATACAAATAAAATTTTTGCAGATTATAATTTTCTATCCTCAGACCAATACCTATCACTCCCTAAGAAGAGCTGAAATGCCAGTAAACTGTAGCAGCTTTCAGAGAAGAGATGCAGGTGTTTATATAATTACTAAGAAATCAGTCTGAGTCGATTCCTGCCTTCTGTGTGGAAAAACCACGAGAGGGGGCTGGATCACATGTGTTATGTGTGTGTTCCACTCCCTGCCTGCCCCTGTGAGAACAGTCTTTGAGATTTCAAACTGCACAAGTCCTCATCTGTGAGGAAGGAGCTTTTCTTCCCTTTGCAGATATTGGCCAGCACAGCTACAATTACACTGCACAACTCTCAGATGTGATTTCAGGAAAGCCAGTCCAGTGTCTCAGGTAAGGGAGATGTGCAGAGAGGAAAACCTGAGAACAATTCAGAGTGCAAGTGTCCTGATGTAAACCTGTGCACTCAGTGTCAGATAAGAGCCTTTGGTACTTTATGGAAACAGTGGGGAAAGCCAAGGACATCATTCACAGAATGCAGCTGAGGAAGCTCTCAACAGGAGGTGAGGGATGTCTTTAAAAAATTTAAAACAATGTTTGGTTGGAGAGAGAACGGCCTCCTCATCTTGACCATGGATTTGGTTTTTCATGGAGAAGCTCTGAAAGGCAGAGGTGCAGTCAGAAGTGATATGAAAGTGGTGTGGAAGGTGGTAAATCTCCCATCAGATCCTACTGTGGATCTCCCATGGAACCCACAGCAGGAATGGCACACCCCAGAGAGCCCCTCTGCAAACTCACAGGATATTTGGAGTGAGGGTCACAGGATCAGTCAGCAAAATCTTTCAATATTCCACTCCCATTTGAAGTCATTCTTAACGAGTGAGAAACAAAAAATCAGTGATAAGACCTTTGGAGTCCTGTGGCCACCGGATGTGGAAGGACAGCTTGGGGTCTGAACTGCTAAGTGGTGCTACTGCTACACTGCTGCCACAGCCCCTCTGTTTGAGCTGATGGGGGCTGAGAACATCAGGGGGAGACTGAGCTTTGGTTAGCTGCCATTTCACAGCTCTCCCCAAATCCCCCTGCACACCTTGAGGAACCCTGCCCAAGTCCCACCAATATCCTGCCTCTCTCCCCCGATAAATTCAAACCCAGACATTATCTTTGCTTCCAACACAGGGTTTAAGTTAGGACTTATTAAAAATGTGCATGTTTAATAGAATGATCTGGGACAAAAATTTGATTTTCAGGTCCTTTTTATTTTATTCTTCTGCCCAAAAACGTGCCAAGAGTCTTAGAGCTGCACACCTTCAGTGCTGTTGCCTCATATACCTTCCTTAGCCAGCATGTGATACATCTCCTGCAGTTGGGAAACACTCTGTCTAACACTGCCTACACTAACCAGGCTCTGGCACTGTTTATATAATTTGAATGCAAATAATTATTTTTCTTATCAGCTTCCTCCCCCACCTGACAACATCCAAAATGTAAACGCCCTGCACGTGGGATCCCACCCAGCTGGCCTGAGCTGCTTCTGACACTCACTCCTTCACCTGCCCTCTGGGCTCCTTTGTTTTAACACACTCAAATTGCTACAGAGAAATGATTTACCACCCTCCACAGCTGTGCTTGGCTCTCTGGCAGCAGAGGTCTCAGACAGGTAGTACATGGCCCTTAAATGGCTTTTGGCAAGGAATGATCTGGTTTCAATTTAAAAACTGACTCAGAATTTGTAACAAGGTAGGTGCTGCTTGACTCATTTTGACTTTTTAATTTAGGTTGAGCGGTTTCCTTGACTTGCAGAGTTCAGGCAGTTGGATTATGGCTCTCCAAACATCTTGTGTGTGTCAGGAGTGGGAGCAGCAGCTGCCAGCAGGTGTTAGCCTGAGCCCAGGTCCAGGGTGGTGCACGGCTCGTGGCTGGAGGGGACTGTGCTGTTGTCTGGGAAACAGTCTCTGAAAGTGAGAATGTGACAGAGCCCAGCCAATAATGTCTGCTCTTGCAAGCATCACAAATGTGCATGTGATCAAGTAGGCAGATGATAATCACATGTTATCACCCACAACTCATGAGCAAGCACAGTAACAGCACAATTAAAGACAAAACCACAAATTTTAAAGTACTTTGAAAATGCTGATGATTTTGTGTTGTTTGGACATAATCATGTTTCCCCCAGTGATCCTTGTGTAATTCAAAAGATGACAACAGTTCTTACAAAAACACTGTGCTCTCAAACATTTGTTGGGTGCAACTATGAGTGCAAAGCCTGAAGAACCAGTGACAACAGGTCATGGTCAGAATTAGGTATGACATCACAAACACAGCTCATGGTCTTCAGACTTGCTCCTGTGTCCAGAATTTCTATCAAACTCTGCTTCAGAAATCCTGTGCTCTATCAGCTATCTCTGGACATAGTTTAAAGGAACCACAACCTGGAAATAAAAGTTGTCACTTTGTCATTCACAAAGTGCTGCCTGAAAGTGGCCACTTAGTGATCAGTGCTGACATCTTAACTGCCACCAAGGCAATGATCAGATCAATAATTACAAACCAGTCTTGGTTTCATGTGCCAGTGGCTGACCACACAGCTCTGGTGAAGGTGAGCCAGTAAATTGTTTTTCTTCAAAGTTTTGTGGTCCAGAGAACAGGTGGACCCTGGATTTAGGAGTATTTCTGCTGTCCTTAGTGCTTATTTGTTACTTGTTTGCAGAGGGAGGATCCAGTCTGAGCAGCTGAGAACAGAATTCCTCCCCAGTGCTCAGATCTGTAATAGGAGCAGTGACTTTAGGCTCAGTCCCAGCCTCTCATCTGGGCCTGACAGTGGGAATTGCCAGCCCCAAGCTGAGAGGCAGGGCTGGTGTTTGGCCAGGACTGACAGCTCACAGGGGAACAGCGAGCATGGAAGTCAAAAACTGCACCTGAAAATGATCCTTGTCCTTCTGGGGATGAGGCACTCTGACATTTTTAAATTTTTAATATCTTATCTGACCTTTGGTGGTTTCCCGTTCAAAAATAAAAGAATGAAAATACTTCTCTTTTCCAAAGAGCCTTTTCAGGGTCCTTATGAGTTCATTTCATCCAACCTAAGGGATAAATTATAAAAGAAAAAAAAAAAAACAAATATTAATCAAATAGGAGAGTTTAAACATAATGCAAGGATCTTTCATGCAAATAAAGTAACAGAATACTCTTCAAGCACAGCTGGGACAAAAGTATTTTCTTCCATGGTATGCTCCAAGAAACATTAAACTGTAAAGTTAAGCAGACTCCATAAAATCTTTTACACTAATGTAAAAGTCATAGATTCCGTTTAGGAAAAAATCAAAACCAAAGGCCATGAGATGTTGTGATCAGAGCTGTGAGTCCAGCCTGATAAAATGCCTGGATCTGCTTTTCCTGTAACCACAGTCTGACACTCCAGACCAGGGGAGCTTTTTTATGTACTTTGCTGTGAAATATTGCAGCACGTAAGGAAAGTGAGAGGAATATGTGGGAATACTTATAATCTTGGAAATCTTGCAAAAGAACTCCACTACATTCTGTCCTGATCCAAAGCCAAACACATTTAACAGGCCTGTACAAACTTGCTACACACAGACCAAGAAAATTTGAGTCAAACATATGCAACAACTTGAAGAGGATCTAAGAGTTTAGTAAATATTACAAGAACATATGAGCTGTTAAAAATCCACTTGCAGACCAGCCCTGTGTGTGTTGCACTTGTGAAGGACAGCAAATAAAACCCTCACAGTCTGGACTCAGCCTCAGACTCTTCCAGCCTTTCCACCATCCCCATTATGGTTAATTAGCACAGCTTCATTAGTGGTGATTAATTAGAGAGCCCTTGGGGAGAAAACAGCTTTTTCACCATTGTACTGCCTGGACTTCATGTGCTGCTGAAACGAAGCTGTGTGCAACTCAGTGTTTCAGCAGTAATAAAAGGAATGAGCCACGTGTATAAACAACAAAAGAAAAAGTAAAATTCCATGCTCTGAGAAATCATCAGATTTATCCCAGTATGATTAAGTCAGCTTGGATTAATCCAGCTCCTGAGGATGTATATTTGTTCTCTGTTACATGAGTACAGAATCTAAAATCTTAACAGACAGCTACAAACTGAAGTTTAAAATATTATAAAAAGGAATAAGTAGTTTTAGTGTTGACTATTCTTCTCACAAATGCATTTAAAATGTAATTTTTCATATCTAGGTCTTGCACAGTGCACATTCTGCCTCAATTTATTTTTTCTCTGAATTGAGTAATTTAAGAACCACTTCCAAGTTGCTGTAAAGTAAATAATATTTGTGTCAGTTCTAGTGCACTGATTCAATAGGATATCCAGCAGGTTCATGATTAATAAGATTGCAAAAAATGGAGTTTAAGCTTCTTAGTCAATGTTTGGTTTTCAAGCTCAGAAATAAGAAGAGTTTTATATACACCTTCTACTGATGAAAAATCCTGAGTATCCAGGAGCTCTCTGAAATACACCAAATACTGTAAAGCAGTAATTATTAAAAATAAAGATCTATAAAAGGCAAGATGAAGAGCACAGCTTTTCTTTTTAATCAAGATGTGCATTCTATGAGTCTTCAAAGCCAGGAGCTCCCAAATGTGCAGTGGGACGAGTAGCATAGGAACAGGAAAAACAAATACTGTGTGACCAGCTGGACACTGCTGAGCAGAGGGACTCTCAGGGACTGGGGCTGCCAGATCCATCCCTGAGGGGAGCAGCAGGCAAGGAGACTTCTGAGGGAAATGATGATCTTAATGAAAAGCCTCCACAAAGCTCCATTAATCACAAAACTTGGAGAAAACCCAGTATCAGCAACAGCTAACATTTATTTAATTTGCTTCCTCCAAAATCAATGTTTGTTCCCTTTATAAATGTGTGTTTCCGAGTGTCACATATCTTAATCCTTGCTGATAGAAGAGGCTGTAAATATTTTAAAGGAAAAAAAAGAAATAGATGATGATATTGCTGAGGTATCACTGCATCCCCCTCAAGAGGGGTAAAGGCCTGGGTTTCAAAACTGACCCATTTCTGAGTAGCTTTTTTTTCCTGCTTCCTTCAAGTTCAGTGGAGGTATTTGAATTACAATCACAAATTCATTATGTTTGGGTGATTTCTTTATACATTATAAAATGCTATTGTAACCAGAGGTAATCAGATATTCAGTGTTAGGAAATGTTCCCTTTACAGGCCATAATAATCAGTGTTTGGTGTAGGAATAAAGAGATAGGATATAATCTTCTTTGGATGGTTTGGGTTGGAAAGGACCTTCTTGGTGTGGATGATTTTGATTAAAGGAAAAGAAGATAAAAAGTGTGTGTTTACAGTCTTAAGTTGCAATAACTACAAAGAAAAATCCAAGTAATTAGGCAGGAAGCTCTTTACACTGACTGTTAATTATTGACAGCACCTTTAAGTTGTGTTCCTGATTCTTTGATGGCTTTAGTCAAGAAAATACAAAATACTCATGCCCACAGCACTCTAGTGAAATATGTAAGTGGTAGTATCTCAGATGTTACAAATATGAAAATGTTGAGGAGATTTTCTAGGATCAGCTAAGGACTCAATTCCCAGCAAAAAATTAGTGGGAGTTGAGCTTCCAACTCACATGTTATCTTTCCTGAAATCTGTCTTGGATGGCTTTTCTCAGACAAAGAACTGTTCACCTGGAATTGAAATGGGAGAATTCCCAGCTCAGTCAGGTGAGCCACATTTTCTCCCTGTACCTTCTTATGTTTTGAATTTCATTTCCATGCTGGCACACAGGAGGGGTGTGTGAAGGAGTCCTTGCACAGACATGGCATCAAAATTTGCTTTCCTGCAGTAGTTTTATTAATGATTGTTGGGGAGGACAGACCCATCTCTTCCCCAAACCTTTGCTGATGGTAGGGATTAGGAGAGGTTGGTAATTATTGAAAGGGCAAGGTAATTCTGATGTATTTCTTTATTTCCATTGCTGGATTTTTAATTTGGAGAAGCCTTGAGGAGTTTATTAAATTGCCATGTACTTCAGGGACTTAGTTTTTATTAAAACGAATCCTGAAGGGGTAATTCAGCAATGGATCTTTCCAAACACAAGCTCTGCAATGTGGAGCTGAGTTGAGCTGTTCAGCTGGCTGTTTCCATAACAGCACACAGCTACAGCAGGTCCGGAGACACAGGATTCTGTTCCTATGGTAACAGAATGCCTGAGCCTCGAGGGTGCACAGAAAGCCATTATGAAAAATAGGAACTGATATTTTAGATTAAAGAGAATTCCCTGTTCACACTTATTTGTGTTTAGCCACTTGTCACCTTTCTGCTATGCCTAGATTTTAGGTTGGTGACTCTCTTGAGCTTGTGTTTCTGAAACAAGAGGTGGTATCTGGACATTCTGTCTGTCCACCTCTTACAACTTTTTTAAACTGTTGGTTAATTTTATTCCACAAGGAATGGTGACACCACTGCTGGGACATCCATGCAGTGAATTCTGCTGCTTTCTGTCCTCTGCTGAGGGCAGGAGGGGCAGGGAAAAAAGGGGTAGAGAAACAGAATATGCACTTACAGTGCTTTGTGGGCACCTCAAATAGGGAAATAAATGGTAACAAATAAATGAAAAAGTGCTAGAAGGCAGCACAGCAACAATTTCAGGGTGGTGGGAGGGTGCACAGAGCCACAGACAGTGTAGGAGTGTCACTTTTTGTCTTAAAACAAGATTTATGTCCCTGCTAAGTAATACCAGTTGTTAACAATGCTGGTACTCTCAATTCTTCATGCTTTTCCCATGTTCCTGCATCCTGAGTTTCCTACATCCTCGGCTGTAAAAATTCTTCCAGGTTATTCTACTGGGGTGAAATCACAAAGGATCTGTAATATGCTAATACTGAGCAGATTTACAACAGAACCTGTGCCCTCCTTTGCAGGAGACCATCAGAAATTGAAAATAATCCAAGTAAAGAGCATTACTATTACTATTTCCAGTAATTTCAGAGCACCACATATGGAGCCTCAGTCTGGCTGCAGTGAATGTCTGGATGCTGAAGACTTTTCTGAGCATGTACCAGGATTTCAGGACAAGGGGATAACATGTTAATAGCTGAAAAACTGCTGATACAATTTCGGTGTCTGCTTTTGAAAATCTGAGCCGTTAATGGTGTCAATAAATTTGAAGAAGTCATGGTAATCCAATTACTGCTATTTTAAAACACTAAGGTTCCTTTGTAGCTATGGAAACAAAAATGCAGACATTAATGAGCAAGGGGAAAGAACCCTGGTGTTTCCTTGACGACAGATAAAAGCAAAGCTCCACGAGACCCGAAGGAGAGAGGGACAGAAATACCTCTCACCATGACAGACAACTGAAATCCAAGTCCAGTGCAATAATAAAGTCCACTCTGCCAGGAGTGCTCTTTCACATGACCTCTATCCTGCAGTCATCCATGCATGAGGCACTCAGGGTAAGAACTCGCAGAGCTGGAGATGGGAGCTGGAGCCCTCTCGGGGCAGCCCTGGAGCAGGGGAGGGAGTGTGCAGCGTGGAAGAGCTGCCGAGCCCAGGGGGAGAGGCAGAGCCAGAGCTGAGCCTGCCCTGTGCTCCACAAAGCTCCGTGTGGGCACAGGGGACACCCCCGTGGCACCCCCAGGGGCTGGGGAGCTCCTGCTCCCTGCAGGGCATCCTAAATCCGGTGTTCAGATACGTGTTTATTACAGCACCTCTTCTCCCGGTGCAAATCTCTGCAACTGTTAGATAAAAACACGACACAGATGCAAGCAGTGTGCAACTGCAATTTGTTACCACTTGAAATTTAGCTGGCAGCTCTCATAAAGTTCCCAAAATACTCTTTGTCAGAGGAAGACAACATCGTTCAAAGATAACATAGAGTGGAATTGAGACAGAGCTAAATAAGAAGACACCAGTCAGGTTACAGGGCTATTTTTCAGTGGATAGCATATAGCATAATAAAATATTGATATGTAAAATCATTAATAAGGTAAGAAACAGAAGAGTTAATTGGCAAGTTTCTCCCAGGCATTTTGGAAGAGCTGAACTTTCAAAAAAGGTCTCATTTTAACTCTATCTAGCTCATGGTATAAGTGAAGATCCCTTCATGATGGGAAGGACAGTGTACCAGTTGGTTCAAAATCCTAAATTTTGGGGTGTCAATAGCAATAAAGAGCTGGATACTAAGCTACAGGAGTGCAGGGTTTCCTTGACAACATGTTGGGAAAAAACACAACTACATAGAAGCTTAGGGGGAAAATACAAAGCAATACATAACTGAGTTGTCTGGATGGTGTGGACTGTGGGTTTACTGGTGACTGCTGCTGGCCTGGGGTCAGGGTGATGGGAATGTTGGGTTTCTCTGGTTATAGTCCCTGATGCTTCCTTTCACTGGTTTTGACACTGATCTGAGTTGGTTCAAGTGATCAATGACCCTGTCAAATTCTATTCTCTTTCTCTGTAAATCACATTAAAGTCAGTGTACTTGGTGGGTTTGAGAACATTTCTGACTGCTGTCAGTAGTTCTGAGTTATCTGTTTTTCTGTGACAAATAAGAAGCAGATGGAAAAATGAATACATCTGTAGTTTGTGCACGTACAAACCACTGAACCTTGTTGCCTTTTCGAGTTGGAGCAACTGTTCCTCTGAAAGCTACATTGCTTCTAAGTGTGTCATAATGGTTATTACTCATGTTTGTGATGTGGTATGCCTGAAAAAACTACAGCTCATTAATCTGCAGTCTGTAGGACCTGGAAAGACCCTTCCTATTCCTCCTGCAAAGCATCTCTCGTGGCAGAGGCACCATAACAGCCTCCACTTTTTAACCTTCCAACTGTCAGCAAAAGGAAGATTTGGGCAAGGAGAAAGAACTGGAGCTCTTCATTCCCACCCAGTCACCTGGTACTTCAGGAGCAAAGCTGGACTCATGTGCTTTTTCTCTCTGATGTCCAAGATATTTATTGGATTTTAGGCTATGCTTGTAAATTAGTCCATAATACAACCCTTCACCATATCTGCTTATAGTGAATTAATACTAAAAACCCAAACCAAATAAAGCCCCAAATCAAACTGTGTGATGATTCAACATTCAGAGCCTTACCTAACACACATTAAAACTATATTTGGAAAAAAGGTCTATGGGATTTTAATGGAAGACGGTTTGAGGCTGGACTTTTTCTTGTCTTTTTTTTTCTTTTTTTTTTTTTCTTTCTCCTTTGGATGAATGTCTGCCTGTCCAGCCCTGCTGCTGGGCTGTGGAAAGAACCCAAACACTTTAAAGGAAAAATTCAATTCTTAGTGAAACACTGAGGTTGTGTCTGCAACCAGCTGAACCTTTTCAGTTTTGTGGCTGCCTTAGCATTTTCTCAGCAGCCCTTGAGCCTTTTCCCTATGGGATCCATTACTTTTGCCTTCTGTTTTAATTTTCCTTGAACTGACTTTTTTTGGCAAGGAGACCCATGTTTGCTGCTAATGAAGCTTTGTCTCTCCCTTTTGCTGTTCAAGCACATTTTTGTCTTCAAGTTTTTTTTCTCTTGGTATGGCCTGACCAGTTTGTGAGGGTTACACTCCTCTTTGGGTGGTAGTTCTTGCTGGCTCAACAAACAGAATACACTGCCAGATGATTCTTAGGAGTTGTCATACAGTGTTGATAGGAGGGTGGTAGTTGGCTGTCCAGTTTAAAAGAACGTGGTGTTTGGAATATTTTTCTATATTCATTTTTTTTTTTTCCCACAGATTTTTTATTAGTTGCTTCAAAAGATTCTGCCAATTCACAAAGTTGTGATCTTTGGGAAAAAAAGTCATCTTAAGTAACATGCTGGAAAGGATCAAGTGAAACATGTGTAAGCAACCATGATTTCTGTGCAGTCAGACTTAAGAGTTCATGTCTATAAAAGAAATATTGCTATTTGTGATAACCAATATCCATATTACACTATGCTTCTTCATGGGGATTAGTCCTCAGAGGAGGATTAGGTGGATTTAGACATTCCAGGTGCTACTTCACCTGCAGCACAGTCACCAACAGCATGGAGAAATGGGGACTTGGAAATACAGCAGCTACAGAAATACTATGAAATAATTGTCCATGTCATATTGAGACAAAAATGAGCAACACATCCACCTCTGAGAGTTACTGCTCCAGGATATGTATTTTGGTACTACACTTTTCAAACTGAGTCAAGGAAATAGTAATTTTTTTTTTTTTTAAAATATGAATGATAATAAAAGATTGAGCTGATACCACTCATTAATCATGCACGGTGTTTAACTGGGCAAGAAGGGCCTTCATTGAGCAGACAGAACACAAAGATTAAGAGTTTGGAGAAAGAGTAATAGAAAAAATTGTGGGTCTTGTCTTTTACTTCTATCCACCCACAAAAAAGTTTACAATGCCAGGAAAAGGACCAGTTTTACTGCATTGATTTAAGCAATGTCAGCTTGCAGACTACATCAGGTTGTGCAATGGCACTGGGTCTGCATGAATGGAACCCTGCTGGCAGAGACAAGGAATCTCTCCAGACAGTCACTTTTCTGTATCAGCTGAGGACACAGATATTTCTCCAGAAAATTTTTCCTGTAGCTGACCTCAGCTGTTAGTGTATAGATGGAAGAAGAATTTAAGTTTCTCCTGTGGCCAGTAGCCAGACCCCACTTAGTGCCAAGTCAGGCTGTACTGCTGTGTAATAATGGCAATATCTGAGGGTTTTACCACACAGACACAGAACTGGGAGTTGTTTTTCATTCACTGTTGGGTGATTCACCGTTTAACTCCTTTATCAGTCTTTGTCAAGTTTGGGATCAGCAGTCTGAAGCCCTCCAGTCCAGTCCTGCTGGTTTTAGTCCCTGAGCTGTGCTGGTTTGACATTCAGCTCTGGCTCCTCAGCCCTGGGCCAGGAGCAAAGACTGCCAGGGTGCCCTGCTGTGAGCAGAACCCAGAGTCTCCCCTATCCCTGTGCTCTTCATTGTCAGCACACCAAGGGCAGCAGAAATCCTGCTCGATTTGGGGCTCCTGTGAAGGTGTGAGAAGATGGACAGCTAAGCCCCTGCACCCCAGAGGGCTCATGCCTTCTGCCCAAGCACGAGCTCTTCAGCCTGGCTGTCTCTTCTCCACATACTTGAAGGTACAAATTTATCAAGTCATAGTCCCTTACTATCATGGAGCAGCCAAGTCATAAAGATTCCTTGAAGTTTTCAAGTTCCTTTCTAAAACTGTTTTGTCTGTCTTTCACTTTTTTGTGGTAAAAAATATGTTCTTGCATTTCTGACAAAACCTGCCTCCTGTCCCTCCCAACAACACTGTGTTCATAACTGTTTTAGTCTCTGTCACTTGTGTCAGCACTTTTATATCAGCTGAAATCCCATTTTCCTCTCATTCCCCATGATATGACAGGGAACAGCCCCTTTGTCTCACTCCTCTTGGACTCCAGTAGTTGCAACAAGCACTCAAGTCTGTTTTCTGCCCAATTTAGATCAGCAAACCTGAGGTGTTGCTGGACTGCTGAACAAAAATGAGCTGCCAGCATGTCCTGGTTTTTTTGGCTGTGTTTTGTGGGATTTTCAAGGGATAGTCCTGGGCTCAGATGTCCTGCCTGGCTGGTTGTGGAGTGGCTGCTCTGTCTATTGTACTGTGCTGCTTGGTGCTAACCAAGATTTAGGCACCTATTTAGCATGTTCTAAAGCAGAAATATAGGTGTCCTCTGAAGACTCTCACTGGGAAAATCTGGATACCCTTCAGGATTATATGCTCTTGTAGATTAATTTAAAAAATAACAGCAAAAATGATAACAAAATATTCATGCTATATAAAATATAAAACCTTCCTAAATACTCAATTTACCTTTTTTTCCTTTAGAAGCTGAGGAAGAAACTTGTCTGGATTACATCTGCTAAGTTAAAACAAAGCGACAAAAAACCCTTGGAAAAACATAAAAGCAGAAAAGTCATAATTTTTCATTTGTGCCTGGTGGGGTTGTGTGTGTGTGTGTGGTTTTTTTTTGGTTTTTTTTTTTTTTTTTAAACTGTTTGCAAATCTTCAGTGTAATGGTTTGAAACCCAGTCGTGTCATTTCTGAACGCCCACACACAGAGCTGCAGTAGTGCAGACACTGTAGCAGGCAAACCATATTCCCAGCATCGGCCATTAAAACTCTTCCTACACCAGCGTGGGCTGCCTGCACCCCCTGCTCTCTCTGCACACACCCACCACCCACCCGACACTGTTCAAATGCTTAAAAAAAAAGGAGAAGAGAAAGACACTGAAAAAAGAAAACAGGATGCTTCTTTTGTTTCAACGCTATTCCAGGGACCTGAACCTCTCCACCTGCCTGTGAATTGGCCACCTAAAGGTTAGCAAGTGTTTTGTTATAATTTCTATGGACAGAGAGAGAATTCAATTCTAGATGGCAAGGCAGAAATTTTAAAGTTACAATTTTTTTTTATTTTTTTTTTATTGTGATGGTTCTTTCACTTAGCAACGAGAAAGATTTTTTTCATAAAACACAAAGCATTTCAGTTCTGGCCCCACTTCAGCTTTTCAGAGGGCTTTAATCGGCATTTTTTCATTATTTAGTCCAACCTTCTAAACTTTAAAAGATGGATTAGGGTTATTATTTTTCTGTTAGAGCAACCTGTTGATTGCAGTCTGCTGGCTGGAGGTTGTTAACTCTTTCCTAACACGGGAAATGCACAGGAGCAAATCTGATGAAAGGATAAAAGAATCGAAATCCTTTGAGGTTTTTAAGCACTAAAAATCCTTTTTTTCCCTTGTTGTCAAGCCACCAAGCGTGTTACAAAACCAACAGATATGTTAGATATGTTTCTTTTTAGAAATAGTGATGTAAAACTAAACTAGAGACATATAATTAACTAGAAAGCAGTTTTTATGGTTGGAGCTGAGAAAAGTAGCAGTGTAAGGAGTAGAAAGGGAAATATTCTTGATACATATTGCATGAAGAAGTCAAAAAGGTCAGTACAGTGTTTACTTACACATTAAAATGTATTTTAGGTAACAATATTTTTACTGATTTAAGCCTTTGGAATGTTTTCATTTATGGATATTCAAGAAAAGGAACATAGGAAAATATAGAAAACTGTCTAATAATGATAAAACCAGCTGCTGGCATTCTGGAATAAAGGGAAGGTAAAACAGATCCTGTCCTTCCTAAAAGATTTTAATACTGTATTCTGGCCAAGTATTCACAGAAATAATTGTTTAAAAAAGCCCAACCTAACCAGCTTTGCTGATATTATACAGTTGTGGAAGTAAGTGTCAAAAATATTTGTCCTTAGGATACGGTACAAGAATTTCAAAGTTCCCCCGCAGGTTTTCCAGTGGCTTTTTACTTTGGTAACACATGAAAAAGGGCAAAACTTCAGAACAATGACTTGTACCGAGCAGCAAGATTTCCCCGAGTCAGGATGTGAGGTGTTACCATGGGAAGGCTCTGCAGGTTTCCGAAGAGGAAGGGATTGAACACTTTCAGCCGGGTTCTGCAGGGCACGGGAGCTCCCGGCTCTGCTCAGGAGGGATGGGCTGAGCTGTGGCACCAGGCACGGCAGAACAGGGGAGAGGGGAACTCGCTGCTTCCGTTAGGAGACATCGCAAGGTACAAAGTCAAACTGAGAAAAGAGCAAAGGCAGAAATAGCTTTTAAGTAAAACAAGATTAACAGTCATTTCTGGGCTAACCAGGAAATGCATCGGTTCCATTTTGCTTGTTTGAATTGAGAACTAAAAATCTCCAGACCTGGGGTACGCTCACAAGCATTTTGCTTCCATCACAGGAGTGTTTAAAGTACCTGCACAAAGTTTATTTCAGCCCCTCTGGTTCACTGTGACTTTATGATGCTAAGTTTGAAGCACAAGTGTGGTGTGGTCTATGAAGGGAGTTGTGCTGGCTGTCAGGGTTGGATGAGCAAGAGGAAATGATAATCACAGTCTGTATCTTCCTCTGACAGTAAGAAACTCTGTGCTACTCTTAGCATCACTGCCCTCACAGGAAAAAATAATAATTATCAGTCCTGGAAGATACTGCCTTTTTGTTTAACTTTGCAAAATTCTTTAAAAGGTGCAGTTGCAGGATCTTTGGGATCTATTTCCTCACCAGCACAGGAAGAATGTTTATTGCCGCTTTCACTTGCTCACACCCCTGACAAAACTCTGAAGGTGTCTTTGAAGGATGCAGGGTTTTAAACACCTGGGGTGGGACCTTTTCCACAGGTACTTGGGACCCAGAAATGTGTTCCAATGGTGGGGTTTAACTCCTCAAATCCTGATTGAGAAAGGATTGTGAATTGAGAGAGAAGTGCAGCAGAACGTGCAGCACCTGACAGTGGATCAGCTTTGTGCAGAGTTTCAATTGATACTTCTCTTAGTATTGAAACAGCTGAAGTTAACTGAGTTTCTCTGAGCAGGACAGTATTTTGAACTTAAATGAATACAAATGAATACAATCTTGCAATAAATAGAGATTGCAGCTGAGGAAGCAACACACATAAGTAGATTGATTAGAAAAAGAAAAAAAAAATCACTTAATTTCAAACAGAATTAATGCAGTGTAATACTGGTGCTCTGTATTTTGTTACTTCCAGCCATTACAGCAGCCTGCTCGTCCACATAAATGGCAAGAATCACAGGAAGCTGTGAAGGACCTGATTCCAGAATCACTTATTCAAGATCTAGAGATTTTAGATCAAGTTTCAAAAGGTTCTGCTAAGCCCTGAAACCTCTGTGATAGTGGCAAAGATCCAGACAGCCACTTGCTTTTGTTGTAACTTGCTTTAATTAATTATTGCCTCCTTAAGCCTCTCAGGGTAATCAGTTTGCAGTTTTAGCATTTGGAATTTGATACTGAGCGACCTAAATAATGAATTTTAAATGTTTTCAATTTGTTACTGGGTCCAGCATACTGCTGCAATTATTAGTACTGTTTAAATTAAGTGTCCCTTTTAAGTAAATTCACCTTAACTTAATAATAGCCAAAGTGGAATAAAATATAATGGGCTCCAGAAATGTGATCAAACTGAAGACAAACTAATTTTGACTGGTTATGTAAAATGCCCATAATCATCTGTTTGTATGATTTGATTCATGCCAGTGTTCTATTATAAGATGTGCATCTTTTTTCCCGGTTGGTTTGTTGACTGTAGCATGCAGTAATCCTCCAGAAGATCTCACTTAGAGGTGAGAACACATTCCTTTAGGAAAGTATCTCCCAGCAGAGCTGAAACTACTTGCAGCATGTAATTCTCTCCATCTGGACAGACTGAGTCTGTAGAGCAGAAGCATGAGTCACTGTAAAGCAGTTCAGAATGTCAAGTGTTTTCTAGATTCACAGATTTTAAGCGTCTGCAGTGCCATTACCAATTACTGGGAGCATTTCAGGGTATGGGAGAAACCAGGAGGGTTTTAGGCAGCAATCCTGGGCCCTGTTAAGAGCTTTTCTGTCCCCTGGATAACTACATGACAGGCAAGAAAGATGGGAAGAACAAGACAGAAATATTTCTCCACCACCAGAATTAGAGGCCTGCTAAATCAGGGCTCCAGAAAGAAATGGAAAGCAATGCAAGCAACAGGCAAAACTCTGCAGGATCAATAAAGCTGTTTGGAATGAAAACCCACTGAGGCCTCTGGCATTAGTCTGTCACCAGAATTACTAAAAGAAAGAGTTCCCACTGAAGTGGATATTGGACAATTACAACATTGCAGTTCCACTATCCAGCAAGGGACAGGCTGCAGTGTCTGAAGTGGGCAGCTGCCCATCACAGGGAAAAGAAAAGCTGGATCTCCCAAAATACGGTGTTCCTAAGGCAATTATACAGCCAGAGATGCCAATTTAGTAACACTATTGGGAATGCATATCCCAGGCTGGGATTCACCCAGTGTACCAGCAGAGGAGGTTGCAGCCAGCCCAGCCCCTATTTTGAACCAGTGTTTGCACCAAGAGGAGTGGCTCCTGCCAGGACCCCTCAGTGCTGTTCCCTGTGTCACCTGAGCACTCTTGAGGAATTTGGCCCACAAACAAAATCGAATTTTTCAAAATTGCCTTTTCACTGCACTTTTGACTGTGCCCTATCCTGTTTTCCCAGCAGCTTTCCACAGGTTTTTTGGAGGTTGGTTGAGCATGACCTAAATGCTTTTAGGATTCCTGAGGCATTTTCCCACCTGGTTGCTGCTTTCTCCCATCCCACAGGGCACCATTAGAAGAAGCTGGTAGACAGCACCCACGCTGGATAAGTTTAGCATTTCATGTGTGGCAAGTGTCTTCTCTCCACCATTGTTTTCTTTCCCAACATACCTTAAGAGATATGTAAAGTTAAAAGAAAATTAACCTTTGGAGGATAAATTAAAAACCCTACCAATTGTATTTCAGGAGGATACAACTGAAAGCAGAGTACAACACCCCCCCCCCCCCCCACATTTCAAAGATTCTGTTTAGAGCTCCCTAATTAAATAGTGATAAAGGATAAGGAGAGATTGAAATGCCACTTCATTTTCTTCTGTTTCAACTCTTCCTGTTTTCTGAAGGTTGTTAATGTGACACCAATGTAAAAAAAAAAAAAAAAAAAAAAAAGAAAACCCCAACTTCCTACTTCTAATCTGTTTCAAGTCTTTGTCCTCGTTTCTCTCTGCTTGCATCAAGTATTGACAGAAATGAGACTTTTTTGCTGAAATGCCTGGATCCATCAAAGGTATGTGAACTAAAATTATTTCCAGACTAAAGACTTAATTTTTTCCAGACTTCCACTTCTGCTCCCTGGTATTTAAGGTAGGGATCACTACAAGCTTTTAAAAAAGGTAAAGCCTCCTTTTAAAGGTATAATTTGGTATATTGTGTATGTTCAGAAGGTTGACAGTGTGCTTCTCTGGGGTTACAAAAATAAAGGAACTCTGTCAGGTGTCCATACCTGCAGAGCAGGGTGGGGATTGAGCAATGGAGCTCTGAGTCTGCTTAGAGACTGATGCTCTGCTCAGTGCTGTGTCAAAAAATGATATTAAATTTACATATGATATTTACATATTTAGTTATTGATTCGGTTAATAATGATGGGCAGTTGACAGAGCATTACATAGGCCATGCAGAAGACAAAAATCTTTTGATTGTGTAGTCCAAAATTATTATAACAGTGCTGACAAAATAAAACAAGTTTTATAAAATGTGTTTGGAATTCAGGGAGAAGTCTATAAAAATTGAACTTACTGGATTTAAAATAAGGGTTTTTTAATCAACCTCCTGTATTAAAATACTTTATACTTATAAAGTGACTAATACAATTTTTGATATAATGACTTTTTATTTGAAATTGTTCCACAGACCTGCTGATGGTGTGAACATGAAGTTAGAATTTCAAGCCAGGAACAAAATAATTGTATTTCAAGGAATTTTAGGGACCAGTTTTGATAGCTTAAGAAATCAATTAAAAAAAATTTGAGCTGGCCAAATCCTGCATTTAGTTTTGTTTACTGGAAAATTTTCCTTATCTAATTAGGATCAAATTCTTTTGCTGGTAGTTCTCTGCCACAAGTTACAAACAGCTGAGCCGGGGTGGATGCTTAGCAACAGCCCAGGGCACAACACAGGAAGTTCCACCTTAGGCAAGGACTACCCTGACGCAGCCTCGGGCAGAGGAGTTTGAGATAAGCTATTTTTGTCAATGTACAAAGAAATACAGTGGCCTTTTTTGGTATATAAATAACAGATGTGAAAAGTCTGATGGCATTTGCCCCAGTAGAATACAAGTCACGGCAGTTTCACTCAGGATAAAAACACTTTTTCTTGCTGTGAAAAGCAGCAAAATACCACACCTGGTAGAGGTGTGTTATTACAGTCTTCAAAGCACAGTAAGTATCACCATTAGCTTACTCGTTGAGCTTTATTTAAAACTTTCTTTTAAATTTTCTGTCGCCACTTAGGTATTTTCTTTGAGGAACATTACAGAACACTGAAATGAGTCTCAGACACAGGCTGTGTCCTGGGCCCCAGAAACTTAACAGCATTAAGTGAAATTACAGAGCCTCTGGTACTTGGGAACCACAAGATTCCTATGAAAAACATCTGTCTGTGGGCCCATCAGTTCTGCATGGCCAGGAGGAAATCAGAGAGAAAGAATTTGGGCCACTGGAGCAGGCTGGTGGGGGAAATGTAAAATATGTGGAAGTGTATTTCCACACTTCTCTCTGGGAGAGGAAGGGGAGCAAACACACAGTGACTTGTTCTTCTCATGGTACTTGTTAGGTGTTCTACCTACTGGCTATTTAGGCTTCCCTTTTCTTCTTGGATCTGCTCTCTGCAGCATAATTTTTCCCCTAAACTTTTTTAAAAAATATTTTGGAAAAACTACTGTATACTTAGTTTGTATTGTCTCATGTCTTAGCCCTTATTGTATGCTGTGTTTAAATTTAAAAGTGACCCTATAACTTAGGAACCATCTTAAATGGACTTGAAATGTTGGTAGCATCACTTTGGAAATAAGAGAATTCCACTTTTATTCTGTAGGGGTAACCACACTGCACAATATGGATAATAACTTATTTCTTTAACAAGCCATATTCTTCTAATAATCTTTCATCATTATTGTCACTACCTATAATAAAAAGCCACTTAAGTGATTATTCCACATAGAAATGTCAGAAATGCATAAGAAATGCCCATGCTTGAAAACAAAGCTTAATTTATAATATTCATGAGGAAGAAAAAAAAGGCAAAAATCTAGCACTTTGCTGTACACAGATCACTTCATTTTACATGTTATTTTCTTGAATGGAACCAGTAAAAATTTCAAATCACATTTTGAAGCAATTCTTTTACTTCTTCCCAGTAATGATAACCTATTAAAATGATCCAAGGAAGTTACAGAATCACCACTAGAGATTATGCAGTAAAACAACAAATTGCAGATTTCAAATTGGGCCACTGATGATGTTATTCCAAATGGGATTTTAATGGCTGTTTGCTCAAGAACAACCCATTATTCATAGCAACCAGTGCATCCAGCATAGCTGAGCAAGAATCAAATAAACATTCACAAATCACCTGATTTTCACCCAAACTGTAATTACAAGAGGTTATGCTCATGCCCCTAACTCTTCCAAAGAAAATTTTCAACTTGCTTATTTTGATAGTTTCCTCCTTTGTTTCTAAGAAAGAAAAAAAGAATACAAATTTTTGCTGAAATAAGTAGTCTGCACCAGCACCAACCCTGCATATATTAGGATGGATTTCAAAAGAATAGGTTCACTTTTTCAAAAACTGTGTTGGGAAGAAGTTTTCATCTGGCATTGAAAGCATCCAAAAACAAGCAGTACACCATAGTACCTCCATTAATTATACCAAATCAGTTTGGTCTACACAAAAGCCAGCTTTAATTTCTCACACTATTTTCCTGTGACACCATCTTTTCTACTTTGCACATATTCATGCAAATCTGACTTGTAGAACAGGACATGAGTTTCATTTTGTTCACGTATTTTCATTTTACACCACTTGCTGCAATGTGTTTGGCCTTAGCTCCCTTAAATTGGGTAAGCACAGATAATATGCAGGCATGTTTAATGTCCTGTGTTTGGAACCGGTTGCCCAAAGAGACTGTGCAGTTTTTATCCCCAGAGGTTTTCAAAACCAGACTGGTAACACCCTGACAACCTCATCTGACCTCGGTGCTGACCCTGCTGTGAGCAGGAGTTTGGACTAGAGGTGTCCTGAGGTCCCCTTTGACCTCAACTGTTCTGTGTTTCTGTATTAAAAAATATTAATATTAATGAAATTTAAAACCATGATATAAACACGTAATGGAAATATGGTTCTAGAAAAGTAAATTATATTATTACTGGTGTGCTTAGAGCCTCCACTTGCAAATGTGGAACTCAGATTTGTTTCCAGTGCCGCGGGTACTCAGCGTAGGTTGTAAGAGTGTAAGTGCAGTGTTCAGTGTTCTTCACACTGTACTGACTGTAACTCCTGGAGGAGAGATGAGAGATGACCCAATTTAATTGGGAAAGGAAGCAACGCTTGTGTGTCTAATGCCTGCATGTAAGATTTGGGACACCGTGAGCCGCTGGTTCCTGCAGTCCGGCGGGGTGCGTGTGTGTCTGTGTGTAATTCCCGCAGCCCGGCGGTGTGTGTGTGTAATTCCCGCAGCCCGGCGGTGTGTGTGTGTGTGTGTGTGTGTGTGTGTGTGTGTAATTCCCGCAGCCCGGCAGTGTGTGTGTGTCTGTGTGTAATTCCCGCAGCCCGGCGGTGTGTGTGTGTAATTCCCGCAGCCCGGCAGTGTGTGTGTGTGTGTGTAATTCCCGCAGCCCGGCAGTGTGTGTGTGTCTGTGTGTAATTCCCGCAGCCCGGCGGTGTGTGTGTGTGTGTGTGTGTAATTCCCGCAGCCCGGCAGTGTGTGTGTGTCTGTGTGTAATTCCCGCAGCCCGGCGGTGTGTGTGTGTGTGTGTGTAATTCCCGCAGCCCGGCGGTGTGTGTGTGTGTCTGTGTGTAATTCCCGCAGCCCGGCGGTGTGTGTGTGTGTCTGTGTGTAATTCCCGCAGCCCGGCGTGTGTGTGTGTGTATGTGTGTGTGTGTGTAATTCCCGCAGCCCGGCAGTGTGTGTGTGTGTATGTGTGTGTGTGTGTAATTCCCGCAGCCCGGCGGTGTGTGTGTGTGTATGTGTGTGGGGTGTAATTCCCGCAGCCCGGCGGTGTGTGTGTGTGTATGTGGTGTGTGTGTAATTCCCGCAGCCCGGCAGTGTGTGTGTGTGTATGTGTGTGTGTGTGTAATTACCGCAGCCCGGCAGTGTGTGTGTGTGTATGTGTGTGTGTGTGTAATTACCGCAGCCCGGCGGTGTGTGTGTGTGTCTGTGTGTAATTCCCGCAGCCCGGCGGTGTGTGTGTGTCTGTGTGTAATTCCCGCAGCCCGGCGGTGTGTGTGTGTGTGTAATTCCCGCAGCCCAGCAGTGTGTGTGTGTAATTCCCGCAGCCCGGCGGTGTGTGTGTGTGTGTGTGTGTGTGTGTGTGTGTGTGTGTGTGTGTGTGTGTGTGTGTGATTCCCGCAGCCCGGCGGTGTGTGTGTGTGTGTGTGTAATTCCCGCAGCCCGGCGGTGTGTGTGTGTGTCTGTGTGTAATTCCCGCAGCCCGGCGGTGTGTGTGTGTGTCTGTGTGTAATTCCCGCAGCCCGGCGGTGTGTGTGTGTGTCTGTGTGTAATTCCCGCAGCCCGGCGGTGTGTGTGTGTGTGTGTGTAATTCCCGCAGCCCGGCGGTGTGTGTGTGTGTGTAATTCCCGCAGCCCAGCAGTGTGTGTGTGTAATTCCCGCAGCCCGGCGGTGTGTGTGTGTGTGTGTGTGTGTGTGTGTGTGTGTGTGTGTGTGTGTGTGTGTGTGTGTGTGTGTGTGATTCCCGCAGCCCGGCGTGTGTGTGTGTGTGTGTGTAATTCCCGCAGCCCGGCGGTGTGTGTGTGTCTGTGTGTAATTCCCGCAGCCCGGCAGTGTGTGTGTGTGTGTGTGTAATTCCCGCAGCCCGGCGGTGTGTGTGTGTGTGTAATTCCCGCAGCCCGGCAGTGTGTGTGTGTAATTCCCGCAGCCCGGCGGTGTGTGTGTGTAATTCCCGCAGCCCGGCGGTGGGTGTGTGTGTGTGTGTGTGTGTGTGTGTGTGTGTGTGTGTGTGTGTGTGTGTCATTCCCGCAGCCCGGCGGTGTGTGTGTGTGTGTGTGTCATTCCTGCAGCCCGGCAGTCTGTGTGCCGTGTGCTGCTGCAGCCTGTGCTGTTCTTGTCCCGTCCCGGCAGGTCCATGAGCTCATGGCAGCCGTGTCCGGCCATGGAAGCGCGCAGCCCGGCGGATGGCGGCGCGGGCGCTGCCCCGCAGCCTGCCCGCCCGCAGGCCCTGTCCCAGCCGCTGTACCTCAAGGCTCTGACGATCCCGCTGCTCCAGCCCCTCCAGCCCGGCTGCTTCCAGCAGCACGGGCCCTTGGTCACCGGCAGGAGCTGCGTCCACCTCGACGGCAGCAGCATCCCCCTCATCCTCAACCCGCTCCTGCCTCCGGACGGCTCCGAGCAGCCTCGGCCGCTTTTCCAGAAACAGCTTGGGCAAAGTCTAACATTGAGCATAGTCAGCACTTTACCAGTTCTATCGTCGCCAAGTTCTTGTGTGAATGCATCTATTGGAAGCCCGGGGAAATCAAAAAAGTCTGGGAAATACATCTGCAAACACTGTGGACGGGATTGTTTGAAGCCAAGTGTCCTTGAGAAACACATTCGCTCTCACACGGGAGAGAGACCCTTCCCGTGCACCACTTGTGGCATTGCATTTAAAACTCAGAGCAACCTGTATAAACACAAGAGAACTCAAACCCACGTCAACAACACCAGGCTGCCCTCAGACTCTGACATCAGTGGGGGACCAGAGCAAAATGAGAGATCAGCAGAGAGCACCACCTCTCCCCAAGGCAGCAAAGTCTTGAGGAGCCCCAGTGAAGAGCAGGGGATCCACATCAAACAACCCAGTTCAGAGACCAGTGCAGCAACAGACACCAGGAAACCTCATGAGCACTCACTGCCAGCCACAAGCTCTTCATTAGCTGCTTCGGAAAATCAAGAAACAACGAATCAGTCATTGAGTTCAAAGGCTGTTCAGGGGTTCCTGAAAGAGAACCTCAAAGTTTAGCATCTCCAGGAGCTTTTCCAAATGGTCCTTGTCCGAGAAAGATGCAGGAGCAAAGAACTCCGACTGCCAGTAAGCACATTCAGCTGCAAAGGCAGCAGGCAACCTCTTCAGAGAAGCAGTGGGATTACAAACCCTTGGACTGCAAGCTGAAGAAGTGTGAGAGCACTGACTCGGGGTATCTGTCACGCTCCGACAGCACAGAGCAGCAGCTGACATCATCCAGCCCCCTGCACAGTCTCTACGAGCACAGCACAGAACTGGAGAATGAAACTGCCTTCAGCAGCCCAAGGTGTGCCTTTGCAAGCACTGCAAAGCCAGAGGCAGCTGACAAAGCTACAGCCTCGATGCTAGAGAAAAAGAGGCTGGAAGAACACATTTCAAAGCTTATTTCTCACAACAAAAGTGTGGTGGATGACACCCAGTTAGACAATGTCAGGCCCAGAAAAACTGTCCTTTCTAAACAGGGAAGCATTGACCTGCCAATGCCTTACACATACAAAGACTCTTTCCATTTTGATATCAGAACTTGTGATGTAAATAGGAAAAAGAATCTTTCTCTTTGTTCAGCAAAATCTACCTTTGCCCCCCTGGAGAAATGCAAGCCAATGTTTTTCCATTCAGTTCCCACCCAGTTCTCCACAACAATTGACACTGTGCCTGTTACTCGGAGCAACTCCTTGCCTGTTGTGGAGGGAGCGAGGATGGTGCATGACAAACCAGGTTGCTCAAAACCACTTTCTCTTACTAAGCAGTCTGCAAACACAGGCACTGCTGGTTTGCTGCCTAGCAACGATCTCGCTGCCAGTTCAGTGGATTTCCCCAATAGCCATCCCCGAGCTCTAGTCAGACAAACAGCCGTGGATGATTTGCCCCTAAGTAATGTGGCTGACCATCCCTCTTTGTCAGAGGACAAAGGGACTAAAGGGACTAAAAAGCTCGGGGCTGGAGAAGTAATCAGCGCTAAAAATAAGAAACACAATCAAAGGAAGTTGAAGATGTTCTCTCAAGAAAAATGGCAAATGTATGGAGACGAAACATTCAAGAAAATCTACCAAAAAATGAAAAACAATCAAAATGCCAAGAAAATTAAACAAAGAGAGAATAAGATTACAGATATTACAAGCTTGACTCCTAATTCAAGGGAATCAGCCAGCAGCACTGAAATAACTGAGGAAAGAGATGGCAGGAGCTCTGCAAGTGACAGTCCTTCCTCCCTTGTGACAGCAGCTTCCACCACGGGTAAATCAGGAACCCCTGCTGACGGTAATCATGTTCTGCAGAATGTGTCCTCTGAGGAAACTGCAGACAGAGTGTCCAACCTAATGGAGACATCACATTCTGTAGCTGCCAGAGCTGTAACCAGCCAAACTTCCCGAGAGCTCAGTGGCAGTGATACGGAGAAATGCACAGCTGGCAGCAGCACACTGCTGGCTCCAAGCAGTGGTGAGCTCAGGCTTCAAAATCCTGGGTGTCAGCTGAGCAGCCACGGGAGGAATGATGACTGCTTGCCAGTACAGAGTAGCAACTGGGAGAAACCAAGTCCTGGGAAAGAATCCAGTGCATTTGAATTAGGTTGTAAAAGCACTTCACACAATTATGGGAACCATCACGGGACTAAGGAAAGTGGCCAGCATGGCCTGACGCCCCCGTGGGTCCATTGCAACAGCAGAGAAACTGGAGGGAAATCCCAGACTTTGCCATCAGAAAGGAAAAAGCTGAAATTCGAAGTGGAGAAGACACAAAATGTGATTTCAGTGTCCTGCCCTAGTCCCAGTAGTGAAACCACTGCAGTAAGGGAAGCAGAGAGAAGCTGTTGCTCTGGCACTCAGTGTCTTCCCACAGCTCCAGTGAAATTCTCCAGTGAAGCAGAGGAGCAAAAATCAGGCACAGGAATTAATGAAGCCACTGGAGGTACTGAGAATGTGGAATGTAGGAAAACAATCAAACTTCCCACACAAGCTCCTAATTATTGTGACATTAACCTTTCACATCCTGCAGGTGTCTCAAAAGCTTCACTGGTGAGATTTTTAGGATCTGAATTAAGAGGAAGCGATTCCAACTCTTTTGCCTTGCACAATGCAATAGATGGAGATCACAAAACATGTCTTGTAAAGACAGGAGCAAAAGTGCCACTTCCCAATGACAATGCTGTGGATGTGTCTTCTAAAAGCCATCAACTGCTACCTGATCATTTAAGTCCAGTCCCACAACAAAATGCCTTCTCTCCAAAATATATTCTTAAGTTGCCACAGGACAAGAGAGCCTCAGATCTGTCACCTTTGCTTCGATCTGAACAGGAGATGACACCTGGCACACCTATGACAGACCCCTTAACCACCCCACCCTGCTCTTCCAGCAGCACATCCCTCCATTCTCACTGCAGGGATGTGGTTTGGTCCCCTTTAAAATCTGAAGTGAGACAAAAGGCTGGAAAAGGAGAAATTCAATGGAATCTTCACACAAACTGGAAAACTCCAGGATTCTGTTCACCAGTCAACTCAGAAACCACAAATATCTTAACCACAGCAGAGAACACCTTTTGTAACCAAAACTTCAAGCAGCAGGATATTGCAAGAGAGGATTGGAAAAACAAACAGAACAAAAATAAATTAAATTATCAAAGGCAAACAGAAGAGAAGTGGATGAGTAAAAGTACTTGCTCTACACAGACTCCGAAGAAGAAAATCTGCTTTACTTCTCTGTATACGAGTGGCTTTTTCATATCTGCTGACATCAAAGACGAGAGGAAGGCTTTACATCACCTTTGCTCAGGAAGTGACTCTTTGATAAAGACATCAGTTTCCAGCAAGGGTGCAGAGCCAACACTCCTGGGATGGGACAGAGCGGGAAGTCCACGCGTCCTTAAGGACACCCCCCCACCGCTGCAGGATCTGCAGCATTCCCAGAGCTCAAGAGACAACCCCACTTATTTTTGCCATTCTTTTGGCACTCTGTACTGCCACACTCTCAGCACTCACTGTAGAGGGTTCCCGGTGCTGCCCCACAACAACAGGAGCAGCTACCCTGGCTCCTGTCCAGCAGCAGGCTCCAGGAGCCCCTTCCCATCGCTCAGCGCCGAGCCCCGGCTGACCTGGTGCTGCCTGAGCAGGAGCCTCCCTCTGCCCTGGGAGCAGGGGGGGCTGCAGCCCCTGCCCAGCCCCCCGGGCACACCTGGGACCAGGAGCCCAGCAGGGAGTGCACCCTCTCGAAATACGACATCTCCATCTTCCAAATGAGAAACATCAGCAAGACTGTGGCGTACGGCTTAACGAACACCAGCTTGAAAACGCTGGTTTCATCCTTTTCTAAAGGACACCAGCTGCAGGAGGTAATATTAATAATCCTGTTTGCTTTCTCAAGAGGGTGTTATTGGCTGACAGCCCACTTCCACCCTCTTATTAGAAAAATGAAATAATTATCAGAAGTGTATTTATGTATTTACAGGCATTTGTTGACAGAGAATTTACAATTTATGTTTTTATAAGATAGGTCTTATATTCATTCAATGCATCAGAAAAACATATTTCTGTGTGAATATTTAAGTCTCTTTTACTTGGCCATTTCAGGATGCTGATAGTGAGGAGTGAATTTCTATTGCCCAATTTTTTTCCCTTTATGGGAATGTTTTATATTTTTCTCTAATAGCATATGTATTTCATTATTTTCATTCTAAATGAATATTTGACTTAGAATAGGACTTAAATACAGAGTTGTGCTACTTAAATCCTATGCTGTTCAGTGCAATTTAAAAAGTACACAGATTTCTAATTTCTCAGTCAATGTAATTTACAGTTTTCATGTACTTAATTTTTTCCCACTATTCTCAACAGTTAAGCTCAGCAGTTCCTGGTGGTTCTTTAAAAAATTTTTCAGAGCAAAAGAAGAAAACAGTAGTTTGCAAAAAGGAAAAACTCTCAACAAATAAACTCAAGAAGAGCAACAAACAGAAAAGGATTAAAGTCACCCCTAAATGGTAAGGAGTATGGCTTTCAGGTTCACTAGATTAAACGTAATGCTGTTGTAATGTGTGTAAAAACGCCACAGAAAATAAAAAGTCGTGCCTAAAATTCAACCTTGTCAAAACTGGGGGAAAAAAAGATAAATCTCTCAGAAAGAGCTGTTCTTATACCACAGCAGGGTTCCAAATGTAAACTATAAAAATATCAATATGTCGTTTACTGTTAGGAACAGTCTTTTCTAAGCAAACCAGACATATCCCATAGAAAGATGATGCCTGGCCAGTTGACTCTCTGTGTGATTTAGAAATTACTCTTATCTGTCAAAATTGTCAGCATTTACTTTTGTTAGAAGGGAACCCAAATGCTTCTGCTTTTAATCCTGTCACAGCTCAGAGCAGTGTGCAGGCCCTTTGTCCTCGGAAGATCTGTATCCTGAACTGGTATTCACCAGAGAAGGCAGAAGAATAAATATCAAGTTTAACACAAACTAACAGAACCATCTGTAGTTCAAAGGATCATTTGGTTTAAATAAAAAAGCATGAAGAATTTGAGCATAAAACTATCAAGGGCACATTGTCTCAATCAGCACAGCTCCCCCCTTTCAGTGGGAGTTCTATCAGTGGAACATTTACCCTCTAATCTTTCAGGAGTGTGGGGCAGCAGGATGTCTGCAGAATTGCTCCAGGAAGGAACACACTGTGTGCATACATCCCTCTTTATTTCATGCCCGAAATCAGACAGAGTGACTCCCCTGAGGACAAATCAGTGTCAGTAACTTAATCACCGTGTCTAGTCCAGCAAACAGCACTGCAGTTTTGAAGGGTCATAAGAACAGAAATAGAAGACTCAGGTCTGTGTCACCCTGCTGAGTGACATTCTTCTGAGACTTTTTTCTGGTCTAATTTTCGGGTGGTGTTTTGTTGTTGTGGTTTTTTTTCCTTGGTGGTCTCGGAATTTGTTTATATCAAATTTATTTGTATCAAATGAGTGGAGTGATATAATTAAGTACAGTGTCCTGAAAGCTCAGATCATGCCTATTAGTAGGTAATTGGCCCAACTGGTAACCAACAAAGGTAATTTAATTTTCTAGTATGCCAAACACCTGAATAATTCCATCCTTTTAGATTTACATCTTGCTCTGCGGATAGCGACAGCGATTTAGGGATGAGACTTTAGTGTCATTCATTCAGACTTACTAAAAGATGGAGCCAGAGTAGAAAATAAAGCAGACTTGAATTATTCACTGGGGGTTTGCTAAATGACCAAAATTCTTATGCTGTCCCTTAGTCATGATGAACAGGTAGCACTCAGGAAGTGAAAAGGAAAAAAACAACAACCACACAGCCTCAGGTGATTCCTGAGTGGTTCAAATCTTTGTGAAGTATATTGTTTTAAAATTCCAGATGTAAGAAAAAGGATCTGTTATTCCTTAATGCTCTTCTCTTAGAAAATCAAGGATTTACTGAATCCTACAGAGAAAAAAGATAATAAAATAATTGTGAGTCTCTTGCCTAAAATGCAAATTTTTTTGAGTTGACATAACCAAGCATCTCCTTCCCAATAACAAGTAGCTGTTAGACTTTAATGCACCTGATGAGGTGGTGTTATTTCCTCTGGCTGCTCTTACATCTCCCACATTTGTTTATGCCCTCAATGCCCCTGGCACTGCAGGTACAGAGGGAGGCACATCCATGGATTTGCTCAGCTGAAAATGAACCGGCTGAGCAAGAGGCCCTGTTTTCCCAACAGAGCTCTGGATGCTCTGAGAAAGGGCTGCTCATCCCAACCCCCCAGATTCCATAAGCATAAGAAGTGTCATCCTCCTCAATCCAAGATGCAAGGTAAGTATTTGGAATATTTGTGTGAAAATCGATGTTATTTCAGTGATACGATAAGAAATGTAACAAGTTCAAGGGTGATAAAAATCAAAGTAAAAGTTTATCCAACCTCTTTTCAATAGAAAATTATCTACACCAGCAAAAAGACACATCATATTCCACCTTAGACAAACAACTTTGCAGAAGGAAAAAAGAAGCAAAGAATAACTCAGGAATATCATCCCATACTGAAAGCCTAAACCATGTTAAACAAAAAGACAAAATGGATAAAAAAGTAGGTATTGTACCTTAATTCTTGTCTCATTTTTTATTTAGAGAAAAAGGAATTGTTAATTAAAACCTGAAGTATATTCAGCTGTTTTAAAGTTGAAGTTAAAACTATTTTTTTGTTAAAACGTTTAAAAATGTGTTAAAGGTATTTTTTTTGGGGGGGTGAAAATATAATGAAAACTTACTAACGTTAGAATTAGCTAAAATAACAATTCAGCTTGCATCAATTGGATGAAATCGCTCAGGACTGAAAACTTTACGTGTAAATTTTTTCCCGTTCTATCTCCTCCAGGACATTTCTGGGCAAATCAGGGAAGCCCCGAGAACCAACGGCTCTGCGCAGAGCCTTACGGCTCCCCTGGGAATAGCCGTGGCTGCTCACTCCTTCTCCTCCGCCGCTGGCGCATCCCTGCAGGAGCTCGGCAGGGACGTGGCCATTTGCTGCTGGGTCTCGCAGCCCCTGGTGCTGCAGTCGCCCCGGCCCGGCCCCCGCGGCCACCCCGGCCCCGCCGCCGCCGCTCCTCCCGACTCTGCAAACACGGGCACGGGCGGCCAAGGGGGCAGCACGAACCCAGAGGCTGCCGCTCCTCTTCGCTTACATCCAGGAGCGAGCCGGGAAAACACGTTGAGGGGGGAGTCAGAGGGCCGAGTATTTGGGGTATCGGAGCCGGTGATCCAGGTCTCTGGAAGGGAGAAAGCTCCAAGGGAAGAAATCGCACATTCGCCTCTCACCGAAAACTCAGCTCCCGGGTCCCAGCCAGGCTGTTCCCGTTTGTTTGGATCACAAGCGGGGTCCGTGCCTGAGACAGTCACGAGGGCTCAGTTACCCAGCAGAGAACTCTCCCAGAGGGCAAACTTAGCTGAGCATCTCCTGGAGCTGCACGGAGGCGCAGGCGAGAGCAGATCCCACCTGCAGCCCAATCCCTACGGAAGGCCACGTGAAACAGCTACTGCGACCTTTAAGAAGCCCCCAATTACACTCAGATCCCCCGAGTTCAAGAGTTACTCTGCAACAACCCCCAAGACATACAAAAAGAGAGGTTTAGAGATGATGAGGAAGCAAACGCGGGTGGAATATGATGACACGAGCAGTGATGATGAGGACAGGCTGGTTATAGAAATATAGCAGCCAGGGCATGTGTGCCAGCCTGTTACAGCAGGAAAAGCCAGGGATCTTTGATCCATCGTTCTGAAACAACATCAGCAAAGCCATTCCTCTGTGCCAGAGGCAACACCCTCTTTGGAAGAGCCCTTCCTTTCAAGGACTCTGTCTTTTTTTAAAAATGCTCGTTTGAGGCTGGCATTGCACATTTAAATGCGAGAGGCAAGCCTGTGTTCCTGACAGGTTTCCAGCATTGTTAACGTGCCTGCCAGTCTCAGAATTCCCACAAGTGCTGCCTGCCCGTGGGTGTGTTACTCCAAGCCTGCAGTGGATTGGGTTACTTCAACAATACAACTGCAGCAGCTTCCTCAGCTCACATTTCCTGCGAGGGTCCGGATGTGTTCCCTAATCTCTATTCCAGTTTCTTGTAGTCGCTGCCTCTGCCCTGGGAGTGACACCCTGGCATTGAGGGGAAGATCTGTTCCCTAAGTATCTGTGATATTGGAAGAGTCAGGAAAAATGCTGGTCTTTTTCCATGTTGCACAAATGTCAATGCTTCTGTGTGAGAAATGACACAAGCATGCTTTGCTTTGTGTTTTGTGCCTTTTATGCCAAGATCTACTCAAATATTCTTGATTTCTAGGTGGAGAATATGGGTGTTAGCTATTGGTATTTCCTTGTGATAAAATTTCTGACAAGGATTTTCTCATTATATTTGTCACATTGTGCTCCAGCTGATGTCATCTGGAATGTTTCATTTTTATTGTAATTTTAACTGCAATGATGTCATTTTATGGAGGGTAAAGAAGCTATATGGCATAGCTCGTTTTCTTTTTTTAACAGGTTTTGTGCTACAAACCCTAAAATTTACTGGTTTCTATGTGAATAAATAATTAGATATTTCAATTTGACCAAGAGTGTTCACTTGCTTGATTAAACTGATGAACACTAAAAACATTCCATTTCTACATTATAGTCAAATTCTGTACTTAAACTTCTACTGTTCTTGTATTCTGATTCACACATCATTAATGGATTAACCTACATGGGATATTTGGAGTTGCTTTTTAGTCATGCACAGGTAAAAGATTAAACAGATCATACAAAGAAATCTAGTACAAATTATCTGCAAAAACCAAACGTGAATGTGTAAAAAAATGCCCGAACAGCTGAGAGAGATAAATCACGTGCCAAGTCCTGTGCAATTCTTGTGTATTTGGATGTCCTACAAATGTGACAAGACTTGAGGTTGTCAAAACAGATCTTCACATTTATCCTTTATCACGCTCTTTTCATTATTTGTGCTCCCAAAAAAATCTGGTGGGTATTGAGGTGAATCCCAGGTGTGATGAGTTTAAATAATATGAATTCAGAGAAATACACAAATAGAATTTGGGGAGAAGAAGAGGAAAAGAAATGGAGGAACCATCAATACTGACACAATATTGAACCATTCAAAGTTCCGGAGTTGTTTTTTTTTTCCTGATGGAATCACTCAAAGCTACAGCTGAATTCTGAATATGTAGAAAAAGCAGGAGAAGAAGAAACACAAAACTTATAGAGATCCCCAGATCTGTGTTCCCAGCAGTGCTGTTGGCCAAGCACCTTTAGAAAGCACGGGGCAAAAATGATTCATTGCACCAAACCACACCAGCACCTCCACAGCAACAATTTTCACCTCTTGCTTGTGCAAGAGCTAATTATTATAATACAGAGACCTGCAAGGAATATTCTATATAAAGTTTTTCTGCCATAATGTTTGTGGCTAAATGATGTATTTTAAAGTGGAATTTCTAGATAGTAATTTAGAAATATTCTAATGACAGATTTAGAAGTGCTGTGCAAAGAAACTTTTATCCTGCATATATTTAACAGCATAAAGTACAGAAACTTCTTTGTCATTCTGTAGCTGGAAGAAAAATGGGACAAGGTTAAGGTAGCTGGGAAAGTAAATTTTAAACTCCATTTCCTGACAGAAGGAATCCTTGATGGTTAGTTCCCTATCCTGTGTAACAATTTGACCTAACAGTTCTTTAAAAGTGCCAATGAGGCATTTTAACAGGATCACTGCAGAAGCAGTGACTCCAGCACAAATCCTTTCAGCCATAACAGCCCTTGGAGGAGCCAGGTCTGAGGTCTGAGTCAGGTGCACCAGTGTGTGAGGACTGGGAGAAACTGTATTTTCACAAAAAATACACACTGTATTCACAAAAAAGACTGAACAGGCAAACTCTGCTGTATCTTTTACACAGCACAAGAATCAGCCACTGATGTGTTTAGCTCACTCCCGAGTAGCTGAACATAAAAACCACAGGAGGGCACCAGGCACAGAGGGAAAAATCCGTTTCCTTCTCCTCCAAAGCCAGCAGCAGTTCTGATGGATCATCTCTTTGCTATAGCAAAGCTGAAATGCCTTTGCATGTGAATGCACCTCATCAGCTTTATCCTCCTTCCAGGGAAGGAAGCAGATTAATAAGGAATGCTGATTATTAATACGGTCTATATTCAACACCTACATCTACCCAGGCAGATGCAAATTAGTGGATGTTTCAGATTTTGCCTCTTTAACTGGGAACACATTTTTTCTTATTGTTTCAGACTTTTATGGTAGATCTTATTAAATATTGATACTTGACTGATCTGCCTGGCAAACCCCAACTCTTACACAAAGGTGGGTGAGAGGGGTGTGAATCAATCAGAGCAAGCCCGAGATGCCCAGAAAATACAAAGATATAACTCAAATAAAAGTTCTGGCTGGGAGCTGCTGGAATTTGCTCTATAGAGGAAACTTCCAGCAGCTTTTCCCAGAAGCCACCCCTGCAGCCCCCCACTACCAAAACCTTGCCACACAAACCCAATACAGCATCATGTTATTTAGGGCTGGAACAGACTTTCTCCCCAGTCCTATTTTTACCCATAAAATCTTGTTTGTCAACATCTTCCCCAAAACACAATCCCTAATATATTTATATTAGTATAGTATTTATATCCAGTATATGCCCTGCTGATACAGACAGGGAGTGGTAGCTAAAAACACAACCTAAACCTGGTTTTGTATTCTGCCTAGGTTTTATTTGAACAGCTAAATTTGTTCCCATTCATTGGTGTTTATATTGTAATAGTTTTCCTGTAGTTAAGTGGCTTTGTTAAACCATTAATTTTACCTTAAGTGTTTGTGTGGAATTATGGCTACAGATTAAGTCTTCTGGCCTGTATTTTTCATTTACTATCAGCATTTCATGAGTCACATGGATTAAAAGGTCAATAGTGGTTTTTTTCTTAGACTTTAAAATACTTTGAGATTTTTACAGCTGATTTAAAGTGTCCTGGTGGAACTGGCTAAATGTCACGTAGAAGTACTTAGAGGTTGTGTCTTCCAGGGAGCTGTAATGTTACCACAGTTTGGTTATAAGCCATCCTCTTAAGTACTTAAACATAAAAAAGTGGTTTTCTTTCTCACAGTCAAAGTACCTATTGACTACTCATGACAACTGCCTGAATATGTTCTGTATTTATGTAATGCTTGAGGTTTAGAGGGGCAAGAGCCAGTTAAACAAGGGATGAACTCACTTGAACAAATTTGTGGGTGCTTTGCAAAGCAGTCAGAGAGAATTTTTGTGCCATGAGTGTATAGACTATTTTAGCTTTCAAACCCTCACTATAAAAGTCTCATTATCAGTCCCTAACAATTGTCAAGAGTTCAAAACCCAGTGCTAAACAAGGTGATTCTAATAGTCAATTCATTAATCTATAATCCATTTTTTAAAGCATCACAAGGTTTGTGCATGTGTATCTGCCTCATGTTGTTGATTCACTGATTGACAAAACAAGCAGTGCTGAGTACAACTCCAGGAGCATGTTCATACTCCAGCCAGGACTGGAAGTGTTTCAGAGTGAGCTAGTTGGGATACATTAGACTCTGATTCTTTTCAAAGATTCTTATGCCATTAACAAAAGGAGGGATTGGATGAGAGCCATGGGAGCTGTTTCATAACCTCCTGTGGTCTTGTTTTCCAGCTGACTGGGATGGCCACTCAGGTTCTGCTGCTGAGGTCACACATTCTGCACCAGCACAGACAACTCAGCTTTGATGGAGTCAGGCTTTGATGGCACTTTCTGCTTTCCCCTTAACCTCTGCAAAGCAAAGCCTCTTCCACATTCCACAGGCAAAATTTAAGTCACATCAACAGCCCTCCCCACTCTTTTTACACTGGTAGAGCTATAATCAGTGTTCATATCTAAAAATCTATGATTTATCATTCTCTATTATACATATCACAGTCAGATTTTTCTTGGAAACATCCTTATTTCATTGCACATGCCCAAATTAAACATTTTGGCTCAAACACACAGCTGGGAGTATGACAGGATCTCAGCTGAGCTGCTATCCTTTCTCCTTTGTAAAAAGAAGCCAGTGCAGAGATTTCCTCCTCTCCATCAAAATGGTTAATTAAAAAAAAAAAAAAAATCAAAATTGATTTCCGTAACATGCTTTGGCAGCAACTGAGGTGAGCAACTCAATGGGGAACAGGGAGCCAGGGTTGTTCCCACCTGGGTTAGGAAACCACAGTCTGAGAAGAGCAATCCTTCAGTGGGAAGCTGAGCCAGGACTGTAACTGTTACCTCAAATCTCCAAACTTGTAAGTACAAATGCAATTATGAGATTGGCACAAGCAGCAGTTCAGAGGGTTCTGTGCACATACATGTCTGTGTCTTGCTGGGAGGAGGAACAGGTAAAATTACTCCTGAAGAAGTAATTCAACCATTAGCTCACAATGCCTCTTAATGCTCCCGTTGCTCACAGGGAATCATTTGCTCTGAGATCCTCAAATGGAAGACACAAAAAGCCATCACAGCCCCTGCAGCCCACGAGTGCTTGGTGTTCCAGCTCATCCCACTTATGAAAAAGTTTTGTATAACTTTGTTGATTCTAGTTGTGGGTTTTGTTAGCTCCAAATGGAGCAAATATTGAAAAGGGAAATGATACAAAGGTCTCAGACCTCAATTCACTGGTTGTCCAGAAGCAAGAAAATAAATATAGCAAAGTAAAGCATAAAAAAACTGCCTCATCCTGCACAATATTATAAGGCTTAAGAGATTATATGAAAAAGGATTTACAAACTTTGATTTAAAAATAAGAACAAAAGCAAAATGGTCATTATTACATGTTTGATATGAAAAACACCAGACCTTTTTTTATTTGTACCAGATGTGGATAGACAGATGTGAATTGTTGGACAATATTCACAGAAGTGGAATTAGGGAAATATCCATAATTAATAGCATGCCTGTGGAAACATGTTCTATGCTTCAAAAAGAATTCAGGTGGTATTAGAACTGGAAGAACCTCCTTACCCTGAAGATGTTGACAAATTTGAAGAAATTCCAAGCAGTGGAAAAAATCCTGATCGGAGAAACAGATTACTTGTGCAGAAACATTAAAGGAACCAATCTTCTGCTCTCAATTACACAATGTGGTCCAGTTAAATTCAGTGGCAATGTACCAATAGGACCAGGAAAAACCTTGATTGGAACATATGATATGAAGGATTTGCTTAGAAATGCTCAGAGGAAGAATTCCCTATAGGAAGGAAAGGAATTGGTAAAACATTTTGAGGAAACAATAGGTCCTGTAAGATTTAAAGTGCAAAGAAGGAAAATACAGCCAGAGAATGTTCCACTGCAATAACATCTTCTAAATACCTCCTCTGGGATATTTAACAGAAGTCAGAACACAGACAGTCACTGTACAGAACAATTACACACAGGAGGTCTTCAGAGAAAGCCATCAGGCAGTTCTTCCCCTGGATATCCCTGTCATTCATGGAATCCACATGATGTCTATGCTCATCTTTTCTATGCCTACATCCATTGTTTCTCCCCACCTTAATTCACACAGTAGTGACTAATGCATTATGAAAATTCATCCATGCTGGATCAGTTATAAAATGTAATTGCATTGCCTGTGTGCTCTGTCTACCAGATGTTCCCTTTTGTATTCATCAAGAACACATTGTGTAAGAGGAGCTCCTCTAACCAAAACACCCTCACCGTTCTTGGTTTCATTACAATGACACCGCAAAAAAATGGGGCCAGAAGGAGAGAAATCTTATCCTTGCCCTCTGGACAACAGGATCTAGAGAGAGTTTCTAGGACAGATCTGTCAATACATATGTAGAATCAGAGAATCCCAGAACCCTTAAGATTGGAGAAGATCTCTAATGTCAAGTCCAACCACCAACCGAGCACCACCACCTTGTTCACCACTAAACCATGTCCCCGAGTGCCATTCCCACACAGTTTTTCACATTTCCAGGGATGGTGACTCCATTACTCTCCTGGGTAGTCTGTTCAACAACTTGTCAGCCCTTTCAGTGCAAAAATTTTTCCTAAGCTCCCATCTAAACTTCCCCTGGTACAACTTGAGGCCGTTTACTCTTGTCCTATCATTTGTTACCTGGGAGAAGAGACCAACCCCCAGCTCACTGCCCCCTCCTGTCAGGGAGTTGTTCAGAGCCAGAAGATCCCTCCTGAGCATCCTTTTCTCCAGGCTGAGCCCACCCCAGCTCCCTCAGCTGCTCCTGTTAGAGAAATTTCCCACTTGCTGCTCACAGTGTGCATTTATTTGCTCTCAGAGTCGGTGTGCAAGGACATGAACACTTCCCTGCCGTGCGTGTTCTCCGGTGTGCAGTTATCCCGGGGGAACCGGGCTGAGCTCTCCTGTCCCGCACGCTAACGCTGGCACAGCGTGTGACAGCAGAGTGTGACAGCAGAGTGTGACAGACAGCAGAGTGTGACAGACAGCAGGGTGTGACAGCAGTGTGACAGACAGCAGGGTGTGACAGCAGAGTGTGACAGCAGAGTGTGACAGACAGCAGAGTGTGACAGACAGCAGGGTGTGACAGCAGAGTGTGACAGCAGAGTGTGACAGACAGCAGAGTGTGACAGACAGCAGAGTGTGACAGACAGCAGGGTGTGACAGCAGGGTGTGACAGCTGAGTGTGACAGACAGCAGAGTGTGACAGACAGCAGAGTGTGACAGACAGCAGAGTGTGACAGCAGAGTGTGACAGACAGCAGGGTGTGACAGCAGAGTGTGACAGACAGCAGAGTGTGACAGACAGCAGAGTGTGACAGACAGCAGAGTGTGACAGCAGTGTGACAGACAGCAGGGTGTGACAGCAGAGTGTGACAGACAGCAGAGTGTGACAGCAGAGTGTGACAGCAGAGTGTGACAGACAGCAGAGTGTGACAGACAGCAGGGTGTGACAGACAGCAGGGTGTGACAGACAGCAGGGTGTGACAGCAGAGTGTGACAGACAGCAGAGTGTGACAGCAGAGTGTGACAGCAGAGTGTGACAGACAGCAGAGTGTGACAGACAGCAGAGTGTGACAGACAGCAGGGTGTGACAGCAGGGTGTGACAGCAGAGTGTGACAGACAGCAGAGTGTGACAGCAGAGTGTGACAGCAGAGTGTGACAGCAGAGTGTGACAGACAGCAGAGTGTGACAGACAGCAGGGTGTGACAGCAGAGTGTGACAGACAGCAGGGTGTGACAGACAGCAGAGTGTGACAGGAGCGCTGCGCCGCAGCCCGGACAGCGGAGCCACCTGCGGGAACCGCCGACAATTACAGCTGCGACTGTCCCCGGGGCCAGCCGGGCAGGGGACACCTTCCCCAGGGAGAGGACACCTTCCCTAGGGAGAGGACACCTTCGCCAGGGAGAGGACACCTTCCCTCCCCTGTCAAGTTATTACAGTGGCCTTTGAGGGTTCTGAAAGCTCTGGATATCCCTGGGATGCTGAAACCAGCGCAGTCCTATTGCCGGGAACCAACACGTGGCTAAATTTATTCCAGGTCTTGTGTAGGGTTAAACAAGTATTTAAGAGTGGCCAATTGCTGTTGTGGACATGCTGGACCTTTACTATGAGCTGGGGCGGTGCCACAAGTGACTCCTCACGCATCTTCCTCAATGCCTTTGGCAGCGGGAGCAGGATGCAGTTTGCTTTCCCTCGGAAAAGTCCCGTGTGTCTGGAACTGACTGGCCCCGGGCTGGCAGCACAGCCTGCCTTGGGCTCTCCAGAGCCCCTGCAGGGCGTGGGTGACATTGGCTGTGGGGTAACACAGCGCGTCCTGGTCTGCAGCAGGGCACACCTCCCACGCCAGGGCACTCGAGCCATTCAGGTGACTGTGCCACCCACTCCTGCAACTCCCTGACGACTCTGACTTCAGAAATCAATAGAAATCTTGAGCCAAAACTAAACCAAATCTGGCATAGCAAAGAATCGATCTAAAATTAAATGGGATTTACTTTGCCTCCCAAGCTCTGGATGTGACAAATGTCAGAACAATGAGATACGAACCATTTAGAAGTCAGTGATCAAAATAGCATTTCTGATGGAAAGATTCCAGATTGGACTGTGGCAACAGTAACTATGTTGCAGTAAGGCCAAGTCTGAAAAAGCCCCTAAGATATACAAAGGGAAAGAGCCATTTTTTCACGTGTCCTCACATGAATATTCCCTCCCTTGATCACTGCGTGACAACGAGAGCTGCAGTCAACACAAAACTATTTAGTTGACTATCCCTAAGTTCTTTACATAGCTTGTATTGCTTTAAATATCTTTGTCCCCTGAAAAGCTAAATTCATCCCACATTCCTCTGGGAAGGCTCAGGGCTGGCGTTCCAGTGGCGTTCCTAAGGGGAGCCTGACAGAACTGGAATGTATTCACAGGTACTCTCCCTTCCCCCAAGTGAAAAATCACAATTATGGGATGCAGGGAGAATTAACATCATTTGGGAGACAAAGGTTTCATAGTACAGCACAACTTAAAACAGACCACAAGTCTGCCTTAAACACAGTCAACTCCAAAATAATAAAAAAAGAAATACAGCACTCAGTAAATGGCTCCAAGGTATCCTCAGCCTATGAGTCTTCTTTTTTCTGTTGTTGTGGGAATCGTGCTATTCTGCAAAAAACACAGGAATGTAAAGGAGTCCTAAAAGCAATGAAATCCTAATAATCCTAAGTTTTTTAACAGACTAAAAGGATTTGAATTCTCCAGCTAAATTAATTGATCATAAGATTGATTCGTAAAAATTCATACTTTACTAACGCTGGTCTGCAAGGCTGTATGACCCTGGCAAGCACAAAGGTTGTGGTCCATGAAAATAAGACTTGTTCTTCCACTCAAAGCTGCAGATCCCATCATGTCTCAGGTTTTTCCTAGTGTTGGTTTGTGCTGGTGTTTGAGATGAATACAGAGAGCCAGCTTACAAAACTTCCAAATCCTGATTTAGTGAAAACTCCTGTTTCCAACTTTGCTAATGACATTTTACCAACATAGTGAATTTAACATTGTATTTTCCTCTAAGCACTGGCCAAAGCGGGTGTGAGCTGCAAACAAATGGAAAGATTTTCAGACTGAAAGGAGGGAACAGATCTCATCTCCTTCCTCTATGAAAAGCTCTCAGTGGGTTGGAAAGGTGTAACTGCCAACATCTTCACTTTACCAAGCAGCTCAGACTTCAGCAGTTTAGGTGGAAAATTTACAGGAAATTTGATGTACCTGAATTAATTTTTACTACATTTACACTATACAAAACCAAGATGCTTTTCTACTCTTCTCTGCCCTAAAAGTAATGGAACTCTGGCAACAGCACTTTTTGAGACCACTCCACTGCTGGTGAACATGTCTAGTTGATTTTGTTCAACAGCACAACAGAAATACTTGCTAGTCATTGCAGCTAAACCACTTTATTACTGGCATAGTTGTAATTGATAAGAAATCAATTCCTTGTGCCAGCTGCATAATTTCATTCACAATTTTACTTCATCTTTCAAGTAATCTCAAAAGCCCTCAGGCCCTCCCCAGACGCAGAAGAGAGAAAACCTCTGTTCCTTTCTAGTGAGAACACCCTCAACTGCCAGTTCAGTTTAACTCCATGGATGTCTGCACATCCCTATTTTTTAGGCTGCCATTGCAAAGCAGGTGCTTTTATTCATAGAGCAGAGTTATCTCTTACAATGCAGACATCTGACTTGCACGTCAGATTGCAGAGTAATTTTAGAATTAATATTTCTTTACAAACCTTTCTTTCAGATAATGCTGTGTACAAGGTGGTCATAGCCAGTGGTATTTACAGGCTTTTTATCTACTCAATGAGCTTTTTTAGTTCTCCCTAAAGTTGGATTTTCCTTTCATGAATAGTTCATGTCACACCTATCAGCTCATAGGCTTGATCATTATCTTTGTCATACAGGCCTTGGCATCTCCTGTGGCATCTTATTATATGGGAAGAATCTGTTTCCCTATGAAAAATATAAATGCCTTACTTGATCCTTGATTTCAGAGCTATTCATATGCTAGGAAAGAACATTTTCAATTGAACGTAAAGGTTGTAGGCTGCTTCAAGGATAAAATCTAAACCCCCAGCATGACATAACTATAATCCTGTCCAACAACACACACAAACCACAAGTTTCCAGTTCTCTGTTGACAGAGAACAGCCATCCACAGTGCTAAAAAAGCAGTTTCCCCATTAGGTGCCCTAACAAAGTTTTCAAACTATTCAAACACAGAGGCATAAATCAAGAAAACAAAGCTTTTGCAAGATGTTACATGTAAGTTATACTGGGAAGTTAAAGAAAACCATCTGGGCATAAAATGTAAATACAGCCAGCATACAAAAATTAAGAGGAAAATAAAACCAACCATGCATTTCAAATGCCCCAAAGACAGAGCTTTCATTCTGTAGGACCACTGAAGTTTAACTCTGATCATCCAGCTCGGACAAAAAAGTAATTTTTCAAAATACCAATGAACCAGGGCACTAAAGCTTATGCAAGGTGCAGCTCTTTTCAACTTTTTGGCTTATTTAAGATATGGTCCTTAGAGGTGGGGAATTATCAGCATCTCCTCTGTGGTGGCTATGAATCCAAGAAAGAGATGGCAACTTCCTAAATCATCATGGAAAATATCCATCAGGATTAAACCTAAAAGGTTTGGTTCAGTTTTGGGTATTGCTGAATCTTCAGTTCCTGAAGGGTAAAGCACCCTGGACTTGCTGAGTAACCTCAGGAGGAAGGAAGAGAAGAAAGTCTGAATACACTCCCAGAGACAGGGCCCTACAGTGTTGGAAGGAGATCAGAAAATACCTCAAAATGCTCTATCCCTGTCCAGCAATTGTTTTTCAAAGGTGTCTACAATGAACAAAGGAAAAGATCTTTTTAAAATCAAAACCTAGAACTTAATGGTATAAAATGCCCCAGCTCTGGATTTTTCATGCTGACTTAGTTCAGATCACTTACATAAGCAACATACTTGAGATTTGATTACATAGCTAGATTTTTTGTTTATTTATTTACTTTTAAACAGGATGCTTGCTTGGGTTTAAGTTAGTTTGGGGAAAGGGAAGTAGGAAGATTTTGAAAACAAACAAATTACTTACAAACAGACAAGTTGAAAAAATAAACCTGTAATGTCAAAGCTCTCCCTGTCTCTCAAGGCTGGTACCTTTGGATTCCCAGCACATTCCTCTTCTTCCTGAGCTTGTGGAGTGACTGTGAGGGACCAGCAGTCTGGAACTCTTGGCAGAGCCCAGCTCACAGATGATGAGGCTCAGTTTATCACTGATTTCAGAGATAATTATCAAGATAGGGATTTCTGGCTTAATTTCCTGATTTGAGAAGGGAGTACGTGATCCCAATCATAAACCATCCTGTGAGCAGCAAATGATGTCTTAACAGCATTTATGGCTGAAGTTTAAAATACTCATGGAGTTTGTATAAAACAGATGTGAATTTTCAAACTAAACTAAAAAACTATTTTCCTAAGAGGAAAGAAGCTGAAGCAGCAGAGGAAAACTCTGTGTCTTCCTCTGCTTCTGAGGAATCAAAAAGGGAGTGATGGTTCCCTGACAGCTAATGTACTGAGTTTCAGTTTTCCTGCTGAACTGTTTTTATTCTCTTCTTCCAAATAATTTTTTCATAGTCTGCTTTTCACACTTCGAGGAAATTCTATCTACATGTGCTTTGTTGATAGGGCTCATCTGTTTATTTTAAAAATATGTGTTTTTTCCCCACAGGCATGATGTTTTACTAGTCTTATGTGTTGAAGTTATTGTCACAGATATTGTATTTACTTGGGCCTTTAGCCTGAAACCTGCATCTGTTCTCAATGCATCCATAGGAGTCCTAATCTCTAATAGGCTCTGAAATCACCAATGTGTTGGAATTTTCTTCTCTCCTTTCCTAAGCCAGCTATCACCTAGGCCATAACTTTCCTGGTTTAGTCAATCTTTCTAAACCATCTGACCTTCAGTTTTCCAACTGTGTAAAGCTGTCTTGACGAGGAACAATGAGAACAGAGAAAAGTAGCAACCACTTCCTATGCATATGCAGTGGATCAAACAATCACATCCTTCTCTTTTGGCCCTCTAAGTTGATGCTACAAACCAAACATTAAAATAAAATAAAAATAAAATAACTCCATATCATTTTCAGGGAGGCCAAATGCTCCTAGAGTATGTCCTTTATCTCCAAAAAGCATATACTGAAAAAAATTTATCATAGAATCATTGTGTGGAGTCCTGGTGACTGTCAGGAAGGCAAGAGCAACTAAACAAAATAGCGAAAGAGGTTTTGACTGAAAACTGGCAAATAAGTCTGAACTGCATTAGAAAACCGCAGGCTCAGAGTCGAATTTTCTTCATAGAAATACAACATGCCCCTTTGATTAAAGCTTAACATGTTCCTGCCAAGGCAGTGCTGTGAAACACAGGCTGGAAGCACAAAGGAGGCTTCCAGCGCCTGGTGTGGCATTGCCTTGAGTGGCGAGGGACTGGAAACATGCAGTTCCTCACAGCTCGAACTGGGACCCAACCTTCTCATGAATGACAGTCTCAGATATTCTGAAATCACTGGAACTGTTTGTCTGAAATGAAAAAACCCTCTCCAGAACATCAGGAAAACAAGTTATATTTTTGGCAAAACACAAGAAGTCCCAGTGGCCCAGTGCCACGGTGCCAGAACGCTGCAGAGTGAGAGTAGAAGAAATGCATTAATTAACTCAGCGTTCAACCCCTCCCCTCAAACCCATAAAAAATGGCTTCTGTAGTAAATAATTATGAAGGATTTACCACATATGAGAAGAGTACTGAGTATAAACAGTGTCATGCCCTTTATCCCACTGCGAACTGCAGTATCTGGACATTTGGCACAGCTGCTGTCCTTGTGTACTCTCACAGTTTGGTAACAGGAACCACAATCTCAATACCCCCGAGAACTGTAAATTTGTTACATTATTTGTGTTGCTGCCTCATAACTTCTCCTCCTTGATCTTGCTTTCTCTACTTATTTTACTGGCAGTAAAGCTCAGTAGATTAATAATGCTATTAATACTTTACTTTCTCTGCCAGATCTTCTTGGGTGGCCAGTTTCCAGCTGTATAACAATCTTGGCTTGCTCACATCATCTTGTTCTCAATGCCACCCTTTTTACCTTATTTTATTGGATTCTGCAAAATTTCAGGCCTCAGTGCATTTTCAGAACTCAAGATAGAAACTATTTGAAAGCAGTGGTTACGATTCATTAATTACTCATGCATCTTTTCTCACAGTAACTAAAAGCAAATCAAGGTACCTGAATGACACTCTAGCTGGTCAGAAATCTATGAGATTTAATGGAAAAGCTGTTAATCATTATTTAGTTCATATTTTATGCTCTTTAACTGGAGCCTCATTGCTTTTTGCAGCTACCCTGTAGTCAGTGATTTTCTGCCCATCACTATTATGGCAATAATGGACATATAAGATCCTTGCCTGCAGGTTCTGACTCATTACAGAGCAAATACAAGTCCTGTGTCCTCTTCAGCTATTTGTCATTATAGAGTCACTACCAGTCTGACTTTAACTCATACACTCATTAGGTTAAACTGCGCCAGCAAAATTTCAAATAACAAAAGCAGAAACTCTGACTCCTACTCCTCTATTTCTTGACTGAGAAAAGATAAAACAGTAAAAGGAAAAATGTCAAAACAAAAATAAATTGCTCCAGAGCCAGGGATAATAAATTACATTATGGCCTTTCTAATGTGTGAAACGCTGTTACTCAAAACTGGAAAGGCATGGAAACAATTGTGCTTCAGAGTGAGAGAAGTATGATTCCAGCTCTTTTGTTCCAGTTCAAACACCACACACGACCCTTGCTAACAGCTGTGGTGCATTGTGCCTCCTTAGGTCAGCAAGGTATATCCAGGCTCCAGAGAACAGCTTGAAGCATCATTGTTTCTTTGGAAGTGAGAGTCAATAAAAATACTGACAAAGGAATGCAGGCTCTCGGAGTTGTACAAATTCCAGTCCTCCTTCATTCCCTCCCTCATCAAGTCCTTCAAAGAATGAAACAGCTTTTTGAACTTGCCTTTTTTTCCTAATTTGCCTCAATTTTCTTTTCGATGCTTGCCACAATGTATTTTCTAAAATATATGAAAAGTAACACTGTAATAAGAAGTTATCAGAGACCCTCTCTTTTCTCCAAGCCCTCAACAACACAACCATGGCTTGACAATGTTTGCAGCTGAAGACTTTTCAGCAGGGAAATAGCAGAGTACCTGGGAAACTCAAATGACAGGCAACCACTCTAAACAGCCAGGTGCCTGCTTAACTCTTTGCTTTAAGAAGCACTCAGAGGCAAAAAGCAGAAGCAAAATCCCAGCCATGCTGTTGGAGGGATAAGCTTTACCCTTGGCCAGAGATTAGCATCTCATTTTCTTCCTTTACCCTGTTTCTTTATTCTTTTTCTCTACATCTCCTACTAATGTCCTATTGTATCTTTTTACTATTTGTTTATTCCTCCTTTGCTTCTCTTGTCTTTGTAATAGAAAAGATACTTCTATGAAAAGTGAGTTAAATGACTTTCTCTTTTCCCCATCCTTTGTCTATTGCGTTTTCTCATTATCTTTCCCACTTCCCCCCAAAACACTGCTATCTTCCCTGTCCTATTTTGGCTGATGCCTTGGTATTCCTCCCTAGGAGCTCAGGGAGAACACTCTTTTGGCACCCACTCTTTCCTTATAATCTGATTACTGACACTTGCCTTACCAACCCTGATAAGGGAGGGTGAAACGCAGTTGTGGAAATGTGAGAAAGCTCCATCAGCTGCATTCAGAACTTCCAGGTAGGTTTTATGGTACAGTTACTCTCCCTCTACCTCTCTTCTTCTCCTGATGTTTCAGCCACACAGAAGGTAACTCACATAGTTATATGTACAAAAATCCTGCCATGCCTAAAGTTCTGCACTGCTCTTATTCCCAGGCTTGTGTTCTTAAGCTGAATGAGAGGTCAAGACCCTCCACAATAACTACAACCATGTCAATGAGAACAGATAAATAGATTCAGAACTCCCATGTTCCATTAGGTTTATGTTCATCTCGTAACTCCCTGTGTTTACTTTGCAGCCCTCTGCCTCTTCTGGAAAGGGCTGCTCCTTTTGAACCATCAAGGAAGATGCTGTCAGCTCTTGTTCTTCCAACAAACCAGACTAAACACCACATTGCCACAGACATGAATTTCATAACTGGGGCTGCTTTGGATATCTGTGCCATCTGGAATTTACTAACAGCACCTCAAGCTGGAAACAGCTTGGTACCTGGATCTGCCTGGCTGTTACCTCTTTGCCATGAGACATGCTGGGTCTGTAATGCACACCTCAGTGGAATTTTCGAACGCACAACCCCAGCTGTGCACCCTGAGCACTGCAGGAAGGGCTGGAACACTGCACAGGCACCTCAGCAATGCAGGAGCTTCCTTAACCTCCCTGGGTCAACCGTGCAGCAGCCCCAGGCCACACAACCTGCACACCAGACCTGCAGGTGTTAGCCCAGACTCACACTGAGCCCCTGAGCCCCCAGCCAGCCTTTCCTGGGACTGGAATGATTTCACCTGCTCAGCCCCTGCACCAAACTGGAATAACCCCACAGGGCTGCCAGATCACTCACAGCACTGATGCCCATCTTGGCCTTGTCTTTGTGTTCAGACATTTGTGCAATTTCATCCCAACAAATCTGGAGGATTACAATATCATGCCATTGCAAAATGTAATTTATTCACAAAAATAGTTCAGGAACTAAAGGTTCAGGTTCAATCAAAGCTTATCAACAAAGAAAGCTGCTCTCAGAGGGCTAGGTGTGAGCAGCACTTGCAGTTTGTCATGTCACACTGTTTAAATAATACAAGTTCATTTTTCATTTTATTTTCCCTTTACTAGTTCATACAGGCAGACACTTGTTTATTTCTCTCTGAAAGTCTTTTCTTAGTGAGAGATAAGTTACTCGGGGAGAGGAAAGGTTACATATTCAAACATGGTGTCAAGGTTGTTGCTAAACTGATGAGTCTCAGCTGTGGATCCTCCCCAAAAAAGAAATGGTCAGACCTGTATTTATCTTTAAAATTGGATTTAACAAGAAGTTGCAATAAGGAGTCATTAACTTCATTAGTAGCTGGTAACTGCTGCAGAACTTTTCTTTATACTACAAGGCAGCACCAGCAACATTAATCTCTTACAAATGTTGCCAAGTACAAATTTGAAGAGATTTGCTACAGAATAAAGATGGTTATGACCAACCCGTTTGAGTTTTATATAGGTGAATAAATTAATATCACACAGTATTCTGACTGCTGTGCATTAACAGTCTGGTCCACCTGGGCATGTCATATACAATAAATCAGGTTTTTGCCATCAACGTGCACATTTTTTTTGCACCATATATTACATTATGCTTTGCTCCAGACTGCCCTTATTATGTAACAAGACTGGCTGTTAGAAAACACCTGTCTCACCTATGGATTTGTAAATAGATATTCCTGTCTATCAGGGCTCCAACACAGGGTATTTTTCATACCTGCAGTCACCTGCAGGTCACATCACAGAGCCACAGCAAGAGAAAATCCCCAAAAGTGCTTAACCAGGCAAAAAGGAATCATCAGAACCCAGAGGGCCCAAGCTTTTCTGCAAAATTCGTGCTCTTAATTAAAGGCCAGCAGATGTTGTAAAGCTCTTCACAGCCAGAAGGGCTATGGACCACATGATCTGCAGCATGAGCTTTAGGCTTTTATTCCACCAAAGCTGCTGCATTTATGCTCAAAGAGAGCTGTAAAAAGTGCCCCAGTGCTTCCCACTGCTGTTCCATCAGCTCCCAGGGCACAACACTCACCTCTCCAGCAGCCCAGGGCACCCCTCCCTGCAGGCTCTGCTCCAGGCAGCACAGTGGAGTCAGGGCTTGTGGTCCTTTGGTTTCCCAACAAATGCAAAAACACACCTCTTCAAAGGCATCCAGGCAGGCTTCAGCTCCAAGAACAGGAGCTCCCACGGAGGAGCTGTCAGAGAAACACATGGATTTCACTTTTTGTATAATAACCTGAGGGTCAGCCACTGATTTGGAGACATCCCTGGTCTCAAGGCCCCTTCCTCCAGCTTATCTTTACACCTCCCTCTCCTCCCAGGACTCCAGACTCCCCCAGTCACTCGCACTACAAATGATTGACCACAAGTTTCCTACCAGTCTGCTGAGGAAGGAAAGCCAGGCCAGACCCAAAGCCTTACACATGCACACCACTCCCTCCCTCTCCACACCACCCTCCTGACTGGCTTCTGCCCAAAATGATTTGTTTTGGTGCTCGAGTTTTCTTCCCTGCCATTGCACCTCCAGAAACAAGCTGTCCCTCCCAAGTCCTTGCTCATTTTTAAATGTGTGAAGTTCTTTTGGCTAGACAACCACCTCAGTTTTTCACCTCCAGCTTATTTGCTGGCAGCTCCCTGTCCATTCTTTACAAACACAAGAAGTGTTCAGATTGATCACATTTTGATATGGAATTCTCTTTGTTCAGTAACATGCCCAAACATGAGTAAATGTGAAGGAAAAGAGCTGTTTCATGTAATAATTATAGAAAATTCTCTTCCTGTTAAATCCTGTTATTTTTACAAAGACAGAGATTGTTTGGATCAAGGAAGGGAGGTCAGGTTCAGATCCTGGGGAGAGTGGTGTGTAGTGGTAATAACACTTAGGATTTTTGCAGCATTCCTTATCCAGAGATCTGAGCCCTGTCTCCAGTACATTACAACAGCAGGATATGTTATCTTATGCAAACTCCTTCCTAAATTTCACAATAGCTGTAACAAGCAGGAATCATTAAATTAGTGCGGCTGAAAAACAGCCACAGAACTCCTTCTTTACTTTGCTTTTATTTAAATAAAGTGAAACATAGTCAGAGCTGAGGCATTAGTCCTCTTCACTGTTTACCAAGTATCTACACTACTCTTAATAGTATATAAATACTAAAAGTAATAAAAAAAGGGGAAAAAAACAGAAATGAATATCTGAACTCTCCTCCTTTAAGCAAGTTACCCAGTTGCAACCCTTACAAATGCTCAGCTGCCCTTTTACTACATCTGGTTCAAAGGCCACTAAAAATGGGATTCTTTGCACTGACATCAAAGGGCTCTGAATGGGGCTGTCTGAAACATGAGGGGAGACAAGATTAACTTCAGCTTTCTGCCTATAGAACTCCAGCAAAAAGTAACAAATAATAATCAGAAGATAAGGTTTTCTTGAGAACCTACTGATTTCAGCACATTTTTCCAATGTCAGCTACCACTATGAAGTTGCTTGCTTTGTGAGAGTGATGCAGTGTGCTACTAAACACAGTGTTTTCAGCTTAATATGATCTTTTCTTTCAATAACACTAAAGAACAGGGTGTCTAAGAAGGAAGCAAGAGGGTGGGAGTAGAGATATGAATGGTTTATAAAGCACTAGATTGGTTGTCTTTATTTAGTACCGTATCTGTATTGATCAGGCTTTCCTCCTGGCTTTTCTTCCTGTGAAACTGTAACAACAGGCATCAGTGCCAAAAAGTCCTGCACTGCTGCTGAAACCTTACTCTACCTTTTAACTGCAGGCTTTATTGCAAGTGTAAATACATCCTAGGAACTCAGCTTTTAAAGTGGTTTCTCTCAGTAACCAACTTTACTTAAACACATCTGGAACTTCTTTGTAACTCTCAACTGCTTTGTGTAGTCACCTGTGTGATGAAGGTTAAATGCTGTGGAATTACTGCTGGGAGCTCTGATTGCCCCACAATCACAGGAGTGGATGTATAAAGCAGGGATACAAGGGGCAGAGGAGTCCTAAACAAACCCAAGATTATGTTCCTAATTGAAATGGCAGCCCAGGGTTTTCACATATAAAATCTGGAATCTGAGCTTACTTTCCTTAACATCATCTGTTTCAGCTGCTCCACATTCCAGGACTCCTTCAGCCTTGACCTCATCCCTGAGATTATTCTCCCTCCAGTCAATTAGAAGTTCTCAAATATACAGTATTTATACCCAGCAATGAGGCAGATCTGCTGATTGTCTTTCTTCAGCTGCCTGGGTGGCCCTAGGAATGAGGAAATGTCCCAGGACTGGGGAATTCCCATTGTCTGGGGAGAGAAGAGCTGGCGCTCCCAGCACTGCCAGGCTGGGCTGCACAAGGGCAGGGATGGGCTGGAATTGGGGAGATTGGAGGTATAAAGACAAAGATTAGCTCTACAGATTTTGTCCGTGGCTCTCAAGATTTATGCAAAGTAACTGTCCACCCTGAAGATCTTGAACTGGAAAAGAAAAAGGAGTCTATGAATTTAAAACAATTTTAAAGGAAAAGCTGAAAAATACTATGAATTAGATCTGTTGGTTTCCAATCTGCCTGCTACTACTCTTTTTTTTTTTTTTTACTAAATGAAAACATAATCATTAAATAGATTTACAAAATTATTTTGCATCATATATGACTATCACCAACCATGGTATCCAGATATTTTTTATTTCTTATCCCAAATCAAAACAGACCCTGAATTTAAAATATTTATTTGTTGCTATTTCCTTATCCAGCTTTCTTGTTCTGAGAGGGCTGTATTTATGAAACAAAAAGTTCTCAAGTCATTAGGTAATATATGACCCAAACAACTTGATAATCAATATAAATGAGAATCAGGCCTACAGTGCCATGATGAATTCCTTTGATGAGAGTATCTTTCTTCCTGTAGAGTCTGTGTCTTATCTTCTTCTAAAGCTTACATGAAGTTATTTAGTCAAACCCTTGTCCTTAATTTCTGAACCCTGGTAGCTGATTTAAGAATATATTTTATTACTCCTTGTGTTTGCACAGCACTGGGTGCTGATATGGTCTCCCCTGGCTCTTCAGAGATTAAACAGCACATGGAAGAAAAGTAGAGCAATGTAGAAGACACCTTCAAAATTTCATGTAGAAAACAGAGCAATACTTTTTAGGAAAATATTGTTAAATCAGTTCACACACAACACAACTTTTTTTGTTATGACATACCTATATGTATGATACAGTTATATATTTCTCATTTCTATGATAAATTTGCATCATTATTATAAAAATGAATAAGAGTTGCAATAAGGAAACTGAAATTCATGAATCAGAATTTAGACTCCTGGCATTGTTACTTATGATACCTGCAACATGTAACTGGTACTTCCTACTCACTAAGTGTTCTGTTAAACAGTAACTTCACAATAAATCTTCTTTTTCTTTTCCTGATAAGTTAAAACATAATTATAAGCAGTTGTCAAAATCAATCCTGTATCCAACAGCACGAGAGTATGATATATAGAGCTTCCTGAACTGAAGCAATTAATTTTTTTCTAGATATATAAGAAATGGAAGTAACTTCAATTCCTTTTTTCAGAGATGCTTTGTCACAATTTTTTCAGGACAGAGCACCCATCGAACTGTGAGACCAAGCTGTAACTGTGCTGATGCTTAGGGAGCAAGACAGAAACACTCACAACCCCCCAGCCCAGCAAAACAAAGGGTACAAACATTCAGGTCACTGCAGCTCCTCATCCCTAAAGGTGAGCAAGCACTTCTTTCCCAGCTTGAGCATGAACTTCAATATGCTGTTGAATTTAGTAATTTACAGGGGTTCTACTCCCCCCTGTATTAATTTTGAGAACATCCTATATTGTGTGAAATAAAAGCAATTTAAATTTCCACAGAGAGCTGTGGGCTTACTTGAGGCTATTGCCTGGTGACCATCGTGCCTTTGTGACCAGCTGGGAATATGGCCCACTACAGAACTCTCAATCTTCAGGCACTGACAAAAGGCAAGGCTTGACAAGCTGACAAAACATGACATCTTAATGAGGTTTCTTTGCAAGTGTTACTGGATAGCCCTGGAGTCGGGGGCAGGGCTGGAGAAGAATGTGAGGTGGTAGAGAACAGTTTTCCTCATTTGGATTACTCCTGAGTGATCCTCCGACCAGTTTTCTACTCACAAACCAGATTTTAGTGAACACGTTAAATTGGCATGATACATACAAGAAATTTTGGCTACAGCTCTTTCTGTTAGTACTGAAACATTCTTAAATGAAACATCACATTTAAAATATCCACAATTATGTTTGCGACCTTTCTCCATGAGCTCTTTATAACATGTGTTTCCCACAACATGATATACTACACATACTACTGTAAGAAAAGGTGCAGCCAATTACCTTAAACCCTTACTTATTAACACTTAATAGCTGATATTATGATAGAAAATGGGGCCACAGGCTAGAGTGTTCTTCTAGGCCCAGCTATCAGGTAAATATGAAATTTGTCATAAGTGTTGCACTCTAGGTCGGTGCAGCTGCAAAGAGGTGCTCATAGGTAAGTAGGGAAAATGAAGTATTAATAAATTGGTGACTTAATTTCACCCAGGGAAATCAGTGGCAGAGTCTTGGGGAGGTTGGAAAGAAAAAAAAAAAAAAAGTCCCAAACAACTCTCAAATCTTTAGCCCAGCTGCTACTCAAAAAGCTGATCTTTTATCACACAAGAGATTCCTCCTGAACTCAGCCACGGAGCAACAGGCTCAGGTCACTGCAAAGCGCCGGAGCAGCAGGAGCAGCACCCGGGGCTGCGGCTGTGCGGGCGCTCCCGGGAGGATGTGCTGCCCTCGCCCTGCTTTACCTGCCGGGGGCAGCGGGGGCGGTGCGGGGCCGTGCCCGCCCCCGGCCCGCGCCCCGGGGGAGGCCGGCAGCTGTCGGCGGGTGGGAGGCGTCTGCAGCTGGAAAACAGCAGCTCCGCTTGCTGATCAGATTTGGGGGTGGGGTGGGAGGTGTGTGTGGGAAAAGCCGAGCGATGGATCTTCCCTTCTTTTGACAACGCTCTCCCCTTCAGGACCAAGTCTGTACTGGAGGAAATTAAGTGCGAGGGAGAAGTGCTAATCACACCTCCGTGTGGGAGCTCGCTCCCGGGAGCAGCGTGTGCCGCCAGCCCCAGGATATTCCCTGCCTCCAACCTGAAGTGATTCCTCCTGGAACGGTTCAGTCGCGCCTGCAGTTCACCTTTGCCTGCAGTTAACCAGCGTGCAATTTGGGTTTAATGGAGCTGGGTTTATTGTTCCTCTTTGGACTTACGATTACGTCGACTGCAGGTAACGTGAATTTCTTTCTTTCTTTGCCCACTTCCACGCATGCACACAAAGAAAGGCTGGGTGGGTTTTTTTGTTGCCTTTTTTTTTTTTTTTCCCCCTCCTTCCAAAAGGCTGTAAGCAGCAGCCCACTGCGGTGCGCTGCAAAGAACCATCGTGCAAAGCCATCCTTTGGCCGTGCGCAGGTTTAACCCAAGCGCTGCGGGCTGGCTCGAACACAAACATAACGGTGCTGGCAGGGAGCGGGCACGGGTCGGGCCCGGCCCGGGGGGCTGCGGGCGGGGGGCTGCGGGGTCCAGGTGCCGGGAGCTGAGCGCGCCTGTTGCAGGGTCCGCGCTGCCCCGGCCCCGCTCCGCGCTGCCGGCGGCCGGCCCGGGGCACCGCGAGCGCGACGAGAGCGGAGCGGCGGCGGCGGCGGGCGGCAGGGCCAGGGCGGACGGCGGAGCGCTGCGGCACCGGGCCCGGCGCTGCACTTGCTACACCTACAAGGACAAGGAGTGCGTGTACTACTGCCACCTCGACATCATCTGGATCAACACCCCCGAGTGAGTGCGGGAAATGGCGGGCGGGGAGCGGGCGGGGGAGCCCCCGGCGGGGTCAGGGCGGGCCGGGGCGCGCCCCCGAGCGCCGCTGTGCCGGCACCTGCCCGGCCCGGGGGCCGCGGCTCCGGGACAGGCAGCACCGGCCGGGGCACGGCAGCGGGAGCGGGGATGGCCCACGAGAAACGCGTTTGTAACAACGGACCCGCTGGGAGAGCAAGCGTAGTGCGTGCGACTGTGCTAGCTCTGATACAAATGGATATAGAAAAGTAGCGAGCCGTTAAGATAACCTTTGAAAAATTCAATAAGCCAGATTTTTGGATTTACAAAAGGAAGTCTTTTACAACCGTGCTCTGCGGAAACACAAGCTTTTGTTTCAACTCGTAATAAAAACAAATTTTGAAGCCGTTTCCCCTGGATTGGAAGTTCTGAGCTCCACACAGGGCGGTGGGGGTGGAGCACACGTGCAGGAAAGCTGCTCTGCTGTCTACTGACAGTGCTTAATGGGAAGAAAGCATCCAGGAAGAGTGACACTTTGCCTACATCCTAAAGGTTAGAGGCCTCCTTTTCCTACACCACTGTATATATCCTGTCTTGCTGAGTAATCAAAACAGACTTCAGATTTGTAAAGGTTCTCACAGGCTAATAGGTTCCTGTAGCACCCACAACGATCAGTTCAGTACAAAAAAAAAAAAATATCAGCAGATCAGCTGAACCTGGAAACAAATGACTTCAAGAATTAAAGTTCTTCAGACTCTGTGATGTGAACTTGTACACACACAACCAAGTATTCCAGTGACTACAGTCAAAGACCTGCCTTTGAATCTATTGCAAAGCTTTTAATGAGATTAAGATAACAAAAGGAGTAGAAAACTAGAAAGTAGCAGTAAACTAGGTTAAGTCAAATGGGGGTTAGGGCACTTCATTTGTAAATTCGCGTGTGTGTCCTGGCCAGAGGCCAGGTCTGATGACGTCTTTTGAACTTCTACCAACCTGTAAGTATCATGTATTCACACAAGTCATTCAATTCTTCGAGTTCCATACCTGCACTAATCCACCCCAGGATTACTTAGGGTTATTTTAGCCAAATATTTATGACTCAGTAAATTTAAGTCAGAGCTCACCAGTGAACATGGGGGAATGACATTCCTTTTCCCCTACGCACTGAATAAATAGACTTCTGCTAATTTTAAACACACACTTCTCTTTTTTTCTTTTTATATCCTGTTTTAAGTCTACGGGACTTACAATTTTCATTTCAGTGCCAAAATTATTTAGTGTGCATTAATTCAGAAATGTGGAGCGTTTTCCTACATGAACGTTTTGTGCCACTATTGCTAAAGAAAGAACAAAAATATTAGAAAATAAGGCATATAAAGTTTTCATGGTACTGGTTGAAATGGCAATGAAGTCTATATAATAATCCAAATATTAAACAGTTAGGGTTCTAATTCTTTGCTTGTTGTACATAAAATAGCAGCAAATCTCTCAGATCTGTAAAGTCTACCCCCACGAGGTGAAGGTTAGCCTAAAATGATTTAATGTGAGGACTAGGAAATACTCTTTTTTTATAATTTTTACACCATGTGATGGGACACTTTTATGCAAACCATGGAATGAATGCATTCAATTTCAATATTAATTATTCACACAGAATAATACATTTTTATCTCTAAAGACGTGAACTTGTATAATGTAACAACACTGTTGGAACTAGGTGAATCGGGGTGCTGGGAGCTCTCTGAGGTTGACAAGGAGTGGGTGGATGATGGTGGAATTAGTCTGGAATTAGTCCAGCAGGGACTAAATTTCCTGGACTCTGTCTGAACGGGGCAGCTTTGCTGTCCTGCTCCATGCACAGGTGACAGAGGTGCAGCTGTGATTTTCAGAAATCCCAGGATTCTTCCTAGGAATGTTGCTGGGGCAGAGGTGAACATTAAATTAAGTGTACTGGATATTTTGAACCATTTCATTGCAACAGGAGCAAGATTTAAGATTCCGTGTGCCATGAACAGGCACTAATCCTGCTCTGGTGGTTGATTTGGAATAACACCTTGGGAAGTCAAGAGGTTCTTCTGGATGTGAATGAGGGGAACCAGGCCTGTTTGGGCAATTTAATACCCTGAGCAAGTTACACTGCTTCTTTGAAATGGAAGTAACCACTGGATGTGTACAGACTGGCTGTTTGTAAAAGGGGCTTTTATGTTGTATGCATGTTGTGGAAAGTTTTTATATTTACTAAAAATTTGGCTGCAATGCAACTTGGAGGATAATACACACAGTGAGAGGCCAGAAAGTCAGTGTTAAAGTTTGGAGAAGTTTTCCTGACATCTGTTGGTTCTGGTATTTTTCTTGCTTATTTATTTTTTTTTTTCTCCTACATTAAACCCTACAATTGCTTCTTATTTTTTTCTTTCTTCCCCCCCCCCCCCCCATCTCAGTTATTTCACTTTATCACTTCTTGTTCCCCACAAAAGTTTCTCAGTACTTTGTTTTCAGGCTACTCTTGCCTCCATGCTTTAAGGACAAACTTTAACTCCTCCTCTGGTTTCTTCTGCTTTTCCCAACAGGAGCTGTTAAGCATTGTTGTAACATATTCAAAACAAATCTCGGTCATGGCCTCTCCTCCTTTTCTGGAAAAGCAGTTTAAGTTTTTATTGAAGCTGTTGGAGGCAGAGTGACAATAGAAGGTCTATTTCTATCCCTGCTGAGAAACCACTTAGATCAGCAGGGTGACAGTTGTAGAAAAGCACAAAATTGCAGAATGTGGAGCCTCTGACTCCCTGCAGCTTTTGCGAATTAAATGAGGAATTATCTCTGCACACATGTTTTGAGTATTGTTTTTTACATGACTATGAACCACTGCTGTTAGTCCTGACCACGAAGAGCATCAGTGTGGTTTTGATATAGTGAGTCTTTCATTCTGGGACAGTGGGAAAGTGGAAAAGAAGAAGACGTAAAGAAAGGCAGGTAAGACAGAAGAGAATAATGCAATTATGTGGTGTAGACAAACGTTACATAACAAAGGTAATTAAAAGCTGGTAAACTGTTCTCACTGATAAGATTGATTAGCCAGGAATTAGTTTGCAATGCATTTTTTTTTGTCAAGTGATTAATTATGCTTATCTTGATCTATAGCTATAGACACATTTTAAAGAATGAATTGTCTTTTAAATAGTACCCACTGATATAATACAGACACAGCTTGATGCTTAATTTTATAAGTTAAAGAAGAAAATATAGGCAAGAGAAGAAAATATGGGTAAGACTACTTTTAGATCTGCACTTCTTCAGAGGGGTCCTATATTTCAATATGAACTGAGGTTGTGCAACCAACAGCAATAATAACAATTAATAACAGTTCATTCAGTTAATCATGTTAATGTTGCTGCATGAAGCTTTTATTGATGCTCAGAATGATGAGTGATAGATTAAAAAGGTGACAACTCCTAAGAAAGTGTTACTGTCATGAGGGACAGATACTCAAGTGATCTTCAATTCTAAAATAAAGGAGTAATGGGAATCTACGGCAATAATCCAGACTTTCCAAAGGAGATTTCCTCACTTAAACTAAGCACCAAAAATAAGAACATTTCTTTTGAAGGGTCTAAAACAAAGCAAAATTTTTTTTTTTTCCTTAATGACATGTCCTTTTGGTATTTGTTATTATGTTCAAAAGAGGAGTGGCTGAATGAAATTTTGTGACCACACTGTAAAGACCAGTTACATGATGATCTAAGAGCTCTGTCTGCCAATTACAAGAATTTCTGAATCAGGAAAATTGGATGGACAAAGTGAAAGGCAGATTTTGATCTAACACTGTTGCTGCTCTGATCCTCTGTACTTAACAGATGTTCTGTTTCCTCTGGGGGAGAGCAGGGACATGGACAGGACTTGTGTCTGTCTCTGCTGTGTGGGATATACTGGGAGAGGATCTGGTGAGTGTCCCATGCTGTGTGAGCACATGAGGACGCTGGAAGGATCTGATGTTTTGTCACTTAATAAAGAAATTGTTTTTGTGACTCAAGCAAGTCAGATAATCCTTAGCAACAAGTTAGCTCCAGACAGTTCCCAGCAGAAATGTGTTTTCCTGACCTCAGGTGACCACAGGCTGAGGTGAGAAAGGCTTTTCAGACACTTGTGGTCGTTGCTGTAAGTGATGATGAATGGGTTTGTCAGGAGCTCAACAGCCTGAGCAGATCCCACCTGCACCCAGCTCTCCAACAAATACGAGATAATGATCTTTGCTCATTACTGACTTAGGTTACCATCAGAAAGTCATCTGGGAATGGAAACAATCTATAGCCTATCATCACTTCACTGACAGTTTTACTCACATACACAGATGATGCTTGGGATGGTGTTCCAAAAGACAAGATTTAATACAACCCAGTGGTTACTCTGCTCTAACTGCACGTTCTGCTGGCCAACTTTTTCTTCATAACATCTTTTTGCTACCTGCATCTCTTCGGTGACTGAATTTTGTTGAATAGATGCCCACATAACAAAATTTAAGATGCTTTTCATGCTTATGGACATTAAATGATGTTCTAAATTATGATAATTACCCCAATTCTGGATAATTATATTTGTCATTAAATAAGTGTAAGCGACATCCTGTATTTTACTGGAAATAAAAGTACACAGCTAAAGATCTCGTGTTCAGCAAAACAATTAAGCAGGTGGTTATAAACTCTAAATTAGGTTGAAAATCCCTGCTAGCCAAGGGCATGATGATAAAACAGTGGCTGCCAGCCAGGAAGCTCAAATAAGGAAGCTGATCTATCAGCTGAACAGTGCACATGGTTAACCATCAGAACCAAGTGCCAAAACTGAAATGATGACTCTTTGTTGAGTTGATTTTATTTTTTTGAATGAAGCTCACCCTGATGTTGCAATCTTTACTGTCCCCATGTTCACATGGAATCTGTTTGTCTTGCAAAATCTTCGTGTGAAATGAAGAATATTTCAAATAGATTTACTGAACAGAGTAACAGGCTCATGCTGTAATTGTTTTATTTTATTGTGAGCAAACTGATTTGATTTTAGGCCTCTCTATTCAAAGAGATATTTTTACTTATTTATACTGTGTACTGAGCTCACACTTCACGGTCTGAAGTGTGCATAGCTCGCATGCCCTCCTCAGTCTAGAAGGAGAATATCTCCTCTGAGCTTGCTGACAGTACTCCCAGGATTGATGTTTCACAGCAGTCTCAGAAAGTCTTGAAATGATTTGGCTCTGCAGTTACCATCCCATGTCCCTGCAGGAGCTGGCCCTAAGAAGATGAGGTCAGGGATGAGACACGCTGATAGCCAGGCCTTTGAAATTTCACCACTGCTGCTCCTGCTGGTCTAATTCTAAGAATAAACACTCTTGAGGGCTGTCAAACCACAGTCACTTTCACCAGTCTTACATTTTAACACCATGTGTTTATTTTCCCCCGGGTTTTTGTTTTATTTGTTTTTAAACCAGTGGTGGGTTTTGAACTATACAGGCTGTGGAGAGAGGTAGTGTGTTCCTGCTTTAGTGTGTGTTCCTTGGGTGCACTGCTGTTTTGGCTTCTGAAGCAGCACTAAGTTCTCTGAATTTTAGTTTGAAAAAATCTTAATTTGATTCCTTTCATCCATGTTTCCCAGCTGCTCTGCCTTTTGGGCACTTACTAATAGCACTGACTGTCAGTCAGGGAGAAAAGGAATAATGGGAGTTTGAGCCTTACAGAAGATGTTGCTTCAAATGCTACTTATTTCTTAAAATTAATGATCATATATTTTGTAACAGGGCTGCGAGCAGATTGGGATGAGGCACTGAAGGAGATGCTGAAAGTTGTTTTGAGAGAGTTATTTCTGTGAAACACTGGCTCAGTTTGTTAGGTCAGGTGAGCTCTACCCAGCCTCACTGGGGATTTGGGGTGTTAATGGACACCCCTAGGCTTGCCTCCTATTGTTTACCTCAATAAATATACCCCAGCTTTCCACTCCACAACTCAGATATTGTTCTGGCCAGATTTGAGACACAAACCCTGTAACATCCCTTTGACAGCCAGAGGAGGAGGATGGAGAGTGATGAACAGGCTCCAGATTCTCACAGTGCCTGACCCGGGTACCAAGAAGCCCCAGGGGGAGGAAAATCAAAGAACTCACGTGGTCAGTGAACCTGAGTGATGAAGCAGATGTGTGCAATCCTTGGCTTATTACCTAAGTTAGCTGTTACAAATGAACTAAAACTAATTGGCACCCTCGCAGATTAGCAAGTATTAATTAAAGGATAACGTAGCAAGGTCATGGGTTTTTTTCCTTTTTGGATAATAGGAGCCCGTTCAGTATCTAGGAACAATGAGCACTACTAAATAGAGGATTTGGAAAAGAAAGGTGTGGCTATAAAGGATCAAAGCTGTTTCATCTGAAAATAACTTCAAAAATATACTCAGAAAAAGTGCAGCTTCTGAGAATGTGGACAGGATGGCCAAAGCAACAAGTCAGGCATCCTTTGGAGAAGTTTTACTCCTTAAATAATGATAAGCAATGGGTTAACATGGGAGGTACCTCTATTGTGAACTCCTAAAAAACCACGCCTATTAGAGGAAGAGTTGGAGCCAACTTCCAGAGCAGCCAAAGATCTCTTCATCTGAAAAGCTACACAGTTGTACTGTAGTGCCTTTATATAAAAATATACACAGAAATATCTGTTATTTCCCCCAAGCATCATCCTTCATTCTGGGGACGTTTTGTTTCACTTGGAGGATGGTAAATTTTGCTACCTTTCTGTGTTCTTTGCTCTCAGTGGTCCTTACAGGGATCCCATACATCTTGGAATTGTCTGAAAACACTGGAGACTGTTGGGAGCCTTGCTGGCCTGGATATGTGCCAGAAAAATATATTGCTGAATCCTGAAATCACAGCAGCTAAGATGATTGCTGCAACCCCCTCATCCCTTTGTTTTGGCTGAAACTCTCCAGTGCCCTGGAGGTATCTACTGTATTTAAGTGGCTGGGAAAGTAGAAAATAATAGCAGCTCATAGATCAATTATAACGTAGCATGAGAAACTCAGCCACATGTTATAAAAATTAAAATAAACCAATTGGATTTGCCTGCCTGAATTTGGAGCATTCACTGGGAGTGGGGGACAGCAGGACTCAGGCAGATCCTACTTCCCAATTCAACCTGAGGGTATTAATCCTTCAACAGGCAGTTTTCTACTGTGGAAAATTTTCACTGTTTGGGAATGGCTGTTCAGTGGAAAAAACACTTGGTATCAATTACTTGGTGTTTCTTGTCTTTTTTCAACAAATAAATGCCCATTTCTGTTAATTTAATGGCAAAGCCTTGCTCCAAGAGCTAGCTGGCTCTTAGGGGGAGAGCTTTTCTGACTGTGTTTTGTGGACATGAAGTGCACAAATCATCTAGGTTATTTCAGCCTCTGATATCCAATCTGACAAGAATTCACTGTGCTTTGATTACTTCTGTGCTGCTCTGTTATATATGAAATTATTTTCAGTTAATTATCTGCTGAATTGACTAATCACAATTACAACACATGGAATAATTGCAAGTACTAGAGAGTTGTGTTAGTTTTGTTGGGGCTTTCTTGCCTACAGAGTAAAGAACAAATAGCTTTACTGAAGAAGCAACTACTTAAACTCAGACCTTCTCTTTGTTAGAAAATGCTCAAGAACTGAGCATGCAGACCTTTATGTACCTACTGGCTGGCTGGAGTAATCATAGTGAACCTTCCAAAAGAGTGTAATTCCTCAGAAATCACAGATTTGGATGTTGCCAATCAGATACCAGTTCAAAGAAGTTCCTTGGAAAGGCTCATTCAGAAATGTCTAGGTTTGCTTATTCTCCACTTTGTGGAGAAGAAAGGCATAAAGGACTCCCACCACACCTCAGCTGAAAATGTATCTTAAACTCATATTAGTTTACTTCAGGAGAATTTTATTCTCCTACAGGAAGAAATCCTTATACTGGGTTAAAGGTTAGGAATTCAAATTTTCTTGTGAAATGTAAACCTTAAAAAAAAAAATAATTAAAAACCTGTGGATGCTGCAGAGAAATTTCAAAAAAATTAGAAAATGGCTTAGCAAATACTTGGTCCAGGGACTGGGTGATAACCCCAAGGAATACAGTGCAAGGAACTGGTAGTTCAGGATCCCCTCAATTCTGCCTCTGCCCTACTCCAGCTGATGCTCATCTTCACTGAGGGGTGCCCTGTGCATATTCAATTCATCGAGCTCTTTGTGATTATTGCTGAAAGGAATTTGCTTTGTTTTTGAGGTGTATTCGGTTTGGGTTTGAATTTTTGGATTAGAAACCAAACCCATGAATATTCGGACTATTATTGTATTTCTATCTCTGACTGGCAAATCTGTACATTACCTTACACAAAAACTTCTCTTGGACATTCTGGTTAAAAGACCTCGAAATATTTGAAAATGTCGTTGCATTGGCACACGTTTTTGGTCCACTGAAAATGAAATAGCCTTGAATATATTTTCTAAGCTATGAAGCATAATGTACTTCATTAGAAAGATCAGAAGCAGTATCTAAAATATCAATTTCCTCCTTTGCTTAAGGCTGTGATTCATGGCTCTTATCACTTGTAATTATAATTATATTCTCCACTCCTCCCTGTTTGCTGGAATTTACTGTCTCTTAGGAAAGGCAGCAGTTTGGTAATGGGCCCATTCCTCAATCACTGTAGTTCACATAGTGATGGATTTAGGTAAAATTGAAAGTTGATGACAATTCTGGTTGGTCCATTAATTTGCCAATTGCAGCAATTAAGAATAAAACTCATGCCTTTCTTTCTCTCTGGCTACTCAGGCAGAGCCTCTGACTCAGGGCAAACTGTGACTGAGTCCCACAGAGCTACTGGTTTAGAGAATTAGAGTTAAAGAGTCCAGTATCATTGAAAGAGTGAACTTCTGAACAAGGAACCACTTTAAATAATGAGAATAACATATTACAGTGTTTTATTTCTCATTAACATAATGTAGGATGACATCTGCAAAAGCTGCAAGAGGCTTCTGTATGTCCTGGCAAACTATCTGCCATTAAACAGGGCTCTCATTTTTGTCTAAAACATACAAAATTCATCCTTCCATTTCAGTCTCAGTTGGAGCAGGAAGCTGAATAACAGAATTTTACCAGACAGTTTTCATAGAGGGTTTGCCACTGTTAAAAATAAAAGAGATTTCCTCCACTCCCGCCTCTAAATACCAGTTCTTACTTCATAAAAAAACATGAATGTGTAAAATAATATGACCATGGAGCAATTATTTATGTCAGAAGTTCCTTATGTTAGCCATTACACATTCATTATTGTAAAGCAGATGTCAGTATAGAGTTATTAATACTCTTAAATTATAAAACGGGACTTGCTCCTAATCCTAAAGACAACAAAAAGCTTTTTAAATTACTGTTTGAGAAGGGAAGCCAAAATAAAGTCCTAAAGTCTTTTAAGACAAATATGAGTATTCCTGGTCTCTCCCAGTGTCCCAGCACAGGAGTAAAGTGGTGAAAATAAGGAACATTTTCTGCATGAAGGCAGACCAGGATCTGCTGGAGAGAAACCATCCCCTGGGCTCTGAACACAGAAATATTGCTGTGATTTTCTCTCTCTCAGGATGATTTTATGATCGACCTAACTCTGGCACGTTCAGGCTATGAAAGACAAGGTGCACTGTTACAAATGTACTTCAAGTGCAGAGGCTTGAATAAATGATTTGCATCAACTGTACTGATGTTGCATCAAAAATTATTGCAGAGATTAGGAAAATAATGTTTCTGAACCTTTCAGCCCACCATGTGTGTGGGAAAATGGAAAATTTGCAGCTTTCCCATTAGCAGCCTAATGATGTTTTTATGAAAGCAAATGAAAGAAGCAGAGCTATGTGAAGGTAGTGGTTCCAGACTCATTATTCAGGCTTTGTTCTGTAACCTTTCTGTAACCTTTCTAGATTGACTCTGACTTCCTCTTCCCTGCTTTTTTCTTTTTTCCATTCCTCCCCTCCTCTTTCTCACTTTTGAACATGAAATTCTCTTCAGAATTTTGGTGTTTGTGGATTTGTGGCTTGCTTAGCCCATCCCTCAAGTCCTCAGGAGCTTTTATGAATCTCCAGAAGTTTCATGGGGACTACAGTTGTTGTTGATTAGAATTCTTTAACAGCTTGGAGGAGAGTAATTTATGACATCCATCCAAACTATCCAACTCTTTTTGGGATGTTAGCAGTGATGAACCATGTCCTTTTTGATAATAATATTGGCTGTAATCCATTAAAGACCAAATCATGCCTCCTATTATTTCTCGGTGTGCTGTAGCACAGAATAGGATCTCTCACAGAAAGGTAGAACCCTACGAGGAGGATTACCTGGGAGTTTCTCATGTGTGTAACTCCAGGGGTCATATTCCAAACATGATGCAGTAAATGAATCATGCTGACAGTTTTCTCAATTTCTCAGTGATAAAATTAATGGCAAATCAGGCTCAGAACCATGGATGACAAATCCATGACATTACTGATCTGGTGAAATCAGCACAGCTCCTCTGTCACTTGAGACCAGCCAAGGCACCGAATTTAACAGATTTTGTGCCTTGGGCAGGGAAACTGGCACAACACAGGAATAAGGAGTAAAATAAACAATAACCGGGGGACGTATTTGCATCATCTCTTAGGTGTTCCAAAAATTCTTTTTGATAGTGTAGCTGCCAATTAATCCTTGCAGTAGAGCTGACTGTCTGCTAATTTATAACTTGGTGAAAGCCTGAGTTGATGGAGCAGAAGTTATGATCTAGTACAGGGAGAACTTACATGAACATAGGGTTTGATTTTTCTGCCACTATTTATTGCTTTCCATCAACAGATCTCTTCACTAAAATAGAAAAGAGTTGGAACATAATTTTAATTGGTTCCTAAAATACACAATATGTGATTCTCACAACAGGAGGACTGTGCCATATGGACTGTCTAACTACAGAGGCAGCTTTAGAGGCAAAAGGTCTACAGGCCAGACTCCAAGCACTTCCCAGCCCTCGTTCCGATGTTCCTGTTCGGATGCTCATGACCAGCAGTGTTTGCAGTTTTGCAGAAGAATGCAGGACAGAAGAAGGTGAGTGTCTTTCCCTATCACTGCAACCTGGCCACATGATGAGGTCATTTCATGGAGCTAAATTAATCAAGATGCATTTCCCAAGAAGAACTGATTCACAGATATTGATTTTAAATGACACTCCCCTCTGCAGTTGTGGTGGGTTAACCATGGCCAGCAGCCAAGCACTTACACTGATGCTTGTTCACTTCCCCTGCAGTGGGATGGGGGAGTGAACAGGGAGAAAAAAGCAAGAAAACTCCTGTGTCACATCGGGGTTTAATAAGTGAAGGAAAGAGGCCAAAGCCAGACAGTAGTGCTTGGAACTTTTTTTTTTCTGTTTCTTTTTATGGTGTGGTGTTTTTGAAACAGCAGATCTGTCCAGTTAGAGGCATGCTGAACATTGTACTGTTCTAGAATGTTTTATGCAGTCTAACAAAGAGCATGAAATTGCCATTTCATCTGAGGACATTGATGAGGACACAGTGACAAGTTTAGGTAACCTCTGTTCTACAGAAATCATGGGTCAGTGAAAAAGACAGAGGAGAAAGACCAACGCAGGGAAGAGGAACACAATTTCCTTCAGTAGCACAGAGAGTCTGCAGGATTCTGAACAATCAGGTATGTTTCAGATGCTTAATATTAAGAAGAAATATTCAAATGTTCTTTGTACTTGCAGAACCCTTAATTTTTTCAACTGAATATTATAACTCCTTCCTAAATAAGGATAGAATTTGGCACATGAGTTGTTTGGGTTTTTTTTCCTAATTTATTTTTTTAAATGAACTTTACTGTACACAAAACTGGTACAACCTTTCTCGTGCTGTTGTAACTCCTTCGAAAGTTGGATTATTTGGCTATAAGCCAATACATATTTTGGCTTTTTTTTTTTTTTTTTTTTAGGATAAGGGCTGTTCCTGTCTATCATTTTTGTCCTTGTTTAGCACTGCAGCAAATTAAGCTACATATCCCAGTGCAGTGCTCCTGTAAAAGTTGAAGTGTTAAGATAAAGAAACAGGAAAAACTTTGTGGAAGAAGTATCTGGAGGGAAAAGTAAATCTGCTTTTGATGTCAGGTATAACGAGGTTACTGTGACCCAGCAGCCAGTTTCAAATATTGCCACTTCTAAAAAAGTCCTAGCAATACCCCAAGTTTTTTTGCTATGAAGAGAAGCACTTGGATTAGAAGTCCCCAAGCTGAATTTATTGCTGTGATTATTTGAAGAGCTAATTAGAGAACGGTGTAGAGCTCGTTCTGTGTACACATAACCAAGGAGGTCAACCCCAGTTATCTCAGGTACCAGGGACTTAGTGCTGAATATTCAACAGTTTGGCTGTATTTGTTTGTTGGTTTGTTTTCTTTAAAGCTTTAACATTTATTTGCTGGAGCTCAGAAACAAGAACTTAAACTACAACTCTCCCTTGAGATGGACAAACTTGATGCTTCAGTGTGATGCCAGTGGAGAATTCAGCAGTAGGCAACACTTCCATTTCAGCAGTGCCACTCTGAGGGCATGGGAACCTGTATGAAGAAGCTTTTCTCCCCTCGAGAGAGCCTCAAAAAAGGAAAATCTTTATCATCTAACCTGGCAGGGAATGTATCACTATTGAGGAAAACTTCAAAGGCAGACCCAAACTTCAGCAATGCAAAGCTTCAGGAAACGTTTTTCTCTGTGATTTAAACAAGTACAACAGAAACTGTTCCACTCACTGCTTGCTCTGTGTCTGAAGAATCCATCCACGGCTCTGGGCAGGCAGCTGCAAGTGGAGAATGTGCAGAGTTAGAGGGAGATTGCCTCTACATGAGTTCTCATTAAGAATAAACAGATACAAAATATTTCTCTTGTTAATGTATGCAAGCCTGAGTCATCATATTGTAACTCTGTGGCAGATGTTTAAATGACAGTATCTATGCAGAATAAATATGAATGGCTAATATAAATATTATTATAAACTATAGCAAGTTAAGAGTATACATTGAGTATTCAATAGATTACCTAATTTAGGCACAAATTATTCCTGCACTTGGAAGTTCCATTCAAACACACTTACAGTGATTATTTGGGGATGCACTGTACTTGGTGAACAGAACTTCAGTGATTCATCCCAAAGAGTTTTCTTACAGATGCAAGGGTAGGACTGTGGAACTTGATGCCATCAGAGTAATTTCTGTGCTGGCCCTTTGCTGTCCCAGGCCCCACAGGTCACACCCCCAGCACATCCCCTGGGCTTTGCCAGTGCTACAAATCCCACCTTTATGCCTCCATTGGAACGCCAGCACCAAATAACCCGGAAACTTGGCAATAAGGATTAAATCCAACCCTGGACATTTTTCAGTGAAAACAATTTCTTCAGAAATTATGGACTTCTTTTTGCTACAAGGATGCAAGTGTTAGCAAAGGAAAAAGAATAACTTTTGCAAATCCTGTTCTATATTATTTAAAAAGAGAGGTAGTCCCTTACTTGTGACATTACAAATTTTTGGGGGGTTGAGTGACCTTCATGCAGACTTTCCCCAGGGCACATAGGTTAAACTATAATCCCATGTTGTTAAATTATATTTTATAAGAAGAAAGATGGAGACCAAAAGAAAAGTAAAAAAAAAATAAAAAATCAACAGTAAGAATGTCTATATAGGGATTAAAGCAGTGGTAATAGGTTTTGTTTGAAACAAGAAAGGGAGGTCTTTGCCAAAACATATGATATATTTTATATATATGTGGATATATTTCATAAATAAATTATTACAGTTATAAAATTAAATATATCTTTCAGTTATTGCTTTTGTATCAATTTCTTACTTGCTGTATAACTGATTTTGTACATTTCTAGAAAATAGATTATTTATTGCATAAAACCACTTCACATACATATTTTTCTGCATTCTTTTTTAAAAGACATTGTATATATATATATATATATATATATATATATATATATATATATATATATATATATTTAAATCAGGTTTTGTTATGAAGAATGCTTAATGCTCCTAATGTTCCTTTATCACCAAAACCTGGACATTTCTTCCCCCATCAAATCCCTACACCCAGGTCACACAACCTGCTCCCTTCTGGAGGTTGATTATTCTCCTGACAGTCTGGGAACTGAGTAGGAAAACAGGATAACGAATTCTGTGGTAACAATTATGCATAAAAAGTGCTGTTTCAATTTTGTGTCCCTTTTGCTATAAATGTAACCCTCGTCTGTCCCCTAATCCTGGACAGGCCAGGCAATAGTTACTTGTCATGGGAGCTCTTTTTGTGGACAATGGCCACGGAGTTCAGCTCCAGTCCCAAACCCCTCCCCGTGCTGAACAAGCCTCCAGAGCCTGCTCAACTCAGCTTTTACACTCAGTCTGTGTTTGGAATTCTCCTGCTTCCCCCATGTGAATGCAATTTAAATGTTGCATTTGAAGATGGATTCACACCTTCCCCAGCACCAAATGCTTTAATTTAATTTTAAACAATCACAAAAATAAAAAAATTTAAACTGAGTTCTTCCTTTGGCATGGAGACAGATTTAGGCCTTGAGTGGTGGGCTACAGGGGTTACTGTTGTCTGTTCTCCTTAGGAAAGAGAAATCCCTTTTTTTTCTGCATGAATTCCACATTCAAGTGGTTTGGTTTTGGGACTCTGGTGCCAATGTACCAGTTAATGTGAAAATTAGTCCATTGTGAATACAGCAAAAGAATGAAAATGAGAAATAATGTTGTATCAAGTTCAGAAGAGAGAAAAGTTAACTGTAGATATTTCCAAATAAACCCATAAACCACAGAATTTACCTGAAAGTTGTTTGTGCTGGATTCTGGCTTTGAACTATCATTGTTCCATCTGGAACAGTTAACAACCATGAGACAGTTTTTACCTAATTTCATGTTTATAGAAAATGTCACTAGTAACATTCCTCATTGACTCAGTTTACATAATTTTTAATTTCTACTAGAAGGTGTTAAGCTAATTTGAAATACAACTCCTCAGAAGTTATACATAGAAATAAACTCATATACAACTAATATATGTTTTTAATTAAGAAACAACTCTTAAAATCTGATATCATAAAAGGATTATTTGCAGAAGTTAGAATTAAAGGCTCTTTCATCTTTCAACATGTAACATTACCATAGTTAGGTGTCCTCAGAATCACTCTTGTTCTGGGATATTATTTTGAGGACATTTGTACTCTTACTTTTGTAATAACAAATTAGTTCCAGTTCTTACTCTGTTCAATGTAAAACCATATATGTACAAATCAGCTATAATTTTGTCAGGGTTCCATAGCATTCATTCTAATTCCTAGTACTAAAAGTTCAGTTTTGTGTTGTTAATAGCAATAAAAACAATAAATGATCAAAAGTAAAGAAAACAATGTAGAAAGGAGGCTTGGAAGAATTTAAGCGTTTATCCTCAACAGAGAGGGAAGAGATGTGAGTGCAGCCCCATGTGAGGGAGAGGAGAGCCCCGATTTGTTCCCAGAAGGATTCACAAGGAGCTCAGGGCTCCCAGCAGCACAGCCCTTCAGGTGAAGTCATCAGCAGGAGAGGGGAGTGCCATGGCACAGCATCCCATCCCCAGCTGCCCTGCCCTCCTTGGCTGTGCCTTGTGACAGCCACAGGCTGGCAGGGACAGTCTGGGGGGCACCAAGGCTGGAAGGGGCCGTGTCCTCCTCCACTCCTGGGTGACTGTTCCCACTTCCAGAGCAGATTTCACCCCATTCCCTGCCCTTCACAGCTCCTGCTTGCTGTGCCTGCTTTTGGGGACACCAATCTGTTGATTCTGATTCTCCCTATGTTCAAAATTCTTGTAATGCCTGGAAGCCAAGTTCATCTACAGATCCTTGTCCTTTATGTCAGCCCTACATCGATCCCCCACTGGCACCATCCACCATCGTTCACACGCACTCAGATGCTGTTTTTAGGAGCTGGCTGTCAGAACAGCCAGACAAAAATAACCCTGCTGTGACAGATTGCTGAGGACAATCATGACAATTTGATTTAAGATGACAAAATCGTTTGTCTTGACAAAAGTAAAATGCAGGCTGACTTAAGACTGAGTAATGTAACTAAAAGTTGTCATTAGAAAAGGAACAAATTCTATCCATATGAACATTAAATCTTTCAATCCACAGCTTGAAATCCATTGGAAGAGTAATCAAAGAAAATTGCAAACAGATGACTCTGGAAACAGTGTTTGTTTTCACTACTAGAGTTTTACAATGCATAATATATAACCTGATCTGGAGAGCTTTATGTTACGAAGAAATGTCAGGACTGTGAGATTTAAAATGCTAAAAGGAAGTTAAACAAAGCATATTGCACCCTCTGTTTACCTTGCAGTAGAATCTTCCAAACTTTGCTTAAAAGTACATTTTAAGGAGTAGTTTGGCTTCCGAGGTTTTCAGCAGTGCTCTAGAGGACAGATGTGCCTTGATGTGCACTTCAAAGCTATCTCTGCACAGGAGGAATCCGTGGAGATTGTTGGTAGCACAAGTGAGCTTCAAGGGAGGTTTGGGATGAGGTTCAAGCCTTGGCTCCTGTTTTGCCATGGGAATCACCTCTGGAGCCTTGTGCTCTCACCACCAGCCCAGAGTGACCCCAGTGTCCACACCAGACACCCCTCCCCTTATCTAAGTCTTCTGGATTAGTTTCCTCCTTTTGTTTCAGTAGGATCCATTTTGTAACAGACCAGGTGCTGGTCATTTCCTGAATGCACCACTATCAGAAATTAGGTAGATGTGTAGGTCTAAAAGCTCTTTGTGCACCTCTGTGTTACTTTAGGGATCTAAATATCTTTACCATGTGCTATCATGGGTCATTGGTAAGTGGATATCTTGGCTCACACTTCCTGCAGATGTCTTCAGCAACAGAAATGGAACTGACTGAACTTGAGCCCTTTAACAATAACGATTAGAAGCCTTTGACATTCAGGCTCCATTTTCCCATAAATATTTTTTTAAAAATCCTATATGGACAAGCATGTTAAACAACAAAATAATTTTCACAAGGTGAGTTTCCCTTTTATCTATTACAATGGATATTCCATTAGACTTCAAGTCACATTTCTTAACTAATCATTTCTGCTAAAGCTGTTTCTCAGAGCTGTTTCTCAGATCTCCCTTAGGTTACTGAATATTTATGTTATATTAATGGCACTTTTGCTTCAACTTCCCAGGAAATCTTTGCTATACTGCAACATATTATAACTGTAATTTTTTTATAGTTCATTTTGATTTAGCTGTCTTGTTTTTACAATTACTCCTCTCAACCTCACCAGAAAGAACTGACTGAATTTGGAAATGTTTTAGTGTCTCACAGCTTTCCTTTGGTGTTCCTGGCCTGGCAATCTGTATTGCTCTAGAGGAGAGCTGCCTTCACTTACCACTGCGGGCCCTCAGTTATGCAAATACTTCCAATGCAGATGTGAAGAGGGTGGGAGCCTTTTGTCATTAAAAAATGAATGTGCAATCTATTGTAGCAATATATAATATGTATTGAATGGCTAGTGCATGAAGTGAGCTATGAAACCACAGAAAAGCAGATGTAAAAATCAAAGCCCAGAGGCTCCATTAGAAGATTCCTGGAACTATGCATATATTTATTCAATTCTGATATCATTAAGATGCAGTTCCCAAAGAGAGGGTTTTAAAATCTGTAGTTTGTTTCCCCATATCTATCACAGAAGAGGAATCCCTTAATTTCACAATGGAACCAGTTTGCAGCTCCTTCTGGTGTCAATTTGGATAGTCATGGGTCAGCTAAAGGTCACATTTTCAGTGGTTTTGAGACACTGCTACTGAGAATCAGATTGAACCTAAGGATTTGAATTCTTAAATGTAAAAATGTTCTTTATACAAATCTGCTCATGAATTAATACATTCAAAACACTTGTACCAGGCCCCAAGGGTTGTCTTTGATTAACATTTTTCCTTTCAGCAAAGTTCCAAGGAGACTGGATACTCTATATTTGCAGGAGCACAGAAGAAAAATGAAAACTGGAGGAGAGGAAATCCTGCACCAGAGTTCAGTAACCCCGAATCATAGTTCTGATTCTGCTATCTCATATGGGATCTTGGGCAAACTACTCAGGCTCTTATTGCAAACACTGACACAAGGGCAAGACCCAAGGCTGTGTTTGTGTTAAGATCCCTACAGAGCCAGTCCTAAGCCATGCTGTTCTCTAAGTAACATTTTACTTATAAATGCTTCTGGTCATCTTTGAGAACATGTGAAGGATCGATGGGTTTTGGTGGAACTGTCACTGCATCTCTGATTAGTGTCAAAGAATTGGTCAGCTACTGCTTACCAGAAACCAAAAGTCCATGAAATACTAAAGTACTCAGAGGGGCATGCCCACAGCAAAGGGAGTGTTTGGTTCTGGTGGTGATTCAGAGCAGAACTCAGGCACAGCAAAGGGCTGAGGTGCTTATGGCTGCCTGTGCATTCAGCACACGTTGGCTGTCTTGACACGACCCAGCATTGCTTTGGCTCGTTGGTCCCAGCCCCCTGTGTGCCTTTGAGCAGAAGGGTCAGAAACATTCTTAAAAGAATATTGACATTTTATTACCAATCTAAGCTGAGGAACTGTAGCATTAGGGAAAAACCTGAAGAAAACTAAGTAAGGGGCATGAAAAACTCACTGGCAATGCACATTCCCTGCAAGAGCCCCAAAAATCAAACTATTGTCCATGCTGTTCACTGTGCCTAGGTAATCAGAAACATCTCAATATTGCTACTGCTTCTGGGACCAGAAGCATTCAAACACACATCCCAGTTGCTCGTGTGCATTCTCTGAGGCAGCCCTTGGTGTAGGATCCTGCACATCTCCTTAGGGGCAGCCCAGGACGTGGCACCAGCCGGGCTGTGCCACCCTGTGCTTGCCAGGGAAGAGGACAGTGTGGGCACCAAGCCCTGTCTCAGGCCATGAACTTCCAGCACTGTGCTGCCCAAGCCAAGGATTCCTGTCAGGGGTGTTCTACTGCAGCAGTATTTATTTTGTTGATGTTGCACACGTGTTCTCCCAAATATCACAGAGCAAACAGGGTACACGTGTTTCATCAGTTACATGCACTGCCTTCATAACAGTTCTCAAAGCCTTTATTTCCACGTATGCAGCACTATGATTTATTTTATTTAAAAAGGCAATGTTGGTTGCCAGACTCCTTCTACTGTGCCTGTCTCACTGTGTGAAAAACACCAGTTTCAAAACAAACACCGCCTATTGGACGAAACACACATTCCAAACTCGTCTTTCCTAATTTTCAAGAAATGTTGGTAAAGAAAGAACATGGCACAGCTACAGTGTGTGAAGTGAGAAGCCTCCAGCATCTGTTGCCTCTGCTGCAGCAAGAGGAGCTTCAGAACAATCTTTCAACAACTCCTTTTTTTTCCTTTTTTTGCACAACTGCCAGCATTCTTGATAAGTGTGTCTTTCCTCAAGTGGCCTGAATAAGGTATGACTTTTTTTAAAGCAGCACTTTTATAATGGGGTTGTCTAACAGTCTGAGTTGGAACATCAGTCATCCAGAACATTCCTAAGTAGTCAACTCCTGTTTTTCAAGTGTTTCTCCGTTTGTAAGCAGTGAGTAGTTTACACACCAGTTTTTGTGCTTCATCTGCTTCCCCTGCTGCAGATGCCATTGTCTGCAGATCTCACTTCTGGAAAACAGTCTTAAGATGTTTATCAATATGATTTTCACTTAAAAGCCCCAGGAGCATTTCATGTTGTACAGAATAACACAACATTTATTTCTTGAAAAAATACAGAAATTTTTCATTTTTCTGTCAAACTTGTGCATATCAGCTCAATTGCTCACGATTAGTTACCTTAACAAAGAACATGATTACTTCATGTATTGTCAGCACTTGAAATGTGCTTTTAAACAATCAGCTGCTTTAGACATAGACCCATTAAAAGATATTATTCCTATTATTTATTCACATTTTCTGTTACCAGAATCATATTAATGCTATAGGAATTGAGTTATTGTTTCAGTTTCTCAAATACAAAACAATCCTCTTGAAAACTACACAGACAAACCCAGTTCTGCTGTCCATTACTGTATTTGGCCTCTCCTGTACAGAAACACTTTGCTCAAAGTCAAGCCCTAACATAAATAAAAAACTGCCTTTTAGATAATTAAGGAGAGGAAATCCTATGTGCCATCACCCAAACTTTATGTATTACAGCAACAAGAACACTAAGCCATTAATTCCTTGAAAACAAAGAATTAATTCTTTCCCCCTTAGAAAATCCTGGTTCTTCAGAGGATTTTGGTTGAAACAGGGAGGCTGCTTTGACTAATGACAAACATTGGTGGATAGGTCAGTTTGGACAAACCTGTAAAGGAACTTTCTGTTGCCTGATGATTGTACTGAACCAGGCATTCAAGGATACCTAAGATTATTAACTCAGCCACACATCTGTCAAAAGTGCTCATAAAGAAAGTTTGAAAAGTTCAAACACTCATAGGACTTGCCTGAAAGGCAGAAGTTTGCTTTCTACAGGAAGCCAAAAATTCCTGGAATTTCAGAAATGGGCCAGATTAAAATAAAAATGTAACATGTTACCTAACTAAACAGCTTCTTATGCAGGCCTTGCCTCCTAAAAATAGTAAGTCCACTTCAAAAGTATAATAAAATAAATTCATTTCTGTTACAATTTCATAGAAAATGGCAGCTCAGTTGATGTAAAGGAAGAAGTTTATGGTTGAGATGTGCTGCCAAAAGCATCCAATCTTGGGGATTTTTCCTGTAGTTCACTTGAAGCAGCCAGAGACTTCACTCTTATCATTGCCCATAAATATAAAATGCCACTGTCACTGACCATCTCTGTCTTGGAATTTTCACACTCTACCCTCCCCCAGGTAAAGCATCTACACTCAGGTATTTTCCTTCATGGAAGAGAGGCAAAGGTGAAATGGAATCCCGTGGGAGACTTGACTCCTCACTGACAACAAAAATCCCTCTATGTGGCAGCAGCAGCAGAAACATTGCAGGGAGCCTTTGTTGTCCTGAAGTGTTTCATGTGAAAGAACAACTCATGTGAATAAAATTTCATTTCTGTGCTCCTTTGTCCCTTTCCTCAGACACCACCACTGCAGGCAAGTGGCAGTGCTGGGTTTGATTATGGAGATTTATTCATCATCCTCATGGAGAAGTCCTCATATGGGAATGATTTGTGATTCATGAATGATCTGATCTGGACTTAACTGATTTAGAGGTTGGTCCAAGAATATCTGCACAACTGTCCAAATGCTTGTGTAAGTGTCTTTCACACGCTGTTACATACCACTTCACACCTTCTGCATGCAAAACCGTCCCCCAAAAGTCACTGAAGATAATGCAAAATAAGTTAGATTTAAACTGTAACACCTGATAGGCAGGTCACAGTCTGTAACTATCTAATAATAAAAGCTTCTCAGTAATCTGAAGTCTTGATTTTATATAAAAAGATTTGGCACACTGAAGTTTCTGGATGTGTTGCCTTTCACAATTGTATCTTTTTCACCTAATGACATTAATTTAAAATTTGTGACTTTTTTTTGAAAATCAAACTTTTGTAATTCTTGAAGTTTTAAGCAGATATTTGAAAAACTGGGCAGGGATGTTAAATACCCAAATTACCTTTATCATTAATACTTTTATTGTGTAGAACAGGACAAAAGCAAGGATTTCTATTAAGGGCAATTATCTTCAGTTACAGTTGTATGGTCTGTCCAGCCCTTAAGGCTTCACTCAGTAGTTTTTGTAGCACACCTCACCCTCAGAATACTCTGTGCTAGTCATAACATCAATTGGAAACAATGGCACTCCTCCAGTACTTAAATACCATTTCTAGCAGACAAAGATACACAGAGGAAAGCAGAAATGGCTGTTTACTCTTGAAATGCTGCCAGGAGTGAACCTATTTAGCTCCCTTGGGAACTGCAGAGATTCTACTGTACAGCCTGGGAGAACAGGATTATCTCACTCTTACATCCCAGAGTTCATCCACAGCTCTCAAAGCAATGCACAGAAATCAGTGTCATCACCTCTGTTTCACCAACAACCAACAGAGGCTTTGAAACAGGCAAAGCTTTTCTCAGCTTCATCAACTGGAAACCAACCTCCTTCCCCACAAAACAGTTCTATCTCGGAGGTAATTGCAGTTCTGGGGATTAGATTTATCTTTCTTCTGTTTTTTTGGGATTTTTTTTGTGTGTGTGTATATTTATTATGTAATCTCTTGCAGAATTCAAGTTCAGCTTGCAATACTTGTGCATGTATCCAGCCCCTCTTGAATGCAGTCAGGAAAGACCCACAAACACTGTCAAGGCATGGGAAAAACGCTGCTCTCGAGAAGTGCATGTTCCCAAGCATAAACAACAGCCTGTCATTACTCATCTGCAGAAGCAGTGCACAAAGGGAAGTAGCTGTCCTGAGGAGCTTTGTTAGCTCCCAGAGCAGAATTTTATGCCTGCAAATGTCCCTTAGGCACAGAGCTGGTGGGTTCTGTACCGACAGCACTTCCATAGGGATGGGGTTACCCGGCAGCTCAGCAGGAGGAGCAAACCTGAGCAAAGCAGGAATTTATCCTGGGTCAGTGCCATCAGTAACTTCTATTCATGTTGTTCAAGCAATTTTACCTCATGGGTGATTTCCATGAAATAATCTTTCCCACTCCAGAAAATAGCAGCCTGTATCTACTCTAAGTAGTTCCCTAAATATTAAATAACATAATTTCTAAGGCCAGACACAGAACTTTGTAGTGTTTTAGCTGAACACAGTAAGATTTAGACATCACTAATTAACTAATTTCCTGAGCAACCTCAACTGGAAGGGAGAACCTGTGTTTATAAGCACTCTTGGCAAAACAAATACATCTCTGACATTCAGTAGGAGTGAGATGACCTTTCTGGAAGAATATGTCTGAAATTAAGCAGCTGAAATTGCTTGCACCCCTTACACATTTGAGTACCAAAATTTATGTTCGGGTTCAATGCAAACTTGGGAAAATAGAAATGCAACTATAATTAGGATAAAGGAGAAAAACCACCAAAACTCCATAACCTGGCAAGGACTGCAAATTATGTATTTCCCAAAGAATGGATCATCAAAGCCAAAACCTTCAGTTTTTTGTTCTTTTTCTACCTAGGAAGCTAAGAGAATACAAATTCAATTTTTATATAGTATTGTTATCTACGAGTTTGGGGTTTTTTCAGGAATATGAAAGGAAGAAAGCATTTCTATTCTATTTTTTCTATTCTATTCATTCCTATTTTATATTAAAAAAACCCCAAGCAAACAAAAGGGTTGGCTTAGTTACTAACATGGAAATGAGAAAAGGGCACATCATCCCATTTGCAATCATGTTACAAGAGCATCCAGGCTGTTCCCACAACACACACACACACATTCTGAGAAAATCTTTGGTGTTTAGTATCCAATAAACAAGAGAGTGGAGCAGGAAAGACACACAGAGGGATGGGCCCAACCAGCAGCGCAGAGCATGAATTACCGGAAACAGAACTGCTACAGCCAAAAGCAAATTCCTCTTTGGATCCTACAACTTGGGAGTGACAATCCCTCCTCCTTCAGCCACCCAACCCCCCTGTGCCCTCTGGAAGCAGCAGAGACCTCAGCTGCTGTGCCAGTTGTGTGGGGGACAGACTGCAAGCAAAGTTTAATAGAGAACACACACTCATCACGCTCCAGCTTTGTCATTCCTGTTCCCACCTACTCATCCTCTCCCCGTCTGCTTTGGGGGAGGAATAAGGAATTATCTACCTTTGACAGCACATGAATATAAATAACCTTTTAGCTGCATTTTCCAGCCATTATTCTGCCAATTACAGAATTCCTGCCTGAATTCCTGGAAGTGTTGCTCCTGGTAGAACTAATTCTAGGGACAGCATCGACCCCCAAAGCAAGAGCAAGTCCACAACAGTTTTGTTCTAGTGCAGCAAAGAAGCTCTTCCACTCAAAAGTGTAATGCTCCCAGGCCTCACACTGCCAGTATTCTGAGGGTTTGGTTTTTTTCAAGATAAAAAAAAACCCTCAGGAAACAGGCACTTCATCTGCTCTTCTGAGCCACTCTCCTTTTGGCCGTTCTTGAACAGTGAAGATGAGAGCGATGAGAAAAATGAGGAAAAGGAAGAGAAAAAAAGTGTTCATCATGTATTTTTAAATCACTATAAACTATTTCAATTAAGAAAAAAGTATTTTTTTATAGTAAGGCCAGGAGTAATCCTGCTTTCCTCCCTAAGGTGCAGCAGTGGAGCAGACTTAGTCCAGATGCAAACATTTGTTCCTGGAGCAGACAAAAGCACAGGCAGACAACATCCCAGTACTGGTCTGAGCTCATGGGCATACCAGCAAAGACATCTGGAACAGAACAGCTCAGAAATTACGATTTTCAGTCACTGTGTAGGCTTTGTAGAAAGTCCTATTATTACATACAAGAAGACTCCATATGTCCTGCTTTGAACCCAAGCTTATTAAAATCCAAGAACAACCTAAAGATTGAACATACACTCTTGATTTATTGCCTTTTAAAAAAAGAAATTAAGATTCGTAATGGGAATTGCTAGCTTTTAGTATTTACAAGTTTTTCCAGTTATTTCCTTATTTCTGCAGGACTCTCAATATGCCTCCCCACATACTTACTACATGTGCATTCCATATGTGCTTCCTTCCCTTCTCCAATGTGATTAGTGCTGTATTTTCTCTCTTTCCGTCTGTCTTTCAAGTACAAAGCTATAGGATTACACATTGCTGGGCTTTAATTAAGATGTAAGGACTGGTGTAATGGATAGAACCATGACAAGGAAACATTTACCAGAAGCCAGGATTAAGATTTTGATATTTTTTTTGTATCAAAGCTGGGCTGTGGAGTTTTGATGTTGATCCACCCTGGTCTTTGTACATGGCACGGATCTGTGACACCATTCCTGACTTCCCATACAGAGCTCCCAATCCCTGGCAGATTTAAGAAATTAGTGCTGCAGAGCATGAGCTTGGTGTGATCCCGTGTTCCTGTACGGTGCCTGTGAGGAAAGTGATCCACACACTCTTAGTGCTGTGGTGGTGCTCTTGGCACAAAGGAAAAGTCAAGGACAAATGCCAGGAGTGCCTGGGGTCACTCCCCCATTTTCCATGTGTCCAGCACCCAAACCTATCCAGGAGGATTCCTCTGGCTGCTGCTTTTTTCTCTTTTCATCTCATGCTTTTTCATGGCACAGTTACTGCCCCCATACCTGTGCTTAAACAGCCATTTCTGGGTTAATATGGTGAACCAGACAGATAAAAGGAAAAAAATCTTTCTAAAGATGCTGTATAACGTTAGAATTACAGAATGTTTAATTTTTTAGAGGAAACCCTTGAAAATCATCTGGTTCAATATCAAAGCTATCTTCAAAGCTAGAGAAAATTTAAGTTGTGATCAGGTTGCTCAGGATCTTGCCTTGTTAGATTTTGAAAATTTCCATAGCTCCTCTTGGGCTCTAAGCCCTGTGACTGACCACCCTCACGTGGAAGAATTTTCCCTGCTGTAACCTGTCTGTCACTGGCCACTGATGAGTCTCCAAGAGCCACCCCAGCCCACCCTGCATGGCCAGGGGTGAGGCCCCTGCACAGTGCCTGCAGCCTCTGCCCCAGGCTGGACAAAGCCAGTGCTCTCAGGCTCTGCCTCAGGTTTGTTCAGCCCCTCAGGGCTCTGAGCAGGACCTGGCACTCTGTAGGAGTTCAGCAGTATCTTCCCCGAGCTTGGCTCCCTCTCAAGCCCCAAAACAAGATTTTACAAGTGAATACAGGCTACAACCACTTCCTTGGCCCCCTGGCAGCTCTCTCTGCACAGAGAGCATTTGGCTCCATTGGCAGAAAGGAAGCAGCAGCAAAATTCACAAGTGTAGGGATGCCTAGAATGTAAGTTTCCACTGGGACTTTAATTCAAAACTTAGTGAAAAATAACAGAATCTGTCCTGGCTTTACCCAGAGTTCACTGAGATCCTCACTAGGGCCAAATCCTTCATGCCTGGGGCTTATCTGCATGAACGCCTTTAACTCAGAACAAGGTGCATCAAAGCAAAAAAGTACTTTATAAGTACTTTGATCAAAATGTGCCAAAATGAACCATCAGCCTTCTCTTAACCACAAATCCTACTTCCCTAAAAGGGGTGGATTTTTCCCTAGGGATATGAAAGCCCTGTAGAAGGGATGGATGGATTTCTGCAGTTCTTTGAGTTGCTGCCATCTCATAAGATGGAAATAACTGGGCATGTTGGAATAACTACAGTGCAGAGGCTGGGACTGTGCTTGGCCACAAACTGAACCTGGGCCACACAACATCACCCCAGCACCAGAACAGCAGCAAGAGCATTGAGAGGTTTGGGGAACCTCTCTATTTTGCTTGAAAGATGTGTGAAGTAATCCCTCCCTTTTCTGCTGTAGTGTGTCAAAAAAAGAATGCTCAGCAAATAAAGAAAGAACCCAGAAGAACAATAAAGATGGTGAAATATCTTGCAAATACACTTGAGAGAGCAGAGTCAAAATGTGAAAGTTTTCTGCCCATGGCTCTCCACATTTTCCAGTCCTTATGCAGAATTTTCTTGATTTATTGTGCAATGCTCCCATACTAGTCTCCTCTTTCAATCAAATTAAATTATACTAAGCTTTAATTAATTTAAATTTAATTAATACTGCTCACTCCTCTTTGCTGTGCTTGCATGAATATGTGCATTCCTGGTTTAAAAAAGGATTGCTTACACAATTATTTCAAACACTTCTGCAGGCAGAGAAAAGCTGGTTTAATGTAAAGAACAGACAAAGGGGGAGAACACAAAAGGCAACTGTCAGCTGTGTCTAAAGTGCAAAAAGAAAGGCAGTAATTGTTTTCTCTTGGCTACTTGAATAGCCTTGAATTACAACAAATGTCACTCATGCCAAATATTGTTTCAAGGTTTTCTTCTGATGAACTTGATGTCCATAAGAAAGTGAGCAAGGAAGATGAATCTTAGGATGAACACAACAGAATCCAAATGATGCTGTAAGAAATACTCTTTTTGGTACAGCTTCACTCTGAATTCTGCTCCTTCTGGGTCTAAAAACCAAATGTGGCCACCATATGTCAGTCTGCTTTTCACACCCATGAGTTTACAAACAGCTCTCGATTAACAGGATTTCTGAAATGGCTTAGGGAAGCTGAAGATATCCATGTTGTTGTGCTTCCCTCTTGCATGAAGCCTTTCTGTTCATAAATGGAAAAGGAACTGTCAGACTTTGGCTAATCACACTAGGCTTGTTAATCAAGGAGCAGCCTAAATTGGGAGCATTTACACCTGAACTTTAGAGACATCTCAATAGTCCTCCACAAGAAGTCAGATGGCTTGGGAATGAGCCATTCAGTGCTCAGCCTACCTGCTGGAGAAGATTTGACGGCAAACTGAAGAACTAATTAGAACTGCTGGGATTAAAAGGGTCTTTGTTTACACCCCAGCTCACATCAGCTGCAGGGTGACCCTTGTGTGACAGTGGGAGACCAAACACGGACACCTGAAAAAACGGGGCAGTGTTTGCTGGGCAGCTTAGGGATGTGTTTGCAGAACACGTTTCAGAATTAGTTTGTTCAAACAAAAATCCTTTCCCTCCCTGCAATACCAAGATGTGTCTAAATTTCAAATATTTCTATGAGCTTCATGGAAAGCTGCTGTTCTCAGCAAAACCCAGCATTACACAGGTAAACCCCATAAGCCCATTATTTCCTTGGCAAACAACTCAAAGACAAGATAGGACTTATTTCTTTGTGTCAAGTCAGACTGTTTCACCTTTCATCTTGAGGAGAGATGGAAAAACTGATAAATACAATCTGCTGAAGGAGATATTTGTGAATTTATTCTTCTCTAAAGCCACTGGGAGGTTGGCTTCAGAGGTTGGAGGTTAATTTCAGAAGCATCATCATTAACTTTTCAGGAAGAAAGATCAAAAAGTGATGAGTACTTAACAGGTCCTTTAAAGCAAAACCTCTGGTTACAGTTCTGGTATTTTGTTCTTATACCATGCAGCCTCTTTTTAAATTAGGAGAAATCATCAAATATATTAACCCACTTCAGCATTCATATAAATTTTCAAAAGCATAATAAACGACACTTAAGAACAGCTCTGTAACGTGTCTGTTGCTAAGCAAAGAACCACTTAAAGCAAACTTTTAAATACAGGTAACAGAAGAAACAGTATCCATAACAAGCTTCAAAGTAAACAAATTCTTTATGAGTCTGTAACTTATCGAGAGAATTTCAGAACCAATCAACAGGTTACATTGTCTTTTCATTCCTAAATACTGGAAGACATTAATTGAAAAATTGTGCTAGAGAGAGATAAACCTTGTACAACCTCAAATAAATTAGCAATGCCGAGTCTATTGATTTTTTGCTAGTACATTATAAAATAGTTTTAAATATATAAATGTACTAGCATCTTGAATAATGAAGTACCTTCCTGATAGCTGCATAAAATAAATTAAATTGGAGGGCATAGGAAGACCTTAGAACCACATCTCTTCCCCCAGGAAGTTTCCAAGAATCATACAGGAACATTCATTGTGTTTTCACTTGTTTCCCAAACAGGTAAAGAAAGGCTTCTTCAGGAAACGAAGAAATTCGAGATATTTAAAGCATGGTGATAACAACAAAAGAGGAGTCGAGTCTTTCAGTATTTCACCCCCAATCAGGAGAGCTGAAGGAGTAATTTAACTTTGTTCAAACACCTGACATAGCTCAGGACTGCCAGTTTACCTGATACCAGAAAGGTGGAGACTCAGCAGGCTGATGGCACCTGTAAATATTGCTTTCTCTGAAGTGTTTAATTTTCAATATTATGCTGTTTTAAAACCCAAGATGTGGGCTCTGCTGCTGCAGGTGCTGACCTGACCTGTGGCAGGCGATGGCAGTGAACAGAGGTTCAGTGCCTGAGGGCTCGGATGGGAATGAGTGCACTGGGAATGCTGCACCATGGAAAGGGATGGCTGGAGGCTTAAATGGGGCACCCCAAAGAAACCCAGGAGCAGGGAGGCAATTTGTTTAGGAACGGTCACACTGCTGACCAGTGCTTGTCAGGGGTAGAGTGGAATCACCCCTAGTTTGGCAATTCAAAATCCCTCAAGCAGAACACAAAGCATTTGGAGATGCTCTTCCAGCAGGGCCTGCCCCGCATAGCCTGTCTGTAGGGACCACAAAAAGCAGTTTTATGGAAAACCAAATAAGACTTTCCACACCTGTACTGGCTTTACTTCAATTCCAAGCCATCATTCTCAGGGGAATCTCTCAACAGGAGAATCCCTTTGCTCTCATCAGAATGTTCTTTCCAGGCCTTGCTTGCCCCCGAACTCCAAGAGATTGATGAGGTTACAAGATACAGATGCACTTCCCACCCTTATATCTAGGACAAACAAATCTTGCCATAAAGTGGATTTAAATATATATAAAATGGCAAATGCAGCTGCCAGCACTTAGTTAATAGTTTTAACTTTGGAAACAAACCAAAATCATCTGTGTTTGTAACAATACCTGCCCCTCCTAAAACCAGAAGACAAAGCCTAACTCAGAACTGAGAAGGGCATTCATTAAAAAAGCAATAAGCAAGAACACTTACAGAAGATTAGCTGTAACGATGGAAAAGTACCAATTTATATAACAATTTTACAAGTCTCTTGAAATATTTTTGTTATTTTTCCAATGCCTGACAAGGTCTTGCTCTTTCATACTTAGAGTCTGATTTCAGATTATTTTACTGAGAATCACTAACAAACACAGGCACTGGGAAAAGTGCTCATGTGTGGATGAATGCAAAATGGGATATATTTTCCAATACTTGGTTCTGAAATATTTTGACTAATTTTGCAGGAACAGACACTCAGAAAATTCCCTCCAGAAGATCATATCCAAGCCCTCTCAGCCACCTGCACAGGACAGAAATTCTTCCTCATGTTCAGGTGGAACTTCCTGGGCATCATTTTCTGCCCCATTGCCTCTTGTCTTATTACTTGGCACCATGGAGAAGAATATTTAGTTAACTTTGTCAGGATGTTTTTCATTAGTGCATCCCTAGAGGCACAAAATGACTAATTTTACAGACTTCATTGAGATTCCTTGAGTTATTCAGCAAAAGGAAGGCTCTCAGAAACTACTCCAAGCATTTCACTCTGCCGAGTCAAAGTTCCTTCTATTTCACTGGGCTTCAGATCACAATCTGAAAATTAAATTCTTTTCAAGAAAACTCACAGTTCAATAACAATGTTTACTGAGTTTGTTAAGCAATCTTCACCCAGATCCAAAAATACTTGCCTCTTGAGATATCCATCTATATTAGCAGATCTTAGTCAATGTTTTTAATTTAAATCCAGAAAACTTCTCTTTTTTTTTCTCTCCTGCACTAAGACATTCATTTAATCCAAACGTAGCCCAAGCAAGTATCTGTCCTTACAGATAGGCTGATCCATATGATGGGGTTTTCAGAAGTAACTAATAAAGCTTGGGAGCACACATTCCTTTTAAGCAGCTGGAAGCTTTGAAAAGTCCCTCCCCTGAAGCCAATGTTCCTCCAACATTAACATCATAAATAAGGCAGTGCCTGATTCCCCAGCACTGCTTCTGAAGTAGCCTTGAGAACCTGCTGTGCCACAAAAGCAGCTGCAGTTAGATTTTTGTCTTGTAATATTTACAATATCTGTTTGCTCAATAAACACAGCTTATGTCAAGAAGCGTGGACATACGTTGTCCAACATAATTACTGCTGGTTTGAGTGCAAGAGGGTCAAATCAGCATTCAAAGGCAATTTAAAATGTCATTTAGTCATAATCTTAAAAAAGTGTCAAACTGAACTACTTTTAAAATACATTGTGAAGGTTTCCAAAAGCTAAAATGTGAACAAAATTAAAATTGAGCATTTGGGAAGAGCATCTTGGTGCTGAAAATGGCAAACTCCTTGGCTGAATAAGAAAAGTAAAAATCAAAAGTAAACACAATCCCTCAGAAGAAAATGTTACAGAATATCAGCAAGTACAGCCAACAGTACCAGTGACAGCCTGCCTGGACCCGACAAGGCACATCTGAACTGAATCCAGCACCTCTGAGTCTCTGAAGAACAGGAAGCACTGATCCAAGACCCAGACTAATCTCTTCTGTAATGTTTAAATATATTTATTTAACACCACATCTGAACCATTCCAGGTGTGTTATAAAAATGCTCATTCAGAGCTGCAATGAAAGGCCTGTCACGTCCGTAACACAAGTCTACAATGTGCTCGTGGTTTTTGCATTTTCACCAAAGGAAAGAGAGCAAATGAATGAGCTGAAACTGTGCAGTGGGATTAACTGAAAAATGAACAATAATCAAATAAAAGTTTCAAACTTGCTGCCCACCAGCCTAAGTAGCTTCCAAATCCATAGGAGTCTTCTAATAGTTTATTATCCTAATCCACAGAACAAATATCTACAAAGAATTCTCCCACACACAGAACTTATGCCTTATGGGGAAGGTTTTTCTCATGACCAGTCCAATCCAAACCAAAGGACAAAGCAGGAAATTAGGGTCAGAAAATTATAATAGAACAATAAAAGAGAATGCTGTCCTGTAAACACCCTCCCAATTAAGTTATTTTTACAGAAGGGACCTAAACAAACACTGGAGGAGTTTATCAGTGAATTTACTGGGAGATCAAAACCAAAATGTCCTTTTCTGAGGCTGCCACATTTAAACAGAACTTCCATCCTTACGGAGACCCTGAGTCACGCTGCTCTTGGAATCTGCTCTGTAACTGCTTTCAGAATCCTAATATTGCCAAAGGTTTGGGAGCTGCTTCTCTGAGAGAGCTGCTGTTCCCATTGCTACAAGAAAATAATTTGCTTGGCCAACTGCAGAATTTTTAGTTTCTTAATTCTGATACTTTTGGCTGCAGCTGCAGCTGCCTCCTTCTCTGTGACTACCGAGGGTAACGTTACCCACTGCAGCTCAGCAGCAGTGCAGGGCAGGAGGCTCTGGCTGACAGCATAGTGGGGCCTTTTGTTCACAAGTTATTTATTTTGTGGAGAAACCAGGGCTCAGTCCCATAACCTTTGTATGGTGGGATATTGTGGAGGCTTACGTTAGAGTACAGATAATCTCTTCCACTTCAGACAAACAAAAAGGAGTATAATAACAAAAAGAAACATTAGACAGGAATATTAAAAGCTTGGAGTATATTACAGTCACTTTCAAAGACTACACAAAACCTTAAGGCAAAATTTGTTATGTAATGAAATCCAGTGACTTATTTGCATTTAAACAGAATAGGTTTGGTTTATGCTGTGGGAATATTTAAGAATGAGGGACTCGATGCAGACTAACACTTGGCATGTGGATTCAAGGAGAAAGGACTGGCCAGAGAAATCTGACTGAAACTGTGAAAATTCAGAGTCAGTGCTAGAGAACTCAGTTTTTCAAGCCCTCTGAGAAGCCCTGAACATTCTCCCCTCACCTTAACCAAAAATGATGTCTATATAACATTCATCAGGATTTTCTAGAGCATCTGACCATGATCCAAAATTTGGACGATCCACAAAATTATTTTCTTCTGAGAATATGAAATGATTGCCTCACCCAAAAAATCCTTCAGTAGATTTTAGTGATAGGAAGGGGAAATTAGTTGGTGTATATTGTGTTTAGCTTAAATAATGTTTTTTTAAATATGTGCTTCAACCTTTTGTAAGGATAGCAATTATAAATGCATATATAAAAGTCAGCTATCATTCCAACCAAGTCCTAACAGTTTCTTGTCTGTTCTTGGGTCTCATATCTGGCTTTTAGGTAAAATTTCTCTCTTTTTTTGTGGTGAGGCATGTCTGGAAAAGGAATTTCTTGCAAGTTTAATATCCTTAATTTTGCCTTCTTTTGGTGAAGCCTGTTAATTGTACTATCTTTTCTCCTCATTTCTCATCGTGATATTTACTCACCTTTTTCTTTAAAAAGTCCTAAGAAAAATTCTTCATGACTAATGAAATATTCACAGTTTATTAGCCTGAATTTTTTTCTTTCCCACTCTGCTCAGATCATGAGATTTCTGACATCTGAATAAAACATTTTCTTTGAAGGCAAATGTTCTAAATTATGCCAGTGCTGGGAATATTCCTGCAGTTTCACCTCTGGCAATCCATACCTGTAAGAAATCTGCCTAGAGAGGATGGGATTTGCAGCACAGAAACAGTAGCTGGGGGGCTCGTGCAAGTTGCCCTACAAAGCTCGTTGCTCTGGGAAATATGTTTCCAGAGCATTCTGATATTTATTTTTAAATCCTCTTCCCTTAATTTTAATAACAAACCCTCTTGTTTACTTTCTTCAGGCCCAACTCTTTCCTGGAATATCATTCTTCTCAGTCTGATGGATTCCTACGGTGAATGGATGTGGACACATCACAAAGGCTGGATGAGCAGCCTGTGTGGCAAATAAAAGCTGCAGGTTGTGAGTGATTTCACACCCTGCTCTGGTGCATTGTGTTGGTCTGGGCAGATGCCCCATGTCTGCAACCCAGGCCAAAGGTACCATGTGTGTGTAGTGCTTTCAGCACACAAAATCCATTGTTCATTACAGGAGTTCCCACCTTTCTGAATACCTGGCTGCCAGGTGTCCAGGAAAGCAGCCAGTTGGTTTTTTCCCATGTTTTTATGATGCTACATGGAGTTTCTGCAAAAACTCTGTGTGCCCTCTGGGTATCCCCACTGGATGAGTGCCTTTCTAATTCTGCCCTTTTGTAAAATCCAGGAATTCCCAGGCTGGATCCTTGCTCTGGCTGTTGGGTCACAACACCTCTTTGAAATGCGGGCTGGGGGCCAGGCCCTGTTTGCTATTGAATTTTGTAACTTTTGCAGTTGTTCAGAGTCAGCCCATGCCTTCAGGCAGTCCAAACCTGTTAAACTCTGCCTGTCACCCAGCAATTCCCTCCAGAGCCAGGAAACAGCTCCAGCTGCTCTGCGGCTGTGGGAAGAACTGCAGAGAAATTCATCAGTGCCTCCCGAAAATGATCTGCTGGCCAGGAAGGGGCATGAGGCAAAAGTCAAGAGTGATTAAAAATGGAAATTGAATTGAGAATTCGATTGAGAACGAGAATTGAAAATATTCCAGCGGCTGATTGTCCTCGCAGAAATTTGTACTCACGTTTTCTGCTGAAATCTCCCCAGAAGTCACTCGTGCCATCAGCCCTTGTCTTCCCCACAGTTTCACTCCTGGTAAAGGGAGTCTCCATGTTATTTTAGCCACCCTTTAATCCCTGGACCCCGACAAGGCCCCCGGCTCTCTCAGCCTCCCCTCGCACAGGAGGTTTCCCAGCCCTTGGATCCGTGTGGCCACAGCTGCCACAGGATTAAGGAACTGCCCAAACTCAATTAAATCAACTCTACAAGACTGGTGACTCCAGGAGAGTTTAGACCAGGACTTACATCTCAACTCAGCCCAGCTTGTTCTGGTGAGAGTTTGGCTTTCACAGAGGTGACTCTGCCATGGAAGGTGACCTCACCTCAGCCACCGGGGCATTTCTTCAGCACCTGAGCCATCAGAACACACGTTCTGCAAGCACGGTAAAGAAAGATGCCCCTCAGGGCAAGGTGGAATTCTGTCACTACTGGAATGGAAAAAAAAAATTAAAAATCTACTTACTAAGGAGAGAGGGGGTTTAATCCATCCCGGGATCCAAACGCCCCGCGCCATTCCGTGAGGGACAACGCGGGCCCGCAGCGCCCCCTGGCGGCGAGACCGGCGGGGAACGGGACAGTGACAACCGGGAAAGGGACAGTGCCAAAAACCGGGAATGGGATAGTGACAACCGGGAAAAGGACAGTGCCAAAAACCGGGAAAGGGACAGTGCCAGAGACCGGGAACGGGACAGTGCCAGAGACCGGGAACGGGACAGTGCCAAAAACTGGGAAGGGATAGTGCCAAAAACCGGGAAAGGGACAGTGCCAGAGACCGGGAACGGGACAGTGCCAAAAACCGGGAAAGGGACAGTGACAACCGGGAAAGGGACAGTGACAACCGGGAACGGGACAGTGCCAAAAAACCGGGAAAGTGGGACAGGGCCCAGAGACCGGGAATGGGATAGTGCAAGACGGGAACACAGTGAAAACCGGGAAAGGGACAGTGACAACCGGGAAAGGGACAGTGACAACCGGGAACGGGACAGTGACACGGAAGGACAGTGCCGACGGGAATGGGATAGTGACAAAAACCGGGAAAGGGACAGTGCCAAAACCCGGGAATGGGACAGTGCCAAAAACCGGGAAAGGGACAATGCCAAAAACCGGGAATGGGACAGTGCAAAGACCGGGAATGGGATAGTGCCAGAGACCGGGAATGGACAGGGAACGATGGACGTGCCAGAGACCGGAAGGGACGGTGCAGAGACGGAGGCGTGCCAGAGACCGGGAAAAGGGACAACTCCATGGGATGGCCGCCCTAAATAAAGGAAACCCGGCTTTTGCTTCACATGTGAGTGCGCAATTCCCAGAGAAGCCACCTGGAGCTGGGTGGTCGAGTCAGGATCTGCTTCTGGGCAAAAATCTGCAGGAGGGAACCAGGAGCTCAGGGATGTGCCCTTTCCATTGTGCAGCAACACATGGAAGGGCGCTCCTTATATGAATTACAAAATCGCCGTGAAGAAGACAGAAATTCTCAGAACAGAACCGTTCGAGCTCCGTCCCTCCCCTAGGATCACTGCACAGAAGTGAGACACTCTGCAGCCCTGCAAAGCCACGAAGACTGCTCACAATGGCTCCGGTTCCCAAAAGGACTCTTGCACCAACGTTTTGACCAGATTTCCACCAGAACCTCTTCAGTGTGCCCATACAGTTACTTCACTCAGCCCGTCCCCACGAGTGACACAATCACTCAAGATCCATGATTCTACAGTTCACTGTCAATGCCTTTGATGCAATTAATTCAGCTTGCTAGCTGTAAGATCTTAAACGGGTTGACAAAAATATCTCCATCAACGTTCTGTTTTCAGTGGGCAAAATGTTACAGAGCCAACCTGCATTGGTTATAAATATCTGACTTGATATTTAGTTTGGTGTGTGACAAACGACAAAAATTGGAAGATTTAAATACATCTTCCATTCCACAAATCAGCATTTCCACTTGGAGATCTTTAAAGAAAAACTTTATAATGATTAATCCCAATGTGATAAAGGTGTCAGTCTCATCCATCTGTGGAATAAACTTATCATGGAACAGGAAGAGATACAAGTCACATCTTAAGTGTAAGGGAATTATTTGGATGCACTTTTTTTTTCCCCTGCATGCAGCATTTTAATGTTTTTTTTTAATTTTGTTAAGTTTTATTAGAATTTTGGAATTCTAGAACCTTGATGTAATGTGCTCAAGTGAAAACTCCAATTCTCTATGTCACCTGCAATAAAGTATTCTCGGCTACTGCATAGTTTAGGATCATTTAAAAATAAACTACTCCAAATGCCACAGATTAATAGCACAAATAATAAGCACTACTTGATCTGCAGGACAAGAACTGACCAAACCTCTCACAATTCTTTCATAGCAAAGATTAAAAACCAAATCAAACAATAAACCCCCAAAATCTCCAACACAGAATGGTTCAAACATCACTGACCAAACCCCATAGGGGGAAAACCACAAAGAACACTGTTATAATGTTCCTGGTGGTTTTTTTGTCCTTTAATTTAAGCTTCAATTAGAAACAAGCATACTAAACTGGAAGAACAAAGCACTGAGTAAAATGACTATGTAAATCATTATTTAATGTCATGACTATACAAATCATGATTTAATTTTATGAAATTGTTTAAATGAAGTTTGGACCTTGGTTTTTCAAACGTCTTGAGAGAAATACTTTGCACGACTAAGTATGGAAAATCAGAGTGAAAAATGTGGAAACCATCAGAACATGTTTTCTGATCACTGGCACAAAACAAAAAAAATATGCAAAATTTACAATAATGTTATTACGATGGGAAGAGGGCAGAGCACTTCCTGTGCCTCAGAAAATAAACTTTATCTAAATCCTCTGTGAAATTTCATACAGAATGTGAAGAGGCAATTCTGGAAAAAGGAAGCTATGCTTAAAAATTCACATTTTTATTCTCCATGCTGATTTCATTTCTGTTGATTAAATTACTTCAAAGTTGACTTACTGCTTTTGAGTAGAAAGAGTAAAATGCATTATAAATGTTATCTATTTCATACTTACAGAATGTAACTGCTTTATTGTGCTTTATTCCTAGACTTGAATATTATCTGTCTGGTTTTGCTATCAATCTTATATTTTTGTGTGTGTGATAACTCCATTGAACAAAGATTCTTTCAGGCTTACTGCAGATGCAACTGATTACAATTTTAGATCTTTATCTTTTGTCCAAAAGAGCTTTATCACACAGTCTCATCTATATTTAAAAATCTGGAATATATCAGCCACCTTCCTAACACCATATGAACATTTCTTGCCAGACTGTGTGTTGCTTTTGAGAATAGAATATAAAAATTTTTCATTTCTTCAGAACTGGCTCCAGTGCAGAAGCTAAGAGGATTTTTAATTCTGTTCTTGAGTCTTTTGCTTCTTGGGTCACAAAACAATCAGATAGCAAAGTATAATTATCAGATAAGAAATAACAAACAACAAATAATTTCATTATGACTGGATTCATACCATTGACTTCAGAGAGATTACTCATGAGCACAAGTAAATGTAAATAAGATTACAAAGCCAGATTGGAAACACGCAGTCTTCTGACTGGGCTCTAATTTTGGCATAGTAAAATTCTAAGACAAAAATGACAAATTTATCATGTAGTCCAGCACAGAATTTATACCATTTCAGGTCAGCAGCTTTGTGCAGTGCAAGGCCGCTTGCTCTTTCCTTCCCTGAGAAGAAAACCTACTTCAAGTCACATTTTCATTACTGCAGCCAGGGAGAAAAGACAGAGCAAAGGGAGATTTCTGAGCCTCCTGTGAAACTAAGCTGATGTAAAATGAATGGGAAACAAAAACTCAAAATTGGACAAAAAAATATAATGCACATACATTTAGATTTTGGAGCTGCAGGCCCTTTTCCTGAAATATCAGCTCTCCCTCAACACCTTATTCTCATTTCCAAACTTCAAAAGGCAGAAGAACACCTTACTTGAAAGTTTTTCAGCTCTGTAAGTAAATTCCAGTAAAATATTTTCTTCAGATTGTAAAAAGAACGGAGGAAAGAGCAGAACCCCACCCTATAACAAATCACTCCCTCAGCCATTACCTTGATTATCAAGGTCTGGATTAATTTGGGAACATACTGGAGCAAGGAGAGCTTTGAATATTCTCAGTTAAGCCTGAGAGCAACTGAATGCCAATAACAACAGCTCATGATAGACCTTCTCTGGTTTAGACTGGCTTCTCCTCTGTCTGTGTTACAGACTATAATTGCTGACTTTTTCACATAAGGCCACCACTGATCCTTATTTTTCAGCATTCCTGGAACTGGGTATTAACACACCGAAGACTTCTGCAAGCTTGAGTGTTACTGACAAGAATGCTTGCTAAGGAATTTCCATTTTTTCACAGTTTTTAAGCCCAAAAGGTACATCAAATCAAGCACTTTATAGTCTGGTTTTTCTCTCCTCTGAATACAACTCTCCATTCTTTGTATGTGGAGTTCAAAAATCCTTCCTTGTAACATTTTTAATAGGGAATCCAATAGCCTTGCATAACTGTGAATTCCTTCCTAATTCTTGACCATTTCACCATTGTAACACGCAGAGGTTATGCAGAATGTTTAAAAACATTTGTTTTTAAATGCCAACATAATATGTAAGATGTATAGGGAGTTGTTACCAATTAATGTGTATGATTTCAAGTATTTAATGTCCTTAAAAGCCAAGCCAAAATTTAATTCCAGCCCCTTTTTTCTGCATAGATTGGTACTTTGCTAAATGTAGTGACTGGATGGCTTATATGCTGAGTGGCACAGGAATTGTGTAATACAACATTATTGCCACCTGTATATAGTAATTTACATATGAAATAATGAGTGTTCACACTATCTCATTGTCGTCTTTGATTCTAAAGGATTTACTCATGAAAATGGCATAAAATGATTACATAGTTTACCAAAATTATGAAAGAATTTCTTATTAAATTCTCAACAATTCTTCTGAAAGAATTTCACGTTGGGTAATGAAAAAACAAACCCATCTCTCCTTTTGGGCAGTGAGCCCACAATGGTCAAGACCCCAAATAACTCAGTGCATTCATTTCAGTTATTCAAATCTTTATGGCCTCAGAATGGAGGGCTTAACACTAAACATGACAAATATATCAAAGATCACGAGGTCTTTGAACAAATGTGTACCAGGGTGCTTAAAATCGCATGCTAGCAGCCCCTTCTCTCCCTGGCTTTGCTTTGTCCAGTTATGAAATGCATTTTGTTCCACAAAGTCTGGAATTCTCATCACTGACAGGCTCACCCCAAGGATAAACATGTATAAAACAAATATAAATAAACACAGTCCAAAACCAGCAAAGGATTTTTGCTGAGGACTGAACTTCTTACCAGACAGAGAACTGTGTTTTGGGAGTAAATGGAAAAATTAGAGGGGTTTTGTTTGGTGTTTAGTTCTTTTTTTAAAGAATGAAAGACATGGACAACGGGTTTCAGCCACTTTTCAGCTCCTATAAATATTCTGCTGGCTTGTACTTAAAATCAATATTTTTCATAGCATTTTCAGTCCTTACATTAGGATCCTAATTACTTCAGAGGCATTGGTTTAGGTTAATTTCTAAATAGATGAAGAGGGGATGCAATTAACACTTAGCAATTTTATCTAGTTATCATCAACTGCATTACAATACTACTCAGGACTGTATTTTTTGTAACCATAATTCTCCTGCTGGAGAACATTGGGAAGTTTCACAGTTATTCCAGCCAAAATGGGGATGGCTCATATGACAACATGACAAAACACTTGGACACCTAGGTAGGACATAACTTCTAATTGGTGGGTGCTTTTATTTATTAATTAAGGATGGATTGAAGTTACATTAGCTGTACATCAGACTGAAAAGCTATTTATCACCTAAAAGATAATTATTCTTGAAGCCCTCATTTCTTGTGTGTATTCTTTGAAGTGATCCATTTGCTGTTTAAATGTCAAACGACTTTTGAAATACTTAATGCACAGAGTCTGGACTCCATCTGTTAATAAAAAGATTAGAGTTTCAGTTAAAGCTAATAGGATATTAGCATTGGCTTTTATTTTACTGTTATTTCTGGTGCTTTAATATTCTTAATACAGCATGTAACATGAAGAAAACTAAATACACACTAAACTTTGTGTCCTTTGCACTAAAACCCCACATCCATCAGAAGCAGCCTCTTTGCCTGTGTTTGAGAAAAGCCATAACTCTAAAGATGATTTTGATTAATAAGGGACTTGAAAGTAAAACAACTGTCTCGGTGCTTGCACATTTTCTTGGCACAGCCCATAACATCAGAGCTGAAATCCCCAGGCTGAGCAGGGAAGGAACAATCATTGTGCACATGACTGGTTTTGCTGTTCCCCACCAGTGGCACCCCATGCTTGATGAATATTTGGCCCCAGTTACAGGGAATATCTTTTTCCAGCAACCTTTTTCAAAAAGCTGACCTGCACCTTCAGCACTGATTTCAGTGAGATGCAAGAGTGTGAGAAGGGACTGAGAGGGGATTTTGGAACTGCAGGAACAGCTTGAGGACAGGCTGGGCCATGGTGAGGGGCCAGGAGCACAGCAAGGCCATGGAAGTGGCTTTAGGCAGCCTGGGACAAGGGAGGCTGAGGAATTATTGGCGTCTTTCCCTGCCTGAAGTGGGATACAGAGAAGCTGGAGCTAAATTGGTTTGCACAGATCTATAGGAAAAGGATAGGACAAAGGTAGCAGTAAGGGAAATTTTGATTGGTTGCATAGAAAAAAACTGTTCAGAAGGAAACTTGTACTGAAGCAAGTTGCTCAGGAGACTGGAATCGCCATCCTCAGAGATTTTTGAAATATGACTGGACACAGTCCTGAGTAACCCGATTTAGATTACAAGAGAGCCCTGCTTTGAGCAGGAAGATCAAGGCCTGGATAACCTCCACAGTCCCTTCCAGCTTAAATGTTTTTAGGGTTCTGTGATTTCTAAAGAGAAATTAGATTTAATTAAGAAAATATATACAAGAGATCTTTGAAATGTAATCGTAACATTGCTGCTTTTATGTTTCAGAGAACTAATGAGAGCCAATTAAAACACAGAGCCTGTTGCTGTATGTGAACTTAGACTGACCAAGCATACTTCCCTATAGGTAAATAATCACCAAAATTCTTTCTAAACACATAAGCATATTATAAGATTAAGAAATTACAGGACACCTCTTAACCTTTCCTTTACATAACTGATAGTATTTTTACGAAGCATTAGTGTCATTTTAGGGACGGAGGATGTTCTTGCAGTTCTGTGTAGAGGTGACAGCATTGTTTCAGCACAACAGATGCTGCCAGGATGAACAAACACTGGTGTTCTTGGCCACATGCAAACAGTGATTTGTAATCTGGGCATGGAGAGAAGAGCTTATTCCATCTTTTATCACCAGGACAAGGGAGCGTCTGCAAACATCAGGCATGCAATGGTGTTGTGGATTCACTCTCCCTCTTTCATTTTGCATTAATAATTGAAAAATTGGATTGCAATTACAAAAAAACCCAAACCTGCAGAGCATTTATTTTCTTTACTCTTCCACCTGAGTTTTCAGGGCAAAAGGGCACAATGCATAAGAAGAGAAAGCACTACTCAAGAGCAGAAGGCATCAGTGTTCTAGATTTTTTCATAATTAAAACTGACCTACACTCAATCTGAGAGCAAATTTAGAGGATTTTTTTTTATTAACATGCTAATATGTCGCTGTTTTCTACACAAACTCTTACTTTATCCAAAAGCCAAACTCGTTACTCATCAGTCCATTTACAATGTTTATATTCATCAGGTCAACGACTTGCTGAGACTGAGCTACACAAAGCTCATTAGTTTGACAGGTTTATTTTCATTACACTTTGGTTCCTAAACTGAAGTGTTTTCTCTGCATGAGGTAAGTAGCTGTGGTTAGGTAATCAGAACTTAAAGGGTTATTGCTGGTATGTAGCACAGGAAGTCAGTAAGATTTGGATGGTTACTGTGCCAAGAAACACTGCTAAGAGCACTGCTAATACAGATGTTTCTCCATTCTGGGACATGACAGTAACATGGTAATTTAGCACCATGGTGCAGCACATACATAATACTGGAAACTTTCTGTGCCGTTTGTCATAACCAAAAGAATGAAACAAAACAAAAAGTCCTATTAAAAAAAATTAGCTCAACTTCACAGATAAACTTTTCCAGATAATTGTTCTGCAGGATACATAAACATGGCTAAGTGTCCCATGCTTTGAGAGTCACTGAATGTTAGTGTCAGTTTATTCCTGGGACAGCTTTCTTACTGCCAGATGGAAGCAATGGAACATCATAGAAAAGAACACTGAGATGCACTGCACAAAGCCAGTGCCACCTCTCACTCAATAAACCTGCAGGCAGGCCAAACAAATTGGGAAAATCCCATTGTGTGAACAGAGAAGGGGATAAACACAAATAGTAGAGAACACAGCAGGGAATGTCAGAGCTAAAAGATGGAGCATTGGGAAGGCAAAGGAAGATAGATCATATTGTTAACTCAAAACAAGCACAACACTGATAACATTCTTTATTAGAGGGAACTCATTGCCAGCCACTGTTGTAAAGTTTAAATATAAAAGAATGAAACAAACTTGAGGCTGTTTTTGAAAAAGTTATCCAATGCTGCTGTCCATATGCATCACAAACGACCTTCAATTTTTCTGGCCAACTTCAGTCACGTGAATAAAGTGTTAGAGAATTTTAATTTTTTTTTTAATATTCGTTTCTAAAGATTTGCAGAACTGATCATAGGTGCCAGGAACTGGAGCTGTCTTGGCCTGAAGGGGAACACTTCAGTATCTGCAGCTCAGTCAGACTAAAAGCAGTGTGGAATGCAACAGAGCAGTGAGTGCCTATTGCCCAACTGTTGGTTTGGGAATTCGAGAGGGAGTTGTGGATAGAGTGGGGATATTTTGTGGGTAAGCAAAGAAAACAGAAGGGTTTTGGTCACTGAAGCAAAAAGCATTTGATAATGAGAGGCCAGAGCCTGGATAATGCCAAGAGTGCAGTTATGGGAATGGAGTGGGATTCTGCAAGACACTGGGATGTAGCAACGCTGCTGCTCTGGGAGCATTCACTGCTCGTGTTCACCCTCTGTGATCTGAGCTGCAAACTGGGCAAATGCCACCAGGGCAAGGAAAATCAGCTCTGCAGGCAGGGGGTCTACTGCACAGAACTGGGGATGTGACAGAGAAATGAGGGTCACTGACTGATAGGACCTTCCAGACATCAGAATGCAACTTTAGCAAAGAAATTCTGCGTTTTACAAAGCAACTCTATTGCCTGTGCATAGCCCATTAAATTAAACCTTTCCCTCTCAAAGGTAGGTAAGACATTAGTGTTTTCCTGCTTTTCATTATGCAGGTTTGTAATTTGTGGGTTGTTTTCGGCTGGTTGGATTTTTGGTTTGTCTTGCTTTTTTTAAACAGACACTAGGGCCAGGCCTAGGTATTGACAACAGAGATCCAAACAGTTCTACATTCACCAGTAAACAAAAAGAAATCATGCTGGATGGCCAATTTAGACAATAAAACACCCATACTGAGAAACAGAGTAATTAATATGCTGCCATCTCATTCATCACAAGAACATTAACCTTTCAACTGTGGCTAAAGTAATTCCAGTTGCATTAGTCCTAGAGGATTCACCTTGGCAATACTCTGCAGCCTCTCCAGGCTTTTCTGGGGAGATGGAGGGAGTCTTCTTAGATCTCTTCCTCAGTTCTACAGGAATGGCAATAGCCAACTCATATTTTATGACTGGGTCACACCATTAGACCCAGGATAATGCTAGCAATATATTCTCCCTTACATTATTGTTTTTAATCCTATCTGTCATCTCTACCTTCTCTGATTCACTTCTATCATTCATCTTTGTCTCCCCAGAGGAAAGTGAATTGCATTTTACCAGCGAGGAAAATGAGGTTTCTGGAAATTCTTACATTGACGGTAATGAGAACACTGGAATAAGATTCAACATAGATAAACTTCCTTTTTGAAGGTGATTACTTATTTCATTTCTCAGTGCATATGGGAAAAAAAAAAAAACCTCAAAAGATACATGAGAATAGAGGATATTTGCCACCTTTGCTTCTTTCTAAATACAAGAATAAAATCTCTAGAAGGCAAAGCAATATTAAGACAGAATCAAGAAGATCTCTTCTGCCATGAGTGATAACTGCAGAAAACACAGAAACCTTGAATTTACAGGGAATAGATGAGTGGCCCCAGTCAGCCTGAAAGGTGTGGTGGGGGAAAAAAAAACTCCAGATCATTTCAATCCACTGTGTCCAAACATGCTGCAGCTCATTTGGCACCAAGGTTGTTTAACTGCCTTCAGCAATTTGGGGTCTTAATTTGTGTTCATTATCAGATCCATCACACATCCATCTGATTTCCTAGTGTACATATTTTAGCTTAGGAATAAGCTTTTCTAAATATTTTGCCAGCCTGTAATGCAACTGGCATGGGGACAGTTTGGCTTTTCATTTCTCCTGTCTTAGTCCTAAAAAGGAGAGACTGAACAGGTCAGTAGATGTTTGCATTTTTTTCTAACAGCATTTCTGTATTGAACCACAATTAGATTACTGTACAATTCCATTTTATCCAAAACAACTACCACAAAAGAAGCTTGGACTGTGGAAAGATGTCATTGTACATAAAGCCTTAATAAATACTGAATTATATATTTTTGTACAGGACAGAAAGCATGAACCAAATATAAAGGCAGCAACCCAGCCTCAAGTATAAGAGCTAGGGAAAAAAACTCCACAATATATCACACCTACATAATTACATTTGCAGAGCAATTCACAAGCCAAAATATTGTTGTATTGTGATTTTTTCTGGAGTCATTGAATTAACAACCTCTAACTCAGTTTGTGCACAACAACATAAAAAAAGAGTTGCTCGATTTCATAATTTAAAGTTGACCCTCCTGTATTTCTGTTCTATGGGACCAAATAACCTCTCTGTTTGCATATTTAGATCCTGTGACTGTGCCACAAAAATCAACTAAGCCAACATTACTCACCAAGATACTGTCCCAAATCAAACATGTAGTTACATAAGTATAGGATTTATGAGAAACTGATGCAAGGCAAAGATGTTTATTTAAATATCACAGCATGAGGTCTCGGCCTGTCAGCTACACATGGAAAAGGACTAATTCCATCCAAAAAAACAGCTCATAGGGATTTGCTGCTTTCTAAAAAGGAGCAGAGTTGCAGATGATTGAGCAGGTATTTTAAACAAGTCAAAAGCAGCAAACAACCTAGTGAATAACCCAGGTAAGAGCACACACTGTTCTGGTGAAGCCCCAGGAACCAGAGTGCACCAAGTTCTGCTGGGTATATTTAGCAACATTTTTGCACTTGTCCTTACATTATTACTGAATAAACAAGAAGGCAGCAGTGGTTGTCTGGTGGCTTGAGGAAACCCCATCAACTTTAGATGTACAATTCTAGCTTAATAACCAGGAATGCTAAGTGAATTTGTAACTTCCATTAGGAAAGAAATTTGAATCAGCAGCACCATCCCCCTCTGAGACAGGACACCCCACAAACCCACATTCAAGGAAAAATAAACCAAACCAAACAAATCCAGCACGAGAAATACAGTTTCTAAAAACCAAAATATTTTAAATAATTTTTTTTTCCCTAAAATAAAAGCAGACAGAAACTGCCCTGGCTGCAAGCAACTGCATGTGCCAGTCCTAATTCTGGCAACAGCCTCAGCTGCTCCAGGAAAGATAAGGGCATTCCATAAAATCCTCTTAAAGGTAGGGCAAGTGCTATCAGGGAGCACAAAACCCCAACATCCTCATCCTAAAGGTGCCAGGCCAAGCAAACTTATCAGTGCTTGGAATGCCTGGCAGGGCACCAGCAGGGCCTTCACTTAGGATGGGTTATTTGCTCTCTCATTTCCATTTCAGAAGCAGGATTATGGAATAGTTACACTACTCTGGCCAAGAAGCCACAAATACTGAAAATCTCTGATTTTTAGCACCCTATGAGCCAGCCAGGCAGGTTTCACTAATGATCAGGCATGTATCTGTCAGAAAGCGTGCTGGAATCGGTACAATATTTGCTTCACGAAGACAGAATTTTTCAAATAAAATCCCAGTCTTTGATTTAAACATTTCCAAGCTGCCTACTCAGAATACCACAATCCTGCTGTATCACAAGTATCCTTGCTTCCAACTCTCCCACAGAAATATTTCTGCAGTTTCACATCAGCTCCCACTGAGCTGGATTCCCAGTGAGAACTCAACTGGCCCAGGTATTTCCCAAAGAAACAGCACTGCTACATTGACACATTACAAATCTAAATCCAAATGCTACTCACAGGCAGGAAGTATTTTCTCCAGCTGTCACAAAACAGATGATGGCACCTCCTCACAAACAGGAAGAGAAATTCTGCAGAGGCTCAGAGGAATTTGCCAGTGGTCACCCTCAGCCTGTTCTCTAATTCTGCCCACTTTGAATGCAGGGCTCTGCCAGGTGCTCCCTGCCTCCCTCACCTGTGAGGCTTCACTTGCATTTCAGAGACAACACCTTCCACCTGGAACAGGAACCCTCCAAAACTTCCCAGCTGCCTTGCTCTTCATATTCCAGTCTGTCCTAAGGCTCTCATCTTCTGCTCTCCAAATCTAAACTCATCTCACAGGAGAAGATACCTGGCATAATATACAAATTTCCTTGCCAATTCAGAAGTAATTTTTTTTTTTTTTGTTTACCATTCTCTACCCAGCAGCCTCTTAATTTTTAGATTGTTTTGTTGGTGTCTCTTTGCTTTTATTTTCCCACTCTCTAGCCAAATTAGTAAGACTTGATTTAAAAGGTCTTTCTGGAAGACTGAGCGCAATAAAACCAAAATCAAGTAAATTTTTAAATACTGCAATTCAGTCCTTCATATTTAGGGGCGATGGTTGAGAATTTCTTAAGTTGAGTTCCTGATATTCAGTATAAACTTGGATCTTCAGGTGTTCAAATATTACTTTTGCCTGTCCATGAGTCCAAAGTCCAGAATCATGGCCCAGCATTCACACGTACTCACTTCTTACAGACAAATGTTGCCACTGATTTTAAGATGAGACAGATTCTGAGAAACCCAGTGAGGACAAAACTTGGCTTTTTAATCTTTTGAGTTGAATAACTGTTCTTGGATGCTCCCTACGAGAGAGGAATGCATGTTATAAAACCAATATTCTTGCACAAGGGGTCTGCCCTGGTCCTCTGTAGCTCACTGATGTAGCTACGATTTTATCAGCAGCCTCTTAAGGCGAGAGGAAAAACCTCCCAGATTGCGGCTCAGGCGTGTTACTCGCAGTTCATGTTTTGATCACCTTTATACAGGCTTGTCAGAGGGAGCAGCGTTAGGAATGAGCAGTTATTGAAGCACAAGAAGCGGCATGTTGGGCACGGAGCCTTTTCTCAGCTCGTTAAGGTGCTGCTGACTTTGGCCTTTTAGCCCCGCTGCCTGCGGGCTCCCCCAGCACTAACTGGTCACACCAGTAACAGCATGTTGGAGCCACGCTGCTGAGCTTTAATTATTGCATCTGATGACACCTGCATGATACAATTTCACACTGGTATGAAATATTAATTGCTTTCTCTACTGTAGCGTGTAACATATTCAAGAGTGAAAAATAACGCTGTTACTGTCGTTATAATTTTTTTTAAACAAAGATTTTAGATTTTTTTCCCCATTATCACTAAGCATGTCTAGAAGAATCTGTCTCCTGAAAAAAAATGCATGTTACCCATACCCTCTTACCTCTTTGACTAAAAAGAAGTTCCATTATTACTTGAAAATATTTCTCTTTCACTGTCACCTTCTGCCACACATGGCAAAAGGGCAGAACTCCTACTTTTGTTCAGACAGAGAAAAATAATTTTTCCCTTATATAAGCAATAATTCCTTTACCCCACATGCTCTGCCCATTTTCTCCAGGATGATTGTTATCTTACTGCTTTCTCTGGAGAGTTTTGCTTTATGGAAGACTATGTGCAATAGCTTTCATTTTGTAAAAAAAACCCAAAAGGAAGTCCATGGTCTTAAGAGGAGAATATATTCTTCAAATGACGTGGACAGCATCACTCTTGGCAAATATTTAAATCAGTACTACAGGAGATTTGTTGTATGAATACAACACACATTTCAAGGCTAACCTTTAAGCTCAGCTGTTTAAATTTCCTAGATTGCTTTAATTAGTGGCAGCCAACATGTCCAGGCTCAGCTGCAAAGAGCCGACCCTGCAGAACCTGTACCATGCAAAGTGTTTCCTGAGGACTCGGGAGATCAGGAGGAGCTGCAGGCAGTGGCTCCAGCAGGGCCAGCATTGCAGGGCTCAGCCTTTGCTTCTCTCCCATTCACTTAGGGGAGAGCCAGCACCACACCAAAGCATGGCAATACGGATTTATTTCCTTCCTCGACAAACCAGAGGGAAGAAAATCCAGCAAGTGGTGTGCAATGTGCCCTCTTCCCCTGGCTTCTCCTGATGGGAGGAGTAGGAAAGCACAGACGGAGCCTCCTGGGGGAGGCGGCAGAAATCTGAACCCCAGTGATTCATGGAAATAATCTCAAAAAGGAATTAAGAGCAATCAATGCAAGTTACTGTAAATAAAGAGATCACCTCTACCTAAAAGTGAAAGGGGAACATTTTGAAAAATTTAACTATTAATACTATGAAAAAGAAATATTTGTCAGTGCACTCGCATATATGCATTTAAATAAGAAGAATATACAGCAATGGCCTCAACATAAAGCAAGTTGAATGTTCCAAGACTGAAAAGGAAGGAGCAGATTCACACCACACATTTGGGGTGGATCATTAGCCAATACAGATCACTGCAGTATCACAATTCAAGAATTATTTTGATGCATTTTTCCCCCTCCAAGGCATTTATTTTTAAGATAAAGCAGATGAGCCACTGACAGGTATACCTGGGAGGAAGTATCTGGAATATTTTCCTTGAGGGTTAAGATCCAATCTATATGGCTTACATAGCCAAAAAAAGAAAGAAAAGAAAAAAAAAAAAAAAAGAAGAATGTTTCTCAACCAAGTAGAAAAACCTGAAAAATTTAGTCACATTGGAGTACTCATGAAAAATATTGTGCTTTGAAAAAAAGATGCAATTAAGTGGCTTAGAGTGGGCTGGAATGAAATAGAATAACATTGCAAGAATATAACTGGAAAATAAATGAGAAAAAGGGTTAGGTAACCAAACCAAGATTAAATAACCCACTTGGACTAATTCTTCAGTAATTCCTGTAATTTCGCTAAATTCAAAGTAATAGACAAAATGTTACTGGCTTCTCTCATCTCACTTTTCCAAGTGGGGAAAACATAAGCCTACTACTAATTCCAGTACTATAAAAATAAAACTTGTTTCATTCAAAAATAATTGGAACACCACCATTAATCTTGATATGGGTTTTATTCCATAGGTTTTTTCGTATAAGAGTGAAAACCAAAAATATTTTCTTTCAAGACTTGAAATTTGGAAGGAGTGGACTCATTTTGAAACAAAAGCAGTTTAAAAAGACTTAAAATCTTTGTAAAACAGATTTTCCATCCTTTTCCAAAGTGCATTAGTAATATCCTTGGAGACATGCAAGAACTCCAGCCAGAGGCAAGCCATGTTGGAACACAGAGAGCAGACATTAGAAAGGAATGTAGCCACCCCAATTCAAATAGAAAGTTTTTCACAGCGAGAATTTTATTGTTTTAAGAAGAACACATAGAGATAGAAGAGAGCTGTGAGCAAGTAGACCTTACCAGCAGGGTAAGGGAATCTCATGGAACAAGCCAGAAAATATGATTTAAAAAAATACAGAGAAGGAAAAAATTCCACTTATATCAAATAATTCTGGACACCAAGGGAAGGAAGAACCTTGATAAACATTTCTTCTTAAAAATTCCCATCTAAGCTAAGGGTGGTAACCAAGTTCATAACCTCAACATCAGCAATTTAAAAAACAAGCTAAAATGCCAGTTTTGCTGTACAGTAAAATCAAATTAAAATGTGATGAACAGAAGCCCTTCTCAGACAGTAATCTAAACAGTTTGTGGAGCTAAATAAAATGCCATGGTTATGTTGTCTAGACCAATAACCCCTTACTGGCTTGTAACTCCATTACATTTGAGACATTTTCAAACATTTTCCAAATTAGTGTATTTTTTCAAACTTAGTGATTACTTCCATTGCAAATAAACAGCACAGGCTGCAGGAGATTTAATTATTAGTTGCCCTCAAAAGACAATCCCATTTAAGGATAATTTCTGCTGCTGTCTCAGTCATAGCAATGAAGACTTGATAACATAGACAGGAACAAATGTAATAAGTCTGAATTAAATGGAAAAAAGCAAAATACTCCATTTCTTTCTTTTAATTTTAAGAGAAATTACCACAGTTTCTCTGTCAAAGATACACCTTTAAACAGTAACTGGAAACTACTGGTTCTGCCAAACTCTGCTTCTGCATAGGCAGGTTGATTTCTGGGCAGTCAACCTTAATAAGCCAGAGCTTCCAAATTTCAAAAAGGTGCTGAGAATTTATTGAAATAAATTTCCTGAAAATAAAATTTCCTAAAGGAGCTGGATACATGGAAGCAGAAAGAAAAACCCTTCTTTTTTGGTTTTAAATCTTGCCCCAGTTATTTACAAGCATACAATTATTAATTTTCATTTGGTACAAATGGAAACCAAACCCAAACAAACAAAATAAACTTCAAATGGAACAAACAACCCACAAAGACAGCACGCATTTAGGTGTCTAATCATGCAGAGAATCAAAAGGCAGATGCAAAAACACCAACCACAATGAAGAGAAAACATATTAAAAAAAATGACTTACCTCAGAATCTTTTCCAAGCTTTGTGTGGAGCTCAGCTGGGCCTCACACCAACTCAGCCCAGGGCTGGGCTAGAGGGAAACCCTCGATGGCAAGCACCAGCCATCCCTGGGGCCAGCACAGCCACCTCTGCTGCTCAGACAGGGGCTCGGTTTGGGTTTCTCATGGAATCTTTCCGAGCTCTCTTTCCAAGCATTGTCAAGCTGGCTTTGCTCTGGGTTTCCTCCTCCCGTGTTTTACACCTGCAGTGTGTACCCAGGGCCATGGGGGGAGGTTCAGTTCTGGCTCCAGGTGTGTACCCAGGGCCGTGGGGGGAGGTTCAATTGTGGCTCCAGGTGTGTACCCAGGGCCATGGGGGGAGGTTCAGTTCTGGCTCCAGGTGTGTACCCAGGCCACGGGGGAGGTTCAGTTCTGGCTCCGGTGTGTACCCAGGCCACGGGGGAGGTTCAGTTCTGGCTCCGGGTGTGTACCCAGGGCCATGGGGGGAGGTTCAGTTCTGGCTCCAGGTGTGTACCCAGGGCCACGGGGGGAGGTTCAGTTCTGGCTCCAGGTGTGTACCCAGGGCCGTGGGGGGAGGTTCAATTGTGGCTCCAGGTGTGTACCCAGGGCCGTGGGGGGAGGTTCAGTTCTGGCTCCGGGTGTGTACCCAGGGCCACGGGGGGAGGTTCAATTGTGGCTCCGGGTGTGTACCCAGGGCCATGGGGGGAGGTTCAATTCTGGCTCCAGGTGCCACTGGACCCAAATCACCAAGCTGATCGTGGCCAGAAACACAGCTGATCCATTCACGGGGCAGTTAACGAGCGCTCATTTAAAATCTCAGGGACAAACAGTCTGAACCCTGCCTCAAACTGAGGAGTTCAGAACTTTCAGCATTTAGATGGCATTCATTCTTCTATTTTCACATGGATCACCCCAAACCCTTTACACTGTGACAACAGTCTTTTGCTGTTTAGTCTTTAGTGGACTCACTGCAGTAAGATTATGATAAAGAATCTGCTTGTCCTCCCTTTCCTGCCTCAAGAATCATCAGCAGCCATGCCATGGCAGGCTCAAGCAAAACCTCCCCTGCCACCCTGGTTTTCTGCCCCAGGTTTGCCAGCTCCACACCATTCACACGTGCCCAAAACTCCTGCCAGGAAGGGCTCCCAGCACAGGAGCAACATCTGCTGCCTGAGACACCAAAACCTGCCTTGGAGCAGATTCCTGCAGAACCTGGAGGGCAACTTCTGTCACTGAGACAGGGTTCTGAGCATACTGGGGGCAGTGGCCAGGAGGAAGACGAAAAGAGAAACAACCTCTTTTCCGCCCCCAGCTTCTTTCACCACCCTAATTTACTCAGGCTGCCCTAGCAAGGCCCACTCCTCAGGGTAATTAGTTGTGCCCTCAGGTTTTGGATTGCAAAATTCACTTTTGCCTGCACAGGTGGAATTGCTTTCTTGCTGCGCCACTAGAATGAGCACAAACAACAAAGCCACTCTTTGTCCATGATACACTTGAAGAATATCAATAAATCTACTCTGTACATAGGATGTGGATGAACAAACTGAGAGACAAAAAAACCTTCAGGAACTAGGTTTTCTGTGAGATCCCTGGGTAAGCTGAAAATTTACATGTCTTTAAAACCAAGCCAGGCAATCAAGGAAGATTTATGCTTGTAGAAACATCTTAGGAGTTTCCACTGATTTTCGGCTTTGCAGAATCAGCTTCTCCCTTTTGCAGAAAATAACTAATTAAGACCAGTTCAGAAGAGAGTTCAGGTTCGCCACTGGTCTCCTCAGGAACATAACACTCCTTTCCTTGGAAAATGCAGGGAGAAAGCTGTGTAGACCCAGCAGGCTAACTGGGATATGTTGGGCCAAGCAATGTGTGGTCAGGTGTAACATGAAATCTGAACTGCTTAACAGTTTTACTCTGCTGAAAACATATTTTCCTCCCTTTCTATGTAGACTGAAAGGATTAAAATGATTAGCTAAAAACCAAGACACATTTTTTCCCACAGAGGAAAAGATAACTTTGTGCTGATGGGACTATGCAGCATTTCTGTGGTATCCAAATGGTACCAGATTACTCTAGATTTTATCTTCATTTACATATCTGCATAATGTGTACTTGCTGCAGAAGAATATTTTAATGTAGCAGCAAATTTTAAAAGTGCCAAGCATGGAATTGGTGGCCAAAAGACAAATTTCCATGGAGCAGACACGGGAATGTTCCTGCTCTTACTGATCCCCAGACCTCAAGGCTATAGAGCCCTGCCAGGCTCCAGGCCAGGGCCACAGCAGGGCACTAGCTTCCCCCTTGATAGAAACAGGGATGATTTCTGGGATCTCTCATTAACATTTTGCCCAGAAATTCACCCAAATGGCAGCACCAAAGCAGCAAAGGCTCTCTGAGAACACTAATAAAGCAAACACCAATAAAGGCACAGAGGTTGCTGGGTGGATGTGGCTGCACCAGTTCCTGCACCACCAGGTGTTTTTGCAAGCCTGCCTGGCATTTTAGCACTTGGAGAAATAAGCACCAAACTCTATACGAAGCCTTTAATATTCAGCTTTCATACAGAGCTTGAACCTCAAGTGCTCAGGTCATAGTTTACATCTGTACTCTCCTGTAAAGAGGGTCTGTGCCTGGGTTAGAATGAGCAGAAGGTACTCAGTCTACAAATATGCTTCATAAAAGCAATCTCAGATTTTAAATAATGCATTTTTTCTCTCAAATGGAGAAACTGAAGGTGCAGTTCCATGACACTGCTACATCAATTAACACCTAGTTTCAGCCAAAAGAGCTAATCTTCACCTTCAAAAATAGAACAGAATGAGATAATAAAGTTCAGTTCACTGAATTATTGAAGACTCTGCACTCATTTGAGGAAATTATGTGAGTGAAAAATTATATTTTGAAGTGCTATTGGAACTAGTTTTTAGAAAAATTACCTTCAGGAGTAATTTTGCACTACTTTTTAGAAAAATTATCTTCAGGAGCAATTTAGGGAAAAAAAATGTAACGGCTTTTAATGTAAGCAAACTGAAAACAGGGTAATTTTGATTTCTGATTTTCCCATTCCCCCAGCCTTAGTTAAAAAGAACTCATTTTTTAGTTAAAAAATCCAAGCCTATAAATAAGCCAATCTACTGTGCTGTTTTGATTCCTAAACTTTGGTCAAATAATTTATATCTTATGTAAAATAGGAAGTATTACACTTTTATCTGGAGATCTTACACTAATCAACAGAACTATTAAAACCATTATTTCTTCTTTATGCCCACAAAAAAGATGCAGAGGATTGGAATGCACAAAGGAGTTTCTGCAGGGCAAGCAAGGGGATAACCCTGCAGAGCTCCAGTTATTCCATGAGAAATAGGTACATGCACATCCTTACCCTAAAAGCAGTTATTTCAAAGGGGGATAAATTCTTGTCTTATCTCGGAAGGTGAATGGGAGGTGGATTATTTTGTCCTGGGGTAAGAAGGTCTGTTTGGCAGCCCTGCCCAGAAGCTGGTGCATCCCAAGTTCCCATGTTGTTCGAGCTGTCTATGCCCTGAAATCACCTGTCCAGGTGTCCCTGACCAAGGGGAGCCATCCCAGCTCGGTGACAGAGCCAGGACAGATCTGCAAACCCACTCTGGAGCCAGGCTGGGAGGGCAGGGGGCTCACCTGGAGAGGAGAAGGCTCCTTGGAGACCTCAGAGCCCTTCCAGAGCCTAAGGGGGCTCCAGGAGAGCAGGAGAGGGACTGGGGACAGGGGGTGGAGGGACAGCACACAGGGAATGGCTCCCAGTGCCAGAGGGAAGGGCTGGGGGGCAGTGGGGAGGAATTCCTCCCTCGGAGGGGGGTGAGGCCCTGGAACAGGTTGCCCAGAGAGAAGAAAATTTCTGAGCACAATTTTTATTCCTTTGGTGTCCAGACACCTCATACCCGAGGGAGAACAAAAGTGCAACTCACAGCAAAACCCTTGTTCCAGGTACCAGGAAAAGTAAAGGCAGCCATTGGTCATTCCTAAGTGAAAAACTCTGTCCCAAAGAGCATTTTCCAAGTGCACTATGGAAACCATCTGTGTCAGCTTCGAAGATGAAAAATTCAATACTTGCAGGGAAAGTGATGCTGCACCAGACACTGCAGAGCTGAGGGTAACAGCTGGACTGCTCAGCTCCAGCCAGTTGCAGTATGGAATTCCCAGCACATTAATGTTTAGTTAAAAATTCCACATCAAAAAGAGGAGAGGAATATCCAGTTTTAATATTTCCACCCTTTATAATATATATGGGCAGTTATCTTTCTTGTAGAGGTTTTGCTTGGCCTTTTAGTTTTACTTATTTATTTCAGGACGTGTCCAAACAGCTCATGTAAAGCAAGAATGAGAGTTCTAAAATAATAATTGCCAATTTGCTGGTAGATATTGCCTGATTGCAACAAGTAAATGAGAAAACTAGATGAAAAAAACAGGGAGAAAAAAAAAAAAAGAACTGTTTTTTTAATGTACTGTAACTTTTATATCTTAACCTACCCAAAGAAGTTGTGAAAAGCTCCCATTAGAAAAATCTACTTCAGCTAACATGCTTTTCTTGGGGAAAAAATAAATACAAAAAATTTTAAATAAGGGAAATCTGAGCTAAGGGAAATAGATTGCTGACCCATGTCTTGGGGCTTTTTTTGTTTGCCAGTTAAGATGCAATTTTAAGATTATAATTAGAGCTGGTTTGAAAGAAGCAGCGAAAAGAAATGTGTTGGTAATTTGACCAAATGAACTCCAGTTTTGATGCAAGCCAGTTACTTTGAGTAACATCATTTAGAGGCATTATAAAGCCAGTGCCATTTAGATTTTGATTTTAAATTCTTCACATTTCTGATGGGAGCAATTCTCTTGACACAGGAGTGTAACATTACACCAGGAGGCACAGAGAAGTGGTGTCTCTAACTTGCCATGCCAGTTTTGCAGTTCAAGCTCTTCTCCAACGCTGCTTTTTGGCAATTCATAGTGTGCAGTGATTATGAAAGAGGCATTCTGGAGTTTCTAAAGGGTACTCTACAAAAGCAGCTGACTCCCTCATTCCTACAGTGCCTCAGTAATTATTTCTCATCCTACAGGGCTTCCAGTATGTAATTTTATTATCAGGATTAATCAAGGAGAATGATTCATGCTTAGTGGAAAGCAAGGTAAGTTCAACACAACATTAGGACTGGAAAATGCACGACTCACACTGAACTCACGACAGGATGAAGCTTTAACAACTGGCTCAGGCAGACTGTTCTCTCTGCTGTCACTTCCAAAAATACAGTTCTATTCCAAGAGTGACAAAATAACAAATGATTCCACACCTGCTTCATTTCAGGGATGGTACAGAAATGGGCGCTTTGGCTCGTTTTCCTAAACTGATGTAAAACAAAGGGATGCGAAAAGGAAGAAAGGGAATGGAGAAACTACAACTTTTAATTTTGTTTCTGAATCCGAAAAAATCCAAGCCCCAGTTCATCTCTCTTTTGGGACATAAAATTATCTGTACTACTCTTTCCTTATGGTGTCAGCTCTAATAAATATAATTTAAAGTGACTCTTTAGAGCAGCTCAATGCCTTTTCTACAGGGCTCACAAGGGACTGGCACCTCCTGGTGCTGAACACGTGTAGCTGAAGTTCACACCTTGCTTAGGAAAAGACCTGCAAGAAGGCATCTACATATTTACCAATTCTCCCCCCTATTTTTTTTTTTTTTAGTACTAAAATAAAGCCAGCAAGATTAGAATTTTTCAGGTAGCTCTGACAGATGAGAGTGCCTCGATCAGACACCACCACACTGTCCCTGTGTTTATCCTCCTCAGAAAAACAAATCCACCTTTGCAACAGACATTTCTGGTAAGACTGGATTTACTTTCACCTAGACCATGGAAGTTAACTCAGGACTGAGGACAACAGCCAGACAGCAGTTTAAAACTCCAGTGCCCTAAAGCAAAAAATAGAAGCATATTTTTTCAAGTCCAATTAAGGTTTTGGCTCCGAGCATTTGGCAGAAGGAGAAGAGTAAACATTTTATGACTTGCCTTTGCATGGATGGTGCAATGAGGAGTCAATGCATTAACTAACAAGGTCCCTGTGAGTAATTTTTGACTTTGTGAGAGGGACAGGGGAATCAGAGAATGGAGGGAATGTAGATGGCACCCAAAGCTGTTTTATCATCCTTCCTGGGGGAAGTAGCATGTTTTCAGGGGAAAAAAAAAAAAAAATCACTTTTGTGGTAACTGATTTTGAAAGAGGAATTCAAACAGTTTCTTTGCAGGATGCCTCCAGCTCCTCTGCTCTGTGTGGACTGATGCTTATCTCTGAGAGCAGAAAATGATAACAGCTATTTCCAGACCTTGAAACAAAATCAGAGCATCTGGGACGTGAGGAGCTACTGCAGTTCCCGTAACAGCTTTCGAAGGCAATACCTGGAAAGAGTTTAGATCCAAGATTTCCTAGAAAACCTGGGAATATTCTTAGGAAGGGTCTAAATCTAGGATGGGAAATTCCTTGAACAGCACAGGAACTACTTCAGGGCCCAGAACTAGGAATCCCTATAAAAAATGGGAAAATGCCAAGAAAGGTTGTAGGTCCAGAAACTAAAAAAGGTCTGTATCCAGGAATTCCTGGAAAGATCACACATTCAGGAATAGTTGCAAAGCCCAAGAAAACTAGAAAATATCTAGAACAACTAATTCCCAGAAAGTGACAGAAAATTCTCTGAAAATTTCTCAGTAGAGTAAATCATAACAGAGGTCTCAATCCAGGTATTCCTGGGAAGGGTCTTGGCCCAGGATGTCCAGGAGAACTCCTTAAAAGCCTCAAATATTCCTAAAAAGTTTATAGACCTCAGAATTTTTAAAAATACCATATCCTGAATGTTGTTTATTCTAAGTTGCTTAAACAAATTGTTTGAGTAACTTTTACATTTCATCACTTGATTTAAAGCCAGCAACACTTTCCATATGGTCAAATCACTTCCCAGCTGAGCATTCTGGTACTGGAAGGGTGAATAGAATTGAAGTCTCTCTTATGAAGTTTCTTCATTATTTGTGAAGAATTACAAAAAAAAGCCCCAAACAAACCCAACAAATGTACAGGGACACCTGTGAGTAATTATTTTAAGCAGTTGGGTTCAACTGTCAGAGAAGCAACGTGGGCTTTGTCACCAAGTACTTCAAACCAATCCTGCTAATTAGGATTTCAAGTTTAACACTGACATAAACAGATTGGCAAACTAATTTTGGGATCTGCAGCTCAGGGGAGGTTTTTTCTAGGTCTGGTCTGTTTAGGATGATGTGATGAATACCACTGTTATGAGAGGGGTCTTCCACATTACCACATATTCCATTTACACAGCTGGCCCCAACATTTAATCTCACCAGAATCCAGTTTATTCCCCTCCAGCTGCTCTGACTCAATGCTGACAGAAAAATTTCACTTCAGCAGAACAAGTGGCTCTGCCCCTCAGCACCAATTTCTGAAGGAAGGAAGGAAAACATCATCCTGTGACAACTCCTTTTCTCACCAAAGCTGCACTCACCACTCACTGGAAGCAGAGCTGCAGACCTGGGGAGAAAAACTTTGGACTTCTGGGCTCCTCATTATCTTCTTTGAATGTTTTCTTCCACAGGCACTGCCAAGTTTTAAGCTACAACCTTCTGCTCATAAAATAAGTTGAAAGATACCAATGATTTCAATGAGAAAGTCCTCCCAAAAAGCACACAGGAGCTTTAAAAGGGCAAAGGTAAATATTAAAGGTCCAGCTGATTTCAGAAGGATGTATGAAAAGAGAAAAAAAATCTCAAGGCACAGGTACTTCAAAAGAAAATAATGCAGGTTTTTTTTTTTTGTTTTTGTTTTTTTTGTTTTTTTTTTTTTTTTTTTTTTCTGGGGGAATATGAAAGATAGGTCATGAGACCTAAAGAAATGCAGCATCAGTCAGATAAGGAAACAACATCTCAGATCAGGAGAGACTAACAGGTTAATTCACACAGCATTTTCCCTTTAAATCACTATTTCTCTGAGTTTATGTATTTTACATAGATACACTCGATTCATTGGCTGCTGGTTTGAGGCAGAAGTTTTTTTCTAAGGATAAGCTAAAGCAAAACTAGATTCTCCCAAGGTTATCTGTGCAGCAGGCAGCAAAGCATCATCATTGAGCCTTACAGTAAAAATAGCCCATACATTAATTACTACAGGGCACTCAGTGAAACCCTGCTGAGGGAGAATTACATGTTGATGAAAAAAGCCACCATGAATAATAACTGTAAAGCAAAATGCCAGAGGTGCTAAAATCTTGGTTTAATATCCTCTATTTTGTACAGAACACAATAGGACTCTTCAGAGATATGAAAAAAAGCCTTTCACACTGTAGTTCACCACACCCTGCTTTGGAAAAGAGACAATCCCGTAGTGCTCTCTAGTGGCTGCCAGTCAAAAAACCTCGGCAGGATGCACTGCCGAGTTTTAAAAAACACAGGATTATCAAAATATTCGGTTGCCCCTGTAGTCAGCCACGACTGCCCAGGGAGAGCAGGTACTTGTGTTCACATCAGTGCTCTGCACTGCCTGAATTTGTTCTTCCTTCAGCACTGGACTCCACAACAGAACTGCAAATACTGATGTGCCTGAAATGACCTAGAAGAAACGTAACCCATTCGATGATGATGAGGTGTATGAGGTGTCTCACAAGCTGGTATCAAAACGTGGCATTTCTGACTCTCTAACAAACTCCAGCTGTACCAGATTTCTTCCTGATCCAACAAATGGTGAAGGGAAAACCATTCCCTTCTGCTTGATCTGGACTTTGCAGTTGAGACAGCTACCTTGCAAAACGGGTGCCTATTTTGGGCTATTAAAACTCTCTCACTGTGCTTAAAACACACTTCACAAACCAAGCCTGAGGCCAGCAGTCCTGTATGAAACCATCTGAGCAGAGACAATTGCCCTCTGCCCACAGTAAGTGACACATTTCATAACCATTGTCAGTTTACACTGCTCTTGTAAATTGTCTTATTGCTAATAAATGATACATTGATATTTATTACTTCAGATGCACTAAAAAAGAAGCCTAGATGACAAAATTACCCTTTAAGATAATAAATTAATTCCTTGGTACACCAAGAATTTCCTGTCCAGCATCGTTTCCTCAGTGGATTCTCTCAGGTCCATCAGACATTTATTCAGCTAAATAAAGAACAAATTGCTGAGTGTGAAACCACTACCAAGGGTTTGCAGTATCATCCCTTAGCTCCAGGATTTCCTTGACAGCACAAAGGTTGCAGGCTGCCAATTATAATTAAATAGAGCTCCCTACGGTCTTAAGGAGAGCTCCTCATTGCCCTGGATAGGAAAATGCAGGTTAAAACACAAGAGTAACAGAAAATGGATCCAAACCTGGTGCCAGCAGTTGCATTTTCCAGAACTGGAAATATCTCTGTAAACAGCACGTAGATGACACTTGTCCTGGGTAGAAGGCACAGGCTGTGACATTCCTGTGGGATCAGCTGATGCTCTACTCAGGAAATCCAGTGAGAGCCCACGAGAAGATTCCAGAAGTGCATACTGCACCCTTGAGCTGCACATACAGAACATCCTTACAAATGGAGACACAGATTGCTTTGGACAGCTTCGGTCCACACTGCATTAATAAACAGAATTCTTGTAACTGCCACGAAGCCAAGGGAGAAAGAAGATCGAATGTTAAAATAATTCATGACTTCTGAATGATTTGGAAGAAGCAAACCTAACTGGCATTTTCCTTGACTGATCTAATTGGATTTTGTTCCACTTTCCAAAAACAACATCAGCAAACCCCCCAGTTTGCTAGTCCATTAAGCAAGGGTATAATTATCTAATTATAAATACCACGGGTCATATAATCCTTAGGTGCATGAACCTCCATCTCCATACAACACACAGGATTACAAATGACAAGCAAGATTTCTAAGCAGTCATTCATGTACACAATTAATTGCATATTTAGCAAAAATTTGTGTTCCAATCTCTTCATTTCACATTGGGTTAGAATAAAACATTTTTAGACTACATGTTAATAATAATGATAATCTAGTTCTGCAACTGAACCTTCAAACTTGAAGGACTTGGTCTTGCAGAATTAATTTGTAGGGGAGAGAGGTTTAAATATCTGCGTGGTTCACAGATTATATTAAACTTGTATTGGGAATTCCTTTGCAAAGCACTTTTTGTGGCTAGTCCTAAAAGGATACTTTTGTATAACAATGAGAGGCACATATTAGGGACAAGTAAAAACAAAGGGACTCTTTGTGGCAACAACCTGATTTTTGACTTCACTGGAAGAACTTACCAGGCAAAGTCTGCACTTTACCTGTTGGATAAAGATGTTAAAGGATTTATTTCTAAAATACTTGAGATCCCAGCTGCAGGGTCTGGAGGTTTCCTCTCATTACAGTGTAGGCTGGCTGGAAGCAATGCTGGCAAACAGTGTTTCTACAATAGAACAGCACAGAAAATGCCATGATTACATTGTTCTGACTTTGCTCCTGACAACATCCATCTCCAGCCTTGAAGTCGTGGAACAGAAGATCCACCTAATTCTGTCCTGGGCTAACTTTGCAGGTTAGGAGTTTGCTGTTAGGGCTGATCCTAGAAAACCCACCAGTGCCTCTGTCCATGGAGGGAGCTGTGATGGAGCTGCTGAGCAGCCTGGCCTTCCAAAGCTCACAGCAAGGTGGCATTCAAACAGCACACTGAGCTGCAGTCCGGAGGGGAGGGATGGCCCACGAGCTCCTGCTGCCATGGCAACGGCCACAACTGTCCAAAAAAAACGGTACTTAAAAAGTAAACCATGTTAGCTGGGTTTTGCTGAGGAATGCTTTCTCAGATGACTCACTGCATCTGCAAAAGTGCAAAGCACAGCCTCCCCAGCAGCGATCTTGCTGCACATCCACATTCTGCCTAAATGAGGATGCAAACCACTGCCTAAACCCTTCAGCTCTGAGGAAGCAGTAACTTTACTGTGTAGGAATGGTGTGAGGTTCTACTTTTCCTTAAAATTAAACTAGAAATTTATTGGTAGCTGTTCTTCTTCCCTTCCCAAGTCTCGCTTCAGGAGTTGGTGAGCAGGAAATGGAATAGATGGGACCAGCCCAAAGATGAGTCAGCCACAGACAGATAAAAACTCAACACACAGGAGCACTCCGAGAAGAATGAAGGTGTAGCATAAAGTCACCACAGAATTCTGCCTGGGAAAGCTCAAACCTCAAGCTTTTAATCAGTTCTCACACTGAGTATGAGACCTGGAAGGGCTGGTCACAACTTCTGGGCTGTCATGCAATGCACAACTTCAGTCTCAGAAGAGAAACTGCTCTGCTAACCTGGACCTTGCTTATTGGGAGCTCCAGTCAATTTGATCTTCCATCCTCTTGTCTTCAGCTCTAGACTTCCTATATTTCCTTCCATGAATTGAAGCCCAACTGAGGTTGTATCTTCTGAGAGATGCTCATAAATCCTGATTATTATGGTCTTCACTGGAAATCACTGGATTTCAGGTCCCAAAGAACTGCAAACTGTCACCTACTGAAGGAAGCTCTGTCACTTGGTTCCATGTCACTGTAAGTATTTTAACTCTCCAACAGCTGAATTTCTTGTGCATTGTGGTCACTGTGAAATACCACCTGAAGTCCTGCATCACACAAGAAATGAAGTGACAATAACAAAATGCCATTGAAGTAAATGTTGAAAGGTACTAACATAATTTTGTCCTGCAACTCTACATTAAAGACTCGTCAGCTCTCATCTAATTAGCACAGAGCACCACTTTTCCCTTTCCACTTCTGCTGACAACTGAATGATCTTCACTGTTTGAATTAATTTGAAAAATGTATACGTCAAAATTATTCCAGATTTGGCAACAAGATGAGATCAGAATCAGAATGTACTGTCTGAATGCAATACATAAGAATAAGAAATGGCATCTCTGATCAGGCTACGAGCTACCCAGACTCATCTCTGAGGCAAAAATGAGCTGCATTGCTTCTAAAATACAAAGACTTGCAAAGGATAAGCAAATCAGAGGTTTTTCTTTTTTCAGAGGTATTTTGCTTCCAAATGGAATTTAAGTGCTCCAAATAGTTATTTAAAAAGTCTGGGATCCTACAGTGTACTCTTTTATATTTACAATCAACACCAGTTTCTTGGAGCTATTTCTACCATCCTGAATTGTAGAACCTGCAGGACTGATGTTACAAATGTAACAAGAAACAGTTCACTGGGTTTTTCTGTATTAATTCATAGAGCTTGCAGTGTCTCAATTACACCAGAAATGGCTTTCAGAGCCCTCATATATCTGCAGGTATTTTGTAGTTTTGGGTATTTGAGATCATGGAATACTTGAGGAATGGAGGTGAGAACAAGGAACTTCCAGCCATGTGCCTTCTTAGGAACTCAGTGCCTATAAAAAAATAAAAATATTCTCTATATAAGAATGTTAATTCCCCAAAATGTGGAAAGGAGGGAGATTTGGACCTGCAGTGGAATAATTTATACATACATCCATTCTCCTCAGACATCCTGAGGGTTAAGGGGAACAAAAAACCCAGGATAATGAAATTCATCCCTTCGAACTGGCACAAACAAGATTTACATGGCACATCCCCTGGAAGCTCACTGGCTTCCAGTGCCCCTCAGGAGTGCTCCAGTGCTCCCCAGAGCTGCTTCTCCCTGCTCCTCATGCACCATCAGTGCTCAGTGCCCACGTCCTGGGGCTCTCTGCTGCCCTTGGCGTGTTGCACATAGGAGTTCACCCCCCCCACATGTTACTATTACAAGCTGCACAATTTGAAATAAGAGTAGAGGTTCCCCTTCTCATCACCACAGCATAGAAGGGTGTGAGTAGAGCTGGGTGTCAGGGCAGGCAGTTGAGCTGAGGGTTCTCCTTTTTCCCAGCCTCTTTTCCTGCTCTTTCACCTGTAAAATGGGAGTGGGCACTGGAGCTGTGAAGGGAAGCAAACATGAAAATCAGATGGGCCATTGCCAGAATAGCTCCTGAATATCAGAGATTCTCAATGCACGTGAGGCCCCCCAGTAAACAAGCTCCTGATGCTTATTCATTTTTTATTTGCTTTCTGTAGTAGTACCTTGCAGAAGGCGTGCTGCAAGTCTTTGTACTTACAAAGTTGTGATTGCTGGCTGATATTTCATCTCTTCTCGGTGACATGCATTTGTGGTCTTGACAAACAAAGGCTCAAAATAGGCTCTGTGTCCTCTTTACAAAGAAAGCATCTGAGGGGAAAAAAAACAAACCAAGAAAGTAAACAGAGACAAGAGCTTTTTGAGCATGGGAATGCTCATCTCTGTTACGGTGAGCATGCTGAGCTACAACAAACCAGCATAAAAATCTCAAAAACTAGGTTAAGACTCACAAGCAGCAGAACAAATGCTTTCTGTTGCTGCATCTAAGAAAATTGCTCCTAGCAAGGCTATTTGTGCCTTGGTCATCAGAACAATTTGAACATGAAAGCTGATACTGTCAATCCAAATGTACCCTGAATTCATTTTACTATAGAACAACACAACCCTCCCACATCAGTGGTGCTCAGAGATCACGTGTAAGCTTCAGATTAAGGAAAATGAGGTTGTTTAATATTCTGCTGATTCGAGGAAAACAGCACTGACATGACTCACCTCTTTTCTTTCTCCCCAGAGAATCATTCCTTTCTAACACAAGTGTGGATTTCTCTTTATATAACCAGTTCATACAGCAGGCATTCAGCTGTCTGTCAGAGAGAAAACAAACTGATCAAATCATTCATACCATTCATATAGTTACATTTAAAAAAAAATTATCAAGGGAAGTCATATCAAATGGACATGCATTGGTTTGGCTGTGGACTATGCATCAAAATAAATAAAATTTTTAAAAAATTTTGTTTTCTCATCTCTGTTCCTTGTGTGGATATTTCATTTTAAGAAATATTTTCCTGCAGCTGAATGGATGCCAGTTGCAAAGATATTTGCTGTTAAGCTAGAAAAATTTCATCAGAACTTTTCACCATAAATATAAAAGGCTAGAAATCCTCGGAGAGATAACAAAACAGATCAGACCATTGCACTTTCTGGGAAAATGCTGAAAACTTGTTTACCACAAGATATATAGTGAGAAAATAAACCAAACAGAAGGAGAGTCATGTTTCTACTAATAGCCATTCTGATCCTGCAAACAGTTTTGTTTGTGACACTTACAGAGTCATATGATATAGTAAATGGAAAGTTGAAGACAGTTTTTCAGGTGCTTTGTAACCAGTCTTAGTTTCACTCCAAATTATTCCAATTTCAGAGGGATTTACAAATCAATATACTTGGAATAGATCAGTTAGTGCCTGCCTCCATCAGCTTCTATTTACTTCTGTGAAAATTCTCCATTTCTTTTGGTGTTGGTCTTTCAACACAAAGACAAGGCTTTGCCTCCCATTTATTTTTCCCTCTCTAAAGCCCTGCCCCAGAAAGAATGCAGAGCCTGCTTTAAGGTAAGGAAGTACCATAGATATTTCATCATCACCTTTGAAATTTGAAAGTAAAAGACATGCAGACAATCCTACTTTTAACACAAGAGACATTATTATTTTGAATAATTCAACACAATGTTGTTTTTTTTTTTACCTCTTCTCCCAAACATGATGATGCTTTTTGGAAAGAACAAGGTCCAGGGGCAGCCAGAATCACACCAGGGATTTATCCCCAGACTGAGCCTCTTGATGCTTGGTTTGTCAGGGATGAGAGAAAATGCTCTTTAGCTGAGTGAAAACAGCAAGGCAGATTCCAGCCCTGCTTGACTGTTTTGTACCAGACAATATTTTAAATCCAAAGGAATCCTATAAAGTGTCCTCTACAGAGGACAGTATGGGAGCTGGTTAAAAATACATCCCTCTCATCCTCTGTGCTTCTGCAGCTACTAAAGATGCCTTGGAGATATTTTCTTGGGTTGAAAATATTGTAATATTCAGTCTTACACAAATGCTTAAATCGGATATTAAACTTCTCAACCCTCCATTTTAAACATGAAATCAGTATCATTCTTCATCTCAGAAGACAGCTATTGATTAGTGCAAACAGACTTTCACAGAATTCACTAGAAACCATCAGCACTTTCTAGCATGACCTAAAAGCTATATAGAGAAAAACCATTTAAAACTTGCTACTTCCTCTCCTTTTAGGACTAAAAATAGATTTGGCTCATTATCTCACTTGGCACCTTAATGTATTCCATGGCACGATGACACAGCTTAGATTAAACCTCCACATGCTTCTTTTTCCTTAGGATCTACCTTACACCCAGCAAGAAGGGACAGTGCCCACTGAACCAGAAACTCTTTGATATTTTACTTTAAACCCTTTTTTGGGTTCTGTTCTCAGGACAATATTCCCACTGCTGTTGATGCAGCAGCTCACCCCAGCCATGGGCAGGTGTCACCCCGACAGCTCACAAGAGCCTTCCTCAACTGGAATCTTGGATGAATTTTCTAAAACTCCACCGTTAAATCCATGCCCACAGACTTTATTCTCTCCCCAAAAGGTCAGTAAGTTAACTGACTCTCAGGATCACACAGCACAAAAGTGACTCCCAAATTAGTTGCATGCACATTTAACTTGGAAGTTCCTGCTTAAAGAAAAACTGCAAAAACATGTCTTAGTGTGATAGACGTGATAAATTTGGGTTAAAGCCCCCCAAAACACAAAGACACAACCCGACATAACCGCTTTGTTTGCCCCTGCTTTTAGAAATGGCCAAACCCCATTTTCTTTATTTAAGAGTAGCAGAATGTTTTCCACATATATATGTAAAAACAGAGCCAGGCTCTTTTCAGTAGTGCCAAGTAATAGAACAAGAGGCAGTGGTGAAAAATTGATGCTTAGGAAGTTGCACCTGAGCATGAGGAAGAACTTCTATGCTGTGCAGGTGAGGCTGTGGAGTTTCCCTGCACTGGAAATATTCCAGACCTGTCTGGACACAATCCTGTGCCCTCTGCTCTGGGATGATCCTGCCTGAGCAGGGAGGTTGGACCAGGTGACCCCACTGTGGTTCCTCCCAACCTGAACCTGTGCTTCTATGTATGGGAATGAAAGACTGCATCGATGGAAAATTTTCTGATACAAAGGTTCATCCATATAATCTTGCAAACTTGTACCTGTTTCACAACAGGAACTTGGTCAGCTGCACATATAACCATTGCTCTTGAGTCAGCCCAAGAAATGTACTTGCAGGTGAGTGTATTCCTCAGCATCAGTTCCAAGCAGAGACAAAAGCAGAGTTTAAGGCAGACACAAGATGAGAACCCCCTCAATCCCAGCAAGTGCTGACCGAGCGTTCCACGGGACTTTATGGGAGAATGATTAGAAAGCATCCCTGGTTTTTACAGGTCAAAACTTCAAGAAGACCTGACCTGCATCACCGGCTACGGACCGGCAGCCCCTCTGCCGGCACCCTGCGCTGGACGGGGAGGAGCGAAAAAAATAAAAAAAAATCCATAAAAGCATTATTCCCTATAAATTCCCAAACCAAGCTATTCAGCCCATCTCGGAGCACCCCGTTTCTGCGGGGTCCCCGTACGACACCTTTGCCACGAGGCTCCAACCCAGCCCAGCCCCGTCGAAGCTCCGGCCGAGTTGCGCGGGGGTCCCGGCAGGCGCGGAGCGGCTCCCCGCTCGTCCTGCGGGGGAACCCCGCGGGACACTCTCCCCTTCGGGACACCCTGCCCTTCGGGACACTCTCCCCTTCGGGACACCGTCCTCTTCGGGACACCGTCCTCTTCGGGACACCCTCCCCTTCGGGACACCCTCCCCCGTGGGACATCCTTCCCTTCGGGACACTCTCCCCTTGGGGACACCCTCCCCTTCGGGACGCCCTCCCCTTCGGGATATCCTTCCCTTCGGGATATCTCCCCCGTGGGACACCCTTCCCTTCGGGACACCCTCCCCCGCCGGACATCCTCCCCTTGGGGACACCGAGCCCGCGGCTGCCCCGGTGCCGGGGGTCGCGCCGGTCCCTCCCGCGGGGCAGAGCGCCCGGACGGACGGACGGACAGACAGACAGGACAAGCCCCGGGGCGGCTCCGGGGACTCGGGCGGGTCCCGCACAGCCGGGGCGGGTCCTCCCCGCGGCCCGTGACGCGCTCGGTAGGGGCGGGACCCCGCACACCTGCGGAGCCCCCGCCTTTGTGCAGTGCAGGTGCGGCGCCCACCCCCCCGTGACGTCAGGCGGGCGCTCGCGGGGCACCATGGGAGAATCCCAATGTTTTCCGACGGATGCGCTCAGCAGCGCGGCGGCTTGAGGCGACTCCGGCAGCGGCGCTCGGGGGGGCGTCCCGGGAGGGGGCGGCGGCGGCGGGGGGCCGGGCCGGCGGCCCGCGCCCCGGCTCTTCCCCACCCCGCCAGGCGGCATGGCCCACCCCCTGAGGCGCCCGGAGCTGCCCCCTGAGCGCCCGGAGCCGGCGGAGCGCCGAGCCTCAGCCCTGCCGACGGCGCCGGGGAAGATGCTGCCGCGGCTGGTCCTGCCCGGCTGACGCCCCGCCCGCCGCCGCCGCCGCACCCCCGTCCCCATTGTCCCCCGGCCGCCTCCGGCTCCATGAGCGCCTCCTCCTCTCTCCTTCTCTGAGCTTCCCGCCCTCCACCTCATGGCTGCATCGGAAGAAGGGACCGGCTGCTTTCTCCCACGAGGCAGGTCGCAGAGTGACCCCAGCATCCTCACCGACCCCGCGGGCTCCGGGGAGCACCCAGGTAACGGCCCCGCTCTCGCCGGGGCGCGCCGGGCGCATCGCCAATGACTGGGGAGCCGGTCCGCCACGGGCGGGCGGGAATTGGGAACATATTTCCTGCAGTAAGTGCCGAAATGGTGCAGCGGCGGAGCTCCAGACGGGATCGGAGCGAGCGCGTCCCGCGGCTTTGGCAGCGCCCGGGCGAGCGCGGGGGGCGCGGCCGCGCCGGGGTCCCCGGGGCCGCCGGCAGCGCTCGACCCCCGCTCCCGCCCAGCTCGGCTCTGACTTCGGTGGGGAGGGGAAATGAGCGCTAATAAAGCAGGCTGTTTGCATGGGATCGCCATGGAGACAAGGGAAGCAGAGTCATAATTAAACGCCTTCTGCCCACAAGAAGGTAATTTTCACTTCATAGGGAGAACCGTAATCTCCTTATGAAGTGTGGGCACAGAGGGTGGTGCTGAGGGGACACAGCCCAATCGTTGGAGTATAAATAGAATATTGTGATTAGATTTTTTTTTTTTTTTTAAACAATGGCTAATGGTGTTTTCATCTTCACTTTGAGTAATTCTAAATGTCTGTGGGTGGTGACTCAGTAATTTCAGATGGTCAGAATCTAAGGAGTGTTGAGACCTATAGAAAAAAAAAAAGAAACAAATAGCTACATCACTTTGATGTGATGTGATTGCTCGGAAAGGCACAACAACAAGCTAGAAGCAAAGGGTAAGAGCCAGTTTACTCTCAGTTTCCCTGAATAGATGGTGGTCACACAAGAGCTGTCAGGTTTCTTTATGAGAAAAGAAGTAATCAAAACAGCGTAAAGACAATGAACGGGGTGTTGATCATCACTGCCCACTACTGATTTCTAAGCCTAGAAACGGATTTAGGTTTTGGGTCAGGCACTATGAGCCTGCAGGAGACGGACCCTGGATGCAATTTCGGGTTGAACTTTGCTCCCCTTTCTCAGATTACTGAGCAAATAAAACATTCCAGGCTCTATTCATACACCTGCTATATTGCTTCCTTCTGAGCCAGTGAGGATATTAATATTTGTATCTAATTTAAGTTCTTCTATTTATTTGCCTTATCAAGCAATTGTGAGCACATTGGTGTGGAGTGAAACACAAATTGAATTAAGGCAAACAGTGGGTGATTTATCCCTGATTACCAACTGTTCCAATACCCTAAGTGAAGGGAACAAAGGACTCTTCTAACATGAACTGCTCGACTCACTCCCAAAGGGGCAATCTTGACTGAAAGAGGAATGTATGTTCCTGCCATTTGATTTCTGGAAGCAGAAGTGACTAATGAAAGGAAGGCGTGTGCAACCTCAGTTTTAATTCCTCTAGATTGTTTTCTGCTAATTAATTCTTTTGGTCTTTGTGAGGTACACAACAAAGAAAGTACACAACATGTCCGACAAATAGACAAAGATATAAACATTATTGTGCTTTTTGTTAGGAGAAGGAACTGTCAATACCAAGGAGTATTTTCCCCCTGATGCAGACTCCATCAGACAAACCAGTGTCCCATAGCCTGGCAGAAGCTCTACTAAAATGCAGGGGAAGGTGTCTTGTATGTGTTCTGTTATTCATGCAATATGTGGAGAGAAACAAAAGGTGTTAGACACATATGGTTTTTGTCTGGGTAGGTATGAATAGTCAGAGGTAGAATTAGCATGTTTGGTAAGATTTTCGGGTTTTAAATTTGTTCATCAAATAGTACTGAACATCTGTATGCTTCCAGATGATAATAAAATGAACCTGAATTGCTTAATTTAAATAAAATTTTACCCTACAGTATTGTGAGTAATCATTATGAGCAATTTCCTACATTCAGCTACTTAAAAATCTGAAATACAATTTATATTATTTTAAGAATTATGAATGCTAGATGACATAATTGCAATTTATCTTATTTTACTGCCCTGGAAATTAATTTATCATTATCATTATACCAACATAATCATCTATGGACTCTAAGTCAAAAGACAGGAGTGGGAAATGATATGTCCAAAGTTTGTGTTTACATCCCAACCCTGCTTGTAGACAAACCACGTAGAGAAGTGTGAACATGTAAGAGTCTATATTAATCTTAAGTCCAAATTATCTTTATTAACATTTAAGTTACGTGTTTAAATTACAGACAAACAGACTAAAATGATACCAAAATATGGGTATAACTGTAGGATCCCTACAAAAACCATTCTAACTCTTCACTGGCCTTTGAGTGATGCCATATCCCTACTGGATATGCACTCTAGTTTTGGAACAGTTTTTTGGCTGTGTGATGTGGTCAGGGATTACTCTGCACCAACTCACTTGGCTGTGCCTGCTCAGGAAGGTATTTGGAGGTAGGAAATGTGGTAATAGATGAAGGCAGCCTAGACTCTCAAAAATTTCCTGGTGGATTTTTGGTTTAAAGACATATTTATGGTCCTCTTCTTGACTTGTACATTTACAGTATTACAGGAGTTTTCAGTGCTATAGCTGGGAGTGTAGAGCTGGCAGCATAAAGATTTTCCTGTATTTCCCAAAGGAAATGCTGGGATGCAATGCTTCATTTTCCTTCCCCTCCTGAAACTCCAGTTTAACCAGTGCAACTGACCCATCACAGCGGGGTTTGAGCCTTGCTGGCTCTCAGAATCTGCTCTCACTGGACCAGATCATCCCTTTGGAGGGTTGTTCACCTTCCCAGGGCTTAATTTGCAATTTTTTGATGAACTACTGCTTGGATGAAATGTCAAAGGGACTTTCCCCGTGTCAGAGCAGAGCTGAAGTTTGTTTGTTTGTGAGGTTTTTTGGTGTGTTTTGTTCATTTTTAAAGATGACTCCGTTTTCATCCAGCAAGAGCATGGAATAACTCAGTAACTGGCTGGTTCAAATAGCCTTAGATGCTGATTTTTGAGAAGTCCTGCAGACTCAGAGTCCTGACAAATGCCAGCAGAAGCTGCAATTACTCCAAACCTTGAACAATAAAGGCTTCATGATAAAGCCTCTTATCTAGTGAGCTTTTCCTCACAAAGCATTCACTGTAGAAATGAAAAGCTATTTTATAACCTTGATTGAGAAGAGCTGTAATCTTTACAGACTACAGTGAATTTTATCACATGTAAAAAACTTGCAAAATTATAACATGCCACTAAAATCTTACAAATATTCCTGTAATAAGTCAGATAAACAAAGTGTTAGAAACTAGACTAGGGGCAGTTAATACTATTTATTCCAAAACAGAGATACAAACTCACTGAATTAGAGCCTTCATGTGCAACTTTAATTACACAGCAGCTCCTCACAGTGATCAGTAAAGACGTCACAGTCATGGTCTAAGAAGAAAAGATGGGCTTTGGTTCAGGCTCTACTGACAAAAAGATGATTTCCTCCAGCATTTAAACAGTGCCTAGAGGTCCTATTGGCAATGAAGAGAATACTGGAAATAGTACAAGAAAGATAAGAAGAAATAAATGTTTCTTTGCTTTAACTGGATCAGTTATTTATTTTCTCCTTTAAGATAAAATCATGCATTTCAGCCTGTATTTAAATGAGCTATTTTATGGCCACTGAGCAGTATTTTATGAGAATTACTGGAATACAACAAACACTGGGCTTCATGTTTGAGTCTGTTTAAGCTCACTGTCACACTGAGTGAGCATGCCTTGAAAACAGAGGATGTCCTTAGTTTGGGAAACAGACATCAAAATACTCATGTTTTGCTTGACTATAGACTGTCTCTAGGCCAGGCTGTTAAGAAAGTGAATTCCATCTTATTCATAGAATGATTTGGGTTGGAAGGGCCCTTACAGATCATTGGTTCCAACTTCCTGTCATAGGCATGGGCACCTTCCTCACCTTATTAGATCAGATTGCTTCAAGCCCCATCCAACCTGGCCTTGAACACTTCCAGGGATGTCAAGAATTTCCTTATCTTTTATGTCTTCTCCCTCCTTTCCAGATGAGGATCAAGAGAGAAAGGAGAGTCTAAAGAGAACAGATTTCAGAATCACCATCTAATTGAGAGACAGTTGCAGGAAGCCAAAATATTGCTCTCATTATATCCTTCCAGCAGTCACAGGGCAGAGGAAGATTGACAATCTCATTTGATTTGTATCATAAAAGGGAGGGGTGCACAGACTGAAGAAGAACACACCATGTCAAAACTCTGTATTACTTGAGGAGATACAGACAACCATGACAATGTGTGAAAATGTCACCCCCTTCCCCCCCTTAATTTTGGGATAATCCATTTGCATTTGTGTAAGTACACATTGATGCCACCACGTTTTGCTCTCTGTGCTGCTGCCTTGCCTTCCTGGCACCACACAATTAAAGAAAACCTTCAGGATGGGTATGACTGAGCTCTCCTCAGACCTTGCCAGTGGTCCACCATGTGTTCCTTGTCCTCCAGTGAAGGATCTGTATCGAGGCAAGGAGCTGTCGTGGTGCAGGCAGTGGTGTTAGATGTTGTTAGCAGCTCTGTCATCATAATTTCTAACTGGCTGCTGAAGGGGGGCTCCTCATCCTCTCCTCTGGTGTGATGTGCTTCAAGACCTGACAAGTAAAAGCTACTGCAGAGTGGCTGTTCCAGAGATACACAGTAATGTCTATGCCACACACTAATTCCCTTTTAATTTCTATTGATACCACGTGTAATCAGCAGCACTGTGCTCAGAATTAACTCCAGGGGAGAACAACTGCCTAAGACTTAAAAGGTCCTCCATCACTGTTTCTAGCTTTCATTATTCAAAAGTTCTGTAGCAGGCAGCATTCTTGTAAGTATTCTTCTAGGATGCTAAGAAGAGATGCTGAGATGAGAATTGAAGTGTTATGTTCCTTTTACATCTTCTCTCTTTGGGCTGGAGGCTGCCCTGAAACCCAGCAGTGCCTCACAGGCAGTGTGAGGAAGAACATCTACCAGGAAAGTTGGGATGCAATAAACAGCAGGTACAGGAATACTCTCTAATATGGCTTTTTCTTGCTTGTCTTCTGTTTTGGAGCTGTAACCTCCCCTGGCTGGACTGTGCTGCTCCATATCTTTCCATTTTGGGGTTGATTTAGCTGCTAAAGATTTTAATTGACTCTTGTTACTGCTGTATTTTTTCCTTGAACAAGATTGCTCAGTCTGAGTGTTGAGCAGTGGTAGGGAGCCTGTGAGCCATTGAAAAGCTGTGCTTTTCCCCCTACCCAGGACCCTGGTAACCTCAGGGATGTTGGGAGCTACTGGCAGGGAATGTTTGGAAACTCAAAATCAGATTGAAAGTCAAGTATTGTGGAAGGTTTGGGCTGCAGGTGCTGGCATGGAGCAAAGGGAAGGCAAAGACAAACAGGAATTCAACAGGAGTGCCCAGAGATTGGTGTCAGCTCTCTGAATCTGCTCGAGTCATTTTTGCTGCAAATTTATTCATGCCAGCCCCAGAATTCAGAAAATCTCCTAAATGTGTGCTTAACTTCCAGAATGTGCTTAAGATGGGAGGAAATTGATAACAGAGGGAGAGCAGAGTTGCTGTGGGTGCCCTGCCTGTCAGCTGGGCTGCTGCTTCATCCTTCTGCAGACCTTTAAGTCATTGCAACTTAAATCAGGGACTTAAAGGCTTACCTGTGATGTCTTTAGTTGTTGCATGAATTTTCAAATTTGATCCTAATGCTTGAGCCAGGCCATCTATAAAAAGTTATTTGGTTTTTTGTTTGTTATTTTCTTTTCACCAGAAAGATTTTGGTTTCCATTTCATCTTTCTCTATCAACAAATTTGTTCTGTTAACAGAGTTTGCTTCACCTGCATTACATTTCTTCTGAAGCGGAATTTTACCAGGTCTCCTATGTCCTTTCCTTTATTAATTTATGGACAAAATCAGCTAATCAGTGCTTTTGGTCCAATTTATAACTGAACCATATGTTTTATATATATGAAACTTAGTGATATTCTCTCATTCAGAAGTTCCTATTCCTAACCAAAGGGCTCCCTGCAGAAAATTACTATTCCACACCTAATGGGGGCTGTACTCAGGAACACTCAGTAAAGACCAGAAGCATGCAGGCTATTAATTCCTTTCCACTGAAATCCAAATTGAGTCCTGTAAAGCTTCTCAAAACATTTACTCTTTGTGTGAATGTAGAATTGGAGTTTTTTTTCTGACATAGCACCTGAAAAATTATCACCATATTACCAAGTACTACAATGGGAGTTGTATTTTAAGAAATGTATTTTAAGCAACACTGTGCTTTTGAGAAGGCCTTTTTGTTTCTCATCAAATTCCCAGTCCCTTCTTGGTCAAATCTAACTGGACCCCAAGTCCTTGTGCTGAAGAGAAACTTCACTGGAAGCACAGAACTCCCTTTTTTTCTGTGTCCTGCAGCAGAGAATCTCCTCTTCCCCTTGTCCCTGGCACATGACTCATCTCACACATGGCAGCTCTGCTCCTGCATTTTCCAGGAGGGGGGAATGATCTCTCCCTCTCCGGAGGGGAGGATGGGCACAGTGTGCTCAGCAGCTGCAGAGCTGGGACTTCCTGGGCGGGGATTCTCTTGCTCCAAATTCATCCTTTTGGTCCTGCACTTACAATTTGTGTCAGTGGTGGGGTATCATTACATTGCTTAACACCATGCACACTTCACACAACCTGCTTTTTTGCTGCTTTTGCCTGAGTATTTTACGTACTGATAATCAGTTTATTTTTTGGGAATCAAGAGAGAGCTTGGTGAAGTTATGTTTTAATGCTACTTTTGCAGAAATTAAATGAGCTTGGTTAATAAGTATGCTATTCATGCCGAGGGGAGGTTTTAGGCTTTTCCAGGGTTTGAGTGTTCCCAGTGTTTGGAGATTTGTATTTAGCCAAACTTTAGAGTTCTGTAAAGGAAATACAGAGCTTTAATGGGGGAAAAAGTGTTTTAAAGTTGTCTTTTCTTCTAAATCCCAAGTTGGCAGGTAGTCTGACTGTTGCTGAAAAGATGCTTAAACCGTTTAAACCTCTTTATCCAAGAAGTGGAAATACTGATTATACACCATCAAAACTAGACTGGGATTTATGAGAGTGAGGTCATCATATTGGAAATACTTGGGGTTTTTTATGTTTACTTGTCTCTCTAATTTAGGCTTTCTTTTCTATGTTTACCTTTGTCTCTTAATTCAGGCTTTCTTTTACAATAAAAGTAAACCCCAGATTTGATTGCCTAACTTAAGTAAAAGAATTCAGACCTAATTTACACACCTAATAACTTGTGCACACAAGTAGTTGCTTCTCTGTGCAAATAAGAGAAACACGTGTCTGTTAAATAATAAAAGCTCTTCACAATTTAGCTACGAATGAAGGTGGTTTAAGATTATTCATTCAGTTAATGTTTGCACCACACTTTGAGAATGGAATGAGTTGCATAATGCTGGGAGTCATGTTTATCTGGAAATGTAACTGTGTATTTTAGTGAGTAATTAAGTAACAGTATTAATTTTTCCCAAAATCTTTAATTTGGGAATTCTCTTTCAAGACTGCCCAAGTCGTGCTGTAATGAATGGGCTACACCATTTATTTATTTATAAAATGGGGGTTCTAAACCAAATTTATGGCTTTGTATTTTTAAAATTTAATATGTAGAATTAATTGCCCTCACTTCTCTAAGCAGGTCAAGTCTATAAATACCAAGAGTAAGTAAAACTAAATATGATACCTTGATTTTGCTTCGAAATGTAGCCAGTTTGGATGCTCATACAATGGATTCTTTGTGCCTGCTAAATCCCATGCTTTTGTTTGAAATTCAAGCTGATTTATGGCCTAACTTATACACAATTTTTATGTGCCCCAGAGAGAACCCCATATAGCAACTTGACGCAGGTCAATAGCTCCGTGCTTGAGTCTGCATAAATGTTTCAGGAGGATGATCTGAATCAAAGGGGATCTTATCTTGCTTTCTGTAGTGCAGTGATATTCTGGGTCAGCAATGTGGACCTGTGGTTACAGCTGAAGGAAGGCTTGTCCTTATGAATAAAGCTCTTCAGAATTGTTCCTATAATGAAGAGACAGTTTTTGTGTTAATTTCCTTAATCTAATTTTTTTTTTTTTTAGTGTCCTCAAACTGTTCAGCTGCTGCATAACCAGCAAGTGGACACAGATCACTGCATTACATCAAACCAGTGAAGCCCTCACTGTTTTCACTGCTCCATCCCTCAGGCCACACAGTCTTCCCTGTGCCTTGTCCATATTGATCTGCTGGGAATGGCTGTCACTTTTCATTCAGTCGCTCTCAGAACTCTGCATCTCATCTCTCAGCTAAACAGTCTGCACCAAGACTTGGGCTTTTATCCTTAAAAGAACATAAGAAATTCTGCACTGGGCCAGGACTGAAGTGTGGGCAGCCTGTTCTTGACAGGGCTGGGAGCTTGGGCCAGGCTGGGAGCAAGGGGAAGGGTGGCTGAAGGAGCACACATGAATTCCACATGAAATCATCAGGGTCACTCTCCTGTGCTGTTTCAAATAACAGCCCCAGGGGCTGATGCTTTGGGCAGGTTTGCTCAGCATCTCAAACCAGTCCTGCTCTTTTGGGGAGCTCAGACAGAACCTGAGTGGAAATCAGCCTCCAAGAGAGTTTCTTGGCTCCTGCAAGTTCATTTGTAATTGTTCCATCATGAATGAGATGAATCTGTGTGGAATATTTAAATAGAGCGAACATGATAGTGTGTGCAACACTGACTTAATTGGGTTTCTCCAAAGTTTATGCTTTGCAGATGGGACTTCTGTAATTTTGTAAGCTCTGCATTAAGGATAGAAGAAAAAAAATGTAATTTTTTTTTTTTTTTAAATTATAGCAGCTCTGTAGACTGGGTAGCAGCTTTCTGAGATTGCAGTGGTTTCAAGGAGAAAAACATCCTATTTTCAGATATAGCACTTCAGCTTAAATGTTTCCTTCCATGACAGTGGCTCATTTGACTTTGCTCCATGTTACAGTGCCTAGAGGAGGGAATATGTACTGACTTTAGACTACCAACTATGCAGAGAAAGCTCTAGAAAAAAGAAAATGGAGTCTTGGACGCCTACAAATTCTCCATTTGTCCAAGATAACTTTAAATGCCTTGTTTCTTGTTTAACTCAAGAAAAATAATGGAAAAATCAGAACTGAGATAAACTGACTATCACTTCAGATTTCACAGGAGATACTTAACTGCAGAGAACTTAATAACACATCTTTCCTGCAAGTGAGGAACATAAGTGAACTCCTGCCACCTGGGAATCCCCTACATTTAGGAATATACCAGAGGTTCTTGAGAATGTGCTATTTTACTGTAAACTCCTGATACCAATTCAGGATGGAATGGCGTGACAGAACAACTGTGTATCCTCACTAAACCCTTGATTCTGTTTGATCTGTAGTGGGAGCAAATATCAGCCAGTGCCCGAGGCTGCTGCCTTGAACCCTTGCAGCAGTGGTGAACTCAACAGATGACATGCTCAGATGTGGATTTTCTTAGGGCAAACACAGGGACTGTGAATTACAGCTGTCAAGATGGATAGCAGAGAGACTTCTTAGTATTATGGTGTACATTTGCTGCTGTAATTCAACCAGAAGAATAAACTGAAAGGAAGCCAAGTAAAAGATAATTTTAACATGCAGAAGTACAAAGGAGCATCCTTCAAAAATTCACAATATTGTGCATGAATGAAAAATGTTTTAAGAAGGAACCCTAACTAATAGAAATTTATCCTGTATCTCTCTTCAGTCCAAGGAAGTGTCACTGAAGGCAACACAGGCTGGTTTGGGAGACTGGCATTCCTTCTGTCTCCCTGGCTTGGTGCTTCCTTACATTCTCTTGCTCTCATGTGACAGGGTAGAGCTTGTTGCAACTCTTTTTACTTCTCAGTCTGTTTTCTCTACAGTTTTTTGACTTCTCTGCCATCCAGTCTGAGTTCATTCTGGTAGCTAGCTCTTCTGCCTTAGCAAATTCAGCAGCTCCTGTTCCAGAGGCCTTTCTCCCAAATGATTCTTGTGGAAATAGAATGGGTGTTACTGCTGTAGCAACAGAGGCCAGCAAAGCCTGCCTCCCTCCAGATCCAGCATTTTCAGTCCTCACTTTGATCTTAAACTGCTGCAAATCTCATTTATGACTGAGGACTGCAGATGGGCTCCTCAGCTGTCTAATGAAGAGGCAGACTGAGTGAACCCTCTTCTCTTAGTGGCCTCCCAGCAGCAGCTCTCCTGGGGGGGCTTTGGTGTGGAACCAGACCTGACCTCTCACCCAGGCTCTTCCTACAGGCAGCACTTAGAGGGTCACTGGTGTCATTTTCCATCAGCTCCATCCTTCGTTGGCCAGTGAGCTCCAAAGCTGTTGTGGGTGACAGGAGATGAAGGGGTTAAACAACCCTTGTTTGTGAAAGAAGAACCCAGGAGCAAAAAACCAGGAGAAGCTGTTTTCAATAACTTGTTCCATTTATATTTTTCTCACTCTTGCTCTCACTAACACGATTTCTAGGCTTTTTTCCAACACATCAAGGGTCTCTAGTTCTACCAACCTTTTCTAAACAAGCTGCACTATGACCTGGGGCATTACTCATCTCTCTTATTTGGGAGATGATATTTTATATAATCAGCTATTTGCGTCCTGCACCTGTAGAAAATCTATTCTGTTTTCCACCCTGGATTTTAATATTCGTTGATTCACCTATTTTTTTTTTTTTTTTTAGGATTTTAGACATATTTTGCAAAAACTTTTACAAAAATCCCAACAGTAAAAAAAACCCCAACCTCTCCAACCCAAACACTTGGCACTGCCATGGGCTTATGAATTTTCAGATCATGATTTGTTTGGCTGCTTTAATGAAATAATTATAAAAGAGTTAAATTACTGAATATACTTTTAGTGGCTTAGGAATCATAAAATACCAGCAGAGAAATAAACCCAAAGTTTCTGAATAGAAAGTACGGGGTGATGTTTTCACTCTATCCAAAAGGACAGATCTCTCAGAAGGAGAATACTTCATATATATTTTAAAATTTATTTTCTCATCCTATTAAAAGAAATGTAAAGCTAATTCTGGTGGGTTTAATTAATTAGTTTTTAACTCAAATTCCCCTTTCTCTCTCAAGAAATTCCCCTGTAATTTGCCAGCAGAGCATTGCAGAAATCTTTTTTAGATCTTGGTAGCTGATGCAAAGTTGTCTGGGAACAAAATCTACTTTTCAAAAAAAATCTACTTTTCTACTTTTAGATTAATCTAAATGTACATATTCAAGCAGGGAAGAAGTGGCAGTAGCTTCACAACTAACTTTCATTTTAAGTAGTTTTTTGAAGAAAAAGGGGAACTTTGGTTATTGCATCATGGTTTTTCAGAAATACCTTTTTAAACACAAGAATACTTCTTTTTCCTGCTTTACATTAATAATCTGATTTTTAACCAGATATTGTCTGTTAAAATGAAATCACAGAGACTTAGGAATATCTTTTCTGACAGAAAGGGACAAGTCTAAGCATATCAGGGCCATAGGAATCGTGCAGTTTAGAGATTTTGTTGTTATAGATCATAATATTCTCATAATACAAGAGAGATTACAGAAATATGACATAGTCTTATTTTGTCTGACATTGTAAAGAAAGAAAGACTTAAAGGATTAGTCTTGGTAACTTAGCTGTTCCTTTGCAAAGTATTGTGATATAATAGGAAATAATGCAGCGCAGATCCTGAACATGAAATAAAGCCTCTGGTCAGAATCTCGTTAATGCCAGAAATGATTTAAGCCCAGCCAGCAGCCCCAGTTGTGTGTCCCAGAAATGACAACACAAGATGTGACGCCTCTTACTCTAATGCTGCAGAAGAGCACATCATGCATGTGATTAAGATATGATTCAACACGACTAATTCCTCAAGATTCACTTCTCTTCATTGTTAGAAACCCAAGGACAGCACCAGAGAGCTGGGTTAGATTTTAGATGGGAGCTGCTGCTTCGACAAGGAATCAAACTACTTCCTTTTCCAGTGTCTGTCGAGAGAGATGGGCCAGGGAGGCAAAGTTAAACGTTTTTTTCACGCAAGTAAGCCCCTAATTTACACATTCATGGGGCACAAAGCATCACTCGCTGTGCTAACAAATCACTGTAATGAGGCATTTGCACACCCACACACATTTATCCTCATACTGTTGCTCAGCTTGCACCTGCAGTGGTGGTGAATGGATGTGTAATTACATCTCGAGTTGTTGAAAGCAGGGCTACAGGCAAGGTCTATATAGCTGGAGTAAGTGGCTGCCTTTTCGCTGCACTTTGCTGTGGTTGGCAGCTTTTTGGAAGCTGTTTTACCACATCAATCCTGATTTTCTGCTATAACAGCTCTGCAGAGCTTTTCCAAGGATCCCTACAGGTGTTGGCTTTGAGTCATGAACATGTTGGGTGACTGCTCCAAGGGCTCACAGAGCAGTGTCAGACCTCTGAGAGTCCCTCAGCTGATAACACTGGAGACTCTTGGTGAGCTCAGAGCAAGGGCTAGAGAGCCAATGTTCAGGCATGCTCAGGTCTTGCAGATAAAGGAATTTGTGAAGAAGTGGTGCAAAAACTGGTGCTGCAAGATTCTCCTGAGAGTAACAACTACTACATACTGATATCTGCAAAATTTGTCATGTAAGGCTGATTTCCTGCCTTACAGCCTCAGGTGAGATCTTACAATCCCTTGACGCCAGAAATCAGCAATCCCATCTTCAGGGGGACCACAAAAATTAAGTCCCTCCACTTCATTAAACATTCAAGACATGTTCCAAACTTGAGATTCATGACTGTTGCTGTGAAATTTTTAATTACACCTAAAGCTCAATTTTTTTTTCCCTCATTTCCCTTGGATCATCCACGTGTGCACAAACCAAAACCATTGCTAGCTCGGATGTTTTGTAACCTCCAGAAAAAGCACAGAGATTCCATTGCAGGCATTTCACCATTGCAGCAAGCCTGACTGTCCCAGTGCTCCTGCTCTCGTCTTGTGATTTGGGTGTCTTTCAGAAGGTTTGACTTCAAAGTAAAAATAGTGCAGCTGGAGTGGTTTTAAGAAACTTTTATTTCATCCATTTTCTGCCCAAAATGCACTCTGCCTTCTGAGTTGTGAAGAAGGCTTTATCTATTCCACTGCCATCTAAGTCTTCTTGAGGTGACAGCCTGGTTATTTAGGATGTTTCCTGTGACAGATGGGTTATTTACAGCAATTGTATCCCAAAGATGTCAAAAGTATCATTTTCATCAATTGTCGGCAGCTTTGGGATCCCAAGAATCACATTCAAATCAGCAAATTCCAAGTGGCTCAAGCATCAGATTCCAGTAACACTGATGTTTGAATAATAATTATATGTATTTTTAGGCTTTTGTCAGAAATTTAAGTTTCAATGCATTTTTCCTGGGCGTTTCCCATCTGTGTTTGGTACCACTGACCATCAGTTTGTTGGACTGAGATAATGGAACTCACAGTTGCACATCTAAACCACTGCATCACTGTAAAACTATTTGCACAATTTAAATGCCTGGACACTAAACTGTTATTCCCTTTCAGGTCCTGTGCTATCAAATAATCCATATCCATTGAAAATTGATTTGACATGCATAATCACTATTTAATTGTTGTATCTCCTAAGGAGGCTGTTTTATAGAAGTGAAAATAATAGCGTGGGACAAGTATATGGTTTTCTCTAATAAGCAAGTTATTCTGATTACCCTGCCCTAATAGCATAATTGCATTCTGGATGTTCTCTCCTCAGCAATAACTCTGGTAATTACAGTCTATGTGTGGTCCAGGTCCTGGCAGGGGGCAAGGGGTGGGGTTTGGGGATTTGCTGTTGTTGATGTTGTTGCTCAAATCTGAATTTCAGAAATATGTGCCTAGATTTGTCTGCACTGCAGCTATGGTCAGGCTCTAGGATAATCTCCAGGAAGAGAGAGATTAGCTATCAGATTTTAATTTTTCATTTTTCACCATTGTTGCTGAAAAAAACTCCAAACAATTGCAGCTTTCATTGGTGGAGAGAAGTGGGAAAAGGACAGGTAAGGAGGGGATGGCAGCTATCACCTGTTTACCTTTGTGTTTTGTGTGTTTTCCTGTCAACATACTGTGTGAAAAGCACAACCCAAGGGTATCTGGATTTCTGACATTTTCTTTCTTCATGGCTCATGCCACTATAAATCCATCAGGCCTGCAGTCACATCCTCCCAGTAGCCTGGAGTGAGCTTACAAGAGGCCAACCTTGAGCACCAGTTCTGCCCCTAATATCCATATAGAAGAGGCTGCTCAAACTTCAGCTATATTTAGGACTGAATTTCAGCTGATGAAATACCATAATAAGAGCTCTTTCTCCCAGAAAACATAGAGCCAAATACTAAGGCATTTAGTCATCAAAAGAGATGAGAACAAAGCTTTTAGATCCAAGAGGATTTTAGCGTGAAACAGTCCAGTAGGGGTGCTTGGACAAATCTACTCTGATAATCCTTAAGAAGTACTACAGAACCATCCTCATTTTCCAGTTTTTCCCACCCAAAATTACATTTACAGATGTCATATTCCAGCCCTCTTCTCCTTGAAAAAGACTCCAGAAAACCCAACCCCACCCAAAGTTTGGTCACCTAAAAAAGAGAGAAGCCAGGCAATTCTGTATGTAACTAAGTTATTGCTGATGGGTTTATGCAGAAAGTGTTCAAGTACTCAGGTCACAGCATTAAAAAAGTGTTTAACAGCCCTAGCAGAACAGCCAAGGTTTGACAGGGCCCAAGTAACCCATCCTGATGATGTGGCTGAGTCCTGGTGGGAAGAATAATTTCACTGCTGTTGCTTGGGGAATTCTTGTTCCGTAAACAACAACCTCAGTTTCTCCTGGGAATGCTGCAGTCACTTCAGGAAATAATACAGCTTGCAATTTGTTAGTTTGTGATATGCACTTTGGTTACTATACAAGAAGAGATTTAATGAAATGGCTTGGGGTTTGAAATGGGATTTTCCTGCTATTCATAATTTTGAAGCTGATTTAACCATTCACCTGGAATTGTGATGCAGAGCAAGTAATTGCACAAGTTAATGGCAATTACAATAACTAACAGGCATAATGAAGTGTTTTGCATATGCACTCGTGGGATTTTTGTGCATGCAAATCATTCGTGTATTTTGTTCAAATTTTCTTCATTGTATGTAAAAGAACTCTTTTATACGTTGTTGCCATGCCTGTTTTATTTAGCACAGAGTATTAAACTAAACATTCAAAGAATTCAAGCGTACAGCTACCACTGATATGTGTGTTATAATTGACTGACTGCTTAACCAGATTGCATGAATAATGCTTCTTTTTAAATCAAAGGTTGATTTTTATGTGTTTATCTAGTTCTCTGGTAGATCAAGGGCTGTACTTTTTACTAGAAATACAAAAATTTTAACTGAATTTTAAGAAAATCCCTTTGGGGATTTTCTTGAGAATCTACCAGTGGAAGAACTTTACAAGAGTTGATAGCACATAATTTGCCAGACTGCTCTTCTTCCTTTGGTTTTGTTTCATTACTTCACTGTTTCTTTTTCATTTTTTTGGGACTGAAAAAGTCATGCTACTACAAGTCATTAAGCTTATTTGCTTTTACTCGCTCTTGGTTTCTCCACACCCAGTTCCTTTCCAGATGACCTGAGCAGAGTCCTCCAAGAGCCCAGGCTCCTTGTTTGGTAGAGTAAGGGTTTTTCTTCACACATCTTTGCTTTTGGAAAATCCTGATGAAATTAGCCTTTAGCTATCTGCATAACCCATTTCTTCAAGAAAAGGAAAAAGAAAAAAGAAATGGGAAGGGATCCCCTAAATTCAGGGAACCAGCTTTCACAGGAGGACCATCCAGAAAGCTGTAGCTCTATCAGAGGAATGGTTTGGCAGTTCTGTAACGCAGCTCAGACTTCTTCCAGGGAGCAGAATGACTCAGGCAGAGGAGACAGAGCTAATGATGGCTGAAGAGTCCTAATGATGCGTGTTGTGTACAAACAAAGTACAAATCCATTATATTCTGCTTTCATTTTATTAATTGGTCATTCATTACTCAATGCGCTGTCAATTAAGTGGCTCTAAAGAAATTCATGGTATCCTCCTGTTCCTTTTATTCTTAATAAATATGTCAGTCTCTGATTAAATGCCTGAGTGGTTAGAACATGTTTAGAGGATATGACATTGTCTACCTCTTCACAGTATGACCCAAGGCTCTGATGACACAATTAAGGCATGCTCCAGCAGACAGACCAGCTCCCCACAGTGAGCTTCCTCAGTGGGCTCGTCCAAAGTCGTAAGGGTTATGATTCAACCTAAAATCAGTCTCCAGGAGTGTCTCAATATACACCCTGCAGGAGAGTCTCAGTGTGTGCATGGCTCAGAGCTCACCGAGGCTCAGCCTGTGCTGGAGTGAAGCTCGGGGTAAAACCCAGGAACAGCCATGCTTCATAAAATCATCAATTCTTATTTCAGAGCATTTGGAAACAGATAATGTTTAAATTCTGACGAGCAAGGTACCAAATAGTCGTGTTAGTCTGGGAACACAGTCAAACGGTTCAATCTATTCTAATTTGGCTAATTTCTCCTAAAAATTATAGTGGTCTCTCTGATTTAACAAAATTAGACAGCATCTGTGCAAAGCAAGGTTTGAATAGCCAAGCATATGTTTTGCACACATGCAAATAAACTTAATTAAGAGTTGCAGTCAGTCACAGAGTGAACTGACATAAGGTATTGGACTAGGACTGAGCAGTGCCACTTGTGTTTGGCTGCTGAGCACAGACAATACACATTTCAAACACTGCAGAAATAATCTAGCACATACAAGCTGGTGATAGTGACAGGAAAACTGTGACACAATCAAGGGAATATGCAGATAGAAAGTGTGGAGGTGCAAATACGTTACTCATCAGGAACTATTTGCTCAGCTCTAACGGATGTCATTGACTCTGACTGCAACAGTGAGGACTGTGAAGGCAAATTTGGGTCATGCTACCACCTTAATTAGTAACTACCAATCTTACTAAGCTTATTGCCTTCTCAACCAGTCAAAAACCCCCAGACTTTTGCCTCCAGTTCCCCAGATGATCTGTAATAACTTTCAGATTGCATTTTAGTTAACTGGTTCTAACCTGGAACATGAACAAGTTCTGCCCTTCTCAAAAGATAGAGAAGTAGCTAAAAATGCAAATTGGAGAGAAAGTCCTTGCTTCTTTTTATAGTCAGTTTGAATTTCATGCATGGCAGTAGCTCTAAGGCACTGAAGGTATTAGATCAGTTTTAGTTCTACCTATTATGTGAGCTGTTTTAAAAGAGAGAAAATCCTACTCAAATATATTTAAAGATAAAAGCAAAACATGAAACACAGCATTTTGAACGTACGCGGGCGTCTACATCAATGGCATTCACGAGCCAAGTGCATTCTGAAACAATCACACAGAGCCTGAATTCACAGCCCAAACCATTACATAAACACTGCCAGCTTTGGTGCATGTGGCTGTTTGATCTGCAGCCTAGCACTGGGAGATGCAGTCACACGTCCTTCCTTTTGTCACTCATTCACACCAGTCCCAACCATCCAGTGCCAAGGGTGGCTATATACCCTGACTGGGGGACAGTCACTCAGTCCCTGCAGTGGCACTGGCGCCAGACATGCTCGACCTCCTGAGAACTCTGGATTTCCAGCTGGTGGAAGATGATTCTCCAGTGGGATTGGGAGTGTTAGCTCAGGGGAACTGGTGTGTTCTCTCTCCTTATCTTTCATTTTCTCCCACATACACCCCCATTATCTTTAAAATGCTTTCACTGCTTCTACTGGGCAGAGGAAGAGAAGAGAGGCAGGGTAGGTTTTTGTCAGGGTAATCACCTTGTTCTCTCTGTTTTAATCAAGAGGATAGGCTTATGTATCCTCACATTTGGGAAAGCAATCATGAATTGCTATTGAATAACCAGCCTGGAAAAGTCATCCAGATGTGTACAATGAAACACAGACTAAATGGGGTGCATAAAAATCTCTCTGGTATTGCCTTAGCAGAGGGCCATTAGCTCTTAGAACACATAATGAGTATTAGATCCTTAACTGAGCTCGCAAGCACTGCCATGTGCTGCCCTTTCTGTGCAGGTCTGGGGGAATTGGACGTCCTCCTGCAAACATTGCTTGTCAGAACAAGCTCCTGGGCAGTGGGAAATACCCTTGGAAGAGTTGTGCTTGTTTTTCCATGCACTAGAGGTAAAAGCTTTACCTAATGAAGAGATGCAGAGGCTTCCTGGGATTTTGTCTGTACTGGAAGCAGTTGTGCACCTTTTTCTATAATATTTGTGCTTCCTTTTCTTTCAAAGAGATTTGGGGTGCTGAGTGCTTTGCAGTGCTTTGAACACAAGCAAATAAGGGGAATGTGGAATTCAGACTTTGGAAGGACCTGTGAAAGTCAACAGGAGATGGGCTAAGAAATGACCCCCAAGTGTTAACATTCTACTCAAAGGACTGCTTGTAATCCAGTATGGCATTCAATTTCTTCTTAAGCTTTCATAACCAGGGGGTTTATGGGTTGTACATATTTTATATCCACTGATAAGTATTTTTAACCAAAGGTATTTTTGATCCCAGACTCTCCCACAGGATTGGAATTGGCCTTTTGCTTTGGTCTGGTTCAACCTCTGGGCTGACTCAGCACAGTAATGATGTCTTCCTGAGATACATCCTTTACCTAAGTGACATACTTGTGAAACAAGAAAGGGAAATGTACAGGGATTCTAGTGAAGATCAAAAGAATCCATATCTTAAATTTCATCTTTTGTTACTACTGTGCAAGAACAGAAAAATATTTTTTTCCTGTCCTCTGCATGACATGATTTTTTAGACACAAAGACCTTCATTCTGTAGAAGAAAGATGCTAAAGCAGGTTTCTTGTTAAAAACTACTGTTCACTCTGTTTTTCTAATACAAGAACATCCGTGTTTTCCTGAACAGAAGTTACGTGGTGCTAAAGTATTAACTGAAAAGATCTTTCTGTTTCCATTGAAGGAAACAGTTGAACTTCCATCTACATCAAAGGATCTCTTTCTGTACTCCTGGCCATTTTAATGGTTTTCTCTAGTAAATCTGAAGGCTAGAAGAGCAGTTGTCATGGGAACTGGCAACAGATGACTCAAGAAAACAAAATTAAATGTTGGCTTGATGTCAACAGCTAATCTAGTGCCCTGCCAACTGCAATCACAGCTAACATGAGCCTTGCCCAGCAAGCTGTGATTTGAAAGGAGTTGCAGCCAAAGATAGAGTTTCTCACCCCATGAACAGGAGAACATTTTAAAAACTTAAACTAATGAGGAGACCCAACAACTTTGGAAACAGTGAAACTTAGAAAAACGTTTATAATTGCTGAGTTAGAGCCTTTACAGCATAAATCAAAGTTTCTTCTTTGACATCAAAATTGTGATGTCAAAGTAATTACCATTTCAAGATCTGTCTTAGCATTTTCAGAATCCATATGATTGATTTGTGCTGGGACAGAGTCCAAAAATTGTTTCAAATTGTGGTTTTAGTGCATCTGTTATCTAGAAAATCCAATTCCTATGCTATAATCTATTTTGCAAAGGAACATCTTTAAGTATATAATTTTTAGACATGGAATTTAAAGACTTTTTTTTCTAAGAAATCATATCTAGCTTCTTTTTTTGTCATCAGTAGATTTTGTCACCAGTAGATTTTAAGGCCTAAAGGGCTGCATTGAGCATTGTAATTTAGAGAATATATAAAAATTGTCTGTTATATTCAGTGATGGAAAATACAGTCTTGGTTAAGAACAATATGCTAATACTTGGCTCCTCCTAGTGACTGTTAAATTAGCCCATATGGAGTGTAATAGAAAATAGAACAATCTTGAAATAAAATAAGAGTGTGTTTGGAGCTTGTTTACATAAACACAGCCTATGAAAATCCATGCAGGTTCACTTATGAAAGTATAGTGGATTAATTAACTATTAAAATCTGTGTGGACACTCATGTTGAGAATTAAAGTGAGCTCAATTTAATTTAGCTCTATTCTGTTCCAAAGTAAAGGAACCTAAATTGAATTAAGATCACTTTAATTCTAGGAGAGAGTTTTCATGCAAATTTACTCTGGTTTAATTAAGCTACTTCCAAGCACGTGCACTTAGGTAAATTGGATTAGATTTTGTGAACATTTCCATGTAAAAAAAGCCCATAGAATTCATGGAAAAGACAATTTTTGGGCTGTAATGTCTTCATGTGCAGTAATGTCTCAGACTGGCCACTTAAGTAAACATGCAGTGATTGATTTTTCTCTTTGTTCTGGCATTTCCCATGTGAGTTTTTGCTGTGTTCTTTCTGGTGTTGTACACGTTCCAGGTTACTTCATTGGGAAGATTTTCTAACCTTACTGCAGTTTGGGTTTTATGAACTATGTACCAAAATTGTCTACACCCACAACACTTGGAAATTGTGGAAATTTTAGACTCCCAGGCCAGCTTTGTTGTCAGCAGTAAATTATCAAAGGACTTGTTCAGAACCTACGACAACCCTTTCTCTAAATATTAAAGCTCTCATTAGCTTGATACATAATAAATCCAGTAGGGCCTCATTTGCCTTTTTATATGTATAAAATATATTAAGATGCCTTCTGAATGAGCACCTCACAGGCATCTAGATTAGTTTAAATCAGGAATAGATTAATTTCAATCTACTCAATGCATCTCCATGTTTTCCACACTCAGAGGGAATTACAATCAGCCAGACCTACACAGAACCAGCCTCTAGATCCATCCATCCATTGAAGGGACTGGAAATGTGTGTCTGCCTCAGTCTGCAAGCATGGGGCACACATTTCTCTTTTCTGGGAGCTGTGGCTGAGGAGCAAACAAGAAGTGGGGAGAGCAGTATGTTTTCCAGGTGACAGTGCCCTGCCCTGATGGGTGAGTGTGTCCAGGATGTTGCTCACATGCTGCTGAATGCTCTGGAAAAAGCACATTTGTGGCTGGCCTATCATGAAGCCAAGAGGGAGTTGTGCTACAATATTATGTCTTTGGAGATTGTTCAATTTATGATCTTTGTTCAAGCCTGTGCCTAAAGGCAGATTTAGCCCATATATTGTACAGCAAGAGTTCAAAGGAAAGTACATGCAAGTGCAAGTGCTCAATTCATCTGGCTTTTCTTCCACTGCAGCTGCATTGTGCATTACTGAAAGTAAATAGTATTACAAACTTATCTCACATCTATTTGCATTATATTCCACATAGAATGGCCTATAAAGAATACAGTTAATGAATAAAAGATAAGGTTTAGATTTAAAAAAATCTTCTGTTCAACAAGTGTTGAGATTTCTCTGTGGTTTTGATGGGAGTTTTGACTTTTTAGTGCATCGAGGTCCCTCTCTACTGGGCTGTGCAGAGCCCTGAGCTGACCTTGGTGCTGAACACTGGCAGCGGCCTCCCTGGTCCACATTCCCACATCCAGGGCAGGAGATAGCTCTGAGTTTATGAGGATAAACACGTCGGGACTGCCTACTCTGATTGATGTAGAGCCAGTCCCAAATTATTACAGCAATTTTGGAGGGAGACTGATGAAAGGGACACCCAAAACAACTGTCCATGAAAACATTACCAGACAGGAAAATCAACAATTCCTGATGTGCTGATTTGGATCTGTGGGTATGGATGAAAACTTAATCCAGTTTTAATCCTCCAAGGAATGGAAATATGGTTTTAAGGCTATGGCCTGTGCCACCTACACTGTCCTCACTTCAGTTGTTTCATGATTTAGCCATATAGGAAGAACAGAAACCCCTGTTTTCAGAACTGACTAGAAACAAACTATGCACTTTTACACAGTGCAGAAATTGCCTTCTCACTGATTATTCTTTGGAAAGACCATCACAACTTCAAATGAAAAGGCAGGAGAGATTGTGAAGAATGCTCATAGAATGTGGGAGGTGATAAGAGAAAATCCTACAGGGATTACAGTTGAGTGCTACTGCTTTTTGACAAAATTCTTTTCACTTTATGTTATGTTGGCTGGTGAAAAAGTGGTCATCCCTGTTTCAAATGATATGCTCTGTGTGACAAATGTTAGAAGCTACAAAAATCTTACTTTAACAACTGAGAAGAGAAATACATGTTGTGTGTGATGTTAGGTAATGTCCGTAAAGCTTCCCTTAAAAAATTTATGTAGTGCTCAAACTAGGAATTTCAATTGCAAATAGAGAAATCCATCCTAAGGAGCGGTGCCGGTTATCAACAACTGGTTCACTTTTGTATTTTTTGTACAAAATGAACCTGATTTACTGTTTCTTGCTTTACCAAAGTTACTCTTGCAGTTTAGAAGAGGGGACAATTTATAGGCTTCTAAACTATTCCAGCTTTGGCCAAGTGGAATTTTCTACTGTGCTTCAGTTTTTCTGCCTGAAGGTCAAAAGCATATAATTAGGACATCGGTAAAAATATTGGTAAATAATGGATGGATGTGGACGTGTATTTTATTTGTAGGGGTTACATAAACAGATCACAGGATCACAGAGTGATTCAGGCTGGCAGGGATCACAGAAGATCATCCAGTCCAATACAAAGGTTCTTTGCAAGGCAGAGTTTCTAGTTTCCCAGAGGATGCTGTGGTTGGAAAATAAACTGAATTGTGAAGTTATATCTTGTTACTGCAGAAGCAAGGCTACAGCACAATGATATTTCTTTGTTCTGTCATGTATGTTAAGAAGAGCCTCTTATTCCTGTAGAAATCAGTGTCAGTGAAATAAAAACCCCGGAGCTGGGTCTTCCACTGCTTTTGGAGTAGTGCTTAGGAGTGATCAGCTGAGGGTCACGCTCTCCATGCCCCGCTCCCAGGGCAGTGCTCTGCTCTGTGGTAATCACAGCAGTGGTCAGAGCAGCAGAGCTGATGGAGTGACCTGAGGAGTACTGGCAGGATCTGCCATTTGCATTAATCACACCCTGCTCCTGGCTCTGGAAATAGCTGTGTGTGCTGTACAGGGGCTCAGAAACTGCCTCAGTGACATCGTCTCCAGCTGATAATGTTTCCCATCCGCTGTATTCATTTACAGGATTATGAACATGGGTTGATAGAAAGCCCTTGAGTCCTGACCCTGCTGCAGTTGGAATGATGCATTTAATCATTCATCACCTACAGTGATAAATCCAGGCTTAATGATTTTAATAATAGCTCAGCGTTGCACTGAGTGGCTTCTTTTTGGAAAACTCAGTGTTGGAATAATCACTTGAGGCCTCTGCAAAGCACACAGGGCACTACAGACCCCACTGGCTACGCTGTGGCTCCAGACTTCAGCCTGGGCAGCAGCTTTTTATCCCTGACATCCCAGCATTAGGGAATCTCTCCCCTCTTGCCCTCCCAAGAGCTCTACAAACCCACTGAGAAAAGATAGAAAAACCAACAGAAAACATATTTCAATTCTCAGCCCTTCACCATTTCAGTGTTTCCCCCTTACAGTAATTTCTGGGCTTGGACAGGGTTTTATACAACTCAGTTGCATAACAACCTTTCAGTGAACCATTAAATTGCTTACACATACAACAAATTTCTGTGACAGATGATGAAAATAAAAATTGAAAAAAGGCCTTATTGAGAAAATGGAAGGAACATATTGCCACATTTAAAACTCTCAAATATCCTAATTAAGAGGGAGCAAGACACACAGTGATAGTAGCACATGAATGTTCTAGCTTTTGAGTATAATTGTCAAGACATTTTAAAGATACTTCCAGGAATATATTGGATCTCTGATCTCTTTTTTTCTATTAAATATAACATTAATTCCAAATCAGCAAAGGTTACAAATGTTAATTACTGTAGTAGTAACAAAGTACTCCAAGCATGTTAAGTGTATTCAAATGAAAAAGACTTTAAAATAAGACAGATTTCTTTGGGTTCATGACAATAAGGGAACAAATGCCTCATTCTACAGTATTTCTAATTCTAATCTCAAAGTTTTTGCTTTAAAGAGCAGCTGTTTCAAATTTTTATGAGTATGCCTCTTCTATAGGTATTCATTAAGTTTGATAGGAAAAAGTCTTAAAACTGAGTCTAAACACAATTTATGAATATTTAAGAAACACTGAATGTTGTAGTCCTAATTTCACCTAATTTAAAACCTAAGGATTTCCTCAAATGCCAATTTTTCTTTATTGTGTCTCAGAGAGTCTTCCGATTCTATTTGAAGAGTTCTAAAATTAGCACTCAGCATTCTGATATGCAGACAGATTTTCTCATTATAATTTTTTTTCATGGAAAACAGGAATCAAAAGCAAAACACCTTGGATTTTCAATAGGTGACCTACCCAATTTGCACCCAGTGAGAAAACAAGATTTTCAATATCACATATGCTTTGTGTGCCAAGTCTGTGCTCTGTCAACTGCCCAAGCCATTACCTGGTAACTCGGACAATTTAATCTCTTTTTACTGGAAGACTTTTAAAGAAGTTGCACAATAAGGCATTGGAAGATGGAATGTTGGCCAGCCTCAGTGAAAGGAGTCACAATTTATTACCAGCAAAGACTGTCTTATATTTTAGCTATAATCCAAAGATCTATGAATCTCATAAATAAATGAATGTCTTCTAACACAGAAATACACTGACAGCTGAAAGGTAAACTATTATCCAAAACTATTGCCACATTCACAGAATTTTACATGAGACATTTGGATGCTTTATGAAATTCACATTCTTGAAGCATGTTTGCTAAGAAAATCTTGACTAAAACTTAGTTCCCACTAAGAAATGGAGAATTACATTCCCTGGAGAATACAAAGTATATGAATGAAACCCAGATTCTAAAAGAGATACTTTAAAAAGGCCTGTATTCACTGTAGAGATGATTTATTCCTGCAGTGTAAGTAGCCAGAGATGCTTCATATACAGAAGTGTAAAAACGAGAGTCCTGAGTCTCATGCAAAAAGGGAAGATTTAAGTCTGAGTCCTGTTAAGAAGGCAAAGTTTTATTTATAGCATTGAAAAATCTGAAGTTAAGCTGTTGTAGGCTTTTGGGGAGTTTTACCCATCAGCAAGAGTACAAAGCATCAGCCTCCTCAAGATGTTTATTCATTTGTTGTCCTGCATCCAAAGTTTCCTCTTGCCTTGGGTGCTGCTGTGGCTGTGACACAGCCCCTGCATTGGGTAACTTCTCTGGGCCTCAAGAGTGATGATTCATAGAAACTTCTGCACAAGGAGAGATTTGTTTATTTTTCACTTGCATTTAAGAAGCTTCTGCCAGATTTTCAAACTTGTATGCCTGAATTGCAAGTATTTAGAAGCTTAGCAAACATGGGTTTAAAACTCGAAGAAGCCTGTTTGGCATAAAGCATCTCCCTGACAAATGAATCCTATTAACCTTGTAAAGACTGAGTTCTTGAATTTAAGCACGTGTTTGGGAACTTTGCTTTAAGAATCTTTAATTTTTAATAGAGATTTTCCTTAATATTTTTATTTACATTTGAAGTTAGGCCAATGACAAGTTAGGTTGTCATAGCTTTTTCCAGAACTTCAGCAAGCAGAAGGGAATGATTTCTGTGCACAAAATGGTGAGCGATGGACATTGCATTTTTCTTTAAATTAACTGCCACTGACATAATTAAAAGACTGCCAATGATAATAAGTTGTTGAAACAGTACTTCATTAAACTTATTGCCTAAAGTATCCCTTAGGGGATAAACAATGGGCTGTCCACTGAAGTCCTATTTATGACTGAAAATCTCTGTTTTACATATGTTCATTGAATTAAACCAAATCAATTTTATATTATCCACATGATTAGTGCACTTCTTTCAGAAGAAGCAATTTACCTGAGCAGCAATGGATCCTTTAGTCATTGCCTAAACTATTCTGGAAAATAAACGTGGGTGGTTGTAGATGATGCATAAGAAGACTGAATAAGAGAAAAACCTGTTAATATCTATTTCCTGGGGAAAGAAAGGACTGTGATTTACTTTAAATTTATAAGATTTTATCGAAAACATGTTAGATTTTCTCCCTGGGTTTTGGCAGTTCTCTAATAGGAGGGCTCCAAAGTGGAATTGTTTTCCAGACTCTTTCAGGAATTACATGATCTAATATCCACAGAAACAGACAGTGCTCAGTTTACTTGAAAAATATTTCCTTTTAGAACATTAAAATTTTAACTTTGGAACATGGGTTTAATTTCCAGCATTACAATGTACTACAGATGTAATACAATAGTGCTTATTAGTAAGGACAAGGTATTACTGCGTAGGCAGTGAAATTTCAACAAAGAACAGTGAATATTGATTCAAGTATACAAGAATTCTTGTGCCAGTGGTTTTTGGCCAGTTCTGTACAGACACCTTGCAAGCAAGGAGCTTCTAAACCACTTTGTTTTTCACTTGGATCTCATTTTCTGCATCATTGGCACAGAATACTTGCACAGAACAGTCATTGTGGTTTTAAGTCTGCTGTTGCCTTCGTGCAGGAAAGCCAGTATTTTTAAATATAGATGGTAATAATATGTTCCCACTGACAAAATAATGTAGAAAACCATTCTGAAATATGGCTCTCTGGAAGCTGAGAGCAATGCAGCTGTTCCCTGAGTCCTCTCCTGCTTCTTTTAAATCCAGAGCATCTGCCTTCCAAAACACTTCAACATTAAGTCTCCCTAATGAAGGCATTTAGGATTGCAGGAAGGAAAGACTGTTTTCCTGCATTCTGGGAACTATGGCTGAGACTGGGTGGGGAATAATATGAAATGTAAATATTCTAGAAAAAAATAGTAAGGGAAGAGGCCAGAAGGGGCTTTCACTACTGTAATTTGGGCTGGAATGTTTTCAAGCAGTGCTGGAGCAGTTTGCTGACAGTGCTACAAGACAAAATTGTCTTGGGAGAAAGGAATCACAGGTTTGATGTGGTAGCTGACCGAAAGTTACACTGAGCTTAGAGGCATTTTAATGGCCAAAACATCTCCAGTGTGTTTGTCTCTGGTGTTACACTGGGTCTAGAGCTCTGCTCCAGCATTTCCAATGAAATGTACTGGTTAAACAGCGATTTCCAGCTTCTGCTGCCGGAGAGAAAAAGAGAAACTTTTGCAACAAAGCGAAGTTGATTTGCAGTTTTTCATCTGGTTCCGTATTTCGAGAGCTGAGCCCAATCCTGAGCGTTCTGTGGGCTTGCACTGTTGCACACAGTGCTCCATTAGTGATCCCGGCGCCTGTCAGTGCAGACATGATTTCGTGGTTAAAATAGGAAATGCATTCATCTGTTTTACATAATATACACAGACCTGGAGAGAGCCCAAAGGGTCCAGCCTTGTGTTCCTGTGCAACTTGAAAGAGAAAGTGAAGGAGTTTCACGGGAGAGCAGTAACAGAGGGTGAAAGGAAATCATCTTTTTCTTCCTCGGATTGAGCTGCTGCCTTCTGTGTGCTCCGAGCAACAGCAGCTCTTGGAGGTGAGTAACAAGGGATAAAAGAAATGAATAGAAAGATGGATAAATACTTCCTTCCTGTTACAGATGCCTTATTTTCTTAAATTGATCTGTTTACTGTGAGTTTTAGCTGAGGTGAGTGGACATAAAAGCTTCAGATGTTTTAAATCTATTTCTGAGCTTCTGTATTGAGGGAATGCTGTGAACTTGTAACGTGATGGAATTAGGACTTCCCAGATATTTTGCTTGTGATAAAATATGCAAGAATGTGTTATTTCTGTGATCATTAGGAAGAGAGGAAAAAATTCAATTGGCTCTCTTTTACCTAAGCAAGTAGGATTGTTCTTTCATACTTTGGGCTCTGAAAATCATCCATTTCATAACCGGGAATGTGTTCCTCCCAAACTGGGAACTGGGGACGGTGCTGGCAGATCAATTGCATAACTGTTACACGTGCTTATTTCAGGATCAATAGATACACTTTTCCAATAGGAAGAGGGATTTATGTCTGCAGTTATGCTGCAGAGAAGCTGGAGGGAACGGGGGCAGGAAACAAGGAATTTTTCTCACTGAAAATGCCATAATACTTTGGAGTTTAGGAGTGTGTTGGATAGCTCGTTTCTTTCTCTTTGGCACTGGTGAGAAAAAGAGTTTTGCTAAAAAAATCCAAAAGTGCAAGAAAATTTCTGTCTGTGAAACCTCTAAATCTGGTCAGGTAATCTAATGGTTGTCCAGCAAGTCTCTGACTGCATTTTGCTGTAGTTTGAAGATGCAGAATGTTTTTACACTGCCTAGTACTTTACATGTTGATGTATATTCATTGTCAAACAACAACTGGAAAAAATCAGAAATTTATTCTTTCATAGAATATGAACTTTTTCCATAATTCGTATGAACCAACATATAGGAGCATTCAGGAGATTCTTTTTTTTTCCCCTATAAATTTGGATCTGCATTATGATTAAAATAAAATGCCTGGTGAAATTAAATTCACATACTTAAAAAGAAGCCATCAATTCCCTTCCTCTTTCACTCTTCCTACACATTATTCATCTGGTATGTGAAAAGCTGTTCTGTGGCTTCCACACAAAAGCAAAGGGAAAAGAAAGCCAAAGATGTTTTGGTTAAATAACGATTATTTTTGGGATCCTTCTAAAGCACAAAACAAAATGTTCTCCAGATACTGTGAAAATATATATGTAATTTCAGATAATCACACGTTATATACCAAAAAAGCAGCTATGTTAAAAGCACATTGTTAGGATTTAAAGGCAGGCACTAAAAACTTAGGAAGTGCCAGAATTACTATTGTCTCTGCAATCTTCACTTGGTTTCTTGTATGCATGCATTGTGATGCAGCCTTAAAGTGCACATCACAAACATTTTTCTCCATTAATCTGTGAGGGCAGATGTTATTAATATATTCAGAAGCTTTTATGTCATGCCTGTCACTACAGTACCTGCTGCACAAAAGCTCTGTGGGGCTGCAGTGTCCACCTCACAGATTTGAGGGGTGTGCAGAGCATCAGAGGGAGATTTGCACAATGCTGATTTTTGACTGCCTCTCTTGAGACGTGCACCTATGATTTTCCAGACCCATTAGCTAAGGCAGCTCTTTACATGCTTAGAGAATAAAGACTTACTAAATTCTGTTGTGGATTCTCAACTACCTGGAGATTTACATGTCAGCTGTACTGTGAAGTTGAGCACCTGTTTAACTGATTTACTCTTTCCCACCCTGGCAGTCAGGCAGGGGTAGGAGAAACAACCCAGATCTCCAGGACCTTCTCCATCTTCCTTTTTCCACAGTTCCCTGACCCATCCACAGCTTTTGCAGCCAAGCCACCGTACAATTTCTCAGGGAATTACTGTAGAATATTGCAGAATATTATGTAGCTAACAGCAGGAATGGCAGAGCTCTAGCAAAGACTTCAGAATACCAATGAAAAGAGCCCCAGAGCTGCCACAGAGTTCAGCATCAGTGTTCTGTCAGCAGTTCTTCAGGCAGCAGAGCTAACCTAACCCTAACAGCTGCTGCAGGGAGTTACTTACAGGGTGACAGAGTGATCCCAGGTGGAACCTTCACCTGCACCCAGCAGGTATTTCCCAATAGAGAAACAGTGTCTGAAATCCTGGCTTCCATTTGAGGCTCTGGAGGACAGTGTGCTTCAAATTCAATTTGTTTCATTCCCTTTAGATCTCTCCAGCTGAATTTTGTCTCTCTTGAAATTTTGGTTCCAGATCTTCCCCTCTTTTGTATTTCTAATCCTGTGCTTTACCATTCCAAGGCACGATTTTTCTGCTCTTAATTCTAAGTCTGGGGTGAAATTTTAAGACATGCTTTGAAGGCCAAGCCAATCAAGAAATTGTTCTGCCTTTAGCTATTTGCTTCCTTTCCCACTTGTAGTCCATCATCCTGCACTCAGCTCTTTGACCTCAGTTTTGCCCACTCAGTGGTTTCTGAGGCAATGTTGTGAAGTGTAGCATTGCAATAACCCAGGCTAAGAGAAACCTTTAAAAAAGAAGTTAAATGATACTAACATTAAAGGGTTAAGGAGATTTTCAGTGTTTCTTTTTAAAGTGAGCCTAGAAAGAATATTTTAATCTCCAATGAAATGAACAATATTGGGGGGGGGGGGGTGTGGCATTGGATTTTTTAGTATTAGTCAATAGATTGAATCTGTAATGTGTAATTTCTAGTAGTGGTAGCCTTCATAGCATAATAATCTATAATGGATATGCTGTAAGCATCAAGTGTTGGACATAAGAGCATGCTATGAATGCTGTATGATTATTGATATCATGAGTGGGTAAATTTTACTTGATTAATTTATGGAGCTCAAATCTTGTCCACCAAGCCCTTGTTTCTGCTGGAAATCTGGCACTATTTTGCAATTATAAAGCAACCCTGAGCTAACAGAATGTGATTTATGTCATTTTTAATGGGCTGAAAAGGAACTGATTTATAGCAGATCTCATGGGGTAGCATTATGGTGTTTATTTCAGCATGGCCTTAGTAAAAATTACCCAGTACGACTCAGGCCTGTGTGACTGGAGCACTTTTCCTCACTCTCCTGGTGGTGTTTGAGATGAACAAACCTCAAATGGGAACAAGTAAAGGATTTCCTGTCCTGCATTAGTATTTTCCTGCTCTGTGGTTTTGACCTGAACACTCAACAGACTCGTGTGGTAAAGCAAGAGTGGAGTCCAAAGCTGTTAGGGGGAAGAAATCTGCTTACCTGGGAAAACAGGAATGTTTTCCTTAATGAATGGCCATCAAATGAAATCTGATTAAGCACAGAAATTATGAAAATCCCAAAGGCCCATGTGGTGAACAGAATTAGATTCCTGTTTGATTTGTAGCAGTCACTTTACCTTTGCATTGCAGTTTGATTTTTCTGTTTCTCATCTCGGAAAGGGATGTCTAGGAGAGGTAACTTTGCATGGTAGGATATTTTCCATCCTTTTTGGCACTTCACAATAAAGACTCTTACTAAAGTAGCTGTAGGGAACCTAATAGTGAAACGTCTTAAAATAAATTAGATGAATGGCTGATCTGATTCACACATTTCCTACTTGACCAGAAAACTTTCTCACTGTTTCCAAGCAGTGAAAAAAAATCTATTTAAACATATTTTTTTAAAAAGTTGTGGATTTTTTCATGGCACAAGAAATTTTGTTAATATTTCTAGTGTTTATGGAAGCACTTTCCTTTGATTTATATTGTTTAACTTATTTTGCACTGGGAAGTCCTGGTGCAGATCCTCAGTTGATATAATCAGTAAAAGATCAAGTGATTTCATAAGAACTGGAACAATTTATAGCACTGATAGTGAATCTACCCTTGAAAAATAATATTTGAAAGTGCTTAGTTGTCTGTGGTAGGAAGAAGTATTGTGGTTAGAAAACTGGATTAAGGAAAGGATCTGTTCTTTATTCAGTTCTTCAAAACTTTGGAAAACTGATTAAAATCTGTGCCATAGTCTGTCTTGTAAAGCTGGACCAATCTCCTTTAGAATATTTAAATTGCAATTTCTTCAAAAAAACATTCTTATTTATCAATTTTTTCTTGGTTGTTTTTCCATCTTATTTCTTGGAATTGTTATATGGCTCCAAAAATATTCTAAACCTGCTTTAACAGCTTTTACAGCAATATTTTTTTTAGAATTCTAAGAAGCAAATTGCAAAAAATCCTCCAAAGTTCTTCTTTGGCAGGACTGTAGAGCCCATCACTGTGGGTGAGCCTGAGCCATTTACAGATAAGGGTTGGTTTGCTGTGAGTTGTGATCACCCAATAATCATGCTGTGACAGAGATCTAAACCAAGAATGAAGATGTCAGAGCTACCTAGCAGCAAATGTAAATTTAATCTTAAGATAAAAGCATATCAAATATACCCAAGTGGCTTATTGCCAGAGATGCTAATTAGAAAAAGCTGGATTATGCAAAGCCATTTGTTCCAAATGGCTCTTCAGGGACCAGGTTAAGGAGGAGTTTCCCCTGTGTGGTTTGGGCTTGTTTACAGAGGTTGTTAATATTTGCAAAACCATCTCGGTGAAAAGAAAATATGTCAGGTGAATAAAAGAGACTTAAATGGGACTTGGGAATTTTCATTTTTCAGTGAAAAATAAAGGATAATAAGGAAAAGCTGTAAATTGCAGAGTAGTATCAATGGTAGAAGGTTCCCCTCTTCAAGACGAGGGGTAAATAATTTTGGATGCAGTGAACAACTGCTTTATCAAACAGCAGTTTTAGAAACAAATTCTGAATTTCATCTTGAGTGATGCTCAGGGTTCAGTTCAAAAGGGTTGAAGGAGAAAGAGCCAAAATACAGTTTTACTGGGGGGAATAGGAGGCTCAGTGCATCCAGGTGTTTAATTTCTGGGAAATGGGCCATGTAAAAATGAGGTGACCAGGAATAAAAGAAAACCCTAAAATAAACAGTTCAGAAAGCAAGATGCCAACAGAATGACTTTAAGGTGATAAAAACATACTATGTTTGAAATCCATAACTCAAGATTAAACTGTCATAAAACACAATGAATGGCAGTGGAGAAATTAAGGAGATACTGCAGGGAAAAGGTTGGTATTCAAAAATTCAAGTTTGCCAGAATGAATGAAGCAGGATCACCTTAGAAACTCTAGATCTGTTTCTCCTTTCCCCCTCCCAAGCACTGAAATGGTGCTCCTGTCACAGGGAAGGATCCTCCTGCCAAAGCAACTGCCAGGAAGGTCCTCTCTGTTAAACACACATCCATCCATTATCTCAAGACATTGCAAGTGGTAATCATGCCTTTCAGAGTAAATTAAGTTCCTTGTATCCCTTTTACTCAAAGAGGATAAATGAAACCCAGAGGAAGGGAAAGGTTGCTCAAGGCCATTAGGCAAGTCAGTGGTAGGGCTGTACAAAGGAAAAATCAACAGATCTTCCAGGTTTGGGGTATCTCGACCCATGCACGAGACATTCTTCATGAAAAGTGACACAAGAAATGTAAATTGTGTCCAATTTATCGATATCTGCCTGAAAAGAAACACAGCAAAGCATAAATACCATAAAACTTGGGGTTGAATCCTGAGCTGACAACACCAGCTGTGTGAGAAGCTCTCTAAAATAAAATCTAATTAATCATGAATTTGCTGTTGTGCAGCAAGTGGAACTGTATCAGTTTATAAATAGTGAACATAGATCTCCCTGGCTGGATGACAGGATTACTGCTGTGAAATTTGTGCAAATCTTTGAAATCCTGCAAAGGGAGGCATCATCAGGCAGCAGAGAAAGGGATGACAAAGAGAGGAGGAGCTTGGGGAGAGACAGAAATATGAGACTGGTGCTATTAACAGAAAGCTGGATTTAAACCTGCAAATTCAGGTTTAAATGCAAATGTGATACCCATTATTTAAATACATGGTATAACAATCCCTCCTCTAACTGCACTACCTTCAGAGACGTTTCACTTTTAATAGATTATGTGACATTTAAAAATCCAAGTGTGGAGAGAGTTGCTAATATATTTAGACTGGGGAGCTTCATTTTGGTCATCTCTGCCTCCAGCTTCCTCTTAAAACATTTAATGGACCTTCATTTCTCTTGGCTTCTCTGAAGTGGGGACTTTAATTTATTTATGCTGATGAGGAACTTTTCAATATCCTCTTCCCCTCCTGTCACCATTACAGAGAAGAGAGCAACGATTTTTAAAGGAAACTGTTTTTTATCTCGAACATGCAAAATTAAAAAGATACTGGAAAATGCAGCATAATTCAGGCTCACAGCACTCTTGAGACCTAGTTAAAGAATACCTGTTAATGGATTAATTTTTCATGCTCTACATATGCAGAGAAATGTATTTCAGGGAATATATAGGCCTAAAATATAAAATCAATTTAGGAAGTAATGTGATGAAATGGTAGAAGCTGATGAAAGCACTGATATGAATAAATATGATTTGTTAATTGTACAGCAAATTCCTGCCTTCACCCCTTGTGCAGTGGTTGAAGAGGAGAATGCCACACGTGACGAATCTGACAGTTACTGTAATATTTAACTCAGCCAACCCTCTCTCAACCTTCTGCTTCTGGTTAATCTATTTTATATAATTTGGCAACCAAGTATTCCTTTAAAAGTAAAGCAAAGGTCAGGATTATTACACATGAAGGATGGGTCTCTCCATCGAGGCTGCTTGTGCCAACTTTCTCCAGCTTTGTGCACCAAATTCCTTCAGATTTATTCCCTGGTCCTTCCTTGTTCTTTAATTCTTTCTATAAAATGTTCTTCTCCCTCCCCCAAAAATCTCAAGATTTTCTTAGAAGTCATGTAACTTAAATTAAACCATGGGCTGTTGAGCCCTTATGACTCACTTTACTGAGCTCTGCTGAATAACCATGTGGGCCAGAAAATGTAATTAATTTCTATTGTCTATCTGCAAAATCTATTAATGCTTTTCAAGAAGAAATAATCTCTGTCACTCACAGAAAATTGAGCTATCAAACCCTAATGTTATTTTTGCAGCACCATATTTTTTGAAATTAGATCTCAGTCTCTTGCAAGCCTGTCCAGGCATGGTCACCAGGCACCACTACCTCAGCAGCACTTTGAAGATGGACAAATACATCCACATATTAAACTTTCAGAATGCAAATTTCTGATTTTCACTTTTGGGGAGTACACCTTGAAAATCTGATCCACATGCACTCTACTGGTTCAAAAACCAGATGGCCAAGGAGATCCATGCCTTTCTCTTGCTCCTCTCCCACTGTAAATAAAAAGGGATATATGCAATTGTCAAGGGAGTGTAATTCACACACCTGGCAATGGTAATAAAGCCAAAGGACTGTTTCTCTCCCTATGTCTGCAAGTCAAAAGTCTTCCCCCTTGTTTTCAGTGCCAAAAGAAATAAAACTGGGCCTATTTTATGGCACAAGCACAGTGCCCCATGGAGACTTCCCCTGGTGTGTTACACCTGCACTGCCACTGGAAGTCAGACAAAACACTGCCCAGATTAGAGAAAAGCAGCAGGATCCTCTCACCTCTCCCTTTACTGCAGATAATAAGAACTGTCCCCAGTTTATCTTATTTTTTCTTATTTTTTTCTTATCTGGAAGATGAAAGATAGGTGATAATTCCTTTTCAGTTTAGGATTTAACAATCATCTGGAAGGTGATAAATGCAGTAATCCAGAGAAATTAGCACAGCAAAACCCAATAAAAATGGGACAGGACCGCAGTGATCTACAAATCCAGAGGAGGCAATTTATGCCAAATGACACATCACATTAGTTTCTTCTGAGCATAAAATTGCACAGCAACTTCCCAAATATCATTATCACTGCCAGTTACTGTTATTTGCATGTGTATCGAGACACAAATTCATCTGACATTCCACAACTGATGAAACACTGATGTTTATCCCACTGGGCTACATTTTTTGGGGAGTAGTTAATGATTCCTTATTCAGAATTCATAATAGAAAACGACACTCCCCTGATAACAGTTGGATTTTCATGGACCATCTAGAGATGGGGGGCTAATACAGAAATTACCCACAGTTCATCTGTATCCTGGTCTACAGAGTTCTCACTTCTCTCCCAGTCAGGAATGGAGCTGGATTCATAAGCAAACCATGAAACAGCTCTTCCCCTACTCTGAAAGACAGAGCTCAGTTTGAGAGGGGGGAAAATCCCAGGAAATTTGCAGTGAACATTGCTGAAGATTCAAAATAGCATTTCAGAGATGCATGTGAGATCCTTCCAATGAAATATTGAACAGGGGTCTAAAAAGGAACTCTGGTTATTCAAAGTAAGCAGCATAGAAAGAAAATTGGTATTATAAGAAGAGAAAGGAACTGTTTACTTTTTATATTTCTGCTCATTAAAAATGTGATTAAATTGATAAGGTGAGAGCAGGAGAGCAGGTGTCATGTATTTCACTGAAGAAAGCCAGTCAGCATCAGGTCTGACTTCAAACTCAATTCCCCCATGGCTGTGCACCCTGGTAGGGCTCGGTTTTATTAAATGTCGTGCTAGAAACTATTACTTTGCTGTGTTTGTAGGAAGTAAGTGCTGGTGCCATCCCATCTGTGCCTGAACCCTCATTAGCCTCTGCTCTCATTCTCTACAAAGATTAATCTATTTTGAGAAGAATCATGGCAAGGAATTCTGCTTGTGCAGCGAGGTCTCATTGTGGAAATTGTGGGCCCTGTGAAGTTGTCCTTCTGTTTGCACGGAGCGCGAGGGCACGGTGTCAAGGAGGGGATGATTAACTGAGCCTGCAGAAGGCGTGGATTGGCAATCCCGGGCTCTGCTTGTGGTTCCACATCAGAACAGCCCAAACCCACAGCCATTACATGATTCAGACCTCCAGCTGTGGCAGCTCTATCTCAAATTAGGTCTAAATGTGCACATACTCCGTGTACAGCCGCACGCTACAATCAGTGAAAATATTTTTCTGTGGCAGTCAGTGCAGTCCTTCAGCACAGCATTCAGGTTTGGTAAAAAAAACCCCAAACAGTTACATTATCCATTTGTGCACCCTCACAACCTCTGAATCCTACTCTGTTCAGAGCAGGACAAGGTGTCCTGTCACAGGACAGCTCTGGGGAACTGCCTGCCACCAGACAGAATTTGCTGGCCTAAAGGATTTAGCCAAAGGAGCTAAAAGGCAGAGTTCTGGAACAACATTCAGAGGTGAAGTCTCTCTTTCCTGCTCTGGATCGACCTGACTCAGGTCCCACTACACATTTTAGCTTTCCTCCTCTGTAAAACACTTGGGTATATAATTACAAAACAGGATTATGTAAGACTCAGCTGTTATGTTGAAGTAACAACTGGAAAACATGACACTAATACATGATACTAAACTACTTCATGTGGGCTTTTTATTCTTAATGACTGTAGAGTGCCCAGGTTAGTTTGTAGAACAAGATGTCAAGGACCACTTTAATTAAGAATTTGTGTCTTCAAGCCTCAAGTGGCTTTACAGTTGCCATGGTAAAATTTATTTACTGAGTGCCAAAGAGCATCATGGAAGAAGAGAGTTGTTTTCCTTCTTAAATGGTCAAAACATAAGTTAAACCTGCCTTTAGGCTGGCTCAGTGTATCCTGAAGCCACCCTGGAATGCTTTCAACAAATAAGAAAAATTTGCAATTTGGAACACGAACATTAGGTTTTTTTCAGCTGGCTTTGCCAGTTTTGGCTTGGGACATGTCAAAGCTTTTCACTTTTTATGTTGCCTAAATACAAAGTAGCAGTGCCCTTCTCCCCTTGCCCTTCTGCCAGCTCTGGGGGCCAGGGGTGGGGAAACAGAAAAAAAATAAATAAAAAAAGAAGAAACAAAAGAATCAGAGGAAAGAAAAGCCAGGAGAGGAGACCCAAAGGACCCTTTAATGGGAGCTGCAGTTAACTCTTGTTTACAACCCTTTCACGGCGCATTTAGGCACTCGAGCATTATAAATATGAACGTGTAAGACAGCACTGTAATAGATGCCAAAATCTAACTTCTAACTCATGCCTTATCTTGTTTTATTTGAAAGTCATCATGCATGCTACTCGGTTGAACGAGATGCATTATTGAGGAGGGGTTAGGAGCAGCCTGGCTGAGTGAGGCAGGCTGAGCACTGGCTTCTGCTGGGGAGCTGGGCTGGGTTACAAGATCTCTGGTGCTGACTGTGCCACCCTAAAATCAAGCTCCCAAACCCTCTCTCACTCTGACCTCCATGAGAAGCAGCTATTTTGTAATCAAATCCATACTATCAGCAGACTCCTTGATGGTGTTTTTTAGATTTTCAGCATGTAGTTATGTAATATAATGTGTAATGCCGTCTGCATACCTATTACAGTATAGATACAATATATAGATAAGACTACAGAATAGCTACTGAACTTGTGATACATAAGCTAAAAGCCCAAAGCCAAGAAGAGCAAAGATGAGGGAAGGACATCTGTTTTGCTCTGGAAACAGAGCTGTCCTGCATCCCCCTTGCTGGCTGCTCAGCACAGCTCATGCCCTGTGAAACCCTGTCCTCGCTGCTCTTGTGGCAGGAGCTGCTGTTGGCAGTTGAGGTCACTGAGCACAGTGAAGTGCACGGGGCTGGAGCCACCATGGGATGTCTCATTTTTGCCACCCTGAGCTCTGGCTGGGGCACAGGCAGGGATGTTCCATTAGTCTCCCATCACCTGGCACTGCCAGGCTCTGCCATCGTACGAGGCTGATGTTGACAGCAGATCTGTGCACGAGGGCTTTGAACAGCAGGACAGGTTTCCTGCAGAGCAGGCATGGGCAAATGACCATATTTCTGTCAAATCAGCCAGAACTGTGATACACTTTATGCCAGCTCTGTGCTTTTATGCCAGACTGATGCCAACTGGGGGATGACAGACAATTCTTGATACAGCACAAAGTGCAAGTGGTGCAGAGAAATGATACCTGATCCAGCAAAAAGCTTGCAGGAACAGTGTGGACTAATCAATGTATTTTAAACAATCTGAGAGGCCAGAATTAATTTCTACTGGATCTGCACTTTGTACCATTGGGATTGTGGTTGTTTTGATCTGTAACTGAAGGCCCTAAAACTCAATTTATTGGATACCAGCCCAAGAGTCTGTAAACCAAGACATGCTTGGCATGTCTGTATTTTCTAAGGAGAGAAGTTACACTTCTTGTGGAAGAAAAGTTCTGTTAGGGGGTCTGAGCTGCTGTATCTAATTCCATGCCATGCATACATCATGGAAATACATAATTCCTCCCATCCAGCACCCTGCTAATGGGGAATGCTGCTTAGCTCTCCATTTTAGAGCTCACAGCCATGCAGATGCTGCAGAGATAGAATTGGCTTCAGATTACTCAGAGATCTCTAGCACAGTGTTCACTTTACAAATACTTTGCCTCTATTTCCTTCTTAAACCAAGAACAAAATCCAAAGAAGTATTTGATTTTCAGCTTTAAGCCTTCTATTTTCAGGTTTCGGTGTATTTATCACGAATCACATGTTTTGGGCAGCACACCCCTATGTTTTTGTGAATATGATCTGTGCACAATCCCACCAGGAATGCGCAAGACACATAACTCTCATAACTCTGGAGTGAATCCCTAGAATGGCACCTGAGTGCAGGGTCAGCATGTGAAGGAAATTACCAAGTGCCAGCACATGTCAAGGAAGGAAAGCCTAATGGATCAGGTGCCTGGAAGCAGGATATGAGCTATTCAGTATAAAATGTCCCTTTAAACTCCTGGGGAGGTGTTCTGTTTGCTGATTTATTGTGACAGGAATTCTCATCCTTTGCCCACATGAAATGTCACCCAGCTCTGGTATCAATTTCCTCCCTCTGCAGGGCGATCGTGGGGACAGAGCAACACCTGCTCTGCTCATCTTGGGGCATCTGGGTGAGGCTCAGGCTTGGCTGAGCAGCTCCTGGGGAGGTTCTGCTGCTGCGTCAGCTCTGCCTGGTTTTGGGCACGAAGGAAAACCTGGGGTTTCCAGGGCTGTCAGCCTGGGATCCCCCAGTTGGCTTCCCCCAGCCCTAAGGGCAAGCTGGGTGGGATTCTAGCAGGGGTGTAGCCATGGGATGCAACTGTGTGGGGAGATGATGCCTTGTCTATCATCCTGCCTTCTTTCCAAATAAATGTGTGCATTTTAAAGCCATCTGAACTCATCATCTGAAGGCTACACTGATAGCCAGATGGCAGAATCATAATTTTTTGTTCTTTCAAGCTTTTCCCCAGTAGCTTTAAATAGAAGAATAATTTTTCCACAGAGAAAGAATCTTCTATTAATAGCATTAGATCATTTCAGCGCTTGAAAGGAAGAAATTAGTTGAGGGTTTTTATAGGATTTTTTTTAATACTTTCTAAAATATTATAAGTTCTTTTATTGTGCAGGCAAGTGTCCGCCTTCAGAGTTTTAATTACTGGGGAAAAATAAATTCTCTTTCTCCAAGTTAAAAAAAAAACCAAATATAGTGAATAAGATTATGTGAAATGACTTAAAATAAACATCTTCAAACAATCTGGCCCTATGTGTCAGTTCTCTCTCATGCTTTGATAATCTCATTCTGTTGTTGAAATAGATTTACACAGATTGCAGAGGAGGCTTGAAGCCGATTGAAAAGATTTCTGCTCATCCAGTGCACTGAATTGCCAATCAGAGGTGAGGTTCTGGGGAGCAGACTCAATAAATTCCTCCCTGTATTTTCTCATAGCTGAGAAAATTTAGCCAGTTCCACTCCTGTGATCACACATTCTAAGATCTCTCCTCATTCATTAAAGAAAATGAGAGGAAAACAAGCTGCAGGCTTCACCGCCTTTTCCAAATAAACTTTGTTATCCTCTTATGGAAAACACTGGGATATTCCAAGTGGCAAAGAGCTTTATACACAGCTTCACTTAAAAGCAAAAACATAAAACATGTTTTGTTCTGCAGTCACCAAAATTCCAGTCATTTATAGCAATGAATGGGCAATGTCAAAGGAACATACGGTATTTTTAGCTCTGCTTCATTACCCAATGTTGTAAATGAACCTGAATACTTGCAATGTCTGAAAGCTTTCTCAGAGAAAAAAGGCTTTTCCTGCACAGTCTTGATTAAAGTCAGACTGTTCCTGTGCAGAGGCTCAGCAAACTGCACTGAGCAGGGAGGGGAGGCTGCAGGGTGAGCAGTCAGACCTGCACAGAGGTGAAATGACAGCAGAAACAGGCCTGTGAAAGCAGGATGGGTCGAGGGAAGGGGCAGAATGGCAGCCCAGAGAGAAAGGGAAGAGGCTTTGATAGGGAGATGTGATTTCAGTGTGACCAGCTCCTTGTGTGACCTCATGGGCAGGAATTTAGGACTGAATCTCTGTGTTAGAGGCAAATAAGCTCCAGCCAACAGGACTGAGCCAGGGCACACTCAGGCATAATCACGCAGGCCTAGAAATGCTGTAGACCTGATGGACATTTGATACCAAGAGCCTCTGCTAATGTTTCACAACATCTTTTTGCTGTTGTGTGTTTGCTCTCTGAATCCACTTGACCACCCAGTGAATTTGGTTTTTTATGATTAAGTTGACCTTTTTTTCTTTTAACTCTCCCTGCACAAGACCCTTGACCTGGTTTGCTGTGCCCGGCTCAGTCCAGACATGAACCAAAGGAAGAGGGGTCTGGCTTGTTCTCAATAAGTTATGGCATTTCAGAATCAAGGATGGTTTTCTGCCATGAGCTTCCCCCATTGTTTCTAAATATTTCATAGACAGCTTCAAACGGGTTTACTTTGGATGTAGCTCACACCATACAGGAAGGGACAGACATTGGATGAACTTATTATCTTGGAATAGTGTGGATCAGCGTGGCAAGCACTGAACACCCTCCCAGTTCTTATAAAAGCCTGGGGATTTCAGAGCTTCTTGGAACATCACAGGACCAAATCCAAATTATGCCTAGACCAGTGAAATTCAATACTATCATTACACGAAACAATCCACAAAGTCAACAGCAGTCTGAAACCTCTGCAAATGCTGGAGAACAATTACAGGAATTTCAGGACCGTTGTATGGAAATCCTCAGGTATCTTTGTTGTTATTGCACTCATAAATAATCTCTTTTTGCAGCTAAGATATTGCCACTTCCTCTATTAGTTCCCATGGAGGTTTCTAGCACAAGGAAGCTTTCAGGAGATTTTTGTGTCTTTTTAATGGTATCCCCCAAGACACACAGAGGCTCCCTCCTAAGGAAGCAGTTATTATAATATTGTGGGGGGTTCTTGTTTCCAGATCTCCATGACTCATGCAGGCAGCTGAGAACACAGTTAAAATATGAGTGCTGAAAAGAAACTGAGAAGAGGGAGTAGTTATTCCACTTCTCTTTCTCTTGGAAGAACTAAAACATACATAAATTTAGGTCAGACAGGGTAAAAATATTCCATGCTGGTTTTCCTTCCAAGCTGTTTGAGCTTTGTGAGACATAAAAACAAGCCCAGGATATGGCTGAAATGAACAAGGCTGTTATTTACTTGTTTAATAAAAACCTCATGCATTAAAACAGAAATTCAGTTCATATTCTCTGGTGGTTATAAAATGATAGTTTTGTCACAGAGCTGGTTATCCCTTTTGTGTAAAAAGTAATAAATTAAGAATTTAAAAAAATAGGAGAGGAAAACAAGAAAAGAAAGTCAAATATTCTTGCTGATGAAAGGCAAATGTTAGAAAAACACTCATTAGTGGTTTCTATCTGAAAAACACGTCCCAAATGAAAATCAAGAGCTGGAGACCAAGGAGCTGTCTGGGATTGTTGGTTTAAAAAAATGTGAGTTTAAAAATTGTGGCCAGTAAAATTAACAAAATTTGTCTGTACAAAGAGAGAGCCTCCTGTCATGCTTTAGTTTGGGAAATGGTTGTTACATTTTATTCTTTTCCATAAGCCCTGACCAGCAGAACAGAAGTGCAATCATGTGCTCCCTGGACGATTCTGAAAATTGTAGATTCTCTGCATTTTCTTTTTTCTTTCCATCATTACATTATAAATTAAGCCTCTGAACATAGAACTGGAGCAATCTTACCTGTGCAGGCCCAGTGAGCACGGCAGGACTTTGCTCAGCACTGTGTGTATGTGCAGAGAGGGTTGGGTGTCCCAGGGCACGCGGAGGCTGCTCCACCTCCACCCTGCTGGGCCCGGCCCCTGAGCGCTCTTGACAAAGCCATGGGAAAATTCTGAGTAGGAAAATCTTGTGCAACTCAGAGTTGCTCCATCCTCTCCTGTTGGATCCACAGGCTGGTCCAGGAGGAGCAGGACAACTCCTGATGCATCAACCACAGGGGAGCCAGCACTTAAAGGGAGCTAGGGAGAACTTTTACCAGTAGACTTCTAAACTATATCTATAAAACCCCATTTCTCAGCAGTTATCATGTACATTTTAGTTTAGCTCCTGGCATTCTTTGACCCTGCTTTGTGTATGTTTCTTCCTCTGTGTATTTCCATTTGAGGTGTAACCACTGCACTCATTAAACATCCTACTTGTCCAGATGCCTGCCTAATATTCCTGGAGATTTTAGCCATCTGCAGACATATTGCTGAGGTTTGTTCTGTGGCTGTTGCAGTCATTTGAAGCAGTACAACCTCACCAACCCACAAGCTTTCTCCTTGAAAACAATTTGAATTTAAAATGGTCTTTACAAGATATCTCTCCTGTTCTTTCAAACCTAAGCATTCCAATAAATGGTGATTATGTTTTTTCTAAAATGTTTTTTGCAACGGTTCTCTAGTTTGCATGGAAAGAATGTTTTATGAACTAAAAAATGAATAGAAAACTCAGTTGTTGCACTGAACTGCAAGAAGACTGAATCCAGTTAATAAAATCAGTACAACTGTTGTTAAATGCAGAGTCCTTTCTCCACTAAATTCAGTGCATTATGAACATTAGAAGAAAAGCTGAAAGAAGCCTCATCCATCTGTGCATTAAATTTGCTTTTGCTGTCACGACCTCAGCATCACTGTAGGAATTTTGAAATTGCCATTGTTAATCTATGCATAGAAATTTCATTAATGCTAACATGTGTTGCTGGAAAGCCCCAGGAAGGTACCTGCCACTCTGGACATGGGTGTTTATAATAGAAAAATGCAATATAAGGACATTTCAGATAAGCTCTAATGTGGGGGAAAAAAGCAATGCAAGGGAACTTTTACTTTACCAAAAATTTAGGAGTCAGTGTCTTGATGAAAGTTGGTGAATTTTGATACCAACAAGTCATATGAATTTGCATATGTGATTAGGGGCTTTTGAATCTTGCAACTTAAGGTAAGAGAGATGATGATCTTTATCCATTCTCTGGGAAGAAAACACAGGCATTCTTAGTTTATTTTTGGAAGGATGGTTGTATAGTTTGGCTGGTGTTTTTATTATCAAGAAGGATCTTGTTTCCTTTGCACTTTGTGAGGAAAGAGCTCGTTCACTGTCGAGTTGGAGTCACAAGATCACACCACTGCTGCTTAACAAATTCAGCCAGAAGGTGTTGAGTCCTCAGCACCAGCTGCTCACAGCCCCACTTCTAACACTGCATTTCTTGCTAATGCAGACACAGCCAATAAATCACATTAGCAAGAGGAGCTGCAGTTACTGCCATAGTTCCCCCTGCTTGGCTGCTTGGTGACACAGAGAGTTAATGGACAGACATTGCTGCTCTCCTGCCAAATTCTCATTTTGTTGTTGCCATGTGGGACATTGTCTCTCTGGTTTTCTGTTTCTTATGCAGGCCAAGGATTACAATTCAGTAGTTTGTTTTTCCTAGTTCCTATAATAGAAGAAGGAAACAACCTGGAATGGAGTCATTCCAAGAGCTGCAGAGGAGACAGCTTCATATTTTTAGAGAAATTTCCGTGTTTGCTCTTGCTCTGAAGATCCTGCCATTCCCATTAGGACTAGATTATGGTCTGGGTTCAGGCAAACAATGATAATCACTACAGTAAATTTGATAAGCAATTATTTCTCTTGGCCCTTGACCAGTGAAAAATTGAATTTTAGAAGGCATGCTGCAGTTTTGTTAGGCCAGTGCTTTAAAACCCTTTTCTGAGCTTTGAGAAAGTTCCATACTAAAGATGATGTTTAATGCAGGATTTAGCAGGGGAGAAGTTCATCACCCTTGGGACTTGGTAGCATCTGACTCTGCTCTGTGTGTTAAGCACAGATGTGTCTTTTCAGAGGTGCTGGGGGTTTGTGGTACCTTGCTTTGGAGAACTGCTGAGTATTCAGTATAATTGCCTTGTTGAGAAGTACCAGTAGACTAGAACAAACTATTTTTAAAAAAACAATATCCCCTTTAAGTATTTTCTGCATGTGTCTCGTATTTACAAAATGTTACGTCCAGCAGAGCAAACAGTCCCTAGAAAGTATTTAACCCTTGATTCAGGTGCAATGACCTCCCAAGAAGGGTCTCCTTACAATTGCCATACCAACCAAGTGTATAAATCAGTGGTAGCTTTAGAACAGTTTTACAAGGAGCCACATTGGATGCATAACCTTAGACAAAAGTTGAATTTGGTCACTCTGCCTGTTTTCTGTCTACCTTTCCCTGTAGCTGTTCTGGTTTATGTCAGATTTTTGTCGTCCAAGTATTCCTTCTCCCAAATCTCTGTGCTGTTCTGTAGAGCAGGCCTGGAGTGAGCACTAGAGACTGGGGACTGAGGTGTATTTGTTGCCAGTGGGGGTGAGGAAAGGAACAGTGTGAAGCAGCAGAAGTGATAAGGGAAAAAACGAAACAAAAGGAGATGCTCTAGCATCTCGCAGAGCACAATGAGTGTTTTCCATCTGCAGCAGTGGCACTGAACAGTGACAGCACCAACTGAGAGCTGTGATGTGTTCAAGCAAAGAAGGAAATTATGCATGGAATTACAAGGGCATGAAAGTGCATAGGACATGAGGATTTGATTAATTCTTGAATAGACAAGTTTGGGATAGATGTAAAGTGAGAGCCGACTGTATGTCTGACAGACAGAGACTCCCATCAACTGGAGAAACTCCAAACAGGTCAGTCCTGGGCCACGGATCCCAGAAAAAGCAGTGGATGGGTTTCTGCTGGCAAATGCCGTGCCCTTACACCAATGGCTTCCCTGGGTGTTCCATGTCCCTCCAAAGGCAGCTGCTGTCAGGGATAACTGCAGTGGAAGGGATTTGAAGGTGCCTCTTGGAGACAGCCCAGGGTGTGTTTCTGTCTGCAGACTCCCTGAGGCTTCTATAAAAAACATCCTTTCAACAGGTTTGCAGCAAGGCTACAGCTAATTAAACAAGTGCAGGTGATGAAAGGCTGGCCCTGCAGTGCAGACAACAGCTCCAGTGCTCTGAGTGCATGGTAGTCCTCATCCCAAACCTCCCTGTGCCCGCTGGGCTGGCTCCCCGTGTCCTGCAGCACAGCATCTCTCCAGGAGCCTGGCGGAACCTGCCCAGCCTGGGGATTTGTACCGTGTGTGGCACAAAGCCCTGCAGCTGCAGGAGGGGCAGACCTGGCCCAGGCAGTGCCCATTTGAAAGGATTGTTATTTTATTTGAATGGATTTTTAGTAGAGCTGGGGAGATGCCGCTCTGCTGCCTGAGCCAGCTCTCCCTGGGGGAAAGGCTTGCAAGAGGCAGCTTTCCCTCTCCAAAGACGTTGAACAGGCTCAGGTAACTGAATTAACAGTGATTACACAGCAATCCTTCATCCTTTTTGTTACTGAGGTCTTTCTTACCCGGGTAAGGCGTGTTGTGGGTTCCTTTATGCAAACACTGACAAACCTATTTTACTAATGAACTGCTAATGTCACACCGTGCATTGTAAATCACAGCAAGTGTGGTGGAACTTGACACAACGATCCAAAAGCATGAAAGGTTCCTGACTAATTTCATTGCACCTTGGCTCACTTGGTGGTAATGCTGGTAGGTGATATGTCAACTTTCCAAAAGAACATTTTCTCGAAGAAATCACAGAACTCAAGCATACAAAGCATATTTTTATCTAAGAGATTTAGCTGGAGTTGCCACTTCCCTGCTCTGTTTCCTTTGATAAGCATAATCTGTTTTCCCATTCATGTCAGGGAAACCTGGTTTTAAAATCCAAATACTTTGAAGGAGGCTCAGCATGACAAAATGGAAATAAACTTCCCTAGCAAGCACAGCCCCCTCCTACCACCCACAAGTTATGTTTTGGGGTTTTTATTTTATTTCCTTCAATTAGAGAAAAATGTTAAATCATAATTTAACATACTGAAGCACAGTGGAAATTATAGAACAAGGACAAATGGCAAGCCTTTGAGTCTGAAGTAAAAATGGAAGCTCAGACTTCAGAGACCACATAGTAAACTTGCATTTTCATGCAGGCAAGTATAAAAACTTAATCAGGATTTATATCACCCAGCAAAAGGAAAAGTGATTGAGCCCAAGGTTCCCCTTTACTGAGGGGAAGCTGAACCCAGAGCTGTCTCTGTATTTCCCTGCTATTTATCTTTGCATTTCCGCCCTGCCTTCATGGATCTCTGTGAGTCTGCAGCCTGCACTAATTTATTGTGCCAGATTTTCCCCCCAAGGTAACTCAGGGAATGACGTAGATGCCATGTGGATAAACCTGGCCCACTCTCCATCTGCTCCTTGTGAGGTTAAACTCTCAGAGAGGTGAAATCCACGGCGGGAAATCATGACCATAAAGGGTTGAAATAAGAGAGAAGAATTCAAGCCATTTTTTTTTTACACCATTGACTATACAAAACCTAAACATTTTGATAGGTAAATGCCTGAATTTGCACCTCAAACCTGTAATTTCCATTGCTTTATTTCAGTTTTTTTTGGTGTAACAAATATGATGTGTCAGAGCAACAATCTATGTCACATAAGCAGCTGTGCACCCAACATCAGCTCATGATTACATTCAATAATTACTACAGGTACCTTGCCTTTCTAAATATCTAAACTGTTAAGAACTAGGTTTTCTTTTTTACAAAGGATTCTGTGTAAGTTTTTTCCAAACCAACCCCAAACAATACTCAAACATTCACAGCTTCAAAGTCCTTCAGAAATTAAATAATTTCAGGTTCATAAGAAACTTATTTTCTCCTTTATATTTTTAATTTCTAACAGTCATTCAAAATTGCAAAGATCAAAATACTCTATGTTCAAAAAAATGAAATGAAGACTTCAAACTGGAACATTCTGCTGTAGTTCTCTTTCAAAGAGAGTCAAGAAAGAGAGCATGTCTGCAGAAATGCAGGTGACAGAAAACATTTTTAGCACAAGGAAGAGCTCCATCACAGGAAAAGCAATAAAAAAGCTCTTCAGCTTGAATTCTGCTTCTCTGGAACATAAGACAGAAGCATTCAAAGGCTTCCAGACATGAGCAACTTACCCCTATCCTGCATGTTCAGTCACCATGGGCAATTCTTTTTTGGGATGCTAAACTAAGGAAAAGGGGGATTGTTCCTGCTGCTAATTCTCTTTCACAATGCTCACGATAATCTTCACTCTGAAACCAAGACCACCTTTCTGCCTTCTCTGCTCTGCAGGCTGCTCTCACTGGATGACAAGGAGCACCTTGAGGGAAGTGCTGGCTTGGTTTGGGAGTGACCAGGAGGACACAGGAACCCTTTAAAGGCTCAGCTCTCCCTGTGTCATCGTCCCTCACCTCCTTTTTAGAGGCAGCACTGAAAGTTACTGGTGGAAAAGGCACCTCTATCCCAAAAGCCAGAAAGGTCATTCTGATTCCACTCACTGTCTCTACCCTCTGCAGTGGGCCAAAGGGAACCTTTATTTCCTTTTTTAGCTTGATCTTTGAGTTGCAGAGAGAGATGCAATGACAGTAAAGGGGAAAACATGCAGAGCTGCATCACAAACCAATTCATCAGCAAACAGAGCACGCCTGCCTTACAAATTTGCCTGCAGCTCTTGTCTGCTGTGTTATTTTTAAACTGCCTGCAGGTTGCAGATTTTTCAGTGGTCCTTCTCCTACTAATATACACACAGGATTTAGCAAGGCACAACTTTCATTATTTAAGTTACCAAAATTCCCAGCACATTAAAATTCAGCATCCTTCATCTTCCCATAAACTTCTTGCTGCGTTCACAGGAGGACATCCCATATCTCCTGCAGCCTGTCTGCATGGCAAGGTCAGTGGAACTCAGCTCTCCATCCTGATGTTCCAAGCTGCCATTTCTCAGCCTGTGGAATGCATCCTGCAGTTGCTGTGAGCAGCAACCCAGGCATCCAGCTACAGACTCTGGCTCCTCTGGAAAACCCCGAGAAGATAAACCCAACCCACCGAGGCCAGTGCTCAGTTTAACAGTGCTGTTATCACCCAGACATGAGCACCTCAGCACCAGACCCAGCTGCTGTAGGAATGAGGGCTGTGGGCAGCTCAGGACACTCTCCCATCACACATCCAGTACACAATTCACAGAACTTCCAGCAAACCTGCCCCACTTCTGTGGGAGGCTGGCTGGGATGGAGGCAAGGTCTGACATGTGTAAATGGGAGAGCTTCTCTGAGCAGAAAACCTTCACAATCATTGCACAATTCCCACAGAGAGGGGAATTGCAGGAAGAGTGCTCTATTTATGGAACCACAATGTTTTAAAGAAGAAAGCAAGGGGGTGTTTTTCACCACAACTGCTGCTGATGTAAACAGAAGCTGCAGATGCTCAGACTTTCTAAGGGGTCAGACCCTGGAGCCAAATGTAATGAATATTATGGTTTGTTTGCTGCTTCTTTGTTGCCTGGTTGATTGTGAAGCCCAGAGCTGCACTGCAGAGCAGTGCCTGTCGCTTTGGAACCTCTCCCCTCCTCTGACTGGGGATGTCTCAGACATTAACCCACTCACACTGCACCACTGTTAGGAGTTCTAGAAATTACCCCAGCTTGCGTTGTAGGAAGAACTTGCCCAGCATCAGCAGCAGGGGCACAGCCACATTCGTTTCTACCCCTGTGGCACACATGGAGCAGGCGAGGAGTTTGGATACATGAGGGCTTTGTTTTGGGGCTGAAACTCCAGCACAAATGGGCACAGAAAAGAATCTAAAGTGATTTTGGCATAAACAGCCAGTAAGTTTAAGCCAGAGCAAAACCCTGTGGCCCCACAGGGCTGAGTATTGCCTGCTTGTGGGGCAGTGAGGGCCAAGCACAGGCTGGCCTCGCTGTGCTGGGGGTTAAACTGGTGCTCTCTGCACCCTGACAGTGACTGTCCCTCATCCTTCCACGTTACACAGCGAGATAAGCTGCTGCTCACTTCCCCCTGCTGATTTGGAGAGTCATGGTTTGGCTCTTGGCTGTTTATATTTTGCAGACATCCCCTGTGTAATTGCATGGCCTGGCCCCAGGCTGTCAGGCTCTGGGAGAAATAACCACATTATTCCACAGAACAGTTAGCATAATTAAAATATTGACTGCAGATTAAAAAAATGTGCTGAATGTTTCACAGAGTGGTTGGAGGGTTGGCAAGCCTTGGCAGCTTGTTGGCTGCAGGATCTGGCTGGTATTTAGGAGTACCTTCTCCTCCAGTACGTGGGAACTGCTTTTTGTGCTGTCAACTTCTGATCTCCCCAGCAGCCAACCCACAACCAGGAGAAAATTAACTGACTGGAAATGAGGTGCTCCAAGGGCTTTCTTGTGATTCTCATTGCCAGTAAGACTTCTTCATTGTTATTTATGACTTCAGGACATCTGTCTTGCTGTGTCTCTTACCTATTTTTATTTGTGTCCATCTCTCCCAATGCCCAGTATAGACACTGCATACGGTGAGAAGGACTGTACCGTATGAGAAACATTATTAAAGTTAAAAAGCCCACAGAAACCTCCTCTGGAATGTAGTTTTAACTGCTATTCCTTCTTTGACATTGGATTTCTACCTGTGTTTCATCTGCAGTCAAAGCCTAAGGCACAAAATCCTTGCATTTCCAAAATTAAGAGGGCAGAAAGGGAGGGAAGAAACCCAGTTGGCAGGGCTGGTGGAAACCACAGAAGCTGTGATTCCTACAGGGCACTCAGGGAAACCTCAGTGTCCTTGTGATACCTCCCCATTCCCCTTCTCAGGGGAATATCTGGGACCATAAACATTGCTGGAGACACAGATTTCCTGGTTCTTTGTATATCCCCTACCTGGCAAAAACTTGAAATGTCCTCATGCTGCCAGTATTAAAGAAAACATGTGGGGTTGTCTAACCCACTTTGCAGACACCTACATCCTGAAGGAAACAAAGCAGAGTCAGTAAATCAGCTTCTTGTTTAATCTTCACTTCCATGCTTGAGAAACTGCTGGCCTGGGAGGAGCAGCAGTGCAGCCTCACAAGGACCAGGGACAGCTGAGCTGAACCTGTCCCACTCCACTGCAGTTCCCAGGGACAGGGCTCTGATTCACAGCCTCAGCCACAGCTCGCTGGAGATGAGCTAATTTCATAAACATTTCTATTTCCACTCAAGAGGTGTCACAAGAAATGACCAAATGCTATTTCCTGAGGCTTCTATTACAGCTTTAAAGTGATCATAATAGCAAATTAATAGATCTACTTTGCCATTTTCCCTTCTCATTGCGATTGCTGTAATCAAGAGCAGCTCTAATTCTTCAAAGCTTATTTCTGTGGTACTTCTCATTTTTGAAAATGCTGCTAGGAAAGGAGCAGAATATCTTGGCACTCCAGCTGTGGTCTGTAGGCTATTGCCTTCCTTCTGTGCAAGGCTCATTGCTATTTTCTGCTCTCAACTTAATACTGACCTCTAAATTGTAAGTTATAAATATCACCTTGGGTAGCCATCACACGTTCAAAGGAAAAAAATTATTACTTTAAATCTCTTGTAAATTAAACCCCCTAGATAAACTCAGTGGAATGAGAAAAAAGGTGCTTTAAACTCAGTACAAAGAAAGAGAATTTCACTGGGCATGCATGATGTGTGTGAGGAATTGTTACAGCTTTTCTCTGCTCTGATAGTTCACATAGCCAAGTTTTTAGTTTGTCTCTACTGAATGATTCATCTCTATTTCTAGTATTTTCAAAATTAAATGGTAAGAGGAGGAATGTGTTCATTCCCCTGCTGTGTTTAATAATCTTCCAAAAATTGTTTCCTGTTTACTTGGAAATCCCCACCTCCACGCTGTGATTTAGGCATTTGCACCCAGTTAACTTAAAACCGAAGCCGAGAAGATGCTGGATATGTATGATCTTGCAGTCATAAAGCAATTTATGATAAATGTTGTTGTTCCAGGGAAAAATTACTTGGAAATGTACATATGTTCACAGCTTCACAATCCTGATTTAAATTATAACTGGTTGTTGGGAAAAAAAATACAAATTGTTGCTCAGTTTTAATTTCTGTAACAGGTCTGATGGCAGCTTTACTTTCAACAATTACTGTACTGGTGCTCTAATACAAATCTCAGAAAAGACATCAATAACCCCATTTAGGGGACTGTCCCACTGTCCTCCATGGCACTGGCTGGCACACAACTGTGAATATTCAGTGGGTATTGTTTCTTGCAACACTTGTCTATAAGCAAAACTTAGGGTGAATTTTCAAGGAAAATGATTAAAAATACCTAAACTGATTTTCCAGCTGAAGCATTGTCTCTGAATTCCTGTGGCTTGGCTGGATAAAAAGGGAAGGAATGTTCCCCTTAGCTTTCTCAAGGAATAAATTTTCACAGTAGTCCTGACATTTTACTTACATAGCACATATCAAACAAACTCTTCTTTTATATAAGATTTGCATTAGCTCACAGAAGTCAGTGTGTTCTGTGTTAGCTCATGTGAAGAGTTCATTTAAAAGGCAGCAATATCCTGTGACCCAGGAACAGAACTGGAAGCTGAGGATTCTGAAGGGATCTGAGCTCTCTCATGCTTCCTCTCAGCTTTTCAGAAAGGTCTGCATTTTTCTAAATGAACATTACATTTATGTGATTAGCTGGAGGCCACGTGAGCCTGATTTACAGATGTGTTAAACTTCCACTGCTCTCGTTAAAGCCATGGGGAGCTCTCAGCTCTCAGTTCCAGGAGGCTGTGACAGCTCCCTGCAGCTCTGGGGGGCACAGTGACACTGCTGCCTTGGTGAGCACCTTTGAAGTCACCGTGGGGTTTTGTCTAAGAGTTGTTTCCTCTCTTATTCCCCTCTCAGATGAGATGGAGCAGTCCCCTGCAGTGCGTTCTGACTACCTGGTCTCAGGGATTCGAACTCCACCAGTGAGAAGGAACAGCAAACTGGCAACACTGGGCAGGATCTTCAAACCGTGGAAGTGGCGGAAAAAGAAAAATGAGAAGCTAAAGCAGACATCTGCAGGTAGGCTGAGAACAAGAGGGGGATTCTGCACAGCAGAGCTTTAACAGGACATACTAAAGGTGACCTGAGCCAATCCCAGTTCAGAGATTTCAGCATTCAACAGATTAATAGTGTTTAAGGCTAGGAGGGGACCAGAAAGTCTGACTTCCTATATAACACAATATAGTACATTTAGAAGAAAAGGTCAAAATATGAGAGTGAAGCACAAGCCTTGCCCCCAGACTGCTTCCCATGGGCTGTCCCTTCTCACACAGGCTACATTTATGGCCCCAAGTATTGTCACCCCTTTTATTTGGGGTGAAGTTTATATAGGTCACAGTAACATGATGAGAAGTGACAGGAGGGAGCTGCAGCATGTGAAATGCCCTCCCTCAAGCAGCTGTCTCTGAGGGGAGGTAGCCCAGCACACAGCACAGCATCCTCTTGCTGGTCTCCAGGGATGTCCCAGGACATAAACTCACTTGCATTTTCCTAAGGTGGGATGGTGCAGTCTTGTTCCTGTGTCCTGTGGGAGTGTCCCATTGAAGGACACTGTCCAAGACAGCTCCAAGGTGACTCAGGAAACAGCAGGAAGGCTCTGAAATCCTCGTGACTCTGCACTTAGAGTGGTCTGACAGCACCTCACACCATAAACCTCAGCTCTACACATGGTGATTTTAGCAAAGGAAGAGGCACATACTGCTGACCAATCCATGCACCCCAAAAAACATCCTTGCAGTCCTTTCCATGCACGTAGGAGCTGAGACTGGAGGGAGTTTCCATATTGCCTTTCTCACCCCATTACATGAGTGCTGTGTTGGTAACTGGTGCTGTATTGTGCCACTACTTTGTGCAGTGCTGGAGAAGAAGATGACAGCACGGCAAGGGCGGGATGAACTCATTAAGAAAGGCCTTCTGGAGATGATAGAACAAGGTAAGTAAAAGTTCTTAATTTTCACTCTTTTATCAGAGGCTTTTTCAGGACAGTAGGGAACACGTATTTACAAAAGCAGAATAAACAGGCAAATGAATAAAACCCTTCAATCCAAACAGAGAGGAAAGCACAGTGTCTGAATTTGAGGCTTGTCATCCTTCAAGTTCCTCCCTGCAATCAATCCATGTAGTTTAGTGTTTGATTCTCTCCCATCTTGAATGCAGCTCTGTCTTCCCTGGTTTTACACGTGGTGCAGCCTGAACTGGTATGTATGTTTTATGTAATTCCTCTAAACCCAGCTAAATCCTTCTGCCAAGAAATCCAGCTCAAGCTGGATAAATATAAACTTCAACATACAGATGCAGTCAGCTAACATGAGCAACCTATGGATCTAAATCCCATCAAATGATCCTAATCTGATGTTTTCAGCTGTTTTTTCAGTAAACGAAGTTTGTGATGTAATGTGTCACCAGTCTGCCTGCTTTTCATTCCCATGGAAAAGTGAAGCATTTAGTGGAGTCATTTTAAAGCTTTCCTGAGCACAAACCAGAAGTCATGGAAAGTGTCAGAAACACTCACAAAGGATATGGTTCCTGTGTTCCAAAGCCCTGACTGATGCTCAAGAGAGACGCAGATCTGGTGACTGTCCTGTGAGATTAACTGAGCTCCCAATGTTACGGACACCATCCCAATTGTCATTTCTACCTAAGCAGAGATAAACCCCACAAATCCATCTTTACTTTGAAAACATCATAGCAGAAAGTACTGTCATGAAAGAGGACTGGCCTTTTGAGTTTGATTAATCTCACAGATAGAAATTATGTTCTTTGAAAGTTGTAATTGAGTTTCTTTTGTATAAAACAAATGCCATGCCTATAAATAACCCCTAGGACAGTACTCAGTGATGCCATGCTGGAATGAAACTGAGCAACTAAAGAGTCAGAAAAAGAGCATTTTAAACAGGACTTTTTTTTCCCATGGGTGTAAAGAAGTTTCAATATTATTCAGTTGGATATATTTTAAGTTTTATGTTAAATAATCTATCAAAGTATCCATTTATTCTAAAATGGAAGTTCTTAGAAAGCTCATTTTTAATTCCTGTCCATTTAAGCCTTTGTGTCTCTCATAATTCTAGACAATTAGTTGCCCTATTAGTATATGAGCATTACTGTATATACATGATCTCCATTAGGAGCAAGAAAGTTCCCTATAATCCATGAATCTGAAGACATGAATTTCCCCAGCTCTGGAAAAAACCAGTAAAATAGAACTCCTGTAGAGCACATTAAGAGGTAATAATGAAGAATCAATAAACCTCTTGCATGCATAACAAACCGTTGGAAGGAAAAGGTAATGCCAAGCAGCAAGATAATTTTAACAAAATCAGAATAGTTTAAATAAATATAGTCCAGTGAGGTGTGAGGACAAGCTGTGCTTTTATCTAGACAGCTGCAAACAGACTGCTAACCTGTCTGCAGGAAAGTTGCCTGGAGCTCCTACAGACATCACACAAATTTCCAGTGCCTCCCTGTGCCCAGAAAGGGAAGAATGGATCACAGTCAGCTGAAGGACATTGCAGCTGCCTGCACGTTATTTTTCTTTACAGAGTGTTGTGAATCTCCAGGGTTATTTTATTATATTAGTAGAAGCAGCTTATTAACTGGAATAAAAAATTGACCCAAATAATTCTCAGTAAATGATTAGTGCCCTACTTGGACTGAGCTGAAGTGGCAGCAGTTTCAAGGCTAAGTCCTCGTTTACGCAGTTAAGTTGTAATTGTCAAAGCAGCAATACTGTGCTAAGAGACTACAGAAAATCCTCAAATCCCTCAATTCCATCAGGCTCTACTCCACTTCCAGGGAGCTGACTCCTGCTCACTTTCATAAAAAGCCCAGCTGGGATGATGCTGCAGCCTGAGAAGCCTCATGCATTTACAGCAGGAACCACTCAGACCCACAGCACAAGGCCTGTCAGCAGTGTTTGGCACTGGCCCTGGCAGTGGCCCGTGTGGCTCTGAGCTCTCCACAGGGCTGGCACAGGATCTGCAGTGCTCTGGGAGCAGCCCAGGGAGGAACTGCATTGTCCTTGTGTGGGTGGCCAGTCACCCTGGCAGGTTATGTCCCTTTCCTGGCTGCCTGTTCACTGTGTGGCCTGGGACACCTCTGTCCCCTTGTCTCCTCTCTGGCTCTGCTCACACAGGGCAGATGCCAGCCTGCCCCTGGAAAACTCCTGTGATGCAGCTTCATTCTGGGGAGCCAGCTTAACTCCCTGAGAGATGCCCTGCTGCAGGGGCTGGCACACAGCAAGGTTAACTCCCAGCACAGTCACAGCCCTGCTCCTGCTTCCCTTGGCATGCTGAGGACTGCTGCTTTCCTTCCCCGTGGATCCAAGGTCTGTGCTTTGTCCCGTCCCCAGACCACCTACAAAATACAGTGTTGGGACCCAGTGACACCCAAAGCAGCACACCCATTTGATCTAAGCACAAGCTGATCGTTCCTGCTCGGGAACATCGCTGTTGTGTCTCAGACATCCTCCAGCAGGAACATCTGCCTGTCATCCCTTCAGCCGTCCCTGCACTCGCACGGGCTGGGATCTGAAGGAGCCCTGCCTGGCTGGCTGCAGTTCCACTGTGGCACAGCTGCCAGCAGCCTTTCCGAGGCCGTGAGGGACGTACGGCAGAGTTACCTTGCACACGTTTAGGGAGCTCCCTGCTCAGGGATTCTGCCCTTTGTGAGCATGGTGCTGCTCAGGTTTATCTGAACTTACAGCTCTGGGTAAGGGCTGCCTGTCAAACAGCACGGGCAGTGCTTCATACACCGGTGATTATGTACAGGCTGCCTTCACAATGAGCTGAAATGTAGGCAATGAACTTTTTTCCCCCTCCCCTTTCCTGTATCATAGCAACTGTGCTACTGCAAGGGCTATTTTAAGAACAGTAACTTTTCACCAAACGTGATTATGAGGCAGACTGAGTGAGCTCAGTGTGCAAAAATACTGCATCCCTTCCGCAGCATCTCTGGGCCAAAATCTGATACCCTCACCCAAAAGAACAAGAAATTACCCTGCAGACTGTCCAAATAGCATCAAAAAGAGGTAACTGTGAATATCGCTATTTTAAATCAATGTTCAAGGAACTTGTAATGATATCACTGCAAGAAAACACAGCCCTGTCAGGAGCTTCCAGGAAGGAGTGTCCAAGGCTGAGAAATACAAGCTGGGAGGTGAAGGGTGGACAGTAGGAGCGTCCATCAGCATGGAGAGCTGCCCAGGCAGGGAAGCGATTGCCTTCCATGGTTTGCAACAGCGATGTAGATCTTGTAAATTCTGAGATGGTAAAAGGGTAGTTTGTATTCTGAGGACTCCTGCCTGAATAGGAGAATACTAGAAAAGCTTCAGTCATCAAGATGCATACAGCTGCAGGGATCACTGGCACAAAAATCTCTCAGAGTAAGCAAAGAGAGCAGTTTCTAGGTCTGCGTGAGGAGGGATTTGAATTTCTGATCAGCTCAATCACACAGGACACACTTTTCAAAGCTGAGTAACTAAAACTGTGCTTAAAAACCTGCAGCTTTGTAGGGAATATGAGCAGTCCTTCCTTCCTCCAGCATTGCTGGGTAGCAGCAAGTCATGCACAGTGCCTGACACAACCCAGAGATGTCAGACCAACCTGGGAATGTGCTGTACCCCGGGCTCTGCTCATGCAAGGAAGGGATTGGCTTCTCCCTGAGACCTGATTGCCCATTGCTCATCTCCTACATGGCAGCTACTTCCAGGGCACAGTGGCCATTTGCTGAAGCAGCTGGATGCCCACAGAAATAAGTGCCTCCTTGAGAAAACTGAGTGGGTTTTAGTATCCAGATGGGCTGGTGTCCACAGGATTTGCTTTACAGGTGGTTAACACAGAGATCAGGTGCTGCTCTAAGAGAAGTCTTGGTCCCCTGAGCATGAGCAGCTTTGAGACTCCTCAAGAGGATAGCGGGGGGGCCTCAGCTTTCACTGCCCATGGTTCAGTTAAGGTTAAAAGATTTGTTGTTTCAGATACTGAAGGCAAAGCCTGCACTGGTGATGATGCTACAAGGGCAGCACAGAGCGAGGCTCCAGCAGCCGTGTGCCAGGCACTCAGCTCAGAGGAGGAGCAGCAGGACACCACAGCTGCAGCCACAACGAATGCAACTGCTTTGGTGAGGAGCTGCACTTGGATGAGCTGAAAGAAGATGCAGGTATTGGATATAAAATGTTTTCAGAAAACTATGAAGGGTTATAAAAATATTTCTGCCAGGGAGTCAAATATATCAGTGTATTAAAGGGTCAAAGCATCTTGTTGAGCTGAGCCCCACACTAGGTTAGCAATTGGTACTTAATATGCAGTGATTTTTGAGGCTTCTACCAAGCTGAGGAACTACACAAAATTTGGCATGATGGGATTAGTTGAATTATGAGATAATCCAGTCTTGGCATGGTGCCCCTTTGGTATCAGCAGTGGCTGCTGTGAAGATGAAATAAGCTACTCTTAAAAAGATTTCTTAAACTTCTGTGCCAAGCCTGAATTTATTAGTCCTGGCTCAGGAGAACAGTGTCAGTACACAGCCCACACTGTCCATCTCATCACTGTGTCCCCAGCATGCTGCAAACACCAGTGAGGTTTGGTACCAGGAGCAGGGATCAGCTAAACCCAGCTCCTGCCAGGCAGCTCTGCTCCGGCGAGCTCATCCATGAGAGCACTTCCCAGGGATGGGGCAGCCAGGCACAGCCCGGCACTGGAGGGTTCCATTCACCTCCTGACAACCAAGAAATGCCAAGCTGCACAGATAATGCTTTATCCTGGTTTGTGAGGACTCTCATGTAGTGATTATGGACCTTCCTGGCCTCTGGGCAGTCTTTACACCTTCTCCATCTGCCCAGGCTGCCTTTTGTTCTCTGTCTCACCCCTTCAGGCCCTGCTTTCTCAGGGGTCCCAGCCCCTGGCTGCCTTCCCCAAGCCCATCCCTGCCTGCTTCCACCCTCAGAATGGAAATCATTCCCTCATCAGCTGAGGCAAAACCCTTTAATCTCCCTGTTCTTAAAATGACCAGATCAAATCCTGACAGATTACAGGTTTCTTTTCTTCTTTCTCTATTCTAGAGCATTTAATTCTATATCACTAATGAAATTTCTTTCTGAGCTTATAATTCTTACCATTGGGACGTACTATCATGGAAGGATAGCACTAATAAGATGTCAAGTATTTAACCTTATAGCTCTGCATAAACTCATAGTGTGATTTAAAGTTTACCTTACAATGTGTTCAAAATTGGGTATTGAAGCTTTCAAAATCATCCCAATTTTTTAGGTCTCTTTCTCTAATCCTAGTTCCTTTTATTGTCTCCCTCAAACAATCCTTCCTGTCTCCTGTATTTCTATTCCTTCATTTTTTGAGGTGTCGTTTTCCCAGGTTCCACGAAAAACCCAGTGGGATTACATTCTCCTGTCTCCCTAGTCTGAGAGACTCCAACTTGTAGGAAGTCTTTCTGCCTCTCCTATTGGTGGCCTCTGGATTTTAAAATAATTATTGCTGGTCTAGTCTTTATGTGCTTATTTATCCCTGTCTGTACATCCTAGCATTCCTGTCTCTAGTGAGTGCACCTGAAGGAATTAATTGGGTGGGAAAGCTCTTCAAAACTGTCAGAGCTGCTGCTAAGTTTATTATAATGTGGAGGTTTTTTTTATAACATTTGCCCTTGGGCTCAATCTCAGCCTAATGCAGTGGGTATCTTTCCAGAAATTAATATGAATAAGTGACCAGCTAGAAACAAAATGAATGGATTTGCTCTATACCCAACATGTTCTGTGTCATCCTGAGGATGTGGGATAAAGGCCAAGGAGGAGAAGAGAACACAATTTGCAGACTTCATATTCATGTTAATACACAGAAAAAAAACAGCCAGGGCACAAAGAGGGCAGTTTTCCCCACCTAACCTCACCAGTGGGCTTGGGGACAGTCACAGGAGGAGGATTTCCACCTCGTAATGAGATGGCATTTTGACAAGTGGCACTCCATGAATAATTCTCTCCTCCACAGGAGCCTAGTACTGAGCACTTGGAATAATTTCAGTATTCACTCTGCAGTATGAAATCTGTTAATGGGTTTGCATGCTCAAGACTCAGGTCTGCCTGACACCACTCCCAGAGCAGGGTGGAGCTCAGGACCAAAAAGATCTGGCTGGGAGCGTTTGGGATCCACCTTCTCTGCAGCAGAGGTGCCACTGTGGCTGCTCCTCTGCAGCTGTGCCAGGCAGCCCTTCCTGGCCCAGGGACACCCACTGCTTCCAGGGGAGCTACTGCCAGAGAAAGCATTGCTCCTCTCAGGGGAATGCACTCGAATCTCATTTTCCTCTCAAGCTCCTAACATCTACTGGGGCTCTTGATCTTTCTATAATGTAACCCATTAGTGACTCTGTTTTTCCCTTCCTCTATTACACATTTTGTCTCCTGTGCAGTGGGCACAAACACCCAAGTGATGTCACCCTGGAACAAGGCATTTCTCCAGAAGTACATTTTAAAAAAATTATTTCCTTCTATAATTCACATAACTATCCCATACAGCAGCTTTCCTGTCATGACAAATTTCACAAGAACTCCTGTTAATGATGCGTATTTATTCTTTCCTGTCTCTTTTGAATGATAAATACTCATTCCTCCCCTTCTAGGCACACTCATTAATCTGTTTGTCAACAAATTAAATGCCATTATCTTGCCAATGCTATTGTTTCCAACAGCCTCAGTGCCTTGGTGCCTCCCACGCACTCTGAGCACGAGGCTGCTGAATGTTCATTAATACAGAGAGTTTGAATTCCCCATGAGACCCAAAACTGAGCCAAGAAAAGGTTTGTGATGCAGCAGCTGCGGGTGCCACTGCAGTGAGATTTTAGGAGCTGCCCTAGGCTGGTTTGGAGGGCGAGGCACTCTGGTTACACAATCCAGAGAGCCAAAAGGAGTGGGGTTTGCCCAGAAGTTCGGGCCTCTCTCATGTTCTGCATGACCCCAGCTCTGAATCCTCAGCACAGGAAGACATGGACCTGTTGCAGGTCCAGAGGGCCACCGAGAGGATCAGAGGGGTGGAACAGCTCCCCTGAGAGGGCAGTCTGAGACAGCTGGGATCATCCAGCCTGGAGAAGAGAGGACTCCAGGGGGATCTTGTTGCAGCCTTTCAGTACCTAAAAGGAACTTATAAAAAAGATGGGGACCTGCTTTTTGATAGGACCTGTTGTGGTAAAGCATGGGGCAATGTTTTTAATCTGAAAGAAGGAAGATTCAGGCTAAATACAAGGAAGAAGTTCTTTACAGTGAGGGGGGTAAAACCCAGGAACTCACTGCCCAGAGAGGTGGTAGGTGCTTCATCCCTGGAAACATTCAAGGTCAGGCTGAAGGGATTCTGAGCAATTGGATCTTGTTGAAGATGTCCCTGCTCATTTCAGGGGATTGGACTAAATACCTTTAAAGGTCCCTTCCAACACAAAGTATTCTATGATTCTGTGCTTAGGAGAGATTTGAACACTGATCTCCCCTTCTGGATGAGTGTTTCCCCCCTCTGGGGTAGGAAAAATAACCCTCATGGCTGCTGCTGAGCCCAGAGTGGCTGGAAATGCAGTTTGGAGGGAGCCTGTCCACGGCTGGGATCAGAGTCAGCCTCAGGTCTCTCTGTGGGTCTCCACACCTGCCAAGGCAGAGATCAGGCCATGCAGCAGAGTGAAAGCCCAGCAGTGAGGCTCTGTGTGAGTCTGGGCACTGCCAGGCAGCTGTATCTGAGCAGAATTTGAGGATGCTAATTTTGGACTTCATCACTGAAATTCCACCTGTGTCCTGCTTCACTTCATGCCTTTCTGGATCTATTCCCCTGTGCCCTCATCACAGCCTGGTCAATTTGATGAACTGCTCAGTGATTCAGCCTGCACTAACTTTCACAGCTAAGTGCTTTTGCCATTCTTGCAGAGACAATCCTGAAATGAGCAGTGCTCCACCATCTCAAACTAGGCTTTGGGGACTGATTTCTTTTCTTAAGTACTTCATCAATTCCCTGTTCCACTCTAACTGCTCAGATCCCATAGCCAATCTTTTTTGTGCCAGACTTTAACCACAGGAAATGCTCAACAGCTCTGGAGTCAGGTACAGTAAAAGAAGACTCAGGAAGCAAGTGGAAATAATGTATTAAAAAGGATAAAAATCTTATTGGGAAAATAAACACACACATCAGATATTGGAAAGTCAGGTTTTAGGTAATATTCTGGGTTTGATACTCATTGCCCCTTGGCTGTGTGTTCCTAGACAGAGGAGTACTCACCCAGGAACTGTGGCACCACAGCTGTGTGCTCTAAGTAAATTCATTGCAGTTCTCAAAAGTTACTTTGCCCTGCTATCCTTATTATTAAAAAAAGGGGGAAGAAGGCTTTAGGGAAGTAAAGGAAGTTCAGCAGTTTGCTCAGGAACATCAAAGCTAACATTTCCTCAATATCCTCGTGCATTTCATTCCTCACCTGCCCTGGCTGGTTGGCTATTTCACACAGTTACTTTCACTGTGGAGAAGTGTTTCTAGCCACGTGCCTTGTGCTCACTTTTCCTGAATGTTCCTGGCATTGTCCCCTGGCCTATCATTATTAACTTCATGTTCCATTAATTTTACTCATCTTCCCACTAGCCAAGAAACCTTCAGCACCCACGGAAGAATTGGAAGATGCCAGCCTGCCAGCATCTGAAGACAGTCCACAAGCCTTACTTGTGCCTGAATCCACAGATTCCCCCCAGAAGCAGACAGAAAGAAACCCAGCACAGCTTCCCAGCCCTCCATTGCTCCCAGCTCCACCACCTAAGGCAATCTCCAAAATCACCAAGAACATAACAGGTCAGTCATCACTGCTCAGTGAAGATTTCCCCATCCTCGATGGGTTCTTCACCTCCACAGCACTATCAAATCCTTTTCTCATGTCTGTTTTGAAGCCCCAAACAGCTGGGAATCAGGCCAGTTATACTGAGTGAGCAGTAATCATGTCTGCTTGCCTGATAATGCACTGATCTTTCTACTTCACATATTTATCTGAACCTCTCAGGGGATTATTTGTTGAGAGTCTATAGCACTAAACACACATAAAGCAAATCAAACCAACTGCAAACATCTGCTGAATCCCATGTTCATATTGACATGCCATAAAACACAAGGAAGATTTAAATGTTTTCATTACCTGGACTCCCATGGAGAGCAGGACAGCAGCCAAAATCTAGCTCAAGTCAAAGGTTCTGCAGAGGTTTCTGTTTGAAGGGTTTGTTCTGCAGGGCAGGTCTAAACTAGAGCTATGAAATCTGCTCTCCTTGACAGAACACACAAGAGTGATACACCTGGCAATCCTCTGTGCCAGACTTCACTGAACGTTTCCAAAAAGCAATTCCTCTGGGCCTGATTTTCTAATGCATTGCCAATGTTGTTACATTTCTCAACATTCTGGCACTGCAGAAAGGGTGCTAAAATGAGAACGATTTTAGTTGGTTCCAATTTCAGGGCCCCTACATATGGTAAAAGCAGTTAAAAGGGCCTTATTGCAAATGAGAATCAAGTCCTGACATCTAAATGTCAGACCTGTTGGATATTTAGACTTTTAAATGACAGCTATTATGTGAGCCCTGATTTGCATTCACACTCATCATCTGGCACAATGAGCAGGGTTTTCAGAGTCACCAGGAAACAAAACATCAGAGGGGCTCTGTGACCTGACCACTGGGGCTGATAGAAAATATTGAGGTTTTCAGTCTCTTTGAAGAAAACTACAAGTGTTTGTTTCCCATGGAAACAATTCATACTTTGTCTGTGCTTAAAAGCTGTAATAACTCAAGTGGGAGCTGGATTCATAATGGTATTTTAGTGCTGCTCAGGAGCTGCTGTTCAGGTTATTTCACTGTCCTGTGCTATGGGTGAGGCTCGAGCCTCCTCTTCCACCCTGCAACAGGAACAGGCAGCCCCAGGCCCCTGTGCCTTTGCTCAGCTGAGGAGAAGGCCACGCTTGGCATCAGATGCATTTGGAAACCTGACCCACGCAGGGTATAGAGATTACACCTCCACCAAGCACTTCAGAGCATTTAGAGTTCAGACACTTTGTTGCTTAACCCAAGTGTTTCCTGTAGCATCTGAGATATTTTGAGTTTTGGTATTTAATTCTCATTTACATCTTCCACAAAGAACAACTTTTAATTTTCTCAATGACTCCAGTGACTCTAGACCCTTTTCCAGCAGTGATCATACATGTTTATTTTTGTGGGGATGTGGGGCAGTGCTAAGCTAAAATTAAACAAATAGCATCACTGAGTGAGAGGAAATACAAAAGTGAAGGGAGAGAGAAAGGGCAATTATGAAAGAAAAGGAAGATGAAGAGGTTGAAAAGCTCTTTTGTTTTTTCCCCCTTAACAATGCTAGGGATGCTATCAGCAGAGGAGTGAGGAGTAAGTCAAGCACCAATTAATCAGAGAGAGGAGGAACAGGGCAAGGTGCCAAGACGTCACTTTGCAAGATTATTCACTGAGCATCTGTCATTAGGACAAATAAGGTGTGATCTCAGGAAATTCTCGGTATTGTCCAAAGCTGCAGTGAGGATGAAATTGGCCCTTGACCTGTTCCAGGAACAAGCTGGTGTAAAGACAAAACAAACTTCTCTTTTCCTGCTTCAGGGCTGAGCTTAACCCTGGTTCTTTCTCCTAGGAAACACGGCCGTCTCTGAGCAGAGGATAAAGTGGCTCAGGAGGGGCTTTTGTCCATCCCCTCAGGCCATGATTCAATGGGCAGCAAATGGTCATAAATTGATCACCTGTCCATCTCCACATTAGCACAGAATCAAACCCCCCTTGAGTACCAAAACCCCATCTTTGCTCAGCAGAGCTTGGCTCTCTCCTGGCTGGAGCAGCCATGCTGATCAGTGCAGGAGGAGCTCCGGGGTGGGCAGGTGTCTCAGGCATTGCACATCAGGCACTGACTCTTGGAGCAATGCCCCTGAGCTTTCAGGCTCTCCAGATTTTTAACAGGGTAAGCTCTGGGCTAGTTTGAACCCTGTCTCCTGTCTGCATAGAGTTGAACAAAGTTATTGCTAAGGGTTCTGGGCTGGAGGGACACAAACGTGCACAAACACAGTAATGTTAGACCTTCCTTAGATCAAGATTTTACTGTGGATGCAGCTCTCCTCACTGAAGGATGTTTTCCTTCTCACCCCACAAACATGAAAAGAGACCAGGCTTAGTGTTGCCACACTTGTATTTCCAGTGTTCGACTTTGTGATTGGTTATGTTTAACAGTGTTTGGTTATGATTTCAGGAACTCTGCTTAAGCAAACTTAAGAAAAAACACGTTTTTGGTAACCCTTATGCAGGATGCTGGCTCTGAGAGGAGATATTTAATAGGTGAAGTTAGTATTTTTGACCCTCTGCAGTTCTCTAGCAAGTTACCCTGCTAACCGGAACCAGTCCTTGTTACTTCAGGATAAACCCGGCCTGAGCAGAAGTTTTTCTCTGCTATGAATTGAAGGATTTATCTCAAAAGCAGGAGAAAAAAGGAAAAATTACCAGTGAAAATGCACAAGCTGTGCCAGTTTAAATTCCCGTGTGAAGCACTAGGTGGCAACAAGGGACAAGAAATGCTCTGGGATGAGGCGCTCACATTGCCTTTCTCCACCCAGCCCGAGCTGCTGCTGTAAACAACTCCATATACCAGAGGCTTGGGACACGGATATAGGGGAGGGGGAAGAGGACTGCAGAACAGAAAAACTAATCAGCATCTTTTTCAGGCCAGATGTTCAGTTGTCCTAAGGGATATTATATGAAGCCACCAAATTTATGACCAGGGAAATGTCCACTGTGCTTCAGACTCAAATGCTAGGAAATGTATCAATCAGTCTAAATGTATATCTCTAATTTCAGACAGAAGGTTTGCATTGCATAGAAAATAGCTGAATCTGGGGCTAAAAAGAGATTAGGTTGCCCCACCCTTCTTTTTTCTTGTTAGTGCTCAATATCCCATCTTTCATTTGGATGTCATTTGGCAAGTTTTGTTATGCAAACATTATCTTCATATTATGATGATTTTGGCATTTTCTCCCCGGGCATATGAAAGACAGAGGTCTGGGCTGTGCAGCAATCACAGAGGAGCAGCTAATAGACACTGGTACATTTTGTCCAGACTCAGAACCACAGGGCATAAATTTTAATACAGTCTGCCAGAGTCCAGCAGAGAAAATGCTGCATTGGAAAGCCACCACAGCCCAAGCCTTTGGTGGTTAGGAGCAACAGTGTGGGCAAGCAAAAATGCAGTGGTGGGCTGGGAAAGAGGAGAATCTGATCCAGTGAGAAAGAGGGGAAATGAGAGAGGCATCTGTTTTGCTAGATTAAAGATCTGGAGTGGTGCAGCAAGAGCCTTTTGAACTCAGTTACCCAGCCAGTTACCTCACAGCAAGAGCAAAACATCACCATTTATCCTCTGTTCAGTACAACAAATTAATTTCAGTGCAGACTCTGCAAAAACAAACTAAAAAAAAAAGCATTGCACAAGCTCTCCCCCTCTTGTGTTTTGACAGCAGGAAGTGAAATGGATGATCCAGCCATGAAATCTCCTCCTTCCACCATCCTGAAGAACTATGTCATTGTTGGTTCCTCCCAAATCTCAGGACAAGCTGCCCTCTTCCACCCCTCTGGCCAGAAAAGCTCAGAGCCCCATGGCAGAGGCCAGGTAACAACGCCCACCGGTTCCCCTCACCTGGCTGCCGTTCATCTGCCTTTACCTCCCAGCAGAGTCATTGAAGAACTCCACAGGGCTCTGGCCACCAAACACCGGCAGGACAGGTACCTACAGCCTCCAGGCTACAGGGCTGCATGAGGACACTCATCCCACCACATCATTCTTCTGCGAAAATGCTCCTATCCTCTCCTGAGCGTTTTAATTGCTGCTACAGCTTGGGTTTGCCTTACTCGTGATGTCACTGCTTGGAACAAACATCCCTGGCTAAAGTGCTTAATTTGGCAGCTACTTCATTGTATGTTCTTCCTGTATGAGGTGGCACAGGAGTAGGTTTTCAAACAGGTAGAATCAGGTGATAATCCTGGATCTACTGCAAAAGAAAATCTCCCCACAAGGTACCAAGTTAAAGTAGCAAAGGCACATCCTGCTCCAAGTACTCTACCCATGAGAAATGCTGCAATTTCTGGGTCTCTTGGCTGACACAGGAGCACATACAAGATCCATTTTTAATACAGATGTTTTCATGGGAGTACACTGGGTGCTTTATCTGGGTTTTATTATAAGCCCTCCTGTGTATCAGAGGAGGACAGAGATAACCTTTGCCATCCCAGAGCTTTGAAGTTGGTATCATTTCTCGGTTCCCTAAAAGCTACTGCCCCAGGGAACTGATTCACATGATATAATTTCCAGGCCCTGTTAAACCTTTGCTATGATCATATAATATCATATGAATGGTCATATTTCATGCCATGCATGTTTACATTAGAAGGACGTGTTGTTGTGGGGTTTTTAATCACTACAGTATATCTCATGACCATATATCAAAGAAAACCATCATTCACCACTCCTCCATGTCTCATTTTAATGGCAGAGACAGGAAAGGTGATCCATATTAGCCATTCTCAGCTTGAAAATGCCATCCTGTGTTGGTCCATGCTGAACTCCCTACCCTGCCCTTAATGAGCTACAGGAAGCTTTTCTCATTCTCATGTAAGTTTCTACTGCAGCAATAAAACAGTTTTTGTAAAATCTGGGCTGTGCATCTTCCACCCACAGCTTCCACGGAAGAGAAAGCAAAGGCTCTCCAAAAAAAAGAGTGGATGTCCGTCCCTCCAGAACGTCGAGTATGGAGCGCAACAAAGAGAAGGAGAACTCGCTGAGTTACAGCAGTGACTCAGAAAACAAGAGGAACTCGGTTAAGGAGTCAGATGAGAACAAAGAAAACATGATCATGAACTCAGAGCTCAAGGAAGAGTCTGTTTTTTATCAGGATGAGGAGGATTTGAACGACTCTGTTATTTCTGGTAAGGAAAGTCACTGTATTACAAAGATACACTCTCACTGCCAAAGGGAATGCTCTAAAGGCAGCAGAAAGTACTGAGAAGGATAAATTCCTCTACTGTCACATCAACTTTTTGAAGGAGCCCTGGTGAAAAGCTGGTTAAACTGGAGTCACAGTGATTGTGTCTGTCCTCCAGGCAGTGCACACTGAGATGTATCACTGTGCTTTACCCTTGGACTGCTCTGCCTGACCAGCAGCACTCCCAGACATGGCACTGTGAGCAGCCAGAGCTTTCTGCACACCTAGTGCCAGTGCTGGCGGTGTTTTGGAATTTCAGGATTATTCCATGCAGTGATGGTACACGGAAAAGTGATAGAGACCAATCAGTCTAGGAAGGACAAACATGTAGAGAAAATAGCCTAAAGAATAAAGTTTCTCTCCATTTGGTCCATTTTACCCCTTCTTGAAACATATGGGGAATGCATTTTATAATCCTGTGCAATTATTTAAGAGAGCTTTGGCAAAATAATCAGCTCTCATTAGAAAATTCGTCATTCGAGGTTTTTAATGTTTTCCATGTTAGCAAGACAGATTCAATCTGAAATGAATCCTTGACTCTCTTCATGAATGCATAAAAAGAAGGCAGGCAGAGAACAATTTATCAAAAAATAATTGTTATAGCAGATGAAAGATGAATTTTAAAAGGTGTCTTTGAAAGCATGAGCCAGCAGACAGGACGTGAGTTCTGCTGCTTGTCTTAAGACACCAAGTAACAGGACAGACTCCTGAGGTAAGGCACAAGGAAAGAGTCCCTTGCCTAATTGCTGTGCATTTAAGGATAGCTTAAAACAAGAAAACCACCTTTTATGTTCTTTTCTTTTTTCTGGCTTTATGTGTAAAAGTGGTCTCCTTTGATAAAAATTCTAAGAGCTAGAGGCAGCCAGGCAAAAAATACATTATGCCCTATGAGCAAAACCAAATCTGAATATTTTACTACTGAAGGTGAATCTCTCTATATTCAACAAATGATTATTCGTTATTATGAAGATAGGAGGGCACTGGTTATTGTACAAGTTTCAGTAGTATCTAGAAGCAGCTCTGGGCTTTCCACATTAAGTGCTTGAGTTTTGGAAAATTCCTGCAGTTGAAGGACAGTGGTGGTGTTCTGGAGATGGCTGATGCCACCTGAGAAAAACAGACCCGTTTCAAAGATATTTTGGCATTATTTGGGCTGCAAGAACAGAGCTGCTCAGCCCAGAGGACACTGAGCTCTGGGGCTGTGTCCAGTTAGAGCAAGCTGGACATTCCCCAGGCATTTCTGGTGTGGCACTGCTGGAGCCAGCATTCCCTCAAGTGCACCCTGCACGTTCCAGAGGTGCAGCAGGGACAGGAACAGCACCAGAACAATCCCCTAAACATCTCCAGACTCCTTCTAGTTTGAAGAAATCTGGGCTGGTTTCCAAGTCAGGGAGTAAAGCTGTCCATTTATCCCGAGCTGCTTTACAATCCCTGTACTGCCTTAGAAAGTCACCTGCTCCGCCACTGCCACCATGACAGGGCACAGTGCCACAGCCCTGTGGCTGCAAGGAGGTACAGACAGGCCACATAACTATGGAAAAATGAGGAATTATGCCTTGGTTTTCCATTCCTGCTCAATAAATCATTATTTGAAACCTCTGAAGACACAAGGCAAGATGAGCTTAAAAAACAACGTTACTAGAATGTAGCCCACAACTGATAACTGGTGCAGTCAAGGTCTGTCCAGCATCAGGCAGTGTTAGGATTTGCTTTTTGATTGATAGAACAGTGATTAGGAGAAAAAACAACAGTAAACATACAGGAAATGAAATGTCATGATTCGACTGGACTAAAACAAGAAGTCTTTGCAGGAACCTGCAGCCCGAACATGAAAAGGGTGTGAATTTCCCAAGCATTTCTTGTTGACCTATCTGAAGTGTGATAAATCATGAAAAACTCCAGCCAAGATCCTGCCTGAGATAAATGATCAGGGAAAGACTGGCACTGAATGTGCCTGACTGACCGAGAAAAATAACCCTTAGAAAAGGAGTTCTTAAATAAGGGTGTTTACAGGTTCAGTTTCTACTGAGGTAGTGATCAGGTAGGAATTTGCCTCAGGGTGCTGAAAATGGATGTGGGGAAAAATAGCTTGGAGCTTTGTTTTCTCTTTGTTCTCTAGTTTTGTTTTATTCATGTGCACTTATTCTCTTTTAATATTTAGATTTTGCATGTCTACTTAAATTTAACTTGTTCTGGTAAATCATGTTTCATTATGAACAGTCCACCTTTGATTGGCAGAGGGAGCTGACACTGTTAATTAGGATTTTGACCCCACTTCCTTTAAAGTCAATGACAAAAATCCCATGGATTACATCACTTTCCATGCCCCCAAGGTGCCCTGGGACACTCTGCCGGTGCTGCAGCTCCCATGGACACACAGAGCTCCTTGTGCACGTGTAGCCTCTCCACAGAAACCTCCTGACACGGCCAAGTTCCTCTTACGACCTCTTTAAAACACTCCGGTGAAACTGGGGACGTGTGCAGGGATTCCCAGGAGTTTTCTAGCCCCGAACGTCCTTCAGGTTGTTTCCAGCAGGAATTCTGTTGGTTCCCCTGCACCCACTGCCAGCGAGGCTTGAGAAGCCCTGTCAGAGTCCCAAGTCTGTGGCTTTGGGAGCCAAATGCTTCTGATGGAGTCAGATATTCAGTTAGCAGAAGGTTCTGTGCGACAGCAGCCAAATCATTTAACTTCCTTCCCCATCTGTTAAATGTATATCTGCTACTTCAGACAGGGCTGGGTGGTTTAATTTAATTAATGCTTGCAACAGACTGTGAGAGCGTTTCAAGGAAGGTGCTAAATAAGGGCACAGCTTTTAGGCTCCAGAAAGGGGTTTTGAGCTGATTATGGTTTCTGAAAAGTTTAACTTTAGACCAATGCAACTACCAAAAGATTTTTCACTGCTCACTCAGGGAGACCAAAATTACTCTGCCCCACTCTTTCCAACAGGTAAATTTGGGGACGAAATTGTAGACTCCTCCCTCTGCATAAAGAAATTTGAGATCAGTAGTGATAATAATAATGGAGGTTCACAGATCCCTAGCAAATAAAACCCCAGTATTTGGGAATGAGAACCTATTTAGGATTTAGAATCTTTCCAACCTCCAGAGCATCCTTTAAAAAATAGACTTTAATTCTATCTCAAATGCCAAACAAAAATACCAATTAAATGTCATTTTCTTTAAAAATGAGGTGACCTTCTCTAGAAAAGGTGAAGCATTAAATTAAAAAAAAAAAAACCAAACCCTTTTAAGCAAAAAGGAACCATAACAAATTAACCTCCTATTACACAGCTCCCAAGATAAAACAAAGATTTAACTGCAGTTCTGCATGCTCTGAGGAATATACCCCCTCTGTATTTGCAGTGTTTTTTTGTCTGAGCCCTGCTCAGCTTAGTGCTGCTTTCTGACTTTAATGTGTCCGACTGCTCCTTGCACAGATCACTGTCACTCTGTGCCATTCCTGCTCTCCAGAAGTTCCTGTTTCATCCCCAGGAGCTGCCTTTCTAATAACTTTCCTTTCAATGCATGTCCCAGGTACTTTGCCAAGAAAATGCAAGAAAGAACTGCTGGCAGTAAAACTACGGAACAGACCAAGTAAGCAGGAGCTGGAAGACAGGAATATTTTCCCAAGGAGAACAGATGAGGAAAGACAGGAAATCCGGCAGCAAATTGAAATGAAACTCTCAAAGTAAGTGTTGTGAATGAGAACAGGGAGGAGCCTGCCTTTACAATGGAGCATCCTCTGAGCCCTGCCACCCACCCCCAGGCCCACTGCCTGCAGGGAACCATGCACAAACCAATACAGCACGTTTTCAGCTGTCAGTCAGCCACAGGAGAAAAAGCCTTTTAACTCCCTCTTCAGTCAGGATTGCCTTGATTTCAAGGGAAAACAAGACAGAAGTCAGTTTGGGAGACAAAATCCTGCCAAATCTACCTGCAGCTCTGCTGCTGCAATCAAGATTTGGAGGTCCTCCAGAAAACCCAGGGCTTTAACAAAAATAGCAGTATAATTATTTATCAACCCGATTTGGCTCTGTCAGCTCTGGCTGAATGTGAGGATAAAGCTGCATATTTACTTGCCCAAGGGAAAGCTGCTGTGCTGGTGCTGCACTGGTGCCTTAAGGCAGAAGCAGCATTGCCCTCACCTGGGGAAGGTGCCTGTGTAAGTCCAGCTGCAGCACAGCACAGATGCTCTGGCTTTGATCAGTAACCAGGGCAACAGGGGAGAGCTGTGAGAGAAACAGCATCATTGTGGTGTGCAGCCTGCAGCAAAGACTGAAGGTAACTGGGAGGCTCAGACTGCAGCATTTGGGTTTTGTGTGTGCTTTTTTAAGAGCTGCATTTGGATATCTGCAAACATGAATATTTTAGAGGAGACAAAGTGGATTGTTAAACAATCTGTGCTGTGCTGCCCACACGGGGACAGTGAGCACTGCTCACCACCAAAATGCTTGGAATCAAATTGGGAAACATGAATACAAGTTCATTTTCAAGGCTTATTAAATATTAAATACCTCAAGCCTCTCCTGAAAGAAACATTTATTGATATTTAGACTAACTCATTCATGTGCATGCTTTTGATTAAACTTTACCTCTGGGGACAAGGAATGAGAACAAATGTGTGGATCAGAGCACAAGTCCTAATGGACCAGAGTTTGTGGAGGAGAACATCTCTGCCTTCACTACTCCTGCCCTCAGCTAAGGAATGAGCTACTGAGGGAAGCACAGGGAGATTTAGGGTGCCCTTCATGGTGCCCCTGCAGCAGCAGGGATGGAGTTATGGTCCCTCCAGTCTCAGTGACTGCACAGCAGCACTTTGCACCCAAAGGGGAGCAGTGCTTTGTGCCAGGGGCTGCACAACTTGGTGCAGGTGGCAGAACCTGCCACAGAAAACATATGCATGCAGACAAGCAGGAAAGATCCCCCTACAATGCACACTGAGTTCCAGAGTTACACTGATATCATTATTTTGGCCATTTGATAACTCCTGAGATCTCTTCATATATCAAGAGCCTAATTTGATTGCTTTAAAATACACAAAAAATGCTTTCCACCCCACTGCATCCTTAAAACCAAGTTCAACCATCACCAACTATTCACTGAGTGAGAAGATTGTCATATCCAGCCCCATCTCATATTGCTGAAATGTCTATAAGATCACATCTCTTCAGTCCTGCCCGACTTCTCATGGTGTGAAAGGTCTGATGGAATTGCAGCTTCAGGTGCTGCAAATGCAGCCTTTATCCCTTGATTTTCATTTACCATTTATCTCGCTTAATAATGAGCCTAAAGAAATACTGATGCATCCCTAGAGTCAAGTGTCAGTACAAGGACTTGCCGAGGACACTGCTGGACAGGTGAAAGGGGCTGGCCACCACCGGGAGGAGCAAATGTGCTGTGTGTGGGGAATGCAGCTAAGGGAGCCTCCCCTGCCTGCTGTGAGCTCACACAGCAATCTGGGTGCAGCCTATCAGTGTCACTGGTGATGTCTAGAGGATGGCTAAAAGCCATCTTTGTTCCAAGTGTTGGAAGTCAGGCCTTAATTTGGTTCCTTCTTCCTGGAATGTGGAAGATCGAGCGCGTTTCGGGGAACAGACGGCACAGAGAGTGCGGGAATAGCCAGGAAAGGCAAAACAGATTGGGAGCAGTCTCCCACACAACTTCCAGCACATATGTGCTGGCAGAGCTCAGCTCAGCTCTTAACTCATCCACCAGAATAGAACATGACCATGCAAACAAGCTCAGGTGGTGGATGAATGCAGGAAAATATTTACAACCCCAGGAAAAGCAAGTGGGTGTCCAAAAAACCCAACAGCCAACCAACAAAGTAAAAATGAATTCTGGCAAAGGCCAAAGAGCCAAGGTCCAAGAGATATCCCTTTGGAGTTTATGACTTGAACTTACCCCATGAGACCCATGCCCACACTCAGAGCAGAGCCTGGCTGTGGTGTGGAAATGAAAGCAAACTGGGAAGAGTGAACTTCTTGGATGAGCTTTTGAGGTGTTTGCACTCATTCCTTTCACTGGTACTTGTGCAGCACAGTCTCTGTGTGACAACTTGGAGGGTTATAGCTGAGGAATGTAGTACTGGGGTGGGAAGTGCTGCCTGGGAAATGGGATCCAGCAGAAATGTCTGTTCTCTGCAGGGCTTTACCACTACCTGTGCAGAAAAGAGCAGCACGTTGCTGCTGCTGTAATAGTAACACTTAGATAACAGCAGCTCATGAATCCATGTGTACCATCAGGGTACAGATCTGTGTTTAGCACAAAGAATGATCTATGGGCAGATTAGCAAGTGGTTATTCAATGGCTGACTGCATAAGAATGGCATATAACCAGGCAGTTGTAAACAGGGTCGATATTTTTCACACAGTTGCAGTGGTTTGATGGGCTGTAGCTGTCTAGCAAATTGCCTCAGCCCCACAGCTAACACAGCCTCGCTCTGTACTCTGGAGGGAAAGATGTACTGACATAGATAATGTGCAAAATACACCAAATAATGGTGTTTGTATAGCTTTAAAAATGGGGAGGCGAAGGAATAGCATCCTCTCAAAACCGCTGTATTATTTAAGTGGTTCTGGTTATAACACATTTCAACAGTAGCTGTGAACATGCTGAGAAAAGCAACTCTCTGCTATCACTCTGATGGGTGTTTATGAAGCCAAAGCTAAAACCCCTATTTTCCTTCACTTTCCCACTCATTCCATCTCAAAAGAGAGATTAGGAATTTCTGTATTTTGAGACAAATTCTACTTTTACAGCAGTGCAAATCTACCGACTTCAGATTTATTATTGACTGACAGCAGCATGAGGAGAGATTCCAGGATTCATTTATGTGCATCGCTGCTTTTGAAAAGTGTATTTCCTGTATTTCATGCTCCCAGCCAATTTAATCTACCACTTGTTGCTGTGGAAACATGGACTATTCCCTCCTCCTCCCTCCAAAATGGCAGTATTCCAGTTTTCCCTGTGCTGTAGTGCTTCTCCTACTCATCCATGCATCCCCAGTTCCCCAGAGCATGGTGTACACTTGGAATACTCTACTGTGTATTAGGCAACAGGACTCCCAACAGGTCTTGGTTCCATTATTTTGTGTTCAGAGCACAGATAATAAGCCCTCGATGGAATTCAGTGCATTGAGAGCTCTTTGTGTCACGAGGCAGAAAAGACATTTGCAAGTACAATTGTTTGCAATACCTGCTTCCTGTCTCACAGACACACTTTGTTCTAGAAGGGGTTTCAGTTGAAACCTGGGGGAGTGAAAGACTGAAGGGTGACTCAGGAAAAGGCTGTTCAATTAAATTTGATATCTGACTTTGGAAAGTTGATGTTTGAAGTGCCTGGGTGGCTCGTGCTTCTTGAGAATAAAACCATGGTTAAAGGCACTCCAGTATAACTTAATGTCTCAATGAAAATACAAATTCCTGGACAAGATTATACTTGTAATACTCACTTCATGTGCTGCTTCACCTCCTCCAGTATTTGTACAAGTACACACGATGCATGAAGTGGCACTTAAAAGATGAGATAGAGAAATGTGGGCAGAGGAGTCAGACAGGAAGAGCAAAGAGTTTGTGTACACAGAGAGGAACCAAAACCTGAGCACCTAAAGCTGATCTTTACCACATTGAAAACACTGTCTTGGGGAAGTAGATGATGCTGGGCCAAGGTTTCCTGGCAACAAACAGTGAAGAGGAGGCATCTATATTCAGTTGTTATCACATCTGGAATCTGTAGTTGTGGTGCTGCCCTGAGGTTGCTGGAGAAGCTTTTTCGAGTTGACTCACTCAGGAACTTCAGATATAGCTAAAAGCACTCCCAGATGAGACTCTGATTTGCCCCTCAGGTAACCGAGTGCGAAGTTCACAGTGCTGCTGGAGACAGAACAATACCAAGCAAAAAGCACTTCAGCATAGAGCACTCACAAAGACAATTTCACCTACTGACGACACAAAAGCTGTACCATGTTTCCCAAGGACAGCACATCCAGTGCCACTTCTCCCCAGAAATGTCTCGGGGCAGCTTTGCTCACTGGAAAGGCATCAGCCCTTCAGACTGAGACATTCAGCAGGGAGCTGGGCTGGAAGCACAGAACTTTGGGGAACATTTTGTTTAGATCGACCAAAAAAAGCAGTGTGTAGGTACATGTACAAATGACTGGTAGTCCTAATGCAGAAGTTTAGGAGATGCTGAACTGAGCCCAGCCTAAGCTCACCTGGAGATCAGCAAGGTTTTTTTTTTGCTGAATCTCCAACTGTGCTCTAACTCCCGGTCACTGGAGTAAAACCAGGGAACTGCCCTAATTTCAGAAGGCTGGGAAGACTTGACACAGATTCATTGCAGAGACAGAAAGGCAGGGGGGCAGGTACACAGAACAGATCAGCTGTCAGCACTAATTAGCTGTGTACAATTTAATGCATTTCATTACTAGGCAGGAACCATCCAGGTAACCATCTCGCTGATGCTAAAAATAACCCCAGCGGGCACAGCGTGGGTGTGTGTGCAAGGCTCAGCTCTGCACACGAGACAGGAGCTAAATATAGAGCCACAATTTAATTCTGTGGGCGTGTGGGAGCCCAGGGAGTCTCCTGTCTCCTCGCTCTGCTCCAGCAAGATGTGATGCTGGCAGGGGGACCAGCTGGGGGCTGCTGTCAGACCTGCTCCTGGCTGCAGGATTTTACTAGGACCTTGCACAGAACCCATGTGCTCAGTGAGGGTTTGGGATTTTTTTAATAGTTTGCCCCTTTTCAGTTATGGCCTCTGATTTTCAGGCTAGGAAAAGAAAAAGATATTGTGAGGGATGGTGGGGAAGAACAGTAGGAAGAATAGAGAAGGTGCAACTGAAGCTGAGATTTTTTTTTTTTTTGTGCTGCCTCCAGGATTAAGAAGTCCAGATTCCAAGGCATTAATATTCCCTATGCTCTTCTTTGGTGTCAGGCAGTGGCACACAGCTGGAAACTCTGCTGTGAACACAGTGACAGACAGCACTGGCCTGGTCAAGGGGCTGGGGGTTAGAGCTTGCTGCCAGAGTTCCTGACACAGCCTTCAATGGTAAAAATCAGGAGGAAAGGGAGAAGACTCAAGTGTTTTTAAGGTCTCCAAGCAATGAGTAAGTTCAGCCTCCTGTTTACATGGCTTTTCAAGTCCAAGGGAGCTGCAGTGCAGTTCAAATAAACCATTAGAGAGGTTTCAAGTGCATCTGTACATGCTGTACCTTGACTATGCTGTCCCCTTGTCTAAAGGACTGAGAAAGGTTTGTTCCCTTTCAGGTATTAAACTCCAAGAATAGAATGAATCTCACTAACACCCATCCTGGGTCAGCAAGTAAACGTGACCTCTCCTCAGGCCCTCTGACAGCAGCTCTTGAAGCAGAGATGCTTCCTTGCTTCAGCAGCGCTTGCACAATTCATTATGGAGCTCCCAGTCAGCTCTAGGCAAGAGCCATGATCTGCAGCTGAACCAGAATGAGCAATTTGCTGTCTCAGACCAGCCCACAGCTTGTCTGGCAAGAATTTTTGAACACGTTAATTCATTTATAAAGGGTTGAACCACGGTTGCCTTAGTCCTGGGTTATTTCCTGGTTTGAACACAAGCACACAACCCAGAGCTGCTCTCAGTGCAGACTGTATTGCTGAGGATTCAGCATTCCCTGCTGAGAATGGGGGCATTTGTGCAAACATGAGGCAGTGTCACTGCAGAGGCAGTAAATTCTGTCAGGCAACAACATAAAGTTCCAAATTCCCAGGGCACAGCTGATTAAAGATTGTCTTCTGGAAGACACTATCTCCTTACACTGCTGTGTTCTACTTCCCCATCTCCAGTGCTGGGAATTCCTAATCAAACCTGTTTTCCACAGCACAGCGAGGGCAAGGGCAGCAGGTCAGAGCACAGCAGGCAAGAGAAGAGCAGAACAGCAGGTGCAAACACAGATAGGACTATACAGGGCCTTTTCTGGGACACACAGTCAATTCCTCGAATAGATCTGGCGTAAGTGGTACAAGCGAAACTAGAAATTAAAAAATCAGAGTGCAGAAAGCCCTGAGTATCACAAGGGAGCATAATTACATAAATAAACTTACAGGAAAACTGCTTAAGCAAGTGTCATTGAATAAAGAAACAGCCTTTTTGGGAAGAAAACAGTGCACTTGTTTTGCCCTGCCAAGCCGCCCACTACCAGCAGCACATGCTCAGCTCAGCTCCCTTCCCAGAAATTGGGCACCTCCACACGCCTGAAGAGCTGGGCTCTACCCCTGTGGTGAGACAAGCAGTCATAAACCAAAGAGGAAATGCATAAAATGCCAGTAATACTCTGTAATGCTTCACCTTACACTGGATTATGATTCAGGTCCTTGTGCTCGTGTGGGTCTGCAGTACAAGTAATTACAGAAAATTGCTTTAATTTAATTTGCAGAGCTTAATCAATAGAGACCAAAGTAAGCTGCTCTTGTTGTCACGGTGATTTGTGCTGTTGTGGGATGAAAACCTGACCAGAACAAGGGGCTTGTTTGTAACACTTGTGAGCTCCTGATAACCCAAGCGTTGGGCAGGGAGGGATTCAGGCATACACGGTGCCAGCCTTCACTTTGTGTAGGCATGGTCACTGTGTCACTGAGAGGATTTAGGATTATGGTTTTTTGGGTTAGATCTGTTAATGAAATGTAAAAATGTTTTCTGCACTCAAAGCCAAGCACTTACTTCACTTAGCTGGAACAGAAGCCAGATGGGATGGACAGTGTGTGTCTGAAAGGCTGTGAACTGCATAAGCACAATCTTAGCCAGAAAGGAGTTTGGCTGCATGTTTTTTTAACACAACCATCTCAGATGTGCCACTTGAAAGCATTCGAGAACAAAAGAGAGGGGTAAAGTTTGGATGTTGTGCTGGTTCTCTTCCCATTTGCCTTTTAAACCTAACCAAATTTATAGGCAGACTGGATATCAATGAGTGTCACCATGGCTGTTGCAGTGAATTGCCTGCAGAATACTGAAATGGTCACTTCTCCCACAAAATCTGAAATGTGGCTTGGTTTGGAGAAGAAAAAACCTCCTCACTGAGCAGAGCCAGGGCTGCACACACTGTCCCTGGGGGCACAACACAGAGTTACCCCTGCTTTACGGGAGGGTGCTCAGATGAATCACCTGCGCTTTCCCATGAAGAACTTGGATCATATTTTTGGGCTCTCTTCCAAGAAGACTGTCTCAGTACATGTGATCCAAGGAAACTGTAATTCATACCCTGCAGTTTCTGGTTCACCAAATTCTGTGAGTTACTACAGTTCCCTCCTCCTGCAGCTCTGAGCACAGATTCTGTAGCCTGGTTCATTCAGGATCTCAGCTCCTCCAGGAATCAAAGGCTTGGGCTTGCTGCTTTCATATAGAAAAAAACTGGGTCAGTCTAACACAGCTTCTGTGTTTTTGAAATTACTTCAAAGAAGGTGAGGGGGAGAAAAATGAAAGAAATAAATATTTAGAAAATAGGAAGTAGGGGAAGGAGAGAAAACAGGTCAGAACAGAAGGTCACTGATTTTCCTCAACCACTGCTCAGTAGATGATGTGCAATTATATCAATTATTAAAACATAGCTCTAGCTAAGTCTTTCTGATTCCATTTCCTGTGCCCACCTGGCAAGCTGCAGCTGTATAATCAGGTCTTGGGAGCTACTTCAGTCAGCCAGAGTACTGCAAGTTTCCTTCAGTATCTGTTTTTCAGGCTAATTAACATGTCCAATTGGCCAGCACACTTCCTTGACCTCCCCAGACTCTGGAGAGTGTTTTTTTCCTAGAAAGCACTCTTCTTTTCTTTCTTTTCCTTTAGCTGTCACATGTAACACACCAGAAAACAAACAAACCAAACCAAGGACTCCCAGCTTTATCAATCCATGCTCATGGTTTTATCCAGTGAAATTAGAAAGAAATGGACCACACCTTTGGAGGTTGAGGACCTCCTCCTGTTGAAAGTCCACTTATGCAGAGGATATCAAGGCAACTGGGAAACAAGAACCAGCAAGTTGGCAAAATCTGAGTCTTAAATCACATTAGAAACAGGTACTGCAATCTAGTTAGTCCATTGTTCTGCAAAGATGTGTCAGTTATTTTGTTTTCTTAAAGCTGTACAGAATACTAAGGCAAGAAACAAAGAGCAGAATAAAACCTGAGTGCCTCACTGCAGGAAAAATACCTCTCAAAACAAAGACTTCGTGGCCCACAGATGAACCACCAGTGTCATTTGCTTGAGATGATCATATTCATTAAGCAAATTAAATTCTGAATGAATTAATACTTCGTCAGTTTCTCAGAAATTATGTTAAAAACAATTAAAGCCAGGCCCTCTCAGCATTCTCTGCAGAAAGCAGCTGGTCTGTTGCACAGAGATCAGCATAATTTGAGGGTGTCTGCAAAAGCCATATCCTGGCCAGGCTACACTGCAGCCTTGTTATAATCATCACTGGGAGTGGCTACAGCACTTCCAAATACCACCCAGCTGGGGAAAAACTCTCCTTCGCAAGAAAATGTTAAACAAACCAGGACTGATGTGGTAAGGGAAGTTGTATTTATGGGCGTTGGGCAGTTAAGCTTACAGAAATCCCTTCATCAGCCTGTTTACACCATAAAGGAAAAAGGTAACAGGGAATGTTGTGTGTGGAAATGCCAAGCTCATGTCTCCAGGGTGATGGGGCAGGAGGCTCAGGGTTAGCAGGGAATTTTGGTGGAGGAGAGGCCCAGCATTGCAGTGCTGTGACTTGCAGTGCATCAGCTGCAATGGCAGGAACAGCTGCAAAAGGCAGCAAGTCAGGGTCTGAGGGAGGGGGTGTGCTCAGAGCCAAGCCTGTGCGAGCCCTCGAGTCCCTGCCAGCTTCCACAGCTCTGCCTGACCTTCCCACCCTGCAGTCCCTCCTCAGGCAGGGAACAGCTCTGAGGACAATCACAGAGGTGGCACAATGGGATCCTTTCCCCAGAACATGCACAAAGGTTTTGTGTGGCAGCCTTGGGCTTTGTCAGTGAGAGACAATGCCTGTTGCACCACAAAAAATCACGGCTGTAATGTCCAAACTTGATGTTACATAATGGAATTATTACATTTTATTCAATTTAGGAACCTGGATTTCAGAAGATCAGAATATTGTGTTCTATGTGAAATTGGCCAGCAAATTCTATTTGGATTTTCGTGACCGTAACTAAACACAGGATCCTAAACAAAGTTAAGGAGGGTCCCAGAAAGCTCTGGGGAAGAGCAGACAGAATATGAGGATGACATTTTAAAACTCAAATCCTGCCTGGATTTTCCTGTAAGCTAGCCTGTCTGCAGTGCTCAGTGTCACACTTAGTGGCATTGAGTGACAAGTCATACTCCTCACCCTGTCCAATTTAAAAAACAAAGAAAAACAGAATTACTGAAATACTACTTGCAGAGGGAAGTGAATAAATTCCCAGAGGGGCTGCAAATCTGGTTTTTAGACAAGACAGTTTGCCACATTCTCCTATTCTGTCCAACAGAGATAACCACATAGACCGGCTCTGCAGAGCGCTGTGAGAGCTGCTGGTGAAAGAACTACAAAATTGATGATTATTGAGACCAGGGGCCTCACACCCCTACAGACTTTTTGGGCCACGTCGATGTCTCATTTCACTCTGCACTGAGAGCAGAAGCACTCTTTGTATTGAAAAATCAACAGATAACCTCAAGAGAAATTTTGAAAGAAGCAAAATACTAAAAGCAAATAAATGGGAGTGCAGTAAAAAGCAGGATTCAGAGCCTGCTGTGGGCAAAGGCTGGTGTGGCTTTGGCCAGCCAAGGTTAGTGACAGTGGGAGGCCAAGCTGTTGGTCTAACTGTCCTGGAAAATGCTGGGCCAACAAGAGTGTGCACGAGAGGAACAGAAAATAGTACAGCAGATGGTGAAATGCTGTCTGAAGGCAGGGATACCCCATCCTTTTGGAGAGGCTGTGTGGGTGAGTGACAGGCGAGAACTAGAAAGTACTTGCCTTGCCAGGGGGAGCGTTCCCAGAGAGATTCCTGCAGTCTGGGAGCAGGTATGCAGCCACACACACGGTCCCAGCAGGGCCTGTCTGTCCCAGCAGCATTTGCAGCTTCAGAAATTGCTGTCATTTAGGTTTTTCCTTCAGGGATATTACACAAAGTACTCGGAGATTGCTGCATTTGCCTTGATTTACTTCAGTAATTAAGAAAGCTGCTCCTTGGCATCAAGCCTGACACTACAAGGAGTTTGCAAAGAGTGCCACAGCATGTCCCCTCCTGCTTGGAGCTGCTGGGTTGGGAGGATCACAGCTCACACAGCTCGATTCCCCCAGCTCTGGGGTAAATCCTCAGTGCTCCTTGCAGAGGTTTATTTGTCACCTCTCAGACTCTGCAAATTGCCATAGGGTCCTTGGCATACAGCTCCAGGTGATAGGGAAGGGTGTTCTCCAGAACTCACACCTCATGGGGAAATTCCCAGCAGCTCACATTCCTGACAAGAAGGGCCATTCTCAAATCGCTCTGCATGGAGTGAGGGGGAGGAGGAGAATTGACACACAGCTGACAGCCCACACACACCAATACTTTGTCTGCTCTCTGCAAATCCAGCTGTGGTTTCTTCCAGTGACCCAAATCCCACAGCTGCACATTGCAGTGGCATCTGTTGTAGGGGCAACTGTTTATGGATTAAGTGCACAGTACTGCAGGATCTTAGTGCATCTCAGCTGAGCATCCCAGCTGAGGCCAGGACATTCTGGGACACTTCCATCCATAGACAAGATCTCTGTTGCCCTCTGAAATGGAGCTAGAGCTACAGACCAAGCAGACATGTCTCTCTGTCATCCTGGCCATGTCCTTGCTGACTGCCATGGCTGAAATTGCACTCCTGGCTTCCCAGGAAATTGAGTCACGAGCCTATAGACATTTCATTTTGTACAGGGCACAAAGGTGGCTGAGAAGCCAGCCTCAGCCTCCCTGGAGGAGAACAGGCACAAACATTGTACTAGGATTGTTCTTACAGTGAGGTTAAAGTCTAGCTTTTTTCTTTTCTTACCTTTTTTCCCCCCTTGTCTTATTTTTTTATCACAACCCAGTAAGCACCCAGGAGTATGCAACTGTCACTAGGACAGGAAAGTCTCAGGTCAGTGGCAGTCCCCACCACTGGGCTGAGATTTGCCTCTGTCTGCTGGTAATTTCAGATTCCCTCCTGCTGCTCATGCAGTTGTTATCAGAGTTGATTTTAGTATCATTTCAGCAGTGGCAGATGTCTTTATTTAAAATGATATCATGGTAATAAACACATAATGGGATAGAACTAAAACCCTGGGATTTATATGATTGCTTTTGTTTGCCTGTCCTGAAACATCAAACTCACAATGTTCTCCATTTGCCCAAGTCTGAGATATGTAGCCTTGCTTTTTGTTTTTTCATTCTGCTGGAACACAGGGCTCCAGAGTTTTATTCCTATTCCAGAGGAAAAAAAGAAAGAAAATCTATTGCTTTATAATGAAATGTTATTAACCATTTTCAGTGACCTGCACAGTGTGACCAGGTCATACCCAGCACTTGGTTTCTGCTGGAAGAACCTTCAACACCCATTTTATTCCCAGCCTGGAGCTCTCCTTAACCTTCAGCAGAGGGGGAGGGCTCAGAGCTGCACCACTCACTCTGTTATTTGAAGAGTGTGTCCTTTCAGCACTTTGCCTTGCTGAGCTATTTTTAGCTTGAAAGTATTCCCCAAACCAGCTCTTTGCCCAGCTGCAAGGCAGAGCAGAAGTGAGAACAAGCTGCTGTTCATGAGAGCAGTGCTGCTCACACTGACATTGCTGCTGAACAAGACACTCATCAAACCAAAGACAGGGAACATGTCTTTGGCTGAACAACCCGTTGTACTTTTGTTACCCGAAAGACTAAATATTGTAATTCTATCACAAACAGGACAGATCCACTATCCAGCAGCTCTGTTAAAGCACAGAATGGGGAAGCAGGTGGAAGGGAGAGGAGGAAGCTGCTGCTCTGAAATAAGCATTTAAACCCCATGTCAGCACACACATTAACTAATAGCTCAGCTGAAAATTGAAGCTGTTATGTTATGTTGGTGCCACAGCGTGCAAGAACATCCTCCAAGCATCCTCATCCGAGTATGGAGAGAGGTATGAAAGCAAAAGCCTCCTGAGGGTGGTGGAAGGATGCTCAGCATCTGCACTGAGCTTTGCACAGGTCTTTGAACTGAGTCCTGATCTGCTCCCAGCTGTGCCTGGCCTTCTTTCCTAACACCTTGGGAAAACTAGGCACCCAAAGGTCAAATGCAGAGGGCTTTCACAGGTGGTGAGAACCATGATTACCCTCAAGCCTTCTCCACTGACTCCTCTGACACAATTAGATCCTGGCTGTGTTGTTGTTTGAGCCCACACAGTGCTCAGGGCCCTGTGCAATAACAAACCTGTCACAGGGCAGGTCCTTCAGGGACAGTGGGTTATGATACAAGGGTCACGCTGGGCAAGCGTGTGGTTTCTATTTCAGCTGAAATCTGAACTCTTTGCAGGGCTCCTATCACAGAAATGATAACAGTGGACAACTGTAATTGCCTGGTAGATGAGTGACAACATAATTAACTGAACTCGTGCTGATTTGCAGCTTTGAAAATCCAGACAGAACTGAAGGCCAAACAAATAAATAACACATGTAATTAAGGCAACATTTATAGCCTCTGTGTTTATCTGCAGTTTTCTTGCTTGGATGCAAAAAATAGTTCACGATGGCACAGAGACACAAATATCAAGCGATTTTAAAGGCTGCAACTCACAGCATTTACCAAACCAGCTCACCCTTCCCACACTGCTCTGAGCTCCCTACTGTCAGAGAAGGTCAGCTACTGCTCTTAGCATGATGCTCTTGGATGTTCCAAGGGCTGGAGAACCTCTGCTTTGGGATTGTTCAGCCTAGGGACAAGAAGCTTCTAAGGACACAATGTTAGAGCCTTCCAGGAATTAAAGGGGGTTATAAAGAAAGAGGGAGAGCAACCTTTTACATGGGCAGATAGTGAGAGGTCAAGGGAGAATGGTTTTAAACTGCAGGAAAGTCAGGTTAGATTAGATAAGGGAAATAATATTTTTACAGTGAAGGTGGTAAAGCACTAGAACAGTTTACTCAGAGAGGTGGTGGATGTACCGTTCCTGGAAACATTCAGTGTCAGGTTGGATGAGGTTCTGAACAACCCAATTCCTTGAAGATGTCCCTGCTCATTGCAGGGGTGTTGGACACGATGCCTTTAAAGGTTCTTCCCACCTCAAACTATCCTGATTCTATGATTTTCCTGTTACGGGAAATGCTGGCACATCAGTTCCCACTTTTTACATGATCCAGAATTACCTTGGGGTAAAAACAAGTTTGTGTCTCGGTGTCTGCCTTCTAATTTGGTACAGACAGTAACAGAGAAGTCCCTCCCACCACGGATTTACTACTACCCATAATTGTACATTGCAAGCAGGCACAGTGCAGTGCGTGGGTGACTCAAAGCCCTGGCACACATCCTCTTCACAGCTACTTATAGGGAGGATGAAAATAAACTTCTTGTTGAATTGAACATGATGTTCTGGCAACAGAGATGCCAATTTAAGAGGCAGAGCCTCTGCCTCCTGATGGGCAGCAGACACAAGCAGCTTTATGAGAAGCAAAACCAGGGCACTCCCATTTCTCCTGCCTTTGCTTGGGCTGTGGGAGGGATCCTTCCCACCAGCTCCCCTCCCGACTCATCTGCAAAACCACCTGACATGAGGAACAATCAATGCAATTGCTGCTGGCTACAGCTCACTTACTGATGCTAGATTGATTGCTCACTTGTCAGTCCAGGGTCCACAGGCACATGCACGTGTCCAGGTCTACCCAATTCACTCCTCCCTTTGGAGAAGATTATCAGAATCACATGGATCTTACTAACACCAGCAACAGGAATCCCAAGTGTAACTTTTGGCTTCAGCCACAAATCTGAAAGAAATTCAGTTTTGTGGCAATCATACACACAGATACTGTGCAACAGATTCTATGAAAAAATATATTTGGGAAACAGGAACACATTTTGGGGACAGATAAGAAACCACAGAAACCTTAGCTATTATTCACTGGATTCTGCTTGAATGCTTGCTTGAGTCTGTGAGGCAGATGAGATACAGACTAATACGAGGAAAGGAAGGAAGGAAGGAGTGACTAGAAAGGAAAGACTGTCTGAGGTGTGGGAAGGCAGCATAGCCCCATGTGCACCCAGGGAGGCTGTACCTGTTCCAGACTGGTCTCTCCTCAGCCATTCTGTGCCCACACCTGCAAGCCCTCAGCCTGCTGTGGCTTTGCTGGGATGCAGCTCCCACAAGGGACAAAGCAGACGCTGCTGAGGGTAATTGTGAGGGCAGAGGGCTTGGCAGCAGCTCCTGCTCCCAGGACACATTGATGCATGGCCTGACTGACAGCACCCTTGGGTGCTGGTGACATGCAGATCCTCAGCCTGCTGAGCACTCAGTCACCTGTACCTGTCCAATATGATCGATCCTTGTATAACAGTGATCCCAAGACATTAATTCCCTTCAATGTGAAGGAGACAATCTGGCAGTGTGAAGCAAATATTGATCTCCTGATCAGCAGTCAGAGGCACATGTGCGAGTCTCTGGGCTCACAAACATGTGACCTTGCTCCAGAGGGGACTCTGGCGTTTGTGGCTTTCCCCACACTCCAAATCCACGCTGCACTTGTGCTCGTGTCCAGCATGATCGTGGTGGGCTCTGATGGCAGAGGGGAGCCTGTTTTGCTGCAGTTATACACCACACATGTTCACCAAGGGCACCACAGCTCCCCTGCCCCTCTGAGAGCCCAGGGAGCACTCAAGGACGTCAGAGGATTCCCATGTGCACCTTGCATGGGAAAACAGATACCTCGAGGCCATGTGCTAACTCTGAGCACTTGAGGTGCCTTGAGACCCAGAGCAGCTGGCTGGACCTGCAGGGTGTTCTGGGGAGAACCACAGGTGACTGAGCTAACTTGCAACGACCTGCTCCTCTCAACCACAAGAGTAACACTGGGAGAACATGGGAGCAAGCAAAATATTTGACTTCTGGGATATTATAATAAATATATATTATAATCTCTTTGAGCCCAAATTACTGGGGAAAACGTTCTAAAGGTAGCCTGAAAATACACCCAGAACACTCCCCAAGCTTCAAACAGCTGAAGAACACCTACTGCTTGAAGGTTTATGCTCACTTTGCACAGAACAGTAACACAATCTTTGCAATTTTTGCAACACGAGAAATAGCTGCACATAAAGTTCTGTGTGTCCATCCCCTTTTACCCCCACACACTTACAGTGACTACTTTAGTATTATGAGAAAATGTTGGTGTCTGTCCAAACTTGGAGCATCTCTGACACCTGTGCAGGGATCTCTGAACTGTATCCAGACATCACTTACAGCAAAGTGACTCTGGTGCCTCCAGTTGTGCTCAGTTTCCCAGAGGCAGCTGCAGTCACCTCTGAGGTGCTGCCAGTTCAGCTCCACTGGCTGCTGCTCTTGGCATCCCTTGGTTTAAACTAACAGGGAAGCAAAATCCGAGACTGAGCACTCTTATTATGAGACCATGGCAATTCCAGTGACACTGTGGGGGAATCTGGACAGAGGTAGGACCAGCCTGCAAGTTACTCAAGCATTTTCAAGAAAGATTCAAGACCTTCCCCAAAAGAACTGGCCCCACAATGCTCAGAGGGAACACTCCTGCCTCACAAGGCAACACAAAAGTACTCTAACCTAGGTTTTGATAACACTCAAGAACATAAGAACTTTAATTTCCAAGAAGCAAGAAATAGATATCAAAATCAGCTGAAATAAATCCTTACTGTCACACAACAGAAGTGGTGAACTACGTGATGCCCCCCATGGAGCTCACAGTCACCTTGCTGAGGTGGGCCCACGTGGGGCTGTAAGTCCCTGGGTAAAAAAATAACAGAAATAGAAAGCATAAGACTTACCCAGCCATGACCATGCTGTATTGCAGCAGAGCTGGAGGCTCCTGTCCACCTCAGCCCTTCCAATGGCACCTCCAGCCATGGCAGCCGTGCTGGACCCGGCTGAGGCCTCCAGCCATCCTGCTCTGGGGCACCGGATCCACAGGAAATGAGGCAGGACTGATCCCAAACACCTGCACCTGCCTCATACCGAATCCTCTCTGCAAAGCCTTGGGACCAGCCAGAGTCTCTGAGGGCTCAGGGTTTAGCTTTCACTGAGGCTCCCTCACAGCAGGCGCCCGCTTCGTCCTCCGGAATCACACACCGGAGTGATTCTCCCCTGCTCTGCAGTCTGCTGATAATTGTTATTCAGCTGCAGTTTGTTTCCTTTAAATATGAGATCTGAGCATGCCCTCTCTGGCTCCTCAGCCTCTCCATGCCCCGTTCCTGTGCTCCCCGCGGTGGGAGGGAGCGGGGGCCATTTCCCGGGCCGGTGTCCCTGAGGGCTCGCGGCCTTGCCGGGCCGTGCCTCTGGCTCTGCACAGGCATGGACGGTCCCTTCCAGGAAAACTCACTGGGCTCAGCATACAGGGTGTGTTCCTGCTTCTGCCAGAGGCAGGATTTCACAGACACCAGCTTCAGGGAAAGCATGGAGTGAATACCCGGAGTAGAGCCCCTGTTGCTCAGGGCGTGCGGCACCCAGAGGACGGCTCACCCAACTGAGGCACAAACTCACCCGAAATGCGTTTGTCACATCAAAGCTCCTTGAGGAGGGATGTGGATTGGGACAGAGCCCCTGCCAGGATGTTACTGTGACACAGATAGAAACACACAGCAACACCCACAACAGGGGTTCAGGTAGAGAAGAAGAAAGGAAGTCCCTAGTTTATTGTTGACTTCGTATATATGAGTTTCTGGACAGTGATCAGAGATTGGACAGAGAGGTTACCACCTCTCCATCTTCACTGGTCACTTGAGAAGTCCATCAGGTGAGATCTTTTACAAAGGAATGCAAACATGATTCTTGTTTATCTTACAATTCATGAGAACTGACTCCACTATACTAAAACAAATCAGAAGACTTATTTTCAAAGACAACAGAGAGGCTTCTCCTGAACAGCCGAAATTGTCCCAAATGTCCCTGGACCTTGACAGCAACAATGTCAGAGGTTTTTGCCACATCTCGTTTGATCCTGACTCTTGTTGTAGCTGGTGTTTTCACTCTATCCCCACCTTCCTGAAACCCTGTTAGAAATTTATTTTTAACCAAAGTCCATGTCTAGTCTTGTGACTGTGATGCAAAGTTTGGAAGTGTGGTCTGTATTTCTGAAAAACCAAGGAAAAAGCCCTGCATTGCTCTCATGTGCACATAGCCCTGTGTCTGTCTGCACCTTTGCCTTCTGCTGGGGTAAAGCTGAGGGTGTGCACAGAAAAATGGGCACTTACATCTATTTATCAAAGCCAAAAGGGAAACAGGGTTTAAATAATCAACCATCATACATATTATATATAAACACAGAGCATTCACACAGAATCACAGAATCTTCATGTACATTTGCATTCGCATACTGCTCTAATTATTCCGTTAGGCTTTTAATCTCCCAGTTTAAAAGGGGCCTCTGAAATCTAATGTACAGATTTGGGAGAATCTGTCAATCTCACATGGCGGGGCTGTAATTAAGAATGGCTGAGAGAGAGGCATATGAGCAGCAGGTCAGGTGGACCTTTCATTTGCAGATGTGTTGTCCAAGTCAGTAATTCTTTCCTAATTTATATTGTAAAATGCACTTTATCTGTTTCAAACAAAACCCAGCCCGACTTGTGTAATTTCTGAGACATGCAGGGAAATTAGGGAGGAGTCCAAGGGTAAGAGGAATTGAAAATGCATGTTTAAAACCTTTAGTTTCAGCATCATTCCTCTTTCAGTTGGAATTATTGCAACATCTGCTGCTGGAGTATCTGGTTTATTACTCCAAAGAGAACCCAGAGGTCAGGAGAAAAGCCTTAGGTGATGCAACACGTTAGGTAGGAAGAGTGAGAGTTATGCTGTAGGTGTTTCTGCATAAGGGCTCATCCATCTAAAGTCTTCTGTTATGAATTTGGTGCGATAGTTGTGGTGCTTCTTTGTTGCCAAAGATGAGAGTTTTTCCAGAGTGTTTAATTAAGAAATGGTAAGGAGTTGTTGGTCTGGTAACCAACAGAGTTGATTTGGAAGGTATACTGGGTAAGGCTTACGAAACAAGGAAAAATTAGAATCAGGTAATTTTACTGGGTTTTTTTTTGCAGTGTGTTAACAATTACTTCATTTTTCCATCTGCTGTATATTTGACAAAATGTAGATCCTGTTACAGCATGACTTTATTATTAATTTATTCCCTATACCCAGCAGAGGAATAACTGCAGCAGTTTGCAGTGTGGTCCCTGCTCTGAGTGTTTCTTTGTCTCTGTAACTTCATCTCCGGCTTGGCAACATCTGCTGAGAGCAGGCGATGAGAATCCTCAGCGGTGCCAGAACACAGGCCAGGAAGCATCGGAAACTCTTTCCGATCTGCTGGCTGGATTATGACATGAGAGGCAGCAAATGCAGCCTCTGTGTGTGTGTGCATGTGTGTGTGTGTTTGTGTCTGTGTGTGTCTGTGTGTGTGTCTGTGTGTGTCTGTCTGTCTCTGTGTGTGTATCTGTGTGTGTGTGTCTGTGTCTGTCTCTGTGTCTGTGTCTGTCTCTGTCTGTGTGTCTGTCTGTCTGTGTCTGTCTATGTGTATCTGTGTGTCTCTGTGTCTGTCTGTGTCTGTCTCTGTGTGTGTCTGTCTGTCTCTGCGTGTGTATCTGTGTGTCTGTGTGTCTCTGTGTGTCTGTGTGTGTGTGTGTGTGTGTGTGTGTGTCTGTGTGTGTCTGTCTGTCTCTGCGTGTATATCTGTGTGTCTGTGTCTGTGTCTGTGTGTGTCTCTGTGTGTGTGTGTGTCTCTGTGTGTGTGTCTGTGTGTGTGTGTGTCTCTGTGTGTGTCTGTCTGTCTGTCTGTCTGTGTGTATCTGTGTCTGTGTGTGTGTGTGTGCTGCTAAGGGAGGGCTCCAATTACCTGAGCTCCTCTGCAATATCTCCGTGCCTCGTGGGGGAGTCTCCTTTAGTATGCGCAATAAAATCGCGGTGGCACCGATCATATGATTTGAAGACTCAATCCTGAGGCAGCACTAGTGAAAAGGGGAGGTGGAACCAAGGCACGGTGTTCAGACAGCGCGGGGCTGTGAGCGGCACGGATCGCGCTCGGCAGGCAGGAGCGGGGCTGGCACCGGGCTGCTCTAGGTGTGGGCTCCGGGAGCTTTATTTCTGCCCGGTCTGCCTTCCGTCAGGATGCACTGCTGGCGTGAGTAGAGGAAAGGAAATGTGCTGCTCCGTGTGATTAAAAGGTGAAGGCGGTGATAGAGGCAGAAGATGACTGTGAAACTCCTTTGATAACCACCTCGAGAGTGAATTTTTCCTCTGGAGAGTGCTGGTTCCAGCTGACTGTCTGGAAAGTGTGATGAAAAGGATGCACATTCTGAGGAAGCATTTCACTGACAGCAGAGCAAACTAGACGAGAACTTTTACCTGCATTATTGGCATTTGGGAAAAATATAAGAAAAAAATCTCTGCCAAGATTTTTTTTTTTTTTTTTTCCCTTCTTCACGAGTCCTGGAGAGAGATTTTATAGTCCACTTCCGAGGAAAACACCAGCCAAAAGTCAGAATTCTACAGACTTTCCAAAGAACAGGCATGGTACAAAATGTGATTTTGGTGTTTTTCCGCAGGCGACTCAGCCAAAGACCCGCTGTTGAGGAGTTAGAAAGAAGGAATATACTGAAACGTGAGTACTTTCTCTTCCTAAAGTATTTTATGTGTGTTTGTTGAAATCAGTGACAAATTAATTCACTGGGATAATTTTCTGTACCTGAAAGTTTTAATTTTTCACAAAGACTTGCAATTATAGGATTCAGGTTTCAGCATTCAGGTTCAGGCTTTTAAATAATTTTTATTCTGATTTCACTGTTTCTGTTGTCCAAGAGGGCAATACAATCTGAGTGTCACAGTGCTGTGAGAATTGGAGTGACATTTTTCAAGACATGGATTTTCAAGGCAAACACTGAATAGCACTGGCAGTGCAGTGGAAGGGGGAAGCATCCTTGCAGAGATGTGATTCTCCCCAGGTCTGTTTGTTCATGTCATAGGAGATCTTCCCAAAGCCAAGTCAAAGATCAGCCTGAGAGAGCAGAATTATTAGAGGGCCAGTCCCAGGCCTCTTACAGGCACTGCCACAGGGGAGTGTTCTCAGCACCTCTCAAATTCACAAGGCAAAACTTGCAGTTCTTTTCCTAAATGTTTCCAAGGGATCAAACAAGTGATGAACATAATCCCTTCCCTTAAAACTGCTGAATTAGGGGAAGGTGAGAGGCAGCTTTGAAATCGTCTCCACTATGGATCTCAAAAGGGGAATCCATCTGCTATTTAGTCTCCTTAGCATTGAAAGACAAAACCCAGAATGATGTGGACTATAGGTTCTCATTAAACAAGCATAAAACATAAAGCCACAGAAATCTGTCACACAAGCAGTGCTGCCTACACAGTTTACTTTATATTGAATCGTGTGATCGTAATTCATTAGGAAAAAATCATCAACATTGCGTTACCTAAAATCCACGTCTCAGAACTTTCTTAGAGGTTCCTGGGGAAAAACCTTATGCTCTTGCCATTGAAATTATTTGGGGGCTCATTTCAGTTTTCACACAAAGGTATTCCACAGGCAATGTATATTTAGCAGTATTTTCTGTACAGTTCCAATGCACAGCTTGAGGAGGAAAAGGAAACCCTCTTTGCAACCTGAGTGGGTGAACTTGGCCAAACTTCACCTGTCATCTACCAGGGAACCAGGAAAATGCAGTGAACCAAGATCCTGAACTACGTGGGGACAGATTTTCAAGAGTCAGTAACCAAGATCTCTGAAAATCTGTGTCTTTGGGTTTTTTTTTTTTTTTTCCTGGCTAAGGAAAGCTGATCTCCACTGAAAAAATCTGTTCCTTTATGTTTACTTTTTTGAAGTGTGCTGGTTACATCCTTAATCTGGGTTAAACTGACCGGTTTTAATAATAAAAAAAGTTTGAATACATTCATATAATGAGCTTAGAGAGAGATAAAGCAGAAAGAAGATAAAGCAGAATTAAAGATAGTTCCTGAATACCAGCTAAACGTACTGGTCTAGATTTGTATCTCATTTAAAGAGCTCCCAGCATGGAGCAAATTTATTGACTTCTGCTGAGTTGCTCTGGCTTTATACAGGTTCAGCTGGGATCAGAACTACTTCCATTTACCTCTGCCATTATATAAAAAGCTGAGTATCCTGTATAGCTGTAGCAGCATAAAAGCCCTTCAGTGAAATCTCTACAACCTCCTCCAGGTGTAGTAAGGGTTTGTGCAGTTTTAAGTTGTGTATTTCCCAACATCTCTGATGTTCATAATTGGTACTGCTGACAGAAGTTCTTTTATGGACTCAGAATTCACATTTGTACAACTCTGATAAAAAGAGAGGAATATTGCAAAGTACAGCTACTGTCACTTTAAAGCAAATCTCAGCAAGATCTCAAAAAGTGATTTCTTGCCTCCTTTAGGGAGTTGTTTCTGAGATAAAAGTAATACTTAAAAAGCAAACTTAAAGCCAGCACTTTCTTACAATTTTGTTGATCTTCCAAGTTGTTTAACCATAGAAACACTGCTGGCTTCCCACCAAACATGAAAAGCAAATGAGCTCAAATCAGAGCCCAGGTGTCCTTGCTGTACTCCATGGAAAGCTGGACTCCCAGCCAAGAAGGTCTCTTGAAGCCCACTGGACAATCCCTGCTTCATTCTGAAGCCAAGGAGATGCTTCAGTGTCACACAGAGCTGAGAGCTCCTGAGGAACAGGCAGAGCTCAGGATCAGTTCCAGCTCTGCACAGGCCCCCTCAGAACTGGGAGCAGCTCAGCTGAGGTTTACAAAACCAGCCCTCAGCAATGAATGGATCTGTGTGGGCAGAGTGATGGTGATGGGAAAAGCCTCTCTGAGCTGCCTGAGTAATAATGCCTGCCTTCTAGAATCCCTTGCCAGCATTTCATATCAAATCTCAGGTTATTTTTTTTCCTAAAAGAATTGTTTCTTTTATTTCTTGGAGCTGGAAATAAGCACTGAACCAAGTGAATAAAAATAAGTTACTATACATATAGTAAATTTGGAAAAGTATTTTTTGATCAGAAATGTGTATTTTTGGCTTTTCTTTGGAATTAGAGTCAGAGAATCACAGAAGGTTTGGGGTTGGAAAAGACCTTAAAAATCATCTTGTTCCAGCCTCTGCCATGGGCAGGGACACTTTCCACTGGACCAGGTTGCTCCGAGCCCCATCCAGCCTGCCTTGAAGGCTTCCAAGGATAGAGCAGCCACAGCTTCTCTGGGCAGTTCTCTCACTGCATATCACATCATATCTGTAAAGGGCACTACACCGCAGAAAATTATCTGGGTTTAATTAAAAAGAAAATAAAAGATAGGAATATCTACTCTAAAATGGGTGAATTAAACTGAATGAATAAGTTCTTGCAGATATCTCCATACCCAAGAATACCCTCTACTTTTGAAAGCCTGTTCTCCTTTTACACATTGCAGACTGAAATAGCTGCTCATCCCTGACACAGCACTAATTTTAGCTGACCTGTTCTCTTTACATTTTGTGCCTTGCCACTGAACTGTAAGGCAGCACATTATAGCATTTCAAATTCATTTGATTTACTTTTCTGCCCTGGCCAGGTGGAGCTGTGCGCTGCTATGTTATTTTAAATAGATTTGATTGCATCTCAGAGTCATCTAATGAGTGCAAAAAATCAGGGAGAAAAATGCTTCATTGTTAAAAATATCCTGGAAATCCATCTGCAGTGCTACTGGGTTTTGGAGGCATAGTAGAAGTCACGTGTGTGCTTTAACACTGGAAATATCTAATGCGAGTGGTATAATAAAGCTCACAGTAGTACCCAGAGAATCCCTGAATGGTTAAACCTTTTTCTCTGGCTCTGCAGCTTTGTTCAGGTCACGGGCTCACTCCTTAATTTAGTAACAGATAGTACTGGGAATAGAAACGCCATTAACTCGTTTCCTAAGGCAGGGGATCTATTTCACAGCGTTACAGCACTCGGGGCTATTTTTAGAGCCAGTGTGTAGGAGTTCTCACGGCTCGAATGCTAATAGGCACAACACACAGAGACAGGGCTGAGCTCAGAGCTGTGCACGGAGCCCCGCCAGGAGAACGGGGGCTCGGGTCAGGCCAAGCCGAGGAGCCGCTCAGTGCCAGGAGTGATGCAGCTGAGAGAACAGGGCTGAGCACAGCCCGGGCTCCCCTGGAGCTGCTGCAGTGAGGCCCCTCAGCATCCGACACCATGAATGGCTCCGGCAGTATGGAGAGTAAAAAAGGATGATTGATCAGCTCCGGAGTGTTTTGATCTTCCTTCTGAAGTTTATCGGGGCGGAGCATTGGTGTGGCTGCTGTTGTTTCATTAAATCCCCGTGGAGCTCGGAGCTGCCGTTGGCACCAGCACGGTGTCCTCACAGGGAGGTGACTCCGTGCTCCAGCACACACCAGAGATGCACTGACTTACCAAAACCACAACTGCCCGCTTGGCTGTGCTCACTGTTGCCTGGAACTTGGGAAAACTCCAAACTTCCTCATGAGGAAAGTCACCTTTTTCTTTATATTCTCCGCAGAACGAAATGATCAAACGGAACAGGAAGAGAGAAGGGAAATCAAGCAGAGACTGACAAGAAAGGTAAAATCTTGCAATACCTGCTATTAGCCTTTAGAAATTTAGCAAAATTACTATAATATCAACCAGCCATAGAGGTCATTATTACATGGAGCCTCCCTTAATATGCATCCTCCTCAGCAGTGTCTGATAGCAGTGTCTGGTAATATGAATTATGACATACCTACCTTCTCTCAGCTAGATGAGATTTAGTAGAATATTTACATATAAACTTACTCAGAAAATGGGTATTTGCACACTGCATATTTGTCTGCTCCATTGCTGGAAAAGGACTTTTTCATTTTTTGTAGCAGAGCTGACTCTGCTGAACACCAGGTCTACTCCCATAGTAAATTTCTTTTTTGCATTTAAAATATTCTCAGAATAAGAATGAGATCTTCTTGTTCTGTTCCTAGAAATCCCTAATGGAATTACAGACCAAATATGCTGATAACTTGTTAAAGCTAGACTGGAATTCTTAAAGTGGGTTTAGTGCTGAGAATCTCACACAGACAATCTGCCTCTGCCTGTAGTAGAACTACTACAGCATCCAGAATCATCCAGAGGGCCATCCTGATTCCTTTACATTTTGAAACTATATTTTATCAATGTCTGGGTTAAAATATTTTCTTCTTTTGTCCATTATAAAGGCAGTGTGCTGTAGCCCACAGCTCCATTGAAACCATTATTCCTCTCCTAGCAGTCCTCCAAATGATGAAATATTTCCCTGGAGTTTCCAAGGGTTGGGTGGTTTTCCGTGTGTGTAAATGCACACTGAGCCAAGATGAAAAGAAGCAAATATTGTATATTTTATTGATTCATTTGTTATTAACCCTGGCTTCATCTCACAAAATTTCTGAATACAGCTTAACCAGAGACCTACAGTTGATGAACTGAGAGACAGAAAGATCCTGATTCGATTCAGTGATTATGTGGAAGTGGCAAAAGCACAGGACTACGACAGGAGAGCAGACAAACCCTGGACACGACTGTCAGCAGCAGACAAGGTACTGACACAAAGTTCTGCTTTCTCCTTGCTTTGTCTGTAATGATACATCACATTCAAACAGACTTTAACCTCTGCAACATTTCATCTCTGTAAACTTTGTCATGATTTTTCATGTTGAAATCATACCAGTGTCATAAAAAAGCCTATTTAGTATTCAAAAGGCTTCTACCCACCCAGCCAAAAAGATGGTTACAATCTTATTGGGCTCCAACTCTAAACCATCTCCAGCCAATAAAGTATTAACCTTTATTCTTAGACTGGGAGTTTTGTCCCAAACATGCAAAAATTTCCTCTCCTGTTTCCTGTGAATGCTCAAGGAGTCACTGGACCCGTATTCTCCTGAGCATAAACTCTCCTTTTGTCCCATCCCATCCCTGCCACGTAGCTGATTTCCAGCCCAATTTAAGTGTCACATTTAGGTGCTTGAGTAGTGAGAATAGTTCACCATGATTCCAGCCAGAACAGCTGGGAAGTTTCAGGGCTGCAGGAAGCAGAAGGAGCAGGATGCTGAGCCAACTACTGCCCGAATGGCAAGCACAGGCCTGGTAGCATGGCTTTGTGTGGATATGAAACACACTGGTTTCCATCCAGGGTCTCCCAGTGAGGGACAAATGGCTTTGGAGGACTCAGAGAAAAGGAACAGAGCACTTCTACTCCAGTAGCTGTTCTCCCAGGCTCTCTAAAATGGTGAATAAGCTATTCCATAGTAATCAATGGAATAAGGATTTAATATTTTCCTTGTATGTACTTTTATTAAAATGAGACGTTTCCTGGTTTTACTGTTTCAAAGATGGTGTTTCAATTAACAAGGCAGGTTTCAGAAATTGACAGTTCTGCACATACTGATAGCACCCATCAGGAGGTCAGGGGCAGAGCTGCACCTTTGCATTTGTGACTGAAAAGTGGATCAATTTCTTGGCAGCTTCTCTTCATCTTTAATAAATTTTAACTGGAATCTTATTAAATGTGAGAAAACCAGCCCTGAGGTGTTATTCTGTCAGAATTGCTTCTAGACAGCAGTGACCCTGTCAGCAATCAATAACAAATGAGAAGCATTGTGTCACCAATCCATACAACCCAAATATTCAGCATTTCTACCAGCACAAAGTGCTCTGCTATACCCAGTACCTGGTTCTTCTACCCCAGAAAACTGTTCTGCTTTGCAGGTCTGGGATTTTGCCCACAAACACAAAATTATTTGTTCATGTTTTTCTCTTTTCAATTCCTAGGCAGCAATTCGGAAAGAGCTGAATGAATACAAAAGTAATGAAATGGAGGTTCATGCATCGAGCAAACATTTGACAAGGTCAGTTTTCCAGCTGTTTATTTCTGCTGCCTGCTAAAAACTCTCCTTGAGTCCTGAACCTGGGGATTTTACTCTTACATATGCAAAGGGAGGCTAATACTAAAAGAAAATTGGAGCGTTTCTTTTTAAAGAGAAGTCAATTTTCTGATTTTTTGGGGGGCTTTTATTAGCACACACCAAGAAACCCGTGGGCATTCTCCAGAGCATCCCTCAGCTGGCATTCCTTGCACCCATGAGTGAAAGACTAGGACAAAAAACCAATAAGCTTTTAAAAGTAGAACAACTTAATACACTGTATAAAGATCTCTGAATTAAATGTACTTGAGTCTGCATCCTTATCACAAACCCTGAAAACTCCCTGCTCAGAAATTCAGAACTGCACCAGCCATAAGAGGCCGGTGCCCAGGGGTAATGCCTGCGGTGTAATTGGATTTGTTCTAAAGGTTCAGCCAGGGGATTGCAGTATTCCCTGGCAGTGCAGTTGCTATTGCAAGGAGCAAGCCCCAGGTAAGTTAATGACACTTAACTCCTGTCAGGAGGAGGTCAGGAGAGAGAGCAGGGCTGGATTGCATCACTCTCCACGTGCTTGGGAATGTGGTCAGGGCAGTGCCTGCTCCCCGTGCCAGCACTGCTGACAGGGATTGTGTTTAAACACACATAAAAACATTCATTCCCCTTCTTTAAGAGGAGAAACAATGTGAGAGGCTGATTCCACAGCCACTGATAGCTGCAAAAAGGCATCATCAAGGGCAAAGCAGCTTCACTGCATTGCTGGAATGAAATGTGGGAAGGGTGCAGGTTCAGGCTGAAGTGAGCTATACATTTCCTAATTGGAGCTACCTGGGGAGTTTGAGTAGATGGTAATGAGAGATTTTGAAATTTGTGCAGGATATTAGGAGTAAACAGTCTTCCAATTTACAATTAGTGCTAGGGCATTACAAATGATTGGGGCTTTAATTATGGATCTCAGCCAAAAGAACAAGCCTACAGAGCAAGAAGAATATTTATTCCAAACTCACAAGACTATCAAACATTTCACCAACACTATCTCCTCATACTTTACAAAACATTTCAACATTAACTCTTAAAAAGAACCAGATCACTACACAATGAAGAATATTACTACCAATGACAACCTGTGGCTTCATTTACTAAACAAAAACCCCACATCAACTACATACCTGTGTTTGCAATTGCATTCCCAAAGAAATGTAAATGAAGTACACTGGGCCCTGAGGATTAGACCTGCACTACAGTCCTGGCACAGGGGTGGGAGCGTGCTGGGGAAAATTAAGAGTTGCTAATATTCTTCAGCACTATCACTGTACCTTTAAACAGAATGAATACTTTTGTAGGCTTTTAAAAATTTTGTTAATCTAACATGAAATAATTGAATAAAAAATAATTGATCTCTATTGCAAAGCGGTTTGAAAAATGTCTCTCTTTTCTTCTAGATTTCACAGGCCATAGAAATTTTCTTCTGAGAAGAATCTGTCTTTACTTTTTGATATTGCTGCTGAACACCCATCAGGGAGCAGCGAGGCCTTTGCCGAGGCTCCGAGCAGGCTCCCTGGCCCTTGCTGTGACTGAAGGTCCCTGCAGCGCAGCCTCGGCAGCGCTCGCGGGCGGGACGCCAGCTCCGAGCTCTGGAGGCAGAAGAGTCTGGCCTGGCGAGTGGGACAAGCTGCTGGAAAAGACTGAAGGGAAGCTGCTTGGCAGAGCCTCCTCCTCTCCTTTCCCACCTCGTGGAACTGGTTTGCAGCCTGCCTTGGAAAAGGAGATGTTGTGCATGTACAGGCTTTACCATTCCAAGGCCTCTGACATAAACGGACACGACTCTGTCATCCAGTATTATGTTGACAAGACATTTTGAACTTACCACAATTAGTTTGTAAAACACCTAAGTTCATGTTCTAAAAACTAATTTAATGTATTATAATTTCATTCTTTTTTATATACTGTCTAACAGAATCACAGCTGCAAGCATTTTTGATTCCTGTTACTTTTGTTCTTTAATTAAATGACTACTTATTGCAGGAAATAAACATGTTTCCTAAAGCTCTTTCTTTCCCAGGGATAGTTGGGAAGAGATTATAATTATTATGCACCAAACCACTTGACTTGTTCATCAACACAGAGTCTGCTAAAGGATGATCTCAACTAAGGTTTTCCATCTTGTGGAACAGCATAAGCTGGTAGTCACTCTGTACCAGTTGAGGCTCTGACTCTCTAAAAATAACAATTTAGTTCACTGTTATTCAAAATTACTAAATTGGACAATCAGAGGCAGAAGTGTAACAATGTACTTTAATGTTTAGCAAACAAATGGTTTTAATGCTTTCTTGACAGTAAGAAGAAAAAGGTTACTAAATGCTAATAACAAAGCAAATAGAACTGGTTGAGAAAAATGTAAAGCCAGACATTTTTATAATGCCTGACATGGAGAAGCACCTGAGGATTTACTCAATGCAACTAAAAAAATACTTGTGAGAAAAATAACACATTGATAGCTGGAAACCACACGTGATGAGACAGAACAAAACGGTGAATCCACTCACGAGTGAACGTTTCTCTGCAAGACTCTGAAGTGCTGCCATTCTAGGGAGTCATTCAATGTTAAAAACGTGAAAAAGGCATTCTTGGTCCTGTAGCTTCAGTGAGATGATCTCCATGAAGTGTGAAAATAATAAAATGCAGTCTGTCAAAGTGCTTGTATAGACTACTAGTGAATTGCTGAGGTGGGGAACACATTGCTGTGCCCCACACAAGGGCACTTCTGTCGCAGCGGGGTGGAACCACAGCAGCTGGAGCTGCTCCGGAGGAACTCTCAGGCAGGAGTGGAAGGTGAGGACACACAGTGCAACACAAAGGCTGTGTCAGTGCAATGGGAGAAGGAACCAAGGACTCCTGGGAGAGGTGGTGGCAACATTTTCATGTTTGTCTTACTTGGCTATCAGCTGAACGCTTGAATGACACCATCACTTGATCCAATGATGTGGTTTTTTCCTCTTTATGGTAATTTTTTAACTTGCTGGCTTTTCACAGAAATACATAACATCATAACTAGCCTTTTAACATACATAAATCTATCACTTTATTATTATTAATATAGGATTAATTCTTAACGACAACATAATGATAGTCCATGTGCAATATACAAAAAGGTTAAACAGAAACGAGTGCAAAGTTCCTTCAGCAGAAGAAGCATTTTTGGTTTGAGAAGAGCAGATGAGCCACTGTTAACTACAAACTAAACTTGGCTAATAATCCATGTCCAGTATGTCCTGTTTAGCAGGGATGCACACTTCCACTGGCAATAAATGAGAGATAAAACACATTAAAATTATGTTGAAAAACATAATCAAAAAGAAAGATATTGTAAGGGTAACTCGGAGCAGCTTCTAAATGTCAAGCAGTGCCCCTGAGCTGTGTCCCTGCTGCACCTGGGCCCTGGGGCAGCTCTGGGTGGCTCCAGCCTCCCGGGCTCAGATCCTTCCCCAGCCAGCCGGGCTGTGCCCTGCCCCCGGGACAAGCACGGCCTGGGACAGCGGCAGAGCCTGCGAGCCGGGCACCGGGCACTGCTGCGGGGCCGGGCTGGCACCGGGCACTGCTGCGGCTGGGCAGGCACGGGCACTGCTGCGGGTGGGCTGGCACCGGGCACTGCTGCGGGGCTGGGCTGGCACCGGGCACTGCTGCGGGGCCGGGCTGGCACCGGGCACTGCTGCGGGCGGGCTGGCACCGGGCACTGCTGCGGGGCTGGGCCGGCACCGGGCATGCTGCGGGCGGGCAGCTGGGCAGGCACCGGGCACTGCTGCGGGGCTGGGCAGGCACCGGACACTGCTGCGGGCGGCAGGCACCGGGCACTGCGCGGGCTGGGCAGGCACCGGACACTGCTGCGGGCTGGCTGGCACCGGGCACTGCTGCGGGCTGGCCGGCACCGGCACTGCTGCGGGGCTGGGCAGGCACCGGACACTGCTGCGGGCTGGGCAGCACCGGGCACTGCTGCGGTGGGCAGGCACCGGACACTGCATGCGGGCTGGGCAGCACCGACACTGCTGCGGGCTGGCCGGCACCGGGCACTGCTGCGGGGCTGGGCAGCTGGGCTGGCACCGGGCACTGCTGCGGGGCTGGCCGCACCGGGCACTGCTGCGGGCTGGCAGGCACCGGGCACTGCTGCGGGCTGGGCAGGCACCGGGCACTGCTGCGGGGCTGGGCAGGCACCGGACACTGCTGCGGGGCCGGGCAGCTGGGCTGGCACCGGGCACTGCTGCGGGCCGGTGGCCCGGGCACTGCTGCGGGCTGGGGAGCTGGCTGGCACCGGGCACTGCTGCGGGGCCGGGCTGGCACCGGGCACTGCTGCGGGGCCGGCTGGCACGGGCACGCTGCGGGCCGGCTGGCACCGGGCACTGCTGCGGGGCTGGCCGGCACCGGGCACTGCTGCGGGCTGGCAGCTGGCAGCACCGGACACTGCTGCGGGGCCGGGCCGGCACCGGGCACTGCTGCGGGGCCGGGCTGGCACCAGGCACTGCCCCCGGGGCTGGGGAGGCGGCTGGACCCCCCCGGCCATGGCTTGGGCTCGGTTCCTGCTGCAATTTGGGCTCCCACCTCAGAGCTCAGCCGGCTCCGGGGGCTCTTCTCCCACTGCGATGGGAACAGCCCTGCAGTGCACAGGTCCCGGCACTGACTAAAAACGAGGCAGTGGTATTGTTGTTCACACACGGTCTCATTGTGAGAAAGAATTTGGGCCTTGCAGTGCACTTCTAAGACCTTGCACAGTTTAGAGAGAAGTCCTGTTTCATTCACATCGCATTCAATGGGAGCGGTGGAAAGAAGTTTAGCATCTCACGGAGTCCATCTAGTGGCGATCACCGCGAGCACGGGCTCGAAAAAACCAAACCACAGAAAAAGCTCAGAAAACATTCGTACACTGATGTAAAGGGGAGGAGTGGACCAAATGATTTACTGGAAGTTTCAGTGTAATTATTTCCAGAGACAACACAGCCTTGTGGCTTTAAAATTCTTACCCAAAATATTTGCAGAGCAGCTTTATTTGATTTCCTACTGATTTAAAGCAAATTAACAATGACATGGGGTAAAAAACCTAAGAGACAGCATCTGTTTTTCTTGACTTGTTTAATAGAACCATTTGCAACACAGTTCCAACACAAATGCTGAGTGTTCTCTCTCAGAAAATCCTACTGAAGTCTAACACCACAGACAAACAGGACTGAGGATCAAAGCAGGTGGTTTGGTCCCTAAATAATTCCTGACTTAGATTCTGGATCAGACCCAAAATGTAGATTCAAAGCGAAATTCAAAGCAATTTCTCTGAAAGTCAGTTAAGTAACCTATAAAATTGTTTAAGATTTACTCATAAGTAGCATGTGCCAAAACCAAATGGCATATTTCATTTCAGCAGACTCAAATCTCACAGGTGAGTGGGTAAGCCTTATCCACACAGATTTGAATATCATTAAGGAAAATATGCTTTCATTACAGTAGTTTCCTTGAGTGTGACCAGAAAAAAAGTTACCAAATTTTCCATTACAGAAGTGTTTATGTTCACCTGGAATTTCAGGAAGGAATCTGAAAAATCACTTCAGAATTCTGCCTTTGATTGAAACAAGGTCTGCAGTCCCCTGCGAACGTTACACAGCTCCTCTTCTTGCTGTACAAAAAATTACATTTATCACTTTTATCACTTACCACGTTTATCACCATACATTTATCACATGCTTTTAAAAAAAGGAAGGTTTTATTTAATTTATTGCAACCCTGGTGCACTGTACATGCTGCTTAACATATTAAAGATGATACTTTTCAACATTAAGAGTCAGAACTAAACAAGTCCATTCACATCTCCAGGTAAGGTTTTTAAATATAATAAATCAGTGATATTCGCATTCTGACTAATTTTTATTTTTGATAGAGCACTAGAAATCAAAATTGTAGTAATTTAGTGTTCAAACCACAAAAAAATAAATAAAAATGAGGACAAGATAAATTTATTTACCATTTCTCTTAGAAATTTCTCTTGGAGTCCTTTTATGTCTTCTTTCAGCAGATGCACCTACAAAAAGACACTGAATGCATCTCCTCTGCTCACAACTGCCACCACATTTTCAAGCAAACAGTGATATCAATAAATGTGCCATAACCAAGAGATACAGATGCACATGCAGACACCTGCCTATGGAAAAGGATGTTTTAAATTTTTTCTTTCTTGGATGAGTGACACCAATAAACAAAGTCACAGAAATCAGAGTAAGTCCTGAAAACTTCACACACCTTGCAGTGGGTGAAATCTAGGCATAAACACTGAATACTGTGAAATTAAGGGACATTTTATGGCAAAAGCTTATAAACTATTATGTATCATTAATATAATGCTGAGGATAAAATCTTCAGGAAACAAAGTCTATCTGTGGGTACCACTGAGGAATTACTAAAATGAGTAAAACAGAAGTTCACCATACCTCTGAAGTAAAAATATTTTCTTCACAGCCAACAGAATGGTAGATATTCTTTTCAAAGGAAGTTTTAAGAATCTGAATTCTAAAGAAATAAAGGCAGTTCAAACAGCTTTGCTACATAAGAACTTTCTACACAGCACAAATCTATCACATTGTTGAGAGACTATTTGCATTTAAAGCATGGATAAATATCCCCATCATTGTTACTGCTGGAACAGTCCCTCAGGCATGTGGAGAAATTTAGCTGGAGAATAATTACATGAACATTTTAATCTCATTTTCTCATCAACCACCTCTCTTTTATGGAAGAAGTTGCAGAGAGAAGAGGAGATGTGCTGATGTCCCTCAAGTGAACAGAACACAAATCCTATCCAGGATTAGTGAACCCTACTGACCTTTGCTGCTCATTTTTCATGTATGTACTAAAAGTGTGGGAGTGCTTTTTCCAAAAGGTCTGGAAAGAAAAATATTAAGAGATGCAAATCAATGGGAACTGATTTTCCAAACTAGAAGTCATTAATTTCTAATATGAACAAAATGACAACCACAGACTCAACAGAGAAGGGGCAGCCATTAAAGTACTTGTAGGAGTTTATTGTAGGAGGAAAAAGGGACAGGAATTCATATAGTGGATACATGTAGGAAAACAGAGTGACCCTGGGATTCTAAGAGCATCCTGACACCCCAAATGCATTGTGTGAAATGTGACCCAACTAGAAGCAAGAAGGTAAGGGCTTTGAAAATCAAAATTAATGATATTAAGTTAAAGATGATGTGAATTACCTCCAGATTCCACAAGAACTCCCTTTTACCCAGGATCAAATGGCTAAAATACAAACCGAGAATTCTTTCTCCAAGATTTTCAGGGACTGAGAGTCCTTCTCGAATTTCTCCAGTTCCTCAGTGAGAGTACAGTGAAATTTTTCCAGCTTCCTGATCCTACCAAAAGAAAGCAGGTTACTTGCAGAAGGTATTCACTGCATTTTAAGGCTGTTTGAACAGAAATGTGCCAGTCCTGACCTGCACTCATGGAGCTGGTGACTCATCGTGGCCAGATGCTGATGGGAGGCTCGCAGGGTTTGCTTACTGAGATGATCCACCTTCCGGGAGCGGTTCTGCGAGGAGGTGTGACATGCAGTTCAGATTATGGGCACTTCAGGGGAAAAACCCACCCTGGAATTTGTTCAGCACTGTCACTGCTTAATATCACAACGACCCCCCCTGTAAAAATGTCATTGTGTGGTGCAAGCCAAGCTGTCACCCAGGTGCAGGTGTGCCCTCCCAGGGAAGCATGTGAAGGGTCTTGCCTCAATTTTCTTGGTAAATTCTTTCTGGAGCTGCTGAAAAATGCTGATGGTTGAGCAACCAGGCTTCCAGAATTCCCCATCCAAACCAGAGAGGTCAGTCACAGAATGAGTGGAGACACTTTCAGCTGCTGAAGAGAACAAAACCATAATGTCAAATTCAGTATTGTACAGTCCCCAATCTGAAGTTAGCACAGGACAGCTTTTGTTCTATGTAAATTACTGTCACCATTGAGGTGGCTGAAACAAGTTTCTTTTGCATATCTATTTTCTGACTTTTTATATGGATCCAATCTCTAAATATTTAGTATTTTTTCTTCTTTGCTTTAACATGTAAAATGCCTTTTTATGGACCTTTTATTTCCTTGTTAAAACTTCAATTTGTCACATAATTTTAAAACATTGCCCTGTCAATCCATGACCAACCTCTGAAAGTAGCAGCATCATCTGTTTTAAATAATTTTTTGGGCTGTAAACTTATTCTTCTCCTTCCTTTCTTTTCCTCCTCTCTGCTTGTTTCTGCCTCATCAGAGCTGCTTTCTGTGGCACTGTGATAACTTCGTTTGAGGAATGTCTGTACACTTGGTCCTTCAATAAACATGGAAACAAGGCTGAATTTTAGCATCATTTATAACAATGAGATGGGAGGATAAAGAAGACTTTAGTGACACATTGGATGCAAACTCTAGGAAGATGAATCATGGCTTTAATACATAAGAATTATAAAGAAATTAATAACCATTACATTTACAGAGGGCACCTTCAACTGAACTCTGACTGATGAGCAAGCCTGGGATTTTTTCAGATAAAACCATTATCCCCATTTTTTTCCCAGTATCAGTAGGAATCCCTCTAGCTTTTTATATGGAGCACAACTAATTCTTGACAAAAGCTGCATTTTGGAGCCTGATTTTCAGCTTTTTTGGGATAATTAAAACAGCAGAGAAAATAAGAAAAAGAGTAAAAAATGGAATAATGAAAATATATAAAATATAAAAAAAAGTTAAAAAACTTTGGTCATATTAATATGCCAAATCAAACATTTTTGTTAACCCTTATGGAGACACATAGGAAGTCTTTTGGTTTAAATTAAATGTCTGTACCTGACTCATTCATGGGGAATAAGGTTCTTTAATGCTGTAAGACTGTATTCTACTCCTGCTGGAAGCAGACAATGGGGATGGTGTTACACAATCCTAAAAGAAAAGGCACTGATTTAATTATTAGCTTCAAAATTAAATTACTTTCAGAAGTCTCCATCAGAAACTCACATTTATGTTGTGAAAAATAATTTACTTTTTCATTGGAAGCCACTAAGAAAATACTTACTCCCTGTTATTTTTTTAAAATATGAATTGTAACTGATCTTGTTGGGATATAATTCTTCTATTGAATCCATATGATAAACTAGATAATTGTTTCTCTCCAATAGTTAAAAATTAACTATTAGCAGGTCCCAAAAGCAGTGTTAAATACTGAGCTGCATTTCCCTTAAAGCTGGAAAGGAGATAGAGATGCCAAGCTGCAGGTCTTTTCTGCAGAGCAAGGAACACACCAACTCACCTCTTTACTCTTCGGGAGGGTTTGGAGGGATCCTGGAGTTTGCCTTTGGCACAGACTATGTCTGAAAAGCAGGACTGGGGACTGGAGTCCTCGTTGTTATCCCCTGTTCCCAGCACTGCTCCCTTTGCCCGTTTTCCACTGTCAGCTTTATACAATGTTGTTAAGCTGAGCTACACATTAAGAAAAAAAAAAATTATTATTGAAAGGAGATGTCCCTTAAACCTCAGCACCTGTAAATTGATAAAGCAAAGGGCTGCAGGTCTCTTCTCAAGGGCAAAGAATTTAGGAACATACCTCTTCCTTATTTTTGGGGATAGGTTTAGTGATATCCTGAAGCTTTCCTTTAACAGAAAATGTGTCTGAAAAGCAATGCTGGAAACTTGAATCTTCATTATTATCACAGGTTTCTGCTGCAGCTCCCTTGGAATTTTTGCCACTGACAGGTTTATATGTGGTTAAGCTGAGCTGCACATGAACAAAAAACCCCAAACATTATTGAGAGGAGAAATAAAAAACAATTGGCAGCCAAACGGAACAACTTCAATTAAAACAACTCTAGAGAAAGGTTAATGCTCTTACCAAAGAAGCTTCAGCTAAAACTGGCGAGAGGCTTTTCCTTCCAAATGTCAACTTTGGAACTGCTGTCTCAGGGGACTGAGTCACTCCCAGGCTTTGCATGCTCTCGTTTTGTGGGCAGAAGTTACTGGCAGGGGTTGCTCTCTCCGAGTTCGGCGTTTCCCGCTCCTCCGGGGGGACTCGCGCAGCCCCAGCGCCCCCTCGCTGGAGCTGTGCCCGGGGCTGGCATCGGACACTCGCTCGGCACCTGGGGACAGCTCTGCACGCTCAGCACAGCGGCGGCAGCTGCACGAGGCCACCCAAAGCCCCACATGCTCCAGCCCCGGGAGTTTCCAAGTGTCAGGTGAGGGGAATTTGCCTCCCCACACTTCCCCTTTCTCCCTCTGCCACTGTTTCAGCAGTACCAGATTTGTTCTAACACTGGCAAACTGTGTTTCTGTCTTACCCTGATGTCAAATAACAGCACCAACCTACAGAAGTGTTAGTGACACACTAATAAAATTCCTTAAACTCTGTGGGACAACTGGAATTATGAGATACCTAATTTTGAAAGCATGAGATAAATGTAAAATTGTACTGCTGTGATAATCCTCAATTAACCCCCAGCTCTTCATTCAGTACTGACAGAAATTAGGAGTGAAAATACCCACATCTCATTGTCTCAAGGGAGGCAGGGCTCTCAGCTGAGGGCATTTCCACTTCCTTCTGCTCTGCAGAATTCCTGGATCTGACCTGGACTTTCTGCACATAGCTGTCCACTCTCTTTGGCTCCACGGGTACAATCTGCAGTACCCTGGGCTGCTTGTTTGCCCCATTCATCTGTTTCTATTAAAATACAAAAGTTATATAAACATCTTTGTAACCACAGTGTCCATAAATGCTGATAAAAAGAGATACAGATTTATTGTCTATATACCATTGATCAAGCAGAAGGACCATCATCAGAAGGACTTAAATCCATAAGCAGATCAGGTTTTCCAACACCAATAAACACTGAATTTCTTTAACTCAACACATAAGTTTCTATTCTTATGAGCTACTTAACTACTGGAGGCAATTACTGATGTTTCAAGATTTAATGAATGAAGTTTATAAACCTTTCCATATATATTGACAGGCTATGCTAGAGCAATGAAAATGTTTTAGCAACCACTGTTCCTTTACTAAAAATCCATTTGGATATTCAGCAAATGTATGACACAGCATTACCAGCACCACATCAACTCAAAAAGATTTGGCTCACTAAACCCTCCAATTCGAGGACATTTTCAAAATATTGTCACATTTTCAACATACAGCACACAGTAGTTCTTTGCAGCAGACTAAATCTCATAAATAGAACCCAAAATCTATTATAACTAAGAAGATTATTTAGCACTGATTTTCTTATCAGCTCAGTACTCCTCATTAAAAAAAGGGGCAATATTAAAAATAATAAAACTAATTTCAGTTTGCTTATGTTGGGCACTAAAAATTCAGGAGTACCAAGTACAAAGCAGAGCAGAGTTTACTTTGAAAAACATGGCAAGAATAGATTTTTAATAATCAAGTGGAACTGCACACCTGTATTCTGGATTTCTCCTTGGAGGCTGGAATCTTTTCTTCACTCTCAGACTCAGAACTGGAAGGTTCTTTGTAACTTTTTGTTGCTGCTGCTCTTCGAGGGAGTTTTCTTCTGGTGGGTTTTACCATTTCATCCGTTTTTGAATTCTGGGGTTTACATTTGTTTGTCTTTGGAAGAATAAAACCATCTTCAGTTAATAAGAATGATCAATACATACATAAGATAAAATGGCAGATAAGCTGGTTTAATTACTTGAAACTAAAAAGGTTTAACTTTACCAAAGCTCAGAGAATCCAACCATCAGTCTACTGAAAACTGCACCCAATGTACAAAATTCTAACTCTCATGACTGAAAAACCAGCTAAATAGTACATGACAAGAATACAGTACTTGAAAAGAATAAGCTGTATTTAACCAGTGACCTGGGAGAAATGTCACATATTTATGAAAAAATCACTGTAAAACTGTTTCGGGGGGAACTAAGAGATTTTTAATCTATATTAAAACTCTAGGTACAAATCTACACTTACCTTTTTCTTATTGGTATTTTTGTCTTTAGTTTTATCCATGTAGCAAACAGGGTCAAATGATTTATCTGCTGTTACAATACAAGAAGGTTGAAATATTCAAATGTTTGATGTAAAATAACAGAATCACTTTCAAGCCCACAAATTGATTGATTCAGTAACTGCTTTCAGGCCATTATTTTGAAAAAGACATTTTTTTAATTGAAAACAACTTGTACCAGTCCCATCCTCCCAGAGTTTTCCACATTAAAACACAGAATTTATGTAAATCGATCTTTATAAATTATTAGAACTAATTTAAAAATTCTTTATGCTTGGAAACAAGACAACAGAAATATATGATATTTGTAACACAGCACAAGCCATGCTGTGCACTTCATTCATATCTATGGACAAACTTATTGCAACATTCTTCAGAAATATTATTAAAAATAAAAATCTTACTTTTATCTGTTTTCATTGGTTTCCCTGATTTTTTACTTCTACTGTAATCAATTATCTGGGGTTTAGGTTTCCTCTTGGATTCCTGCAGCCAGCTAATCTCTGTCTTGCTGTCATCCCCTCTGTTTTCTGTGTCTGAGTCACTAAAGAGATGCTTCTTGTCTCCATTGTTTCGAGTCTACAAAACCCAAGCAAGTTCTTATGTTACTGATGAATTTGTATACATAATAATTGGTATTTAGAGGCAGGAGGACAAGCTATGCAGATCCATAAAAATCTGAGCCTTACCTTTTTTCCTCCCTTCCCTTCTGTGCTGGATTTACAGATGGTTGTGTTCCTTAATTAGAGAAATAAAGCTGACCTTTAAACAGTACATTTTAAAATAGTTGTTCTAAAGCTTTCTACTTCAGAAATGATACCTAGAAATGCATGATACCTGGATTAAGGATTCAAACAAAGGGACCTACCTTTGTTTCCACATTATTTTGGAAGTACCTGTTCCCCTTAAACCCTAAAGGTTGTGTTTGTTTCCCAGTGATCAGTAGGAGTGCACAGTAACTACCCAGCCCTTTCCAGGAGGATCATTATCCATAACCCACCCCCTCTGCTCAGGAGTTTCTCTCCCTGTAGTATTCCATGAGGAGCACTAGTTCCTCCATGGAACACATCCTTCCCAAAGCACCAGCAGGGAACAGCTGAGGAGAACACAGCAATGTTTATTGCTTAAAAACCCCAACACAGCCAAGATGTTCTTGTCATGCCACATTCCCTGGAATATTGTGACTGCTGCTGGAGAGTGCAGGCTGTACTGGCATAATCAGCAATCAAAACAGAACATCCTACCCTCTTTTGTTTGTCTCTGTATGAACACTCAGTTCAGTCACATGCAATTCTTGGACCTAAAAATGAAAATAGAGAAGAGACAAATGCAGCTTTCATTGGTTATAGAACCTGTACAAAATTTAACAGGCCATCAGCCAGTAACTGTGAAGGAGTTTTTTTTTTTTTTTTTTTCATAGTTATTACACTCAGCAATTATTTTCTATCTTATAATTTATTTAATAGAGCTGACAGTTAAAACCAACAGCAACTGACTGAAGCTTTCAGTATCTCAAAGCAATACAAGAATTCCCACCCAGCTGCTTCACAGCCTTCCCCAGTTCACTCCTCTGAGCCACAAGAAGCAAAACTACCTTATATCATCATTAGATTTTCTTTTTGCTCAAACACCTGGACAAAGATGTCTTTACCATGGGGATTAGAAGGATGCCAGTGATTTTTCAGGAGAATTTAAAATAATGATACTCCTAACACACTGTTTAATTCCTAATTCAGGAAAAACACCATCATATCCTGAAGTGCCCAGAATCTTAGACAGAGTTTATTGTTCAATATTTGGGAATGCTGGAAGTATTTGCAAGGCAAACTTTCTCCCCCACTTAGTTCACTGATATAATTTGAATTTTCAGACCTTCATTATACTTTCAGTACAACATTTGATTGATTTCCTTTCTATTCTATTCTATAACATATAAATTTCAGTTATTTCTTACTCCAAGCTTGATTGTAGGCTCATCAAACCCGCTGATGTTAAAGTTGTAGACATCATTCCTGTCAAACAATCAAGAGATCAATTTTGTGACTGAATTAATGAACATTTCACAGAGTCAGGTGTGGGTAATCAGAAATTATGATTGAAAATGTTGTAACTACTTACAGAACACGACCAGCAGTTATATTAAGAAAAGAGGCAGTTTTTAGGGTCTTGTCCTGAACTTCTTCCTATCCATAAATGAAAAGTTAGCTCCTCTGTCATATTTGGACTGTGCATTCATAGACACTGTCATCTCAAAAAGCAGCTTCTTCATCATGAAGATAATCATGGTTGATTAGCATATGGCAAAACATATCTGCAGTCAATGCATAATTAACATTAACATCTACAGATACTTAATATTCAATGGTATTTATGAACTTTCCCTTTACACCTATTGACTTCTACCATGTATACACATATTAAAAACAATTCCAACAAAAGCATTGATGTGTTACCTTGGAGATCCAGGATTTATTTAAATGTGTCCTAAAAATAAATATACATTTTATTAAATACTAATTAGAATATATGCATTAGAATACGGCCTATATTAAAAAAAAAAAAAAAGAACCTTATCAAACTCAGTAATTTTATTCATGCATTTAAATACAACAGCAATTAAAGACAGATTAAGAGCCCAGCCCCTTTCATCTATCAGCATTCATGGATACATCACAGAGACAGCCAGAGGCACACAGAGACTCAGCACAAAAGGAAATAGTTCCCATCATACCTGTTAAAGCCCAGGAATCTCTTGCTTTGCTCTTCTCATCACTCTTGCCTCTGTATCTGTCACTGATTTTACTGATCAGTGATTTGGCTGCATCTGCCTTTTCTTTAGTCTTTGCTTTCTACAAAAACAGTGTTAGACTGAACATCCAACAGAAGAGCAAAGCTGCAAACAGAACTTCAGGTTCCTAGGAACCCCCTAAACAGCATTAAATGGCTCCTAATGGATTAAATTACATTCATTTGAAAACCATTGCATGACAGTAAACCCACCAATTTTGAAACACTGAAAACTAGAATATTCTCTTAATTGCAAATGGAAGAAACAAAGGTAAGAAACTCTCACTGTCTTTGACTGTTTTGGGTTTGCAGTCTCTTTTCTGAGGAGAACATCAGGGTCCTCTTGTGCAAGATCAGAATGCAAAGATGTGTCAGACACTCTGGCTGAAAGAAATGTTTTAAGCCATGGTTCAGTAGTAGTTTCAATATTTTTCCCTTCTTTTTTAACAGTTTCTGTTCCAAATGATCAACACTCTGTCTCTCCACTGAGAATGGCTCTTGGTTCTGTATTTTTCATTTGTTTATCTGGAAAGGTACTTCAAAAAGCTGAATAAATGTTTTTTGTTTCACAGCTCTTTCACTACCAATAGTAATAAAGGGAAAACCAAGCATCACTACCAGTTAATTTCTCTGAATCTATTTGTGAGAGTAACAGTTGACCAAGTGTGACCATCACCTGGATGGGATGCATGTGCCAGTGACAGATTTGGCTTTTGCTTGTCCCCAGTTGTTATATTCTTCTCAGGAAGAGGGAATGTTCTTTTTTTCCATGTTCCAGTTTTATCACAATAAGTCTCCAAAAGACCAGGCAGCCTAACAAAGACAACACCATCCTACTGTCAGAAATTGAGTGTTAATTATAATAAAAGTGCATCACAAAATAGGAAAATTATTATATTGTAGAGATATCAAAGCATTTTACATTGCAACAAAATATCACTTCTGGTAGTGCTTGAAAATTCTCACTTCAAAGTGAGTGACAATGACTTGGAATTCTTTTCCAGTACTTACAAAGGAAGTTGTTTGTTGCTTCTCCCAACTGGCTGAGAATCAGGAACAATATCTAACACTTCACCTAAATGAGACATTAATTTGGTGTCAATTTTATGGCAAAAAAATAATTTAAAAAGTTGAAATAATCTGAAAAGTAAAGACTATGAATGCTTGTGAAATTACTTGCCTGAAGTTTGCTTTCCTGTGGCCTCTTGTGCAGTTTTTAAGACTTCTTCAGAGTGCATTTGCTACAGTGGAATGACACCCAAAAGGAAATATTAGTGCAGGACCATAAGCAGTACATCCTCATAAATGTGTGCTTTCTCTAATAAAACATGACTTTATTTTTCTAATTTCATGGAAGTGCTGTTCCAGTACCTTTCCATGTATTTTTGCCTCATTCCTGGTATCTGACTTCCTGATCTGGCCTGCTTCACAAAATTCCTTGTCCACTGTGCATCTCTGCCCGCTCTAAAAAGCACAGTAAGTAACCCTGCCAGTTACAGCCCATAAAAGCCAAAGAAATGCTCTAAACAAAACATTCTGTACATGAAAGCCTTTTCAAAAGCATGACTCTATCAAAAAATGCTTCAGAGTCCCATAGTCTGGGGCTTGACCTGAATCTGAGCAAGGCGTTCACAACTGGAAACAACATAAAAATGTTATTTTATAGTCATTGTTAAAAGGAAGGGAAAAAATTATCAAAAATAAACTTAAACTGCAGGTCAGTGACACCTATGTAATTTTGTTTTATAGCAGTGAATGCCTGATCAAAAATGCCCTAAAAAACCAATGCTTTAAATGCTGCAAGTTGAAGACATGAACTTTTCACAAGCACAGCTGAATATATTCTCTGTTTTATAACTATTGCCCTACTGCATAATCAATTATAAATTATTGCATTCACCTTTCTCCTATTACACACAAAGGAAGAACTGAGGTTCCAGAAATAGTTAGTTAATTCTGGGGTCAGAACTGATGAGCGAATGCAATTTGGGCCCAATTTTGTTAGAGCTCAGTCTAACTTCAAACATGTTAAACCAGAAATCCAGAGGGCAAAAAAACACAATTCAATAAAGTAAAACATACTATTTTTCTAAAAGTGACTTGCTGACTGTAAAATTCTAGGTCTTTAAAATATGAATTAGGAACAAATTAGAATAGAAATTAATGTTATTCTAAGAAAAAGACAGCTACAGAGGACATGCATACTCCAGGAGGTTCCTTATAGAAATTCTTTGTTCTGCTCTCATTTACTGCATCGTTGTCAGACCTCTTAGTAGAGCTGGTCATTTCCAAAGGCAATTTAAATCTCCCTTTAAAAGGAGTGGCTGAAACAAAACAGAGACGTGTTAGAATTCCACCAGTTCTCCCATTACAACAGGAAGAGCTTTGCCCACTATCACAGCTATTCCATAACCTCCAACAAAAGCTGATTAGTTTTGATATCAGCCCCTCATGGACCTCTAATAATTCCACTGGTGGCAGCTCTGTTACGTGGAGATGTAACACTGTGGATGTCTGGAGGCAACAGCAAAGCTTGTTACAGGCTGCTCTGGCAGAGAACAGTCGGGTTCTATTTAAAGACTTCACTGTAATATAATTTGACTGAGTTCTCAGCTGGCAGCAGCAGCAGCTGCCTGCCAGCTGCACAAGTGCCAGGTGCCCCTCAGCTGCTGGGATGCAGTGCAGCCCCTCTCCCACACTGGGGACCAGGAGCACGTGGCCCTTGAACAGTTCCAGCATAAAGCACCTGCTCAGGAGATTTTATCATTTCTCCTTTCCATTTCCAGCTCTGTCAAGGATCACAGCTCATGCCTGAGTTTCAAAGGCCATTTACTGTTTATTTTTACCCTGAAAGCACTTGCAAACTTACATGTGTTCACAGAAAACAGTGAACTCCTTGTGGACACACTTGTTCCAGGAACTTGCACAGATGCTTCAGACGCTTTCCTTTTACGGGATGGAGTTATCTTGAGGAACAGAAAGAACTTCACCATAAATACACTGATTTAAGGATGACAGCACAAGAATTCAGAAAATTTATTGCCAAGAGTTTCTTGACACTTTCTGTCATTTGAGTGTCAATTGCTGCTGCTGCAGACATCATGGTAATGTGATTTTTACGCAGTTATACTTCAACAAAGTATTTTTAAACTGAGATTCATGGGTTTTGGTTTTTAAATTAATTCAGTGAAATATGGGCAAATCCTGTCTCTTGTTCACCAAGGGATTCCCTGGAGATTCTGCAAAGCTACAAACTTAACAGAAACAGGTTTATGAACTCAAGACACTCACTGCTGCACCAAGAAGACACAGGAACTGTTTCAGTTTTTAGCCCCTCCCCAGCAGTCTCTGAGGCCACACTTGACTTTTCCATACTGGGACATCTGAACATATCCTCAAAAACTTCTCTTTAAAGAGAATTCTCAGAGTATCATGGTCTAAAGATCATTAACAATTCCTTTTTATTTCTGTCACATTATCATAGTTTCAAAATACTAACAAATTTCTTAGCAAAAGGATTTTTATAGCTTAGTGTCAAAGGCATAAGAAAAACAATCAAACCCTTGTTACAGTACTAACTATATTCCAACTGTTAAATAAGAAGGGGATTAGACTATTAAATATTACAAATATTTAAACTGACATGCATTTTCCCTCTAGTCCTTTTTGTTTTGACAATCCTAGTTACCTTGGAGGAATCACCTCTGAGTTTTTCTTGACTGTTATTTTTATTCTGAGTCCTTAAACTTTCAGGAGATTGCCAAGTTTTGTATTTACTGAATTTCTCCTCCTCTTCTCCAGATTTCCGTTTCAAGCCTGGTGACAATTGACTTTCTGGTACCAGAACCTACAGAATATTTTAATTTCTTTTAATTCGTATACAATATTTGGATTTTACAATGTTTTATTTTTATACAAATACACAAAGCAAATTCTTTGCCCTAAGTAACACATCCTCCACTGAAGATTATGATCAAGTTCAGAGGTTACAGAATTCTAGTTTGAAAAACTTCCAACTTAATTGCTATTCTTGTTACAAGGAAGGGCTGTCAAGTAACAATGCACATAAAAGACCTTGCCCTGTGCATATTTGTCTGTTTTATTCTATGATTTGGATATCAATATCTCCCCCAAAAAACCAGTACATACATACTAGACACCACTTGCCTGGCTTTAGACTTATCTATACTTATTGATGTTTTAAAGCTCTTGTTTTTGCTGTGAATGATTATAAATTATGACTAATCAGACTAATTAAACAAATCCAAGAAACCATCCCAGCACCCTGAGGTAGAATACCTGTGATCCACTTTCATCAAAGACAATGTGGACACTTGTTTTGGTAACTGATGCAGACTCCTTCTTGCTGAAATCCTGCAAAGGGACAAGTCAAAATAGACACTTGGCTCTTTCTTTAAACAAGAAACAAAATATTTAAGTGAGAGATCATAAGTGTCTGGCATCAGATTACAGAGGAAAACAGACTCTACAAATTCACAGTAGTTCAATCCCTCATGAGTTCCTCAGTCAGACTTCAAGACAAAGCAGTTACAAGCAGCAAGGAGTAAGGTGTGGCTTGCTAAAAATGTTTTACTAAATGAGTAAATTCAGGAGTGTTAACAGGACTGCAAAACATGAATAATTTCTGAAAGAATTTGTAAACTACCAGCTGGTGTTTCTGGAAGATTAAATACGCAAAATTAGACATTAAGGTAAGGTAAGGTTGACATTACCAGCCAGGTAATTTTTGTTGCAATTAATTTTCAGTCTCGGAATGAAAGAACCATGACTGAGTCCAGCAGTGCTGAGCCCACCACTCACCCATGTCCCCAAGTGCCACAGCCTCCCGTGTCTACAATAACCCCAGAGATGGAGACTCCACCACTGCTCTGCCAGGGCTTGAGAACCCTTTCCATGGAAAGATTTTCCTAAACTCCAACCTGAACCTCCCCTGCTGCAACCTGAGGCCATTTCCTTTTGTCCTTATTAAGCACCTTTCCCAAAACTTAACATATGGTGCAGTTCTGTGGCAGGGATGTTAATGAGAAACTCTTGGCATGGAGAGATACCAATAATCACAGCTGGAACATTTAAATGCCAATGAGACACTGAGTTTGAATCAATAAAAAACTACTCAAAAAGGGGTTTAAATCTTACCTTACATTTATGAAATCCATAAATCTTTATGGTCACGTCCTTGATTTCCAAGATAGAATCAAAACATAAAAGAAATTTCTCTCCTTCAAGAGTGCCCACACTCACTGGGCTTTTTAGATCTATTGTTAATAATTTCTTTGAATCATTTTCTGGACAAAAACAAAATTTGAAAAGCAGCTTCATTTCAATTTAACAGCATCTCATATCATCTTTGTCAACATATGACAGATTCTTCAGTTCAGGTACTAAGACTAATATTTTATTTCATTCCCTCTAATCTACAGTAATTTTATTAGTAAAACAATTCAAAATTTAATCTTTTAGAAATACTTATTCTGTATAATATTCCACAGAAGTTTCTTTGAAGGTTAATTACAGGTATTTACTGTTCTAACAAGTTCAAAAGGAATATTGCTACCTGTCATTGTTTGTGCCTTACTTTGTACTGAAATAAGTCCAAGACATGATTATTAAATCATTTTCCTAAAATCACACCATCATGCCCAAAGTGCAGATGTGACTGCAGTGCTATTTTGTCCCTGATAAAAACAGTTCCTACAATACTTTAAGTGAGAATTCAGCTTTGCTAGAATTAAGTCAGTACTTCAACATTAATCAATTTGAAATGAGATTGAAAATCCAAGTTAGGATACAAGAGGCCCCATTTTTGAGTTCAAATACCTTCCAGGCTGTACATGTCGACATCTTCTTCTGGTATTATGACTGTTTCCCACTGATGATCCTTACATGAAAAATACATTTTGAGAGACAGAGAAGTATTATATTACAATTAAAAGAAATCCAGTGATCAAAGTCATTCAGTGAGGAGAAATTTCCAACTTTTTCAACCTCTGTTACACAGAGTGACAGACCTTGTGCTTCACTATTGCTCACTGTGCCTATGTTAAACTATTCCTGAACAGCACCATGAAGTCATTACTGTGAAATGATGTGATCTAAATATCAACAAATCTGGGGCTTTTTTCCCCATCAACACTGGAATGCACACACAAGTTCAACATGTTGAACATGGGGGAAATAAAATCTGACACACTCCAAGGAATGTGGATTTGCTGCCTCAGGACAACCCAGTGGGAGACAAAACTCAGCTTACTGCATCCTCTGCTGCCACATAGAAGGAAATACTTCTGCTGCCAACGTTGAAATCAATCCAAAACTCTTCCAGGTTTTCATCCACTGGTATCTGCAGCTAGAACAAAAAGAATAAGATAAAACAGTAAGAGCAGGCAGCACTGATTACTGCCAGCTAAGAAGCTTCATGCTGGCCTGAGCCCCTGACAAACTCTCAGTCCGTTTGTATACTTATGACAAAAAGTAATTTTCATATTTTATCTCTATTTTTACTTAACTAGAAGTCAGAAAACCTTACCTCATGCTTATCAAGAGCTGCTGATAAACATGGGAATGTAAAAACCCTGAAAGAAAAGGATATTTTTTCAAGTATTCTACAATGCTGTAAATAAATTTTGCAGATCTGAACATAGCAAATGGATTGTTTTCACAAACTTTAGAGACTTAGAGATCCTAGCAATCAAAGTAATTTTTACCCCAAGGAGGTAACATGAAATTTAATCACAACATAAAATTAAAAAAGAGAAAATATATATGCATAAAAAAAAAATCAGTTTTACCTTCTTTTGTCTCCAAGCATACCATTCACCTGGTTTAGAAATTTTCTGCAATCCTATTAAAACATAGAGATTTCTTAAAGAATTGTAAAATGGAAGTTTCCCTCCCTGGAAGTATTCTTCATGTGACTTACTGTCTCAAACTCTGAATCTTTAATTCCTTTAAAGGCAGTGGACACAAACTCCATGGAAAACCACTGGGAGGCCAGCACTTGCCTTTGCTTCTCTGACACCATTCTGCAGAGAGCTTCTGTGAGGGCCACCTGTGTGTCATAGTCTGCAGCACAACAGAATGCACAGCAAGAGCACATTGGAATAACTACTGAGGTGAAAAGCCTGTCAGGAAACTGGGCTAAGGGCTGAACATTAGATCCCATTGGATCCAAATGTGCAACCCAGAGAGGAAAATGAGAAAAAGAAATATGGGAATAACAATGACTGAAGAAGTTATTTTTTAAAATGAAACCGACCAAACTTTCCAGCATTGTCAGAGGCACACCAGCTGTTTAAATAAGAGAGAGGTTTTCAACTTTCATCTCTCTGAGCTGGGAAATTGTTGGAACCAAAGTGATCCCTGAGGGAAGTTACAGTACTACTACATGGCCACAGCTCACAGCCTCAAACATGGGCTTCTTCACCATTCTTCCTATTTGAAAACTTACATTCTAGAGAAAACAAAAACTTCAAAGAGTTTTCCATACACTGAACACACAGAAGCATTCCAGGTTGCAGACTGTTTCCATGCAGTATTTATATTTTTCAGATAACCCTAACCACAACATTCTGCAGCTTCCAAATGCCTTCTCTGGTTTCTTAATGGGTCTGCATCTAATTTTTAAGAAGCTCAATACTAAATTAAGTGCCATGCTCACCTCCAGCATCCAGAATTGTCCTTGCCATTTCATTCCTGCCAAACAAAGGAACATTGCATCAAAATGTGGCAGAGTTCTAAACTTTCACTTTGTTCTAAACTTGCAGTGGCTGAGACAAACCCCTGATCTCATGGAACTGCAAGACTTCCAAGGGGTCATCAATACCTTTGGGAGGACTCTGGGGGACCTGAATCACCTGACAGATACAATTTGGATTCTGTTTGCTTTTCTGAAGTGCTGTGAAATGATTTCCAGAGTGAACAGCCCAACCTTCCAGTGACTGATTCACTGGGCTTTAAGCACATCCTAAGAAATTAGGAGTTTAATATTTTATGACAACTGGGATGGGGAGAAGCCTGATTCAGACTGAGAAAGAGGAAAATTCAGGCTTTCAATGGAGAATAACCCATGAGAATACCTGTCCACAGCCACTACCACTGAGAAGTCAACAGCAAGTGCAGAAGCTGAGTTAAACAGGGACCAATCTGCACAACAGCTTAGTAAAAACTGCCTCCCCACTCTGCAAATGATGGCATAATATAAAAATTATACTGAAGATCATTTACATGACAAGTAATATCTCCTTTGTAGAAAGAATCTTTTTCCTGGTGTCTCGAGGGATCTTGTCGAGTAATAAATTCAGTTTTTTTATTACCTAAGAAGAGTGGAAAAAAGAGAGCAAGATGAAACAAAAAGCAAGTTTGTTAAACTTTGAGTTATTCTTATTTTGGGCCCTTGTAATGTATTTTATACCACTGAAGAAAGCAGCAGGCTTAAGTAACTGCAAACCAAGAAAAGACAACAATTTCTACATGACTTTAAATGGTACTTATCTTACTAAAACAACCTCAATTTCAATAAATTACATTAGTTTCAATGGGAACAGTAGTTGTTCAAGAGTTGTTACTTATTTGCAGGTTTAAATGCATAAAATCTTCCAAAGCCAGAGTTCTGTCTGCAGTTGATTGCTGAGCTAAAGTGAACCTTAAATTAGCGTTAAAAAGCTTTTCCTCTGGGATGCAGCCTTTACAGGAGACTTTTTTGTAACTTTCCCTTTCTTCAGAGGGAAAACTCCCTGACAACATGAGGTTACTAAAATAAACAGGAGAAATTTGGAGTGTACTGGAAGGAATGCAAATTTCCTGCAAGTGACTAAAGAATTTACAACCAACAACCTTAATCCTAATTCTAGCACTTGTAGAGCACAATTTTCCCTATGTTTTTATACAGGTTCCTCACTAGAACTCTAATATCAAAATTTACATTTTATATTATATATAAAATATTTACACAAAATTTAATATTTCGTAATTTACTCTTAAATAACCCCAATAAACAAACAAAAAGCCCCACCACCACAGGTCAGTAATCTGAAACAGCCCCACCACATAAACAACAACAAACATTCCCAGAGAAACATTATACAATCCTTCTGATCCTAGAGCACTGCAATATTCTCTTTTTTGTAGGATCTGCACCTTTAAGTTACTGTCTCTACAAAGTCTGTTAACACACTAACCAGGAAACTGCTGCTTAGAAAGAAGGATGTTTACCTCCTGCTGAACATAAAGATTAATTCTTGCATCAGTGATGAGGGAACACGTTCTCAGAACAAAGTTTTCTAGTATTTGCATTTTACCTAACAAACAGGAAAGAAAGAAATCAAAGAGTTGTCAAGAGTGTTTTAGGGTGCTGCCTCATAAACACTTGGGAAAGGATTTTCATTTAGTAATAAAATACAGTGTGGCTTTGTGTAAAGGATTAGTGATATGTAAAACAGAATAGTAACTTCAGTTTATAGTGACCATGTTTCTGTTCCTGCCCATCACTGTGTCCTCCCTCTGAGTAGGACAGGTAATTTCAGATGGTCAATCCTACAGCTCAGCTCTCTGAGACACAGCTCAGCTGCTGGAATCTCTCCCCAGGGCCATGGAAATGACTCTTCCCTTTGACCAGGACCCCAGAGGGTCTGCAGGGCCCTTCTGCCCAGTGCCACACTGAAAGGTAAGGCCAGGGTGACATTCCCAAGGACAGGGTCAAGCAGGAAGGCTCACTGGGCTCTGCTGAGCTCTGACAGGACCTTAGAAGCAACTTTCCTTAGGAATAACTCCGGTCATTTGCCATCTCTGAGAATTATTGTGCTTTTTTATTGCTGACAACAGCAAGGTATGAGGAAATCTGTCCATAGAGAACCCTCAGCCTAAAGCTGCTGTCACAGGAATGAGAAATGTGGGCCTTTGTGTGTTCTGAAAGAAACAGTTTACATCTCATTTCTGCTTTTCGAGCTCACCTTCAGGTCTGCTATCACACACAAGCTGCAATAAAGAAACAAAACAAATCATTTTGATAAAGAAAATATAATAGCATAAAAAAAAAAAATCAAGCAACATGTACCTGAAGGAAGTAATCAAGAAGCATTTAAGATTTTGATGTTGTCCTTAACAAAGAATCTAAGAGATGATCTCTACTAACAAGTGTGTTTTCTCAGAATTATAGTTCAGTTAAATTTATTGAAATTACTTCACCAATGACAAAAATTTTTATGAAGATAAGAAAACTCACAGACCTTATAAACTGGACTAGCATACCAATAATTGGTGTATTCAAAATTTGATCAAGATGAAATTTTTTTTGTTAATTGAGCATTTACTGTTACTGTTTTTTAACTCTATTTCATGATGCCAGCCATGAACAGAAATTAGTATGAATGCAGCAAACTGTTCAACCTAAATGATTTATAACCTATTTCAGAAGTCATTGTAACATTATCTTTAGGAAGGTATTAAATAGAAACATATTTAAAGTCCTTTTATTGCTAAACTAGTAACATTTACTTTAACATTCACTTTTTATTTACAAAGTATTTTTACCAGCAACATGATGAAGAAATCTTCAGCCAGACTTGTAAGCATTTCATTCTTTTCATTCCCTCTGAGGACCAAAATTCCCTTTAACTTTTCAAACCAATTGACCATGTAAAGGGAGAACAAAGGTAAATCTATTTTAATAGCTTGGAAAAGGATAATGGTTTGTATTATACTTCAGACAAACTATACAAAGACTGCAATGATTAAAACAGCAACAGCATCCCCCCTCTGCTGAGCAGATATTAGCCCCAGACTGAAATTCTTCACTCAACCTAAACAAAACGAGGTGATTTTAGGGACTTTTTAACACAAAAACTGGAGATCTACTTTGACACCTGCCACCAGAGACAAAACAGCTGAAAATTGATATTGGCTGAATGAAAGAGTGTTGTTTGAGGGTGTGAATACAAGCTTAAAGTTATCATTCTGGTTTTTTTTTTTGTATTATTAAATTTTGCTTATTATTTTGGTCCCTTGTAATGTATTTCATACCACAGAAGAAAGCAACAGGCTTAAGTAACTGCAAGCCAAGAAAAGACAACAATTTCTACATGACTTTAAATGGTATTTATCTTACTAAAACAACCTCAATTTCAATAAATTACATTAGTTTGAATGGGAACAGTAGTTGTTCAAAAGTTGTTTCTTATTTGCAAGTTTATTATTATGATATTGTTTATTTATTATTTGCTTATTATTAAAGAAGCTGAGAAGGCAATTGAGTAACTCTCCTCTGACACTGCCTTTCATTTTCTCCAGTGAAATCTCTGGTGAAAGCAGAAAGGAAGTGGTTCAATTCTTGCTGAGTTACAAATGATTAATGTATCTAACATGCAGGTTAAAATAACACCAAATAATCAGAATAGCACTGAAATCTGTTGAAAGAGCAGGTATAAAATCACTGCTGTGGGAATTAACAAAAAAAAAAAAAAAATAAAAAGCACCAAGAAATTCTAATTCCTGAGTCAAAAGCAATATAACAAAGCACATGAAAATATATCATCTTGTTTCAACTGCTGTAAGCATAACTAAATTAACTGTATATTGCATGATTTACAAAACCCTCCTGGGATAGAGCAGCATCCCTTTATAAGGGGTCACTTGACAAAGAACATTTAAATATGAACAATCTTTGTTGCAAAGTTATGGGAAATTCTTAATTCTGACCCAAACACTGAGCTGCTCAGCACTGAAGCATTGCTTATGTACTTTATTCATGTTTACATATTTATTTAGAAGTTCACAGATGATTTATGGTTTTACTTATCCTTCCAGTAAGAAGTTTTATCATTTCTGGGAGCCCATCTTCTGCTATGCTGATTTTTCTCCAACATTTCTGGATAGCATTTAGTAAAATAGAAATGCTTTTGACTTCTTGTTTGTCAAGTGCCTGAAATCGAAATTACAACATAAACTTTAGTGTGAAGTCCCACAAGAACCCGTATTTAATTAACTAGATACCTTTTCTGTTCTCAAAAGCCACCTTAACTGCAGCTTGAAGGAGGGATTTACTTCATAAAATTTATTTTGGGTTCTTAAATCAACTGCTGGTGTCAACCAAGCCAAATGAAAAAATCTTTTTCACCCTCTTCCAAAGATGGTGTAGATGATTTTGATGCAATGATTACATTACCCAGCACAGAAGCTTGTCCAATTTGTTGACAAACTGTTTGCTGCATTTGTGAGAGACATTTTCACATTCTTCTGTGGCCAGAAATTGTTCTAAGGATTGGAAATCCTTTTTTCCTGTAGCTTCATCAATTAACTTTTCAAACTGTAAGCAATATACCAAAGCAACTGTATTACTGTATGCTTAACACTGATACAAAACATCTAATGAACACAGATTTGATGCAAGTTTTACACAATCACCTGCTGCATTTGAAGCAAACATTCTGAATCACAAAATAATAAAGTGCAAAACCTTAAATACAGAGCAATGTATCTAATACATTAATCCTGCAAATAATTATGCACTGAGATTTTAATTATTTGCCTTAACTGACTTTTGTTTTCTCATATTACAACTAAATTCCAGCATCAATGCTCCTTACTTGGTATACTTAGTATTTTACATTTCTGAGTTACCTTATCCATTTTGCCCCTTTATTCTTTCTAAATTTCTTTCAATAACAACTGGATTTCAACATTTTGATCTTAAGTATCACTTCAGTTTATTAACCTCTGTGAAATGCACATGGTTTATTTTCATCAGTAGCAGTTTCCAGTTCCTCTTGCTTTCCACCCAGCTACTTTGCACTAAGCCATGTCAAAAGAAAATTTCTTCCTCCCATGCTGCACTGCCACTGGAGACTTTCCTCACAATTAAATACTAGTAATTAAAACAATCAATACTCATATCCTGCTCCATCAGCACATACCTGCATCTCATTCCTGACTGGCATTTTTGCAGTTCACCAACTCGGCTGCATAAAAGGGAACAATCATCACACTTTAAAGAGGTTTTGCAAACACATTGGGAATCAGTCAAAATACATTACAAACTCCAAAGTTTGTCAGTGTATAAATGCTATATAAATGCTATTTAAGCACCTGGGGATATAAGGAAACTTTTTTTTGCGTGGATAGACAATTGCTTAAAGCAAAGGAGAGGAAGGAAGGATCAGTTCCATGGCTGGAGGCACAGAGGGACCTGAGAGGACCCGCAGGATTCCCCAGTAAGGAAAGAGCACAAAAGGCCAATACCAGGTTATTCAGGACAGGTGAGTCAACAGCAAAACTCCATAAAGGCCTCGCCTTAAAATGGTGAATTAAATCACTTAACACAGGCATGATAAATGACACAGGAAAATGACTCGATGGTCCATACAGTGATGGGCCCCAAAGGGACTGTCACCAGCTAAAAGCATGATCTGGGTAACAGAGGTTTCTAAAAATAGTGTCTTAATACTCAAGGGCAGACAAAATAATTGCTTTGTCGAACATTTAAGAAAAACAACGAATCTATTCACGCTTTGTATGAATTATTTTATGCCAACCAAACCAGGTGCAGTCAACAACCTGCAACTTTGGTCTTCCCATCTCAGAGATTATACTGACAAAACAAATAGTGATTAAAGATAGGGAATGACTTCTGTAGAGCAATAACTGGGAACACAGCCTAGCTATTCCTGTACTAAATAACACAGAAGTAACAAATACAGGATGATTTTGAATTACTTTTTCCAACACGAGACCACAACGCCCTCCGCTAAAACCCGTACTGGCACCTCACAGCTCTCCTGTGCCCGGCGCGGTCAGACAGCTTTCATTAATTAATTAAACGTCACTAATTAATTAGACAGTCGTCCTGAGGAGGACCCAGAACTCCCTTTTCACCACCGGAGACGGCCGGGCCCCGCTGGAACGGCCCCCGGGCCCGGGCCCGGCGCGGCCTCCCCGCCCGCCCTCCCTCAGCCGCCCGGGCCGCGCCCGCCAGCGCGCCGGCCAATCAGCGCGCGGCAGCGCGGGCGCGGGCCAATGGCGAGGGACGGGGGGCGGGCACTGCACGCCCGCGGCGGCGCGGCGGCGGCGGCGGGAGCGCCCTCGGGGGCGGCGGCGGGAGCGCCCTCGGGGGCGGCGGCGGGAGCGCGCTCGGCCCGGCGGCGGGGGGCGCCCTCGGGGGCGGCGGCGGGAGCGCGCTCGGCCCGGCGGCGGGAGCGCCCTCGGGGGCGGCGGCGGGAGGCGCGCTCGGCCCGGCGGCGGGAGCGCGCTCGGCCCGGCGGCGGGAGCGCCTCGGCCCGGCGGCGGGAGCGCCCTCGGCCCGGCGGCGGGAGCGCCCTCGGGGGCGGCGGCGGGAGCGCGCTCGGCCCGGCGGCGGGAGCGCGCTCGGCCCGGCGGCGGGAGCGCCCTCGGCCGGCGGCGGGAGCGCCCTCGGGGGCGGCGGCGGGAGCGCGCTCGGCCGGCGGCGGGAGCGCCCTCGGGGGCGGCGGCGGGAGCGCGCTCGGCCCGGCGGCGGGAGCGCGCTCGGCCCGGCGGCGGGAGCGCCCTCGGCCCGGCGGCGGGAGCGCCCTCGGGGGCGGCGGGAGCGCCCTCGGCCCGGCGGCGGGAGCGCGCTCGGCCCGGCGGCGGGAGCGCCCTCGGGGGCGGCGGCGGGAGCGCGCTCGGCCCGGCGGCGGGAGCGCCCTCGGGGGCGGCGGCGGGAGCGCCCGGGGGCGGCGGGAGCGCCCTCGGGGGCGGCGGCGGGAGCGCCCTGGGCCCGGCGGCGGGAGCGCCCTGGGCCCGGCGGCGGGAGCGCCCTCAGCGCGGCCGCCCTGCCCGGGCACCGCCGGGTAATCGCCTTTGTCTGCAGCCGCTCTCTAGAACTAATGTCCGCGTACACACGGAAATTACCGGGCACGACTTGCTAAAACAGTGTAATCCATTCCTGTGCCTAATTTAGAAACTCTTTCACTGCCCGAGTAAGTGCGAAGACGCGCTCGGTTACAGACCTGCTGTGGGCAAAGGGCTTCGAGTGACGTCTGTGGTCTTCATTATGCAGAGGGAACGGGATAATGTGTTTAAACGGAATCCGACAGTACTGCATAATGTGTTCAGATGGAATCCAGCAGTACTGCATAATGTGTTTACATGGAATCCAGCAGTACTGCATAATGTATTGAGATGGAATCCGACAGTGCCAAAGGGGGCTTTACCTGTTCTGGTGTGGTACTGCTGTATCTATTGCCACATCACAGATGATAAAATTTGTCATGAATCTCACATACTCCAAAAGAATATCAAGAATTGTCTCTGTTCATAGCTAGAATAAGCAGCACTAGTGGAGCAGCTAGGAGAGAAGTCACCTTTCACAGCAGGTAAACCTGCAGCAATTGTAAATAAAATAATATTGCTGATTCCCTGAAATGAGAAAGATAAAAACTCAGTACTATCAAAGAAAAAAAAACAAACAAAAAACCAAAACAAACTGCACAGAAAGTATTTTAAATACCACGAGATGTCACTGTAATGCAAGGAAATGACAAGTGGCGTGACAAGTGGAGTCTCCGCACTGAGGAGCTGGCAGTGAGCGGTGCTGAAGCAGATTTGTAACACAGCTTTACTGAGAAACCTCCTAAGGACAAAACTTTGCGTGAGGAACTTGGAGCATCGGAAGTTTTCTATGAAAACTGAATCCTGAATTGCAGTTTCACCATATGAAACAAATAATCAAAGCCAGTTTGAAGTCGATGCTTTCCCTCAGCAGTGACATGAGCAAACAGAGGCTGAGCCTGCCCAGCCTTACTCATTCCATAGCAAAGGAGAAGTGAGACAGTCCAGCAGTGGATCACATGCTTTCCTTCCTGCAATCTACACTGAAATTACTTCAGCTCATTTCTCATTCCATACCATTAGTCTATTTTGTTTGGTTTAGCAGAAGGGAAGTCAGAGAGAAGTTTCATTGAGTTATGTATTAAACAGACCAGAACCAACAGTGAAATTATTTGGCCACAGTCATTTCAGGCACATGTAAAAACACCAGAGAAAATGGAACCAAAACTCTTTAGGGTAGGGTAGCACTATTTACAGGGACTCTTACTACAGTAGCAGAAATATTAATCTTTATTACAGTTCATGGAAAACATTGTGCTGGCCAAGGTATTTTCAATCTTAGGCACAGCTGCTGTTTTGTGTGAAGGGTCAGAAATGTTGATACCAACAGTTTGAATATCAAGTGTCAGCTGAAATACCTGCAGATCTGAGATCACAGGGAGAGAGAAGTTGGGAAAGAAGTCAGTACTAATGTTACACTCCTGTTGCCAAATGAATAATCACTCAGACTTGCAGTTCTAAGTCTTTACCAGCTGTAAACTGAGCACTGATGATACACTACATTAAGTGCTGTAGTTACTGATTGTAGATGCATATTACTGTAATTACAATTTGCCATTTAATTTTCTCTTGTAAAATAAATACAAACTATTAATTTGAAACTAAATGTAAAAATACCACCTATATTAAAAGTAACACCAACAACCTCTAAGACAAATACGATAGTTTGGATGTTTGCAGAAAAAAATCCCTAGCATTTTGTTAAATAATCTTACATTTTGGAACAACTTAAACCAGACATGCCCATGTATTTAAACTGATTTGCAATAATTAGCACTGATTAAAAAGTAACTGGTAAAACCAGTGTGTTAAATAACCTAGCAGAGATTTGGAAAGTGCAATTTGAGGAAAGCCCCCCTCTTCTCTTCCATGAAGCTGTATTAGAATCAAGTGGCAGCAAGCCGTTTTCCAAAACTGGATCAATCCTGCAGGTGCTGCAGGCACAGAATTCCGAGGTGAAAGGACAACAGATTCCATGTAGGAAGTGGCAGCCTGATCATCTTTGCAGATACATACACTGATCACTGTATCTTTATCAAGCGCTGGTCATTGTTTAGCAACTCAAGCCTACCTTACTTTTTGTTACTCTGTGACAACTCAACATTAAGTTTCTTCATGCACTTTCTTAAGAGGACTACCATTGACAGAAACAACAGAAAATTGTGAAAAGCTTTTATTTCAATCTTCTGTATTACAATAGCCAAAGTTTTATTATTGCTTTTTAAAATTAATTAAGCACTTTGCAATTTACAACTGCTGGACCTTTTGTTCAGCATATGTGCTTCACTGATGTCCTGCGTAATGTACAACCCCTTTTTATTTACATGGATTTCATGTTTCTTTAAAAAATATGCTTGAAAGACCTTGAAACTGTGGACTACTAGACATTCATTTACTGTATGACAATAATAAATACATGTTTTTAAAAGTGCATTATATGGTGATAATTCTTGTGAAGAACTCACTTTTACAAAATCCTCATTATAAGGGAAATGCTCAATTTGAACACAGTGCAAGCAGTCAAGTTGTCCTGAGAAGATATAAATGTGGTTTAAGTTTACCTTCACAACAAGTGCACATTAGCACTAGATGGCTTAATCCCATTTTTGTCAACCAGAAGCCATTTGATGTTCATTACTGAGTGTGGCAAGAAACCCTAAGTGCAATTATCAGCTGTGCTGTGACAGGTGCCAGTACTGGTGTGAAGGTTTAGCAGCTTAAACTGGAGAGGGCTCTCAGCTCCACTGCTCCCCTGAGCCAGCAGTGCCAGAGAACTGGACAGGCACCAACTGAACTGCCAGCCCTTCTCCAGCAGTGCAGGCCAGCACAGAGAGCAACAGGAAACTTGGAATAATGCTTCAGTATTTAGTATTCAAGACCTTGCACATGCCAATACCCTGAGAGGTTGTGGAAGGAAGACAATAGAAGCCCAACTCAGACTGCTGAGACATTCATTTCTCCACCCCTCTCACACTGTGCTATATCTGGCATGAACCTTTCTCCTGACAGCCTCAGCTTTACAAAATCTGACCTGGCAAAGGGAACGCTCAGGTCTGACATTTGCTAGCACATGACAGTCTGTCCCAGAAGACAGCAAGATCCTTCTGGCATGAAAGTAATTATTGCTCTGAGCTCCAGCAACACCCACTGTGAACCGGTGTCTAGTATGAGAGGGGGTTTTATGATGTGCTGTGTTTGCTGATGGAAGAAAAACAGTAATCAGGCAGAAAAAAAAAAAAAAAGAGGGGGGAACAATGCTTGAAAATAATGCCTTTGATTCAGCACAAGTACTTCTGTGCATGTGTGTGCATGTTCAGATAGGATTGAGCTTTCTGAGTACTCTGCAAAAGGTGCTCAGCAGCTCACAGAAACCTCATTCCTCACTTTGGTTCCTCTGAAAGCCAAAGACCAATGGAATGAGGCAGCTTCCTCACCTGAAAGCCCAGCTTTGCTAAAAGGGTATTACAACAAAGAAGCAGCATTAAGTTGCCAGACAAATTAATTTTCCTGGGGTTTCTGCACTTCCAGAATTACTCAGTGGACTTTTCAGACTAATATATAATTGGCCATGGGTTGCTTACAACTGTGATTTTACAAACAACTTACCATTTCAATAAATAAGCACCAATCCAAAAGAAGATGCCCAAGTATGTGGCCTGATTTTCACAGCACAGTCCTAAAACACAGCTCTTCTAATATCTCCAGCCAGCCAGCTCTGAAAGTCTATGCTACACATTTAAAGCTAAACTTTCCATGCAGTAATGATTATGTATGGGAACAATTATGAACAAGCTTTTACTTAATAAATTGAAACCTGTTGCAAATCTTAGACCGCACTAAAACCGCAGAATGAAAATAACAGAGCAAGAAGCACAGGAAGATGGTCTAACAGTGTTCCTGTGCTCTCCCTGCAGCAGAAGGGATTCTGTTTATGGGTCTGTGTAAGTAGCAGTTTACCAAACTAAATGCTTTCAAGTTCCTGCTTGTGTTGCAAAGGTTGCAGTCTTGGGAGTTCAACTGTTTTACAATGGCAAGCAGTTAAATAAAGAAGTCAAAGCTACTTCTGCAGTAGTTCTGGGACACTGGGGAACAACTATGATTCAGGGTTCTGGAATGCTATTCCAAGCCTCTGTACTATTGCTTATCCTTATATATATATCATATCCATTTCTTGATCTACAATTTTACCAGTAATAAAATCATGAGCATTCATACAGTGCTCTGTGACCTTCAACTGCATTTGCAACACAAGTCCAAAATCGGTCTTGTTTCCCTTAGTAAAAGCAGGTGCAACAGGAAAAGACAATTCCTGTACCACTCCCTTAAGAAAATCCTACTTGGGCATCGCTAGACAAAGGTGAGAATTTCCCCTGGCAAGTCTGCCTTACACACACTTTGGTAACTGCTGCAAGAAGGAGAAAAGAAAAGGCACCTTTTGTTTTTTTTTTTCCCCAAGGGAAACAGAGGAGCTGATGGCACATTTTCATGTATGTTTTGCTCATAGTAGCATTTAACTTCCAACTCAGATATTAATGGAAATATTTAACGTGGTTACAGCCTTAATAACATATATATATAAATACAAGTACTCCCTACAGTGTCTGTCATCCAAATTATGCATAAATGGAATAGTGCCCTATCTTGGTGAAGCAGTATAAACAAAATTAGAAACAAAACCAGTAAAGCCACACTGTCCACTTAGAAAACAAACAGTAGAAAATGGTAAGAGAGAAAAGTTAGAAACATTCTATGCAACCAAGAGCACCACTAGCAACAAGAAATGGGTTGTTTTGCTCTCTGGTAGCCTCACAGCATTCCTAGAAACCATTCTGCAATGAGTCATGCACTCAAAAAACCCACATGGCCTTTCTGTGATTGCATCTCAGCACAGATTTTGGGCCTTTCTGGCCCTTTCCCAGAGCTTTAGAGCAGTTTGTTCCGGTCACTGGCTGCTTCCCAGCCTTGGGACACTTGGCCAAGTTTGGCAGGTTTCAAAAAGAACTCTGGTGCCGTAGGAGCAGAGAGCCATGCCAAGGGACAGAGTGCCTCCGAGACCACTGCCACGCTGCTCGGCACCACTGCCTTTGTTCAGATGAAGTGGATCCAGCTCTCCTCACATTCCCTCGGCAGCTTCAAGGGGTGAGTCCGGCAGCTGAGGGTGTAGTTCTTGCCTCTGTTGTTATCCCAGTACTCCTGGCCGTTGACTTGGTACCTTGCTGCAAACTGGACGAGAGTGCTCAGCTGAAGGAGGAAAGGAGGCACAGGAAGAAAGAAAGTGAACACATCCACCTGATCCTGCCCGTTTTGCTCTGGGATGCTGCAGTCCCAACGAGCACACACCTCATGGATGCTTTGCCACTGGTTGAAGGTGTAGCGCACGGACACCTGCTTCTCAAAAGCCACATTCCGAACCTGGATGGTGCCACTGAGCCCCAGATCTGAGCTGGTCACCCGTTCCAGACACACCTGCTGCTCCTGGAGTCGGGATGAGAAATCCAGACAGTCTGCAGGCTGCTGGAAGTCAGGGACCAAGCATTGCATAGTAAACTCCAAGTTCAAGCTGCTGTACCAGAGGTCTGAGTTTATGGAGAGCCTGGAAAGGACATGCAAAGGGATGGATGGATCCTCCCCAGTCTGGAAGACTTTCACTTCAGTGAGCTCCAAGCCTAAAGCATCAGCAAACCTGACCCGGTTCATGCGGCTCTGGCAGCCGGGCTCCTGACACTGCCCCGCTGCTCTCTTCCTCCTCTCGGGTGATGTCGGCAGGGACCTCGCCCGGCGGCGGCGGATGATGGGCCGCAGCGCTGGGTCACAGCTGGAGGAGGTGCTGCAAGGATGGTTATTAGGCTGGGGGCTCTCCTTGGCTGGGGCACTGCTCCAAAAAGTCTTGCTGCTACTCGTATGGACTGCTGGGGGATGCTGCTGCCCTCGTCGCACTGCTCCTTCAGCCCTTAACATGTTCTCATAGAGATCTGAGAGGTAGCTGGGATTCCTCTGAGGACCACGCACTTCCATTCTTAAACGGTGACAAAATAATCAGCGTTAACACTGCAGGTAAACGAACGCTGCCCCTCTGAAGCACTTAGTTCGGGAATGGCAGCCACAGTAAGGTCTGAGGTTATTGCACTGGATGCGTCAAGGATCACCTGGAAGAACGTGGCCTTCGAGCGAAGGGCAGAGGCCGGGCAGCTGTCACGGCCGCCGAGGCAGCGGCGAGGCGAGGTGCGGGAAGCCCAAGGCAGACTCACTGGCCGATGAACTCGAGATCGCTGTGCTGGCTCGTGGCCCCCAGGCTCAGGCTGGAAAGGGATTCAAGGCTATCACCGCTGATACTGGAGGAGCTCACTCCCAGGCTGGAGAGCGACTGGAGGCTGTCGTGCTGGATGAAGGACTCGAGGCTGTCGGAGAGGTCGCTGGAGGCGCGGTGCGCGCCGAAGCACCGTGCGCCGCAGCCGCGGGCCAGCGGCGCCTGCAGGCTGTCCTCGCTGGCTCCGGCCGAGCCCGCGCTCCGGCGGCAGCAGCACGAGCAGGGCGGACACTCCAGGCTGTCGCACTGGATGCTGGGCGACTCCAGGCCGGGGAAGGCTTGGAGGCTGTCGGGCAGGAGGGAGCCGGGGCTGCTGCAGAGGCTGGAAGGCGGGCGAGGGCTGTCGGGCGCGGCGCCAGGCTCGGTGTCGTGGCTGGCAGGGGACGGCTCCGCGTTCGGGACCGCCACAGCGCCCATGGGCGGCGCGGCCCCGCTGCAGCCCGGCCGCGGCAGCAGCCCCGACCCGCGCCCGGCCCCGCGGGCGCCCCGCTCCCTCCCGCGGCAGCGGCCCCGACCCGCGCCCGGCCCCGCGGGCGCCCCGCTCCCTCCCGCGGCAGCAGCCCCGACCCGCGCCCGGCCCCGCGGCCGGCCCGCTCCCTCCCGCGGCAGCGGCCCCGACCCGCGCCCGGCCCGCGGCCGCCCCGCTCCCTCCCGCGGCAGCGGCCCCGACCCGCGCCCGGCCCCGCGGCCGCCCCGCTCCCTCCCGGCAGCGGCCCGACCGCGCCCGGCCCGCGGCGCCCCGCTCCCTCCCGCGGCGCAGGCGCGGCACCGCCCGCCCCGGCCCGCCCCGCGCTGCCGCCGGCACGGACGCGGGTAAGGGCAGGAACCGGGCCGGGGCGGGGATGGCCGGGGAATGCGGGCAGGCCCTGAGCGAAGGAGCGACCCTTGCGGAGCGCGGTGATAGCGGCGGCGGGAGGGAGCGGAGCGGGCCCGGCTCGGGTGCTGCGGGCACGGGCTGCGCCTGCTGGCACCGCTGCCATCCACCGCGGGCACTGCCTGCCACCGCCGAGGGCACAGCCTGCCACCGCCGAGGGCACAGCCTGCCACCGCCGAGGGCACAGCCTGCCACCGCCGAGGGCACAGCCTGCCACTGCCGAGGGCACAGCCTGCCACTGCCGAGGGCACTGCCACCGACCACCCGGGCACTGCCCCCGCCCCGGGCATTGCCACCACCCCGGGCACTGCCCCGCCCCGGGCACGGCACCGTCCTGCTGCTCTGCCCCGTCCGGGTGCGGCGCTCCAGCGCTCCGGGGCTCGGCTCCGCTGAGCGCGGCCGCGAAAGGATGCGGGGAGGCGTTTGAGGGATAGGACGGGATCGGGTGTAAATAAATACAGACGTTAATATGACTGTAAATACATAAACAGTACTGCAGTAGAAGTAAAGGTGGGTCGGGAGAGCTGTTTGTCATCTGTCACATTTGCAGGCTATTATGAACCCCTGGAACCGTGCAGCTCCCTGGAACGGGGATGCAGTTCTTCGGAAGTAAAAGATAGCAACGCATCCTGCTCTGAGTATATTTAGCACGAGCTGATGAGACATTTGTTTCGGAAAAAGAAAAAAATGAAGTATCGGATACAAAATTTGCATATATGCATATCGGAAGAGCGCGTTTAGTGCCGGGAAAAGCGCAGCTGCGCTCGCCCAGCACGCAGGGGGTGTTGGAGCATCTGCTGTGCGCGGATCGGGAGCAGCGCCCCCGGCCCGGGCAGCGCCTGGGGCCGCGCATGGGGGCGAGCCCCGCCGACCCCTCCGGTATTTCCATGGATTGGGAATAGTAAATTGAACGATGCCGTTTCCCACTAAGCGAGTGCTGGGGGAGGGGACTGTTTTCCAGCACGGTTTGGTAGCTGATTATGTTTATCTTATTGCTTTAAAAATAGAACCCCATCGGGAGGATTTTGTTTGCCGCCAGCATCTCCAGGACGTGGGGATGTCTCTACTGGATATACCGTGTCTTGCAAAGCCAAAAGACTGGAGCCGTTTGAAGATTATGTAACAGTAAAGGTGCAGATACCCTTTGGAAAGAGGAATAATGGGACCAGGCATTCAGGAATATCCCTTATTACTGCACAGAGAGACACAGCAGCAGAAGGAAAGCCACAGCCACACCAATGAAAACCACAAAGGAATGGTAAAGTAAGGAAATTAATTTCTCGTTTTATGGTTGCAGGAATGTGACATACTGGACTTAGTTAATAAGTGCCTGGCTGTCGTGTTCCCACTGCCATCCTCTCCCATGATGCCAGTGACAGAAATGATTGTGCAGGATGATCGTGCAGGTCACAAGGGCACAGAGGTGACTGCAGCTGTGCTGGAGGTTTACTTTCATTCTTTTATAAGCTCTTGAATTTGTAAAATCCTGTGTTTTTAAAAACAAAATCTGACTATACTGGCATAAAAACTGATACCAAGATGTATGGCCTGGCAAATTAACTGAACTGCAGTAATGCTAGATTAGACAGGAGGGCACAGCTTGATTATTCCTGTTCTGAAATGATATTTTAAAGCTTTCTGTTTGGAAATCAGTAATATTTCTTGTTTGTAGAGCAAACACTGTTCTTATTCGTACAGAATATGCTGATTTATTTATTCTGTGTGCTTACACAGAAATGTAGCTGGTTTATTTAAGGAAGCATCTTTTAGTTCTAAGCTGCCCAGACCACTAACATCTTTCCTTTTGCTTTCAAATGAGCTTTTTCCCTTAATAATATTTTCACAACACCATCATAATATGAAAATAGGGAATTTTCTTATGCCTTCATTGTGAAATAGTTTGTATTAATACCAGAAGAGCCCTTATGCTCCCTGCTCACTTCCACTCCTTATCTTCAAATGAATAATCCTTTAAATTTTGTTGAGAATATGCAAATGGGAAGAACAAGAAAGATTTGGTTTGCAGTGACCTTCATATTGTACTTTATAATTAATTTTGGTAAATTGCAATAGGAGACCACCTACCAGATACTGTAAAAATCAGGAGTTAAATATCTAGTCTGTAACATTTATTATCTCCAAGGGAGCTTTGACTTCTCCTCTGACAGAGGATTCTATATAAGGGCTACATTCTATTATTATATCATCTGATAGAATTATTCACTTTTGCATTAATAATATTAAAAATACAACAGTGCATTTGTAGTAGAAAAAGAAAAAAGTGGCCATGGCATAGTTCTGATGAACTTTAAGTCTAAGAATAACTTCAGTCAACCCTTTTTTAAGCTCAGTTGCACTCTAAGCTTTTATTGTACTTCCATTCTGACACTCATCTATGCTGCTATTTATATCTGATATTCTGTTTAATCCTTTGTGGTTACAGTAATGGAAAAAGCCATCCAAGCACCAAAGGACTAAATAAACCAATTTCTTATGCGAAATCGCCTCCTGGAAGATTAGGCAAAAATGTATCAAGTGCTATTGAAAAGGTAAATAATCCCCTTTTCTAGTATAAAAAGGGTACCTACTCTAAGTCAGCTTTTCAAAATCACAAACTTTCATATCCCTTCAGATCTCCCGTGACACTCAAGATGGTCAGCAGCCAGGTGTTTGTAAGAAGGGAAGGAACCAGCTGGATGGCAACAATCAGTCAAAAAGGTAATTTTATGTTTAGATTATCTGTTTAATTTGTAGTCATTTCCAGCTGTTATCCAAAATACTTGTGATGAAATTGTAGCTGCTGTGTTTTGCATTTGACTTCACTGGTTCAGAGTTCAGCATTTATGAGAACAACAGATATAAATTATCAAAATGGAAACTTGCTATCCTGCTTTAGTGAGTTCTCAGGCAAAACCATAATAAGAAAACCAACAAAAAAATCAATAGTGGGCAGTGTTATCTCTACCAGCAATTATTGATTTTGCCTCATTACCAAGTTTCTGTGCCAGTTTTAGCTTCAGTCATGGAGATCCCTGTTCTTGAAGGGGTGGCAAGATCTTTGTAAGCTGATATTCAGAGGCATTGACCATTCTAACGGACATGAATTTCCTCTTCCTTTAGGAGTGTTTGCAGCTCACTGCACAGTGCACAAGGACCAAAGAGGAGTCCTCCAGAAAGAAGGCAAACTGAATCCTCCCTGCACAGAGTCCCCAGAAAGAGGCAAACTGAATCCTCCCTGCACAGGAGTCCTCCAGAAAGAAGGCAAACTGAATCCTTCCTGCACAGGAGTTCCCCAGAAAGAAGGCAAACTGAATCCTCCCTGCACAGGAGTCCCCAGAAAGAAGGCAAACTGAATCCTTCCTGCACAGGAGTCCTCCAGAAAGAAGGCAAACTGAATCCTCCTGCACAGGAGTTCCCCAGAAAGAAGGCAAACTGAATCCTTCCTGCACAGGAGTCCCCCAGAAAGGAGGCAAACTGAATCCTTCCTGCACAGGAGTCCCCAGAAAGAAGGCAAACTGAATCCTTCCTGCACAGGAGTCCCCAGAAAGAAGGCAAACTGAATCCTTCCTGCACAGGATCCCCCCTGGCACAAAGGGCAGCACACAAGAAAACTTCTGCAGGGCTAAGGATGTGCCAGTGCAGCACTTTTATTGCAGCAAAAAAGAACAGTTGGGAAAGAATCACGAAGACTACACTGCTGAAGCCAGTCCAGGCTCTTCGAAATGGCAGGAAGCATCTGTAGGTGAAATGTTTCTTGATTTTGAATCGGTACAAATCATTAAAGAAGACGCTGAAGATGACAGTGCCAGTGACCTGTCTGACTCAGAAAGGATCCCCATTCCCCCCTCTCCCTGCACACCACCGGAACTCATCCTCAGAGCTGAAGAAATCGACCCGGTGTGTTTGGAACACATCCCTGAGATGGGATTCAAAGAATCCGAGTATTACTACCCCGACTTCCTCCCGCCGCCGTTCAACTCGTGGGATTTGAAGCAGCTGGCTGTCCTGGTGCACGTGGAGGGCAGAGCCGAATTTCGCCCCAAGCCCACGGGGGCTCTGGAGAAGTACCTGGAGCGCCTGGTGCAGCTGGAGTGGCTGCAGCTGCAGACCGTGCAGGGCGAGAAGGGCAGGGCCACCAAAGGGCGGCCCCAGACTGCCCCCGGCCCCGGCCGTGCCCTCAAGAGCCCCGGCAAAGGCAAAGCCTTGCTCAGCCCCGTGCCCAGCAGGCAGGCAGTGCCCCAGGAGAGCCTTGCCAGGCTGCCCAGGGGCTGGCTGGGTCACAGGGCAGAGCCATCCTCCGAGGACGCTTGCCAGGTGCGTTCCCATCCCAGTCACCCGAAGCTGCCTGAGAGATTGGGATGTGCAGCATCTTCTCAGAGGCAAACTGGGGATGTAAGGAGTGAACTGAAAAAGAAACCAGCTGCAAAGCAGCAGCCCCCCGAGAGCAGCTCTAAAATGCAAAGTGTTGGTAACATCAGACCCCCTAAGCAAACCCCAGCTTTCCACGGTGCAGCTGCTCCCATCAAAGGCTTAAAAACATACACGTGTACAAATCCAAAGAAAAATGGCAATGCCAGCAATTACGTTCCTCCTAAAAAACCAACAGCGGACAGGAAAATAAAACCAAATGGCACAAAGCAAATGCCACGCAAATTTCAGTGAGGGAAAATTCAGTAGTGAATGTTGATGCTTCTTGACTGCTAGAAGGCATCTGGGTAGTGCAGAAGATTCTTGTTTTTTTCTTCATAGGAAGATCTTGAGAAAAATGTTCCTGGCACATGGTTCTGAGTCAGCACTGTTCATTTCTATAGATTTGATCTTAAGCCAGCAGGAAATGTTTTCTGTGAAGGCAGGTGTCTTCCATTGGTCTTTCCTCAAAAATATTTATAACCACTCAGTGAAGGTAACAATAGCACAGTGTGAAGTTTAGAGAAGTATAGAATGTCCTGTCTGCACCAGCTGAAGTCTGAGTGTTCCTTGTATTTACCCTGCTGGGTGTGAGGGAAGAGGGTCCTTGCTCTTTGTCCTTGCCCAGATGTGCTTTTTGTAAGACAGGTTTGATTGTGGTATTTTTATAAAATAGTGGAGCCTGTTATCTATGCAAAGTCAACTCTAATTCTTCACAGAAGATGATGAATTGGATTTTTTTGATGAAATAGACGTTATTTTTTTGAGAAGAAGAAGAATGGAGATAATGTTTGGAAATATTTTAATGCTGAAAGAATTCTTTTTAAGCATTAGGAACCAGAGAGCTTCAATGATAGATTAAGAAAATGGAATGTGTATTTTTATACCCTGGAATCTTCACTGTGTTTACAGACAGCTTTCCTGAAAGTTAATTTTGTAGGCCTTGATGCTTTTTGTCATTTCGGGGAAATGACCAACCTTCAAATTGCACATGGATATATCTGAGTAATGCAAACTAAGGCTTTTAGCAGAGACTGCATGGCCTGGTTTTCAGAACTGGTGGCCTCTCAAAACACAAACCCCAGACTCTTAGGGGAAGAATTTAAAGGGTGTTGTAAGTTCAAGTAAAGATATATTTTGATACAGAAGATAACCTATTTTTAGTCACCTAAGATGACTCTTATTTATCCTGTGGTCCAGTCTAGCTTGGCTTCTTAAGGTCTAGGGAGGTGGGATGGGGAAATGTCCTACAGAAAGAAATTGTGCAATCAGGATTGGGTCCTGTCCTTGGGCCTTCTCTTGTGTCTGTGAGATACAGGAGAATACAAAGGACAGTGCAGAGAACATTCAAGTGTCACTTGATCTCTTACAATTTCTAATCAGTCAGAGGAGCTGGGGACAGGATCTTGATAAGATGAAATTCTAAAGAATGTTTTTTACTTTCACTTTAAAATCCTGGTCAGCCTGTTTTCCTCCTCAGCCACCAGTCCCAATCTTCATGAGAAGTGAGCTGAGTTCTGGTCAGCCAGATTCTGCAAGTGGATCCTTCACATTGTGATAGAAAATGAAAAAGTAGCAAGTACTAAAGAGTACATTATGTATATAGCTAAATTGCACTTCTCTTGGTGAGCTCATCTTGGTTTTGAGATGCTTAGCTGTTTCTTTTACTGTGCCTACCAGACCTTCAGCTTTGTAAAATTTCAAAGCATGAATTTATATGTAGTTCAAAAAGTGAGAATATTAAGAAATGTAGTAATAAAGTAGAGTATTTTACAGTACATAAAAACATTGCTCAGGAATAGTCTAAGAAATATTTTTAGTGTTTTTTTCCTAGTCTACTGGAGACCAAATGTGAAATTTCGAATCGGTAAAGGAAACGAATGTAATAGACAGTATTACACTTCCAGAATCAGTATTTGTAAAGTTACACTTAATATGAATTGTAGTTGCATGTACATTCAGCTCTATGCAATTCAAGTGAAACTTAATCTGGGATGCTCAAAGACCAGAGGAGTTGGCTGTGTCAGAGGAGTGTGGCACTCAGGGTGGGACTGAACACCAGCAGCTGCACAGGACCAGCACATCCCAGTGTTGCTCTTTCACCCTTTTGTTTTGGTCCAGCCTCGTGTATTTCAGCTTTTTTAGATCAAAGGTTCCTGCACCCAGTGCTAGTATTGCAAGCTCTGGCCAAATTCTGCAAGCCTGCCTTAAGCCAAGTTTTCCTGATTCCTATGAACAGTAGTGAAAAATAGGAGAGCTGCTTTGCCAGTAATCAGGATTTTAATGCACTGTTCTAGTTCACTGTTACAAGCACCAAACCTGAGGTAAGCAGTAATCAGAGTGGCAATTTTGTAAACCAAATTCTGTTAGATGCAGTAAATAATTTTTAGCTTGTTGTTATAGCATTGAATATTGCTGGATGCTAAATTTTCTACATTGAAGCTTTCCTGGGTTGTAAGGAGGGCACGTAGATACAGGCACATTTTGCATGATCACTTCTTTAAGAATAAATAAACCCATTTCAATCAGCTGTGACCAGAGCAAAGGTGATTGGCACTAGGAAAAAAAAAAATTGTCACAGAGGAAGGAAAGCTTTAATGTAGTGTTTGTCATCTTCTGGACACCAGTCTGTTGCTGGAGACTAAAAAGTGAAGCAGGTGGAGGTGGTGATGCCACTTTAAAGGAGTTTGTTCATCCCTGGGCTCTGTGTGGAGCTGGCCAGTAAGTGTGTCTCACGTGCTAATCACACCAGCCTCATTTCTGGCATTGATTTGATGCTTCTGACACGCTTGTCTTTGTTCACACAGAACAGAAATCCTGTGTTTGCCTCAGCAAGCAGCTCTTGGCCTGAGCACACCTGCAAGGGCTGGGTTTTATCCTGTTTCATTTTAACTTCACGTTCTGGGCCTACAGATGAAAAGAGCTCCTTTTATGAAGAGGACTGTGGTTTATATTTCATTTTATATTGCTGGATATTGTCTTTAGAAGCACTTCTGAACAGAGCAGAAAAATTATTCCATCAAACACATTCAGTTTAAAATTATTTACTTAAGATTCTTTCACAGCACCATGTTTGTGGGGCCAATTAACCTTTTTTTTTTTACAAGGTTTAGCAATATGATCATGTGGATCTAAGCTTAGGACTGGTGATGCTTCTTGAAGAACAGATTACTGTGATGTGAGATATTTGAACAGAGGGATTTATTTATTTTTTCTAGAGAATGTAAAGGTTTAGTGTTCTGCAGTATTACCTACAGAACAAATGTGCTCAGGTTGTATTTATACATGGGTATGAACTTTGAACAAGTCAGTTGTTTTCAGTGAAATGACCCTGCTAGAAGATGTGAAGAAACAGAATTTCACTCCAATATCTATAAACTGTTTTCCTTAGTAATGCTAATTATTTTTAGTGCATCACATGAAGGAATTTAAAGCAATACTGTTTTTCTCTTGCCATGTTCCTTTTTCCTCCATTGCTTGCATCTCCTACTGAGGGCAGTAATGTTTCCCCACCTGGATTTCAGTTGGATGCAGCAATAATGCTGCAGGGAGGGTTGTGCTGATTCTAAACTGTCCTGTTTGACCCCAGACTCTGAGATCTGCCCTCGTCCTCTCACTGTCCCTGTCCTTTCTGTGTTTCATTCGTTGTTGTTTGAGATAACTTTGTATTTGCTATTTAAAGGATCTTGTTAGAATTCTGAGAGAATTTTGACAGGTTTTTTTCAGCCAGTATGTGCTTTTTTGGAGCTGATACTTTAAATTTTACAGTATGAAATTGCCTAGAATGTACTATTTTTTGCCTTATTTTAAAGGTATTGAGCCTTTGTTGCTCCCATTGCATTGGTGGTTTTTCATCTGAGAAATAAACAGACCACGCTGGAAGGACTGAACTTGATTAACTGAGGATTTGCAGACCAGCTTTTGATGTTGGTATTCATGTATCCTTATTTATTTGAATTTTTTGTGGATATTTTTGCTAGTAGTTCCATGGGAAAGTGATCTTGTCATTCCAAAGTATATTTGCTACAATAAAAGTGAGATACTGCCCTGTTTGTTGCCGAGTTGTATTTTTTTCTCAAGATGGCACTGATCAATTTTCTTGGAGAAAATTCCGGTATTGCAGTGTCGGGTGGAGGGGGAGCTCAGCACATCCCGGCTCGTGCTGCCCAAGGGAAGCCATAAAAATTCGGAATTTTCCTTCATTTGGGGCAATTCCATCCGGGATCCAGGGGGCGGGAAAACCCGGACGGGATTTCGCCCGGAGTACGGAATGGATTTACCAAGGTCGAGGGAAAACCCGGACTGGATTAATCCCAGAGTACGGAATGGAGTCAGATGGTAATTTGGAAAACCCGGACTGGATTTCACCCGGAGTACGGAATGGAGTCAGATGGTAATTTGGAAAACCCGGACTGGATTTCTCCCGGAGCACGGAATGGATTCAGCCGGTATTCTGGAAAACCCGGACTGGATTTCTCCCGGAGCACGGAATGGAGTCAGTCGGTAATCTGGAAAACCCGGACTGGATTTTGCCCGGAGTATGGAATGGAGCAAAACCCAGGCTGGATTTTTCCTGCAGTACGGAATGGGTATAACTTAATTTCACACACAGCATGTTCATGCATTCAGCTGAGGCTAATCCAGAGGAAAATAAAGGGAGGGAGAGTGAAATTTTCTGTTTTCAATTGCTGAAAAATCCCTTTGTTTTTGCTATTTCTGTAATATTTCTAGTAAGCTTTACAAAGCTCCTTCATGAGGTATCCCACAAGAACTTTACAGTCAAAACATTCCTGCTATTTGAAGTTTTCCTGCTGGCCAAGCCTTCCTGTCCTGTCCTGCTCTTTAACCTGTTGCTGTTATTTGTGAGTTTTGGAAGATCCCTCCTGCTTCCTGCTCACACTCAGGTAACTGAGTGTGGCCTATTTTACATGATCTATTGCTTTTCTTTTCACCTGAACAGGAGAGCAGTTCTTCCAAAATTTTTCCTTTCACAACTTCCAGAACACTAAATTAATTCTTTCCCAGTTCTAAGAGAATAAACTTTATGCCCAGTAAAAGCAAATCAGGAGAATGGAGAATGCTGGAAGAGGTGTTTTCAAAGAAGCCAGAATTTTCCCCCTGTTCTTTGCCACTCTCTGCTTCTTAATTTTTAATTTCCTGCTTCCTTATGAAGTTTCATGTAAAACATATTTTTGCCACCCTGGGTGGGAAGTTCATCTCCAGTTACACAAGTTCATCCTTGCTTGGGGGCCTGTGGGTGGAACAGGACGTATCAACTTTCAAATAAGCTTAGACAGAATTTGCTGCCGTTTCAAAGACTGAAATCATAGAGAAGCAACATTCCTGGGCATAAACCCAGAAACACTCAGCTCCTATTGAAAGTCAAGATGCGTGTTTATTATTAGCAAACAATGGTGATATTAATAGGGAATGGCATTTCCAAGGAACTGTTGAATCAAGATACGTGTTTACTGTTGGTTGTAAAATAGCAATAAAATTGCAGTCATGACCCATTTATTGTGCGTGGAATTGGCGGGTGCAGAGTGACTGAAGCAACCAAACACCACAGGAGGACCGAGCCTGGAGCCAGTTCAGTTTGACAGAAACAACAGTTCAGTTTATTTCACTTTCTCTGACGGCGTGGAAGTGCCTGTGGTCCTCTGGGGCTGCCCCCAGGGCTGGACCCAGGCTGAAATGCTGGTGGGAAAGCCCTGGGCTGCAGGGAGCCATCACACAACGTCCCACAGACCCGGCACTGCTGCTCCCAGATGCTCCCATGGCCCACGGCAGGATCTTCTCAGGTTCCCCATGGTCCTGCTGCGCCCCTTGGAGCTGCTCATCATCCTGCTGCTCCTGCAGGTGGGTGTGGGTGGGGAGTGGGCAGGGGCTGCATGGCAGGAGCACGGAGCCGAGATCTCCTCAGGGTGCTGAGCAGTAGGATCAGAGGCAATGGGCAGGAGATGGCAACAGAACGTTCCACCTGAACATGAGGAGAATTTCTGTGTGGGTGGCTGGGGCCTGGAACAGGCTGCCTGGAGAGGTGATGGAGCCTCCTGCTCTGGAGACACTCGGCGTCCTTGTGGATACAATCCTGAGTAGTGTTCTTGAGGGGCCCTGCTGGAACAGGGGGGCTGGACCAGCTGATCTCCAGTTGCCCCTTCCCACTTTAACCCCTCTGTGAGTCTGTTTGTCCCTGCTGGTGCCTCTGCCCCAGCTCCTGGGCTCAGGTCTCTGGGAAGAGCTTTCAGGGCTGGGGACCCTCTGCTCATCCTGCTGGGAATACTGGGCTGCTCCCACCTGGCTGGAGAGCCTGCCATATTAATCATCATCCCCAGGAATTCCTGGAGTTCCCATGAGTGTTTCTGTGGGATTCCTGGTCCTGTACTGGGTTATTCCTTTCTAGCAGTGGCCCTGGCTGGAATGGAGACAGCTCTACCCTGAGCCATGGCCTTGCAGGTGGACGCGAAGAGTGGGGAAGCCAGAAAATACAGTTAAAGTTTCCAAAATTATTAAAAATACTACACATAGAAAAGGGGAAAACAGCTTCTTCAGGGCGTCCAGCAGGGCCTGGAGGAAATCCAACAAGGAAAACTTGCAAATGCTGAGTTGCAGCCTTGCTTGCTGTTTTCACATCACAGAGCTTTTCTCTGCATATAAACAGCTTTACAGCTCCAAGGCATGACTGGTGAACCCCATTCATTGCTCAGCAGGTTCATAACCATGACAATTTCACAAGTGTTTTGTTTCTTCAGAATAAAGTCACATCACAGGGTAAAGGCCTTTGGCCGTGTCTGGGCAGGCAGAGATCTGTTCCGTTTTTGGAAACATTTGATAGGATGAGTAATAGACCTCAAGATTTCCAAGGGAGCGTCAGAAATAGAGAAATAGGAGAAAGGTGTCCAAGTCACCTGTGAGCTAATGGCAATGGTTTAATTTGAGCACTGTCATAGTCCTTGGAGGTGAAAGATTTCCAGTAAAAAGCTGTGTTTGAAGCAGGGAAGGACACTTGTATTTATACAAAAAGGCAAATTGTGCCAATTTTGGTGCAGTCACCATTTTCAGTGATTAATTTGGTCCAGCAATCACCTTCTGGTAAATCAGTTGTGTGTGGAACTCCTCAAGTCACACCACAGAGCCCCTGAGACTCTGGAATTCTCCCCAGACTTAACTCTTTTCTGCAAAAGTCAGTTTATGTCCTGTCAACACCAGACAACTTCTAAAGGAGCACTGGACACAGATAGACAGAGGTGAGTATTTAAAAAACTGGAGTTACCAGCCAAAGACTGGTATCTGCATGGACACAACATTTTGTGGCATCTGGCATCATCTGACCAGAGGAATTGCTCTCACAGCTCTCATGGCATTCATTTGGAGTGAGATGGATGATATTTGTGATGATATTTGTGGAGTTAAGGGTTAGATACAATTCAATACAATACTGTCAAAAGTGGATCAATATGTTTCTGTGAAGGCAAATTCCTCCTAGACAGCGCATCAAGATTTTGTAGTGACCCACACTTCACAATCACTTTTCTTCTTTTCACAAGGTTACTGCTGCTGACAGTTTTTCTCATGAAATTGAAAATACCAGTTTAAGACAAGATATCAGAAGGAAGAGTATTCAGGTTTGTAGTCAATATTATATAATAACAGATACACAACAGCTAGCTGTGCAAACTGTGACACTAAGCCCTGTTTTTATCCAACAGTGGATGGATTCTTCTCAGTCAGACAGGCTGCAACCTCTGAGGCGAACAAAAAGGACCTGGGTCATCACCACCATTGATATTCAAGAGGAGGACAAAGGACCATTCCCCAAATATGCTGGACAGGTACAAACCACCCTGTAGGAAAAGTTCTGCCTGAAGCTCAGCAAGGCATTCAGCACCTCAGGCTGTACAAGAAAATACCACAGGCAGCAGAGGGCAAGAAGTGAGCATTGAAAAGCACTTGAGTCAGCCAAACTTGTCTACTTTCCACAGAGATGGGTAGAACTGTGAGGTGGGAGAGATTTACTGGTCCTTCCTGTGGGAAGTTGCAAGGACACTCAGGGGAAAGAAGATGATGGATGGGAGTGGTAAGAATGGAAAGAACTGATCTAAATGATTTTTATTTCTGTTTAATCTTCCCTGCTCACGTTGCACTCTTCAATAGCTGTTCAATAACAGATCATACAATACATCACTGAAGTATCTGATCAGCGGGCCTGGGGTGGATGAGGCTCCAGAGGTGGGACTGTTCTCCATAGAAGATGATGCCAATGGACACGTGTACGTGCATCGCACCATTGACAGGGAGAGGACCCCCGCCTTCCAGGTAACACACCTGCACAGGACAGGGAGAACACCTGTACAGGACAGGGAGCACACCTGTACAGGACAGGTAACACACCTGTACAGGACAGGGAGCACACCTGTACAGGAGAGCTAACACACCTGTACGGGACAGGTAACACACCTGCACAGGACAGGGAGCACACCTGTACAGGACAGGTAACACACCTGCACAGGACAGGGAGAACACCTGTACAGGACAGGTAACACACCTGTACAGGACAGGGAGCACACCTGTACAGGACAGGTAACACACCTGCACAGGACAGGGAGAACACCTGTACAGGAGAGCTAACACACCTGTACAGGACAGGTAACACACCTGCACAGGACAGGGAGCACACCTGCACAGGACAGGTAACACACCTGCACAGGACAGGGAGAACACCTGTACAGGAGAGCTAACACACCTGTACAGGAGAGCTAACACACCTGCACAGGACAGGGAGCACACCTGCACAGGACAGGTAACACACCTGCACAGGACAGGGAGAACACCTGTACAGGACAGGTAACACACCTGCACAGGACAGGGAGCACACCTGCACAGGACAGGTAACACACCTGCACAGGACAGGGAGAACACCTGTACAGGAGAGCTAACACACCTGTACAGGACAGGTAACACACCTGCACAGGACAGGGAGCACACCTGCACAGGACAGGTAACACACCTGCACAGGACAGGGAGAACACCTGTACAGGACAGGGAGCACACCTGTACAGGAGAGCTAACACACCTGCACAGGACAGCTAACACACCTGCACAGGACAGGGAGCACACCTGCACAGGACAGGTAACACACCTGCACAGGACAGGGACCACACCTGTACAGGACAGGTAACACACACCTGCAGAGGACACTGCTGCTGGCTGCAAGGTTAATGCTTCTCTCAGGGCTAAATGCCTCACAGGAAAGAGACACACCTATAATAATATTAAATGGATGTTTTCATTACTTGCTTTTTTTATATGGCACCTAATGAATAACTGCTAACTTGATTGGCTCAGCAGAGACCAATTAACTTCCACATCACTGTTCATTATAAATCTCTGTGACTTGTCTGAAATCCCACAAATATTTGCACACTTCTTTTCAATCTTCTTTCTGGGATGACCCTGATCATAACCTAAAGGCTTAAAAGGCTGTCCTGAAATTCAAAATCTGCTACAGCTCTAGTGGTCAGCACACTGAGTTGTAAACACAAGCTCCTAATCAGGAGAATGCAAGCAGATAGTCATGTGTTACAAAAACTGGGTAATCCCAGAGGAGCTGCAAAGCTCTATTACTGGAACTTTACATAAGAGGAAGCATATGTTTCTCCTTAAAAAGCAGAAAAGTGTTCACAAGCAGGAGGTGCAATGAAAGAAATGTGATAGCAAGTTTATGAATGAAATATGGGAGTGTGGGTTTGTTTTCCTCCTGAAAAAAATTTTTCAGTGGTTGTCTCCTTATGTTTACTCTGTAATGATTTCTATTTAGTTCTCTGATTAACTGTACCCAAATTATAGTTTTCCATGTGGTTTTCTGTGCAACATCTCAACTTTTAGGTAGCCATTTCAAATAACCAATTTCCAGAAAAAATAGTTTTTTACTTATAAAAATGTTGTTAGAGGCCCAGGATGACCATTACAAATCTAATACTTTTGTCTGGTGAAATAATGAGTTCACCATGTGATTGAAAGCCAATGCTAAGCAAATTTGACTGAAGCAGCTTCAAAATGGAAGGTTTTTTGTTCTCTTCTCATATCTAAATGGTGCTGTTCAGTTCATTCTGATGTCTCTGTTGCTACTCATTTAGATTCGTTTTGATGTTGAGAACAGAAAATCTGGTGAGCTGTTGGACCGCCCTATATTTTTCAATGTAAAGGTTAAAGATATCAATGACAATGCACCTGAGTTTTCCATGGAAGAATATAGCACTGCAATAAGAGAGAACCACAGTCAAGGTAAGTGCCACCCAAACAAGGATTACTGCTGCTTTGTGTGACTGTTCTCTTCCTAATTCTTTCATTGGGATTATCCCTTATCCTACTAAATCTGCTCCTCTCTCTACCTTTTACTTAAACACTCATGAATTTAGGGACATTCTCTGGTTAACCTCAATGTACATTAGAATATCATTGGGGACATTCTGGAAAAACTTCCAGGATGTTTCTTCTAAACTACAAGCCAAGCCTATAGCATGCTGATCTCAGCTGTGGATCTGGAAGAAACACCAAGACTTAGTCTGGATGTGTACACACGTGGTGTCAACTCCTGGCATGAAAAAATAGTACATGTTTTTGATGAAGTAAATCCAGGAGTGTGGTAATTCTGTAATCTAACAGTTCTTCAGGCAGAATTGCCACCTGAATGAAGCAGTGGCCAGAATCTGTGCAGGGATAACCATGGCCACGGGAGAAGCTGTAGGTTTTCCTAGGAGCTGTGTGTTTAAGAGCCTGCAGACAGGACTGAGAAGTCCACACTTGGACTAAACACTCCCATTAATATCTCATTAATTCTTATCCTAGATGAGTCAGTCATCCAAGTCACAGCCCTGGACAAAGATGAAGTGGGCACTGTGAACTCACAGGTGTCCTTTTCTATAAGCATGCAAACGCCCTCTCCAGATGGACTCACATTTGACATTGATCCGACCACAGGATCAATATTCCTGTCAGGATGCCTGGATTATAAGGTGATGTATATTTAGCATCTGCTCATCATTAATGCATGACACATGTTCACTGCACAGTTACCAGGTACAAGGGGAAGGAAAGTCTCAAACCAGCTGTGGCTGGCAAAATATGGGAACTGCTTATCAGCTAAGCTTCAGGAACTTCCTTGTTTCTGTTTTTCAGACTGCCAGCTCTTTCAACCTTCTGATTAAAGCCAGTGACCATGGAAGTCCCCAGCTGTCATCTACTGCAAGAGTGACTGTTGCTGTTGAAGATGCAAACAACCACCTCCCTGAATTTACTAGTGATAACGTAAGGGGAAACATTAGTACTGCACTGAGCCTTTCTAAGTGCAGTTCAGCCCTTCCAACTGCTACATGCACAGCAGTGGAAATGGGAACCCTCAGACCCTTGCAGAATCAGGGCAAAACTTGTGCAAATGAGATCTGTCAGATGAAATACCTCTTAAAGTGCTGAACTTTGTTAATTTTCCCTGTACATCACTAGAAGGTTTTTGTGTCACTGGAAGCATAGGGAAGATGTCAGACCAGTTTATTCTGATCTGGGCAGCTGAGGTGCTGATTGCCCAGAGAAGTGGTGGATGTTCCACTCCTGGAAATGTTCTAGACCAGGCTGGACTGGGCTCTGAATCACCTGGTCTTGTGAGAGGAGTCCCTGCCCATGGCAGGGGGTGGAACTAGGTAACCTTTAGGATCCCTTCCAAGCCAAACCATTCTATAATTACAGTCTGCTCTTTATTTTACAAGTCACCAAAATAAACCATCCCAGCCAAACCCAGCACATGTATTCAGACTGTTGAGTCATGTCAGGTGCTGCTCTGTGTAAATATTTGAGGTTGATAACAGCAGCAAGAAATATAATAGGGTTACAACAGTGTGTATAAAGTCACCTACAAAAACAAACTCCTTCACCAGTGTCTCCTACCTGGTGTTTGAAAGACCTGAGGGAATAATGTTGTATCACCTGCAAAAATGGGTTTACACAAGAGGCCTGTGCTTTGTCATCAACTCCTGTCTAGTAAAATTCTGACTCTTCTCACAGCTATGATTTGTTCTCTCTCTCTGAGTATCATCCTCATTGCATTTTTAAAAGTTGTGATGCAAGGACAGGATGTTGCTTGTATATTAGAAGGCAAGAGTCTGAATTTTCAGCTCTCAACCAGTGACCAATTTATTTTAAGAAATAAAGACCAAAAAAAAAATGACATATTATTGCTACCTCATCATTCCTTAGGTGATTTAATTGACATTTCTCACTCTGTCTATGGAGTGCTAGTTATGGAAGCTCTAGGTGGCTACATTGCACCATCAAGCCATTGCAAAGAGATTACACAGATAGATATAAATAGATAGATGGATAGATAGATGGATAGATAGATATAGATAGATAGATAGATAGATAGATAGATAGATAGATAGATAGATAGATAGATAGATAGACAGATAGATAGATAGATATCATCCTTATTTCCCTCCTTTTCCTTCCCAGTACCATCTGCAGATTCCAGCAGGAGAAGAACATCCAGCTGTGTTACGGCTCCCAGTGGAAGATGAAGACTCTCCCAACACTCCAGCATGGAGAGCAAAATACAAAATAGCAAAGGGCAATGAGAAGGAGCAGTTCGCCATTGAGACAGATCCAGCCACAAATGAAGGCATTTTGAGTGTTATCAAGGTGAGGAGATAATAGCAGTAGACCAGCTGAGCATGGCAATGAGATTCAGAGTCAGCTGAGCTGGGTGAGCTCAGCTCACTTGTGTTCCAGGTAAACATGACTGCCAAAACAAAGGTCATAACTGCTACTTAATTGCTAATAAACTGCTAAAAGGGCATATCTGCTAATTAAACTACTTTTGTGTGGGATTTTCAGCCTCTCAGCTATGAAGGTGACGCTGAAATGAGGCTTGTCATTTATGTAGCAAATGAAGAACCATTCTTCTGGTGTAAAAATGGCATTGTGATGATCTCTGATCTGGAATCCACAAACACAGTCGTGAGCATCAAGGTCTTACAGTCACAACGTGCTCCAAAGTTTCATCCTCCTATACTTATTGTCCAAAAGGAAGACTCAATGAAGCCTGGGAGGGTATTTAGAAAGTATCCTGCCAAATATCCAGATGATGTGCCAAATAAGATAAAGTAAGTGGAGATGTTCCAACTCTTAGATTAAGAAATAGCTTAGGAATATAAAGAGGTTTGCAAGTGTAGTTTGGTACCCAAAATCCATTTAAAATAATAACTTGTAATTTTCCCCTTTCTTTTTCAGATATGAACTAGCCCATGACCCAGATGGTTGGCTCAGTGTGGATGGGAACTCTGGTGTTCTTACTGTGGTAAAAGAATTTGATCAAGAATCCCCCTTCTTGAACAACAGCCTGTACACCATTATTGTTCATGCTACTGATCACGGTAAGCAGCCAGAGAACACTTGAGCAGTATTTGGACTGTGAGATGAGGTGTATGTTGAACATCAATGGACAGCAAGACTAAGGATCTAAGTGGTTAATGGATAATGAAACACCCTAATGTTTGTAACTTGTGCTGTGTGTGACTGGTGGGATAAACCAGAGAGATCCTGCCACTGGACTGGCATTTGTCAAAGACCAGCTGTGAGGGTTTTTCTGTTTCTTTTGCTCCTACCCAGGTGAGCCACCACAGACTGGTACGGCACCATCCTGCTTTACTTGTCTGACATTAGTGATCAGATGCCATCGTTGGTGGCTCCTGCTTTAGATGTGTGTGACAAAAAGAAGGGACACCTCTCCTTATAGAAGCCAAGCCTGCTCTGGTCCATCCACATTCAGGGCCATTTACATTTGAGCTGGCTGAGGACTCTGAAGATGTGAAGCATAATTGGACATTAGGGAGGAACTCAGGTGAGATTTTCTTTTCATGTTCTTCCTGAGTTTATTGTCAGCTGTGGGCCTTTTGGTTATTTCACTGTCTCTTACCTTTATGGTTTCTAACTGATGAGTCCCAGTGAGGCTGAAGTGATGGGAAAGAAGAGCCTTCAAAATATGAAGTTATGGCAATTTGTGAAAAGTGACATTGCTCTTCATCTCTGCTGAGGACAGGACCAGCAGCAATGTGCTCAAACTGCAGAAAGGGGGATAAGAAAACTGAGGAACCACTTCTTCACTTGATTATCTACCTAAGGAATCCCAGAGGTTATCAGGGAGCTGAGCCAGAGTGCAGCCAGGTTGGGACAGATTTTTGCTCAGAAGGCTCAGTGAGGGAATAAAATGGCATGTAATTTAATCCTATTTACTATGGTGCATAAAAGCTGGAAAAAGCACTTGAAATTGGAGTGCAAATGAGTTTCCTTTATCAACACAAGGGACTGTAGAATATTCTGCTTCTTTCTTTGAGTCTTGAAATGATTCACTTTCTTTTAGGGCAGGCAGTTGAACTCCTGATGTTAAGAAGCCTCCCACAAGGCAGCTACTTGGTGCCCATCATTATTCAGGATAGGCAAGGATTTTCCACAAGGCAGAACCAGCACATCAGGCTCTGCTCTTGCCCAGATGGACACACGTGTTCACCAGTTCTACAAGCAGCAGTGGGACTTGGAAGTGGTGCCATTGTGATAATATTGATGGCTTTCTTGTTACTACTGGGTAAGCAACCTCTGAAATTAGACATGCAGGTTCTCTGTCATCTGACCACTGGGTCTTGTTGCAATTGCAGATCTTGAGCTTAAATCTACTAAAATCATGATTTTTTTTGCATCTGGAGGATGACTGGCAAATGTAAATTGCCATTAAGCTAAACTCCAGTACAACATAGCAAGTATTTTTATTTGCATTTAACACAAGTGAATATTTTTTGACATTTTCTGTGTCCTGGCAAACTGAAAGTAATGAAATGCTCCCATGGATGTTAAACTTGTTCTAGAGCTGGTTCCTCTGTACCAGCTCATGTTGGTTAATGCTGCAGATAAGAACTGCTGATTCCTTATCTGAAGGAAAATTAAGATTGTCTGAGTACTGTTCCTCTGGCTACCTGTCTGCCTGCTCAGTTTCACCACTCCAACCAAGAATTCCATCTGCACAGCTGCATTGCTGGGGGTTCCCAAGGCAGAAATCTGTAATTCCTTTGGGTGGGCTGGGAACCTCTGCCCCCACTGTGTTGAGTCAAACCCATCTCCTCCCAGTGCCCATTTCACCTTTGCCTTTCTCCTTGGCAGTCTCCAGCATCGTGCTTTGCCAGTGTCACAGGTCAGGGACTAAAAGCAAAGTCATTGCTCCACCCCAGGAAGGTGAACAGACTTTAATCAACTACAATGAAGAGAGCAGAAGTTCTTTTTCTGAGGTGAGTGTGACAGCATATATCCACACTACCCCACCAGTGCTGTGTGGCTGAATGTGCTAGCAATCACCTCTTTAATTATCTTTCCTCTGGTTTTGATACTGAGCAAAATTTGCCATATGGGGCAGATTTTGTGTGGGGAGCTGTGCTCTGCATGGGCTGGATAATGCCACTGTGGTGACAGGCTGTTACCACTCCTGCCCTTTTTCAGCATCAGCAGGACCTTTCCCGTGCCTCATGCTGCTGTGAATCCGAGAGGTGAGGAAGCAGAGCATCTCCTGTGCTCTACCACACACAGCCTGGTGTGTGCAACGAGGGAGTAAATGAGAGTGGAAAGTGGAATAGTCTGCAGAGGTGTGATCCTTCACACTGGTTCAGTTCCTTATTAACACCATCCCTCTCCCTGTGTGCAGGCTGGGCTGGATATTACACATGGTGCTGCTCCAACACTTGTGTCTGTGGAGGCTGGGAAAGAAGTGATTGCTGAGGTAACTGCTGGGTTCTTGATGAAAATGACTTTTTTTATACCAAGGGAAGTGGTATCCCAAGAATTAGGTCTGGTGTTAACAACAGTAGGAAGAACAATGCAATATCATTCAATTAGAATATAACTGTCACTTGTTGGAGTAACAGGAGAAGGCAGCACAGAAGAAATAGATGTAACAGAGAGAAAGATAATTGGAGTTATTTGTAAGTGAAGGAAATGTCATAAGGTGGCTTTGTGCTGGTCACACCTGAGATAGTGGGTACTCTCTTCCAGAATGGCTGTTTCACTGGTTACAAGACATCCCAAGCAAGACACCTGGATTGCTTCATGCAGACAGTGGACAGAACACTGGCTCAGGTAAGAAATGAGCATTGAACTTCTCCTGTGTCACGTTTTGGAAGCACAGGAGAAAGGGCTTGCAAAATTAAACAGCTTCTCTGGCTCCAGCTGCTCTGAGCCCACATCTCAGAAGCACTGCAGTTGAAAGCAAGGGATATATTTGATGGGAAAACATTCAAGACTTTGCTGAAAATACCTTTTTTTCCTTGGCTGAATTGTCCTTCAGGTTTGAGAAGTGGGGTTAAAATGCTTTCTGTGCTTGAGCAGGGATAAAGTTTTGTCATTTGCTCTTGCACTTCTGTGCTGTCAGGGAAATTCAAATTCCCCTTGCCTTGCCCTGTCTGACCTTGCATGTTTACAGTCCTGTCCTTTGCCCTCCTTGTCCAGACTGCAGGCCCTACCAGCCAAGGTCTCTTGCCATCTCTCTGGTCCAGGACAGATCAAATGCCCTTTCCTGCCCCATTTTTACACTGGGGAAAGTTCAGACTCTGGAATTTATGCAGCTGAGACTTTCTGTAGGACTTTTCCTTGTCAGACACAGTCTCATATTCTTCTCTTAAATTCCTGCCTAATTTGTATACCATGATTTCCTTGAATTTTCAAAAGGGCAGTAGGAGCTTTTGTGCTGACTTGCATTGTTTCTTCCCTTCTTCAGAAAGTGTATTATCAAAGCACACTGGAAGATTATGGGGATGTCTGTGACCCTTGCAGATACACTGAGGAAGGAGAATTAGAGCCCAGTACCTCCCCCTGCTCCATCTCCATTGCCAGTGAGGACTTGCCTGATGATTTTTTGAAACACTCTGGGACCAATGTTTTCTGCTCTGGAAGAGATCTGTCAGAAGTGATCTCCATCACTCAGTTCATGTCAGAAGGCTGTGACTGTGGTGCTGCAAAGGCTTCTGGCAGGAGCAGTGACACTTGCAGAAGAAAGGGCTATCTGTGTCCTCTTCTGTCCCTGTGTTTGCAGCATGAGCACCTGGCCTCTCATTCCTCCTGCCTGCACAGTTTCATGTGGGCAGCCACGAAGCTGCTGTGCCTCGAGGCTCTGCTCTACTCTGCAGAGGTGATGGGGGGATTTTGGCATATTTGTGCACACTGACTCAAATAGAAGATCTGATATTAAGGATCCTCAGTTTGGTATGCAAAGGAAAAAAAAAACCTAGATCAACTAGGCCTGAAATTCCAAGCAGAGTTCCATATGGAAATAAGCCAGTTTTGAAGAGAGAAGGCAGACCTGCTAGACCAGTGTATAGTCCTTTCTCCAGTAAGTGGCCTCTTTAAATCCAAGATTTACTACAGTAATAAAAAAAAATAATTTTTTAAAAATATACAAATATTTACTATTTTATATCCTTTATATATGACAATGAAACATCGAAGAGAAACTTCAGTTCTCTGGGTTCACACTCTTGGGACAGCTCTGCACCATCTCTCCTGTAGCATGAAAGAGGCACTTTTGGTGCTCGTGTGTGTGCTGGCATCTGCTGGCTGTTGGTATCATGGCACTGCTGTAAAATACCCTAAATGCTGAGAAATTGTCAGACAAGGTTATTCCTTTCACTGAAATAACTTCCTGCTCTAAATTAGCCACGAGTGCCTCTGAGAGGGAAACTCGTGGGTTTCCTCAAGCACTGCTGATAAAAGAGATGAAATGATAAAAAATGATGAGACCAAATTTCCCTATCAGGAAACCACAGATGTGTTACTTTTAAATTTTGAGGTTTGGACACGTCTGACTGTGTGTGATTGAGCTCTGCTCAGTTAGGCCATGAAGGCTGTTGGTCTTACAATCCAGAAATGAGGGAAGAGCAGCTCAGGAGACTGTTCTGCCATTAGGTAAGTTATACGTGCAGGAAGTGTTGGAATTTGTTACAAATCTTACTCCTCTTGTTCTATTACAATTTTGTGCTGAAAGAAAAATCCTTTGCCTAAAGCAAGCACTAAGTCTGGGAGCTAAGACATGGTTTTTGTGTTTCAAAGTTTACTTAAACAATAAATTATGCTTTCGCTCAGATATTATTAACTAATAATTCAAGGCTGGGAACTTCAGTCAAGTGTGATAAAAGAATTTGGCTGAGTGGCAGGCAGGCAGCCACATTCTCCTAAATGCCAGCAGCAAGATCTGTTTACACAATAAATCACTCCTGTGATAAACTGTCCTTAATTTATAACTCCAGATTGAAGACTTCAAGTCAGGCCAGTGATTTAGCAACACTGCTAATACCTGAGGTGACATTTTTACTGCAGATGATAACCAGATTGGTAGGATTGAGTTATGCTGTGTTTTGTTGTTTCTTCTGAAAATTACACAAGGCTGAAAATAATCATGGAAGCGTTCTGTGTGTTTATTGCTTTTGTAAACTCGTGTTGGGTTTGGAGCACACCATGCCTGCAATCACCCAAACATGAGATGTGATCAGACCCACGGTTGCTAATGTTGGTAGAGCTCTCTCTTTTAAAACACCTGTTTTAATGAAACCCTGTTTCTTGGGAGATGAGAATGTTCCCTGGAGGTTCTCACAATTGCATACCCCATGCTCACACAGGTGGGAACATTCCTCATTTCAGCTTCTTTGGGATTCGAAGACTTGCACACTCGAAGCTAATACAGCTTCCCAGCACCATTGTGAGATGAAGAAGCAATGTTTACACTTTAAAGAGCAGGAATTTAGGCTGAAGGAGCTGCTCAGTTGACCACAGTCACACAGAGAGCTGTGGTAATCTAAGGAGTGGCACTTATCAATGGTGCTGCACGAGTGTCTTGCCTTTCACCAATGATGTTGACCTTTGCAGCAGCTTTTTGCCCATTCCTTTTGAGCAGACCTGAGGGAAACGTGCTCTGCTGCAGTCAGACCAAACCAGCACAAAATCTCTACAGTCTGGTTGTAAACAGTGATGGAAGCAGCAAATAATTAAACCCTTCATTTTACAGATAAGGGACAGATGCACAGCTATTCTAAGTCAATTCCTATAATTAAAAAGAGACTTGTAGAATGGATCTAGATGTTCAGAATCCCTTTTGTCACTGTAATAACTGAAGTATCATTATAATTTCCACCGAGACCTGTCATTTATACAACTATCTGGCCAAAAATATTCCTCTTTTTTCTCACTGATCATTTGCAGTCAGTAATTTGGTGACGTGACACTTGAACTCCTGTTAATGATCACTGACTACTTTTATGTAGGAATGAGAAAACATGGTAAAAACACCCAAATAACCACTCAAACTGCTGGAAGCTGTTATGAATCTTGTTGTCAACACAGGGACAGGAGATCTGTCATACATCAACTGGGGGATCTGGAACACAGCAAAACTCCAGTACTAATTCTGGGTTGTAGGTATGTGTGTCAGCTCCATATGACAATTACTTCTTTCTCCATCTGTGCATTAGGTTTGAGTTGATGTTTTTCCTCAAAGGGGAGTGAAGGAAACCTAAATTAGATTATTAATCTTCCATTGTTTAAAAAACTAGAAACTTCTGCTTGAGACATCCATAAGGTTTTAGAGGAGTTTGGCAGAAGGGAGGCCCAGGCTGACAAGGAACAGCTTCACTCACAAATTACTACAACCCAAAAGGTTTATTTAGAGGCTTTCACGAGGAACAACGATTACTAAGAAGTGAAAATGAGACATAAACCCGTGCATTTCTCCCCTACATCACACCTTTGCAGCAATCCCACTTTTAAGGCACTGTTAAGATGCTCAGTGAATGGCTCTCAGCCAGGTGAGGCAAGCCCAGGAGGCAAACCAAGGGGCAAGAGCTGGAGGCAGCAGGTTTCCTTGTGCCACCTCCCTCTGGATATTGCCATGACACTCCAAGCTGCTCCTGGTTTGGGGCTCGCAGCTGCTGCTGCCCTTTCTCCACGGGTGTGAGGAGAGCCACCAGCTCCCCCCATCCAGGGAGCTTCCAGAGCTTCACCTGGAGCTCGGTGCTCCATCCCTGCTGGGCTCACACCATCCCTCACAGCCAGCCTGGGCTGTGGAGCTGACCTGGAGCCAGGCAGGTGCCACATTTCTTCCCAAGGCCCCTCAGTTGTGCTTTCTGTCCCCCCGGCAGGCAGAGAGCTCAGCAGAGCCCCCAGCAGCAGCAGCCCCGAGTGCTCTCTGTGCACACCCAGCTGGGATCCCCACTGCCCCAGCCGGGCTTGGCTCATTCCCCCTGGCACAGGGCCTGTGTGAAGCCTCTGGCTCGTTCAGGGTCTGCTTTGAACCAAGTGCCTCCATGGCTTGCTGTTTTCCCTCTGCTGGAGTGTTTCAATTACCTGTTCGCAGTGAGAGCTCCAATCAGCACTCCTGTGAGCCCCCATTACCTCTGGCCCCTGCTGTGCCCAAGCCAGTGGGAGTCCCAGCAGCACAAATGTTTATCTCCGCACAATCTTCATCTCTGTCTTTGTTTTGCCTCGTTTATAAAGATCTTACTTAAAAGCAAATGACACACAATCAGTAAAGGGGAAATTAATCACGCTGGAAGCAAAGTTCTGTCGCTGAGTTTTAAAGGAAACAAGGGACGCTGATCACAGGCTGGTCCTGCAGACACGGGATGTCAGCATGCCAGTGATAAAGTCTTTTTGTCTCAGACAGAAAGCTTTTCCCTGTCTGCTATTTCTTCTGCTGAGCAATGGCATCCCCTGGGATCTTTGGGCTGCCACCAAAGGAGTATGAGTTTTAATCAAATCTTGCTGTGTCACTTTGGGGTCATTTTATTCCCTCTGAAAGATCCATTTGTCCTGATTAAGGTTTTCCAAGAAGTCACTTAAAGGACAGATACATGACAAGAGATTCTATAAGTGAAGGGGAAACCACATGCTGAGGGGTTATAATTAGTTCCTTCCATTAATGCCTTAGGTGTTGTTGCATTTCACACTCCTAATAATTAAACACTTAGTAGCAGAGTGTTGGATTATTGTTTTTAAAACCCCACAGACCAAGGTGGAGGCTTCTCTCCTGGTTTTCTGAGAGCCAGCAGGGAACAGACACGTGTGGGAGTGGCAAAGTTTCCCAAATGAATTCAAAGGCCGTGATCACCTTCAAAAGAAACTGGAAATAGGTTTTTCCTTTTTTTTTTTAACATGTGCTGATGCTGACAACTGGGAAAAATGAGAGATTTATGCCATTACAATGGCTTCCCATTTCAGCCTGTAATAGCACTTGGACTGAAAACTGGTGATTGGGGAAAATTGAGGGAAGGCACATGCAAAGCACAGTCGAGCAGGTGCTGAACATCCCTCCCTTGTGCTGCTTCTGCTCTTTGCACTCCCATTATTTCATACTTTTCAAAAGTGGTGAGAAGCCTTCACAATGGAGACATCTGCTCCTGTTAGAGAAATATGGCCTGTTGGCCTGGGCCTGCCCAGGACCCCTCCCTGGTGCCTGGAATAACACAACTCTCAATGTCTGTGGTAATTACTAAATTCTATCCTGAATGCACCATTCTTAGGGACTGGACATTTCTCAAAAAACAACCAGAAGCCAGTGGAATATTTGGTATTTCAGATGCCCACTTCATTTTCCCTAGCTCTCGTGGAAAGAATCAGCTTTTCCCAGTTACTCTGTGAGGTGTGAACTGAAACTCAAATTCACACAGCATTTTTCACTCTGAAGGAGAAATCCCACCATTTTCTCTGCTCTGCCTGTGCCACCTCTCCCACTGAGGATGCTGCAGTAAAACCCAGTTTGAAAGAAAAATGTTCTATTCTATGGAAAATGAAGCAAAATGAGGTTTTGGAAGTCAAAAGGTTCCCTCAACCTTTTGTCCTGTCCCCTAGACGGATGTGAGACTTGGCAGGAGTGATGAAATGAACAAATAGAACAGCAAAAACTAAAATTTCCAGAAGCTCATACAACATCATCTACTCTTTGTAGGTTCTTCTATTTGCATCAGAAATGGTGTGTCCCACAGCAGTTATCTCCAGTAAAATATTTTGTGACAAAACTAACATCTGTTCCTTCTTTCTGACCATCCCCAAGACATTAAACCCCAGGCTTTTGAGCAAATGGAGCTTCCATTAGCAAGATATCAGTACAAAAAAGTATTTTTTGTGTAAAACATAACTTCACTAAATATATCAGTATTGTAGGGACTGGAGTTACAAAGATCTCTTTGGTGCAATCCACTGATTATTTATAATAGTTGAATATGATATGTTATTAATAATTCTGTAGCTTTTTTAATTGCTCTAAATTCTATACAATAAGAAAAAAAATTACTTCAGGGATTCAATCAGCAAATTATTTCAAGGCACTGATAATTATTAGTGCTGCTTGCTGGAGGTTTTCCCTGTGTAGAGACAGTTCTGTAATTACCCAGGAGATGGCATAAGCAGGCCAGTTATCGACCTCAGTACCAAGGCGTTAAACCAAGGAGGGATTATTAATACCCTATTTGAAAACAAATCTACTTACAAAATGTACATTTTGATATGGTCAGTGGAGAGGAGGGATTTTTCTCAAGAAAAAGCCCTTTCTTCATCAGCATCACACAAGGGAAGTGTCACTTAATATATACAGCAGCACTGAGGAAGGGGGATGTGAGGAGGCCAATATGAAAATCTTAAGCAGATATTCTGATTTTTTTTCTCTTAAGCTATGTTCTTTATATAGAAAACTTTCTATCTGTACACTGTTTTTTTATGAAGAAGAGACAGCAGGAATGACTGATAAGAAATATTACTGCCTTGTCCCCTGTCTACCTCATTCTCTCCTGTTTGCTTTTCTAAAGGGTTTATTAAAGAATTTCTAAACATAGAGAGGACATGGTAGAATCCATTTAAACCAACTAATGAACACTTCCAAGCACAGAGTAGGAATTAATGTTTGCATCTGGCCTTCACTATGTAACTTTCTATATGAGCATTTTACATATTCTGATAAATATTTTCACTACTCAAACCTATCAATCCCATAAACAGAACGGATGCTCTGTACACTGTGGCAATGAATACTTAAAACAAAAAGCAAAAATTCGAGATCAATTTTCCTCTCCCCATTCAGTGTTTCAAAATGCCTAATTCGTGGCTCAGGGAGACATTTGATAGTGTCAAACTGCAGTTCCTGATGATATCAATGTACTTGGGGTTAGTGTGAAATTTCCTAATGTGAAATCTGCTGCCTCTCACGCTGAGGTTATTGTCCAGAAGTGAAACCACAGAGAAATGCAATTAAACAAGAAACCCTTTTTTGGGCCTGGGGTCAAACCCTCAATATGCAGATGCTGAAAGTGATCTCCACACTATTTTTTTTTTTTTTTTCCCTAGGCATTTGCAAGGTGCCACAGAATGTCACAGTTGAAACCTCCCCTCCTGAAAGGGCAAGAGCTGAGTTAGAAGAGTTATTGCAAATCAGCTCAGTGATGAGCAGCTCAGTCCTGCAGGGGGATTTGTAAACACCTGGCAAGGCAAGCACCACAGTTCTAAGTTCTGACTTAATTACAAGGAAGTGATAAAGGTACCGTGCCTAGGATTAGGGGGGATAAGCATGTTAATATAAAAGAGAAGAAAAAAATGCTAAACTTGCCTATTTCTTTCAGAACTGTAGATCACCAGTTCGTCATCCTTCCTGATCTCCATCAAGCATCAGTGAATCTTATCCATGGATTGTGTGGGCAGGTGGCATCTTTTAGTCCTTGACAGAGCCTGAAAGAAGAGATTTTAGTCCTTAATTAGGGCTTCAAGATGCTTCTGCAAGAAAAGCAGATAGACACAGAACTACTGTTTGTGCTTTCGAATTTTTTTGACATATTTTGCAGGATATCTGTGAAAGGGTGGTTTGTTTTTCTTTTTAGTCCTTTAATATTTGCTTCTTGCCCAGAATAGCTTCTACATAGCCAGAGATAGGAATCTCATATTTAAAAGCATCAGTGTTTTTGTTTTCAAGCATTTTGTTTAAAAACCATCAGCTAGAGCCAGGACTACCATATACCCACAAAATCTCAGTCCAGTTCAGTTTGTCACCTTGCCAAGAATGCTGCTTAGATTAATACAAACACCATCAAACTACTTAATTGAATTGCATTTGGGAGAGATAAGGAAAAGAATACAAGGTGATTGTGGAAGCTGCACCAACAAATCTTGTAAAGAACATGTTACAGGATTTTATATGGCAAAAATAATAGCAAACATATTACAAGGCACTGGCACTCACAGTTGCTCCTAGCAGAAAGGCAACATAAAGAAATGGCTTTCAGAGTCAAAACTGGAGTGTATCCTGGATCCTGCAAAGCTGCTGACACAGGCTGTAACTGATGGAAAACCAACAGAACCTGTCATCCCCAAGTTTCAGTACTGACAGTGTAAAAGGCTTTTTTCATTTAGAAATACATTTGAAAGCAGTAGTGACAAGTGAAGCCCTGTTTCCATCTACAGGGGAAAGAATTTCTTACTCCAATGGCTGATTCTTCTTTTTGTTATTTTAGGGAAAATCGTGGATGATTTTGGCAAAGCCAGAGTGATGGAATCAAGCAAATGGAAAGGATGGGACCCCACACATTTCTTGGTCAGAGCATCCCTGACTGTGACCAGGACATTCTACTGATGCCAGCAGGGCACAGTAGGAACCACATCTTGCTGAAGAGAGGGGGTTTTGAGAAGTTTATATTCAAAAGGAGACACATGGAATTGGGAAAAAAAACAAGCTTAACTTCCCCAGTGATCTTGGAGGATGAAAAAGTCTGGACTGTAGAATCTGGGCAACCCTTTACACAGAGATGCTCAGAAATCACAGTAGAAAGGAGCATCTCTTCAAATCCGAATTGGAATAAACGAGGAAGAAGAGTTGTGGAGTGACTCAACACTAAAGCTGAAGAGGTTTAATATTGCTTGTTACAGCTGCCATGGGCAGGCTGTAATTGCAAGCACAGACATCACTGCCTCGTGCATGGAAACCTGCAGATCCCCTCTCCAGAGACAGCACTGGCTCCTCCCGAGAAAATCAGGACCTCAGGTGCAGGAGAGAGTTTGTGTTTGCAACTTGTTCCAAGAGAACAGGAAAAGGTTCTGGAGCATGCATCCATCACAGCACTTGGAAGCACTGCCAAGGCCAGTAATTAAGAAATTATTTCAGTTTTCTTGCTTGAAGATCCAGGTGGCTCCAAAGCAGAGTGAGAGAGTAAATACCACTGTGGCGTGATGGATAATGGGGAGGGTTTGGCTCCAGCCTGAACTGAAAACCTAAGCTGGTGCTGCTGCATACACCTGCTCATGGTATTGAGAAAAAAGTGCCCTCAGCATGAGGGGAAAACTGGGAGGGTTTGTGTTCCAGCAGGTTCACTGCTGATCCACAACTCTGAAAATCACACTTTTGTGAGGCTCCTCTGTGACCCTGGGCAAGTGACGTGCAGCCGGATTTTAATAAACTATTCAGCATCTACCTCCACTGGAATTAGTGGAAATTAAATGTCATAAATCTGTCTATTACATCTCTCCAGCTGTGAAATGGGAACCGTCCTTCCTGACTCAAAGAAATACTTCCAGAGATTCTGAAGTGTTTTGACAGGGAAGTAATAGGAAGTGTGCACGTATTCTAAACAGAAATATGAAGTTTCCTCAGCTGATGCTGTGCTGATGAGCTGAATAAATATTGTCTTTAGTTTTTCGCAATATTCAGGTTTATGAGCCAAATGAAAGCCAGGCATGGATGGTATTTTTAATGTGCTGAATAAATATTCATCAGGATATTCATCAGGATATGCATTTTTTAAGCTAAAGAGCCAATATTATTTATAGTCTGTGCTTTCATGTAGAGAAGCCAGTTATATGAGAAATGAGGAGGAAAAGTGACACCCTGCTATGAGGTTGCTGGATATTTGCTAACAAGACCATGATGAGGGTGAAACAATCCTGTGCTTGACTTGAATGGAGAGTGTGGGAGTTGAAAAATCAAGGTTTATTTCAGTATCTTATGAAAGTTGCATGGGTAACTTTAGGCATTCAATTAGTTCATGCAGGATACTTGGCAAACACCAGAGTGAGACATTCTCAGAAACAGGTGATAAACCCAAACACACACATCTACTGATTTAAAATCCCGAGATCTTTCAACGTAGGTGGTTTTAACATGGCACAGGAACATCATTATTGGGAATTTTTTTTTAATGCTCAAGAAAGGCTTATGCAAAGCCAGTAGCAACAGTGTCTCTCCTTCCCCCAGGACAACTCAGGGATTGTTTTCAGTTTGTGCTACTGTATACATTCCATCATTATGCGCCTCTAAAAATGAAAAATAGGTCAAGAAATTGCAAGGTGAAGGAGTTAATACATAAACCATTATCATATTCAAGTACTATACAACTGAATACCTTCCATTTAATTATGAGGCAGTAGAGTCAGTGCAGTGTGCTGACATTAATCATTACAATACTGAAATTTTGTTACCATGGTGTGTCTTTTAAGAGGAAACTATTTTAAGATGCAAATTAACTTTGCCTTAGAATTTCCCTCCTCACACCCTCAGACAAGCAGTAATCACTGTTTGTGGGCATTGTGTTGCAAGAGCAGCTCAGAGAGGTTATTAAACGCTCTCATCAGAGCTACATCCATCCTTATTTTGCCCCCATTGCAAAGCCTCCCCATTTCCCTGCTGTCTCTTTGCACTTTATAACAGATATTTTAGCAGGCAGGGGATGTTATGCAGTGACAGCTATGAACTTTAATATCCTTTATCTAACATGAAGAACCATAAAGCAGGCATTAGTTGCCTCCCCACGGCCAGCCCGACTCTGAGGGCAAGCAGGATGTGTCTCTCAGCCCTGTTTGTTCTCCAGACCTCACACCAAGTGAGCTCCCTTGCAGAGGGACAGACCTTTTCATGCCCATGCAGGTATTTCCTAGAATTTACTCCTGCAACATCTCCCTATAAAGCCCACAAAGCAAAGTGAATCTTCACCCAGCACTGCAGATCCATCTACAGCACGCCCAGCTCGTGGGTTTGTGTGCTAAGGGGTAATTTAGGCTGTCACAGCTGGACAGCTGCACTGAGAGGATGGACTGGGGTCATTTCTGGAATCCAACCAACTCCTGGGGAGAGAGAGCTGGGAATAAAGCCTTGGATCAGGCCCAGGCTAGAGATGCTGAGCCAGCATTTCTGGCCTGGGCTGAAGGTTTGCTGAAGAGATGTGGTCAGGGAGCAGACAAGAGTAAAAAGGGTTTTTTGGGTGTGAGAAGCCGGAGGAGGTGATACTATCTTTTAGGCAGAAACGTGTGATTGTAAATCTGTATTAAAGTCACCATTCCCATATCCACAGAGCTGAATTTTCCATTGAGATACATTTTGTCAATCATCCTGATTGTGGCCACAAAACAGTCCCTGGAAGTCAGACTAGATTATTGTTATGGCTATGAAGCAAATATTCTGTTACTGTAAAGGGCAACCATTTTGTGCTTCCTGAGCTGAAAAACTATTGTCAATAAGTTAGAATTCAGACTAGAGCCTGAGGGAGTCAGACACTCAAATGCCATTGAACTTCATAAACAGCCGAGTGCTTACATCCTTTAGGCTCCTAAATCCTTCCCTTAAATTACAAATCTGGTCTATAAACACAAAAATCTAATAGTTTGAAAGAAAGGTTTGCAATAAAGTATAGATCCAGCCTAAATCCTTTGTTTGTGAGATGCTGATCAATATACATAACTCCAGTGTCAGCTCATCACTTGCAAAATCTTTTGACCTTGAACTGTTTTTACTTCTTAATTTCACTTGCTTAATTTCTTGTTGCCAGCTCTCTGAATCGAAGCTCTCTGAAGTAAGAAAAGTCACATTATTAATTCCATGTTCACTGGCTCTAAGCAAGGTGGGCAAATCTGTATCTTTTTGCTTACAGGCAAATCCCTCTTGCAGAACAGTTGCAAAGTTTTCTGTGCAGTCATTTGAAGCACATTTTCAGCCTCTAATCTCCTGCTGGAGTGAAATTCAAAGCACAACGGACTGAGTAGGATTCCTTTCTTGAATTTGTTTTGCTTTTAGTGAAAGTTCAGCATTTCTGCCTCTCGACTGGAATCCCTTTGTCCTGTCCCACCCATCAGAGAGGTCATGCCTGGCTCCTTTTGGCACGGAGGTGCCATTTTGCTGGGAAAAAAAGGAGCTGCATGCAGCACACTGTGTATTTGCATAACCTCTTTGGTAACAGTTTGTCAAGAATCCCTCTCACTGTTATTTCTGTATTGTTCTCTGTCTCGCTGAGAGAACAGTGCAGTTTCTAAGGATGCAAAATGATAGCTCTGTCTGGCGTACGATAGAATATTAAATACATTATTAAATTCTGCTACTTCTGACAGAGCTCTTCTAGTATTTGTCACTTAAGGGTTTGTTGAACTACCACAAAGCACATTTTCAGAGAACTGAGCACACAAAATTTCTCTTGGTAAGAAAATTTTGAAGCGTCTTTTCTCTTTTTCTTGCTTTGGTTTACTCAGATGATTATCAGACATGTAAACAGGTTTTATTTTACTAAATACCAACACATTCATCTGCTTCACTACTTTTAGCTTCTGATATTAATCAAGATTTGACCAAACCATACCTCTGGAACCTTTAGCAAAATACCAAGTGCCTTGTAGGTTCCCTCTATTCATTAAAACACTTCCACGGCCATGCAGAACAGCTGAAGAAACCACTACTTAACCAAACATCCATACACCTGCATGTTTCTATTTTCTACCTGTCCTGAGAGGTGTTCTGCATGTTTTAGGTCAGAGCTGAGAGGCTGGCTCTGCTCTGGTTGTGTCTGTTGAGGTGCACCCACGCTCAGGCAGGAATTCCTGGCAGCTCGGGGCTGTGGGTGCTCAGCAGGTGGCACTCGGTGTCTGGAGGAGACAGACGGTGATGGGACGACAGAAACCCCCCTTTAACCAGGGAGCAGAAGGCAGCCAACCCCACCACGTGCAGAATTAACCGCTCAGAATATGTGATCAGTGGCTGTGGATCAATTGAATTAGTGTCCTGTCACCGTGGGCAGCCACCCTTTTGATCCACGTCCTCTGATGTGTCCGTCTCAGGATTTACAGAAGAGGAGTCAGAGGCTGTCAGTGACAGCAGGGCTGTGAAACCCATCAAACACGGCTGTTATCCACCTGTTACTGCCCCAACACTGGGGGCATCCTCTGTTATCTCCCCCCCGACAGAGATAGTTGCAATACGTTTAGACAACGCCAGGATATAAAAGAATAAAAGCCTTTGTTCCATCTAAAGTGGGTGCTGATAAGCAATCGTCATTAACAACACGCTGTTGGAAACCTGTTGTGCAGACAACATTCAGCAGTGTGTAAGATATTTCCCACTTTCAACCACTTCAGATTTAAGATACAAATGCCTCTGTATCTTAGCAATCGTTGCCTGACAACTCCTAGATTGTTGGAAAAACATATCAGAGTCCAGCAACAAACTCCAGTTGCTCTCACTTAGCTTGACTTTCCAGATACCTAATGTAAAAAATAAATTGTATTTTGTTTGATAGATTAGCTGATAAGTCTGGCATGAAAGGGGTTGTACAGAGTTGTTTTGTTCAAAGGCGTGAGAGAAACTGATTTTAGAAATGTTACATACAAGGTTGGTCACAATGAGAGTGGATGCTGACATTGAAAAGCTAAATCAACAGAAATAAAGATTAAATCACTAGGCATAGGTTGATTTAAGAGCAATGCATATGAAGATACCATGATTTTTTTCCCCAGAATGTCTTAATGAAAATGTGGATTTCAAAAGGATTCAATTGCTCCGTGTATTGAGATTAGTAGAAGCTGAATTTCCCAAGCTGTAGCTGTGTTTTAGAATTCTACCAGAGCAGCTGGACCTGCAGCATCCTTGTCTTGTCAGAAAATTTCTCATGCACTGGAAATACCAAACCTAATAACAACAAACCAACAACCCCCCTTTAAAATCCACACTAAACCTGGGAAAAATTACTTGCAATATTATTTGGCCACAGAAATTATTTTAGCTTCCATTTTATACAGAGAAGTAGAAAAGTGGTGCCAACAAACGAGCTCTTAGGAAACTCTGCAGCAATTTTCCCTCTGGCCTGTGGGGAAGTCCTTGTGCTTCTGGCTGCTCACCTGCAACCTGTGAGAGCTGAGGAAGGGACAGGGACTGCTGCAGCTGCCTCCTCTCCTTACTCTCATTATTTATGGCAAGGATTTTGAAATTGGAAGGTGGACCAAGGGTGCAGGATGGAGAATGGGGTGTGATGAAGGAGCTGCAACCTGCCTGTCTCACAGCACTTGTGTTCTCCACAGGCATTTGGGAACAGCATTCTCTGACAGAAAAACAAACCACAAAAAGAGCCCCAAACCAAAACAGCTGCACTGGTAGATGGGGAAACAAATCCCATTTGGAAAATATACAAGTTCTGATGTTTTATACAAACCTGATTATGCTGGCTGACAATATTGATGTTGACAGCAATTGTAAAGTGAATTTGGAGAGATTAAGTGTATAGGGGCATTGTCTGTAATTTTTAATAATCCTCTTCTCTTAGATCCTGAAGAAAAGGAACGTTATTGTTGTGGATGTATTAATGGAATCTGCCTGTCAAAATAATGAAATCGAAAAAGCTTTTATTGGGTATGTATATCATAGAAATGTTAGCATTATATATGTCCCTTGTGCCAAATGTATTACCACAGCAATAAGTGGAGAAGCATCAACAGGAATACAGTATATAATGATGTTTAAAAATCCCTCACATATTGACATTGCTATAAATCTAACCACGTCTAGGAGCCACATTCCCCCCAGTAATTTGCAACTTTTTATTAGCATTTAACATTTATTGTTCCTTCATTTCAGGTATTATTCTAATAGGAAACTACTAAGAGGTCTGGAATGCAAATCCAAAGCTTTTCATGTCAGGTGCACCATTACAGAACCCATTTCCTCTCCTCAGCAAACCTGATCATGTGAAATGTTATATATCCTACCCCTTTCCATCACAAGGCTGAGGTTTTCCATGAATGATTAGCCAGTTAGATACAAGACAAATTCAAGATGAAATCCAACTGAATAATTGCTAAATACTGTAGTCAGAAAAGTATGTAACACGCATCACAATGTAGCTGTTTTATGGGAGTCGTAATGGATTCACTCTGTATTTTGGCTGTCACCATAAACTCTGTGGCAGTCAATAAGGTCATATTATTGCAGAAAAATGTAAAATACATACAGTCTTGGTAAAATACAGGCAGTGATTGTTCGTTTGCATCAGCTGAAGCAAATTAGCTCTGGATGCAAAATTCATGTTTTTGGGAAAGTTGTTGAGAAAAATGAAGTCAGAGAAGAGGGACTAAAATGGCAGCAGATGTGAACAAAACACCTGGACTGCTCTACTGAAGCAAAGACAACACTGAGGGAGAAATGAGGACTACAAGATATTTCAAATATGTCACCATCAAATTGTTCCCCCTGCGTATAGAGACCAGGACAAGAAATGTAGCATTTCACCTTTATAAAGGGAAAATGAAAAGAGTCAGTTTTCTAATGTTGGTAAGGGATCAGATTGCCTAAGGATACAGTGGAATCATCACTGGATGATTTAAAACACATGTGGTAAGAATGGTAAAAATATCCCTGATAATCAAGAGGAGAAAGGTACCCACAGTGTCACCCCCTGTGATCTGCAAGGCCACTGCAAGTGGCTTAAAGGAAATGTGGAATCCCAGAGTGAAGAGGACTTTTTGATGTCCTTTAATGCAAAGGGTTTTTTTTTCATGGGTAGACTTCACACTGGTATACACATTATATACTGGAACACAGCTTTGCATATACATTTAAATCACTGTACTGTAACATGGGTTTAAATTAATATTAGCAATCAGAAATGTTTGTTAGGACAGGAAACTGGCAGTGGGGATTAATATTTTTTAACTTTTGAAATGGATTTTTGAAGCAATGACTCAACTACTTTGTATGGTTTTAGTATGCACACACATAAACTGGATCATATATCTGCAGGAAATTTGCATTCTTGAAGATGAAGGATTTTGTGTCAGTGTTAAACAGCGTGTGATGTACAACACCACCACCCCATCTCCAGAATTTATGTTCTAGTTAGGGAGTCTATGATCAGGAAATTCTAAACAATGTAGGAAGAAATGAATGTGTCAGCCATTAATATCAGGTTAGAGAGTCAAAGTCAGTCTTGGTAAGGTAGGAGACTCTTTTTTCTCATCCAACTCTTCTGAGAAAACTAAATCAAAAGTTGGTGTTGCAGCTGTAGATTGACAGGTTAAAAACGCCGTGGAGCAGCAGCAGAGGGGGAACATCTCCTGTGGCAGAGGAGAACCTGCGTGAAGCACTCAGCAGTGTCTGCAGGTGGGGCTCTTCAGAGATGCTCTTGTTTTCCCTCCCGTCCAAGAATGATTCATTCCTGCCTCTTGAGTGCAGCCCAGCTGTTTGCCCTCTGGCAATGACCCCTGGCAGGGATGGGGCTCTGCAGAGTCCGGGCTGGACCAGCCGCGGTGGCTCCTCCTGCTCCATAGCGCTGATCCCGAGGAGCTGGGAAGGGCCATGCAGTGGGAACGTGCTTGGCTGCCTCTGCTTTCCAAGTAGGAGAGGATGCACAGGGAAGTCCCAAAGCCTTCCACTCAATTAGTGAACATCCCTGCCTCTAGCAACGGGGATGAACTACAGCTGGTACCAAAGAGGGAAACTCAGATGTCACTTTGCCTCTCGCGTACACGTGTAGCGATTTGTTCTTGTATGTGTGAATATTTCAGAAATGCCTAAAACACTTGAAAGAGTTACTGTGCCTCAGCCTCACTCCAGCTGCTGGCAACCATTAGGCTGCTCGTCTGCTCTTTGTTGAACTGGCATTGCTGGGGGGAACACCAGTGGCACGGCGGTGACTGACAGGAGATGCTGCGGGAGAGGCTCTAATTGGGGGAAGCAGGAGCAGCAGCCCACGGCTCACCGGGCACCTCGGGCAGGGAAGGCACTTGGGAAGCAGCCTGGGCTGCTGCTGCTGGGGAAAGGGCAAGGCAGGAGGGCTGGACAGGAGAGGAAGGACAAGCCTGGGTGTGTGAGTGTGAGTGTGACCCTGAGCAGCGGCGCAAGGTCGTGTTATCAAGTCAGCTTTTTTGCCACGGAAGGAAATGATGTGACTATTCTTTTGGGATTAAAAAATGAGAATTACTGTGGTGCCTACGAGCATGAGAAACTTATTTGCATGCCCTGCCATCTGGAATGTTGCCTCCCTTTCCATCCTGGGTGCTGTCACATTTTTCATAGCATGGCTCAGTTCTTGCTAGAAAACCTTCTGATGGACCACTTCTTTCTTTCTTTATCCCATCATGGACTGCATTGTGCCTTCCTCTTGGGAAAACATCATCCAGATCTCTCTGGCAATTACAGCAGTTGCTAATAAGCAGTCCAGAAGGTCCCTTTCCAAATCCACTTGTGTCAGTTTAAAAAAAAAAAATGGACTCTTCATTGCCATGAAAAATGAAAAAACACAGAAACAAATAAAACAATGCCATCACCAAGAAAAAGGCTTTAAGAACCTCTATAACAACTCCTTGTAAACACAAACCCCAGTGCTGGGCATTGAACCCTGTTCTTTTCTCTAAATTCTTTATGGAAACACGGGCAGGAAGGTTGCCCTTGCTGTGGGAAGAGAGATGCAGGACACAGGAGAAATACTGTCATTCCCTGTGCTCACAACCTGATTTTCCTTACGTGTGGACAAACTTCTCTTCCACAATATCACCATAGTTTCTTTATTCACTTCAGATGGAAAATGTTTTTCAGCAGATATTGCATCTTTGTATTTGCTAACAAGGTAGCAGGACAGATGGCACACCTAGAGTGTACCATGAGACATATGTTTTTGTGTGAGTACTTCAGGGTTTTCAGTATGCAGGAATGTGTATTTATTTTTGTTAGTAGAACCTATATATCTGCATTGGTCAGCTGGTGATCTGGCATGGCATCCATGTCAATTCCTGAGACAAAATTTCTAAATTCCAAATGTCTACCTGATTTTTAAAGGCTTAAATTAAAATTAGCTCTGCTACTCAGCCACAGGAGGTTGGTGAGATGTTTGAGATCTTGCTTGAAAACTCAGAGCCATGTGACTTAAAGAATGTAAGATTCCTTTGAATAATTGGTGTATAGACAAGAGTGGAAGACATTTAGCCTTGCCAGTCACGTTTCAAATACCTCATGGCAGCTGAAAAATGTGCAGGGTGGAAATTCTGTAAAATGCATTTGTGGCTGTGGAATGGATTGCAACAGAAAGAAAAAAAAAAAAAAAAGACAAAACAAACACACAACGTGCTTTTGGTTGGGGAAAAGATCAAAGGTATGGCAGTGCAATTGCTTTTGGAAATCTCCAGGAGCAGGATTTCATGCAGACACCTGCTGGTGCCGTCTGCTGCTCCCTGTGTTCGTGTGGTCTGTGCCAAGGAGAATTTTGGGGAGCATCTGCAAAAATGTGCGAGTTGTTGATAGAATATTGCAGAAAGTGGTGAGTTTTGTTATTTAATTTGCACCAACATTTCATTTTTTTGGTATGGATCACGTTTCCCTGTGTACTCCCAGCACATGGGAGGCTGAGCACTGGCAGACCCTTGGAGTTCTCCTGCAGGACTGTGGGGGTTTCTTCACAGTTTATTAAAGCTGAACCAAAGCCTTTCAAAACGGCCTCAATGAGCTCCAAGCTCTTGATGCTGGAGTCACTGGATTTCTCAATCCATGAACCTGGGCTGGTTTTAGGTACCTGCCTTGCAAGCAGCAAACAGAGGCATCTGTGAAAAATTTTACTTCCTTCTAACATCGTGTAAAATATTTGACCTGGAGGACTTGCAGTCACAGTGACAAAATTAATTTGTCTTCTATTTTCCATATGTTCGGTTTATTCTACTACTGAAGTAGTTTTAAACTACAAATGGTCAATAAGAAATAGATTTTTAATTATTCTTCATCAGTGCCCCAATTGTGATTATTACACTGTATTTTAAAGACAATGTGGGGTCTGGGAGCTATAAATTTTTCCAGCTTCTGGGTGAAATAGAGACACTCTGAAACAGGGATGCTACGCATGAATACAAAAACTCTTTTAAATTATGAAACAAAAGCTGGCCACACCACCAAGCCTCCTTTTCATCTTCTTGTCAGTCCAGCTCAAGATGCAAATACCCTGAGTGAGTAATACATCCTTAGAGTGACAGCACTGGGCCATCACTCACTTGGAAAAGCCACACAAGCTGCAGCTCTGACAGGCTGCAAGAGGAGATGGAAGCTCTGCACTTCTGCTGAAGGCAAAGCAGTGAAAAGTCACCTGAAGTGCAGAGGGAGGGACATTCTAAGCAGTGTGAGGGGTTTCAAATCTTCATGTAGAGTGCTGTGAGAAGGTGTGGGAGATGTCCAAGTCCCCCAAAAGGACAAGAGGAGCTCATGGTTTCTTTGGCCTAATCACAGGAGATCTCTGCTACTCAAAGGCAGCACAGAGGAGAAAAAGGAATTTAATTAAATGAATGGTCCCTAGTGCAATTTATCAGGGTTCAGTATCAGGGGATATAAATTTGTACTTTTAAAAATACTATTTATTGTAAAAACACACTGGAAGACCTAATGAACCTATCCATAGCCATGGGCTAGGACCTATCTGATGACAGAAGGGAACACTGAGCACTCAGTCTGGTGCTCAAGAAACCTCTTGCAGGAGGGATGGTGGACTTTTCAAGCTGATCTTTGTTAGAAAGATGTGACACAGCATCTCCCTGTAACAAAAAGATCAGTGTTTGCCATGTGGTTTATGCCAGGCCTTTTGAAACATGCAGGAAGATTCATTCTTTGGTGACTGACACTCACAAAAGTTGTCAGGACCTAGAGGAACCTCTCCAAACAGACCAGAACTGAGATGGTTCTGCAGGATCAGGCTCTGCTTGCCCCACATTGGCACCTAACACCCATCCAGGCCCAGATGGAGCAGCTGATCCAAAGGCTGAAAGGCATTTGCAGCTACACAGATTTCTTGTACACAACAGCAGCATCTCAGATATTTTGCTGGTTTTTTTTCTCTGTGAAAGGAGCATTATAGCAATTTTAGAAGAATTATCTAAACAGCCACCTACAAACCTGTGATGACTTCCATCCTTTTGCACGGGGCCAGCACAGCTCCTCTGTCTCTCACAATTTGGGGGTTTATAACCCCTCCTTCCTGCTTCTGTGCCCCTTTGGCAGCCTCGTGCTCCCATTTGTCTCCCCCCACCCTGAACTCCTTACCAGAGCTGGCTGAGCAGAGCAGCTGCCTCTCCACAAGTCAGACTGATGCACATGATTACATGGACTGTTAACTTGGCTTTAAAAAAATTATTTACCTGCCAGCACTCGCAGACACCTTCACAAACCACTTGCTGGTGGCACTGGTGTTCACCTTGGGAAGGACGTGGAGTGAAGAACAGGGTGTGACATCCTTAATGGATTGCCTGGAATCTGCTGCAGTGTCTGACTCATGTCATGTCTGAGAAATACAACTCTGAGAGACCCAGAAGATTTACTGAGGAAATAATGCTGTATGTCTGTATTATTGAAGACATTACGTGTCTCAATTTTATAGTGCTTCTCTCAGTTCCATGTTCAAAACACATTTTAAAAAGGTAGCAAAATACCTACTCTGTGGTACAAACCCACTTACGACTCTGTTTTCCCTGGCTTTGTTGAAAAAGGAAAATTTTGGCAGCAATGGGAAACTTTGTGTTGCTATTTTATTCTGATCTCTCTGTGCACATTGCATAAGTGGAAAAAACTCTCAGAAAACTCAGCAAAGAGCATAACAGAACACATTTTCCATTTTCACTAGAGAAAGTGTTCAGAAGTCTCCAAAGTGGTTGAATTTTTCTCAACCAAGACAGAATCCACTGCCTGGCATTGCTGCTGTTCCCTGACTGGGACCACTTATTTGATTCCTTCCCTCCTGCTAATTCTTGGGGGATTTCTGTGGACTTCATAACTATTGTTTATCCCAAATATTGCATATTCCATCAGGAAGTAGAAATGAGCTTTAAATAACGAACTTCAGCTTCTCATTTTTTTGACCATATGGACCAGATTCTGAAACTGTGAAGACCAGAATTTTCTAGTGAAAATTGATGAATTCCCATTCACTTGACTCATACTAATTTGATTTACTTGACACTCTAAAACCCCACAGAAATAAAATGATGAGTCTTAGTCTTGGTGACAGTTGGTAGCCCTGGCTGTTCTGTTGAAGTGGAAGTGTAATTGCTCACATGGCACATATTTTGCATAATAATTAAATAAAGACATGTAAATTAATAGATCCTCTGCAAGACAATGGAGAGAACAAACTTTGTTCTAACAAGTAATTTAACAGAAACTCAAAGAAATCCCATCCTAAAATGGGAGCATCTGCAGAGAACAGTTCCTACAAAGCTGTTCTCCTACATTTTTATCACTATTTTATTTTGATCTTTTAAGGTACAGCTCTATTTATGGAAACTTACTGATATTCTAAAAATGGGATGTGTTCCTGTGCTATCTCAGATAAAATGTGCTATGTTGGAAGATGAATGTCTAGGATCTCTCTAAGAGAAAACAAACAAACAATTGTTTTGTCTTTTGAGAACAACATTTCTTTGTCACAAAGAGATTGAACTCTGTGGATCTTTTTAATCCCCATGAAGAATTTTGTGAATATTTGCAAGATGTCAAAAATAATTAGACAAAAGCAGTTTCCCCATCTCTGGTATAAATAGTACATACATTGTAGAGATCAAAGGACTTCAGTTTCTCTCTTGTAAATCTAAAAAAGAAGCTTTCTTTGAAGAAAAAATAGGAAACAATGGTAAAGAAAAAAAGAATGCATCACATTCTTCTATTAAAGTAACAGCTGCTATTAAAACTGTGTCAGAAATAGGTCTGGATTAAAGGCAGCTGATCTCCAAGAGAATGAAGAGCTGAGCTCCTGCAGTGCTACTGTGTGCACTCAGAGTTGTTAATTCTTGGCAAATATTTAGAATCACTCAAGATTTGTCCACTGATTCATTTGTTCAGGGTTAATGTCACACAATATTTTTTTTTTTCAAATTATGCTTGCCAATATGAGGTATTTCAAAAGAAGCAGAAATTATTGAAATGGCAATTATTAAATAAAAAAAAATCTGATATGATAACCAAGAGTATCTACCCTAAATGAAATAGAAAGAGGGGAAACTCTGCTGTGCCACTTGGTGCTGGCCTGTGCTGTTGGTCTGTCCTGCCTCCTCCTCTCTGCTGGCACAGACAGCACCTCACCTCACACCAGCAGCATCACATCACTCAGTGCTGTGCAGTTAAAGAGACAGAAAATCCAAGGGGAGAGGTAAAGGATCTGAAGTCTCTTTTACACTCTCATTTTATCTCCTTTCTCTCCTTATCTCTTCCCTGGTCTATCAGTTTGCATTCAGAGTTGCCAATTAAATTTACCAAAATGTGGATTCAAAATGTGGCTGCTGCAAAACCTGTCAGAACACTTGAAGTCCTGTTCTCACAGATCAAGAAACTGGGTGAGACCACACGAAGAAATGGTTAAGAAACACACATTTTGCAAAGAAAAACCCCTAACCAAACAAACTGAAACAACAACAACAAAGCATACCAAAGAAAATTAAGATGAGGTGAAAAATGATTATCAGACTGTTAGGGCTAGTTGCATGTGTCACATTTAGTGCACATACCAAGGGAAAAGATAATCCACATTTCTTTCTGCCTCTGATCCATGTTCATATTTGTGGGAATCAAGTGGAAGTAGTCCCCTGCTTAAAGTTAAGCCAGGTACAAACCTAAATGTTTGCAGGGACTAGTCCTTGGACTGGACAGAATAAGCAGCTCTTCCCTCAGTACACTCAAGTTCACAGCCAGGCAACTCTTAAATAACAATATTCATTATCAAAAATATGATAAAATATTGAACTGCAGGGTCTTTCTGGCAACTGCCACTGACATTTCCATGCTCATGGTCACATCAGGAATTTTCTCTGTCATGTAAAGAAAACCTATCCCTGCTTTTAATGGAACATAATCTCTCATGTTCTGAGTACTTTGACGATGTAAAGTGCAATTTAATTGCTAAGTGTTGCTACAAAATATAGAAGCTTCCAGCACCTACGGCACAAAATGCTAATTCAGACCCCACCCATTTAAGCAATGTTGATCATACACACATCTCACAACTCATCTTCAGTACAGGGGTGGAGATATGTCAAATCTGTCAAGGTAGTAATCTGTTACTACATCTGCTTTACTTCCTTTGTATTAACTCAGCCATCACAGCCACCTTACCAAGGCAGGAAAGAATCAAAATATCCACTTTTTATTATCAATAGCAAGTGAAGGCCCTTTTACAAGCTGTGGGTATTTGAGTAGCACAGGTCTAAAGATTCTGCTCTAAAATACAACAAAATGTAACACAAGTGAAGGGCAGAAGAGGAACACCAAAAAAAGAGAAATTGCACCGATCTTTAAAGCTTTAATAAAAGACAAGCCAGGGTTCCACTTTACAGGAGAGGTGATGGAGGCACAAGATGGTCTGGTGGGGCAGCTACCTGAAAAACCACCAGGATCTCAAGGTTCTAACTCATCTTCTCTTCTCAAATGTTCTCTTCCCCAAAACCTTCAAATCGACTCTATTTGATCATTGTGCTTGCCTGCACAACTGGGCTAGGAGGCTGCATTTAAACTCTAGCTAGGAAACCCAATTCACAAGCAAGAGTATAATCATTATGTTCTACCAGTAAGTCAAAGAAATGTCAATTTAATGACATAACAATATCTTTAGAACACGACAGGGTTGAACAAAAGGGCCACACTTGGAGTCTACACACAACAATTTAGCCACATTTACAAACAGTTGTGGAAAATGCTCACCAGGTGCACGTGTGCTCATTTCAAGTCTATTTACCCACACCAGGTTCTATCTCCTGCTGCTCTGCTGAGTGTGGGTTTGGCTCAGGCACGACTGAGAAGGAGGACAATAACAGCAATTGCCAGGACTCTCACTACTGCCTTCAGCTCTGCTATCTGAATTTATCTCTACTTGGTGACTTTTTAAATAGTCATGTAGACACTGATTTCCTATCCTGGCACAATACTAAAGCTGTAATAGTTTGTGTTTCCTAGCCTCCATTTTCCTGTTGTTTTTACCTCCTTCTCCACCATTTCCTCCTTTCATTTCAGTGAAATGCCCTTTCCATTTATGAATGACATTTAAATTTGGATTGAGGATGTGACCCTGCCCCTAGGAAGGCTTTGCTGACTCCTGCAGCATAAATACAAACAAGGCTAAAGTACAGGTCAGCAAGTAGATGGTTCTGCCCAGGAGAAAAGGAGAATGCATTGAATGATTGTATCATAATTTGTTCCACTTTTCTTTCTCCTGGGGTAAAAGTAAACTCTTATTTCTTCAGCAAGTAGTGGCTGCCAGTGAGTCCTACCTTTTGGATATAAAGCAGGATCAGAGGAGGTTTATTTTAGAGGCAGTCTGGAACTAATGCTGAGGAAAAACTTATGGAATGTCTCTCCTATGTAATTACCTTTTAAACAATCATGATTTTGTTTCATTTGAAACTTTACATTATTTTTACAAATGATATGAAAATTGTTGATTCCATTGCTGATTTATGCATTTTCACAGTGGAAAGTAGGCAAACATGGGAAGTAATTGGGGGGTTTCCTAAGCTTTATTTTGCTAATTTCAACATCTGACAAAAAAAATGTTTCTGCAGTATATGTTTTTGTTAGGAGCAACGTTTTTTTTCCCTGAAATAAACGGACCAAATCTAATTATCCATTTTACATTAATGAGACACTTTTCTAGGTGTTCATCCTGCTGGCACTGTTTTGCATATCAGGCAGAGACAGCCCCACACCTGTCTCACAGAGGAACATCAAGATCCATTATTCTTTTTGCTTTCTCCCAGTAGCCCAGGTCTGTAATGATGAATCCATGAATAAAACAATCCAGCTGAAAACTATGAACATTTGCCTGTTACAGTTCCTGTGCAGTTGGGCATCACTCACAGCAACATGTGGCAGGACACTGGTCATGGTTTAACCTACAGACAGCTGGACAGCACACAGCTCCCTCCCTGCCCTGTGGGATGGGGAGAGAATTGGGAAAACAAAGGAAAATTCATGGGTTGAGATGGAGACAGTTTAATAGGATGGAAATTAAAGGGATAACAACAACAACATCTCAACCATCAGGATGTTATCAACACTGTTCTCACCCCAAATCCCAATCACAGTCACTGGGAGGAAAAGTGACTCCATCCCAGCTGAAACCAGGACCACATTTTAACAAAGTTGCTGTTTTTAAGTTATTGCAGTAATTAATTTTTTAGTTAAAATTATGAGGAACTGAGTTGATGAGCAAGTGCTTTATTAAGCACTTACCAACCACCTGTAGTCTGGACAGGTATCAAAAAAATCATTAGAGACTTAGCAACTGCTTTTTGAAGTCACTTTAAATTAATAACAGCTTGATTTTTTCCCCTTCTTTTGCTTCACTGATTTTAATCACTTGTCACCAAGTTGTGTATGTGTCACTGTTTTTTTTTTTTTTTTTTTTTTCTGAACAGCTGAACTCCCCATTTCAAGCAAAATATTTGCAGGTACTAGTTAGAGAATTTGGGGCAGCAGCTTAACCTGGTGAGCTCAGAGGTGATGCAGAGTTTCATGCCCCAGGAGCACAAGAGATAAGAAGCAACAACTGCTTGCAAGAGATGCAGCTGCACCAGGAGGAAAATTGCTTGTTATTCACATGGCTCTGTCTCCAGTGGTTTCCCTGTCTGAACGAGTTTGCTGCTGCTGGGGTTTTTGCATGGGAGCTCTGGAGTTGGTCTGCAGTGCTGAGTTCCCTGAGCTGATAACTGATAACTGATAACCTGGTCTGGTTCCCTACACCACCTGCCTGAGCCCAAGTGCTTTCACTGCCATTGATTGACCCAAGGGGGGTTTATGAACCAGAGGGTCCTTGTGGTGGACAATATATGGCATGAATTTTTTGTGTAATTTCTCCAAAGCTTTTGTAGAAATGAATTTGACTTTGTTTGTTTAAGGCATTGTTCTCTTTTACACATTTTTTTTTACAGATTACTGTGATTGATGAAAAGACAATTCTTTCATTCACATTGGTTAAATTAGAGGGATGTTAAAAGAAAATCTCTTTCACAGAAAGAATTCTAAATATGAGTATTGTTATAAAAATAATTTTGGTGTTTTGTTCTTTTTTCCTGGGAAAGTAATTTCAACAACCCAAAACATCAGGAAAATGGAGCTTTAGAAACTCAGAAACTCCAGACAGAAAAACCCAGACTACAGCAGAGGCTCCTTAGGCACAACTTCCCAGGCTCTCACAGGAGCAGGGAGCAGAGCCTGGCTCCTTCCAGTGCAGCTGAGCCCCTTCCCAGACATTTGCACAAAGTCAGGAGCAGAAGGAACATCCTTCTGTGTAACACCTGTGAATTAAAGTAGAATCCCCAAGCTTTATACTCCAGGTCACATAATATTTTATCATACATTACTCAGAGGGCACTGTTTTATAAACTCAAAGGTAATACTTTTCAAAAGTGGCTGCTTTTTAAAATTCTAATCTTTTTCCACAGCAACACAGAACACTGAGGGGTTTCATTTGTAGTAATTAAAAAAGATATAGTCCAGAAAGCATTTTTTTTTTTCAAAAACTACACCAACTTTCCGAGTACAATCTTTCTTGACAAGGATGACATGATAAATAACATGATAAATAGCATTACTAGAACGAACATGGGACAGCACAAACAAGTTTTGGAAGTGGATATTGGATTCTTGGCCCCTGGCAGCAAGAGAATGATACCTGTGGAGCGAAGGGCATAAATCTTTCAGGTAGCAACTGCCAGAGGCTTTGTGCTCTGTGCTGACCATCTGCCTGAGGGACTGCAATCCCCTTTCTCAGCACAACTTTTCGAGATATTTTTCCTGCACCATCCATAAACTTGTAATTTTTTTTCTCTTTTGCCTTTTGAACTGGTTGTTTTGTATCAACTCCCCCCCCACCCCCCCCCACCATTAGTAACTCACTTTTAAAATATTATTATCATTATTACTTTAGCCAGTCTGGTAATTCAGCTAGAAACAACATTCTTTAGTACTCTTTTTCACTGGTGTCCTGTGCATGGAGCTTGTCCTGCTCTGTGAGGTTATGACAGTCCCCAACTCTATACTTTTCACAGACACTACAGGGGATTTCCAGCCAAGACTTGTAAATTCTGATTCTGTGAGGAAAGATGGTGCTTAGTCAAAGCAGCAGTTTCTAAAACATTGTGTTTCCATAGTGACATTACTGGTGTTATCGATGAAACCTTTCAAAGGTGTCCTTTGGCTACTTGGGTGAGCAAAGAGAACTGGAAGTGTGTCATGGTCACAATCTGTTCAGGCTGGGGATATTCAGCTCTGCTGAATACATCAGTGATTTAATTGGAGAGCTTTAATCACAACCCCTAAAGAGGTGCCTATGTAAATGTTATGCAACGTCAGACTAATCACAGAGTCGAGATGAACTCACACCAGGGTGTCTGATCCTCCAGGGCACACTGCCCTTCCAGTATGATTTCATCTCCTAGAGAGGATCTCTGGTGTGAAACAAGCTCCCTGGATCCCTTCCAGTCCTCCCCTGCATGTCACACTTGCTGTAGAACAACTGTAATTTAGCCAAGTCTTTATAGACTTCAAATGTCTTCAGAAACCATCTTGACTTTTGGCAATGAAGGCAAAACCCTGAAATTACTTAACCATGTAGTGATTGCAGCCTTTGGAGCTGGCTTTAGCTCTCATTATCCAGTTGATACCTCAGCTGAGGCAAACACAAAATGCACAATGACACAAAATGTCTGTGTTTGCTGGAATTGCCAGCACAGCCTGTGCAGTGGTCTCTGGCAGTGTGTGATTAACTGGGAGCAGCTCCTGGGTTAACCTGACCTGTCTGAACTGCCCTCCAGGACAAAGGGGGAGCCTGCAGAACTCCTCAGCACGGGAGCACCTTGGATGAAGTTTGTACTGTAATTAATACAGATCGTTTCAATGTTAGGGCTTATCACTGAAATTTCTAAAGATAGGGATAGTAATGGCACAAATAATTAAATTGTGCTGTCTGAAATAGCTTCTACCAGCAAGTATCACTTACTGTAGAATGAATTATTTAAATAAGCCTCACATGAACCTCAGTGACAGCAGGGAAATGTGTTCAAGACCTGCAGCCCTTCAGGGAAGCGAGCTCTTGGTCCATTTCCATCACAGAGCATGGGGAAATATTCCAAATAACCAGTGCCTTCACAGGCATAATCAAATTCCTACCACAGTTTTATATAAGCAATGTCCTCTGAATACTTCTACTGTTAGGTAAACTCTCACTAGTTAGTAACATGTTTGAAGTGAAGTGATTATTTAAAAAAAACCAAACAGCTTCCTAATTTGACCATTTTAGAGTAACATTTAGTGATATCTCTATTTGCTGTCCTCCCATGAATACTTACCATATGTTGGAGTTAATAGAAACATTGCATCATCTTTTATGAGTGCATCAACTCATCTGCAATTAAGTGTAGATTGTCTAATAAAGTTCTGTGACATTTTAGCCTACATTTTATTTCCCAGTAAAAGACTCCTCTGAATGTTATTGCCATTAGAATCCTGGTAATGAGGAAGGATAAACCATTTCATTTGAGGCTGGACAGATGAATATGTCAGCAGAACACACAGCAGCTGATAGATGAATGTACAGTGAGTGAGGAACTCTCTGAATGAGGTTCAGCCAAAGCTGCACCACCCAAGGAGCTCCAGAATTGTTTAACAATGAAGGAGAGGGTTCCATGGAGCTGCCACTTTCAGCTTTGTGCTGCTCCTGTAGAAGTGCTTACACATATGAGAGACAAAGACAATGAAGGACAAAAGATGTGCTGAAGAAAGACCCAAATCCTCCAGGCAATTTAATAACTGTTCTTTCCAAACCTTTACTTGCAGGGAATGGCTGACTAAGGCATTTAGAGCTTGAGCTGAGTTCCCACAAATGTGGAGGTTTTTTGTTGCCCAATGTCTCATCTCTTGGGAAGTCACAACCTACCAGATCCAGCCACCCTGAACTGAAGGTCCACTGAAGACTATAATTTTTGGGGTTCCCATCTAACTCAGTAAAAAGTGTGTATATTGTGTTTCCTTTCCCCAAACAGAACACTTCATGGGAAGGGATAAATTCAGTGTTCCAGTCAATCCTTGGCCTTGTTGAAAGCATTACCAAAGTTGCTAATTAATGCTTGTGCAAACAAAATTGTATTTCTGGATATGGATATCTGACATGGCAAGGCTCCAAATTTCCCTGAGGATATTTAGACTGAAAGCACAGAGTGCTCTAACAGGCCATTCCTCAGCACTCTTCACTTTCCAATTAAAAACTTCTCCCTCTTTGCTGTATAATTTACATTACTCTACCTTTTCCTGAATGTCATGCATTATTTATTTAATTTTAAGCCCTTGTCTTCAAAAAGAAAGGGATAAGAGATGAGACAACTGGAGTTCTGGAAAGGCTGATAGACAAGGATGGATTGCAGCCAAAACCTAATTGAAGAAAAAGTGTCAATTGTCCATTTAAAACTGAAAGCATCTTTGCAGCTGAGGATTCATCTTCAAACACAAGCCTGGTTCTTTAATGAAAAAGAGAGTGAAACACACTTTAAAGAACTGTCCTGAGAGATTTTCAAACTTTGAATTTGTCACACCAGCCTAGGTTAACAAATGTTATGGATGAACCTTTTGTTATAAGACACAACCCTGTGAAATCCTCCATGATTTGGGGTTTTTGAAAATCTCTGAGACTGTTTATGAAACAATTTCATATACAAAAAGATCCTCCTGGCCCTCACCCAGTGGCATTTATATTTTTACCCTAGAAACCAATGTCTAGCTTGGAGGAAAGGCAAAAAGGACAACTCATTACAAACGCTATAGGATCAGTTTTACTGTTGCACATTCATTTAGATCTCAATTAAAATGTAAAGAAATCACGTTGGAATTCTACATTAAAAAAAAAAAAATAAAAGGAAAAAGGAGATGTCACCTTTCTTTCCCAAACACATAAAAACACTACTCCATGGAGAAGAGTGAGACACCTCCAAGCTTGTAAGAGTAAGAGTAGGTAGAGGAAACAAAACAACAGCACAATGAATTTGATCCTTAGTGTTTTGTGAGAAAGTTTTTCTACCACATAATTTCTGATCATTTTGTGACCCTCTTGAGATTCTCTCTTACTTGACTTAAACTTCAAAAAGATGGAAAAAAGTTGCTGCAATAAAACTTCCCCAATCCTCTCTCTCTCTGCTTTTCCATAATATGGCACAAAGAAAACTTCACTGGACACTGCTCGTGGGTGCCTCTCATGCCTTCAAAAATGAAATCACACCCCAAAATTTGGAGGGAAGTAACATTCCCAAGTAGTCTTTAAATGGGAACAGAAGGAAATTTTAAAATAGCTATTACTTGACTGAAATGATGTGTTATTATGTTCTCTTATAGGTAATTTAGTATATTTACTTTAATAAAGCATAATAGGTGTTTGAATCAGATAAGCAATTTAATAATGTTTGTTAACAAAAATGTTTACAAGGTGTAGCCATTTAGAGGGAAGATATATTAGCCCTAAAATTAATAGACTGTCCCTTCCCTTTGCTTTATTCAATACAAGATGACAAAGAGAGTCTTCCTTCAGTTCATAATCTGAAATAGTCTGTTATTCAACTTGGAATAATGTATCCAAACGATTTTTACACAACAAAGAGCTGCACAAGCCCAGCACTAATATTTAAAAGTGATGGATATAAACAACCTGTCCATATTTCATCCTCTTGCAATATTTATTCAGCAGAAAAGAGATGCGGGGTGGGAAATGAACTTTACAAAGTAATTACTTTGGATCTTGACAAAATCTCTTCACAGGCCTTCAGGTAAACATCAGCTTGATGGGTGCACTGTGGTTTGCCACAGTTCCGTGTCCTGCTTAATGGAAACGGGAGGTAACTTAAACCCAACAGTCCAGGGAGGAGCAGAAAATGTTTAGAAAAAATGTAACTGATAATAGATGAGAAATGTAGGAATTAAAAAGATAACTGGTGGTAGGACTGGATTCCACAGCACAGCAGTAACCACAGCCAGCACACACCTGTATTTAGCCCCTTTTCTTCAAAAGGGCTGTTTATAGGCTGGCATATAACAAGTATTTTGTGTATTCAAATATTTTGAAAGACAGCTTGGAGAATTTTTTTTAGAATTATGGATATAATATTCTTTTAAAAATAAGGAAACAATATCACTATTAATATTTCCCAAGCTGCTTCAGAAAACAAACACAAAACTTGCAGTTGATATTCAGAGAATGATCAGGTCTCTGTTTTCCTTGTGAGTGACTTGTGGGAGTTCAGACCTTGCTGTGAAGTCCCACCCTCAATGCCATCACCACTAAAGATTTATTATTGCCTCTATTAGAGAGAAAAATTCTCTTGGAGAGGATGAGGCACCAAATCCACCTCCCAGACCTCCCGGGACCCAGCACTGGACACTCACTTTCCCCTGGGAGCCACAAGTGTGGCTCTGCTGGATGTTACCAAATGCACTCTGCATTTCTTGGTAAAAAGTCTGGAAAAGCACATTTGGATCACCCAGAATGAAAGCTGTTCTGTAAATGTGATTATAAATGGATGCTGCTGAATTTGAATAAAATTTACAGCGAACAACAGCAGACTTTACATCTCTTTTACACATGCAAAGAAAACTGAGCATAATGGAACATTCTAAGGGGAATAATCAGTGTCAAACAGCACCATAAGAAACTGAAAGCTCCATATTACAGTAACCAGCTCTGGAGAAGATGGTAGGAAATGTTTTATATTCATATTTTCCTTATTATACTTTTAACACACAAAAAAGTAAGTTTTTTACAGCAGTACACTTAGTATGGAAGTTGTTTTATTACTCTACTGATTTTATCTTCTCATTTCTTCACAGATAAGCAGCAATAAAGAAAAAATGGTCAATAAAACATTACTTTTTAATTTTTTGCATATTGCTCCTACTCTAGGTTTCATTCTCAGTGTTCCTAAATAAAAATCTTATTTAATGATCTCTGTTATTGGTTGTTATGTGAGGAAACAGAGATGAGAATTTGAGAATGAAGAGTCTTCCAGATGGAGCTTACACATTAACATTTAATATTTATGACATGGAAAGGCCACTATGCAAAACTTTATACCAGCTGAATGAAAAGTAAATTTAGAAATTAGGACTGGCTGATGCTCAGTTCCTGCTGTGGATGTTACAGTCTGGGAAGTGAGAAGGAAAATTTGGGTTTCAAGGGAACTAAAAGAGAGTCCCACGTGGGGTAAAAATTTTGGTGAAAATACTTTTTACCAATCTGTGCTGTGCTGGGGTAGGGACGTTTTAGGGAGTTCCAACATTATCACATGAGCTGCTGTGAGTGCAGAAAACCCACCCATGTCCAAGGAGTCTGAACCTAAACAGGATGGGTTTGCCTTTGTCTCTCCCTTCCCTCCACTCTCTCTTGATATTTGCTTTTCTTGGGCAGCCACAAGAATGTTGTAACATTTACTTTGAGCTAGTTGGGAAAAAATGAATGACAGCTTAGAAACTTAGACTCTGGTCTAAATCTCCAGCTCCTATTTCTATTCTCAGCTACATTTCTCTCCAGTTTATTTGTTTTTCTATGTTACATATAGTTCTAATTTTGCTCAAGAAAAAAAAAAACATGAAAAAGAGAAAACAAAATAGAAAGAGAAGAGAGAAGAGAAGAGAAGAGAAGAGAAGAGAAGAGAAGAGAAGAGAAGAGAAGAGAAGAGAAGAGAAGAGAAGAGAAGAGAAGAGAAGAGAAGAGAAGAGAAGAGAAGAGAAGAGAAGAGAAGAGAAGAGAAGAGAAGAGAAGAGAAGAGAAGGTGATTGTTTTATAGTTAACTTCCAAAAAGTCCTTTCATTTGTGTAAGATGTCTGGAATAAGCCAACCAAGTACAAAGATTTGTCTCAGTCTCACTTAAGTGCTGTGGTTTAATTTTTCACTTGTTCCTCTTACAAAAGAGGAAGGTGAGAGTGAGTGGGGAAGTGAGGAGGAGCAGGATGTTGGGAAACAGCAACGTTTTGCTGAGGACAATCTTTCAGTGTTGCACATTGTTAATTAAATGCAGCAGCATGCAATATTCATGGAATGATCACTGTGACAGTGCTTGGCCACTGGAAGATTCCCCTCTAGCACAGCCCTTGGGAAAGGCAGCTCTGCTGTTTAAACACCAACTCGCAGATGACCCTAAGAGGAATGACAGTGTTGATGGTATCAGGAAGGAGGCAGTCGTTGATCCATTGGTCAGGCTTGCTCTTACAGCCTGAGAATTCTTCCCTGCCTGCCAAAATCAGTATCAGCAGGACTCTGTCAGCTTCTCTGCATCAAACCCACGGGGATGCAGGGCACCCCCAGCTGCGTGCTGGAACGGGAGAGGGGCAGAGCCTGCAGAGCCCCAGGTGAGGGGCAGTGCACAGAGGTGTGGGGGCAGTGCCCAGCCTGGGGAGAGCCTGGTGCTGCTGGAGAGAGCACTCTGTTCCTGAGGGGCTGCTGGCACTGGGCAGTGCTCCCCAGCAAGCACGGGGGTGTGTTGTGTGTTGTGTGTGTGTGTGTGTGTGTTGTGTGTGTGTGTGTGTGGTGTGTGGTGTTTAGCAGCTGCTGCAGGGGAACACCCAGGTAAGGAACTCAAACCCGTGCCAGGAATCAGGTGAGGTTTGGGAACAAGAGTGGGGATCCCCTCTGGGTCCAGAGGGAGGAGTGCCTGGAAGTTAGCAGGGCTGTAAGAGTCAGCAGTGGGAGGTAAGGAGCAGGAGAGGGAGGCAGGAAGGAAGGACTGTACTGTAAAATCCCATAATAAGCTTGATATTAATTTATATCTCCCTAGCCATGCAAATGTTATTAGGTAAACACTGCAAGGCAGTGAACAGCAAGTTATTCTCAACTGTCAGTTTTATGACTTGGATCAAACCAGGCCAGCTTGATAATCTGCCTCTCTGCTGGCTCAGAAATGTGCATTTTTCCACGTAATGTTCTCTCAAACCTGGTATTAAAAAGGAAGGACAGAGATGTTTTGCCTTTCAGCTAGTTTCAGAACTCCTCAAACAAGAAGGCAGAGTTTTCCCTACAGAGTCACTTGTTCAGAAGATCAACACTTTAAAGGATAAAGAGGTTTTCTGTCTGCTGGGGACAGAAGAGCCTTGCAGGCAGGAGCTGCCACGTGTCTCTGATCAATCAGAGCCCCAAACCAGTGCCACTTCAACCTCCCTCTGGTCACCTCTCTGCTTTGTTCCAGCACCATCAAAATGAGAATATGGCCATGAGGACATGCAGTCCTCTGATGGAGGTGATCATGGTTATTACCATTCTCACGATCTACACCAAAGGCCACGAATTTCTGATCGTCTGGTTAAAAGGAACTGTGTGGGAGCAAATTTTATATCATGAAGCTATTGTAGTAAATGGAGATATCCTGTTAATGCCATCATTTCTGCTATTTAGACACCCCTAGAAAACAGCTTGTCATTGTAATGGGCTACCTTGGGTGCTCAATAGAGGAGTTTTCAGAAATCAATCACATCTAGACCTGTTTGATACTCTCGTCATAGTTTGTAGCTGAAATAATGAACTGAGCAAATCTATTCAGAATTGGCTTCAAAATTATACAACGAATTAATCAATAACTTGATTGCAGTCCTCTTTTCCACAGCAATGTTGCATTGACATTTTCAGGTTATAATAAGTGCCTACAGCTCTGAGTACACAAAAAACATCATTTTTGGCAATGACAATGCTTTAGTGGCTGCAGTGTTAGAGCCTGGGATCAGCCCAGGTCCAGGATCAATACAGCAGCAAGCATCAGTCAGTTAATATTGAGAACAAACTGCTACAACATCCAAATATGAAAGGGCCTCTTTTGAAGGTAATTTGTGCTTTTCAATATATAAAAATAATAGCAAAGTACAGAAGATAATCGTGAAATATTAAGCTGTTCCTCTGTGCAGCACAGCCTAAGCCTGTCTGTAGGCTCACAGGTCACCTGCTCCCGTTTTCCTGCCTACACTCACATTTCTCATCATTCCAAAATCCTCTTGACATGGTTCTTATCCCCTTCTTGTCCACTTTTCAGTGTCCTCCCCCATGCTCATCTCTGGAGGCAGAGTAGAGATGAAAGTACTGAAAATCTGGACCCAAGTAACCTTGAACAAACATTCATGAGTGGAAATAAAACTTTTTTTTTTTTTTCAGTATTCTATGTTAACAACAACAACAAAAAAGTTTTATTTAGGCTCATTTCAAGCAGAATTTATTTTCCCCTCAGTTTGGCAGCTGAACCAAAAAAAAAATCAATTATTCAGAGAGCCCTAAGAGCCTTACTGAATCCACCTGGGACCAGTGCTGCACTAACGATTTTTTGTGAGTTATTTTGGTTTAATAGCAAAAAGGCTGAGTCTGAGTTGAGCCAAGAGCCTTTTGTAATGTTTGTGTGTCAGCATTACACGGCCTTTATTTTCTCTTCTCTAAAGTCGGATTGTTTGAAGCCTAATACTGTGATCATTTATTTACACATAGCCCAGGAGGAAGCAGTTGGCTTGGTTAATATTCAGCACAGATTTCTGCAGTGATTGTCCCTTCCACATCAGGCACTGCTCTAAGCTTACTGGGCACAAAAGGGTGCTGTTCCCACCATGACATTATAATTTTGTAATGGGCTAATTTTTGTTTTAACTCTGCTCCTGGATGAGCTGTTGGTGGGGAATTCAACTGTCAGCCCCTCCTGGGCTTTTCCAGAGCACTCTACAAGCACCAGACCACTGTGCTCATGCAAACCACAGGAGCAGAATGAATATTGGAGGAGGAATAATGCACATGTACCTTCCAATGGGGGAAAAAAAAGGGCTTTCTAAGAAACAGAATCATTTGTAGATAAGAAGCTGTAATGAAACACTCACGAAAGATATATGACCAGTTTTTTATCCAGTATATGCTGAAATCTATGTAAGGGTAACAAATAATTTTTTCTTTCTCTTCAACCTTTCCAAACACAACTTCAGCAGGTTCTCTTACTAAACTTTGCCTTTTGAGTTTCTCCCTCCATGAGTGTACAGGTATGATTGGAAAGGCCAAACGTGTTTTTTTTCATATTTTGAGAGATATCCCAGTCAAAAATTAAAGAATTTCTTCCTCTGCAGCAGTGACTCTATGAAAGCAGCTGAGATAATTAAATTTATTAAGATTGTAAAATAAATTCAAACCAGTTTCATGCACTGATCCCTTCCTTTACATTTACACGTATAAACCTCAGAGAACAAGGATTTGACCAGAAAGTTAAGCATCTGTACCTGATAAAATGGATTTAAATGCTTAAAGTGCTGTGGGTTAGTGCCTCAATACAGATTTTATTGCAGTGCCATCGGTAGGATGGCTTGGGTCTTTTATCCAGTGTACTTGTGGCATTTCCAAATACAAAACCTGTCCTAGCTGATGCTTGCTAAATGCAAATTACAGGCAAGCTGCTGAAGCAGAGCCCTGGGGCATGTGTCAGGGTGCTGGGGGGTGTGCACGTTCCTTTGTTTGAAAGAAGGGAGCAATTATGTCAGGGATTTATTCAATTTAGATACTACAGCTAATACAGCATTAACTGATCTTTTATCAGCTATTCCAAGAGTGCACCTCACTGGTGGAAACAATGCAAATTTTAATCCCAAATCTGGAGCACTGAGTAAATCCTCTGAAGAAGATTGTGAGCTCCCTTTTCTCCTGGTGCAGCTCAGCAGCCTCCTGCAAACCAGGACTCAGAGAATTTGTCTGAATTACCTCCTACCACTGAGACCATGGAGAGAATGGACTATTAAAAAAAAAACAAAACAAACCCAAAACCAAACAACTTTGTTGTCTGCAGGAAAAAACTGGAATTAATTAACTTTTACAGTGAAGCAGAACTCTGCAGTTTTTTGTGGCTTTCATCTTGTGCCTATAAGCACGCTGGTCATGGCATGGCCCAAATAAGCTGCACGTGTTTACTTTACATAATTATATTATTTATTGGGAAATTTTAACCTTCACAAACCATGAGATTTATGGTTTGACTCAGGGAAGAGTCAACTCCTTGCTAGACATTACCAAATAATGTGTTTCCTAGAATAGCAGATCTGGATAAATCCAGTACACACAGTGTTACTGTGGAGGATGGAGATCACAAACCAGAAATCAAACGCTGGGATCTGTCTTAAATCCTGTGAGGGCTTTTGTGAAATGCAGGGGTACTGAGGTGCAGATTTAGGTTGTTATGGATGCCCCTCTTTTGAGCAATCTTTTGCTGGTTCTGCTGCAAACTCATTACTCAGCTTGTTTAACCTTTTAAATTCCATTTTAATTTCACTAAAGATGCTGTTTTCACTTTAACAGCCAAGCCATGTCACCCCTTCTCTCTCTCTTCTGCTCATCCCAAACTATTATTTTGACATATATCTGTTGAGGATCTGGTTCATTATCTCCTGAAGAACATCTTTTTCTCAAATGTCAAAACAAAAGTATGCTCAGCTGTTCTGCAGAAATTTGCAAACTAATGGACCTTTCACTGTAGAAATAAAGGACTTTAATTGAGTATTTTAATGTGTTTGGGAGGATGTGGAAGATGGATGAATGAAAGTGATATGTCTTTTACCAACAAAGACTAATGTTGCAAGAATGTAGGGGGAAGTGCATAATTAGTTTCCATTTTCATCAGTGCACATACTCAGCTTCCAGAAGGTCTGAACTAAAACAATTCAGAAATGTAACCTTTTCAAAAGAAATGTTTAATGCTCATCTACTGCAAAAATATAGGGAAAGTTGGTTTCCACAACTAATATTAAAAGTAGCACAAGTTGGAAGTTTTTTTGCTAAACTTTTGTCAAAAAAATTTGTATTTTCTTCTACAGGTAAATTATTTTAAATTATATTTAAGTGCATTCTTATGCTAATGGCTTTCAGGAAGAGCATCTCTCTAATTTCCCGCTCTGATAAATCTTTGCCATGGGTTCTCCTGCCCATGAAATGAATCCTGTTGCTACCAGCAGGTTTGATGTATCATAGCAACAACCACTAATGTGGAAAATTCAAACAGAAGAAAGTCACTTGACAAGCACTCAAGTGATACACTAGAAGACCTCGCAGGAAGTTCCTCAACTACTTAGGTTGTTTTTTTTTAAAAAAATTAAATTTCAAACCCCAATTTCTGCTCCTACTTTCATAGAAATCTTACAGCTAAATTCTAAGGCAAACATCACTCTCTCTGTATACAAAAATGTGGACATCAGGGATTTTACCTCAGGGCAAAATAGGGGTGAGAAAAGAGTTTTCCCATAGTTGCACGTGGGATCCCACACAACAAATATCAAATGATCAAATTAATCTGGGGCAATAGAGAGCAGGTAGCTCATTCAATTTTCCTCAGTCATGCCCAAACTCTATGAGGCTGAAAGAGTTTCTGAGTGTTAAAACCTTAATCTGTGTTTTTCTCTTTTATTTGCCTGTCTTTATACTTCATTCTGAAATGCATTTGAGCACAGGTGTGCTGATGTACAGCCAAAAGTCCTTGTATATACAATGTACTTCTCATCTAAGAGTCTACAAATATTTTCTTAAAAATTGAAATGTGTTTTCTTCTACGTATTTCTTAAAAATACCCCCAATTATTTGAACCCATCAATACTCCAGTGACTTATCTTAACTAGAGGTAAGAAACTGAAAGAGGCAGAAGTGGGAAAATTCCTGTAGTGCAAAATTCTAACCATTAAGCCCTATGCCAAGCCATTTGGGGATTTTTTGGGTAGGCTTTCTACTCCTGAGCATTCTGCAGCAATTCTGGATCCATCCAGCCATGGGATGTCAGAAAAGAAGGGAATTTGTTACTGATGCTGTCAAGTAAGCCAGCAAACAGAGAGAAACTCAGGCTTTCCCCCAAAATCCTGCAGCCATGTCCCACACCATAAATGTTTCTGTGAGTGACTCACAGCAACCAGGCAGGCCAGAGCCCAGAGCTGCAAAATCCAGGGAAATGTAATGAGAGACCCTTCTCACCAGTGCACCATCTGCTCTCTCCCTGCAAGGAGATCAAATTGTTCTGTTATTTACATTAAAAAACGAAAAAAAATCAGCAAAGATCCAAATTATGGTGATTTGAGTCTATAAGAGCTGATGTATCATCAGGGGGATTTTGAACAGAACTACAATGCAGATGCTCCAAATGTGCTTCAGAAAAAGACAGCCCTATCTGGGTCAGGGCTGCACTGCATGGAGTGGAAAGAGTCATTGATAGATTTGGCTGGTTTTTCACTGCAGTGTGCTGCTTAAATAAACCTGTTCATGCTTCATTCCCTTTTGGTTTGGTGGGATTTCTTTCCCAATCATATAAATGCCTTCAGCTGATCTACCACAGGGCCATGCTGTCAAGTGGCCAGACGTGTAACGTTGGCAAACTGGGACTCCTGTATTCCTTGGCCTGTTTTATCTCATTTTTACTGTCTGTAAGAGCCCAAGTCCTGGAAATGCCCTGAATACTAATGGGAAGAGCTGCATCCCTTGGTTTAGGAAAACTGCATTTCTCCCTCATCCCAGAGCAAAGTTTAATTTCTCATGTTACTGTCGTTTTGATAAAGTAAGAGTTTGGTGTTTAAATCATGTCTCAGGAAAGTGGTGGCAAATTGAAAGTGAATACAATTTGTTCGTTAACACCTCATGTTTCGAAATAATTTATCATACAAACACTTCCTGGAAAACAAAAGCCACTTATGTGCAGGCAACTTATAAAATGTTCCTTGTTTATCTAATAAACTACCCTGGGCCAACAACTACATTAGCATTGCACAAACTTTCTAACTTATTCATCATCACTATTTATTATTAAAACTTTATCTGTTTCAAGTTAGTGAATAGCTGCCTTGGGATACACTGCTCAGAGCAGAGGCAACCGAATAAAGTTTACACAATTTGCATAATATTGTACAACGGATATTAGCTTAGAACAATATGAATCCCCTGGATCATTTGCACAGCCCCTTTGGTGTTTAATGTTGGTAAATATTTAAATAACAGCAAGCCTATATAATTAGGAAGATTCCTCTTCCTAATCGCGCAAGATTGTATAAAATGTCGTAAATCATGTCTGCTGCACAGGCAAAGCCAGACTGTGAATAAAGAGATGAGTTAGAGATGCTTAATGCCTTCTCTGGGAATTTTGTGACCCATCACTCAGGAAAAGCTGGCTACCAGGCAGGAGGAGCCCGTGTGAGCACTGCCCAGTGTGGACAAGGGATGGACGCTTTGGAAGCTGGCATAGATTTCCCTGCTCTGTTGTGGTTTTGTTTCGAGTACAGATCAGCTGTAGATCTGACCTGAGAGGTTTACACTCCCTCTATGTTATTTGTGCTGGTGTACAAAGTGCTGGATAAAACGGAGCAGGATGAATGTTTTACCACAGGACTGGCAGGGCTCCTGAAGGAGATGTCACCTCATAGTGCAGATTAAATTGTTTCATGCTGGTAAACTGCTCCCAGCTTGTGGATGCACAATTAAGGGCCTGATTCCCAAAACTGCAGAACACCTTGGGGTTTATGAAGTACTGTGGAACAGCAGAACACCTTAAGCTCTTAAGATTTTTCCTGAGACTCTGATTATGAAACTCATGGCCTTCATAAATCACTTATTTGCACATTCAATTTTTTTTAAAACATTTCTTTCTCTGGTTTTTTTTTTTTTTTTTTTTTTTTTTTCAGTTAAAGATCAGTTTCAACCACTACTGAGCAATGGCACCTTCTACTAATATAAAGGCTGAAACACGTTCTACATTATGTAATATTCTTAATATCTGCAAGGATCAAGTTCAGCTTTAAGGTCTAAAAGTGTAGCCTGGTGGGTGATGTCCTGGGTGGGTGATGAAGATACATGAAACCTGAGATCTATTTCTGACTCTGACACCAATCCACCACCCATCAATCAAATGTTCTTTACATTCCCTCTCTGTAGAATGACATTTAAAATTACCATTTAAACTCTTCAGTGCAGTAAGGTCCAGGATCTTTTTGGGCCTACAGGCAGTTGAATGCCCCCCTATTATTGTAACAAACAAAATCACAATCAAGCCAGGATAAAACCAGATCCATTGCAAATTTATCAGCGCTTCTAAATTTATCTCGACCAACTGATAGCTAATTTCCAATCCATCTCAGGAAATGGCCCAAAACCTCCTGTTCATTTTCGTGACTGGTACAAGACACAGAGAACTGTTTTTAAATCACAGCTCCTCTTTTCCTTGTCACTCAGTGGCCCATCCCAGGCTTTTAGCAGTTCAGTAGAGAAGCACAGTTAATCCACTCTTTCCATCATGGTGTTCAGGAAAGTGAAAATTAAATAAAGGGACCAAGAGATATTTCGATGACTCTAACATATTTTTTCACCTTTTCTCCTTAGGACACACATTGGGATTTAAATAAATATTATTTCTGATGTTTTTTAAAGAGACTAAAATGGATATCTGAGCAGTTAATAAAATATCTCATCCCTGAAGAGTGATTACATTTCTTTCACTCATGAGAAAGTCCTTCATAATTCATTTATACCTGAGGGTCTTTTGAGTTATGGGTCCTTCACACTTTTGAAAGACACGTAATGCCCTTCATGGATGACGTCTCTTATGGGTATTGAAATTGTAAAATTAAAGTGTGGAGGTTTTGAAGGCATATTCTACATGTAAAATACAAATGCAAGTAGAGAATGTTTCCCTCTCCTTTCTGAAGGGCCTGCAAGGCCTGAAGAGAACTTGACAACATGAAATATTGTAGTGGAAACCGATGTAGGATGTGCTGCATGCAAGACAAGGAGTAAGAAATTGAGTTTTGTATTCATCTATGTCAGCAGAATGTACTGGTGTAGCTTTATTTGCAATGCTTTAGATGTATTTCTTTTATACTTTCAAATTACTAACAGAATATGAGTATATCACCTGAAAGTATCAGCATTATGTCAGCAGAACACCCTGATATGGAAGAAATATTTTATGCACTAAAACCCTATAAATTCCTGAGTAGAAGAGACTGAGTGGACACAGCAGGGTGGTAAGCACTACACAGATTTACAAATAAAATACTGTAAATATCACACAGGTGCCTCAAAGGTATTTTAACACAGGTCACCAAGTTTCCTCTGTGTTATACTTAATATTCATAGCTGATTTTTAATTAACTCTCACATGACGCTATCTAGGTGCTTAAATTGGTACAATTCCTTTGAACCAATTCCAATTGGTACACTGTCCTTCAAACCAGTTTCTGGAAGCCCTGGAGAAGAAGGAGATCATGAGAATACAGATTTGAAAAGGATCATCCCACAGATGCTACACAAATATGTCACAGTCACTGACTGCTTTTCCTGGGGTTCAAGATTATGGGGATGGGCAAAGTATTTAAAAATCATTGTTCATTCATCCACTCATTGCAGCAGTGCCAGGAAGGACCTGCACCATCCTGTCCCCTAAATCCTTGTAAATCCTGTGTCCCAGGGAAGGCAAGGGAGCCCCCAGCCTGAGCCCCTCAGCACAGGACCCCACATTTCATCAGCTCCCCACCTGCAGTGACTCCTCCACCCTGAGCAGCTCCTCTGCTGGGCCAGCTGCCAGCAGAAATAGAATTCTCAAGGCAATTAAGCACAAATGTATTTGGAGAGCTGTCCAAACAGCATTTTACCATCAATAACAGGGACAAATGTTTCCTTCAGGTGCAACCTGGCTGCTCCTGCCTCTGCATGCACCACTGATCATAGTGATGCGAATGAAAACACGGCACGTAACCGAGTGAAAAACGAGCACTTGGTCTGGAGTAAAAGATGAGGGGAAAAATGGGGATGAATATTTTGCAGAGACATTTTAAATAAATGGACAAAGTGCCACAGTAGAAGCAGAACTGTCAGCTTGGAAGGACATGAGATTACAGGGAGAGATCAAGGACCAGCCATGAGGCTTCCAAAGACACACATGGGTCAGCACGAGGCTGTGAGCAAAGCATGGAAGAGTGGTGAAGTCTGGAAGGAACTCCAGTTCAGAAACAAAACAATTAGAAGAACAATTAACTCATCCATTTTGTGGACAAGTCCTGTCAGCACATAGCCCAAGTAACACTAAAATGGTAGTTAGGAGTGATTCTAATATATTAACACAGCATAGAAGAATTCTGTTTGATTGGGCTCATTACAGCACATCTGCATTCCCAGCACTTTAATCTGTCACTGGCAGAAGATACTGATGTAATCCTTCAGGCAGAGGAAATCAGCATTGTCCTTTTCTAATGCCTGAAATCCTCCAGGTTCTCCATACCCACAATAAACTCCTGTATCAAGGTGTGCCTGAAGGCACAAGACAGGATTTGTCTGGGTGGTTCGAATCTGTCACACAGATTTGTGTGGTCATATTTTGCCATACCAGAAACCAAACTCCCTACAACAAAGTAATACTGAATTTTCTTCCCCTACCTCCCTAAGATCAGGTAGAAGTTCCAAGATTAAAGACTTCACTTTTCCTGCCTTTTGTTTCATTTTTGGTGTTTTTAAACAAGAGGTGAGTTAATGAGGGACGTCAGCTCTCTGATCCAACAACCTGGTATTGGTAATGACCAGGAACAAGATGTATTCTCTTTGGATTGCATGGGGGAAAAAAAGAAATAAAAGAAAAGAGAAGAGAATGTGACCCCAAGGCTCAATATGAAAGAGTAAATGAAGACTGAAGTAGTCCTTGGCTCAACTGATGGGAGAAAACAAAAAGTCTTATCATCGAAGAGAGTGTTGATAAAAGAAGGGAGGAGAAATAGAAACTTTTGAATTTAAAACAATATGCTGTATTTTTCTAAAGGAAAATGGCAGGAAAAATTTAGGTGAAGTATAAACAATTCCTTCTTTTCTTAATTCAAAGGAAAGGCAACAAGAATATTCCACAGTCCTTGTTTAACTGAGGAATAATTATGATAAACTGATGAGCTGAAATGAACAAGATATTTTCTTTTTAAAAACAGAAAATGTTTAAAATGAAGGCATATAAACCATGGTAGTATTTGCTTTCAAATAGAAAGGCTTTTGGCCCTCAAATTTTCCAAGTATTATATAACAAACATTCAATTTTTAAAAAAATTTAAGCTCCTCAAACAAATTAACGGAATTTTCTGTAAAGAGCAGAGGCAGCAAATGTTGCTTTGGCATGATTTGAAAGGAAAATGGGAGGGATCCAGCAGCACATTTTGTGTATGTTAAGACTATAGAAGATGTCTCATACAACATTTACAGTTCATTGTCTCTTAAGACATTTTGAAACTGTTCCTTGGTGTCCCCCTTTGGTTCTCCCTCCATTGCCTCCCTCTGTACTCTCTCTGCAGGCTCTCTGAGACAACACTCCTTTCATTAATCTTTCTCTCGTGACCTTTCTGGAAATAAAAACAACAAGATGAGGCACAGTAAGGAATGCATATTGTTCTTGGATGTGGGCTGGAGCAGGGAATGAAAGAGGAATTGCAGGATTTCATTGGGCACACTGTCTGCAAAGCTGCCAGGAGCAGCTTCTTCAGCCAAGAATCAAGGAAGAAAGGATCTTCCTCCAAGAGAACTCCCTCCAAGTTTGTTTCTTCCCCAAAGCATTAAATCAGAGGTATTTGGATTGTCATCTACCTTTGAGATTATACATTTCAAGAGCATACTTGAGGACACACATAGATAATTAATGTCAAAACTTTCCCAAATATTTGCCAGAAGTCCTGAAATATGGTGCACACAATAGAAAACTGAAAATTCAAACCTAACCGAGTTAGGGTAGATATTTCTATTCACTGAATTAACGAAAATTTTATGGCTTATTTTTCCTTTAAAAATTTCTGTGCTGCAATCATCACAATTTTCTGTAGCATCCAATCCCATCCACCCTCATCTCCTGTTCCTGAGCTTCCCGGGCAGATCCCACAAGGAAGGGGGTGAGTCTGTCCTAGAGATGGCACTGTTGCATTTCTGTCATTACTGGGGGATTGGCAGTGGAGAGCTCTGAACTGGGGAAATAGGAAATCAATCTATGCATCAGCTGTCATGTTACAGCATTTTTAATGTTAACTTGCTCCCAATGATCAAAATCCTCTCACCGTTTTTTTCCTGTCAAACTCAGATAACCTTGTTGGTCTACCTAAACCAAGATAAAAGCAGAAGAATCTATTTGTCTATATAACAAAGTATGACATTTTGCTCTTTGAAAACTGAATTTCTGCAAATAACCATCTTAATTTTTATATGGAAGAAAAACTTAGAAAGATGAATTTAAATACCAAGACTCCAGTTACATTTGTTCTACTGCTTTAGACATTCCATTTTATTTTTGTGCATGTGTGGGAGTGGACATGTAAGTGTTACATTCTGGGAGCAATACCAACTGAGCACACGAAGGATGAGACACCCAGGAACACCAGGAGCTGAAGCTTCCCACCTTGGTGGTGTCATTTAGTGCCTGACAGAAGAAGATGTAAAGCCATGTAGAAATAAAACTTATAACTTCAGCTCTTAAAGCCCCTAAATCCCAAAGTTAACAGGGTGGGTTCTTGTTCTGTGAGCTGCCCCAAAGTGGGGAACTCTCCTTGGGGAACGAGGTGGTTACAAAGCAAACTCCTTGCTCTGAGTGAGCTGGGACCAAGGCATTCCCTACTCATTCCCAGATTTCCTCCACAGGCTCTTTGCTGACCAAGGCAAGGAGAGTTGGGTGATAGCAATGGTGGGGAAAGTCCCCTCAGCCAAACCCTTCCTGGGAATGAGGGAGGCTCAAACCCAGCCCTGTGCCTGGTGGCGTGCAGGAATCCAAGTGGCACAGCAAACAGACGGAGCAGATCCTGGGAAATCCTGTTTGTCTGCTTGATGAGAAGGCAACATCTGACCTTGCCCCTTGTCTGGCAGTTACCTTGATAGAGCTGAGATTGTTTGCCAAGAAGGAAAGAAGAATTGTGGGCATGAATTGATCAGCAACCTGCCTCACCTCAGCCAAGCTGTCTGAACAGTAGTCTGTAGCTCTTGCAACACCTTTCTTTAAATAAAAGGTACCATTGGAGGCCTCTATTTAAAAAGGAATTCAGGGATGAGGTGACCTTGTACAGCCAAGTCAAGCACATAAAGCCATTAGAGTATTGAAATCCGTGGAGGACACACTTGTTCCTGGTCACATATTCTTACTTTTTTTCCTAAAAATGATTTAATGGGGCATTTACAGACTGAGAGCAGCTCTTTGTTACAACTCAGTGTACAAAAATTAAATACTTGATTAAGTGCTCTGCAGGACCAGATCCTCATTTCATACTATTTCAGAGAAGTAGCTCCCGTGGTATAAAAATATTAATTCAAAGTTTTATAATATTAAAGTTATTAAAATTTTGGTTATAAAATTTCTGTGCTAGAATTATACATGATTGGTTTGGATAATTTTAACATATACCTAAGACATTAAACAGAGTGTTGTAAAAGCGATGGCTTGGCCAATTAACAATGCTTTTTTTGCCTAAGAACTTAGAAGAATGAGTGCATAAAAAAGTAATTGTTTATTTGAGAGTGAACTGCTATCATTAAAGCTGAAATCATCATGGAGTAGGCAGCTGTGGGAAAAAAATCTGTGTTTTCTGGCAGGCAGAAGTAACAGGTGATCCTTCTGTGCCCTTTATCCTGTGCTCATGTTGGAAAACTGCATTTGGTGTCAAATGAGGACCCCTGAAACAGTTTATTGGGCCTTAAAGCATAACTCTAACAGGTTTTCCAATATGTTTTTAAGTAACACTATACCAAAATTTGGAATACTCTGTTCACACGATGTGTCTGAGCAGTGTGTCCTGTCAGGAGTAGCTGGAAGAACACGTCTGTAGGAACATCAATTCCATGGGCCAGGAAATGCAGAACCTTCCCATTCTCCTTTTGGGTGGAGCAGGGAACACAGCATATAACGCTGTATTAGAAAGGTTTGTGCTCTTCCCTTCATATCTGCAGACCAGTGAGTGCAATGCTGGCATTTCAGCAGAGCTTACAGCCAGTTCCACAATGAACTGTCCAAGACATGCAGCTGACACACATCCTCTTTAAGCACAAAGGCAGGTGAATGGCTTCGAGGGTTCTGCCCCTCTAACCCGAGTGCCCCTGTTCCCCTCACTGCTGAAGGCTCTTTTGGCCATAACAAATAAATGCAAGTCACTTGTTAGTCCCAGGAAGGGAGCACAATTCAATATTGCACCTGTAAACACTTACACATTTCTATAGCAACTAATGTTTGCCAGCGTGGCCAAAAATTCCCTTTATCATAAAAACCCAAGGAGAGCAGTAGGGGCAAAATCCATTACTGAAGAAATACCCAATTCCAGGCAGAAAGGTCAGAATTGCTCCTGGGTTCTCAGCACTGGATGCACATACCTCTGGGCACTTCAGCAATTCACTCAAGTGCTCAAACTGCATTTTTTTATACCACCCACATGCTGCTGCTTGAAGAATAAAATTTTTATCAGTCTTAAAAAGAATGGAATTAGAGTGAAATCCAGTGGACTGTAGTGACCAAGTAATTTTTTTGCTCTTCTTAATATTGAGGAGATTCTTGAAAGTGGTAAAACTAGAGCTGTCCCAGGGTAGCCTGGGATGTAAAATTTTGGGAAATAGTTCTCTGAGAACCCCTAAGGTAAATCCCTGAGTGCCTGCTTTGGACACTGGATAAACTATTCTAGTTTGGTAGTACAAGTTATTAATTACTAGCCCCAGGACTTCAGGTGTTATCTATATGGTTTCCATGGAGTTTACCACAGTCCCTATCAAATCCATGGAGGATACCAGGGGTGTTTTGATTAGGAGTAGTGCAAACCCAAAAAATAATAGGGGATGTTTTCAAGTTGGGTTCAGAATTGGTGCAGATCTGGTAATGACGCCATAATAGGTTACTAAGTGTCTCCTTGCCTCATCTGCATCCAGGAATAAAATTTAAATTGTAGAAAAACCAAGGCAAAGGTCTGCCAGCTCATGTTAATGATTTGTATTTGGCACTCCTTGCAGGGCAGGAAACAGCAATTCTGTTATATTATGCCTTATCTATTTCCCATTCTTCTTTTACTTAGAAATAATTTTAACTAGTCTGTTTCCTTCTTGCACCATACCTGTAAGTAAAATTGCTGGGCAGAGTTAAAATCACATTACAAGTGTCTGTCTAGGGACTATTATTTAGAAGATATTGCATGTAATGGAGGTGAAACATTTTCAGCACTTTTTGTATTCAGGGCTCAAGTAAAAATGGGTTTTGTTAGGGGAAAAAAAAAGGGCAAAAGTGTCTGCATTGTCATAATGTAGCAAAGAAGTGTTGCTAAATTGGCTGGGCAGCAGCTGTCAGGGCTGAGTGACCCTTGGAGATGTGGGCACTGCTTGTGCCGTTCAGCCCCAGCAGCCCCGGGGCAGGGCAGGGGTCAGGACGGGTGCTGGGTGTTTGAGCTGGGATGGAGTCCCTGCTGGGCTAATGAAGGTTGTTATAACATGCTTTGTGCTGGCAAAACCACCATCTTGAGCAAGAGCCCATGAAGCCTCACCTGATTTTATTAGGAATGAGAACAAACCTCTGCCCTGCAGAATATTATGGTGTAGCTACAAAAGCAGGGCAGTTCAGCCAGATGGTGTCAGGAGCAGGATAATTTGTCTTATCAAAGCCTCCATCAAGTACCAGGCTCCTGGTGCTTGAGTTAATTTGGAGAACTGTGAGACAGAAAGGTTTTGCACAGTATTGACAAATCCTACACTCCATAGTTCCAATTTTGGAGCGAGGAATCCAGGGAACACAAGTGACATGAATTTGTTCAGTAATCTCAACAGTGTGCAGACAAATATTCCAGAGACACACTGGCCCTGCAGGCATGCCCAGCTCTCAGGGAATGCAAGGGGAAAGCCTGGAATATCTGGAATTGGGGATTTACCTCTGGAATTGAGGTAAATAACTGTAGAATGGTAATAAAAATCCAATGTACTTAATGTACTCCAATCTCTTCTTGTCTAAAAAGTGGTGATAGAGATAAATTTTTCCATGTGGACCAAGGTGCATAAAGCATTCTTGATTAACTAAGGTGAAGGATGAAATGGATGTTGCAGTGGAAAGTTTATAAATGGGCTTTTTTTCCAATGCAATCTGCAAGTATTTCAGTAGGAAATACTTTGCCCCAGATTTTCAGTTGTGCTCATCACTTTAAAAATCCAGTGATAAGTATACTTTGCTAAAATCAACATTTTTATCAGTCTTAGCACATGAAATCTCTGGTAATGAATATTGTTTGAAATCTAGAAATAATTTTAATTTAATTGAAAACAAGCTCAGGATTCCCTAACTTTATGACAAGAAACCACAATACAAGCAGACACATAGAACTCCCCCAATCCTGCAGTGAAAAAACACACAAGTTGTGCTCCTAAAAGGTGTTGCCATGAAGAACTGCTTTGTCCCTCATGCTGTACAAATCCCCAGCAGCTGGATCCATATAAATTGCTGTGAAGATTCATCATCCTCTCCCAAACGTCGCTGTAAGGAACTGCAGTTGTACGAGGCGTCTGCCCTGAGATACTGCCACAAATAAATCTGACAAGAAAACAGCTCCAGCAAAACGGATGGCAGCCCGTGGAGTGGCAGCTGGCTCAGTGAGCTGGGCTCTTTTCTGGCTGCAAAGCATGGAAGAGCCATTTTTGTGGGGATGGAAGAGCCATTTTCGTGGGGAGGTCGGGTGGAGCCAGGGCTTGGGCACAGCAGCTCCAGAACACCCCTGTGTAGTCTGGCTTTTCCGGGCCTGCAGCTCCTGAGTTTCTAAGTTTCTTTGTGATGTTTTGGGTTTTTGAAGCTTGTTCTCACAGCTTGAACATAAACATCAGGATTGTTTCCGTGAGAAAATCTTTGGAATTCTTTCTGTGGGGCAGACGTGCTTTGCTGTCCCTCTGGTTTGGCCAAAGTGGGTGAAGAGTTCTGTCACTCTCCCACCAATCACAGTGGCCTGCCCAAAATCTATAAAAGGGGTCAGTGGTTTGAATAAACCAGAGTCAGATCATCTCTCCATGCTTTGTGGAGAATTCCTGTTGTGTTGTTATTCGCCCCTGGGTGCTCAGAACCCCCCCAGCTGCTGGGGATGCTCAGGGATCCCAACATCCCTGGCTGGGAGAGCCCAGTTCTCAGCCCGGGAATCCTGGACACTCCTGGGGAGCTGCAGCCTCCCACTTCAGTGGGCAATGATGATTTCTGGTGTTTCGTTTGTAATTGCTTCCCAGGAAGGGAAATTTAAAAATATTTATGGAATTTCTAAGTGATCTTTGACCCCCGCATAGCCTCTCTTTTGGAAAGATTAACCACTGTCATATGTGTATTTAATTGTATGCATAAAATTGTCTTTTCTCCCTCTTCTCCTCTTTTTCCTACAGAAAACTAAAATATTTACTCTAATAATGAATTTAAATTATTTGGCGTGAACTCATTCCCATATCAGATATTCAAATTAGTAATTTTTGAAGTTATTTTATGCTTCAAGAAAAGCAGTGTATATTAAAATTTCTTAAAATATATTATAAAACAAATGTTACAAATGGTCATTTCTACGAAGGAAATGTTATTCCAACAATAAGAGTATGAAACAAGCCACTGGAATATACTGGATGTTTATACAACTATTCTTACATCATGATTTGTTCCTATGATTACTGAAAATTATTAAAATACATGTTAGATCAATACAAAATGTTTCATGAAAGATCAAGAAAATGAAAAAATCAGAACCACTCTTAAAACAGCCTGGAAATACATGTATCCTCACAGAAGATTAAGCATTTAAAATACAGTCTACAAACCCGAGATAAATTCATAGCACAAGATTAAAAGCTTCAAGTATACATAATTCTAACTAGATCATACACTAAATATTTCCTCATTGTGTTCTAGCAGCCAAGTATTAATTCAATGTATGCATGTCTGCAAGATTATTTAACAAGAGGAGCCAGAAAATTAATTTGAATGACAGACAGCATGTTTTCCTGGCCATTTGTGGGCATAGTGTAACTGTGGGAAATGAACAACTATTTCTGCTTTTTGGGAAAATAGAGGGCCCAATTTCCAGTCACTGAAATTAATTCTACACACAATAATCTGATTCAAAATATTTTTTTTTTTTTTTTGGTTTGCTTCACAAACAGAAGTCTCTCGCACACAGTGCACTCTAAAGGCAAAATGTACTGTTCTCAAGTGTTAGAAAATAACATTATTTCAGGGGCAGAACATCACTCACAAATATTGGTTATTTAACAAGGAGTCTTAAACATAAACCTGCTGAGCTACTGTGTGCCATTTTTCCAGAGAAAATGCACACTTGCCAGTAAACTGCATAAATCAGATTAAAGGAAATGTATGAAGAAAGAAAAAAATGCAGTCCAATTTTATACCATTACATAGCTTTTTATATGACAACATATATGTCAAGAGGCACTGCAGAGAGGAACATTTGCATCTCAGCTGTAAAGGAGGGAACTCCCCTGCCTCCCTTTTCCTGCCCTGGAATCCGAGGGATCCCCTGAGTTTTTATTTTTTCAGCTGCAAAGCTCTGCACTCCAACTGCTCACCCAAATTTCCTGCAGCAATTCCCCCTCCCCTCTACCCCACTGAAGGTTATTTGCTTACAAGGGTCCAGACAACAAAAAACTGCTTGCAAAAGGAAATGATCAGCAGAGTGAAGCCAGCAGTGTCTAGGTTGATTTGTTGAAGTTTTATGTAATTTGGGGTTTTCCTTTGGACCGGGTTTAGTCTGAATTTAGGATTCTGCCCATTACAGACAGACCAAAGCTGCCTAAAGGAGCAGGTGCTGGTTTGGACTCAGCATCCCCTCACTGCTGGGGGCCTGAGGACATCAGGGGCAGAGATTGTGATGGATTTTTCTCAGGGAAGAATCTGCTCTGAGCTTACCAGACCCTTCTGCCACTGAACCAACACGTGGCAAGCGGGGACAACACAACTCATTTCTGAACTGCAGCTCTGAACAGAGCCCTGGATGTGGCCCATTAGTGTGAAACACACCATTTCATGGAGGCTGGGAAAATTCTGAACCTATCTCCAATCCCATGTTATATTGTCAGCAGCAGCCAGTTCAGTGAAGCAACTTATATATGGTGCAAGGACTGAAACCACTGGGGTAATTCCAGTTTGGGGGAGTGACAACAAAGAAGATACAAGCTGAAAGCAAAGCCCTCATGTGGAAAGGCTCATTGCTCTGGCAGGAAATAGGAGATGCTTGGAGATTGAACAGTGTTATGCTGTGAGCTTGAGACAAACATTTGGAAGCAGATGAGGGAGAAGACTTTAAAATAGAATAAAAAACAGCTGGGAAAGCGTTTCTGAAAGATGTTACATATAGATGCTAGAGCAGTATACTGATCTGAAGCACTACCCGTTTTTTATGTAATAAGTTAAATTTGTGACTACCTTTTTCCTTTCTTTAATTCCTGTTTTTTGGATTCCATACGCACACCACACCCCCACCAGTACTAACATTATCTTTGTTTCTCTGGTGCTGATGCAACAGGTTTTCCATTTCCAAGGTTAAATTTCCCTCTGTACAGTAGAGCAGGAATATAAAAGTCTCAGAAATGTTAAGATTGCACTGAACTATGACAGCTGTTCTTGCTAACTTTGCTGCTTACCAGTGCTGAGGCTTCTACTGAGCAGAGAATTAACATCTGCTGTCACAAGCTGATTCCAGAAGTGACAGTAAGTTGCAAACTGAAAAATGTTGGCACAATTTCTCTATATCCCTTACATTGAAAGCAACTTATGGAATTCACTGACTGTGTGCAAGGGAGGCAGTGTGCAGTAATTAATGGCATATTTAAAATCTGTGGCACACATTTGCATTTGTCTCTAGAGAAAGAGGAAGATGACAGCATCTAGGTAAATACTCTGCAGGATTTCACACTCAGGAGTCTTCTGTCTCAGTAATCTATCTGTAAGCTTGCTGTAACCAACTAAAGATTATATTTACCCCACTGGGAAAAAATTCTTATTGAAGTGTTTTCTGACTGTTTGTGCAATCCATTTTTTCCCCTTCCCCCCCCCCCCCCCCCCTTTTAAACTAATAGATTTTTAAAACCAAGGAAAGACTCTAAAGGAAGATTGGAACATCAGCTTTCCAGGGGATGGCTGGTTGATCTCTGTCACTTTAACTTCTTGTTTTGAAATCAGCTGGGGGCGAGCGAATGCTCCCATTCCCCTGTGAGCCTGCCAGGTTTGCAGTGGGCAGCAAAGCCCTCGCGTCTCTCCAGGTGAGTTAAAACTGTTAGAGAATGAGAAGTGGCTTAGCTGCTCGATGCCCAGAAGAGGCAGGTTTGCAGGCTGGCACGTTTGCCTTGCTGTGCTGGGTGCCTGGAGCTGGGCTGGCATTAATAGCATGGTGCACGCAGCCATCTGTTCAGCTGCCTGTCTGAAGGGACTCGGTGGAGAAGCCCAGCTCTAACAGCTCAAAACACCTACAGGAAACGTCTAGGAAGGAAAATGAGGCAGTTGTAACCCCAAAAGGCTTCCTGACTGCCAGGAATCCACAGGTACCTCACACCAGTTACTCAGATGACTTGGACACGCTGCAGCAACACCAGGGAAAAACCCAACTAAGACTAAATCACATCTCCTCTGCCAGGGTGGTTTCTCCTCTTTGCTGCAGCTGTTTTTAACAAAAAAAAAAAAGTATGGAGAAACATCCCAGTCACAGTCTTGGAAAGAAGAGGGAAGTTCATCTGTTTGCTCCCGAAGACATGGCGAAGCTGTCATTGCAAATCCCATCTTAAATAAGTGTGTGGGAGTACGTGTGAGACGGAGGGAAGATGAGAGAGCTTACACTTAGATAAGACAAAGACAAGCTCTTCATACACAAAAGTTATTCTTTTGTTGCTCCTACTAGTCTCACCTCCTCCTCCCTGAAGTTTCCACTTCCTTTCACTGGATAACATTTCCTACAGCCTCAGGTAATGCACTCTGCAAAAAGCTGTGCTAACTGAGATCTAACTTTTAAAGACACACAGAACACATCAGTAATTTCACACAGGAAAAACATCTTCAGCAGGCAGCCTTCAACAATAAGGAGCATTAAGTAACAGCTTCTGAAACATTCCTGGTAGAATAAAAAAAAGCCTGACTGACAATTCATTCCTCATAATATGGTAAGATTGATTGCCTTAGAAAGCCTATGGAATCACATTCCCAGTGATGTTATTTGAAGGACCTGTATAATTCATCGACCACTCTGTCATGCATTGTGCATGTGATGTTATATTTTGGACACACTGGGAAGTATTAGATACAAAATTACTTTGTATGATGCAGCCCAGACGTAAAAAAGTGCCTTGCCTGGGACTACATGATTCAGTGAGAAAATATAAATGGGAAATTACTGGAGCTGAAATTTTATTGCAAAGTTATTTATCTTTGTTATTACTTTCTGAATCCTTTTGTGCTTATGGGTTGCTACAACAGATAGAAAAACTCTTACTTACACTTTACACTGAGGATTATGAAGGTGGAAATAGTCACTGTGTACCAAAAAAAGTAGATTAATGTGTGGTCCAATTTTGTGTTTATTCTCCTAATGTCTAAAACTGAATTTTATGTATATTTATATGCTTATACATACACAGCCACACACATTCAGTCTGAACAAACAGTTCTAGAATTAAACAGAACATGAATATTGATTATTTCAAAAACAGAGAAAGATGTGAAGATGATTTTAAAGAAAAAAGAGTCTTTTAATTGTGAGAAGAAGGAAGTGTACATATATAAAAATGCCTTGGCTGCACATAGATTTCACAGGTAGCAAAGCAAGTGTTTCCAAGGAAAACACATCTTTTCCTAAAGGTGACTATTTCCATCTGTGGCCTCTGGTTCTGTAAAGCAGAGCATGCTTTCAGTTCCCATCTGCAGTGGCAGCCTGGCCCAGGACTTCAGTCCAGGTGCATCCCATGTGCCATTTGGTTTGTCAAATCGATTTCCTGTGCTTGCATGCAGCTGGGACACTGCTGTCTCAAAACTGGGCTTTCACTGGCCCCTGGCTGTAGCCCCTGCTGGCCCTGGCTGTGCTGCAATTGCTCATAGTCCAAGTGTGCACTGCACGTGGGAGGATTCAGCTTTGGCCTCTGCCAGCTGAAGTTTCTGAGCATTTAAACTTCTGAACTTCCCTTTCAGAACACTCTGACCAATGACACACAGAAAGCTGGAGGAGAACAAGTTCTGAGGAAGACACACACCGTTTGCAGGAGGCTGCATCATGGTACCAAACCCATCTTGGCATCACTAATTCCATCCTTCTCTGCTACAAACATTCCCACCATGTGATCCATCCCTCTGGAAGAAGATGGAAAGGAAAAACACATCTGCATTCCATAATCTCCAACTGGATTTCTGTGCTGCTCAGAGCAAAGGGAGTTAGGGATTTCCAGAGGAATCTCCAAAGCTGTGCCCTTTGCTCCAGCTCCTTCCCCTGTGGAAGCTGAGCAGGCTGGAACTCAAGCTGCTTTTAAAGCAGCTTCAACAAATAAAAGAAAATGAATCCAAACCAGGAGACTGAGAGTCCCAGATGCTGCAGCCAGCTGAGCTCTTTGCATCGTTTCTCATTCTCTGTAGCCTGCCAGGGTTCCCATAATGATAATTTCTGTGAGGGCTCATCATGGCAGGTTGAGGGGGAAGCACACCCTACATTGGTTTATGGGGCTACAACAGAACTTCCTGTAACTCATAAAAAGAATCTAAAAATTCCATGACCTGCACAACTGTTCAAGTACAGGATATCAGCAGAAATCCTAAAATGCACAAAGAAGCAGGTTTACCAGATAAGTGGTAAAATTCTGATCAAGACAGGATCTGATAAACATGTAAAATAGAAATACAATTAAACAAGGCATCTTATGTTTTAGCAAGACATTTGCAGAGCTGTTCATGCCCTTAATCTCATGAATTGGAAACTTCCAGATGAAAATTTTGTGTATTAAAATCTTTGTTAATTGTGGTTATATGATAATAATGTTAATTAAATGGTCTTGTAATTATCTCACATAGGTATCTCTAAGGATCTACAAACTAACATGAAAGTACAATTGCATTCCTGATAGTGATGTCTTGGAAATAAATCTAAAAATTAAAAGAAATCCTTACAGAGGCATCTCTCAGCTTCAAAGAGAAAAATTTTGAGATGTTCAAAAACAGATTTCTTTTTTTTTTCTAGAGGAAAGATCCAACATGCTGATTGAGAGTAGTTAATGAACAACCAAACTGATTCTGCTTGTAATTAGGAAACACATATTCAGTGTGAGAGGGTATTTTGATGGTAAAGAGCAGAGGAGGAGAGAATTTTTCATTTGAAGAAGGTAATAACACTTAGTAGCAAAAAAAAAAAAAAAATATTTCTAGCTTTTTCCCTTGCCTGTCATTTTCCTGTGCATGTCAGGTTGTGTGCAAGCATCCATAAATCAGCTATAATAAAATTCAACTCATAGAAATGATATCAGGTTATTTATCAGGCATGCCCAGGAAGAAGACAGAGCAATGACAAATAATACTTTTACAAGGTAACAACTTCAAATTGCCTATTAATGGGTGCATTTAATTTGTATCTTAATTTAAAAAGCAGATTCATAAGTGCATTTTCATTGTCTCCAAATCAAGGGATATATAAAAAAGAGAGAAATGCCTGTGTTTGGTTAAGGCATATAATTTTCTCAGCTCCCTAATCAAGTATTAAAGTAAAATGTTATTTCTTACAATTCAGTGCATATTAATTTTTGCTCAAAAACTCATCTGCTAGATTTTAGTCCTGCATACATCTACCGCAAAAACGCATTAGCACACTGCCTAATAAAAGGGAACAATTTCACCCTTTTGTGCAGCTAAACCCATTTTCCAAAGGTTAATATTTAACATGGAATGAGAAGTGAACAAACGGAGATTTTAGCCCAGGCGCTGTTAGCCAATTGTTTAAAAATCACCTTTTCTGCATGAAAGGGTAATTCCAAGTGGCTAAATCCCTGGCTGGTTAGGAAAATCCTTCCATCTGTCTTTGCTGAGCAGAGAGTGAGCCCTGCTCACCCCAAAGCCCCTGTGGCAGCAGGGGCTGGGCTGCTGACCTGGGGCTTCTCCCACTGATACCATTTCTACTGGAACCTAAAACAAATACCTCTCCAGAGCAACTTCACTGTTTATTTTGTCACAGCAAACTGTGCTCCAGTCTCCACAGGAAACCAAAGCCGGGCCCTGCACGGAATTCCCAATACTGTAAATATTCATTGCCAGGTAAGATTAATTTCGTGCTCTGCACACAGAGCCCTTCAAAGCACATTCAAGCACCACGCAGCTAAAAAAATTAATTTTTCTTCTTTCTTCCTCTTTGGCCTTGGATTTATAATTTTTTCCCCTCTTCACTACATATAAGACAATTTTTAATTGAACTATCTCAGCATGGTGGGTTTTTTTTCAGTATCAGTGCAGCCCTGCAAGAGGTTGCCTTGTGAAAAATTGTCCTACATTGATCTAATCTGAGTTTGCACTGCCTCCCTCTGTATCATGAGCCAGGCTGGCACTGTAACCTGAAGAGACAGTCCTCTAAATGTGTTCTGGCTGGATTTTTTAAGATTTTGTCCTGTACAGAGACATGCTAACACATCCTCAAATCCCATCTAGCTCAGAGAGACAGCCTCATAAACTTTGACAGTTTTAGGAAAGAGCCCCAACTTTTCATTGTCTATCCACCTCTCCATTAAAAGCAAAGTCTTCAGATATTTTCTATAAATGTTTTTGGATTCACAGCAACTTGTATCAGTATTACGAAGTAAACAGCATTTGGAAAATGCAACTATTTGAGTTTCAAAAAATGCTCTTTTGCAGCATTATAAACTTAATTTTGTGTTGCCTGTAACTGAAGGACCAGGAAATTGGGCTGTAGGCTGAATTCCTGGAGTTCACAGCCCTGTTTGTAGCAGCTGACCAGGAAAAACAATTTCCTCTGCCCCCAGCTCTGTCTTCCCAATTCTGAAACCCTGAGCCAGCAAAAAGCTTTAATTAAAGCTTCAGGAAAAGTACCAGTAACCACAGGCCAACCTACCTGCACATCTCACACTACAGACAGCCTGTGACTCACGGTGGAGACATCATGATTTTATGCATGAAAAGCAATAGTTGCTCTAATTATCCTCTAATTAGTTCGCTATTGACTGCAAAGGAAAATGCATGTGCTCCTCTGACAGGTGTGTGAAACACAAAAGAGAAGAGTAAAAGTACAATACTGTCAGATGTTCCCAGACATGCTAACCAATACATCATTCCAATAAATTTCAGTTTTGAGATGAATATAAAAGCTGAACACATTCTATAGAATAGCTCTAGACAAACTGCCAGGGAGAAGAAGGTCTTGAATTTGCAGTGTTTAATATATGATCACATCTCCAAGTACAGTAACTCAGAAGTGGGAGGGTACTGAGGGAATGTTAAATGTAGGGCATTATATATTAATATAATTTCTTTCTCTCTCCAAGATAAAGAGTATTTTTCCTCACGCACCCTTAATTTGGATGGCCTGTCAAGTGCTCCTTTCTGCAGTCTCATGATGAAAGACACTGATGTGGGCCAGCAGAGGCAGTCCTGGGGCTTTTCAATGATTTCTGTATAAATGTTAATGAATTTCCTCCAATGAAAGGCTTCCTCAGCTAGACCCTCCATCACAGCACCCATAAATTATCCAGTTGTTTGCTTGTGCTGAATCTTGGAACACTTTAGGATGTGCTGGAATCAAGATAAGGTCTCACACTGATTTCAGAGGGTGCCTTAGCACCTGGCCCATCCTGCCATGAGTCCATGCTCATGTCTGGTCCTGCAATAAGGCCCATGGGCTCTACACCAGAGACAGATTTCTGTGGTGAAATGGAGATGGGAGTTCAGCCTGGACTGTGCACACCCAGCCTGACACAGCTGCAGGGCCATCCCCAGGCTCAGGGCAAGAGCTGGATGTTGGGAGGCAACAAAATTCTGAGGTGCTGCTGCCTATTTCACCTGTTAGAGCCCCACAAAGCCAGGCAATTCCAAAGGGATTTGAGCACAGTCCACATGGGCTGTGGGACAACCACTTGTACTGGGAACCAGTTCAGCAGAAACCTTTCTGTTTCCATAAAAGCAAACAAAACAGCTTTCCACAGGGCTCCCCTCTCCCTGTTACTCAGGAGAGTGTCCCATGCTCCATTCTCCCATGGGACACTCATGCTGGGCCCTGCCTCCTCTGGGGACTCAAAATCCAATTTTGCCTACGGTGCTGAGAAAAACTGAGCCTGTGCTGAAACAGTGAAAACTCTGCCTTCATCTTCACTTGTCATTACACAACTGTATTATCTGAGAATGCTACAAACACACCTTTATTTTTCAGGGCAGGCACGTCTTGCTGTTTTTCCTGTCAAATTACAGGAGACATTTGCTGGTCTGACCATCCTCATTAAGCAGCTCCTTTATAGCCATGCATTGCCACGGTACAAAGCAGTTTTAAGCTTTTACAAATAAAACAGTTTATCATAATTAACTGCACGATGGGATAGAGCTCCCTAAAGACAACTATAAATATTGCTTCCTTGCTCCTGACAGCCTGGCAATGAGGATTTGCCATGAGGTGAAAGAAGCATCTATATTTTACTACCTCAGGTAGCAGAGTGGGCTAACTAGAGCAGTAATTGCAATGATCATAGTCTTTACCACTCTTGACTGTGCAGAGAAATATGCAGTGACATCACTTGAGAGTGGTCTTTGCTGAGCAGGATCAGTGGGGATGCAGCCAGGACTGGAATGTTAATGACTTGCAGTAAAACCAGCCGATTTATGTTCTCATCCATCACCATCCCCACAGATACTGAAATGCACTGAAAGAATGTCCACTGAAAGAGGAGCTTTAATTAACTCTCAGCCTCAGCTGAGCCTGATCCAGGCTGCTCTAGCCCTGCTTTGCCACACCTGCAGGGTGGTTTGATGGAGCAGCCAGCACCTCTCAGGCGGCTCCAGCGACTCCCAGCTGGGAGAGCCACTAGAAGGAATCAAAAGGGTCAGGCAGCTTTGAAATTTTTTACTGTAATCCAAATCAAAGTGAATCATGTTCATCCACTCCCTTTACACGTTCCTATCTCAAGGTCAAGTATTTTCTGTAAACTTTCCCAGGCACATGCAGAGAAAAGGACACCAGCTCAGCCTGGCCACAGAGCCACTTGAGCCCTTCCAGGGGAAACGCGAAGGGTGCAGTGAAAAATGCAAGGACAGTCAGTGGGACCTGGGCTGCTCAATCAACATACAGCACAATAACCATTCTCAGTGTGGAAGAATTTAAACTAGATATCTCTGGCTGTCAGCACCTTCCTTTGCAAAAGAAACTCTGATGCCTCGCTCCTGCAGGATCTGGACGCAATGAAAATGTCATCCAGCGTGCTCAGACTGAGAGACAGCTCCCCACATGGCAACTTTGAAAGAGTGAGAAATCTCACGGTGCAGGATTGAGAACTCAGCCCCAGACAATCAGGGAAATGGACTGGCAGGCAGCAAGAGACACAGCAGGCTAAGCCTGGCCACAAACCACAGTTGTGTTGTGCCTCCAAGACAGAATAAAAACCCAAATAAAATCTTAAGAACAGAAAGTCATCGGCTCAAGACACAACACGTGTTCACTGATTCAGATCCTTTCCTTATTTTTATGCCACAACCCTTAATCCCTGGTGTCACGAATCTCATCTAATTCTTTCAGCTTCTTGACTATATTCTCTCACATTGTTACGCAGGGGTGCAGGCTCATTACTTGCTACATGAACCAGCTCTGCAGAGTTTGTATTTGACTCCTGATTTTGTAAGCCTTCAGATTAAGTCCTCTTATTGTTAGGCTTTTTTTGGATCAACTTTATCAAAATTTTTATTTCTTCCCTGAGTTATTACTTTATTAAATTTAAATCTTTAATAAAGTCTCCTTTCCCCCATGACAATAAACTTAGCATGAATAAACTTTTCTCACAACTTTGCAATTTTCCGAGCCTTTATTTTCTCACTCAAATCTGAAAGGTTTCTGCATAAGGTGTGTTATTTCTTTAGTGTTCAAAAGTAACAATAATTAAAAAAGCCACACTAAAATATGAGTTGAGGGTGAAACTCCTACCTGCAGCTTAGCATATTCTAGGATTTACACTGATATCTGGTCTGTCACTGGAATGCCTGTGCTGGGTTAGAGGTCCCTACATCTGTGGCAATGTCATTCCAATTCCCATTGATTACAGGCACTTGTATAAGCTAACCTCAGCTCCTCAGTTATGTTTTGTTTGTGTGTGCTCATTGCAGAGTCCTGTCACCAATTCCAAATTTGTGCTAATTGACTATGGCTTGGTTTTGAATGTGAGAGAACAGAGCCAAATAACACCCTGAGCTCTCCTCTGCCTTCCCTACTAGATCATGAACCAGGGCTTTGTTTTGTCTTATATCTCTTCTATAACAGCATCTACTTGCACAACATCCCTGCTCAGCTGCTGTGCCTGGAGCAGCAGTTCCTGATCAATCCAGGGGAGCAGGCAAAGGCATCCTTCTTTAACTGGCAGGCTGCACTTCTTCAGGAGCATAAAATCCATGTGAGGTCAGGCAAGCAGCACTTGTGGTGCTGCAGACTCTATTATTCTTTGGCTGCTTTCCCATCAGCCTTGCAAGTCAACCTCTCAGGAATGAGCTAATTAGAAAATGGCCCATGAAATTATCAAGACTCACACCTCACACCTCTGTGTTCCTCCTCTAAACTCTCCAGAGGGTGTTGTCTGGATCTAGTGCTTTGTCACTTGGAACTCGGTGCCTTTAACTGAGGATGTGCCAAAGCAGCTGGGTTTAGTGGAGATGGTGGGACAGCCCAGTGGAGATGGTGGGGACAGCCCAGTGGAGAGGTGGGGACAGCCCAGTGGAGATGGTGGGACAGCCCAGTGGAGAGGGTGGGACAGATCAGTGGAGGTGCTGGGGATTGCTCAATGGAGATGGTGGGATTGCTCAATGGAGATGGTGAGGACAGCCCAGTGGAGAGGGTGGGACAGCCCAGTGGAGAGGGTGGGACAGCCTGGAGTGGAGATGGTGGGACAGCCCAGTGGAGAGGTGGGACAGTCAGTGGAGTGCTGGGATGCCATGGAGATGGTGGGACAGCCCAGTGGAGAGGGTGAGGTGACAGCCCAGTGGAGATGGTGGGACAGCCCAGTGGAGATGAGGTGGGACAGCCCAGTGGAGATGGTGGGACAGCCCAGTGGAGATGGTGAGGATGGCTCAGTGGAGATGGTGGGATGGCTCAGTGGAGATGGTGGGGATGGCTCAGTGGAGATGGTGGGATGGCTCAGTGGAGATGGTGGGAGATGCCAGTGGAGATGGTGAGGATGGCTCAGTGGAGATGGTGGGACAGCTCAGTGGAGATGGTGAGGATGGCTCAGTGGAGATGGTGGGACAGCTCAGATGGGAGATGGAGTGGGACAGCCAGTGGAGATGGTGGGACAGCCCAGTGGAGATGGTGGGACAGCCCAGTGGAGGTGCTGGGGATGGGTCAATGGAGGTTCTGAGACAGCTCAGTGGAGATTTTTGGACAGCTCAGTGGAGGTGCTGGGACAGCTCTCTCCATGCCACCCCTGTGTCACAGTGCTGCAGTGACAGCCTGTGCACACCCTTTGGAGCAGCTGATCCCCTGGAGTGCTGGGGTTTCAGCTCATGCTCTTCCACGTTCCTACTCTTCAAACTGCCCATTTAGCTGGGCCACACACAGAGCTGCCATGGAATGGATGGAATGACACTGAATAATCAGATTAATAACCTAATAACGTGACACTTGGTGTCCACAATTACAGTGGTCACTTCTCAGGAGTTTGGCTCCTGGAAAAGGGGAGGGATAATGGATTATTCATCAGATGCACTGATCATCACTAAATTCATATCTCCTCTGTCCTCAATAAACCTTTTCCCTCTTATTTATAATCAACCTTTTACTTTGCAATGATAGATGCTAAGTACCTGTTAAATATCTCTGCCATTTCCTGAATAAATGAAAGATACTGAAAAATACTTGCTAATAGATTTGCATTATAGTAATTTTTTAATATTGGAATTAAACTACAAAAAAAAAAAAAAAAAAAAAAAAAAAAAAAAAAAAAAAAAGAGAATATAATCAAGGTCAACTAAGAGGCCTGATCAGTGTAAAATGAATTCCTTGGTAAACAAGAATAATGATTTGTTGAAATCAATATTTCTTAAAAGTCAGTAATGGTATTATTTAATTCTAAATAAGAATGAAAAATGCAATGGCTCATAGCCACAGATTAGATGAAATGTTGGTGCCATCTGCTTTAAACTTCTGTATTACTTGGTTATTTAAACTAATACATCAGACTGAGATAAAATCAGTAACTGTTGCATATACAGCTCTCACAGTGAATTTTCAGGAACAGTTTGGCTCTGTGTATTAACCCAAAATATACTAATAGAAAGTCTGAGTAATGGAATATTGTGTGGAGAGTCTTATAAAAGTTGGAGAAAATTTTATTCCAGCTCACTGTAGCTGTTTCTATGCTAATCTTTGATGCTATTGTGCCTCTTCTGTATGCTGTAAGCACATGTACATTGCAGTGGAGACCTTGGGTAACAACAGGGATTGAACCATTCCCTGCTGTGCTGAAAACCTGTCTTGGCCTTTTGAAAATCATATTCCTGCTGCCCTCGGTCTGCAGAGATCACAGACAAGCCAGTTACAATGCACTGGAAGATGCACTTTTCCAGCTTGTTCCTGGCTTCTTTAAACTCCACATTTAAGCAGCTACTTAAGCCTTGCTGTTTTCAAAGTCACTGCCTGTCTAGAGCCTCCTCTATCTTGCTGTGAATATTCCATTCTTTGATACTGTGTTTGGCTCAAACCTCTAATGTTTAGTGCCAAGTTTCTAAGTATTTGTCCAATTCTACTGGTCACGACATTTCTGTGTCTAGCTTGCTAAAATAAACCTTCAGTCCAAGTTATAGAAGTGTAAGATAATATTTTTATTGAGTTCACTAAGCTTTGGATTAGGGTTATGTGCAAAATAATTTAAGGTTAAAATAATTTTAGTAACTTAACAAGTCATAACTTTAAACCCCTGTGAACTTTGATCAATTCAGGCCTGACTGTAAGAAGTTCTGAGCAATTCTTGCTTACTTCAAAATCAATAAGTGGCACAGCAGCTCTCAATCTCTCTTTATTTGATCCACAAGTAAGAGCTTAAGGATTTGACCCCATAAGGCAAAATGTTTCTACATAATCAATAGGCGAGACCCCAGCCATATCCAAGGCAGCTCTGCTGCCCTAAACCCTGCTTAAAAATTGTATCAGTGTCTGTGTTGCAGATAACCTGGGGCTCTGCGGAATTTCAGGAAAACAGCTGGGATTACCAAGTCTATAGAAATGGTTTTCAGAATTGATACAATGGAGTCTTTAATAAATAGAAACTTTCTGCAGTACTGAGCTATAAGTTACTGTGTGATAACATCTTCCCAAAGACAAAACCTCTCAGCACTGTGTGTTTGGGGTTGCTTTATTCTGGCACCAGAATCAATAATGTCCTATCAAGCCTAGGAGAAAACGAAGGGGATTTCCAGGACCCACAGCTGAACTCTTTTCAGGATGACTTAGTCTTCCATATGACAAAGTAATAAAGTTCTTTACATTGATGCAAATGCATTCCTAAAGGTCACCTTAAGTTTAAAGAAAGTGTTGTGAGGAAAATCTGATTTCTCAGTGCTGATTCAATAGCACAATGTGTTAGCACTTTCACAATGTGCTAGCACTTTTCAGGAGACTTTGCCACTGGCACTTGCTATTTTTATCTACCCACCAGGCAGCTCAGCAAAACCCAAGAAACAATTTAACTTTGTTCATTCTTCCCCCTTGTGTATATAATAATACAGGAAGAAGAAATAAGGTGAAAACATAAAATGATCATTAAAAATGAATGAGAAGAGTGTGGATAGAAGACTTTTGGGTAAATGGACTGTATCCTCATTGGCACGTTGATTTTTATTTTTGTTTTTTCACTTTGCTGTAGGTTAAACAATATTAACTATTTTCTCTGATTAAAGTGCATCGTGTTGTTGCACTGGAGAAACAACAGGGGAGTAAATTCTGAGCAGGAGATCAATACTGTCACTGCTGCTTCTCCCTTGCTCCAGAGGAAGGGAATTTTGTATCTTTTGATCTGCAAGCCAGTTCCACTCTGCGCTCAGTTGTTACCTGGCACTTTAGGTGGAGCTGTAACTCTCTACTCCTTCACTGCCTGCTCCTCCCCTCCATGGGAACTGGACATGAGAGCAGCGTGGGGCTTGCAAGATTTTCACACGTATGCAAATGGTCGCTAATTTATCAATCTGATCTGAAATCGGTGCGTGAAAAGATCCCTGTTTTGCCGCCGACTTCTATATTACATATTCCAGTGGTAATTTTGCTAGTATTGGAATGGTAATCCTCTATAGGGTAACTTCACCTGCAGGGTAGTTCTGCTGCTGTCTTTGGGAGCACCGAGGTCTCTTTAATGGTTTGTTGAACAGCACACTAAGGTTATAAAAACTGATCTGAAAAGGAACAGAGATCGGGGACAGCCATCCCCCACTACACTAATTAACAGCCTAAAGGCTCTCCTCCTTGAAGGAGGAATAAGGACATCCACAGCAAGGCTTAGTGGGCATTATTTTGTTCGAGTCCACACCCAAGCTCATTTCACAACTTTCTCACACAGGTAAGCAGAATTCACTCTGATTAATGTAACTAAACAGCCTTTACAAAGCTTTGTCATAAAGGGGGGGGATTAAGAAACCTTGTGTCTGCTGAAAATTCAGGTAGTTACACAACATAGGAGAGTCTTGGTAAGGTGTTAGATCAATCTGCACCCCAGGTACTCTGAGAGAGACAGTCACCAAACAGGGACTGTTTGGATTTCTTGTTTATTGTGAGACCCTTGACAACAACTGCTACAGCTTCCCTAACCTGATGTACAGGGGAGTCCAGGCACAAACTGTAAGCCAGGGAGCATTTCTAGTTCGATCTGTTCTACAACTGCATGATCATATTTAACACTTAGTTCTACAATGTGACCTTGCTACAGCAGTTTCTGTGGTGTTCAGACGACACTGATATTACAAAGTGAAATTATAATTCATGGGATACACCAGTAGCCTTCGAAGGCACTCACAAGAGCACTGAGACAATAGAGCAGCACCACAGAAAACAAACAAAACCCACATTTAAGGCTGTTGAACTGTGGAGTTTGAAGTCCAGGATGATACTGAAACAACAGATGGTTTGACAAACATTTTCCAGAAGTGCAGTTAGCTGACAGAGCACGATTCTCCCCCCTCCACAGTGCTACTGTCTTCTGATCAACATGAAAACAACAGAGCTTGCAGTGACACTCCCCAAGGACAGCCCTAGACAATACACAGCATTATTACAATGCTCTAAAAAGCCTCCCCCTCTGCCACTGCACTGGGGTCCACTGCCTGTCCTGCAGATCCTGTGCCATTAGGTCATCCCAGAGCATCCCAATCTGTTCCCAGCCAACAGCACAGAAGCTCCCAAAATGTTCTGTGTGGCAGAATTTATGCCAAGCAGGGATCTCAGCAGGAATTTTCAGGAATGCAGCAGCAGGATGCAGACCATTACTGCTTTAGTCAGTAAGCAGATGGCAGCAATAGTTTGTCTCAGAAATTAAGTGACCAGAGCTGCTCAGTGCTGAGCCTCTCACTGCATTATTCCACAAGGAGGAAAGCACCCTGCTTTTTACACATTTGTTATCCTTATTTTTCACAGAACAGCAAGAAGGTACGTGGGAGGGAAGAATACATTGTTGCTTAGCAATGAGATGCTCAGCACGGTTGGTTTTTTAAAGCTTTTGCTAAATATACACATACAAAACTAAGATAAAACCACCCTGAGTACAATGGAGAAGTAAAATTGCATTCCTAAGAATGGAATTACTGAGGCCAAAGACTCCATTTTTCTCTGTTTTAGGTACCCAACCAAATGAATATTCTGGAAAAGATTATAAGAAATGTGGCAAGTATGCAAAGTGATAATTTCCCTGGTATTGTCTCGATTGTGTCAGCAAGCTCAGGACTTGCTGAGCTGAGCCCCAGATGGCATCCATGTCATTCCTGTATCCTCATGGAAGTATCCTCCAATAATTCATGGTGTAGTTATGGAATGTGTTAGAAATACTTCCACAGTTTCTATAGAAGCTGCATCCTGGTGCTCTCACTGTCCCTCTTTCATTGTTCCTGATTCCCCTCTCCTAAATCCTGTTTCAGGCACTGTGCTCTGACAAAAGATCTCCTCTGACCCCCTCTGAGGACAAGGACATGGGATTAACCCCCAGCAGGGTGTGGGGAGGGAAAGGAAGCACAGGATCATCTGTGCTGCTGACCACAGCCTCAGAAAGGTTGGAAGTGACCTCCAAAATCCTCAAGCCCAAGCTTTGATTGAGCACAGCCAGGGCCACCAAACCATACCATGGAATACTGCATCGACTGAGATTTTACCACTTCCAGCGTTGCTGATTCCACCTCTTCCCTACAGAGAGGGGGGATCCTTGCCTGGGACCTCCAGCAGGCAGCACCACTGGGAAATGGGATCTCCAAAGCTCCCCAGACTCCCCAGAAAAGTAAGGTGCAAAGTTCATTCCCAAGCAGCTCTTCTCTTGAAAGTATAAATTCAAATACTTAGGGAATACACAGCTGCAACATCTATAAGCTGCTACAAGACCAAAAGATCCCAAAAAAGGTCCTGTCTGCTGCAAAGTAAGGAATGTCAGGTTTGGCAAAGGAATAGGAAAGACCTCGTAATGCAGATACACCTAAATGTACAATCTTCCCCTCCTGAATTTTATACTGAATCACCAATGAAGTTCTGGTTCCAGTTTGTTGCAAGTTTTTTTTAAAACTTAAAGTCCATAGAATTTTAAAAACTCTAAGTTTATGACTTGTAATATGTTTCATAAGTTTCTTTTCTGCTATGATTCACTAATATTCATGCTGATGAAAGAAAATCTTATCTACTCTTTCTGCCTAATTAAAATGTGAAGAATGCACAAAAAAGTGAAGAAATAATCAAGCATATTTTTCTAGTTCTTTTTTGCTGGAATAACATTTTGAGAAGAGGTCCTTCTTGTTTTTATGCTATTAATAATCCTCCATTTGCAAAATCATCAATGTCTGCACAATTATAAAACTGTAATTTCAATTACTGGATGATGAACAAGTGGGATGAAAGCATGAGTTATGAGGGAGAAACACGGCTTTTTCTTCAACATTTCACTATTAAATCAGGAAACTAACAATCTGTGAGTGGTAAATGGACTTATTTCTAAACAGAACATTGGGTAAAATTAGATTACACAGGCAAGTAATTTCTGAAGCTAAGCAGATTTGAAGTGCTATCAGCTGGGTGGACAAGTTGCACAGCTGGTGTTCTTGTGGGAGACTCTAAGGCCTGGCAAAGCAGAGATGCTCAAGTGAATACACAGCAGTCCAAGTATTTTGGCTGCTCCTCTGCTGTGATTTTCACCAACATCTTCTGGCCTCTCAGATGGGGAGATGGGATGAACTCTCTCTCTCAGGTTAGAAAAGGCTTTGGTACAAGAGCTTTCCCTTCAATATCCCTTCTGCAAACAGCAATTGTGGTACACGAGTTTCACCTGAAACCACCTAAAACACAGTGGTACAGCAGCCTTAGGAGCCGGCTTGCTGTGGAATTCAAGGGTTTTCTGAAAAAATGAGAGAGCTCTGTCTTTTGGGAAATAGGAGAAAATCTCCAGAAGGAGTCAAAATTCCCCTTGTTTTCCTCAGAGCTGTGTGTGGACTGGAAAGAGCAGAACTATGAGAAACCGCATTTAAATAATACTGAAGTGCTAAGGGAAACATGGATTTCATCACATTTGGAAAGCACAAACCATGGCATCTGTGAGACTCCTGTTCCACCTCTCTGCCGACACAAAAAGTTTTGTCTGTGTTCTGTAAAGGAAGGGAGTTACAAATCTCCAGAACTGTAGAAGCTCAGGATAAAATAAGAAGTGATAAAATTTCAATTGTCTTATGTAACTGAATTTTATTTTGTGAATATATCAGATATAGTCAAGCTACAGCATACTGTTCAATGCTACTGCTTCTCTTGCATTTGTTGCAGTAACTTCTGAAAAAAAGAGGACAAATTTTACTTTGGGGCCTGATGGGCTATATACTCTCATGATCAACCTCTCTTCAAGGCAAACCTTGGTTTGGAGCTGTTTACTGTTGTTTATTCCTGGTATGTTCTAAATAGGATGAGTGATTTATGTACCAGCTTCCATTTCTAAAATATCAAGAACTTGGTAAAGTTATGAGAGGGAAACTACTGTAAATTTGTTTTAAAAAGAAATATAATTATTTTTAATCTTTCATCTTAACCCCAAAACTTTGCATCTTTGAAAATGAAAACTGCAGCTTTGCAAAACTGAGTTTACAACTTCTAGCCTTCTAAATTCTGCTACTTCTCCTTGCAACGTTAATAACTAGAGAGAAGACAGATAATTAAACCATAGAAATCACTGAAATCCACCTCCCATCCCTTCTTGGTTAAAAATGTAAGAAAAACATAGCAAATGAGATTTTGTCTCAAGTGTTTTTCCCCTGCTATTAACGATGCTTCTCTGAAAGGAGCACTTGCTGTTTTTCTGCTATTAATAATCCTCAATTTGTGACATCAGCCCATCCCCACAGCAACACGCTGTGTTCAGCTCTGCCTCAGATCCTCTGGCTGCTTCTAACCAGAAGATGGACTAAAACCAGGGAAAGCTGGATGGCTTTTCTAAGGAAGGTTGGATATTGGGCTCCTGGTTGTTTCTCCTCAGCAGGTCACTTTTTCATTAACAAAAGGAATGCTCACCTATTCAGTGCAGCAAAGCTGCATCAAAGCTTGGTGACTTGGGCCCTTGGCCCTCAGATAAGTGCAGGTGAGTTGGACCATCCCTATAATTAATTAGGAAATGCTCTAATCAGTCTGGTGATGGCAATGGAGGAGATTGATGCACCTGAGTGGAAATTTGGAGAACTTCTCACTACACACTTACTGTGTTCTGCACAAAACAAAAAAGAAAGGAGGAATGAGAAACAGCAACCCTCTATGTGATATTTAGACTATTTCAGGGCTGCCACTGTTTAAACCTCTGAAATACTGTGTTCAGGAATTCTCATTAACATGGATTTTAATAGGAGATATTTGTCTGAGCAGCTAAGTCATTTATGCTTACATAAGGCTGCCATTTACAACAAGAAGTATAATAGCATCTTTGAGCTTTTTAATTAAAAATCAATTAGGAGATTTAAGAACAAAATAATTGGGGGTTACTGTACATTGGGGGCGGGGACAGGCAGAGCCCCCCGAACCGGGCTGCTTTGAGGGGCGGGTCAGGCAGAGCCCCACCCCAAAATGCAGCCCGGATCGGGGGGCTCTGGTGTCCCGGCCCCTCTAAACAGCCCGGTTCGGGGGTCTCTGCAGTCCCCGACCCTCAAAGCAGCCCGGTTTGGGGAGCTCAGTCTGTCCCCGAACCTTAAGCAGCCCGGTTTCAGGGGCCATGCCTGTCCCCGACCCACACAGCAGCCCGGTTCGGGGGCTCTGCCTGTCCCTCCCCCCCAAATTTCAGCCCGGTTTGGGGGCTCTGCCTGTCCCCGACCCTCAAAGCAGCCCGGTTCGGGGGGCTCTGCCTGTCCCCGACCCTCAAAGCAGCCCGTTCGGGGGCTCTGCCTGTCCAGGCCCTCAAGCAGCCCGGTTCGGGCTCTGCCTGTCCCCGACCCTCAAAGCAGCCCGGTTCGGGGGGCTCTGCCTGTCCAGGCCCCTCAAAGCAGCCCGGTTCGGGGGGCTCTGCCTGTCCAGGCCCCTCAAAGCAGCCCGGTTCGGGGGCTCCATTTATGAGACTCATCCGGGCTTGGAATGAAGTCCTAGAGAGCTGAAAATGGAAGCTCAGTCTGAAGCTCAGCCCTTGGTTGTCTGTAGAAACACTTCTGAAAACCAAAACCACTGAAGACAAAAATAGGAGCTTCACTGAAGGACTGTAAACACAGAGAAAAGCTCTCAATGACTATTCAGAGATTCATTCCACAGGCAGTGCTCTGTGTGTGCTGAGCATTTACTCCAGAATCGACTGTAATAGTGCCAGGAGATGGGAGTATTCAGGAAAATGTGACTTTACTTGGAAGATTTTGATGTTTTCTTCCCAAAAGTATCCTGTGAGCTGTGGTGGTTTCCAAGTTCACCTGTTACACTCTCTAAAACTTTACTGTTTCATCCTTTGCCTTTTCTTTGCAGAGAAATAATGTTAGCAGGCAAATAATTATATTTTCAGCATGCCAAAAGCGATGTGTTCTGCTGTCTGCTTTATGAAGGTCAGATATTAAATAAACAGAATCAAATTAAGATGTGATTTTGGAGTGGCTTAGACACCAAATCAAATTCGCTTAGATGAGTCTTGGATATTTTAATAAACCTATCAAAAATAGTTGAGGAATTAATGGAAGGAAATGATTCCGATGAAGAACAGATCTGATACCAGTGAAGTTTGGAAGGGTTTTTAAAATTCCTTTTTCCATTTGAGCCCTACATGTTCCTCTTCCTATGGTTCAGGCTGGAGAAGATCATCCTCAGACTACCTGCAAACGATGCTCATGCCTTCAGAGAAACCATCAAGAACTCAAATCTGCAACAACATTTTTGACAGGTGTTAATATTATTGTTTTTCTGGGCCAAAGAACTATGAAAATAGGGAACAGTTTTGTGATTTCCTGGTGCTTGGTAGCTTTTATTAACTTCACATGGCTCTGCTGCCAGCACGTGGGCTGGCAGGAATGGAAGCAGCTCAGAAGGGAGCTGGGATGTGCTCGGTGTAGGAGGGCACAGGAGGTCCAGAGGAGGCGGCTGTGCCACCCCGGAGGCTCTTCCAGCAGATCTCCACTCGGGCTGCCCTTGCACTGAGGGCTGAGAAGGGATCAGAGAACTCAGAGGAGCAGCTGCAGGTTCCTCTCATTGTCACTGCCCAGACCAGTGAGAACGCAGGAGCTCCTCTGGGCACCTCTCCCTTCCACTTCTGCTGATGGCCAGGGCGCTGAAATTTCCAAGGAAATTCCAGAGCACATCCTGGCTCAGGCTGCCCCAGAGCCCCTGGAAATGCCAGTGCCCAGCTCCTGGCACCCCAGGTTTTGAGAAGGGCTCACAGCACAAATAAGCCATTAAATGCTTCAGCCCCAGGACACCCTCCAGAACTTTCCAAGCAGCCATCAGGGCTTTTGTGCCAGTGTGCCCTGTGGAGAGGTTCATAAAAGGCTCCTTTGCAGAGGACAATATAATGGCTCCTTCAGGGAGCCAAGAATGAATAAGATTTGTCACAGTGTGGAGCCTTAAGAGTATAAAAACTGATATATATTAATACATTATGATGAATTACCATGGAGGAAAAGCAGAGAATATCTAAACATGTTTTGGTTTATGTTAGATTTTGGTAAAATAATTTTAGAAGCACTAATAAAAAAATCTATTTGTTTACAGTGGACTACATTCTGGGGTTTGAGGGTTGTATTTTTTGTTTTCCTTTGCTTTCTCTTTTTATAAATTTTTAGAATGCTACAATTTTACTCATTTTTCTCCCTGGATATCATCAATCAGAGAATAAGTAAGAAACCTGAGGGAAAAAAATATAATTTATGTCAACCACTATTAGGCTGCTTTATTGAAAGTAATTACAATGAAAGTAAACAAAGAAAATAATAATTTGTTTGCCAAAAAAGCTTCTGGCTGTGGTCTACTTGAGAATTAAGAGATTAACTGTGTGTAAAAACAAAACAAAAAAAACCCTGTATATATTGGTCTAGTAATTTTGAATTGGGGATTTTATATGCCATTTGCAGAGGAAAAATGTTTACTTTAGCTTAAAACTCACTCTCACTGGGCTGGAACTTTTTCTCAAGGAGATTTATGCATGAAATTCAAACATAGTTAAAGTTTTGCTTTTATGGTTTATGTAAGCCATGTGCAGAAACCTACATTTTCAGGTGTTAACTTATTCATAGGTATTTTTAGCTTCTCATTGGATGTAAGGGAACGTTTTCAGAGCTACAAGTGAGGTTTGTTTTAAAATCCACCCAAGAAGTATCAGTATGTACTTTTTTGGGGTTGATAAAAAAGAGACATGCCAGTATCTTTGTGTAAAAGCATTTTAGTTTGAAATATTGCAGAGAATTTCCAAAAGCCAGGAAGATTTTGCTTCTTTTTATGTGACAGAGAACCTACCCTTGAAGATGCAATGTAAGAGGAAAGGAAAAGCGACTTCCTACACAGGAAATGAGATTAAAACCTTGCAAGATGCTACCCAAAAATGCCACAGACAGAAGGCAGATGGCAAAGGTGAGGCATAGCTTCCCTTTCCTCTGCAGAACCATCCTGAAACAGTGCAGTTCACACTTTTGACACTGATAAATCCTGCACATATTGCTAAATATCTAAAGGAAGAAATGGAGAATCTCATCAGGCAGCAGGGGTTTCTTTTAGGGTCTTCCTTTCCCAAGCCCAAGTGTGGAAAGCTCCTCTGCTCACAAGAGGTCAGAACAGGAGATTTCTCAAGGAGGGAGCCCAGCCTGCCAGCCAGAGAACAAACTTCTCTGTGCCTGCTTCCCCTTTTATTAGAGTGGAGAAAAATGACAAGAAAATGGGACGTGAAGGAACTGCAAAACATGCACAGGCATTGTCCTTTCTCCCAGACGAGGGAAGGCACACACAGCATTTCCAAGAGACACTTTCACAGTGTGTTTTTGAAAAATAACAGCCAGAGAGAGAATTTGTAACCTCCCTACTGAGGCCACTGCTTATCTGTTCTCACCACTGAAAAAGTTCTTCCTAATGTCTGTCCTGTGCTACAATTTAAACCCATTATTTCTTGCCATTTCCAACATGCCTTTGGAAAACAATTTACTTATCTCCTGTTTGCATCATGTTAAGGTGAAAACTTCACTTTTTAGACTAAACCTTCCAGATTTTCCTGTGCACTTCTGGTTTTTCTTGCTCCTCTCTGGCCTGTCTACCTTTTGAAGTGATGTGGCCAAGTTAAACACATTGCCCCAGGTGAGGCTTTATTAAAGTAAAAGCTGCTGAAGTGCTGTATCAATGTATGAAATCAGTTGGGCTTTCCATCAAAACACATATGGGAGCATAAAATTTTTTTTTCCTCTCTGTCAGCAGAGGCTTGAGGATGCAGCAGACAAGGGCAAAACCTGCATTTCTCCACAGCAGAACAGCATGTCTCTACATCAGAAGCACAGAGTGGGCTGGAGAACTTTCTGTCCCTATAATTTTTGTTAAAACAGCAGCAAACCAGCAAAATGCAGCCTCCATAGCCACAAAGATCCCTCATTCACCTCCTGCTAAAGGTTTACCTGCAGCAACTTAGCAATTAGGAACAAGGACTACAGGTGACAGAGTCTTCCTCTAGACAAAAATTGATTTGTACTAAAATTAAGCATTTATTTGGGACAAAGTTACATGAATTTAGGTGGGAGTTGAGCCACTGTGCTGTACAGAAACAGGAAAGCAAACAATACCCCATTATTTTACTTTTTCAGTAATAAAAAGTCAGCTAGCCTTTACTTTTCCTATAGCTACAATTAAGTTGATAACAGTCAGGGTGAAAGATATCTATCCCTCTATTGCTACAAATTAAACAAAAATCACTTACAGAAAATTGTGAATAGAGCCCTGGAGAGCCAAAGAGCAGCTTAGCACATTTCAGAAAGTAATTTTCTGCAAGAATATTGCATGGGATAATAAAACTGCAGATAAGAACCTCATTTTAGTGCACATCTTTTGCCTCTGCTGTGTTGTTACCTCTGGATTATGGTACTGTTTTGGGAAGATAGGAGACAAAAAAGAAACCCCAAAGAAGATATGTGTCCTCATTACTCAGCCATTGTGATGAGAGGTGACACAAAAATGCCTCTCCTCCATGAATGAGATACCCAGTGGAACCCTCGTGCCAGGTGTTGTCAGGTTCTGTTACCCACAGGCTCCAGCTGGAAAAATTAAACCATTTTGGCATAAACCCCCACCCAGTGAACCTGAGAGAACTAAATTACCTCCCCAGGTACCCTTGACAAGGAATAGCTCTGAAAGCTCCAGCTTTACAGATTTAAAACAAATCATGCTGGATTGAGACCAAATGAAATTTCACATAAACTACAGATAAAAAATTAGCAATTTTCTCTAGGGAAGGCCAGCATTCCTTCGAGGGCCCTGGCAGCAGTTTTAACCCCCACCCTTCTCACACCCTGGAGTGGATAATGAAGGGATGTTTATAATGTTAGTCCTTCATGTTTGTCCTCCAGAGCTGCTGGGTTACCTGCACTGCTGGAGCCTGGGCAGGGCTCCCGTGGGGCTGGAAGTGAATCCACAGCATCCCTGTGAGGAGGCAGCTCTGGCCTCATCCCCCTGCCACGATTCACTCGTGCTGGGGCTCACAGCAAAAGCTGTGCCAGGTGTTTGACACCCATATCTGCCCTCTGCAGAGACCCCAAGATAAGGTACACATGGGAAGAGACTCGGAGAGCAGTGGGAGAGAGGAGAGGAGCTGTGTCTCAACACCTCAGCATAGCAAAGGGGGAGGGAGAGCAGCTTCCCCTGCTCCCTCTCCACCTGACCTCTGCACTTTCTGCAGCTGCTGGACCATGCACAGGGAGGGTGATGCAGAGACATCCCAAGCCCAAGCTGGGCTGGGACACTCCACCTCATCCTTGTGACTTCTCTTTCCTTCTCAATGGAACAATGCAGCACATTCCCAGGAAAGGACTGGCAAATAAATCCTTTGAACACAGAGACTGCTGGCAGTCTCAGGCCAGTATGATTTTAACCTCCTTACTGTGCATTTCCATAATGGCACTGGGCAAATTGGCAGCAGCAAAGCAGCAGAACATTTCTCCTCTGGAGAGCTGAAAGGAATTTATCTCACAAAAACCTTTCTTCCTGGTGACTTGAGTCTTGGTTCAATTGTTACAGTTAGTGAACTACTTAAGCAGTACTGAAATACAGGGTGTAGATAAAGTATATGTGTCCAAAACGATGCAGAGAAAAGGAACTGTTTACTTTCATCTCCTGCCCAAAGTGCCCCAGCAGTAAGAAGTTTTCTTATTTTTTTTCCTTTTTGGCTCTCTCACTGGCATGTGTAAACTTTTTACACAGAGGGGCAGGAGAGCTGTGCTGTGACAAATCATGCAATATTTGAGGGGTGAATAGGGGTAAGAAAACTTGTCCTGGACAAGAGTTCAGTATTTCATTTTAGGCAATGAAAAGAATTCACATTCAATGAGCAGCAAGATCATGCAATGAACAAAGGCTTATATTACAGATATAAGAATACTTTTTAGAAAAAGCCTGAAAATAATATCCCATACATTAGTAGACATCTGCTATAATTTTTGTTAAATGAAAGCACATGCTGGATTTAACTGACTTGATCTCCTGTCTGCTTTGAGAGCTGCTCCACAGATAAGAAAAACAGTCACTTTTTGCATGTCTTCTGTCTTTTATCATGGGAGTAACTTATTATGTCAGGTTACATTCTAACACATCTATTGTGTGATTCTGTGCAATAGATTGCAGCTTAATAAGCTAAGTCAGGAAATTCAAGATATACGTAAGGTCTTTTTTTATTTGGCAATGTCTTATCTGTCAAGCTGCTGGATATCTGAGCTGAAATAGAAATGACAGGGAAAAGAGGAGGGTAGGACAAAGATATGGTTCCATAATGCTGATTTAGTAAATATCAACCTGCAGATTGCTCAGGCAAAGGCAGTGGGAGTGCAGGTTAAGTCTGCCAAAGCACAGAAGAAAACCTGTGCTGCTCCTGTTGCTGTCAGAAGCTGACAGACAGCATCAGGGGCTGTGTCTGGAATCAAGGTACAGACACGCAGAGAACAGAGAGGAAAGGGGCCCTGACCTGCTGTTTGCTGCCCTTTTCTCCCACCCCACAGTGTGTCCCATTCCCCTGCACTGTGAATGCTGCTCCTGGCAGAACAGCAGCCTCAGGGATGGCATCTCCATGTGTGCCCATGCTGCAGGAGCCTCACAGCCTGCCCAGGCACAGCAGAGAACTTCCCAGAATGGGTGTTTTGTTGTGTGACAGAGATGGAGCTTCTGAGGAAACCAAACCCCTGAGGTGTCTGCCTGCCTAGCTGCTCTAACGACCCAGCAGTGGGCAGATCTGTCCTCCCAGCTATTCAGTATGGTTTACAGCTCCAAAGTACAGAGAATGGGCAGCCTTAGCAGGAGAAAGGTCTGAACAGCGACATTCCCTCTCTCCTGCTTCATCTGCAGGCCCTGGCCCTGCTGCCTGTTTGGGGTGCTTTGGGTCAGCTTCCTCCCAAAGTACAGGTCTGCCTCAATTTATATCACCTGGCTCAGGACTGAAGAGATGCAAGGAGGAAATGTGGTGGATAAACTGACAGATGCATCAGGAGGACTACAAAAAAACCCCCGTTAAACAGTGCTATAAGCTTCTGAGAAGGAAAATATTGGTTATATATTAGAAGGTTATCAGAGGTTTGTGACTGGGGGCACGCTGCTGGTTGATGTAGCAGATTTCTGCAGTCAAAGCTGTGAATGACTCTCCTGCTTTTCCAACACTGTCCTGGAAACTGGGAGTAATAGGCTTAATGCAAATGAGACTTGGATGATCGTGTTCCTGCAGGAATCTATTATGGGAGGACAGATTGCTGAAGAAGTGTTTTATAACTGATCCAGTGAGGATCTGTAGAATACCTATTTAAAGAAGGTTGCACCATTAGCAGAGAGAAATCTTACATGAAAAATGTGTTTGCAGTTACTAAACAAACTTTAAAAATTAGTTTTAAGAAAAGGGTGTCAAGAAATCAGCACTACAAGACCTAAGACGAGCAAATTTTTCATTTTGTTCTCTGGTGGACTTTAAAAAACACAGACCTGAGAGCTACTGATAAACTGAGTTAATAGTACACACCTATTCTGCCTGTTAAGTCCTTATCATTGTGTGTTAATTGATAGATATCAAAAGAAGGACATATACACTGAAAATCTTTCTGATACCCTGTGAGCTTGATTCCATAGGTTTCCTAAAAATTCCTTTTTCTATATTTGTCTCACACAATTTTAAAAGATAACATGATGTCTCTGTTTCTCACAGTTGAGGAATATTTTTCCTAACAAACTCTTTGTTTATATTTATAAAAATGATGTATTCTTTCTGTGACACATCCTCATGAAGAAATGAATAAATCAACTCCAGCACATGTAACTGTCTTAATAGAGTTGTTTACTACTCATGAGAAAACACTTCCAGAATATGTTCTAATGCTACCCTAAATAGCATTTTACTTCCAATCTGAGAAACACAGTCATTCCTGGTATAAATTCAAATCAAGATTAGTGACCAGAATTGCCAATAAAATAAATTAATAGTTGGGGAATATTTAGATCTATCAGTGGAGTGCATGCTGTACTGAAACAGCATTATGTCCTTGCAGGTAGAGAATTTTAAATCAAAGTAACATTATTATCAGTGTCTGTCTTCATGCACTTTGCTTCACAGACACTATTATGCATTGAGCAGCAATTAGTGAGTCACCAGGGATACTTTCCTAGACTCTTCAGGTCAGAAAAGCTAATTAACCTTCCTCCTGTATTCTGAACAGTCTTACAATTATCAGTGCCAAATCTTATCCTTCTTTTTTCTTCTTTTTTTTCTTTTTTCTTTTTAAACAACTTTTAAAATATTGGTGGCAAATTAGGAAAAATGTAAAGAAGCTCTCCTGATAAAACCAGAAAATCCACTGAAGAGGTCAAAGAGCTGAAGCTCCGACCCAGGTTCGTTTGTTTATGGCAGCAGTTCTTTGTTTAATAGATTTCTCAGGAAGCTCCGTGAGGGTGATTTAATTAACTGCCCATTTGCACTCCAGGTGACTGCAGACACTGAGTGGCCCCTGCAAACAGCTCTGTTTGCTCGGGCCATGGGCTACTGCTGCCCTTGGGTGGCCAGTGACCAGCAGTGCCAGAGCCTGCAGATGTCACCGTGCAGGACCTCGTGGGTGGGCAGGGGGTGGGTGACACCTCCGGAGGGGACCTGACCCCAGGGCTGGGGATCTGATTGATCTGATTGATCTGATCAGATTGATCTGATGATCTGATCGATCTGATCTGATTGATCTGATCTGATCTGATCTGATGACTGATCTGATTGATCTGACTGATCTGATCTGATCTGATCTGACCTGATCTGATTGATCTGATGATCTGATCTGATTGATCTGACTGATGATCTGATCTGCCATGCTGGACCTCCCTGCTGTTTACAGAGACTTTGGGGAGGGCTTTATCAACAGCTCCTCTCTAGTGCCAGTGGCACCAAGAGGTGGCCAGAAGGTCACTTTAAAGCCGTGGGAATACTGGTTATACATAATTTTAATGAGTTTGGTTCTAGGTTTGGTAGCTCATGAGAGGACAGAGGGTGCTTGCTCAGATATGAGTACTGCAGAGGAGCAAAGTGACAGCCTGAGCCTTCCCCATTAATACCTGTCTGATTCCTCAGGGCCCCTTCCCTTGCAGTTTGCTCTGAAAATAACGACACATTTATTTCTTCTACAGCTGCTGTTCTGGCCTCCCTGCAGTCGTTCAGTTAACCCACAACCATGACACAATGATATTCCTGATGCTAGAAAGGGAAAACTTCCAGCCTTTCAAAAGCCTTGCCACGGCCCCCTAAAAACAGACCAGCAAAAGGATCTCATTCTGAGGATAATTTCAGCACTTTTTGCACAAACTGCTCCTTGCATTTTATCTTTTTCTTTTTTTTTTTTTTTTTTTTTTTTTTTAAAAAAAAAAAAGAAAAAAAAAAAGAAACAAAGGAGAGGGAAAATTCAAAGCAAATCTGGCAAACGTTGTCCTCTTGGCAAGGCACCTTTGTGACAGTGGCCTAGGTGCAGCTGGGTCCATGGATGAAGGGAAGGAGCTGCAGTTTTCCCTTATTTCCCAGGATGTGAGAGGTCCATGTAGGACCCTGCTACACCAATTACTACCCTGCAATTACAGCAATCAAACCCCAGCCACAGGGTGCATTCAGAAGGGTGAAATAATTCAGACCAGGTCAAGGGATGTTGTCAAGAGTTTGACAAAAAAGGAAGGAAAAAAGTAATATGCATAAGAGGAACAGGTTAGAACAGCTTTTCTGCAGCATTTAAACACAGGAAAAGATCTTCAGATCCTGGTGTCAGGTGTGCTTAGGGAAAAAATTCAATTTAATATTTCCAGTGTTTTGCTGAACATTGAGTAGTGTGAGTCTCAGGACTTGAACTATACGAGAGCAGCGTGGCATATCTGTAAAAGTAATGTTTCAAACTGCTGTATGATAAATTAAATAATTCCACTCGTCATTCTGCAAAAAAACTGGCTGCTCAGAAGCCTTTGAAAAAGTACTTTCAAGATAAAATATGTGTTTGTTGTTTCTGTGTCTTTTTTAAAAGATGTTGTATCTTCTTCACAGCTTCAGTGGTATAAAAAGATTTCATGTAAAATGTGTTTTTCTCTGACATTTAGATGTCTTGCAAAGTGGTTTATTATAGATCTTCTGGACATTTGGATATTTAATTAAATGTCAGAAACATGTTCTCTGTCCTCTTGTGAATGAATATCGAGAGTTTATTTATTCATAGTCTATTTGTTATTCTTTTTCTGTTTCTCACAAAAAATTATCAGCTGGCAAGTCAGTCATCAGAGACACTTAAAATTTTTAGGGGTCATAAATCTAATTAACCTCAGCAACTGTGCTAAAAATGGTGAATAATCTTGGACAAGTTCTTACAGCATCTACAGAACCACTCAGAGATACTTTGCACCTGGTTTTTCAAGTGACCTTTAATGCAATTCTCAAAGGATCCACGGAAGGCAGGAGGGGAGAAGCTGGGAGCAGAAACCAGGCTTGCCTGAGTTTTGGTGTTTAGCAAAACCATCCAGAGCTCCCACTGGGCTGAGCTGGGGTCATTTCCAGGAAATTTCCAGGTCATTTCCACCTGGAAAGGTGGGAGCCCTGCTAAGGGAAGGAGTGTGACCCCCCTGAGAGCTGCCAGGAAGCTGTGGTGAAGTCACAGCTTTGGGTTGGGCTGGTTTTGGGTTTTTTTTTAATTTTTTTTTTTTACTTAATAAATGAATGGAGAAGAAGCAATAAGCTGTAGAAGATTGGGAGTTAATACTCTGGAAAGAATTCATTTTATTTAGGTTAGGTAGATAGGAAACAAAATTTCTGATTGTCTTTAACTTGGATAAATCTTAAATTCTCCTGAATTGCAGGATGTAGAGTGGGAATGCTTTCCTTTTATTTTTTTTTTGTTTTCATCACAATGATCACTCAATAAGGATGACAAGGGAGAATATCTGGATTTTTTGCCTGCCAGCATCAAGAGTGGCCTCTGGTGAGTGCTGCCTGGTACCACACTGTGGGAAGAACACCTGTGTCAGACCTGAGAAGCTGCAAAACATGAAATATTGAACAAAGTGAACTGTAAGAGACCATGTGATTGGAAATGTCCAAGTAGAACAGGGAAAGCATGTTATAATTTAAGGGGAAAATCTGCAGGTGGAAAATTGAGCAAAGTAAAAATAATTTAGATTCCAAAGAAATGGGTAAAACTATTGACAAATGCTTGATTTTTTTTTCCTAAATATCTGACATTAGATGGAGGAAACATCTTCTCATGCATGAAAATTAATAACATTAATTATTAATTAATAATTAATATTGATTAATTCAGGGTTCTGCAGGTCCTGAGGGGTGTTCATTGCTGTTCCCTCAGGGAAATGCTCTGGCCTGGGCAGGAATGAGCCCCCTCAGCCACGAGCATCGGAGCCATCCGTTCTTTATGTTCTGTAAGGGAGCTGTGCTGGTCACAGAGATCTGCTTCACCAGCTGCTGAAATGGGATCAGTCCTAAGGAGAGGAACACAGCAATTTCCAGGCTGAAAAGCTATTCCAACAAAACTTCCCCCGAGTACGGATTTACACAATTTGCATCGAAAAGGATAAAAATATCAGCTGGTACCTCTGCATTGATTGCTCTGGATCAAGTAGAAGGATGGTTGAGAAATACAATACAATAATACCAAACTTCTGTCAGAGGTCCTGAATAGAAAACCCAGAGTGATTCCAAAAATGTCAAAACCCAAGAGGTTCTTTAAATTATCTGCTCAACATTGCACTGTGTTTGCTATATTCTTGATAGAAATCTTCACCAAAATATTTCCTCATTAATCCTCCTTTAAAATATTCATTCTAATTTATGCACCTACGCACAAAAAAAAGCATCCAAAATCTGGAATAGTTGACAAACTTTTGTATTATTTTACCACAGCATATTCAGTGAGCACAGCAGAGTGCTTGATTGTACTGGACATTAAAATCTTGTATACATTATGCTATAATCTGCATTGTATTTTAAGTGAAGATAATCCATCACTATCTGTTTTTGTGTGAAGGGATTTTTGTTCTCTGTGATGCAGCAATTGTTTAAGACAATTTTTAGTACTTGTTATTGTTATTGCAAAAGTATTGAACAAAATCCAACAGAGCTAGATATTGGGTATAATTTTATTAATTCTTTTTTTTTTTTCCCACAGCAGCAGAAGGAACTATGAAAAGGGAAATTCTAACCAAAATCTCCTTGAGGCACTGGAAGTGTATATTTGTGAAGAGACTCAGCTGCAGAAGACAGAAATGTAGTGCCTGAATTCTGTTCAGATGGGAATTATCTATTTTGTGTGCTTTGAGTTTCCTTTATCTTTCCAGAAGTAGTTAAACCTAGGAAGATTCAAGCATGTAGGACCTGTGATCTGAGTAGAGCTGAGGATCAAAGGCTGAGTCAAAAAAGCTTTTCTGCAAATTTTCCTTCAAGTCTTCTTGAAGCTGGATCTGTTACAATTTTGCATGTGGGCATCAGATTGCTGTCATTGCATTGCCTTTCACTGCATATTTCAGATAAAAATGTTCATTATTAAACAATTAGCAAAAGCTGTAATATTGGATGTTACTGTGGAATTCTGTTCACTTTTCCCAACTCATTTCTGATGTGGGGAAACCAAAAAAATCCCCATTTTTTATGCAATATGAGAAATAGAATTAGATAATATTGGTCTGAGTATTCAAAAATCAGAATTAATGCCCACAGGTCTGTCATTGTGTGTGCTCTGAAAGCAGCAGCTGATCTCTGCCACTGTACCAGTGCTGGTACAGGTTGCTCTGGCAACAGGATGCACAGGCAACAAGATTCCACTCTGGGCAAAAAGTTTAAGAGGGAAATGTTCCCTCTGATATTTATAGCTGAAAAGTTGAGCACATACTTAACTTTTGGCATCTCAGGAGTCACCACTGAGTTTAGCTCTCCCTTCTCACAACCCTGATCTTGACTACTTACTTTGACTACAACAGAATAAAAATTACCAATAAGAAAAATATATTCCTCTGACTCCAAAGAAAGTCCCTCTGCCCAGGCTAAACGTCTAGATAAGGAGGAAAACTGCTGGTGGAATTTTTTATGGATTAGTGCTAGGGCCCATTTTATTTGACATTTTAATTACTAAGCTGACACAGAAGTTCAGGACAATGCTTGTGACCTTTGCTTCTGAAATGTGGTTGGGAGACATCACCAATGTAAAGGAAGAGTGGAATACCCTACAGGACAATCTGGATGACATTTAGAACTGGAGTAATGGAAATAGGATGAAATGTAAGAGCACAAAATGCACAACCATTCACTCAGGAACGAGTAACAAGAATTTCTGGTACAACCAGGGAGCTCATTAGCTTGGAAATGACAGAGGGTGAGAAGGAGCTGGCTCTGTTACCTGATCACAGAGTGGCTGTGAACCACCAGAATGACTGAGACCATGAAATGGCAAAGGTTATGTCAAGACATAGCAGGAAAAAAAAAAATCCCTGCTGGAGTTTGAAAATGGGACTTTTTTTATGAATAAAATATTAACTGTAGTGAGGAGATCTACCAGAACCTGCTCTTTTTTCCACACTTTTTTGTTATTTTTCATCATTTAAAGATACTTTTCTTTATCATAGGCAGAGATATTTGTAAAAGCATTATACTAGAGTAAAACTACAAAAAAGTTAGCAAAGAAGTTTTGCACATGGATGTCAGAGCAGTGGAAAATCTGAAATGAATGCTGGCTACCCATTCTCAGGGTTGATATGGTGTGAGACAGCACCCACTCAGTCCTTCCTTAAATCCCAACTGCTTATTTGAAAATAAGATGAAGATTACAGGCTGACACATGGCAAGTTGGACATTCCAGTACCTTCCCTGCCTTCCAGAAGGATCCAAGATGACACTAATGTCTGGCTGGGCCTTGAGTTCCCTGGTTAAATTGGTTTTTCAGAGCCCTCCTGCAGCCCTGCACACACATCATTCCACACTGCCAACAGGACTTGCATTTTGAGGACAGAAATTTCAAAGCAGATTTCATCACTGCAGGAAAAGTGATACTGGAGTTGGTCCAGCCTTGCCAGAAAAAGCTGTATTCCCACATGTTTCCCAGTGACATACTGTGCATAAATATGAAGTGCTGAGTACATGAGCCAAGCAAATTATTGCACCTCTGCAAATGAAAACTGTCTCTGAGAACTGCTTTTTCCAACCATGGGCTTCTAATTCTTGACTGCTTCAGGTTTTTATTGACACAGAGCAATGATGAACTGGGGCTCAGACTGGAAGTTTGTTCTGTGAAACGTTCATGCACTTTGAAACACTGCAAGGTAATGTCACAGCCCTGATGATAATTCATCCTTAGTTTACAGTCACAGTATTAATTTCTTTGACCCTTATTGTCTGTGTGGTGAACTAAATAAAAAGCAACCACAATAGCTGAAAACTGCCTCCTTTAGGACATACCCTGGGAAAATAAGAACACAATGAAAACAATGAAGGGAGAGCTAAAAGGCTTAATGATACAGATTATGGTTAGACTTCTGGAACATTAGATTTTCCTACATATGAATGCACGTAGCCCTTAATTAAGGAAATGCCAGTAGATGGCACTCAGAAGTGTGTTGCATGCTTCAGTTTTGTCATATCACTAAAACCTGCTATTGCTGCTCATGGCCAATCTCTTCTTCATGCATTTCTTAACATCAGTGTTAATAAAAGATTTGCTATTTAGGTTCATTCCATATAGCCAGAGAGCAATCAAGCATTCAGTGTGCTACTCACCATCTCTATAATGGCATTACAATTCATATTAGAGGGCTACAGGTACAAACAAATTATCTATATTCTCTTTACCCTGTTCCCTCAATTCTGACCTTGTGGCCTAACAAGTTAATGTGATTTGCCATTTCTCCAGGCTGGGTTAAACTTGATGGATGTGTTATGGTTATATCAAGTATAACATAAACCAAATTACCAAAGTTTTGAGATCTCCTTCAGTAACTCAGTTTTCTGCAAGAAGGCATTTTATCCCCTCTGTGCATGCCATTTATCTCAATCTCTCTCCTTTTTTAAAAAAAAAAAAAAAAAAAACCAAAAACATTGGCAATGCAGCAAATGTTGGCTTTGATCACTAAATTGCATTACGTGCTTGTTCCCATGTATTAAGTAGCAAGATTCAAGATTGGAAACTGCTCAAAATGACTTAGAGTCACATGTAGGGGTGGATAATCCCATTGTTTCTAACCATGATTAGGGTTACAGAGGGAGACCCAGCTGCCAGGTGACTTGAGCCATGGAAATCTTTACAGGGCGCTGAATAACTGCTACAGGACTGAGAGAAGAGACACTGCAGAAAGTGCAGCCCCAGGCTTCTATTCTCATGGCTACTCCTGCACTGGGAGAGGATTAAGGGATGAAATCCACCTTCAAAAAAATAAACCACGTAGAATACCAAATTAAATAAAGTCTTTTTGGGACACCACCACCACCACGACCCCCGTCAAAAATCCACTGCAGGATTAGAAATAAATGCTGAAGGAAAATAAAAATAATGCACTAATAGATATTAACAGATGATAAAGGCTACATGCTAAACTGAAGAAGGATTTAAAGCTTACATATTGTTCTCCTAAAAGCTGCTTGGAATGCTAACTAAATACTTTATCACAACGACGCCTATGAAAATGTTCTACCCCTTAAAAAATGCAGCATGAAAATAATTTTGCTTCCTTTTCACACGCGGGGGTGTAATACAATAGGCAAAGGAAAGCCACAATATGTTCTGAATTTTTGTGGAAGAGGATCTGGGTTTTCAAAAGCTGGATTCAACATTCTGTGTGTAATGGGATCCTGCATTTCCTGGGGCTTCACCTTGTCCCAGACTGCAAAGGTTGGAGCTGCACCCAGATTGTTGTGTAGATTGCTGACAAAATACATCAGATCCAGCTTTAATCGAGGATAGCCAGAGCACAGCAGTTCAAACATTTGGGAAGCAGAGAAATAAACATCCAGGATGTTGTGTGCTGAAGCCCACATCCCCCTCAGCAGTGAATAAGGACAAGCATGGACCTTTCTTCTGTTTCCTACACACAAACTCCATCCCCCTAACACTAACAGATAAAGGGATAAACCCATTGTTAGGGTACCTGGTGATTCCACATCAAATGCAGTCTTATAAACCATGCAGAACCCAGCTGCAGTGGAGGTTTGAAACGTTATGTGTTAAACAGATGTTTGAATTTGGAGGTCTCAGTAATGGCTTTCGCCCTTACATTAATGTAATTATGAGATACATTTACTTATTTGGGTGAGGAGTCCACAGTGCACCTTGTCCTGCCCTCACAGGGAGGACTCTAAAGGATGGGTGGGTGCACTACAGGAGCTCTGTGCCTGTGCTGCTGCACTGGTGGAGCTCTGTGTCCTTGCCTTGGAGAGCAGCAGGAATGGGAATTACAGCCCCAGTGCCATGGAGGGAACAGCTCCATCCCACCCAACCTTATTTTCCCTGACTGCTTCCAAAACAGCTCTGTTCTGCACAGGGACCCTTTGTCCTTAAATGGGTATTAAATAATAAACCTGAGCCCTCAGAGCCAGTAGGATTGTGCAGATGGATAATATTTGAAAATATTGGTCAATTGCTATTCTTTTAGTCTAGCTCTTGCACAAAATTTATGGCAATTTTGCATAATTGTTTTTTAGCCACACTTTGATTTCTGCAGGTTTCAAGTAAAATATTTAGCTTCTCTTCTCTTAGTTAACAAAGGAGTAAAAACATAATTTCTGTTCCATGACAGAACAAAGCCATCAGCTGTTCTCAGCTCAGCTCTTAATGTCACTTTGAAGATCATTTGTATTATGCTGTGGTAGGATGTTGTTTCCTGATCTTGAATTGGGACCTCCCTTTGCTCCTAGTGTGCAGACACTGCAAAAAAGACTTTGTCTTTACCCTAGATGATGCCAGCATAAATTAACCTTCCATAAAAGCCCTTTTCCTGTAATTTTATGAGCTTTAGCTCTACTTACTCTCCTCTCCTCATCACAATCATCTAGGGTGTCTAGAATGGAGAAATGACACCAATATATCAGCTTATGTTTTGGGAGAATGCATCAAGAGCTGGTACTGGGATTGAGGACACAAAAGAATGTGTGTGTGAGAGATAACTTTGAATTTTAGAGACAAGTACTGGTCGTATTTGTACCCAAATATTGGAATAAATGGGAGTGAATATCTCAAGTACTCCATCCTAGTAATTTTAACTCAGAGAAATTGACTGGAAAATCAGCTCGTGTAGGAAATTGGGTTAGCAGATAATAACAATGCAGATTTTAAACGTGTTTCATCATTTTGAACATGCTTAGATTACAGCAATTCTGGTTTCACTGTAATTATAAATCTGCATTTTACCGTGTTACATATTGTATTCTGGATTCTGCACTCAGGATTCAATTGTCCTCAGATCCCTGTCCATGGAAGTTGGTGTGCAAATTTGTTTTCCTCTCTTCTTGATTACTGCTGATAGTGCTAAATTTGGGGTTTGAAGCTCTGCCTCCCCACAGCCTGTGAGGTAATGGTGTGAATATTCAGAGGGCATCACATCTGGCAAGACAGAATTTAATCCCAAGTCCAAAATTTAGTCCAAATCATGGATTTCGTTTTCCCAGATGAAATTTAAGCCCCCCAAAGCTGGGATACATTACAGAAATGCACACAAATTTATAGAACTACATAATACAGAAGAAATATTACTGAATGACACATATTTTTATTATGACTAGCTCCTTATTTCAGCAACTTTATCTTTCAAGTGTCCCTTCCATAGTGGAATAATTTTGCATTCAGCAGTAATCTTCATGAATTCACTTGGTATTCATGTGGATGTCACATGTATTTGCACTGATTTTCCACCACTGTTTAGGATTAGTTAATGGGCACTTCAAATAGAGTGTTACCCCTATGGGAGTAAAATAATTTCAGTCTTGGTTCACACATTTCCAAGTCAAAATACAAATGATGAAATTATATTAAGAACAGATCAGGCAATTGTTGGCTTTTCAAATAACCTACCAACAGGCTGTTTAAAAAAATCTGGGGAGGGCAAGTGGAAAGATAGCCTTTTGTCTCTGAGAAAAAAGTACTTAGGAATAAAATAATTGCTTTGTCTCTAAGTACAGAGAGACAGATGCTGCTGTAAATCTGGCTGGCTGCACTGTGGTCAATGAGGCTCTGTTAATTTACAGCTATTTGTGAGGACATGTTTGCTCAGTCACTTTCTGATGGGGATGGCTGGTCTACAAGCTATTCTATTTTGTGGAGGGTTCAGTAATTTCACTTGTTTCCTACCTTTCTGATTGGTGTGCATTACAGTGGTAGCAAATATACTTTACAGCCAAGGAAAATGCTCTCTCTTGTGATTCACTGATTACTTCCTATAATCTGAATTCAAGTGTGATGAAGAATTCTTTCCAGGCAATGCAAAATAACTAAGCAACATAAATTTGTCACCCACATTTTCTTAATAAATACTGTACATGACTAATAACTACCTCAAGATTTCTATTGAATGGTACAGCAGAAAATTCATACAAAGAGTGAGATAACTAACATTCTTTTGTATAAGATTTTAAAGCTAGTTGCTTTAACCACTGCAGATGCAGTCTTTAAATAGGTCGTCACTAGTTTTGTCAAGTACCATTTGAGACATCAATATGAATTCTGAAATTTCAATTTACAGACCAAATTCCCTGGTGAATAGTCCAGCACTCATGGTATTGAAGGGGAAGATGGTGCCACCCCAGCCATCCTGGGCACTGAGACCTGCCTAGAGGGGCTGCCATGTGCTGCTGTGGGCTCAGGAAAGGTTCCCCCTTGCCAAGCTCAGAAAAAGGGATCAGCTTCCACTCAATGCCTATTCCCAGAACAGAGAAAGGAATGATGCCATTATTAGGCTACCCAAGTTGCCCATGGCACAGCAACATCCCCAGAACTCTCCTGGGTACTCCCTGAGTGCCCCCTGTGACCAGACTCTGGGTTTGGTTTCCACATCAGGAGTCGCCGCTGACGTGGATAAGGACAGGGGGAATATCAGCATTTATTAATGCTTTGTGCTCAATTTCAAACCATCCCAAGGAATCTGGCTGCTAGATGCCCATTAAAATTAATAGGAATTGGCATCCAGCACGTCCCTGTGGTTTTGATATCTCAGCTGTAACATTCTGTTTGTTTGTTGGTTGTTTGAAGTGAGCAGACCCTGAGCTGCTGAGGCTGCTGAGATCTGACATTGTTTTCACTGAGACACGAGAACTGTTTCTGTATTTGCACTGATCTTTTCTTTATTATCACCCTGCACACCTTGGGCCAATCCTACTGCCAGAGTTCATTTCAGACCACAGATCTTTTAAGCTGACTCTGTTTTTTTTTCCCTTAATAGAGCAGCCTGGGGATGTCATTGTCCCAGTGTTTTGTTACTTGGGTCTTGTCATCGCTTTAAACATTTGATAGATGAAGCTATGGAGAATTGAAATATTATTTATATTCACACCCCTGAGAGTTACAAACTGTAAATTGAGACAGGAAACTATGAAAGCTCTCCCAAGAGGCAAAATCACTTCTTTTTACTGCTGATTATAAAGAAGATTGGCTGGCAGATGTTAATATTGGCAGTTACTCTCTGACAAATTTTCTCTAGGTACGGCTAATCAATTTTTGCTGCATGGAATGAGAAATGGAGCTTGAATATTCAGATGTCTAGACATGTAAATATATTATCTTTATAAATAGGTTTAAATGATTAATATCTTTGAAAAAAACAAACATGAAAAATGGATAAACTAGAAGTGTAGGGTGAAGATGCACAGATTTTTTAGATAATAGATAACAAAATTTGTCTATACATTAGGGGGATGAAATTACCTGTGCAGTTATCATATATGTATTTATAAACAACACTGGTCTTTCTGAAAAATCTCTCTGAACTTAAAAACTCTTTATCCCTTAAGACAGTTTAAGTGCTGTTATTTGAAACAGACCTGTTCTAGAGAGAGGCATTATCAATGTAATAAGGATAATGCAATTTGATCCATTAGCACTGCAGAAACAGATGCTTTCTCTGTGCAGGGTCCTGCAAACACTTCAGGTAATTTAATAGACCCCAATGGGATGCTCTGAAGGCGAAGGTTTCAGGGAGTGCCAGGAGTGATCCCATAATTGCAACATGATTATTTCATTCATAAATGTTCTCCATGGCGATTGAGTACAGCTCCCTGGAGGAAAGAGATGAATTCTCCTCCCTGGAGACGAGCTGTGGCCATTCCCTGGGGTGTTCTCAGCTCCTTTGCTCTGCCCATGGGAGCAGCTTACAGCTCTGTGATGCATCCCCAGCCCAGCTGCCCTGGCAGTTCCACACAGCAAATCCCAGCAGCTCTGGAAGTGCCTCTGACAATCCCAGGCCAGCTGCCACGGAGCAGTTGGGTCACCCAGGTACCACAGAAGACACTCCCTGCTTTCCCAGCATATCTGCTCACTTAGCTATGGTAATCTGATTAACCTGATTATTTCTGAATCAGTCCACTGTGGCAAATGATGAAGTGCCATATGGCTTTTGGGGAAGGAAAGCAACGTGTCTGTGTGGTGCAAGAAATGTTTCTGGATGGGTGAGTGAATTATGGATTATGATTCATAGTTAAATACCAACCTAGAAGAAAATTCTTTCTATGGAGACTATTTAGACTTTTCTATATTTTATAAAAGGCAATGGATCAAAGAAGAAGTCTAAAGCTGCAGTGCGTACTTAATGACCTGTTCCAAAGAGTAAATTATGGCTGGAATTGTCAGGGTATTAAACTTAGTAGAGCAGAGCTTAAACAACAGGGATGGAAATTTTCAAAATATAGTTCATTCTTTTACAGTGACACAATAGAAAAATAAAGGAACCTCTGACAATATGATTTATTGAAGAAACTAAACAAAATATGTTGGAGTTACTGCGTCCCAAAGTCATTTAGCTGTTCTATTACTTTTAATGAATAGCCAAGATCAGGGAATATATTCAGTGAGATAAGGCTCAGTGCATTTCTGATAAGGGGAGAAAGGTAAAAAAGGAAAACCTGCATCAATTTTTCATTCAGAGGTTTATTTACTGGAGGTTTATATATATAAAATCCTAAACAAGCACCAAAATGAAACATCCTATTTTCTCTCTGGTCCTTTTATACATTTAGAACCAAGGCTTGACTAGAGAAATATATTTGTGTGATAATGTTCCAGGAAAAGGTCAGATAAAGATCAGATGAGAGTTTCAGAAATTCACAGGTGTTTGTGATACATTTCTCTGTCCTCAACAGAACATGAGGCTGAGACAAATCATGGCCTCTGCTTGTAGCAAGCAGCTGAGAGACATTGTACACCAGCTTTACCTGAGCCACGACCTGTGGGTTAATCAGGAAAGCACCATCAGTTTTTGGGCTAAGCCTTCAGTGCCTGAACAAGCCTGACTGAGTGGTCTTGCTGCCCCCAGGTTGTGCATAAATAAATAAAGACCACGACAACATTCACAATCTGGGCTTCTCTTGCCAATTTAAGCACTTGTAGCTTTCCCAGTGTTAATGAGGGTGAGGACATGACTTGAGTCTTTCCTAATGATGAAGGACTCCACAATTTTTTGTCACCCTACTTGAGAGTGGAAAATTCCTCTCCTTAAGGTGTATTTCCTTGACTGCCTTTGTCCCAGAGAAATGTTTGTTGCAGGTGTCAGGGAGAGTATCAGGAATGAAGCATTCCTGTTGCTCTCAGGTGCACAGGTGTGCTGGATGTTCCTTCAGCTGACTCAGGAATTATTAACAACGAGGTTTTTGATGATAAAATGCAGCTGTTAGCACTCATTTGTGTCTCCTAAAAATATATGTGTAAATAAACACACTACACCAATAACTGCTGTAAAACTGTTCAAAGATATGGAATAGCACATGATGATTAGCTTAAGAACAATTACATACTATTAATTTGATGACTAAAATCAGCACTGATCACAGTTTTAGGAAGGTGTAATTGTTCTCCTTCAAACTGAAACCAGCCAGTCCCTCAGGTGCTTTTATGTAGTGACAAGATGGTTTTGCACAAAGAAGAGTGATGGGTTTGGGAACAGCACTGAAAGCATGGTTGAACTCTTAGATGGAATCAGAGTAGCTGGAAGTTATGAGGAACACTTAGAAAAGGACATTGTAAAAACTTCATTCACTTCCACAGGGATCACATCCCAGGCATGTAAAGAACCAAGACACTTATGGGAAATTCTGCTAAAAATCTCTTAAAGCTGGCATTGTTGGTGAAACAAAGGGAGAATATGATGACAACATGAAAATCTGAATAGACTTTATTAATAATCCATTTTAAAGCCTCATAAATAAATAAAGAGCTTTGTAAGATCTAGATTAATAGACTCCTTCCTCCAAATAGATCATTCAAGTACCTCAGCTCTTCTCCTGACTGCAGCAAATGGCAAAGCTCTCGTGGGTTCATGCCCACTCAGACATAAAAGCCAAAGAAAGATATGATGTTTTAGAAGAAGAAAATCCTTTATTACCAAGAAAAAAAAAAAAAGAGGGAAAAAAGTCTTGGAAGTCAGAATACTTCAAAAAATATCTGATGCAAGAAAAGGGAGCACGAGGAAGACTTTCTGAATCACAGGTTGACATGAAAGACAGCTCGAAGGGATAATGTGAAAGAGTTTAGGAGGCTACACAGTTTAGAAATTCCAAGCACTCTGATGCCTTTCAAGTTCACTGTTAAAATCCTGGCTAACATTTGTACAGGCAGAATTTCTTTCTGTCACTGTGAGACCCAAGGTCACATGTTGACCAGTGTGGTAGAGGATCTGACTGTATTAATGCTGTCTACTTAGAGCAGTTCATCTCCTTCAGCCCTCCAACCCCCAGGGACCAGACACTGTGATTATTCCAGCATAGCTGAGACCCTGGGGCTGTATTTTGCTATTGATCCAGAGCTCTCACTGTCATTAATGGGAGCTTCTATTCATCATGGATGGACTACAGCACTTGTCTTTGGAAAATCTTGCCAATGACTGTAAAACGTTTTAAAAACTACAATAAAATGACAATAAATAATGTATTTAAGGAGCTATGAAATAAGGAAACAAGACAAATATACAGATGAATCTTCGAACATTTATATTCTTGTGTCATGGATTACCTGTAACTTTACAATTAATCTTAATTCTGCATTGAGAATTGACACTGCCAGTTTGAGTCAGACAAATGGAAGAACAGAGTATCCTGTCTGTTTAGGAAAAGGCTGGAGGAAGAAAAGGTGTAAAAGATGTGCAGTGGATAGCAACTAACTGTGGGAATGCCCTTGTAACACTGCAAGGCAGAGGCTTGAAGGTTCCTTCGCTTTTCAGACACTGAAAGCTCAGTGCCTGTCCTCTTGTCCTCACATTCCACGGGTTCAATGGGTGACAATTTTGGGATCAAGGGACTTGTTTGAGTCTGTTCTCTTTGAGTGTGACTCTGTGACACTGAGCAGGGGACTCCACTCCTCAGTGAAGAGCCTCCCTGCTCTGGGGCCAGCTGGGGAACACACAAACTGAGAACCCAACAAACAAGGAACGTGCAGTCTCCTGTCACCTTTCCTTTAAAAAAGGCTGATTTGACTCAAGCAGCTGGTGGTATCTGGGAGAATTTGGGGTATTTTTGCAATTTACCTGTAGGTCCATTGCTCTCAGTGATGCTGTGACTCTTCAACTCTTGGCCCCTGCAATGTCTTCTCAGCTCGTCTGTCTTTGTACAGCTGCCTGAACTGTTGCCACCAATTAATGACAGCTAATAGGTCCCTGACTACTGAGAACACTTGAAGCCAGTAATTACAGCCTGCTCACAACTCCTCTGCCCTGTAGGAGCAGAGCTGCTGCTGACTCTGCTGAGTAACATTTTATGACCGTTTTAGGGACTTGGAAAGGCTGTGATTGAGTATCTGAGAAAACACTGACCCAGTATTTATAAAAAGGTATATGGTAGCAGTATGTAAAACATGTTTTGTGTCCATTTATACTCCTGCAGGCTTACCAAGGCTTTATAGTTTTATTTCTAAGAAAAAGTCTGGCGTATCTAAGCTATGACTCTTTTCCTCTCTCTCTGGATGTCAAAACCAAGCAATGGTGTAAAATTGCATCACTGAAGAAGGAGAGAAGAGGAAGCTCTGTTTTTTTTTTTCGCTGGGTTCTATATGTTCTATCTCCTTTTTCAGGTCAGAAAAAAAATCTCAATTTTACCTTTGGTGTCATGGGTGTGTAGTATATTGCTCATTATGTATCTTAAATAAACAAAATAGAATTGTTTCCTAATTTCTCTGTTGGCTTGAAGGACAGGGAACTTGGTGAAAAAGGAGTTCATATACAAATTCTCTCTCTTTTCTTGGTTTTACAAAACTTTCCTGTTTGCCCAGCACAATGACAGACAGTTTTCCCTCTAACTTCTCTTTTAGAACAAAGGTGAACATGATAAAGAGACCAGGATGTACTGACATTATCCCACTGCTGGTTTTCTTCCCTTTTCCCTGCCATCACTTATCCTCCCCTGGAACTTCAATACAGCATTGCCCAGCTTTATCCTCTGAATATTACACACTGCTTTCATTCTCAGTTGCACCATTATTAAATCCATAGTTTTAAGTACACTGTACAAATTATAACATGTTCCCTTTGTTTTCCCTTTTTCTGGAGAGAAGAGCTTTGTGGGCATAAAGAAGATACTGCCAATATACATTTATTTTACATAGGTACAGTCAGCCTAATGAAAGCAGTAGGTGTCCCTTTTCCAATTACCCAAACATGCTCTGCCACAGAGGGCTTTGCTTCCCAACAACAGACAGAGAATTAGGAGTCCTGAGGATTTTGACAACCTTTCACTGCATGCTCTTTTCCCCTCCATGTAATTACATGCTCCAGCAGCCCCAGTCTCAGTGGCTGTGAAGGGAAGCTGTTTCCTTCAGGGTTATTTTCTCCTGCCTCTGGGTTCTATGAGAAGAGGCAAAAGAGCAAAACACCTTTTTTCCTGTGGTACAGCCCTGGTTTCCACCTCCACGTTGCTCATAAACTCTAGTGCCCAATACTACAGCTGTTCTCAGAGAGAATAAATTCTTTCTCACCTTATGCACAGGGGATTTTTTAAACCCTGAGTACAAAAAGCTTCAGGAGACTATGGGTAGTAGCTCCTACTCAGTAAATACTCTTGCAGGAAGAGAAAGTTCACAAAAGTCACTTCCAGTTAACCAGAAGAATTAACAAGTGACTCAAAGATATTCACTTTAAAAAAGTGATCTGCACTGAGGAAACATTCCTTGCTGCCTCAGTGCACATATTTCATTTTCTTGATTTACAAATATAGAACTTGGGGTAATTCTATGTACAGACTAGGCTGCTTCTGATTCCAACGATTTTGACAGATTTATGCTGACTTGTAGAGATGCAAACTTCAGCGAGTGGTTCACAGGTGAAAAGGTTTTTACAAGATCAGGATGTTCTTGGAAAAGTCTGGAAGAACAGATAAAAATTGGAAATAATTTTCCAGGAAGGCTGAATGGACAGGTGCCTCAAGGGGAGCAGCTGAGGACACTTCTCCTGTCCAGAGAGAAAAGCTGTCCCCACCCCATGAGCCTATTTTCAACAAAGACACAACTTTATTAAGAAATCACTAACAAGTTAATCTCCACCTGATCACCTCTGCTTTGCACTCACAGGAAGGATGATCACAACTTGCTCTGCTCTGAACTACACAAGCTGAATTTATGCAGGAGTTCTGTGTGTTTGGGTGGGATGGGGCTGGAGGCAGCTGTACCATCCCCACTTGCAGCATCCCCAAAGCAAACATTTCACCCTTCCCCAGAAATCCACCCTGGCTTAGAGCAGGGTTCATAACTGAGCCATTCGGAATGTAACCAGGGGAAACCAGAGCTCCACGGGTATAAATTACTTTCCTGCTTTCTGTCTGACTGAGCTGGGGCTCCTAAAGGCCAACTGGGACACGAGGGACTGTGAGAACCCAGCCTGAAGCCTCCTCCAAAATTCAGTGTTTCTCAACAGGTATCACAAACCAGGCAAGAACAATGTGCACAAGCCAAAGCACAAACCAGCTGTTGTACGCTGCTGAAATATTTGATTTGACCCTAGAAATGTGTCTCTGGAGTGAGGAAAAACCAAAATCATCCTCTGGATTTATTATTTCTATTCCTTAAAGAAAAAGTGAGTAATGAGTAACCCAAAATCCCCATCAGTGTAGTAAAATGAAGCATGAAATGGTGTTCAGAGATGAAATCCATCTCATGAAAGGCTTTTGATGGATGTGAATTAACTGCTTAAGTTAAAAAGCATAAAACTTTAGAAGTAGTTTCTATCATTGGATTGTTCAGTTTACCAGGTTTACCATTAAGGTTTTTTTCTATTTTTTTAAATTCTCTGAGGATCTGGGTCACAACAAAGCAAAAATGCCTTGTTACCAATTTATTTGTTTCAAAGAACAGGCAGACATCACCTAATACTTTGTTTTCCTGTCCAGAAGCCTAGTGACAAACCAGAAACATGTCTTTCCAAATCACCACGAGCTGAACTTTCTCTGCAAAATTCATATTTTGCATTGGGAGGTTATTTTGAGATCATATTTTCTGAAATAGCTTCATGAACTCTCCTGCCCTTCACTCCTTTGCACACTTGTGCTGCTGAATAGGTGCCACAGAACCCATTAGCACCTAAAGTGTCAGGATTTTTCCTTCACATTCCACTTTTATCCAAATCCTTCGTTTTGCTAAAACACTTCTACACCCAGCGTCTATTCTGAGGAAACTGTTTCTTTCCTATTACTATTAATAACCTTTCTATGCTAGTTATTCTATAAATATCAGTGATATTATAAGTAGAGTGTAAAAACTACTCTCTGAACCTGCCAATTTAGAACTTTTAAAGCATCTCCATAATTCCATGGAACTGAGTGTGGCTCTGGCTGGTGCAGAGTGAGGCAATGGCTCCACAAGGGCAGCAACTGAAATCACCTTTACGTCTCCAATTTATTTAAGCCAAAAATATCAAATTCTACTTTGCAATACATTTCCTTTAACAAGCCTTTTGATTAGTATCTTGCAATTAATTTCAAGCGTGTATTAAAACCTCAAGGAAGGATAACTTCACATTGTTTAGCCCACAGAGAAGGCACAATGCAAATATTTTACACAGCTCTCCTCCCAGTCCTTACTGCTAGATTTTTATAATGCAACATGTAGGATTTTTCTTTGGAACCTGTGAGAACAGACAGACAAGATGAATCACAAGTATTTTCCTGGGATATTAAAATGTGTGTATCTTTCTGAAACTCATTTAATAAATGATGTGAAAAACATCAGCTTGACTTGCTAAATGCAAATGAAAGTGGGTCTCAAGTTGTCTCTTATCTAACAGTTGCTTATTTCAATGATGTGCAAATGAGTAGTTCCCATATACAAAAATTATGGATTGGCAGAAAGACTTAATAAATCAAACTACTCCAATAAGATGTCTAGGTAGTGTCATTTGTGATAAAATGTTGATCTGATTTTCCCTTTTTAGTAAAGATTTTATGCTAATGCGATGGTAACTAAACTTGAGAAGTTTAGATCCTTAGCACAAACAGATCTGACTTTCTTGGTTGGAATCAAGTTCATCCACTCAGTAATCCCAATGTAAAGCAGCTGCAGAATCAATCCTATCAACATATTTTGAAATCCTTTTCTAGTTTATTCCCATATTAAAGTCTATACCTTACTCTGAGAAAGAGGCATTTCCAGAGGGAAAAAAAATCTTCAATAATTAAAAAATTGTTTACTTTGCAGCACAAATTTGCTTAGAAGCAGGACCCCAGAATAATCTCTGGAAGAAAGTAGCTCAGGCCATGACAAGGTTTTAATCCTCCTGCATTGGCAGCAAGCCACTTTCTCTTCTCTTGCACTTGTCCATATTCACTGGAGGTCACTGTGCTGTGCAATGGGAAAATGCTCCTCCTCTCCTTCATTTGTACAAACCAGGGATTGGTGCCTGGTAAAGCCAAATATGTGCATGGCAGGATTGCCACACAGCTTTTATTGGGAAAACCACAATGGGATTTTTTTTTTTTTTAGTAAGAAATTGGGTAAGCTCGAAGCACTCTGTTTCATTTTGTTTGAAAACCAAAACGTCAGCACTTTCCAATAAGCAAGGCTTTTATCTGGACATTATTTCAGCCCAGGAGGAATATAAAACAATCCCGATTTCAAGTTCCACAAAATAATCTTGTCTCCAATAAAAGCCTCATTAGGGCAGCGTGGGTGCACAGCAGACACAGAAACACTCAGCTTCCCAGGCAGGCTGTCTGCCACTGCCTGGTGAAGGATGTGTGGCACAGGGTCATCCAGAATCTCCCTCAGTTTCTGTGCAGCAATTTTTCCACAGGGCTGATTGTGATCTCTTACTTTGTTTCAGGAAGAAAACCCCTCTCTAAAATATTGCTTGCTGTGGGAGCTCATGTCACCTTGTCATTGCATTCATCACCATTATCATATTCTACTGAAAGATTGGCAAATTTGTTCAGCTGTGTAAGACAGATGTTATGGCATTTGACAGATGATTTCAGCACTGAGATGAATTTTTTTGCATGTGCTGTATACTTTGGCACTCCATTATGCAGCACAAGAGTGAATTTGCTCATTGTTATCAGCCAAACAAGCCTTGAAAAGTGGGAATCATCAGGGAAGAATTATTCCTAAAGCCTGAAAACGGATTTTCCAAACACAGTGGTTTCAGTTCTAATTCCCTAATTATGATGTGACTTTGGTCACTGATTGGTCACATGCCTGTTCTGATGGGCTGGAAATGGGTTTGAGGTGATGTCTCTCTGACTCTCCAGAGAAGATGGTGTTTGAGGAGGGTGTCTCCTAGATCACTGACTCATTTCCATAATGGGATTACAATGCCTAATGAGGAGCAAGGAGAGAAGCAGAACAGTAGAGAGAAAAGCTTGCAAAGGATTCCTGCACACAAAAAATATACCTTTCCACTGTCTCTTCTGTCTGAGACCTGAGAGACAAACCCAGCTTTCAATTAACTAAAACAGATTTAATGATTAAAATCTCAGCAGTGGAGCCTCGGATTCTGCAGGTTGATCCATAGGTTGGGGTGACAGCTCTGAGAGCTCAGAACTCCAGCTTTGTTCCAGTGCAGGATTTTTTAAACCTCAGTTACCTCTGCAGTGCGTTCAACGCTGCTCCCCTGCCTCACTGGGGATGTGTGATGGTGGCCACATCCAACATTAAGTGCTGCACAGACTCTGTGATGAGTTGCATGGACAAAAGATGGCAAAAGGACTGAGACTCTTCCCAGCAATCCTGTGAGGAAAGCTGATTTGATGGTTCCTGTAAATTTGATAATCACTCTGGTGTGAAAATCAGAATATCTGGCAGGGAGAAATGACTGTCAGCTTTAGGAACTTGAAATTTGGCATCCATGAGCTTTTCATGGCTTCACAAAAACTGCTGGAGTGGGGAGAGGCAACACCTCCTCACGTTTTGGCTTTTGCTGAGAAAAACAAGGGTGCCAAACAGTCTTATTTGAGGTTGGATGATGAGGGTGAACTCAGTTTTAGGACACCAGCTTCGGGGAAAATAAAAAGTATGTGAAAGAAAGGTTCATGTGGCTGAGGCACCTCATCACAGAAACGACCTGTCTTAATGATACAGCTCATTATTACAATTTCATTATTAGAAACCTCGTTAGTTTTCACTGAGAAGTAGCATTTTTCAGGAGCAGGATGCATTTGGAGGTAGGCAGCACCTACAGTATCTTCTCTTTGACATGTTTTTAATAGAAATTTGTCACATTGATGGCAGATGTTCAGCCTGCTTGTTTGCACCTTGCATTTTCCAATGCAAGGTGCTCTGGCTTAAGTGATTCTTCAATTATTTTCAAGACGAAGTGTTTTGTTTTGTTTGCTGTTTTCAGTGTTCCAGTAATTAACAAATGTGGCAGAACATTTGCCTTAATTGCACAGTGAAAGCCCCTCACAATAGTAATTACTGTAGAAAAGTCCCCCAAAAAAATCTACTTGGCTTGTGAAAAAACACTTTCCAATTACAAAATTTATGCAAAAAAAAGTAAAGAAAGCCCCATGTCTGTGTCAGAAAACTTCTGTGTGTGCACAAGCAACACTCTCAAAACTCACAAATAAAAAGAGATCATGAGAAAATGTAGGTAGTAGGTCACAACCTGAATCATAATTGGGATTAATTTAAAAAAGCTTTATGGGATGTTCCCAAATCATAGTTTTGTAGCCAGGAAATGAGTAGGCAGATGGAGAAAATATCAAAACTGATCACAAACCACATTCCAAAAAGGCAGCATTACTCAGACATATCTGGAAGTCGAAAATTACCCCCAAAATTTTCAGCTGCTCTAAGGAATGATGCATATCACAGAGTCACTAAGGCCTCAGCCCAGAAGCCTGATGTGCACTGGGGAGCCCCTGTGCTCTCCCTTATCTTGGTGAATTTTTTATCAGGAAAAATGCTAGGGTTGAACAGATAAAATAAAATAATCTGTCCTTTTTACAGAAGAATTAAGTTTCTTTTTTTATGCATTAACTGCAAGTCCACCATGCCTATGTGGCTGTCATATTTTCAGGGAAAAGAATTTCTTTAGGCACTGGAAAACCTTATTATTGATTAGTTAGGTTATTAGGTTATTGACTGTCACCTCAGCTGTGTTAGAAGTATTTTCCAGAATGCTTTTTCTCATGATTAGGTGTGATTTCAAAACAATTATTTAAACACAATTTGTACGTAGAGCCACGATACAATCGTACCTGATTGTGATAATACCCATCTGTAGGTTCTCAAGGGCCATGAATTGTGATTAAGATGTTTGACACAAGGAATTGAAGGCTCATAACAGGCTTCATCTGAGGTACACCTGTTTATCAAGTCAATTTTCCACTTTCAGAAGGCACTGTATATTATGTACTGAGATTGTGTACAGAGGGTGGAGATGGAATGAACAAACTGTATTTTGAGCAGGAATTATATATGTGAGTAATTTATTCAAAGTCTTTCACTCCTATAATTTTAGCTAAAAGCCTCAGAAAGCTGCTGCCAGAGTTTTTTTTTTTTTTTTCTGTTGGCTCGAAGGAGTTACCCAGGAATATTCTCTGGGAGGGGGATTGGTGCAGTCACTGAGCACTCACAGCCTTCAGCATCCTGGGAAAAATGTACCTGCAAATTGTTGCCAACTGACTACAATGCACTGGTACAACTCCATCAAAATTCACAGAACAATTCTGTTAAATTCAGTGCACTGCAGATCAGACTGACAAAGGAGTTAAAACCCCACTGAAATTTGTAGTGCTAACAGCAACAATTTTGCGTTTCTTAATATTTTAAAAAATGGAGATGTTGACCTGCTTGCCATGATTTTGCCTCAATTTCTAGTTTTAGCAGCACAATGATAATTAGATTTTCTTCCTCTCAGAGACTGAATGTTTTCTATTAAATAGTCCAAATTAACAGGTTATTCTGCATGCTCTGCCTTGACTAGCCAAGATTCAGTTCTTTTGAATGCCATGTAAACAACATAATTAGGAAATCCAATATCCAAACCCCGCTAAATTGTTTATTATTATGTATTATTGTATTATGTTCACGTGCTTTCAGTAGCTAAGTACACCAAAATCACAATCCATGTTCCTGGAATTTAACTGGTTAAAGAGGATGGTTATAGGCATGGATAAAGGAAATATTTGCCTGGGTCACACTGGCACGGGGTTTATGTGGAGCTGGGACACAAAACAAGCAGCAAAAGTCAGAGACCCTGCAGGAGCAAGAGAGAAGAAATAACACAAAATCACCCCACCCTGGGTACACCTCAGTTATGTGGCCTGCACTAGGAAAAGCCCAGGAAACAGCATCATCAGAGGTATTGGGAAACCAGCAACAAATGTGGAAATGGCCTAGAAATAGAAGGGATGCTGGATAATGGGAATCTGCACAGCCACCTCTTGCCAACAGCTGCATCAGAAACACAAATTTCACAGCAAATCCCCCTTGCAGCAGGATGGACCCCAGAGTGCCACAGTCTACAAGGCACAAGAAGATGAAATTTGCAATCATGTTGATTTATTCAGTTTGGGAGATGCAGTGGAATGGGAAACTGCATCAGATACTGTCATGTTAATGTGGTTTTCTCCTTCTCTATAATGAACTATTAGAATTTGTCTTTTAAATAGACCTACTCTTATCAAGTGAGCACATCTGTGTTGGCTTGCAGTTGATTGCTGCCCCTTTATTAGTTCTTTCATTGGAAAGCTCTGTTCTTCACGAGCTAATCCCCAGGATGACAATATTCCAGGAGTAATGTCTATTCAGTGAGTGGGGATGTTGACTGGTACTCTCCTCATGAGCCCTGCTTTAAGCATTTGTAGGCCTTAATAATCCATATGGTGCTGTAAAGTAGGAGGCAGTAGGATAAAATACCCTATTTTTACCAATAACTTTGCCTGAAAAGAAAACTGATTTCCAAGGGAGACAGGTGAGGAAAATGGGTAAATGATTTTAAAAGTGTTTGTCACACTGTTGAGAAACAGCAGCTATCACAAACCCAGCTTTGGGCCACAGAGCTGTAGTTAAAATTTGTTTATGTTCCCACCAGCCCTCAAAACTAGCTGCAAGAGACAACCACCTATTTCAGTGTGCAGAAATCACAATTACAGCCCCATCCAGCAAAGAAGACAAGTTCTCCTGCCTCTGTTCCATACCTCCAGCTATTCACAGCCTTAGCCAAACTCCAAACCAAGAACTAGTCACATGTTGGGTCTCACAGTATTTTTCAGGCATAACTCACAGTTTTGAAGGAGATGGGAGTAGAATTTCAGCACCTTAAGCTGTGAAAGGAAAGAATTTTGATATTAGAGAAGAATACCCCAGAACACAGGCTGTACATTGATATTTTGTGGTGGAAGTTAACACTTGCCCACGTTCTATACCCAGACATTTGTTCTGCTTTGTGACACATGCTTGCATCTAAACAGCAATACTGACTGCTCCTCTCCTACTCTGCAACTCTTGCACCCCTGCTGTCACAGATCCCCCCTCTGTGCAAGAAAATTCTGCCAAATTCCCCTTGGTGCTTCTCTACTGCAGTATTGGCACCCTGACTGTAAAGAGTGCATGGTGCAAGCCTGGAAGGATCAAACTCTGCTGCCAGCAGCAGCTTCAGGGGCCAGGCCCTCGGAGAGGAATCCCAAAATATTGGATGGTGCCCTCAAATTGGGAGTCCTTCTCCACAGCCTGTGGAGGAGCAGAACTCACAGCTCAAACCAGTTCAACACCTGAGCTGAAATGGAGCATGGAACAACACAGGGTCATGTAAACCTTTCACCACAAAGTCAGAAACCAAGCTAAGTCTGGCTGATTGCTGAAGATGGAAATTAAAGTAGGTTAGATTGATTTAAACATCTCATCATGATGGCTCTTCAGAAACATCAAATTCTTGAAAAGTTGGCAGAGGATAGGAATAAAACACAATTCTATAGCTATTTTAGCTGTTGTAAGCATGTTCTGAAGTATAGCTTTCTTTAAAAAACCTTTTTTTAATATTTATAGAGATGTGTATTCAGCACTGTAATCCCTTCCTAGACCATCAGAAAATTATTCATACTTAAAAGCCTTGAAGCTTTTTCATGGCTGGTTTTTTTTTTTTTTTTTTTTTTTTTTTTTTTTTTTTTTTTTTTCTGTGACAGAAGGAATTAATCATAGCTCTAATGGCTCTCTGGCAAGTGCTACTTAAAAGCAACAAATGCATTTGAAAAATCATTAGGTTTGCCTACCCCATTTAGAGTTAAAAGAGCTCTTGTATCCTAAAGTGTTTGGGAGCTGGAAAACAAAAACTTGGGAAAAAACCCCAAAAACTAGATAGTCCCTAACAAAAACTTCCCAGCAACCTGTGCTGGCTTTTTAGGAGGATCAGGTTCTGCTGCAGGGACAGAAAAGATGCCTGGTTGGGGAACTGACTGACAGTGAGGTGAAGCTGTCCCTACCTAAATGCCAGCAATATTCACCCTGCCAGTGCTTCAGCTTCTGGTCTGTAAAATGGCACTGATGATATTTTCTGTATGAGATGTGCTGATAAAAATCTCTGTATAAGGGGCAAACTTCAATGGTGTTGCTTGTGCTTTTTAGTGTTTATTTGCTTGGATTGCAAAAAACAGTAACCAATGTTCATGTGTTTTTCTTGTAACTCTGTGCCTAAACTCCTTTAGTATTCACCAGCATTAATACAGGCAAAAGTCTTTAAATAAATCTCCTTTTCCTAAGGTCTAATTCTGATGCTCCTAGATAATTCTATTCCAATAAGAGGAATATGAGGTGCCAGATTTTATTTGATGAATATGGTTCTTAGAAGCCTTTACACTAACATGCCACATGAGGGAAGTGTAGATACTCTAGACTTCTCCCTCTGAAAATAAGCACCCAATTTTATTTTTATCTTGTTAATGGATTATAAATGACATATAATTATTTTCCCTCTGAAAATCATGTTAATTTTCAAGAGAAAAGGCCCAGCGATAGAATTAGCTATTGAAATGTGATAATGTAACACTGTTTATTGGTAAAACAGAACAAGATTTCCTAATCCCCTGTAAATCATTTCCCTCAATCCAGTCCCAGGTGACAGTGCTGTATTAATGGGAGGGTGCTCTGTCCTCCAGGCACAGGGAGCACTGGGGTTGCTGGGTGGGCAGTAGCTCAAAAATGAGGCATTTTGGAATATTCAGTCTTCAGCTTGAGACTGACTTGAGGAGTGAAACAATCATCTCCCAAAAGAGATTTTTGTCTCTTGGGATCTGGCCCTGCCCCTGAAAGGCTCTGGCCCAGCAGAACATCGATGTGTAAGTCATGATTCAATCTTCCCACACTGCCAATCCACACCCAACAGGTAAGAGCAAGGATAATGATCACCATCATCATCATCTCTACCTAAATCCTGCTGTGCTTCTGGGTGCTCAGATTGCCTGTGTTTGAGCACAGTGACCTGTCCAGCCCCTCACAGAGCGTGACAGAACACTAAAACCTTTCTAGCTTCAGTTTCCCTTGTTCATTGCTATCGTGGTGCTGTGGAAATCTCCACTGATCTCCGTTTCATGTTGTGGCTAATGCATGGAAGATACATTTTGGAAACTATTCCTTACAAATGATTACACGCAGTAACATTTCACAATAGCACAAATAGTTAGAAAACTAATTTCCTGTGAAGTACAGTGTGTTTTCTTTATTAACAATGGTGCTCCAAGTTGTATATATTACAATTCTTTCTTAAGTCATAATTCAGGCTAGTGTTCTGTTTCTTTATTTTTAGATTTCAATAAACTTGACATTATTGAAGAGGATTCATAAATTTTACTGAAATTCAATTACTATAACAATTGGTTCTTGCACAGTGTCCTGACTGAGCCACTGGTAGAAGTATGAGGATTATATATTCTCACCTCATTTCCCAGGCAATAATGAAAGAGGATGAGACTAAATTCCTCCTATCTAGGTCTTGATTTAAAAAAATAACTGAGGCTTGTGAAGATTTTTCCTTTCCACCCACAGTTGTTTCTCTGCTTTCAGAACAATAAAAACAATTAAGAGTTGATTGTTAAATTAGGAAAATCAATCTCAAAGGCAATTTCTTTCTATACGAATTTTAGATTATTTTTAAAAACTTGAAAAACTTAAAATCAAAAGTAGATAGTTCAACATGTGATTTTTTTACCTTTCAGAGGTAGAAAACATCTTTAAAAAAATAATAAATGAAAACTACTGCTCAGTACGCAGAAAAATATGCCCCAAGCATACTAGGAACAAGGAAACACGTTAAAAAAAATAATAAAATAAAATCTCATTACAGTTCATCCCTAGGTATAGAAAATTCAGGCCATTATAAAGTAACTATAGAGAACAGCAGCTAAATTTGCTGATTATGACCCATTTTGTCAGGGAAGAATGACAGCCTCAGCTTTTTATCAGAAATAACTGTGGACACCCTTAAGAAAACTCTAAGCCAAAATCTTTTGGGGTTATCTTACACTCAACTTCATCTTCACTTATTCTTACTATACAGACTAAATAAAATCAAACAAAACTCTAACATTACTAAGTGAGAGAGTATTGCCTACTCTCAGCTGTTGAATGAAATATTAATTTAGTGTTCTTATTTTTGACATTAAATTTCATTTTCCAGGACATGTAGGTCAGAGGACAATTGTATTAATCTGTCTGTCCCCAGATTATAACTTCCCATTATAATCACAGAGCATAATAGAGCTCAGGATGGAAAAAAAAAAAAAAGAAAAAGAAAAAGAAAAAGAAAAAAACGTATTTATTATTAGGACACTCAGTATATATTTTTTAGAAGAACTTAAAATCTATGAGACACTCTGTGGTGCCAAAACTCGAAGGGAAGTTCATCTTTAACAACACATCTGTGTGAGACATCATTTTCTGTTTTATTAAATAACATCTATTAACTTAGCTGTATTTTATTTGATATGGCAAAGAATGTCTGACCTTTCAAAGCTTTTCATTTGCTGCAGTTTAAGAGAAACATTAGAAATGCCATAAGATACTGCTGCATGGGAAACACCAAGGATTCAAAGAAATTAAACTTGGATGTGAATACAAAAGACAACTCCAAATGTCCCCAGCTCCTTGCCATGGTATTCGGTGCCTATCAGAAAGCTGACATTCAGAACATTTAAAAATATGACTGCCCTTTCAGACTTCAAATTCAGATTTATTTCCTTCCCATGCGATGTTTATTTGACCCTGTATTAATGTCAGACACAAAAATCGTGTTGTGATGAAAATGAAATATGTTGTTTGACTTTTTGATTCACATATACAGCACAAATGTCATTAGAAGGAAGTGATATTCCAGGCTTGCTTATTTTCTACAGCTGTTCTAAATATTCTGGGAGTCCTTGGGAATCTAAAGTTTAGTAGCCATACCAGTTGGGAGAAGATACTTTGAGAGGTAAATGCTATAAAAACTACTATAAAATACATAACAATAAATGAATTTCCTTCAAAGATCTCCAAATATTTTAGGACAGAACGTTAAATCCCTGCTGGGAAAGATCCCACCAGACATAGAGGGGCTCAGGTGTGGCCCATTCTGGACTCTTTGTCAGAAATTCCTATAGATTTTTAATCCAATTTATTATAAGAATTCCACCTTTAGATATTGGATGCTTTAAATGCTCTGCTACTATGGAGCTGGATTTTTCACATCCTACTAACCCAGGGAGAAGTATTTCAGTGAAAATATTTATTGCAAGCATCACCTTGACTCAGAAGACTTTCAGTTATTCATTCTGGTTTTCATTTATTATTGCTTAATAATTTATGTTACAACATTCCATTGGCATTTTTCACGATAGTAATATTCTCATCTCAAATATATGTACTGAAATTTCTGTTAAGGCTACTACATTGTCACATAATTGTTAACCACCAGCAACTAAATTCTGACAGAATAAATAAAAACACAATTTTTGCAATTGCTATGGAGGAAAAAAACCTCGTAGAAACTAGATTATGCGTTGAATTTGCCAATTTAATCACTGTGGGAAATAAAATGCTGCTCCAGCATTCCTGCTGGTACAGGAACTCTACATTTAGACGGCTGGAGCATAAATTCCAACTCATTTGGAATTTATAATTTCTCCGTGGCAATACATTGGATTATTTGCTGCATGTAACCTGAATTTTGAACACTTTTAAATGCAAGATGTGCCACTTGAAAATAATTTCTTGCTGCTGCATCCGTTGGTTTGTCAGCTGATTCTTCCTCTCTTTGCCAGGCATTTCAGCTGCCCAAACCACAACAACCTCCACAGAAAGCACTTGAGGTGCATTGCACAAGAGTTTTTAATTGAAATCTCCTATTTTGGTCTTATTTAACAGATAATTTACAAATGCAAGTTGATGCAAATTATAAATGTTTAAAACCTGTTCATTATTACACCGCAGTGCGGGCAGTGCTCAGATGTTGTGTGATCCATTCTTTCCTTACATGAATTATTCCAATAATTCATTGAATTATAGTAAGTTTCTATAACAAAGATAAAAAAAAAAATAGTAGAAATGCCGTTGTAATGTCAAAGTCTGCATCAAAATCAACAGCAAATGTCACAAATCATTTGTTCTGTTGCTGGGAGGGCACCAGGGCTGTAGTCTGGTTTTCCAGGCCTGAGGTTTCTGAGTTTCTGAACTCAGTTTCTTCGTGGTGTTTGGGTTTCAGCAGACCTTGTTCTCACACACTTGACATAATCATCCCAAGTGCTATTGTAACGAGAGTGATGTTTTGCATTCTTTTCTGTAGGATGGACTTGTCTCTATCCATTGCTTTGGGCCAATGGTTAGAAGAGTTCTGGCACTCTTCTAACCAATGAGAGTGGCTTGTTCTAAAAGGTGTATAAGGAGGGCAGTTGTTTTAATCAAGTGGAGTCAGATGCAGTTTTTATAACGAGGTCTCATGTCATCTGTTCTTTGCCCACAGCGACCCAGGGCTGCCCTGAGCACTTGGTGCCCACTCGGAGCAGATTCACTGCAGCCAGGCAGCAGCTGCTGCTCTGTGTCCTGCTCCTCGTGCACCATTCCTCCCAGCAAACACCCCAGTTATTTATAGGTGAGTGTGTGCAAGGCACACACAAATTCCTGCCTCACACCTGACAAGAAACTCTGCAGAGGACACACCTGTGAGAGAGCTGAGCACGGCTCAGACCTCCGAGCAGCCCTGTGCAGTGCAGCCTCTCCAAATCTCAACTCATTGGCACTTAAAAGTGCTGATTTTTGGAGTTATATACAACTGCCCTGATGTTCCTCTGCCTTCACAACGCGTCAAATATTGGTTCAGACTGCTGCACGTTGCACACAGATAAATTGAACAAAAGCACAAAAGGCAGAAGAGGCTCGGAGCTGAGCTCTGCCCTTGCCTCCCTGTCTGACCAAAGCAGCAGCTCCATCCTGCCCCTTTATTTCAGCTGAGCCCCACTAGCCCAGAGCTCCTGGGACAGGTTAGAAAACTCAGATTTGTCCACCAAACTCAATGCCTGCTCCAGCCCTCCCCAAGCAGTCATGCCTGGGGAGCTGTCTCTCCTTTCCCACCCAGAAAGGTCCATGGCAGAACACTGCACTCCGTGATTTGGCACCTCAGCTATGGTGATTGCCTTGCTGTAGCCTGTTTAGCTAATCCCAAGATGTAGAAATAACATCTAGGCAAAAAACCTGTGCCTAAGAACTTGCTCAGCTGGAAACCTCCAGGAATGTTGTGGGAAAAGGATGAAGCTTTTTGTTTGCTTCAGTCCTGAGTTCCAGTGCTGGTCTCTTCACCTTCAGGAATTCTGATTTGCAACTAATAATTACTCCATCATTAATTTTGAACTGAGAGAATAAAGAAAAGGTAATTAAAAAAATCTCTGGAGAAGAATAAAATAAAGAGACAGAGTGACGTTAACTGAGTGGGAGGCAGAGATACTGAGCTACTGCAAATTAATATATCCTGAGCAACTGTCTGCTCTCCCTTCCTGGTCTGCAGTTAATAGACAGTTAATCTTCCACATAGCAAGTTCATTTTCCTTCTGCAATGAGCAATTCACTTTGTTTATAGCAATTTCTCCAGCCAATCTTTTGTTCTATCCTTTTCTAAAATATCTCCAACCTTGCTGATTTTCCAGTCTCATGTTCATAGATAAAACACTACAGAAGGCTGCACCAAGGCTATTGACAACTGCAGAAAACTTTCCAACAGCTTCAAACATATCCAGATACAGACAAAATCCACCTTAAAACTTTGTCTACACAATTTGAACATGGCTATCTAAAATATCATGCTGATAAGCTTAGTTAAAGTGGGTCCAAACCACCAAAATCTTCACGTTTTGCCCCAAAAGAATGGATAGAATATAAAGTACTGCAGGAAAACCCCCACAATCAACCAGCAGATAAAAGAGCCTGAGACTGTAAATATTTCTCATTTATTTAACAATTTCTCATTGTTAACCGCCTTTTCCTCAAAAGATAAGTTCAAAAAGAAATGTATAATAAAAGAGTTATAGATAAATTATTAAAATGGATATCTTTGAAAGAAGGGAACTTCTAACCTTCAGAGCTTCAGGATCAATTAGAATGGCTCGAGGACCTTAGAACAATGACATCAATTTAATTCTAAATACAAAAAGAAAGCCCTTTACTTACAGAGATTCTTACAAAGTTACTCTTTGAGCCACTAACTGCTCAGTAGTGCAATGTTTATTTAAGAAAAAGGACAGTGGCCATGTAGTGAGAGGAATAGTGTGATGTACAAAGAACAAGCAGGATATCGTAATCAGCCACAGCACTCTGGGCTAGTTCTTAAAACACAGAAAATCACTGACTGAAGGCAAATGAGGCACAGTCTGCTGTTCAGCTGGGGGTGCTGATGGAGACAGACTGCCCCTGGCCAGCGCTGACTGTGGGGAGGGAAACCTCCAGGAGAAGGGAACTCCGAGGGAAACGAGCAGCAGCAAATGGAAAACAGCCCAGCTGGAGCACGGCACAGCCCTGGAGGGGGGATTCTGCACGAGACAGGGCTCTTCCAGCAGAGCTGAGTCCTCCTATCCAAGCTCATCTTTCCTTGGCACTTCTGCCCTGTTGGAGCTGGCATTTCACCTTGAGCAGGAGCAGTGCCATGGCAGCAGATGGGAGCAGCACAGCCATGCAGAGCCACGCCTGAGCATCAAGGGTTTGGGGAAGACACAATCCCAGCCAGTGTCTGTCAAACCCAGAATCTCCCTATGAGGCAGCAAACCCAGCCTCCAGCCACGAGCCACTGGGGCAGAGTGGGACTCCAGGGACTCAGACTGAGTCACACAGAGGCACTGCTGATGAAGGGAGCCCAGAACCTTCCTTTAGTTCCCACTGTAAAATAATTTTCTTTAAATAAACTCAGAACTACTTTGCAGATAGAAAAAGAAAAGACTTTTCTCATTCTTGGAAAAGGAAATAACAATTTTAATGGGACAAAAGCCTTAAATTCTCCCCCCTCCCCCCAAATTATTGCTTCATCTTTGCCCTCATCCTCTGCCCCTTCAGAAAGAACCCACCGAAAACCAAGCAAGAAGCCAAACAAATGGAATTAGATGAACGACACACAAATGGGACAAAACCCTTCTAGACTGGTGGAATAAGGAAATGAAGGAACACAAAATATTGAAAACAAAAAGAATTTAAAACAGTTTTGCTACCAGAGTTGTACAAAGTTAGATCCAACTCAATCTAACTGGTGGACAAGAAATTCCACACAATAAGAAAGGTAAGTGCACATCCATGCAGTGCAATACTGCTGCACTCCCTGTGATGGACACTATTAATATTCCAGAAGTTTTAACATTATTTCTGCAGAAAAACAGTGACAAACCAATGCTCCTGGCAGGTAGTTGCTCTCTCATTTTGTGCAGGAGAGGTTGAGAGCAGTTTTAAAGAGGAAGAAACCGAGGAACAATTTCTAACCAGTAAATACTTAGCAGGTTTGGAAAGCAAACCTGCTCCTTGGAACTGCTGGGGAGCACCATGATTCCCAAACCACCCAGGTTTATCTTTTGATAAGATATGGCTTTTTCTTTGACAAAAATATGGCTCTTAGAACCAACAAGAGTTAAGGCATCCAGGGAGCTTTTATAGGAGTGAATTTCCCTACAGCATCTTGCAGGAAAGCAGCCAGCAAACACAGTTTATATCCACTGCAGTCCCATGGAAGTTGCTGGCTGTTTTTGTGCATAAACTGGAGAATGTGAGATCTTTACAGAGTTAGGGCCTTGGTTTGCACGTCATCTTCCCAAATGCCAGTGGGAATCACGCAGTCCTTGACAGGGTGATGACTGAATAATTTCTACTCTACTTATTGCTTCAGCAACACTTCTCAAAAGATAACCTTATTGGACAACCTGACAACATATTTTTATCATAAAATGCAAAACCAAGTTTAGGTAAAAATCAGATTCATTTTTAACTGAAACCTGCAGCAGTCTTTTGAGTCGAGTTACTTCGACCAAAAGAATCTCCTCCCTCCTCAAAATGCATAACAATAAATTATTTTGGTTCCATATCTTTAAATCGTAGTAATAATTCACAATTTGCAAAATGCATTTCCTTATGACTTTTATATTATTTAGATTTTAGGTCATCATTCAGGAAACACATATTTCATTTGATCTTTCTTCACATTGGGTTTAGATCAAAAATCCAATTATTTTGCCAAGTAGCTCAATCATAAAATGGTTTGGAAAGGACCTTGAAGATCATCTACTTCCAACTCCCCTAGCATGGACAGGGAAACAGAATTTCTACAAAAAAGTGCAAGGAAAAATATATAATTTTATTGGAAAAAAAGATAAAGAAGGAGTGAAGGACCACCAGAAAAGTAATCAAAAATCAGAACAGCTACATGTTTTGCAAATATCACATGACAGACAGCTACAAAGACACCCAGCAGCATGAACAGGTAAACTTTAAGAAGCAGCAGGGGTGGTGTGGATGATACCCTTGACCTTAACCCTGGCATTACAAGATTAACTATTCCTTGACCATCCATTTTCCTGTCAAGCTTGACAACTTGGAGATAAAATTTGGTATAAAAAGTACTGCTAAAACCCCTCAAAGTTCACCAATAATTGTACCTGACACCAGGGACATTAGGTGACCCAAATACCCATCCCTATCCTTCATCTGACTCATCTCACTGTCACCAAAGTGGCTTCTGCTTAGGAAATGCTTCTCCATAAAACAATAGATGGAGCTAACCCAAACTGGGCAAAGGGTGGACAGAAGAAAGGACTTGGAACAGTTTGCAGTCACAGTGAAGATTTTTCAGGATGATGGAACAATGTTAATAACCAAAGAGTGCTGCTGGATTTCTCAGCAACCCTAGGTTTGAATTCCTTTACATCCATCCCTCATCAGAAACTGGTAGAGTCCTCTTGGAGCAAGGAGCTGATCCCTGATCCAGGCTGCTGAGAACTGGGTGCACACCCTGGAAAAGCTGTACCAGCAGAAAGCATATTTAATTCCCCCTTTCTTTCCTGTGAGCCCACTCTGAGAGCAGCCCCAGGAGGGATAAAGCCCTCCCCAGGCAGGAGTTCTGCCCACTGTAGGATGAGGAGACACCAGCCCAGCCTGTGCTGGGGATTTGTCACCGACAGCAGCGCAGGGGAAGTGCAGCCATCTGTCCTTGAGGAACACAGAGCTCTCAGGTTTACCAAAACCTGGGGGTAAAAGCAAATGCAGCATTTTTCCCAGCACAAACATACTGTTTTATTTATTTTCATTCAATTTACAGCAAATCCACTGAAACACAAATGGCTTCCAACTATCTACCTGCAGTTCATATTTATATCCACACTTGCCTAGATTTTTTTTTTTTTTTTTTTGCAGTTTTAGCTCACTACTACTCCACTCACTGGTCCAAAACTGGTGCAGCAAAGCACTAAATCAGAGCCAAAAGATAAATTTTAAATTCCATGTTGATCCAGCTTTAAAAGAGCATGTTTCATCATTCAGGGCATGGATGATAAAGTCCATTCACCTATTCCCCTTCCATCCCTTGAGTTATCTTGAGCAGCCTGTGAGTCAGAAATGTAACTGCAGCTCCTGCTGACGTACCCAGATGAGCTTTCAGCTGGCTTTGATGTGCCCATGTGGGATGCAGCAGCACATTTGGACAGCAATTCTTCATGTCTAGGAAGGAAAGCGTTAAATCCCAAATTCTCTTGACATAAAAGGGATATTGAGATGAAAGAATAATCAATCTTTCATAAATAATATACATGGGTGGATACATTATATATTCAAAGCTACAGTCAAATGGTTGGGGAGAATGATAATTTATTCTGTTGAATTTCTTCGGAATGAATCCTGGAACAGATCAAACAAAAAAGTTATAAAATAGGAATTACAGGTAATGAAGGGCTCCTTGTTGCACAGGCGATCTTCTAGCTCTTATACATAATTAAAATATATGAGGTCACAGATAAGCTTAAAGGTGATTATGTCAGGAATCATTTTGTTATTCTTTTATTAAACAATACTAGACCTATATTTATTTTACCAAGACATATATATACAGTGTGAAATGACTAGGATTGAAATGCATATTTTAAATGAACGTGTTTTGATTAAACACAGAAGTGGCAGAGAACTTCAATATTTGTACCTTGTATCTGTAGCAGGCTTGCTCTATATATCTAAATTATTTGCCTTATTGCAAATTCATTCCAGGAAGCAACATTTCCAAGAGGAATATTTTGGGGATACTCTCAAGTTCCCTTTTTTTGCAAAGTTTTTTAGCCATTGTGTCTTGGTGAGCTGAGAACACGATGAAGCAATGGCTGCTTGGATGAATAACTCTCATTACACTTCCAACTTTACTTTGCATAATTTTGCCATGGGTATTTTCATTATTTGGCTGCCTGTTTATAACCCTTGATGCAGGATAACAAGAGTGGTCCCTGTCTGTACCACAAACACCCCATGAACCAACACACACATCTGACATTATTTATTCTATATGGTTGGAGCTACAAGCAGGCTCAAGGGACGGTGAATAACTGTGTGTTACTCAGCCAAAGGGAAAGCATGGGTTTATACTTGTTTTTAGAACACCTGTTCATTTCCTTCAGTTATAATCAATAAACAGCTGAGAAGTTTTGAAACCTGACTGGAGTTTTGAAACCTGACAGAGACAAGCAACTGTTGACAGTATAAACCTAATTTCCATGTGAAAGCAAAAGAGCCAAAAATGAAGGCAACACTGGAAGAAACTTGTTATAAAAAACAATCCACTTTTTTTTTTCTTTTTTGGTCAAAACAGTCAAGACAATGTCTAGAAAGAAGTAGGATCTATGAAAGACAGCAGGAATGGGAGGACGGATGATAGGAGGGACAAAAGAAACGGGGGGAACCTGAGTTCACATCCTCTTATGAGCAGCAAGTGCCAGGGAAGAGCAGTGATTACCGTGCTCCAGTTCTGCAGACAGAGGCAGAAAGGCTGACAATCCTTATCTGGTGGCAGATGTTCAATGGCTTTTGAGAGAACAGAACTGGGATGATTTGTCCCATTCAATTTTGAAGAGAAAACAAAAGGAAGAAAAAAGTTTCTAATATGCCTCCTCTTATGCTTTCAACCTAGATTATAGTCTCTTCAAAGGCTGGTGCACACTCAGCTTCCCAAATAGTTTTAAAGGAAATATATAAACTGAATTTTTAAGAATTTCCTGCTTCAGTGTGACAGACTGTCAGAAAATTAAAGTAGCAAATTCAAGAAGGGTTTAGTCTTTGTTTTCTGCTTCTTTTCTTCTTGGCATTCACTCAGAAAAGCATAAACAATTCTCTTTGTACTGGCCACATAAGGATTTTTTTCTGGGGGAGGAAAAAAAGCAACATCCAGGGAGATAAGGAGCTCTTGGATCCTTTTCCAGCATGAAAAAGAAATGGATTTGAGAAAGGAATCTGTGAGATAGTAACCACCTTTCCAAGTTTAATTGAATTAAATTTCATCTACAAAAATTTTATTCTCAAATGCAAATTCAGGGAAGGACCTGCCTGCATTTCAGATCCAGGTCATGTTCTTCTGAGTCACCTGTTCTATGTGAACAGAGAGAAGGAAAGGGAACACAGCTGGCTGCACCTTTGGAGGCTTTAAATTATTCCTGAAGTTTTGGGTGCTTCTGGAGTTCTGACAGGGAAGTTTTGACTGTCAGCATCCCTTCAGAGAAACAGCCCAGGAGCAGAGGAATGCAGGGGTGGAGTGACAAATACAAAAAGTGAGAGGTAATGGAAGTGTAAAGAATGGAAATGAAAGATAAATGTGCCATTGATTCATAACCACAGTGGTGTTATGGAAGAGAGATTCTACAGGACTCAACTGACTTTTATATTAAAAGTTACAAGAAAACTGCAAGTCTTTAAGGGTGTGTTCAAGCATCTGAGGCATCTGTATTATCGATATAGAAAGAACTTGTAAGTGGTCTAATTAAAATGGGAAAATTAATTTACTGTTTATGGGAAAAACAGTTTCATTTACATCACAGCTGTCAAGGTTAACTAAAAGGGCTGTAAGAAAACTCTTACTTGACTTGGAACTGGTTATATATCACAATTGAATGCTGGCAAACCACATTTATATGACAAGAAGTTCTCTTGTATGTTCTCTCACAAGGCAGATTTAATGTACAGTAATATGCCCAGCCATAAATAAAAATATTCCAAAATATTTTCTAGTACTTCTACTTCAATAGCTTTCATGGATCCACATTCCAACCCTTTAGAACACAAGAATTCAAAGTGATTTTTCAGCTTTTTTCTGTACACCTGTATTTAAGAACGAATGACACTATGGACTCTTAACATAGTTTTTGTTATTAAGAAGATAATGGGCAAAGATGTGATCAGAAAATTTATCAGAACTTGTGGCTCTGATTGTAGCACTTCTTTGACATATCCATGAATGTGACCACTTACACTGTAATAAAGTATTTCACAGATCAAATTAAGAACTGAATAGAACATTGCACGTTTCATGAGGTAAACACCCACAGGATAAAATTTCATTTTAAACCCAGGGATTCCACAGTCTCCCTTAGAGTGGCAGCACCCCTGCCACTGCAATTTCAGTCCATGTTTGGATACCCATCCCCAAAAGATACCAGAGCTTCAGAGGATCCACAGCACAAACCCCAAATGCCAGAGTGTCAGATAAGCGGCAACACAATGAAGAGAAGAACCACACAAAGTACATTCCTGACATATCCTTTAAGTAGAAATGTTTCAAAAGATTTTCATGAGCTGCTCTTTAAAGGTCACATTACATTGCTGCTGTTTAGTTCCTCATCAGTTAATCAGGTGCTGTTTCTTTTTTGCAAGGTCTCCAAACCCCAGTAATTGAGTTTTAGACTTCTTAAAAAATTTTCTGAGCCTCAGCAGAGTATGAGTGTTTCTTTTTCAGATCACAGATTACTAAAAAATAGAAGTAGCTACTGTGTTATCAGAATTCTACTCATCTGGGCTCTCAGTATAAACAGCTCTGTAATTCACATATTTGAGTAAAATTGTGCTTAACACCAGACATTGAAACCCTCAGTATTACAAACAAATGCAAGAGGAACTCACAGGGAAGATGTCTGGGAGACAATTCCTAAATGCCTCTGTAGCTCAGAAAAAAGGATCTGGCTCTGAATGAAAAGAAACAATAACTGATAAAAATTGAGTTTTGGGGCTTTTCAGGCACTTTTTTGCAAAGGACCAAAATCCCCAAATCACCAGACTTGACACCCTTGACACCCTTGCAAAACCATGGCCCCTCTGAGTCACTGATAAATTTGTGTTTCCAGCTTCTTTCTCAACCAAACCTCACAGGTCCCAAGCTGGAGAGTAAAGAGGAAACCCAGAAACCTGCAGCACCTGACAGAGCACAGGGAAAACCTCCCCAGGCACGGTCCTGCCTCTGCCCCCACTCCAAGGATTCTGCTCCTTTTTTATTTCAGATCTCTAGAAATTGAGAGGAGTACCACAAAATGCAGGAATTCGTGTTCTCTCAGTTTAAAATAGCATTTGGAGAAGTAAAAAAGGCAATTAAAGGTAAATTTGTCCATCGTTTACCATAAATTTATTTATGTCTGAAAAATCCAGAAATCCCCTCATGCTTCACTGATTTTTCTTGCACAACACTCACTTTATTTTGACAGGTTCTGTCTTCCAGGCTGATGACTACTGGCATCAAACCCTTTTAGTTTTCCTCAATTCACTTCTGAATTGATCCTTTTACATTTAATTCCTGACTTGGCCCTCTCTTTTTAAATTCTGCCTTGATTTTGATAAAATTCTAGCTCACTAGAGATTTTTTTTTTTGAGAATTTTTCCACATTCTCTTTCAAAGTAGACTACAGAAGTGGGAAGAGGTATTTTAGACTATTCTTGCTGCCTGTTACTGCCTCAGGTTTAATTCTCCTGACTTCTGAATTTTTATGAATGGTGCTGATTCAGAGGGAAACCAAGAAATCTTCTGCCTATGTACACAATAAGGTTTGATACTCATTAAATGAAAATATTCATTTTCAGAGTAGTATTTTCCTGCTAATATTTAAGAATTATTTGGAAGATTTAATACAGTTGGGATTTTTTTTTTTTTTTTTTGGAATAAAACAGTGGTGCAATGAGCCACAAAGATGTAAAATATAATGTTTCATTCAAAATTATTAATTAAAAGATAACTTTCCTTAGAGCTCCATTGTCTCACACTTTTTGAATTTGGATCCTGGTATATAAAAGCTGAATTCTTCCATTTTCCAGCCCTTGTTTTTAGGGGAAATGCTTATAATCAATATTTCATGTTCAAGAGTTTGAACCCAAGAGATATTGACTGGCACAGAGATCTTTGCTGCATTAGTGCTGATTTCCTGATTCTGAAAAGTTTCTGCTTCTGTAGCTTCATCTTTAGCAACTCAAATTTCTCCATACTCTCTGAGCCAAAACGACTGAAGCATTACATGAGCAGAGAGGCAAGAATTTTTTAATGATAGAATATTCTTTTCCTGTGAGATATTTTCCAAAAATGCCATGATTAGTCAGTATTATTTTATACACCTACCATAATATATATCTCAAGCAACACTCCAAGCTGAGAAACACATATATATACAGTAGAGCTATTACCGTTCTTAAATACTGTTTATGTTTGAAATTAAGATGCAAAATGAGCTCACAGAAAAACATAAATCTTAAATTATCTGTGGACATGGTGTCTGATTTTCTCATGCTTTTAGTACAAAACCAGGGAGGAGTCTACTGAAGTCCTATTGAAAGTTCATGCATGCTGTGTATTTAAAGTTTCTCTTTGGTATATCCAAATATCCAATCAACAGACACCATTCATTCCACTTAGACTCAGTGAAAATTTATCTTCTCAAAACAGCCCTGGGGAGTCACAGACTAAATCTGATATATTTATTCACTAGATCTCTGTTGGAAAGAGAGAGATGAGACTGAGGCCACTCTTAATTCTGTGGCTCCACTCAAAATGTTTTAGAAAGTTTTTTCACCTCCTTAAATCCACCCAAGTACTGAAGAGCGCTTGAGAGTTCTAAGCTCCAATCCACTGCCCTTTACCAACTCTGTTCTACCACTGATTTTGGTTTACATTTTATTAACTTTCCCTCAAGATAATTCATACACATGTATGCACATTTAGGTACATAAAACAGTGTTTAAAAGTAGCATTTACAGAATTTTATAGCAATTCATAGCAGGCTAATGAATTCAGCCATCTTCGGGCAGGAAGCACTGCCAGGCACAAAGTTTTTATGTGACTATCTTTGCTGCTTCAAGATAACTAGAAGGCATTTTTTAGCTAAATGATTCTGTGGTGCTCTCATTGATGATGTATAACTCCATTTACAGTTGTAATCTGGGTAACAAAATGAATAATCCATCATTGTACTATGAATAGTAAATTAACCCAGATAAAAGTGTTGAACATCCAATCAGAATCATTAAGTAAGCAGAAGACTAAGATTGGTGAGGACACATTGGAAGCAATTATAACTAATGAATACATTAACTTCAGCTTGAGAACAGCACAGCTGATATTCCAGTCCATCAAAATAAAATTAGATTGGGGGCGAGCAGACACAATATGGAACAGTCTCTGAAAATAAACAATTATCCAGGAATGTAATTATTTTGAAGAGAAAGCTCCTGAGCAGTGATGTATTTTACATCACAGAAGACCTGCTGCATCTGCTGAGGGTGGTGCTGGGTAAGAAACAGAATAAAGGCATGTACTTAAAAATGTGCTGCAACAAAACCACATCAGAATCCCCAGGGATGGGGGAGAAGCGAAGACAAAAGAAGTTAGAAATGCTTTTGCATATAAACCCAAAGTTGTTGATTAGCTGCCACCAAGATCATGGGCTGTGCATTATGCTAATTACATTAGCTAACCTGCAAGGCAGTATTATAATAACACACTGACTGTAAAGTCTTGGCAGAGTCAAACTGCTTGCCAAACACCAAAGTACTTAAATGCTTTTGCCTGTACACCTAATATATTTTGAAAGTGGATCACTGAGACTATATTAGAAAAACAAGGTAATTTCGCACGAACTTTTTGAGCCTGTGATACTGCTTTGGTGTCCTGCAAGCAGTGCTTCTGGTGATACCAGCACTTATCTATTCCCTGGGCCTTCCACCACTACACTCAACTCCAGCGTTGCTACTTCTGTTCCATGAGGAAAAACTCACCTTTGAGATTGCACATGCAGCTCTTCTACTTACTCCAGTGAGTTGTAGAATCTCTGCAGACCCAGTGGGTAATGGTATTTTGCATCCATGCTATTCCAATATTCATGCAAATCCTTAAACAAGCTCCAAACCTGATTCAAGTATTGTGCCACAATTCCCTGGCAAACCCCTCTGCTGATTGCACCTTGCAGGCTGGGTAAGGTTGAACCAGCTCCCCAAGCACTGCAGGAAATCATCCCTCCAGCCAATGAATACAATTAATTCCCTGCTCCTTCCACACAAGTGCAGGCAATAGTTGATTTACATAAAAAGCACTGCACTAGGTTTTAATGTAATTTTATAATAAAATTAACTTTCCCAGCATTTAAGAAATGAGATGGTTTTTACTTGTTTATTATTTTAGACACCTCAAATATAGAACAAACTCAGGGCAAGAAATAAAGCATAAACTTCCACTGGAAGAAACCCAGGCTGTAGCTTCATTCTTACAGTGACTTGGCTATGAATTAATTTAGCTTCATTTTTAAACAGTTTACAGTTGTGGCAGGTGCTGAAAATTAGACTCTGAGACACTCACAGGGAATTCTGGAGTATTTACATCACAAAATGACATTTGCAGCAGTTTGGAAGCTGGGAGCTCTCAGTGACCTCTTCAGCAGGGCTGGGCTGAAGTCACTGATGCTGTCACCTGTTAGTGGCAGCTCTCTGACAGTCTGTCTCCAGTCCCTTCGGAATCTAAACCTACCCACGAGCAAATTTGGGGTGATTCCAACCAGATTTTGACAAGCTTAGACTCTGGCGTCCCTCAGACATCAATCTACTCTTGCAAGCAGGTCTAAAAATCCAGCTCCTACCCATGGCCTAAAATTGGGAATTTCAGAAATGTTTGCTATCTGATGCCTTCCATGTCATTATGAATGACCATAAACTATTAACTCTTTATAAACTTTAACTCTGAAGTTACAGAATGCTGCACAACACAGCAGTATTCCATCTCTTCAAGGCTTATTTTTCCTGAATTCCAACTGAGTTTTACATCAGAACCAAGCTGGAATTACCTTAATTAAGCATAACAGTCAAAGATTGATTTTACTTAGCTGAAATAACTTGACAACGTCTTTCTTGTAACTGGTTACCTGTCAGTACTTAATGGGCTGGTAATTACTCATTTTATCTTAAGGCAAACACTACCAACAAAGTTTTAAAAACATTGCTCTTGCAGAGCTATTTTTTTCATTGTGGGCCTAATACACAAGCAATTATGTCATAAAACTGGGAAAAAACTCTCAACTTGATACATTAGCTTATTCTGGGTTTGACAATATGATTAAAATTGTTCTGAATCTTTCTCCCCCAACAATTTACTCTGTACTAAAAGTGCTGAGCATTGCTATTTATAATCTAAGGTGTCAGTGAACAAAAATGAACTGTTTATAATATGCAAGGTGGTAAAAATGTCTGGAATGAGGCAGAGGTAAAAAACTTGAATGATTTGACTGTGATTGTAACCAAGCTGGAGACTCAAATGCTTTAGACCTCCTGCAGAAGCAGGGATCCAAACCTTTAGGAACGGAGTCTCCAAATCTCCTAACACTTCAGTCTTCACACTTTTTAAAAAATATTTTTTTCATGGTCTCCCATACCCATAAAGAGAAAATAAAAACCCAAACAGACTTATTCACAAATTAGATTGAGCTGGTTGGTTGAATTGCACGTTTGGTTTGTATTTTGCTCTGTGAGGAAATGAAAACTGGTCTCATCTACCTGGCTGTTACACTCTAGTTATGACTCTCAGTTTCAGTGACTACAAAAAGCTAGGTTTTATAGTCTTTTCTAACCTTGTGGCTATAACAAAGAAAAAAAAAAATCAGCCTTTTCTGGCACAGCAACCTGTAAAACTGACACAAATCACTTTTCATTTTGTCCCATCAATCCAAATATGAAATACCTTGACTTTTAAATGAATATTTCAGTTTGTACAACTGTCAAAAAAATCTTAACTTGAAAATCCTATAGATCTGGTATGAAGGTCATGGAGAGGGAGTGAATTCCAGACACTAAGCTGTCATTTTTATAGTGGCTTTTCTATTAATTACCATGCTTAAAATAAAGAACCCACTGGTTATTTTTCTTATTCTCAGCTAACACAAATTCCTTTTTTAAAGCCTAGACTATGCATACTTACACTGTTTTTGGATAATAAGCCTTTTCTTCTTCTCATTATTGATTAATAACTTCAGATTTCTGTTTTTACAAGGCTATTCTTAGCATTTTTAGCTTTCTTTATGCTGATGAACTCAATTACAGTCTGATAAACTCAGTGACAGACCCACTGAAGTCCAGCTATTTGGGCCTTTTGTTTTTCAATGTCTTTCTCATCTAAAGGGAGGAAATGAGATCTATTTTATAGCAGAGATCACCCCAGATTAAGAATCCCCCACGATCCCAGAGAAGGGGAAGAAACCTGAGCCCTGAGCCATGCATCACTGACTGTACCACAGCTTGCACTTTCCCCTGACAGCTGTGATTCCACCTGGTGATGTAGGAGGAAGCCTTGCACCTCAGAGCAGGGCAGGGAGAATCCCCCCAGGTTTCCACAGCTCTAAGCCAGGGCTCTCTCCTGCTACAGCAGCTGATTCTGGGACCTTTAAACACCTTCAGTTCTGCTATGCCGCATATTCACTGCTTGCTGTGGCAAAGAGTCACCCAGGCAAGGTCGTGGCCCACCAAGGAGTGTTTACAATTTCAAAATAGAGATGGGCACAACAGAAGATTGCTGCAGTGAGAGAAAACCTCCACTTCAGCCCAACACTTGTTAGTGGGATAAAGAGGGATAGCACTCTGTTCAAGGCTGTGTTCTGCTGTCAAAGTGAAGGACACTGGAACTATCTACAGAGACGTTGTGATGGCATTAGACTGGTGAAAAAACCACCAAAAAACCCCTTTCTCTTGTGAAGTGAAATTGAGGAGAAGAAAGCATTGAATTTGTGTATTATTTCAAAATACAAGTAGCAGACACCCTCATTTTCAGCAGTGGCTAAGCCATAGAAGATTTATGCAAGAAAAGTAAATGCAATGAAGGAAGCCAACACTCCTCTAAGCTCTCATTAAGGAGACCTCTTATCCCAGTTCAAAATAATGAACTATTATTTTTATTTTCCCTCCTGAAAATTACATAAAAACTAGAATCCCACTGGATTACTGCTATTGAGACTGTTCACTTTCTTATGCATTTACTTATTCTGCAGACACAGGTGAAACATCCACCTGGCTGAGAGGCAGAGCCGTGGTAAAGGCTGGGTGAGCTCAGGGGATGCTGTGTTCAGGGATGTAATTCAAGTTTGGGCAGCAACCTTGGCCCCACTGTGGCTGGTAAAATATTTAATAACCTTGCCACCTCCACATGTAACTGAACCCGATTTTTTCTCCACCAGAAGCATGAGTTCTACACCAGAATATGTGAGAAACACCTCAGACACACATCCCTGCCCTCCATTAGTCTGTAGAAAAAGAATCAGTCACCAATAAGTCCTTTTCCTTATTGCAGCAGTATTAGGATATATTTTATGTGTACATGCAACAATTGTCAGTAGTGCTCTTTCACCTTAATTCAAGGACAAACACAAATTATTTCTCATTCCTTTCACTGAAGTGGTGGTGATGTCCTCAGACCTGGGATTTTGACACTGCACAAGATCAGTTACCAGAGCACTGTATAAATTTGCCCCAGGGAATTAGAAACCATCATTATCCTTTGTAAAATTAACACGCTAAAACTTCCCACTAAAAGGAAACACAAGAGCAGCAGTTAACACTTATCCTCAAACCTTTGCAGGAAAACTTATTCCTTCTAATTTCATATTTCTTGTAACCTCCAGGTAATGCAAAAAGTGTTAAGTTTCCTTCTCAAATTTACTCATCTCTATTGTAAAGAAAAAAAAATTCAATGGCAATTTTATGTAGAGTTTGAGAAAATGTGAGATAATTTGTTTTTAAGATCTCGAATCAGAAGTTTTAACTACTTTAAATGCACACATCTCTTTCAAACATGTAATTGGTATGAGGTTCTGCCACCTTTTTTCCCAATAACAATCATTTTAATTGAACCTTATTTCTTCTTCCAAAGCAAATGTAACTACACAGGTTCAGTTCCCATGTAGTTCTACAAAACAACAAGCTTCTCTAAAGCTCTTCTCACACCCAGATGAGGCACTGAAAACCTTTCATAAAAGACACACCCAGATTGCTTATATGAAAGCCTGGATAAAATTATCCCTTTATTTCAGCAGGTTTGAGATCTGACCCTACATATCAGATCCAGATTGCTTTGGACTGTGCTGGATCAGGAACAGTTAATTTGAAGCTGTACTGATGTCAATGAAAACTCCTCATTTCTGACAACTTACAATGAGCCATTGTCAATGAACAGGACAATGAACTTGGACAATCACAACATGAACTTCATAGCTCTGTTCATGCATCATTCTGAAAGATTTCCTTGACCTCCCACAATTAAAAAGTTTTCATTTGCCCAACATCACGTAGATGTTCTGCTTGGAAGGGTGATTTGAAGCACACTTGACTCTTTCTATATGAAATAAAATTAGAATGTCCACATAGAAATAACCCCATGTCTACATTTTACTGCAATCAGCCAGAAGACAATTGGAGAAAAACGTATTTGTCTTTTCTGCACTTCTAATCATAAAAACAACCTTCATTTGAGGTCTGTAATTAACCTTTCTATATTATTGCAATTTGCTGAAAATCCAAAAAACTGAAACATGAAACTGAACTTAAAAATGTTCTTGCTTATGTAAAAGGAAATGCATCATGCAGCAGCAGACATTTCATTATAGTAATATTTTCCTTCTCTCTTTTTCTCTTTGGATCTTTGCCCTTCTGTAATTATACAACATTAATTCCTCCTCAAGCAAAAAGCCAGATGTTTGCAGGCTCTGGGCTCAGACTGATCTGCTGCTAAAAGCACCAAGTCCAGCATTAGCTACTAATGGGTGTCTTCCTCCCATTAACCTGGAGCCAGGTAGCACTCCCAAAAGGAGCTGTCAGCATCCAGCTTGGAATTACATTTTCTGGGAAGACCAACTATGAGACTGTGGTCAGGGTCTGGACACATTCTCAAACATTAAATACACAGTCAGAGAAGATTTGGGTTAGTTTTGTTTTGTTGCAAACCAATTTTGGAACAGCTGAATGCTGCTTCCATGAATTAAGTTAATTATTACTATGAAAGCAAATTTGTAAACCCTGTTTTCCATTAAAGCAGTGGTGGGGAGGGTGGACCCAGAGCACAGAGAGTTCACCATGCCAGGACCAAGGAACTTCATTTCCCTTCAGTACTTCCCCATATCCATTAAAGCAGAACATCATTTAAAAAGCAGAAATGACATTTCCCCTACCCATTTTCTAGATCTTTCTGAAGTTGTGATGTATGAAACAGCACATTAATAACACAGGCTCTGTTAATGGCAGCTTTCTAATGCTATTCCAAGGGGCTGTTTCTGCTGCACTAGCACCCATAAGTACAAAGGAAAGCCTCAGAAATAATAGAAATATCAAGAAATACTTAAAATTAAATTGTACTGGATCAAGATTAGACTAGGGTTTCTATTCCCTTGGGATACATTTGTAACATTTTATCTAATCATCATTCAGCAGTAGATGCAATTCCAGACTACATCAAAGCAACTAAAACACTGCTTTGATGGTTTAATAGTAGCTGGCAGTGTAATGACAGGTGGCCAGAACCACAACCTAATTTGAAACAAGCTGCAAGGGTGGTTGAAGACACAGCTCTGAATTCTGTGAAGCATATTTCTTTGAATTAAGTGAAAAATTCAGTTGAGATCAGAGCACAGTAAATTTTGAGTGCTGTGCTTGCTCTGCCCTCCTCGTGGTGCTGCCTCAGGAACCTGCTGCAGTGAGTTTATTATTCAGCAGCAGTGATGTTGCTGCTTGCTTAGGACTCTTTGTAGTTCTCTATTTGTGTTAATTTTAAGAGGATGAGCAAAAATTCTCATTGTAGGTCTTGTACAAAACACAGCGCAAATTGCTTCAGCAACAGGGCAGGGTCTGCTGGGAAGCTGAGCTGGGACAGACACAGCACCATCCCCTGTGTGTGGTTCCATTGCCATGCCTCACCCCTGGGCCTGTCAGGAAAAAGCCCAAGCACTCATTTCCTGAGAATTCGTGAAAATGCATTTTCTGCAGTTTCTTTTTAGTCTTACTTCCAAACTAAGTCTGCTTTGGAAATTCTTCTAGCAAAACCTGTTACCTTAACTGTAAGATTGCCAAAACAGGAGAAGATTAATTACATGAGCTAGAAGCTAAAACTACAAGGTACAACAAAAATCACTCATCTACATCAAAGTTTCACAGTAGATGATGCTTCCAAAATGTTATGGGTTTGTTGTATGAGGTAAACTTGGGGTTATTTTACATGCAGAAAGTGTAAATCATTTCCAAGCTTCACCACAACAAAGAACCACTAGGTAGTAAAGGCATCACTCAGATATTCAGAGGGGCAGAATTTAACACTGTGCTATGCAAAACAGGCTCTGAAGTCACCAGAGGTCTTTCATGATTCTTAGTGCAGCACTCAGAGCAGCTTTTTTTATTAGGAGAAGATATTCCCCCTTCACTAATAGTAGCAAAATATACTTACCTTTCAAAATATTATCTGTAAGGCTTTAAAAGACACCTGCTTTGAAATTCAGCAGGTTTCTTCAGGGAAATGGTGTAAAACAGAACAGATTAAAAGGCCCTTTCATGAAGCGATGAATTAGAGCTTCTTGTTATCAAAATTCTCTGAGCATTCATGTAGCAGAGAAAAAAATTTGCAAAGATTAATTGGCAGAGACAAAAACTGGTCTTAAAACCCCTGTAAGCTGGAGTGAATCAGGAAATCAATTTCTTAGATATGTTTTATCAAAACAACAGGAGCATATTTGTAGACATAAATTGTAAAGAATATATTATCTTGGAATCTGAGGCTTCTTAGGTGGAAAATGTTTCTGGGTGTAATCATCAACTGTAAAAGGTGCTTTTAAATAAAAATAATGGCCCAGAAACCCATTGGTATTTACTGCAAGTCAATTTACAAAGCCGTGACATGGAAATAAAGCTTAAACTTCAGTTAAATGAGTTGTCCCTAAAATTGCTGTAAAAATCAACGACTGAACAATCTCTGCCCTTTTGAAGTTCCTGTATTCCTTCTATTTTGTGCAAACTGTGACAAGAGACAACTTGTGCGATCAAGGATCTTCACATCTTTATTGTGTAAAGCCTTCTTCACAAAGCTTCTCCTTCATCACACACTTTTGCATCATTACACTTAAAAGTTTCACCATGGAGGCCAAAAACATGCAGCTTTCCCCATAGTTTGATTTTGAAGTTGTGTGGTGTGACACTTCAGTGAAAAAAGTATGGACTGATCAATAAAATTATATACACTAGAAACAGTTCAATGTGTTTTACTTGGAAACATTGTTTTGAAACCCATCCTTCAAATTACTGCAAAACACATCACCTTTAAGTACAATATTTTAAAGGACTTTATTGCACTGTGCTATATAATACTAAACAAGGGATTTATTTAAAGCTCTTCAAAATCCCAGTGGATTGCAAAGTGCACACAACAGAGGAGGTGGTGTTGTGCTAGGAGTTACACAGCTTCCCAGCTCAGGAGTTTGTGACTAATTAAGAAAGCTTTAGAAGAGTAGGAAGGCCAGTAACACTGCACAGGATGTTAAGGAATCAATATTTTTGTAAAGGGATCAAGATTTGCTCTGCGTATTTTCAGGTTGTTAGCAATTAATGATTTTGTTCTTGCAAGAAGCCCTCAGGATCACCTGGGAATGCTGATATTCAACTCCTGTTTTGGAGAAAACAGCCTGAACCTCCTAACCCACAGCTGGAGGACTGCACTGGACTGGGGCTGATCCTGACCTATGATTCCTTCTCACTGGCCAGTTTTCATTTTGGTTCTGATGAATTGGAAGACAGGAATAAACTGACTTATCCAGAGAGTGAAGAAAAGGAATTCTAACTTAAAACAGAAAACTCTACTAGAGTCTATTTACCCTACTTAAGCTATTCAAGCTACTAGAACCTATTTATGCAGTCATCACGTTCAGGAAAGGCTTAAAATTAGCAAGAAGTTATAATGTATAGTCTTATGACAGATAATATATATAAAATTTCATCAAGCTTTAAAAGAAACCTCAGGATTTTTCCTTCATCAAATGTGTTTGTTTGTCAGCAATGAAAACACTGAAGTCCTTGCCAGGAGAATTTCTGTTTGATTTCTCCCAGATGACAGAAGCCTGGATGTTGAGTGGCTCAGTGACACCATTCTGTGCCACCACAAAGTGGCTGTGGGGGTGTGAAGCAGTATGCTGACATTTCTGCTGACTTGCTTTAACCCTAAACTAAAGCAAACAAAGGATTTGATAACTGGAAATCTGGTCCCACCAAAGCTCAGGTGGTGCCATCCTCCCATAGCTGGTATCAATGATGATCCCAGCAGTTTCCGCACAACTGGAATTACAGCTCCAAAGGAACCCAACAGTTTTGCAATCCCAGCCAGCAGTAGGAGTTCAGCACATGCAACAGAGATCTTAAAACAGAATGAGAGTTTATCATGTGTTTAATGTTGCATCTTCAAAGGCTGCCACCACAGACCTGTGGAAACCTTGGGCTTCCCTTAAACTCTGCAGAACAGGATAAACCTTCTGCCACACTTTTGATCTTTTCAAGTGCTTTACTCAAGAACACTCAGAACTGAGGCTGAACCACAGGGGTTCTGACAAGAACTGCAGAAGTTTAATTGTTACTTAAAATGACCAATTAAAATAAAGCCATTTCCTAAAGCCTTCTTTTTCTCCCATACAGACAGAATTAGAGTTAATTATGTCACGTGCCTTCATTTTCAACCTGGGGATCATAGCCCAGGTCCCAGCCCATCATCTTCTTACATAACTTCTAACTGAGAAGTTGCTCCAAAGTGAAGCAGTGCACTCAGTTCTTTACATACCTGTCAGGAAATTATGATCTAAAATATAATTTATATTTTATGATATAAAATGTGCCACCTCATTTTACTGGCAGGTACTTAATGCCAATCTTACACTTCACAGAAAAACACCCCAAAACAAACCCAAGAACCTTGAACATTAGTGATATATTCTTTGCTTAATTTTCAAGAACAATTAGCAGGTTACCCTCTGTTTTGATTTCTTTCTTGAAATCTAATTATTCCATATGTCCTTTCACATTTTGTCTGATTTGCAATTGTATTTCTCATTATCATTTTGTGAGGATATGCTGCTATTTCCTCCGGTTTCATTCTCTCTTTTATGTTTCACTTGTACAAAATTAATTACATTGTACCTTCAAGCATAATTTTAACAGTGTCTCCGTTGCACTGTCTGCCTTTAATTAATGCTCTTCTAATGTAGGTTTTAGAGCCAAATGGTGCAATATTCTGAGCATCAAAGAAACAAAAGATCTAACAAAGCTGAAATGAAAGAACCAGACAAAGCAGCAGACAATGTATTCTCATTTGAAAAATGTCACTTCAATTTTACTTTAGATAGAAGAACCAAAGAAGATTGTTTCTACTTTTTCCACATTCATCACTAAACTTTGTGGTAAGGCTCCCTCCAATCTGGGACTAAATCTTAACTTATGAAATGAGATTAATTTCTCAATTGTCTGCCTATCTGTTACAACTCTCTAATCCACATCCCTCTGGCAGATTTACATTTTTTGTTTTGAAGACCCAGCAAGTCTTGGAGCTCCCCCATGAACACAATATTCACACACTCTCCTCCAAAACATTGAGGCAAATGACACCCACATTCTCTCTTGGCTGTCAATTCAAAGGGCAATAGGCAAGGAATACTCCATGGACTGGCCTAACTGCTTTTTTTTTTAGAAATTCAGTGTTTGCTCAGCATTGATCTAATACTTATTCACCAGGAACTTGAGCTACTACAGACACTGAGGTAATAATTGCAGTCATGCAAGGCTCTGGGTGTTTTAGACTGGTTCTGATCTTTGGGTTTCAGGGACTTCAAAGCAAAGCCTTGGGTGTTTCCTGTTTCTATTAGGCACAAAATAGATTTTACTGAGGTCAGGAGTTTTCTTATCACATTAAGTTTCCAAAGTTAATTTTCAATAGCAATTACAAGCAAAATGGAGCTTTTAAAACTTTCTGATCATAAAAACCAATTTTTCAGCTGTATACAGCTATTTACTTAAGTGAACTGAGCTAAGCTGCAGGATCTGAAGTGCACTTTCAGTGAGATATTTAGATAAAAATGACAATGGCATGAACTATAAACGAGTATCTTTCACAGTTGCAGAACCTATTGAGCAGCAATGCTTGTGTGTGTACACATATACATGTCACAGTGGCTTTATTATGCACAAAGGTGGTGCCTGGCTTTCAATAGGACCATTTTCTGGCCCATAATAAGCAGAATATTTGTGAAGGAGATCATTATAGGTAATTAAAGCATTAGGGATTTAGTTTTGTTAGACAGAGGACTCGGATGTAAAACAAAAGTACATAACTCAATTTGGGGATTTACATCTGTGAGTTAAAGGGGTCAAATTAAAATTATTTTCACTTGAAAAGGAGTGGGGGTTGTCTGAGGATTATTGCAGTGGGATATATTTTTAATGGGGACAAAGCCTGTCCAGGGATTACATGAATGGCTATCAACAACTTTGATCAGCACCGTGCCCACACATCAAAAGACATCACTAATTCCAAACCAGTTTTGCTCATTGTTTGATAAGCACTAGTCAGTTCAAATAAAGTTTGTGTGCTTCAAACCTACCTACGTTGATCTGAATTATGCAAAAGTCACTTGAAATCTATGTTTCTGGATTTTTATTTGTTTAATTTTATGAAGAAAAGCAAGCTTTGAAGCACTGTATGTAGAAAAGAATTAAATAAGCTTCGTAACAGAATAAGAGGTAAAAGAAACAAAACTAGGTGGGTCGTATTTAGAGCTTAGCAAACTTGACAATGTCTTTAAGGTGAAGGAATAATAGAGTTAGTCAAAGTTCTCCCTTTCATGGTCTTATAATGTCAAGAGAACAGCATTTCAAAGCATGACATTACATGGGCTCATTCTTTTCAAGAACACAAAAAACTTTGATTTCAGAAACAAATGAAAGGAAAAAAGTGGCTCTGAAACAAAGCACTCCCCACATGTATATTTTTAGTGCCACGTGTTCAGACTAAAGGGCCATATGCCCTCACATTACTTAATGCAGGAAAAAAGGCATTTCCAAACCACCTTTGAAATTTCAGTTCTTAGACAGTAAACTTGGAACTGGCCAGTAGGCAGAGGCCAGAGCCACATGTTGAAACATTAAATAGCTTTAAAAAAAAATCTTTTGTATTTCAATTTTACTTTTATCCCTGAATCTTTTTCTTTGAAGATTTAACAATGAACTGTCTTTTTCTCTCCTGCAGCTTCGCTCTAAATCCTAAAGGGACACTTTCGATGCAGTCAAAAATACAAAGTTCAAAACGTTCAGAGAAAATAAAGATTGAATTTAAATGGCTTGCACACATCATAGACGTGGTTGAATTACACTCTTTTGCCTTTAACCTCTGCTAATATTTGTTCTAACAAAGGCAACAGTCATAAGTGTTTTATCACTGTGAATCTGAAATATATTCCTTTTGCCTCAATATCACTGCAAAGAGAATTCTCACATAAATGCATTTTGTGCCTCAATAACTTCTGCTGCTTGTGGGACAAGCACCAATAAATGCAGCACTCCATGGGGAGAATGATGGTTCCAGCCCAGCTTCAGAGTGTTCCCAGAGCTCCCTGTCCAAGGAAGATAAACCCAAAGCCTCTCATGATCCAGCTCCCCTTGCCCTCCCCACAATAAACTCTGCCATAAGCACTGCTTGGTTTGTTTGTTTGCTCAGTCAGGCTCATTGCACACACCAGCTCAACTTCCTAGGGCTTGCATTGCACCAAGTGGAGAGCTTTAAATCTATATTTGTAAAGTAGCTTAACTGGCTTTTAACTTCCAGCTGTTTATCAAGTGTTGCTGATGTTTGAGCTGCAAAGTTGGAGATGGAGATGTTCTGCCCTTCAAGTCCCATGAATTCTGATTTCTGGAACTGCAAAGCCTGCTTTGACAAGAACATACAGAGATTCCACAGGCAGAACTTGATTGCCTTTTTCTTTTTTTCCTTGGTGAATGGAATAAGAGTAGAGAGAGAAATTGCAGCTTTCAAAAGAAAACTGTCCAAATTTGACTCTAATTGAATGGTGACAAGCTTAAAGCGAAAAAGCCAAGTGGTTTTATGTGCACTCAAACCTCTGGCTTTAAGAGGAGTACTTCACATGTGTTCAGCTTTTACATTCTCCCATAGTGACAAAGTGCTTGTATTTCTACTCCAACAACATTGAGAATGCACAAAAATATTTAGACCCTCCAGCCATAAGGGACAAAGTAAGGGGCATCAGATTCTATAGCCACTTTTAGTGTTGATCACTTCACCAGAAACCAGTAATGAACAGTAGATTATGCCTCTGGTAATAATTTATTTCAAACCCAACCCAGTTAAACTCCATAATCTTACAGTATTTCATCAGAATGCTCCTCGACATTCATTATTTTACCACTTAAAATTGTTTTTCTTTTTGATGATACCTATAAGAAAGGAAATGTAAGGACATTTTGAAGACACAGGGACATGTGAGAGCAGCAGCTGTGTGACATTATTCACTTGAGTAAATGAACCAGCGTGCACTCTTTGATGTATTTCTGTGACAAGGTCACTCTGAGCACCAAGGGACAGGTAGATGCTTTCTTAAGCATTTGCTGGAGTTCTTGAGAAGAAAAAGGACATTCTATAGCTCCCTGCTTCCTTTTATTTCTTGAGTCACTGAGTCTCATCAACAGTGCAACAAGGCAACGGCCACCCAGCATAAAAGAAGCCAGATTTAGGGTTCTAAAGGACACCAATTCTGGCAAGAATCCTAATTCAGTTTTCATGGTCTAAGATGCCACAATACTCCTCACAAGAAAACAGCTACCAGTGCCCAGTGATCTAATCATCATTAGTGGTGTGGAACGAGTAATTTGTCACCCTTGGTACTAACTAATTTAAACTATTCAAACACCTGAACCCCCCTTTTGCCTGGCTTAAATTACAGGTTTGAAATTCAGTTGTTTGGTGAATGAGTTAAGTTTGGTCAATGTTCACTTGCTCCAAAGCAGAGATTGAAATCTGTGGTCTATGAGATGTGTCAAACAATCATTTATAGGCACACAATATTTATGCTAGCCAAAACATGAATTATTCTGTGACACAAGACATGAATTACTTTTCCACCTATAGAAGGTGCTCATTTCACTGCACTCATTCTGTTTTCTACTTTTTCACAGTAGCACTGTGGGCAAGCTATAACCCCTCTATAACCCCTTTATTCATATAGGTGTTTAACTCTAAAATAAGAAAACAAATACTTGAATTCAGCATTGAATAATTTTAAAGTACTGAAAACACCATAGATTTGAATCAAAATTGTCTATATAACACATACCTGAAGAAAAACTACTTAAAACACAAAATCTGTATTTAATGGGCTTCTAAGAGAGTTAGTTGGCAGATGTCTATACTCAAGAAATATGCAAGGAGAGGTCAAAAATAAGCAAGTAAATCAGATGTGTTTTGACATCATAGCTTGTAATAATTTTACAGGGATTATAGACTTATGGATCTGCCTTTAGCTACTCTTCTGTGAAGTGAAAAAGTTTTCATTGAGGCCCTGCTTGGAATTCAGCTTTGTCTAGTGCAGAAATGCTACCAAGAATTTCCTTCAATCAGTCACAGCATGAAAATTTCCTCTTAGCCCTTCCAGAACTGGTGTGAGCTGCCCCCCTACAGCATCCAAGAGCTGCAGACTGCTCTGGGCTGCCTCCCACGGGGCTGGCTGCAGCAGCCCAGCCCCACACAATGCTGATGAAGCTCTCTGGTTTTTCACAGAGCGCTGATGGAGCTGCCAGTGACTCAGAACCGAAGGGAAAGGCAGAGGATGTGGAGGGCTCAGGTCAGGTTTGAACAGGGGGAGGAAAAGAAAACAAAGAAGTCAGTGCTCGAGAGTAGCCATGTGCACCCCTGCTCCTATTGATCTGCTTCCACAAATGCACATTTCAGGCTCTGTGGAATAAAACACCTGAGAAATACTCAAAGAGCTTCAAAAATACACCACAGCAAAACACCAGAGCTTCAAACTGAGCGAAGCAGCAGACTGGATAGAACTGAGCAACTTCAGCACAACTGAAAAACTGATGCTGAAGCTAAATTCAGTCCTTCTGGCTGCAGTTAATTGATAATTGTGACTGTGCTTTGCACCCAGCTAAAATAGGGTCTTAAACAACCCCTCAGCATGAGTTACTTTCAGATAGTTCAGAAAACTTACAGCACTTGGGAGTTAATTTCCAACTTTCTCACATTTAGCACATCCACATAAGTTCTGGCATGCTTTGATCTTCTCCTTTACAAGAGAGAGGCTGATATTACTGCACAATTTCTAAGAGAAAAATTAAAGGAAATTAAAGGCACCACTTAAACATGGATTTTTTTTTTCTATATACATATTAAAAGAACTCAACCAGGATAAAACATCTTTTTGGCTCAAAATGGAACTGATCAATTGTTCAACAGTTGGAATTCATGCAGTCTTATTTAATGATGTGCTCTAATGGCAGCCTTTTTATGCTTCATTTCCCAATGGCAATATACAATGACACAGAGGAAAAGCCATGTAATGTGCTGTAACAATATCAGGGATTGTTGCTAAGATTTAAGGGAAATAAAGTAGTGCCAAACTGTTAACACTCCTAAGGAAGCAGACTGATGGATGGATGGTCTCTGCAAACTAACCCCGAGTGGGAACAAGAGCCATTCTTCTGTGGCTGCACAGAGACACACACTTCTATTTGAAAACCAAATAATTCCAGGCCCTATGGACTTGGTTTTCTGAGAAGTTTTACAGACCTGTCTATTCTCACATGTTCATCTTCCACATGTTCACTACTGTGCTCATCAATAAAATCCTCTTTCCACACTTGAGTTCATCTGAAATTGCTAATTGCCATGAACATTTCAATGTGAGCATAATATCAAAGGCCAGGTTATTACAAAAACACAAGATTGTGGTACTTGTGGAGCATTTCCAGACAAAAGCTGAAATAAGTAACATTGCATTCAACTTCTGTTACTGTCTTACTCAAGACATGTAAACTCTTGAAATAAGAGGGATATGTGGAAAGATTTGGGCACTTCAAGTTCGGCATGTGCTTTTCAAACCTACGTATTAAATCAAAAACCATGCTGTTGCTGTTAAGATCTCAGGTTAAAAAACTGAAGAAAAGGAAATATTTTTGGTATAATCCTTTGAAATGGTGAAATGTAAGCCCACTTAGGGTACACAGCTCCAGTAAAACCCTTGCTCACACTGCAGAGCTTCATACTCAAAGGTCTGTAGGCTCATCTGGGGAGAGCTGCCAAGCAATCTGTATTACAATGACCAGTGACAATATCACATGCATGGCCTTAATTCCTTTTTCTTAAACCTGATGCTGCTATTAAAATGCATTCTCCCTCTGAAATGGCAGTGGGACATCATCCACTCCTTCCTGCACAACATTTTGATCCCTTCATAGAACCCAAACATTGACTGCTGTGTTCTCAAAGGCCACACCTATTTAGACTGTAAAAAAGGAGCTCTCTGCCATTAAAACAGTCCCCTCTGCTGAATGGTCTTGCAGTCCATTTAGGGGCTGCTTTTCCTTTGGGCCTGCTCCTGTTTGTCACTGGCAGCTACATAAAAACACATGAATTTTCATGTCCTGAATAAAGTAGAAACTCAACTTCTTATCTACCTCTTTGTAGCAAGGCAAGGTGAGCACCTTTCCCAACCCTTGTGGCATACATGCATTTATTATCTGTACAGACTTTTAAGCACATCCATCTGTACAGGTAAATGAACACCCCACACAAGCAAAGAGCTTTCCCCATAAAACTGCTAAGTTAATCATCCCTTTGATAAATCAATCATATCACACAAAAAAGTCTCACATTTTGTCTAGAAAAGGGATTTTTTTTCTTTTTTTTTATTTGAATCTTAATTGGCCATTAAGAGAAAGATACATTCTGCTTTGTCAAGCTTAGATTTATGTAACATGCTCCCATTTTAAATCTCTAAAGGTATCTTCACTCAAAGTCACAGTACATTTAACTAACAGTTTCATTTCAGCCCAAGATCTAAAGGAACTAACATATTTATTAAAGCATTTTGATCCTTCAGAGACAGATTAATAAGAAGCTTGTGACAGTTCAGCATGATAAAATGAACCAATAAACAGCAATGTGTGCTGACGTTAGATATACTGATCCACAAATAATATAATACATATTCGGTTTGTCATAAAGAAAAATCACTTGAAAAAGCCATTGCCATGATTAAATACTTTGTGCTATCTCAAAATTTCTATATTCTATACAAGTTTTCCTTACAAATTCCCTCGACAAATAAACCCAGCAAGTCTTTTTCCTACTTAAGGAAATCACAGCTTTTTATGATATCAATATGGAATAATGAGTCAAAATGCAGCATGAAAAGGGTTTAAATATTGTATGGATTTTTGGGGTAAAAATAGAGCACTAGATGCCACAAGTGTTTGATGCTCATTCACTATAAAACAGATGTTCAGGCTTGCCTGACTAGCTGTCATTTACCTACCTATGAATTATTATTTGTATTATGCATTTGTTTTATGGTAACATGTCAGAAATGCAAAATCTTTAATGTGGTTGTCAGTAACAATAGGGACTCAAGGTTTAGATCTGGGATATTCTTTTCTGTCCAACAACTTTCTTTATTAGAGCTCCTTCTTTGTCACTGTTCCTGTTCATCCATTGCTTCACATCAAGTAAGGGTGAAGCTTGGGAAATGCACACACTCACACTTCAGACACATTTCTGCCACTAAACATTGAATAATGGAGTCAATTGTTTTCTCATTTTCACTGTTTATATATCACTGCTGCCAAATGACTTTCCTGATGTCCATTGTGATTTATGATGTGAGAGAATACTAAAACTAATTTATACTAATAAATGCAAACAGCCCCATTAACATCAATACATATCCTAATTTACACCACCAAAGAATCCATACTGGTATACTTAGAGCAATTTCAGAGAACTGCCTAATGAAGATAAAAGGTCATTGTGCAAACCAGCAGTGATGGAAAGTTTACAGCAGCCATCCCAAGGTTCCAAATGCTGTGCATAAAACTTAATGTAGTGTACTGCATTACCCATTAATGCTTAAAATAATGGCTCCTGAGATTCTGGTTATAATGATCCTGATCTAAATGTGAAAATAACTTCATACAATTTTTCCTCCAGTCATTACTTCCTAATCTACTTTAGTTCTCTACATCCGACCTGTCAGACTGATGGGGCTTAGACACAGGAGGAACTGGAATGGACCCTACAAGTTACTCCTTGCTTCTCACAACAAAATTCATGCTTGCTTTACCTGGCACAGCTGTGACAGCACCAGTTAATTCTGTTACATTTAACACTCACCACATAGTGAAACAATGCACAGCACACAGGAAGAAACAACAGCAGATTAAATCATGAGAGAAGAAATAAAACAATTAGCCCCTCAAAACAATTTCAACTTTGTTTACTAACTGATGTTTTTGCCTTCTGTCCAAAACCAGTATCAAATTCATAATTTAGAGTTTCAACTTAACTGTTGGGATTTCTTGTTTTATTTCTTTTTTGTTGTTGGTTTTATACCCTAGCTGAGTACTCAGAAGAACACAGCCTAGAAGGTGGTGATGCCCCACCCAAATCAAATTACCTTTCTTTAGCAACTACAGGTGTATCACCAGGACTAGCCTTTCCTGAGGGAAAAGATTTGGATGCATTTCTTTTTTTCTTCCAATTGCATAGAAATTAGACATTTTTAAACTGTGTGACAGTGTTTTATACTTTAGAGACAGCTTAGAAAGTTACTGAATTGTTACCCTACCACACTGCATTAGGAAAACACAACAGGAGCATTAATATCTTGGTATTGTACTAAATGTGTTTCTCTACTTCAGAAATTCTCTTATCTGTAGCTTCTCATCGGTGCATAATGTTTACTAGTACATGCTTTCCATACACCAGTTAACCAGAGCCTGGTGCTCCACATGTACATTCAGAAGAGAGACAGACAAAAGGGTGTGAGCCAAAGTCAACTGCAGCTAATGCAGAAAGCCCAGCTAGTCCCATTGGCAATTCCTCAGCTGCACTGCCCTGGCAATTAAAAGCAGATGGGTGCTGAAAGGCCAGCCCTGGTGACCAACACCTAACCCAGGGTCACATAATGAGTGGCTCAGGCCTGAGAATGGAACTCAAATCTACTGAATTCCTACCCAGGGGTTTAATCACAAAACCACTACTCTTAATTTAAAATCAAAAGGTTTTGAAAGAAATATTAGTAAGGTGCAAATTTTTCACTTCAGGGGAATATATCATTATTCAGTTAACCATTTTTTTAAAATCGCAGCCCAAATAAGGAACCAAAGTCCTTTGCTATGGTGTTAATTAAGGATTTGTATTCATACCTCTAAGCAATACACTAACCTCTAACTGATGTTCCAGCTGAAGCCTGAACAGGAGCAAAACTAAAGTACAATTAAGGTTTGCAGATCTGCCTATATTGTAGCTTTTTAGCTTCAACCTTTCCACCCTGTTCTGTAATTAGTGAACCAGCTCGTAAGTTCTCCCAACACGGACATTTATGAAGAGTTCAAAGCTTCTTTGCAAGCTCTGGAGCAACAATTCCAAGTAGAATAATTCTGCACCAGTGAAGCAGCACTACCACATACAGCACATTCTACCTGGCTCCTCTTTGCAGCAATTGAGATTTTTTTTCCCCCCCATCCTTCTCACTTATCAGGCCACAGATTGCAAGTCAATGAAACACAAGGCTTTTTACCTTTCAGATTTCTCACACAGCCCAATGCTCTCAGGACTGTTTTCACTCCTGTTCCACGGTCAGAATAAATCTGGTCTGCATCTCTTTGGAACACGGCCAGAGACAAAAGCAGCATCCCTCACACCTGAGCCCCTTCAGCAGCAAAGTCCAACGAGGACCCCTGAGTCAGAGTAGCCTGAAAGGCACACAGGGCTGAATGTGCAGCCCCCATCCACTGCATCCCTCTGGCAGCCTATGAAACCAGGACAGATGGAACCCACACTCCTTTGTTTATCTGGAGCCTAGAGCCAGGGACTTGCAGACCAGTTTCCACACAAGGGAGACTGACCAAAACACAGATACCCGCAGTACCATCCTCAAGCTCTGGCTGCCCACCCGTCCTCCCAGTGAGGTGTGGGCTGGCAAGAGCCCCCGTGGCAGCCCACCCTCCCCAAGAATACTGCAGACAAGAATAGAGTCCTACCTTCTGCTGGGCCAAGGACAGAGCCATGGGATGCAGGACAAGGTCACTCACAGGCATGGAAGGACACACAAAGCTGAGATGATCTGCCAACAACCCTCAGAAATGCCTGTGTGGCTAAAGGAGCATCCATAGCTCCTACCTCTGCTTTTATGTCTCCTCAGAGCCCGGGAGCTAATGAGCCAACCACCAACACCCGTGCTGGATGAGCCAACCACCAACACCCTGTGCTGGATGAGCACCAACCACCAACACCTGTGCTGGATGAGCACAACCACAACCCCCAACACCTGTGCTGGATGAGCACCAACCACCAACCACAACACCTGTGCTGGATGAGCACCAACCACCAACCACCAACACCTGTGCTGGATGAGCACCAACCACCAACCACCAAACCCTGTGCTGGATGAGCACCAACCACCAACACCTGTGCTGGATGAGCACCAACCACCAACCACCAACACCTGTGCTGGATGAGCACCAACCACCAACACCTGTGCTGGATGAGCACCAACCACCAACACCTGTGCTGGATGAGCACCAACACCTGTGCTGGATGAGCACCAACCACCAACCACCAACACCTGTGCTGGATGAGCACCAACCACCAACACCTGTGCTGGATGAGCACACCACCAACACCTGTGCTGGATGAGCACCAACCACCAACCACCAACACCTGTGCTGGATGAGCACCAACCACCAACCACCAACACCTGTGCTGGATGAGCAACCAACACCTGTGCTGGATGAGCCAACCCACTCATCCCTTATATTGGAGCCAGCTGGGGCTTAGCTCTTCAGGGGCTGCCCTTGAGGGGATGTGGTCACTGCTCCCTCCGGGCTGGCCAGCTCCCCATCCCCAGGATAGGGAGGGCTGCCAGCACACCCTGCTCTTACCCCAGAGAGGTTTGGGGGCTCATTTCCCACCTTTCTATGATTTTCTGCATCTGTGAATCCTGGAGGGAGAAGCCAGGCTGGTTCCTGCACAGAGAGCCAGAGGTGAGTCTGAGAGGTTCCTTTTCTGGGGCTGCTGGCTGCCCCTAATTTCAGCCAGTGTTCTGCTTAGTGGTTATATAAAAATTCAGGTAATATTCCTAATTTTACTTTAGGGAAGCAAGCGTGAGAGTTCCTAAGTAGGGCTCTGCTGTAGTAAAGGCAGCCCTGTTAAATTTTCTGGGGTCGAGCAGGTTATGTTCCCCCAGTGGGAAATGTGTAAGAAACCTTTATCTGGAGTGTTCCTTCTTGTGGGGCATTTGCTGGCCTGAGGAACGGGGATGTGTCCAATGAGCACAAGGGCAAAATGAGAATTCAAGGGTGGCTTTGGTGGGGCACTCTGTATGGGAATGGCATTGCCAGGTGGTAGAATGAGTGTGAGCAAGTGGCCCATGTCACTAGGGCAAAACCCACCCTAACTGGTGACCCTGTATGCATGACTGTTATGAGAAAGTGAAACGAGGAGAGGGTTTTACTGGTGATTTCGTATCAACTCTCTGCTATTCTGACTGTGCTCCTTGGAAATGCTTGGCCTCTTATATGCTACACCAAGTTTATGCTAAAATTTATATAAAATACCTGTCTGTGATCAGAATAGGACACCCATAATTTCTTGATAAATCCTAGCAATTAAAAAAATCTCCTACAAGGAGTTCTGAAAATGTGTTGAAAATGTAGTCTCTGTTTTTCTGTGTTGTTCTGAATAAACCTTTTCTTTGCCTTTCACATGGAGCTCTTAGAGTACACTTGAGTCATACTTTCATACAGTTCTCCAGACCTGAGAGCTAGCAATATAAGGATTTTTAAATTGGAGTTGGGATTCTCGAATAATCTTAAGAGCTGAGAACTGGGACTGTAGGAGAAATAAACATCACCAATCTAAATATCATGAATCTGATAACACTGAACAGGGATAAACCAGAGATTGATAGGTGACTAAAATAAAAGAGAAAAGCACAAAATAAAAATCAAGACATAGCTTTCTAGTAGATTTAAATTTTCTGTTTAACATGTTGATTAGGAAAATTGTGGAAAATTGCTGATCAGAATGCAGAGGGAGAACCGAGGTAAGTGTTTTATTTAGGGAGGTTTGTGCTTATCTGCTGCAAGTGAAGCAGCTTGTTGTTATCAGTGTGGGTGAGAAGTGGGGCATGGTAATAATCACAAGATAGCTCTGGCTGTGCCAGACCGTTTGGCTGCTTACATGTTACTGTAGTTTGACCACTTAAACTGTTTTTGTCACTGTGTTGGGTATCCTCTTGTATTTCAGAGAAAACAAGTTCCTTAAATAGCCCTTCCTTTGCAGTCTCTAATTGCAAACTACAATAGAAATCAGCTCAAAGCCTGTTGTGTTTATTGTGTGCCTTCAGTGGTAACAAAGGAATGAAAATTCTACCCCGATCTAGTAAAATCACATATGCTGTTGCTTTCTTTGGGTTTGTTTTCTTGGGATTCTGTAAACAAAGCCAGATTTACTGAATGGGTGGGTTTATGCAAGCTGGTCTTTCAGACCTGTCAATGGGCCATGTGGATTTGTGGAAACCACTGGAAAAGCAGGAGCACCCATTTCCCAAGCACAGGCCAAACAGAATTCCAGCAGGCTCCTGAGTTCCCTGTGGCCTCTTCAACTGGGATTTTATCATCAATCAGACCTAGTGAAATAAGCTCTGGATAAATGACAGTTTTTCAAATATTAATGCAGCCATCACTGCGTGAGGCTTGGGTTTTACAAACCCAGTTCTTGATAATAGTTTTTTCTTGGGAAACCACCACACATCCAGGCCAGCTGTCTTAGCCTAACATAATTGTTTTTATATGACTGAAAGTGCTGCTCACATGGCACATAGACAGAACAATTGTATTGATCTTTGGATAGAAACTCTCCAATTTTGTCCATCCATGGTTTAGCGGTAATGGTGAAAAATGCAAGGTGTTTTTTGGAAAATGAACCTTCTGTGTTCTTATCCAGGCTTTTCTTTTTCAGAAATTGTCAAAACCTAGATGTTTCATTCTATGCTCTTTCAGATCAGCTATTGGAAAGTTACTTGAGTCTTGATAGGGTGTCCTGAGGCAAAGACTCCTGTCAAAATTGAGGGTGGTAGATGAGAACTCCCTGAGCAGCCTGGAGACAGGTCTTCCAAAACTCTGTTTGCAGGTTTGTTATTGGTTTGCTGTAATTGCCCAGACAAATCATCTGCTTGTCACTTCACCTGCCTCTAACATTGGAACAGTAAGGGTGTCAAGATATTGATTGTGTGAATTTTACTTGTTTAATACTTTGAGAGTTCTCTAAAAGCCCTTAGCGTTTTTATTGAAAGTACTTTGGAAGCTGAATTACTTTGGTTGTGCTAGTTATATCACTTTATAGGAGTGATGTGCTGTATGAGACAAGCACAAAGTCACAACATGATTTAACTTTTGCTTAACACGGCTTTTGCTATTAAATTAATTATTTTCTATAACTGAACAGTGTAGTTCATTCTATGTTAAAATCAGACTAAATTTGCTTGGTAGGGGAATAAAAAGGAAATGGTGCTTCAGACAGTGGCCCTGGGGTTATGCTAATTCCCCTGGTTTATTTTATGCCATTTTTCTGGTAAAGTGTTTTGAAGAAGAAAATTTTTAATCTTTTATCCAGGGAACTTAATTTGTCATTGTTGTTACACCTTTAGAGTGACTTCTAAGAAAAGAGGACTACACCACATAAAATATTTCACAGTTAGGAACCAGCACATAGAGTGATAATATGGTTGGGTTGTGTTGCATCTGATAAATACAAATAACCCCCCCTTTCAAATTAACGTGAGCCAAAAGTCAACTTAGTGATCTGATGAGGTACTGACAAATTCACATCCTAACCTAAATGACATTTGTCACACTGAAGTAGAAACAATTATTAATAATTTTCATTTCATTAGGGGCACTACAATGAAATGTCAACAACTTCAAAAGTGTAGCAGAAGTGTACAAATTAATTTTGATTTTCTGAAGTGTAATTATTTTTGTAAGTACCACACTGTGTAATCACTTTGGGCGCTATTACTTGTGCAATCAATAACACTTAAATGTACTTAGCTGTTTTCAAACATGGTTTCCTAAGGTCACCCTTTACTGGTGTGGATGTTTTGATGGAAGAGTGTAAGGAGTCGTTTTCTAACTGGTCAAAGATGTAGCGAAATTTTAAAAATATATAATTATTTATGTATATTTTTATTTTTATGACGATTGCCATAAAGGGATGCTCGATGCCTGTGCAGTTTTGATGTGAATAAAGCCTGTCCTGGCTCTGCTGGCGAGTCCATTTTTGTGCTCTGGGTGGCAGCATCAGCTCTTGCTCCCGTGCCTTCTCCACCCGGGGCTCATCCTACTTGGCAAATGCAACCTGACTGCAGAGTTAATTATATTCCCCTGAGCCAGGCAGTCAGGCCAGATTTGGCCTCACATTAGCCAGATGAATGGTTGGTAATCATCTAGAGGAGCACATCGTTCCCACAAGCTCAGTCAGTCCCCAAGTGCCAGCATTTGTAATAATTCACAACCCTGCAATCCTCCAGTACAAAAAGACCACAAGAACACACTTCTTGAAGGAAAGTTACTTTCCTACCTCGTGGCTTAACTCCTCTGTGATTTTAGCTGTCATTCTTGATGGGTTTCCTCCAGGTTTGGACAGGAGCACTTTGCTCTTGTATTTGTCCATTATTTCAGCTGTTTTCTGGGTCCCCTGGGAGCCTTTGCCATCCCCTTCACAGCAGGGGAGGAGCAGAGAGGGTTGGTTGCCAGTTCAGTGTTCAGGTTGGTTTCTGGAATTAACAGCAGTCCCTTAAAGCATCCAATTTTTAATTTAGCTTGAATGGCTCTTGGAGTCTCTTCCTGTAACTCAGCTCTCAACCCTTATTTAACTTTATTTATAGAATTATATCAATGGCTTATCCATACTGGAAGATAAAAGCAAAACTAATATAACCTGAGCAAGGAATGGAGACTGTACTTAAACTATTAAAATTACAGATCCATGCCATTAAAGATGAAAACCAAATAAAAATAGATTGACATTTCCTGTTGGATTAGTGAATTATCCATTAGTATAAAGAAGTAAAAACAGGAAAAGAGACTTTGCCATTAGGAAGAGAATCAGAAAATGTACAAAAAAAAGAAGTACCACAGTCAGCAGTAACTTCTCTTTACATCTACTGCTAATTGTCATTAAAACTAGTGGTTTAGTAATTTATAGTAACATAATAGTTTAAGAACAAAACCAGATAAGGCATTCCAGGCACTAACTCATTTAGAGGCCAAATATCAATATCATTCTGAATCCAGAAAGATATTAATGTTAAAAAAATACATACTATTTTAACATTTCTAGCTTTCTTTCTGTAGTTATCTGCATTCATAATCTATATGGAAGAATAACTCCAGTAAATTGTGGGGAAGTTTGTTCTGCTATTTAGAAGTGCATATTTTATACAAGGAAATCCAGTTAGAGATGGAGGAACTTTGTGTGTGAATGTAACTACTCAGTAATTTCACCTGAAAATTTGTGTTAGAATAATTCACTTCATCTAAACACGTGTACTGTAGATCTCTGTCTTGGATTCCAGTATTCTGAAATTTTGTTTGGTTTTTGGGACAACCAAAATTTTAAATTCTTTGCCAGTACTCCAGAGCCCACAGTTCCTAGGCAGTTGTACTGGAACTGTTACTGGGCTGACTGCCAGGAAGCCAGGTAGGGTTTGTTCTGCTTGAAACTCAGCTACTCTGCAAAAATGTTTGAATTTTGGTGACACAGCAAATGCTGCTGCAAAGCATTTTGCTGGAATTTTCAGACTAAGTTCAAAGTCCATATATGAGTTTGTTTAGAGCTGAATTTGACATCATTGCTGCAGACATTAATGGATGAGTATGTTTTAAGCTCTCGATGTTAGTGTATTTTTTTATTGTTATTTAAAATGTCAATATGTGTGTGTTATTCTCCTATTGCTGAAGTAATCCTTGTTATATATCAGTGACTTTAGTGTAGAAGAGAATAAAAAGGGAAAAATCCCTACCAGGCTTTCTCAGCTGTGCTCCATAGCCTTAGCTCCTCACCCATCTCTTTGGATCACAGCAGAACATTTCCACACCCACTCTTCTTCTTCTGATTTCTTGGGAAGGAAAACTTCATCACAGGTTCAACTCTTCTGAGATATTCATACACCCAGAAAGTCTTTGGTTTATCTTGCTGAAGAAGTAAACATAGAATTAGCTTCAAGTAGGCATTTTTTACCAGATAAAACCAAAATCTAATTCCAAATCAAAACATCTTGCTGATTTGACATTTCCTTATGTGAATATATTCCAAATCCTGTAGCAGGTAAAAATTTTGTGTTATTTCCATGTGCCAGAAATACTGTTCTAATGATTTACAGCTTAATTTTCCTAGTTCATCAGGTTTGGTTAGATATTAAGAATATCTGGGATTGCAGGTGATCAGCTAGGTGGGATTTGGGACTTACTCTATAATTTGGATCGGGTTTTTAATTTCGTCAAGATTAAGATTTTTATTACTGAAGATAAAGCACTCAAAATTAATAAAAAAGGTCTATGATAGGTAGTGTTGACTCTTTGAGGAAAAAGCAAGTGAGTTGTGCCTGTCTTGCATGGATTGCATCTATTTGCTGATTTTACCTGCCAGCAGGTGACCATGCTAAGCAACATGAATTGCACTGAAATTTGGCTCAGGAAATCAGATTTTAGTGAGCAAACCCAGGAACAGTTGACACAGTTCTGCCTACAGCCCACCTGAGAAGCCCCCAAAAGATGTCTGAGCCATAGTCAGTAGATGAAAGAGAAATATTATTTGTGTGATCTAATGGGATGCATTCTAAATCCTACAAAATGGTTATGGGATGTTTTTGCCACAGAGTATTGGGTTTAAAAGGCAGCATCACTAAGTCACAACTGGAAAAGAGGAAAAAAAATGAGGTAGACCCTGCCAACTGCAATTACATCTTCTAGTCACTGAAATGTAATATAATTCAATGTCTGTATTAGCATTCAGCATTGTTAATTCATGGGCAAGTAATTTAGTTGAATTCTCAATGAGAAATTGAATTTGAGGTGACTCAGCAGGAAAATCAGTGTGTTCTGTAATTGAATGGAAAATAGTTGAGTTATCGCTGGCAGCGAGCTTGATGTAACAAGCCTTTGTATTACATGTGCCATGAATAGACTGAATGGTTTGACAAGGATTACATTTATTTCAGATAATGAAGCACAATAAAATGAGGAGTAATTAAGTACCAAAGAAAACTCCATGACCCAAATCCAATGCGAAAGGTCCCAATTTAGGGAGAAGTTAGGAATTATCCATGTAAGGAATGTTTATGGTAGAGTGTTTCAAGCTTGACACAGCTGATTCTGCCTTGTTACAGGAGATGGTTAGACAGTGTTTCTAGTCCTTATCCATTTCTTTTTTACGTATCTGTGGTTGTTTGATTGCAACATTCGCATCAATATCCAGCATGACAAATGTCCTCTGAAAGGTAACTCACCTGAAAAAGAGCTGGCAGAGGTGCTGCTCTGCCATGGGGAGCTGCATCACAGCCCCTCTCCTCTTACCTTTTGCAGGGTGAGAGGCAATAATTTACAATAGGCTGCTCATTTCTGCCTCAAGCTTTCCGCTGAGGAAAAGGTGAGGTTCAGCTTTGTCTCATCTGAGTGCAGGACAAGGGAGCCATCCTTCTAAAGGAACAGGCTCTTAGGGCACTTAGTCATGTTTTATAGTCAGTTTTAAAGCTTAAATGTGAAGATTTTTGAAAGGGATTTAATTCAAGACTTGTTCATATCAGTTCACCTTCGAAAAGTTTTTTTTACCCCAAATACAACTTTTGTAATCAGTCTAGTCAGGTGACTCACTAAACATAAAGATTAAACTTGTGCTGTTTTCCCATAAATTGTTTTGCTCTAATATTCATATTTTTCGCCCAGTAAACATTATCTACATGAGTGTTTGGAATGCCAGTCTCTCCCCTGTGATGTGTGCAGTTGTGAAAATATATTAAGTGCAAATGTCCCAGCAAGCAGATCATGTGTGACAGCTCATCACAGCTCTGGCAAAGGTGTGCTGAGGAACAGATGAGTATCAATAGCATTACAAGAACGCTTTTGAATGTACAGGTGTCTGAGTTTTTAGTTTGTCAAATGCTTTAAAAAGGCTGCTAAAATCTGATTTAAACATAAAAGTGGATGCATTCTTTTGAACAGGGATTAGAAAGCAAATAATTAATCATACATACCTGAGGATTTATGTAAGCAGCTGCTTAAATAAGAATCATAAACCTACAAATGCAGTCTCTCCACCTATTTTGCAATCTCCTGAATTTAAAAAAAAAAAAAAAAGCGTGGATTTGTTTGGTAGATAGCACTTGACATCAAAAGGAAAATGCTAACATATTCTCCTGGTACCATATAGAAATAAAAATATTCCTTACAAACATCCTGTGCTGTTTTTAACTAGGTGGTAAATACTTTACAAATGCTGGAGCTTGTAAGCTGTGGTGCTGATTAGGTAAATTAGAATTGGGGTAACTGGAGGCTGTGGAGGCCTTCTACACAATGGAAATTTGTTTTCCATGTAGTAAAAAGGTGGAAATTTGCATGAGGGTCACGAAGAAAATACTGGCTGGTCTGAACAGGCTTCTAAGTACTGTGGGAAGTGTATAAAACTGACTGGTTTTGACTTGAAGTCAGGTGAAACCAAGTTGATTTCACAGTTATGTTTTCGAATCCGCACATCAAACCAAAATCAAAAGGTCTGGATCTGAGGGAAGTGAAAGAGAAAAACAATTTTTTGCATGAACAGCTACAGGATGAGATCACCAGGAGTCACACAGCTTTAGTGTTTGGTGCCAGTCTCTAGCACACACCGTAAGAAAGGTCTGTGCTCTTCTGCTGAGTGGCTTGCTGGAAGTTCATCACTTGCAGTGAATTCCATGGGATAACAGAGTTTTTATGAAAAAGGATGTGTAATTCTGGCAACACTTGTGGGATTTGAGGGGCCAGTACTTTACATATCAGTTTATTGAATTTGGACTGAGGTCTCAGAGCTGTAATAATAAGTTTATGCCTATGGCAATAAAGCTACCTGCAGTAATATATTTAGACATGAGGGTCCAAATTCCTGCAAAAAAAAAAAAGGGACTCACTTTTATTCAAAATTCAGCTCTCATTAGTTTTTTGTCCCTGTTCTCTTGACATACTTCATGAAGCTTTTACTGTCCTTGCTCTCCACTTCTCTGCCATTTAAGCACTCAAGATGTAGAAATCAACTTTGTTGTAAACATGGAGGAAAAAAAGAGAAACAGGAGAGAGGTGGGGTGCCTTGCCAGCCACTCTGAGAGTTCCTACATGTGCATGGTCTCTGATGCTCTCTCTCAATTCTGCTGGGGATTGGAAATTACCCTTTTCCTTTTCTGAGTAACATTTTAATCTTGTTGCTGCCTTGTCACTGTGTTCATGTATTGCAGCCTTGCTTTTATTGCACTGAGCTTGTTTTCATGGGTTCCTTTTTCAACACATCTACTGATGAAATTGAATACTTGGGGGTTTGAATTTGACAGCTGGAGGATGAGAGAGGGTGTCTCTGATCCTGCTTCCACAGAATTCCCACAGTGCCCCTACACTGAAAGGCTTTAAATGTATCTCTCCTTTGAACATCTGATGCTGCTAACAGTAATGCTTCTGTAGTGTCTACAACTCACTTTATCTCGTTCCAAGAGCTGACAGTGTCCCTAGAATACTTTTTAAAGGAGAACTTCTTGGATAAATTCTTCCACTGGTGTATTTTTTCCTTTTTTCCAAGCTGCATCTAATGAATATATTCCTTGAACAGCTTATTTCAACAACTGCTACCTTATAAACTTTTAACCCTGTCCCTTTATGTAGTGGCCCCTTTCAGGCACACAGGACTGTGGAGGACAGACACTCTGTGCTAACTAAAGATAAAAACTCTACAGTAGAGTATGACAGGTCTCTTTTTAAGGTACGGCTCTGAATCTCTGCTTAAAAATATCAATGGGGTTCAAGTACCACCGGGTCCGTGTCCTGTGGATCCGCATGGATTTCTAGTTGACTTGTAATCTCCTTGGTTTCCCCAAAGCCGTGAATTTTCATGCCTCCTCCTCAGATGCTAAGCAAGTCAAGGGTTCATCCTACCATCAAAGCTGAAAGATTTAGTGGGAAGAGATTTGCATTGAAACATTTGCAGCGATTGCTTGTGGCTCACTGCAGTCTAGCGAGCCCCTTTTTAAACCTCACAGTTGCAAGCCCGTTTTTAAGCTTGTCATTTGGAAACAACTCTACATGAGAAGGTGAAAGGAGCATTTTCCACAGCGCTCTGGGATGTGGCAGCCAGTGAGAGGAGCAGAATGGGAGAACTGCTGGGCCAGGCTTCAATAAGTGGCTGTTTTGCAGCAGTCGTTGAGTCTTAAATCTCAAAAGCTGAACAGCAACTCCCACTATTGCTCAGGATTTCATTGATGAACAGCACTTTGCCTCTCAGCATTTAAACCTTTACACACTCTGGAACAATTGTCTGAGTACCCTGATCCAGGGTGCTTTCCCTACCTGGGAAACACCTTTGGAATTGTAGTGCTTAGCTATGGAAGAACAAAAAAAAAAAAAAAAAAAAAGGGGCATGTGTTGACTCTCTCAGTACTGGAGGGTATTCATAAACCAACTGCATCCTGAAAGGATGAAACCAAATATGTAAGAATCAAATACAGCACTGGAACAGAAATTATGTTTTTTTTTTTTAATAGAAGTGAACAGGTGGTGCTTTTAATCCGACCAAAATTAACCCATGTTCAATAATTTATGCACTCAAATTGACTCTAACAAATGCTGCTTAATTATGCATTCTTGGAAACATGCTTTACGTTTGGTTTCAAATTGGAATTTACATCCAGCTATGGTTATCTTCCCACAGCAGTTTCAGTATGTAACGAAGTAAGGAATTCAGGATATAAAGAGTATTCAAAGTAACTTTGCTCTGAATCCAGCTGCAGTTGTCACATAGTGTAATTGTCACATTTTCCAACAATGAAAATTAAAAAAACCAAACCCTATCTTTAAAAAAAAGCTGTTCAAAGCATGTTCTCACAAAAAGAAAATAAAAATAGAGCAGCTCATTAGATCTGTAGCTTGACTTAGGAAAACATAAATACTGGAGTCAGTCTGTGTTTGAAGTAGAAAAAAGGAGGACAAATACACAGGTTGTCAGTAATCTTTAATGTCTTTCCTTTGTCTCACTCTGAAGTAAAAACAACTGCAAGTGTTGAAAGATAGGTTTATCTATTTCATGCCAACGGACTCTCGCTTGCTTCCCCCCGATTAGTGCTTGGAATAATCTCTCTTTATTTGATGTGGTGCACACTTTTTTGTGTGCATATCTTGCTATTTTCTTCTGAAGAAAAAGTGCTGCAAGATGATCAAAATAACTTTACTATGCAGTTTGGAGGAAACTCTGAAAATTATTTTCTTCTGTTGTTAGTGTTGACATGAAGAACTATCTAATGTATTTTTCTTATAACAAGAACTGGAATAATACTGCAGGAGTGAATTAGCATTAGTTTTAATCTTGCTTGGAAAAAAAAAATCAATCCTTCTTTTAGCTTTTAGTATGTTAGGCATCAATGAGATTGTTCACATGGATAAAACCGATTGTTAATTTTTACAAGACTAAGCAGCAGCACAGAGTGCTGGACAAGGCAGTAGTGCTTGTACAATTTGTAGTGTTCAGCTGATCAATTTTCAGGGAAACTGAAATTTTCCCTTTCAGCCTACCTTGTAATCTGTTCACTGCTGCCACATGGGATGCTACTGACTCCCTTTTTGCAGTGCTTAAAGTAGATGTATTTATTTTTACTTGTGGAATTGAGGAAAAGATGCAGTGGAAATAAAACAAAGCCTTGGCTGAAAATCCTGATTTCTACTCAGTTGGGAGTGTCCAGCTGGAGTGTCCAGGGTTTGAGCAGGTTTGGTGAAATTTTTATCTCAAATTGCAGGGAGCTTGTTGGCAAAAAGCAGAAACTTCAGCCTGAGGAGCAAGGAAAGCTCCCCTGAGGCTGACCTGTGGGAGAAACCTGGGTGCAGAAACCCGAGGGACACTTGGGAAACTGAGGCAAATACTGAACTGAAACATTAGAGGTCCAACTTTCTCTTCAACTGCAGCAAAAGGAAAATTTTTATTCCAGTTCAAATATGGGAACAGAGTGAAACACTGCTGTTGTAAAGAAGCAGTCACTGAAGGCCTTTCCCAAAAGGTCATGTGTTGTTAGCACGAGGAACAGCATCCAACCAGGAGCCTCTTGCTTGTTGTATCTTATATTACATTTTTCTCAGCATGTTTCTATGCATAAAGCTAGGCAGAAGCTCCCTCCTGTCAGGAGATGTTTGTAGGCAATGAAAAAATTAGATCCTGGGTGACATCTAGGGGATGTGGTGGGTAGGTAGCCAAGGCTGATGTGGAAAATTAGTGAAAACTGTCCACAAATCTGTAGTAACCTGTGTTTACTTGCATTTGCAGCTCTTGTGTCTGTATGTACTTGCATACATGAATACTGATATGTGTGAGGGAAACTGAAGGGACAGTTTGGTTTGCTGTCCCAGGGAAGCTGAGGTAGAGCAGAGCATAGAAAGCAGCACCTCAATCTCAAACAAAACCAAAAAAAAGGAGCTAAACACTTCTTTTGCTTTCACAAGCAGTGAACTAGAATTCTACCTCTCTACTTGTCTGCTGTATTTGAAATAATACCACAGTAAATAATTTAATTATATAAAAATTACTAAATAAACTTAGCAGTTATAGTGACTCCCCCAAAGTGTGAAGTTTGTGTTGAATTCTGTGCAGGTTGAGGGAGTAATTCTGCCCCTCTGGTACTCTCATGATACTCTCACCTGGAGTTCTCCTCCCAGCTTTGGGAGGAAGGAAGGATAGGAGTACAAGGACATGGAGGTGCTGGAGTGACCCCAGGGCTGGAGTCAGGCAGGGAGAGCTGGGGGTGGGAGTTCAGCCTGGAGAGGAGAAGGCTCTGGGGAGATCTCAGAGCCCCTTCCAGGGCCTAAAGGGGCTCCAGGAGAGCTGGGGAGGGACCTGGGATGAGAGCCTGGAGGGACAAGGCAAGAGGGAAGGGCTTGAAACTGAGAGGGGTCAGATTTCGATGAGATGTTAAAGGAATTCCTGGAGAGGCAGAGACTGCCCAGAGGAGCTGTGGCTGCCCCATCCCTGGGAGTGCTCGGTGGGCTTTGGAGCAGCCTGCTCTGGTGGAAGGTGACCCTGCCCATGGCAGGGTGTGGAAGGAGCTGAGCTTTATGGAGAGCTTTAGGGTCTCTTCCAGCACAAACCATTTTATGGTACTGGTAGGAAGTGTAAGAAGTGGAACACTGGGGCAGAAGGAAGGTTCCTGGGAGAGGAGACTGATCACAGCTCTCTGCTCTTCCTGGGACCAGCAAACAGCAAATCCAACCCAAACCCCCTCATCCCTGCAGTACCCTCCAGTTTACAGTGCAGGAGTTCAATTTTTAGAGCTCTCATGAATTGTTCAGTACATGCTGTTAATTATCAGCCAGTGTGAATCACCAAAGTCATAACCTGACTCCTAAATGAGTTTCCCATAAATCTGTTCTATTCATTAGAGGTCAAGTTGATAACTGCTAAGAAGGAATATCAATGCTTTACATCAGTTTATAAGGGTATAATTGTAACTAAAAAAATCCCCAGTCTTCCTCTCCCTGTGCTCTAGATAATTTAAGTGTAGAATTCAAAGTCCTCAAGTAACTGTTATTTTGTAACAAGATGCTGTGAAAGAGGTGAACAAGTGAAAAAACCCTTGCAAAACAAGTATGGACATTTCTGAATATCTTGTCTGTCTATGGAATAGAGATGGTCTAAGCATTTGCTTTGAAGATCTTAGAGAGCTAAATATATTTTCCTAAATATATTATCCATTATAGAGGATAATTATCCATAGGAAACATTATTCACTAGGAGATACAGGAGATATTACCCATTATAGGAGGCAGTTATGGAAAAACCTTCACTCTTGGAATGTGGCAATAGGAGGAATTAATATGGACATTCAGATAGTTTATGAAGATTTACCCTTGTATCTTTGTATTTAAAAAAATCCCCAACTTTTCTTCTAATTTTTAATGGTTGGTTGATTAGGGAAGAAAAAGCAGTTGAAAATTACTTAGAGCATTTTAAATTAGAACACTTCTACTGTGTACACTGTAAGGTCACATCAATTTGAGAAAAGCTGCTGAAAAAATCGAATTATGAGCTAGAAATGTAATATAAACATAGTCTGAAACTAAGTCATGTGCCTCATATATACCATGTTTTTGGGAAGTTGCATTTGTGAGCTTTCAATGAGGAATGGAGTGCAGTAGAACTTTTGGGAACAACTTTAATTTATTATCATTTTCGATATGCGTTTAACAAAAACATGCAAGTTGTCTTAGGAAGAGCATTGATCCAAGCAGATTTAAGTGTCTGGGCATCAAAAGTAACACACAAATAATCAAAAATATCTCTTTTGTTAACAGGCAGGTCCTTTTTGGGTCCTTAGTTGCTGTGTGATGTATGACCCCATACTTCTGCTGAATTTAAATAAGCTGACAAAATGTGTTCAGAAGAAACTTTTCCTGTTTATGAACTGTAGTGCTTTAATTCCTGATAGATTTTTCATAGGTAAAATTTTGTACCAATGTGAGGGAATTTTTTGGAAAATCTGGGGATAACTGCTGGCTAAATGCCATACATCTGAGCCCAGCAACATGGTATTTCTACAGCTGTTGTGAAATGGGAACCAAAATGGAAGTATGTAGAATTTCCATAGAATATGAATGGAGAAACTTTGAAAGAAATATTGACGGAGGATTTTATTTTTTTGACTAGGATTGCAGGATGTGAGGTAAGGGAACAAAACAAAACCAAGGAACTATGAGATGAAGCAAGATCTGACAACTGAGGTCTGCAAATTATTAATAAGATTATAGTTGGTTTAATGGATCCAATTAAATATAATTGACCTAATTTTATCAGCAAGAATTGCTCTGTTAATTAGCATAAAATCAGGACAGCACCTACATCAAAAGCTCAATATTAATCCTTTTCTAATATACAGCATCTTGCAGAGGGTACAAGTCTTCATCTGTACAAGATTGTCTCTATTTGGATTGTTTTAAGATTTCTTATAACAGGGCTGATTTGGTTTGAGCCACAGGAATGAACTGTTGAAGTCTCATTTTACTGACAGGTGTGACAGTAACTGTATAAATTGTTTATTGTATCGTGTTCATGTGTCCTACTCTAAAACTCATCAAATTAACTGGAAAGTCATCAGTTGACTTCAAACAGGCTTTTAAATAATGCCCACAGATAAATGTGCACACTTTGTACTGTAGGTCTTCTCAATTTTAAATTTTAATCTTTTAGTGCTGTCATGGACTGAATGTGCAGTTCTGAGATTTCAGAGCTTCTTCACCAGACACTTCTCTTGAAGATTTTAAATTAGTTTAATCCTCCAACACGAAAGGATCAGAGACTCTCCCTCAAATTTGAACTGTGCCATTTGGGAGGACTAACTTGTAAGTTTTGATTCCATTCCTGAGTTTGGTGGGAGATGAATGAGGCATTTTGAGAATCTGCCTCTTCCCATTAAAAAGAAAGAAAGAGGTTATGAGAGGTGTATAAATGTCGTTTGTTAACTTAAATCAGTTAACTGCGAGTGCTGTTAAGGAAAAATTCAATCAAATAATACATTTTCCTAACATAAAATCTCTTATTTAAGGGTAACTGCTGTTCACCAGCGCCTGGCTTGTATTTTTCCTCAGTTTCAATTGCAAGTTCCTACTCTTGTTGTTTTCTTTAGCAGTTCTTTGTCTACACAGAAAATTATAGCAAGTTTAACAGTCCTAGATCAAGACAAGTTATTTACATGACCAGATGCTCTAAGGTTTATGTTTCCTTGTGCCTGGATTTGACCAAGTCACTTCACCTGCCTCCCACCTGCAGAGTGTTTAAAACTCATCTCTATAACTTCATGTGCTGCTCTTTACAAAGATGAAACCTGCCTGTATCTGGAATCCTTTCTTCCCTAGGCTGGTTTTATGACAACATTTCACTCTTCTACCACAATCCACTTCAAATTTGTCCTCACTTTCTGTTGATTACAGTGACCCAGCTCCAATCTTAGAAAACCCTTTCCAGCTAAATTCTCACACCCTGAGGAAAATGTCTCTGTATTTTGCTTTAGGCTTTTTTAGCCATCAATGGCAGGCCTTTCACAAAAGCTGCTCCAAGGCCATCTTTAACCTCTTTGTCCTTTCACTCTCTGGGTGCTGCACAGCAGGTAAGGGATTTTTAAATACGTGCCAGTGTGGAAAAATAATTCCTGACAAGTAACTGGCTTTATGTATTCCATTTCTGTTCACAAAAGTGGCTTGTAAAAGTTTCCATACATTTAGAAGTCAATAATTATTGGTTAAAAGTGCATTTTTCCAACTGAGTGGGGGAATATTTGTCTAGATTGGTTATCTATGCTGCATGTTTTATTTTTATTCCAATTAAAAGCAGGATAATAGCATAAAGTTTTCTTTAAAAAGCAACTCCATACTTAGAGTATTTTCTAGCACGTCCAAAAATATTCCTTCCGTATCTATGCACTAAAGTTTTTTTAACAAATGAATGCTGGAGCCAGGAACACAAATGAAGTGAATTTTTAAAATTTTACGAGCATTTTACATTATCTCTTCTCATCTACCTCTACAGCAACTTGTGTAACACAAAGCAAACAGCATTTCTCAGAGGAAAAGAAAATGAAGGAATTTGGTGTAGATCTGTTATGTGAGTTAGGGTAGAAATACATGTTTTACTACTAGAGGCTCCCAGCTCTTGTCTTGCAATAATTGGTGATGTTCCTTAGGGTTTCCCTTCAGGAGTCATTTAATGCCTATAAATCAGCATTTCCTTTCCAGGTAAATATCTGTCTGTCAAGGCTGCAGAAAAAAGCACAAACCCAAGCACACCCTGAAGTTAAAAACCTGACTAAACAAACCCTTAGAAACAGGTGAAGTAGAAAGATAAAAGATCAAAAGAAAGTGAATTTCCCCAGTTTTAAAAACACGGCTTTTTTCAGATTCTACTTGTTTTCTGAGCACTGGGTTTATAAATGCTGGTTTTATTTGTATGCTGATGACCACAGCAGTTTTTAACTCTTTGCAATGAGTCCTCTGAATTCCTATGGGAAGCTATGGATCCCAGTGCTAGCAAGGGATCTTGCTTTGGAAATGTTATAGATTGGACTGGATTGAAAAGGATTAAAGGGCTTGGAGCTCTTTAGTAAACTAAACTTGACTAACTGCAGTTGTTCAGTTGTACATCTTCCTTGTTGAAAGTTTATTTTAAGATGCATTTTGTTCAGCAATAAACATCTCTTGTTGTCCTTCAGAGAAATTGTTTTCTCCTTTGTCAGCATCTTATTCCTTATGTACATGAAAAATATCCTTAAACCTCAATCCTTTTAATTCTGTATTTCTGCCCTGCTGTTTTTAAAATGCCTGTGACTTACCTGTTCCTCAAGGAACTGTGGTGTTTTTGTGCCTTCAAGTCCTCTGTTGTTCCTTCACATTTTCATCATCCCTTCCCTAAAGTGCTTGCTCTGGACCAAGGTATATTCTGGGAACACACAGAACCCTGGAGGGGGTTGTGTAGAAATGCAGTCCTGGACTAACACAACACAAAACAGCGGGATAAACATGGAAAACAGGTTTTCACATAACACTGAGCAGAGAAAAAAGGTTAAAGCAAAGGCTAAAGTAAATAGTACTGCCCTCTTGTCACCTAAATAGAAAGATTGGAGGCTGAGCACAGGTGTCTCTGAGGAACTGAATCATCCCAGTGGTTTGATGTTATCATCTAAAGGTCATGGGCTGGACAAGAGCAAGTATTCTCTATCAGAACATCTGAGGTAGTTAGAAAAATCAGGTGTTCTTGAGGGAACAAACCCTTGTTCAGGTCATCTTAGAGGATTTTTGTGTTTTTAAGGCTTGCTTTGTCAATAATCAGTGTCTAACTCGGGAGATCTGTGAGCAAAGGGTGGCACTGCTCTTAAAAGACTTTTCCTTGAGATCAGAATTCCAAGCTGCTGTGCTGCCTTTGACTGTCTGCTCCCTGGGTTTTCCAAACCCAGACCATGTAGCTGTGCCCAGGCTGTGAATTCGACTCTCAAGGCTCTCCACTGCTGCCGAGTTATTTCCAGTTTTCCTGATCAGCCAAATCCCTGGGATGAATCTGGACATGGCAGAGCCAATGTGAAACTTCTCCAAAAGGTAACCTGCGAGTGTTCTCACCTGAGAACCACCCCAAAATTCTTATACTGGGGACTCCAGAGCAGAATCTGAGACTGAGATTGTGGCCAAATCCTGTGGGATGTGGATGTGGCTGTTTTGTCCACCATGTGCCAGCTCTGGCCAGAGTGGACATTACCAGAGTTCAGCTGAACAGCATCTCCCCAGAGAAACCCCAACCCTGAAATGTTTGCTGAGAGCATAAAGCACCTTGCCAAGCTGCACGTTAATAACAAAAAAAATCAGGGCACAGAGAAGTCTCAGAAGCATCATGTGCTGAATACATACCCACAATATGTATTTTATCAAGTCTTTAAATCGAAAGATCCATCTAGATTTACATTAAGTTGCTTTATCTTATTGTGAAAATAAGAGAAGTCTATAGAGCTGCTTTGCATGCAAATTAATGCTATTTTAAGAGTTCTGGATAGCTGGATCAGCACAGTATATATAGAGGGGAAAAAAATTGGGTTTTACATCTGTACATACAGAACTGAGGGTATGGCACCCTGTGATTCACTTCATTAAAGTCAGTTATTTTCAGACTTCTGTTCAGAGCAATAAAATATGGGGAAACATTAAGTAAGGGAGCAGGGAGTGCATTAATGTCAGAACAGTTGTGAAATTAATGTGACCTTAAATAATAACCCTTTAGGCAGTACTGTTCACACAGTAGTGACCAGGGCACTGCCAAGAGCTGGATTTGAATTGCACATTGTGCTACAAAAGCAGTGCTCAGCAGTTCAGGTGAAGTTAAGGTTCCTTTTTGCCAGAAGTAAATAAAAGCAGAAACCCAAATCAGAACTTACTCACTCACCCCCATGGAGCACAAATTAACTGTGGGTGAAAAAACCCAATTTTTTTGTACATGTAAAACAAATACTTGTTTATGTTCTGGGGAAAAAAAATAAAAACACTTCAGTTTCCAGTAGCATCAGCAGTATCTGTAAATGCAGTGGTAATTGTTTAACAATTAGGAAATTCCCAAAATGTAGATAACAAATGTAATTTTAGTAATGGGAATTGAATTGCAGATTTTGTGTATTTGTTTTAAACCAGTAATTTCAATAGGTGGATAAATTTGTTAGTTAAAATCCACTGTGAAATTAATGTTCATCACCTGTACAATTAAGCAATACTAACCTATTGCAATATTATAGCTAAATAAAACACCAAATATTTTCTGCTAGACACCTTTTTAGGCAGTGAGGCAACAAGGAATCGAATCTTAGTGTATGACAGTGTACAGAGAATTCTGGGCTTTATTCTTCCCACATAAACATTCAGCCATAAATATTTTTTTTTTTGTAATTCTCAGCTTAGCCAGACTTTTAAGCACGTGTTGAGGCTGTGTCAGCTGCAGGTAGCTGTGGGAAGAGCTGGTTGACACTGGGAACATTTTAAGTGTCTGAAGAGCAGCTCTCAAGATGATGAGATTGTAGCTGGAACAGCAGTATCTGTTCAGCGAAGCCTCTTTAAAAACAACTCAATAAAAAACTCTTTTCTGTCTCTTGGAAAGGAAAATAAGAAGTTGAGTGTGAGTCCATGATGCTGGCTTAAAGAACCTCACCTGCTGCTGTGACCTTCATTTCCTTAGGCCAAAATGCCTAATTGTTTATTTGCATAATAATTTGAATACTGAGGTTTGAATTATTTTGGTTGAGAAGCGTTACTATACTACCTCATGGAATTTGAAAATTATGGGTCAAAGAATCTATTGAATTTATGGAAGGGCAGCAGAGCTGATAAAGACATTAAAAAGCCCAGCCCTGCTCAGCGTTTCTTCTATCAGGAAATTTTTTCTTTCAAGGACCAAATTCAGGAGCAGGGATGAAAAGATGTAGTTTTGCTCATTTCTCCTCACTTTGTGGACAGAAATACCCAAGTTTGTTTTTCTGACTGTTAGCAAGGAGCCAGAAGTTGTGTTTTATCCCATGTTCCACATTTAATTTGCAGTTAGAGAGATCAGTGAGCAGCTTTTTCTACCTCCTTGTTAATTCTCCTTCAGCAGCTTCCCAAGAGCTGCTTGTTTCTTTTGCTTCTGCCTTGCTAAACTTTAGAGGGCTGATGAAATTTTGAGGGAACGGTGTTTGCAATATTGCAAAAGCTCTCTGTCCTTCTCAAGCTACTGCTCTGAAGTGTGACTTGTGGAAAAAAAAGGTGGGAATGCCTTCAGATCCTGAAAGTTGGAATGTTCTAGATGAAAACTGCCTCTGCACAAATCTGTTTAATAACCATGCTAAGGAAAAGATTCCAGTCCCCCAGTATCACAAGGTCACAATTGTGGTGACACTTTTAGGACATGGGTGCATTCTTCCCTGCTTCTGCAGAGGATTATTGCATCTGGAAGGTTATTAATTCAAGTTTTTCACTGAAACAATGGTGAATGACTAGCAGTGAAAAGAAAAAGACACTTCTGAGGTACAGAGGTGCTGTAAAAAAGAAATAAAAGCCACCAAAGTGATTTCCCTGCTGATAGAGTTCTGTTAGTGTTTTGCATTATTTAGAACATACAAGAGCTAAATTAGATAACAGGAGTGTTGAAGGCCAAAAGATGGTTGAAATATTTGACAGGATTTTAATTTTTACCTTTAAGGTTACAGTGTCTGAAAAGCAAGCAGACATTATGTCATCCTGCAGCAGGAATATGTTTTTCATTTAGCTGTGGTAACAGTGAAATCACATTTATAATAACCTACATACATGTGTGTGCATACATCTTAAAGGTTTGGTAATTGGGGATGTAACTACAAAGCTGTCAATGGCTTTTGAAATGTCTTACATTTTCAAGAGACTGGAAAAAATATAATATAGATATTTCTCCAGCTGAAATAGTAAGGAAAAACTGAAGAGAGATTTAGTGCAGCTATTCAATACAGAAACTGAAAAACCTACCTTTATTTTTGCCTGTTTGTAACACTGTTGCATGCACAAACCACACATCCCAAGAATTATTATCAGTTTCCTGCCTTCACATATAAACAGCTTTTCAGGATGAATATGAGCCAAGCTTTAGAGATGCAGTCATCTCTCCAATAAAAATAGGATAAGAAACCTCGAGTCTTTCACTAGATAATTTCATTGTCTGTTTTAAATACTCTCTAGGAGAAAGGTTCAATGTACAAAAGCTTTGAGCAGCTGAAGGTTTATCTGAAACATTTCTAAAGAGTTGCTCAGAGCACAAAAGGGGAGCACGAAAATCTCCTGCAATATGCCAAGGAGACTCTCACAATGGAGTTTGACTGAACACTGTCAAATTATGGACTTTATATTTCTATGTTGGGTGTTTTCTGTGCATCAGGTTTGCTCTTCTCTCCTGTTTCTAAAGCCTTCAGCTTGGAAAATTTAGTTCAGCCAGTTTCAGCTCAGAGTCTTTTCCTTTCACAATTTCCCATGTTAATACTTAGGACTAGAGGAAGTATGGAATTAAGCATTGTTACAACAAAATGAACCAAATTCTCAACTTTTAGAAGGGAGTTTTGGTTCTCAGATTTTGCTGTGACTAAAAAGAATTCCAATTTATATTGGAATATTTCTATTCCAATAAAATTGTCAATATTGGCGTCCTCAAGCTCAGCTGCATGGCAGGATAATGGGATGAAGTTGATTTTACACCAGGCTTGTGGCTTTTAATACCTTGAAAATCAATTTCAGCTTTCACCCAAAGGCACCCCAGTTCCCCTGGGGGTCCTGAGGGAGTTGTGGGTTGGTCTGTGGGACTCTCCCATCCCATTTTTCTGGGAATAGCCTGCCACCCCACAAAGCTGCTCTCTCCAGCAGCCTCTGGCCAGGAGCAGTTTTACATCAGCCCTAAGGAGCAGCAGATGAAAACCTACAAATCCCATGGACTGTCTCCAGCCTCCAATTCTCACCCCAACTCTGCATGTGTTAACATGTTGATAATGACATTTTCTCTGGGTTCAAGTGCTTCATTATCAAGATTAACCTTCATTTTATTCTTCATTCTAATATATAGCTTCAATGTTAAGTCTTCTTCAGGGATCTCTTATCATTTCCTGAACCCTCAATTTAGTAAATCTTGCTTATTCATGCCCTTTTATTCTCTTCATTTCTTTTAAGGGTATCTATTCCTACCTAGAATTGTCAAGGAAACCACCATCTTTGGCTTAAACAACATCCCCAGAGCTTGAAAGAGCAGTGTTATTAGATGGAGGAGTGAAATTATACTTTAATTTGCTTCCTAAATTACATTAAATTATGTATGATCTCTCTTTTGCTTAATGTATCCTTTAAATTTGAAAGCTTAAATCGGAAAAAAACTTTGTTTTTCATTACTAATTCCCTGATAATTAAGTATATACTGAGTTTGTTTCAAAAACTGTTCAAGGTTTGGGGTAGAATCCCTGAATTGCCAGATTTTGCAGCAAAACATGAGACTACATCCCATCCTGTATCAATTATTATTTTAGCTATTATTTCATCATAAAATGCCACTTCAGTGCTGCTTAACTACTCACTTCGTAGGCAGGACAATGATAGCACTTGACAAGAAAATAATAAGTATTTATCTGGGAGTTCCTCCTTCCTTTGCTCTATAAAGAAATTTTTCCCCTTCTTGACCCCCAGCTGGAAAACACCATCTGTGCATTGAATAAAAAAATAAAAATATCAAGTTAATGCCTTTTGAAATCCCGAGAATAGACAGCAAATATATCAAACACTATAATGTAATTTAAACCAGGTGAGTAGAAATAGGATGTATAAATTATTATAATGTTATCAAGTCCCTTCCAGGCATCTCTCATCTTGCTTCTTCTCAGAGTTATTTAAAATAAACAGGGAGCCTCCAGCCAGGTGTCAGCCCTTCCTTTGCCTGAACTCTGACTTGGCTTTTGAGGAGCAGGGCTGTCACAAAGAGATTTTCATGGCATGGGCAGGGGGACCAAGGGACACAAAGGCTCAGGGGAAGCACTGGAGATGAAAGGATCAAGATAATTGCAGCAACCTGGGGGCGAGCTGTCTGCAGCACTGTGTTTGTAACATCTTAGAGAGGGGAGAACTTCCTTCTCTAGGCTGAGGTGTAAATCAGAACCTGCGGGACTGACCACAGAGGGCTGTCAAAATGCAAAGCTGATCCTTGTGTGTTTAGGAATTTATCTTCCAATGCACCTCTCCTAGCCCGGGCCCTGGCTGCCTCCTGGGCTTTGCTGCTTCATCAGCCTCACGCCCAAACTACAAACAATTCCCAGGCTCTTCCTGGAGCCTGCTCTGGCAAAGCTTTGGGAACACAAAATGAGGGTGTTTTACATTACACAAAGTACAAAAAGAAAAGTTTTAAAATTCTCTTGGACCCATTTGTTTGTTTGTGTTTTTGGTTTTGGGATGGTGGAGTTATTGCGTTGGGCTTTTTTAATTACTCTCCTTGCTTATTGCAAGAATGAAGATTTTTCACTCGTTTTTTCCACTCTTTTGGTTTCATGAAATCAAAATGCATTTGGTCTTTAGCAAGCATCAGTTCTCCAAATGTTTTGTGGAGAGGAAAAATGCATTTATGTCTTTGTAGCAACATTAAACAAGGCAAGAAAAGTGACAAACATCCCATCAGGCTGTATAATTATTGCCTATCACTCCTGCAGTGTCATCAGCTGTGTATTTATCTTCTGTACTTTTTTATCCAATCCTCCTCTGGAGTGAATAAGATCATCTACACCTACACCTGAAGAGGGAACAGTATGAAATTATAGACATTCTCTTTCAAATTTAATGAGGAGTAACATGTGTGTTCCAGAGATGGAACCTGGATCTTGTTACCTATAAACACGAGAAATATCTTAGGCTGAAGACAAGACTATTTTTCACATCCTGATCCCAGCTCCAGCCCACTTGGATGAATCACAGAACTGCTTAATAGGATCGAGAAATGACAGGAGTGACAAGTAATTGTAGCAGTTTATTTAATTTTCCTTTGCTGATAATGCAGTAGCTGAGGGCTCCATGAAACTACTGTAGCTGTCCAGGGAAGAAAAATAAAATGTGAGCACAGGGTTAGTGAGGGAAGACTTAGGCAGTTACATTGTACAGTTTACTTTCCTTCCATTTCTGGTGAGACCTCTCAATCCTAAAATAATATTTCCTGTTCCATTGGCTTTATAGTGCTCAGCTGTTGGACAAGTGGAGGGCAAAGAGGTGAAATTCAAACTACCAAACAAAAAGGAATACTCCAATATTCTGACATTTTTAATACTTGCCCTGGCAGGATAGCAAATGAAACTGCTGCTGCAGAGCTCTTGTGAATTGCCTGAATTCAAACCCAACACTTTCCATGATCACAAACAAAATTTAGAGATTTGCTCTAAAATTATTGTAACATTTTAATAGCACAGTATGTACTGAAATCCTGATAGGACATTAATTCCAGTTTGATTCCTCTGGTCTTCAGTAATCTCTAGCTGCATGTCTTTATGGTCTGGTGAGGTTTCCACAAAGCATTCACAAGTTCATTCCATGGTTTAAAACATACAGAGGAGGGAGAAGAGAAACATTTTTCTCCCCTCTCCAACCTCTAAGCACAGGTCTGTATGTGGATGGTACCTTAGGCAGGTTATTGTTCCAAGTCCAGAATTTTGCTTTCTGCCAGTCTGATGGTCCATGAGATTTTCCTTGGTTTATTTGCTAAAACAATTCCCCAAGAATCCTGTTTGTAGCTGCTCCTGATTCACTTTTGGTCCAGGGTCCTGTTATAGGGGTCAGACCCTTCCCAGGGGCACTTGGCCCTGGCAGAGACACCAAGGCAAATTCTCTGGGTCTTTACCTCAGCTGCTCTGTACTCCAGATCCTGGAAGGGTGAGACCTAGTGATCAATAAAAGATGTGAGAAAAGGGATATAGTGTCAATACTCATTAAGATGAAGAAGCTAGATGGTTTTTTCCCTAATTTTATCTCTATGATTTTTTTATTCTTATTTTTTTAATGAGATGCAAGGTTGTGTCATGAATTAAAATATCTTGGTCATGTTCCTCAGCCTGGATAGGACCCAGCCAGTGGCTTTGGATTGGCTCTAGCACAATAATCACCTGGGACTCTAAATTCCTGAAATTTGAGAGGAAAACGTGAGAAGAATTAAACCCCGATCTGATGAAGAATGGAGTGAAGGACTATTAATGGTGACAACTGAGCTTTTCTGAAGTCCTGAAGTTCACAGGTGTCCTGCCTGGACCTGGTGAGGGATTGGCTGCTCTGCTGAACCCTCCAGGTGGGCTGGGAGGGGCTGTGGGCACCGGGCATTGCCCTGGGGTGGGGAGGAAAAGGGCACAGACCCCTCAAGGTAACAGAGCCCTCTGGGTTTGTAGGGATTTGGGGCTCCTCAAGGTATCAGAGCCCTCTGGGTTTGTAGGGATTTGGGGCTCCTCAAGGTATCAGAGCCCTCTGGGTTTGTAGGGATTTGGGGCTCCTCAAGGTATCAGATCTCTCTGGGTTTGTAGGGATTTGGGGCTCCTCAAGGTATCAGAGCTCTCTGGGTTTATAAGGATTTTGGACTCCTCAAGGTATCAGAACTCTCTGGGTTTGTAGAGATTTGGGGCTTCTCAAGGTATCAGAGCTCTCTGGGTTTGTAGGGATTCTGGACTCTTTAAGGTAATGAAGCTCTGTGGGTTTGTAGAGTTTTTACTAAATCTTGTGATATTAATAGGGCTAAGGAGTTATGTGTATTTTGCTTTCTTGTGTCTGTCTAAACCCCCCTTTTTCCCTCCCCAGTCTGTTTTGTCTGTTACTCAAAGACACCAGCAGTGGTCCTCAGCACAGAAATTGGTGTGATTGTGTCACAGTCATTTGATCTCCTGCTTTTTATGTGTATATAGGGGCAAGTTTATTGTTTTTTTATCTGCTCTTCAGCTTTCCCAGCACTCAGGTTAACCTATTAAATAGTCTTTTAAATATAACAAGTATTTGATATATCAATATCTCCCCTCGGTCTTCCTTATATCAGATACTCTCAAAAGCAATATCCCATCCTTTCAGATCACAATTCTCCCTTTGTACCTCCATTTCCTTTATCACTGCTATCTCAAGGATCTTTTGTATCTCCTACTTGAGGGTTTTTTTTCCCTATATTTATCAGATTCCTTTGTTCTCCTAAGAAGGGTTTGGTGGTGTTCCATTTTTATTTATTATCTGCTGGATTTATTTCTGGGTTTTGTGCTGCCTTAATGTTCAAGTTAATTAATTTAAATAACAGAAGATTTCTTAGGCCAATGTCAATCTGTGGTACTGGTCAATGGTGGTGTTGTTGTGTTAATCTCTAGCTTTCAGCAATCTCAGAAAACGCATTCTTTGTTTTGCTGTAGTGTTGCCTTCTAGAATTTGCTGTGCACTTTTTCACAAATTTCAAGTTTTTTAAAAGTCAATGATATTTTTTTCTAAAATTCTTAGGAATGAGTAGTTTACTGTGATTTTCGTGGTGGGTGTTGACGTGGGCGTTGAGATTTTTAAAATAAAATAAGGAGAGCGTTAGCAGAAACTTTCGTATAACAAATGTAACATCCATTGTTCAAGGGCACGATGTGTGCCTGGATATTTTTCTTTATTGGGATGTTTTTCTTCACTGAAGGCAGACAGAAAACTCTCTGAGCTGGTGGGTGGAGGTCAGAACAACATCTGCTGTACCCATGGAGTACAATCTCTGCTGCTGCTCGGAGAATCAATTGAGCCTGTAATAAGGAGAGCTCCAATATAGACAAGATGCACAGAACATATTGATCAGAGCCTAAGTGAAGCCAGACACAGAGCTGTGCTGGGCCTGCCTCTACCTTGGGCAATTTACTGCTCGTGGAACAGGCATTAGCAGCAGCTTTCCTGCCATGTTCAGGGATAAAAACATCCAGACTGCAGAGCCGGTGTTAACAAATGATGTTATTTGTCTCAGTTTTAGCCAGGATCCTGGTAGTTGTAATTATGGAGATGTAAGGGAAGGTGTTTAAGTTAGTGAAATATCACTGTGTATAGGGTTTCCTGGTGCAGAATTGGCAAATAGAAAATTCAAGTTTCTAAGGTTTTGTTAAAAGAGTAGTTTTTGGAATGAGAGCCTGTAAACTGACAAAGAAAGCTGGTATTAAAAAGCAAGTGCTTCAGAACTGGTCAGCTCTGGTAGAACTGTCTGGATCTTGAAAGAGAATTCCTAGTGTGACTTTTAGGAATATTAAAACATCAGAAACTTTGAATGAATACTTAATATTTATCAAGGACATTGCTTTTGACACCAATCCTCCAAAATATCTTCAAACACTATGTTGTGCTGCTGTTACATTTTAAATAGACTTTTCATGCTGGTGATGGGGTTTTGGTTGTGTTCCTATTTTGCTGGGGTTTGTGGCTTTTTTTTGTGTTGTTGATGAGTTTTTTTGGTTTTTTTTTTTGTCTTGCATTCTACTCTAGAGAACTTGTCCATCTTAAGATCTGTGTTCTCTGCAAGGCAGCAGAGATCAGCCCTTGTCACTGTCAGTGGTGCCTGAGAGGATTTTGTTACCCAATGAGAGAAAACACCAACTTCCACATCATGCACTGGTTGCTCCTCACCCTCAAAATGGCAAAGCATGTTAGCTTAGACTGCAGAGATGAATTTATGGGAGATCAATTCTGAGGCAGTGGTTCTGGGCAAGCAGTGTCTAATTCAAAGCCACTTAATTAGCAGCAGTTTTGCTTTCCTTTTGAAACCCTGTGGCTGCAGGTGGAAATGGGAGAAGGTAAATGCAACACTGAGCCCTGGTTGTGCTCCTCTAGAGAGGAATTCAAGCAGCTGATGGAGGTTGTGCACAGCACACCCAACTCCAGAAAGATTTATTTTTTTTTCTTACTTTCTATTTTGTTTTGTGCCTGTAATAGATTCCTGTTACTTAAAAGTAAAAGATCATCTTGCCAAATGCATATAACTCTTAATAAAGCCAAAAATGTAAAACTGAAAAACTCATTCTCCTTAATGACTATAATAAATGTTATGTGTTTTGCTGTCAAGGTATCTGTATTTGAGACTGTCTAATATTCTTCCTCTTCTGAATACACACTCCTCTGAATATCTTTCTCAGAATTGCTTGCTATCATATAAAAATTTTTGCAAAAACAAAGAAAAATTAGCTGTATTTATGTACCAAATCTGGAATGTTGGAACATGATTTAATTAGTCCATTTTAGAGCCTGTCAATTACAGAAAGTTTTTTCTTAAGTTCTCTGTAGCAGTGCTTTTTTTGGCTGAAGGGTTTGGAATGAAATTGGAAAGCAATAGCAGATAATGTATTGGAATTCTAAGGAAGTCACCAGTGTCTAGTGTTATTGTTACATTAAATTCTATATTATATATATAGAATAATGTAATATCATATTATTACATTATAGCTGCTGAGCCTCTTTTGGGACTGAGCCATCCGAATTCCAGGAAAAAAGCTCTACCTATCCAAAAAAGTCAGGAGACAAAGTGGGAGAGGATGCAGTGCCTGCCTGGTGCAGTGCAGGTGAACTGAGAACTCGGGCTGGGGTTTCTCACAAGCCAAGCACGCTCAGACCATCACCTCTGTGTGTCTCAGGTCTCTGTGTGCTCAGGAGTGGTAACACAGCAGCTGCAAACTGAATATCTGAGGAACATAACCAGATGTGATGTGCACTTCACAGCTATACTTAAGCAGAAAAACAAAAATTTAAGCTATAGCATATAATCATGTTGTCAGACTGTTCCCTTCTACTTCACAATTTTAGGATATGATGCAAATGAGCTTTTAAAATCGATTTGGATTTGTCAACACTGTTAATGAAAATGTTAATGCCTTGTTAGCTGTCGACTAATGATAGTGGAGGTTCTCATTCCTCACTTAATGGTGGCACTGGATGTAAGAAATGCTGATTTATGGGCTGCAAATGGAGTCCCAGAGCAGCGCTCCTGCTCGGGGCGCTCCCCTCGCCTGCTCGAGGTGGGATATTGATGAATGGGTTTATGACTCATTTGGGGAGATCTCGCAAGGCACTTACTTCATAAGGTGCCATTTTATCCCAGTTTTGTTCGACCCACTGCAGCTGACTCATTGATTGCAGTCAGTCAGGGGAAGCAAAAAGCACAGGCTTAGGGAAAGCAGGGGAAAGTGCTGATATTTGTATCTTTTTTTTTTATTTTTCCCAAAGATTCGTCTTTTGACAATGTTCCAGTGATTGCTTTATGGATGCCTAATTATTCTGTCATTACGTGAGGCTTTGTGATTCTGTTCAGAGTGGCAAAGTCAGAGTTTAATATCAGCAGATGCTGTTTTTCCTTTTCGGTGGGGTTTTTTCCTCCTTCTTTGGCAGGGCTTTTTGGGTTTTTGATTGAAGGAATTGAACTTTGAATCTATACACATTCATGCATCATTTAGTTTGTAGACCTCTGCTCAATTACAATGCAGAGCAGAGGTGAAAAGAGATCTGTGTGAGAACTCCTTTCCTGAAGAAAAAATACAGCTTTAAACGCTGGTTTGTGGATGTGGTTTAGCATTATTGACAAGATGAGCAATTAATACCAAGTGCTGTGTTTGCTTTCAGAACTCCATTAAAAAAAATCCAAATTTAATGCTGAAAAATTTTGAAGTTTAATATACCAAAAAGTTATTTTGGTCAGGTCAGTGTCTGTTTGCACACTGTGAGTGGGAGGGATTTTTTACTCTGTATGTGTAGTTAAAATCTTCTTCTCAGCTCTGCATATCCCCTGAACATAATTTTGCCTTTGATTTGAGAGATTGAAGTGTTTGGTTTCTTTATTTGGTGGTTTTGTTTGTGGTTTGGGTTGAGTTCCTGGGTTTTGCAAGAGAAACTCTCTCATTCAAGAAATGGATTAAGGTTTGCTGGATGTATTTCATTCACTAATTCCTGGTTTCATGTGCTCCTCCTTGCTCATATAAATGAACTAAATCTGAAGGTTTTTTCACAGTTTTTAGAATTATATATTTGGCCTAAGGAGTGTCAGAATTTACTCCAGTGTGAACAGACTGGCACTCACTGCAGTGGTGTTTGAGGGGAGAAAGAAGCAATGGTGTCCAGGGTGTATATGCAGAACTTTCCACTGGAATCTTTATTCAAAACTAAAACTTCTCTTAATTACGTTTCTCAGAAGTATCACATTTCAAAACATACTAGTGAAGAGGTGAATTTTGTCCTTCTAAACTCATGATATACTGGAGTGCAGAAAAAACAAGCAGAGAACGTTTGTGTTCATAGTGAATTGATACTGAAAACATTTGATAAAAGGACTGATTTGTCCTTTTCCCGGCTGGCTTTAGATTTCAGTTAACAAAAAGCTGTGCAGAAGTAGCTGGTCATATATCAAAGAGTGTAGATCTAATAGGTCTTTGAACAGACAGTGTAAACATCTGGGAATAGAGGTTGAAAGCAGAGATGTTCTTTTATAACAAGAGATGCCTTTTTAATCCTGGTCAGTGTTGTAAAAATGCTGTCAATAAGCAGAAACTTGCTGTAGCTGGTGACTTTATTAAGCAGCAGATTTGATGCCCATTTTACTTTGTGTTATGTTAAATGCTCTTAAGGTTCTCTCCAAAATAGACATGGGCTCCTAAATGGACACTGGAAAACTCCTGAGTTTTTGTTGAAATTTTGCTTCTATAGAAAATTTTACTAGTGTATAATTCTTTCATATGGGGATGATTTATTTGTTTTTCTTGTTCCCAGCTGGGAAGGAGTTTGGAAGCAGCAAAACTTAAAGTTTAGTAGGAGAAGGAAGTTCTTAATGTTTGTAACATGGTGTTAAATTATTAACCGGTTACTTTTTCTATGTATTGAGTTTCCTCATGAATATTTTTATTGTATTGTGGGTTTAGTTCCCATGTACTTTTTGTTGCTGTGAATAAGGGAAGTGTTTCTATGTGAAAAATCAGTTTGTAGAACTCAAGGTTGCTTTTATTCTAGATAATTGATTAACCTTCAGTTACCTCAATTCTTCTGGAGAAAATCAGGGCAACTCTCCCTGTGCCTGACCTACTTGGTTTTACTCAAGCCAGGCTAAACTCTTCAGATTGAAGAGACAATGTTTGGGGGGTTTTTTGTTGTGTTTTTTGTTTGTTTTTTAATGAGGAAGTCTTGTGGTTCCTCAATGCTTAGAGAAGAGTTTTATTGAGCTTGAGCCCCTAAAGAGAGAACAATTTAATTCCTAAGGAAATCATCAGATTAGTGTAATAACAAATTGCAGTTCTCAGAGGGAGCAGCACATGCATTTACTGGTTCCTAGCAATGCCTCAAATGCCTTCTCTGCACTTTGGTTTATTATGAAATCATTTTTCTCAGTACTGTGACCTAATCTTTAATTATTCTCTTAAATAATTCAATTTAATCTGACTGTCACTTCAATATCATATTTTGATCAAGAACATGTACACTTTAATAAACTGGATGCTTTGCCATTTCACCCAGTTCCCACAGTGAAGTGTTTGTTCTTGCTCACCTGATGGAAGTTGTTCAAAAGAAGTGCTACAGGTGACCTAAGACTCCTGGTTTGTTGGAGAGTTTGATTTCTTTGGGAGTGTTTGTCTCCTGCACAAACATGGCCTGGTTTTTATTTGGAGTTTGTTGAAGAATGTTCAGACCATCAGATGTGTGCCGGGCATCTCTGGCAGGTTACCTGCCAGGTTACCATTCTCACCTGTTTTACAGCTGCCCTGGTGTCTCTGGTTTTTGGTAACAGTGCATTTCTGTCTCTTGTGTTTTAGCTCCTCACATCTTCCCTTCTATTTTTGTCTCTCACCCTGTTGTGAGCCTGGGAGAGATGAAAAGAGGGAGGAGGCGGAGGAAATTTGCTTTAGATCGTACAACACCCCTTGTTTGAGAGCCACAGTTTGAGCATGAAAATAATCTCAAGAGAGGGCAGCTGAGCCATTTGAAAAAGATCCTAATTTTGATGCAATCCAAGTGATAATTGGGCTACTCAGGAACAGCAAAGCACCAGGTGCTTGACAGTGTTCCTGCTGAATCAGGGGATGCAGGAGGGGCTAAGGAAGTCAAAGACTTAACGAATGAGTTCTGCTGCCTTGGGTGAGATGTATTGGTAGAAAAAACAACCAAGAAATTAAGGCAGGCAGATGTAAACATAAATAATTTTCTGTTCTGTTTCAGAGAACTTCCCTTTTAAACGCCTATTTCCAACACCACCTTATTTGCTATTATATAGAGGAGCTGAAATCAAGGATTTGAACAAAATAGGTTATTGTAGAACAAAACCTTTCAGTTAATCAGCTAATCAAGGCAGGCTGGAGGTTGCTTGAATACACACATTTGTCTTAACTTCTAATAGAATATGTTGAATGTAAGCAGCATGGAATCTGGGGCTGTGCCTGGTCCAGCAGAGTGTACAAAATCAACTTTTGTGAGACCACCATGGGGTGTTTCCCCTGCTTAGAAAAGAATCTGTAATTGTGTTTTCCATCTGCTTTGCCTCTCCTTTGACTGTTGCATTGTGCATTAAAAAAACCAAACGTGTAGACAGCTAATATTTTGAAAATAGGCTTTTATGAAATCAAAGACAGTTAGATGATATCTCTTAAAAGCTCTATTTGGAGCTGCCTGTGTTGGGTATCATCAGATTTAAAATGTATGGCAAGTAAATAGAAGCATAAAACTGATGAACCAGAAAATAAAAAGGGTTCACATGCTTTATTTTGTTAGTCAGCACGGCAGTAAAATACCAAAAGATGTTGAGATGTTGTGTCCTGATACAAAGCTGGAAATGTATCACTCATAATGATATCACAAGGCAGAGAGGTTTGTCCCGTGCTCTGTGTTCATATTTCACTGCTGACTTGACAGCACACAATTATTTCAGTTTGGCTGGGGAGAAATATTAAAATCCCTGTCTTTCTTCAGAGGTTTGGGCACTTAAAACAATCTATTCTCAGTATGTTCCAGGTGCCAAAATACACCCTGTGCCCAGAGTGCTGTGGCTCACCACGTGTGACACATTGGATGTGTGGTTTGGAAGCCAAGGTCTGATGAGGTGACACAGTGCAAATCACAACCAATGTTTTGGGAAGAAAGGCTTTCAGATGTTGTTTCCTGGGCTTATGAGTTTTCTTTCCAAATCCTCACTTCCACTGTGGCTGATTTTAGGGAGTAGGTTGGCAGTGTCAAGGTGTCACTTGGTGTGCTGTAAGCTTTAATTGGCAGCTAGACAGGTCATGCATTACAAATGAGTAAATACCATAAATACTTACATGTCTTGTTCAGTTTTCACGCCTGAAATTCTACCTTCACAAGCAGATTATTTTCTCTAAGCACTGTAGAGAGACATCTTTTCCTTCTGCTGCTTAAGGTGAAATTTAAGCCAGCAAGATTGAACTCCCAACCACTTAAACCAGCGAAATCACAGTGCCAATAAATTAACTGTGGTGCTGAATTCACAGAATTCTGCCACTCTGTCCTTTTCCCCCCAGCTCAAGGACAGCAGAGGGAGACCAGGCAGCATCAGATGTCAGGGAAGCCCCTTTGGGATGCCCATGGATATGTGGGGATGTTCTGCAGGCAGGGGGATGGATAGATGGCTGAATATGATCCCCCTGCTATCAGAGCTGGACAAAATTACTTGAAGCAGATGATTTTTTTTCCTGCCATGACGTATAGTTTATAGGCAAAAAAAGAGATATATTTGAATGTATGTAAGTGGGTGTTATGAATGCTCCTGGCCTTAAACACTGGCAAGTTATTGCTGTGTGCAAACATCCTTTACTGGAGGCAATGTTTGCTTCAAAATAAAGCCTCCCACTCTGTCTTGTGAGCAGTCCAAGACTGTCTTCTGAGCGAGAGTGGTGATCTGAGGAATCTATGTATAGCCACAAGCTCGGTGGTGTTTGGAATTGTTGGTATTAAAAAGGGCTGTAGATACAACCCCTGAATTATTTTCTGACTGGAGTGTCTGAGAGATGCTTTCCTGATTTAATGAATTATTTAATTGGGAGAATCTGTGTCCTTGAGGAGCCCAGTAAATATGAAATTTTTGACAGGCTTTCCAATTCTACTTAAAAGTGACATGTTTTTTTTTGGTTTTTACTTTTACATAAAACAAAAGAAAAGAAGGGGGGGTTTTTCTTCCTTCTTTCACATTTCCAGTCACCTGCTTTGTATTTGCATCTCTTATTTAGGAAATGTTTCTAAATTTTGCTTAAATGCCTTCAGCTGATGTGCTCCTCTCTGAGAGAACACCTTTCATCTTTGCAAAAAACTGAAAGAACAGCACCAACTGGGACTGATGTTTGTTTTCTTCAAATATTATTTAATGGGAATTTAAATCACCAGGTGGATAAGTGCAGGAATTATGGCAACTTGCCCAGTTGCAGGAGTAGCTTTAGATTTGTCCCGAAGTTTGTTCTGGCATAATTCCTAATTCATTTGCCAGCTGGTCAGCCATACCCTTGATTGCTGTTTCTGCAGGTGCCAACTCCATCCCTGCTGCTGGTATCTCTATTTATTTACCTATTGAAGTGTTCAGTTGCTTTAAGCCTTTTTCTCCTAGGATGTGGTGCTCATTTTGCAAAGGTAGTTACTTGTGATTAGAGAGAGCAGCAGAGCCTGGTCCAGAGCCATGGAGTCCAGAGGAGGGTGAATGCTTTGCTCAAAATATAGATCTGTTATGATTCTTCTGGTCTTCCTGGTTAGACTAATGTTAATCTCTCAGGAAGGCTTATAAGGTTATTTTTCATGTTTGATTTTCCTTCTGCTGCCTCCTTTAAAAGGAGAGGAAAAAAAATGCCCCAAATTATTTTATCTACTTTATTCCAACTTTAACAATTTTATGCAGTGGAACTCCAGAGCATCTCAAGCTGCTCATATTTGAAATGAAAACCCCTGCAATTTGTAAACTGTCAAACTTAATACAACATCTTAGTGTTAATAGGATTTTATTGACTTCTACCATCAGCAGAGGAAGAGGTTGATAAAGTGCCACAAAGGAAATGAAGATACAATACTCATTTTACTTGCATCTCCAGAGCTGTGTAAATTTGATTGCAGAATTTATGGTAATCCAGCTCATTGGCCATTGCTCTTCTGGGGAAGTGGGGACACAAGAGGATTTCTGGAAATGAGAGTGACTTTACAGAGCTGCAAACCCCGACTTTGTGAAGATTGTGTGAGAACAGATTAGTCCTGGTGTCCGGTTGCTGGGAGAGAACACAAGGCTGCACTGTATTATTTATTTCATATGTTTTTGCTGATATTCTGCCTGCTTTCCTTCTCTCTGCTCCCACAGGCAGCTTCATTTGCACAGCTATTTTGGAGCGTTGTTGATAGAATTAGTGCAGTAAAATGAGCAAGACTTAGAATATTAAGAAAGTGAAGCAAAGTGACAATGTGAACCTTGTGACACTTGCAAATTAAGCTGCTCTTTTTTCCCCACTGTGTTCAGTGGAGGCACAGCCAAATATTCACAGGCTTTAAAATGTGAGGGGAGGTTGTGAGTTAAATACAGCACCACAGCCCTTGGAGATTGGGGAAAAAGCCCCATGAGGTGACAAGTACTGACCATAACACCAACCCGTTTGGAAGAGACAAAACCTTTTTAAAGAGGTTTTGTATTTGAAGTGACTGTTACAACTCGTTGATGTTTTAATCATTCTGTAAATGTGGAATTGAAATAGCTTGGGGTCTTTGATAGTAAATTTTGCTTAGCTAAAAGTAATAGTAAATTTTACTACATTTCATCATTATTTGGTTTTTCTCGAGTATTTATATGTCAAAGATTTTTAAATAATAAAGCCAGAAATATTTCAGGTTAAAGGAGATCTACTAATGAAATATCAGTATACACTGGTATGAGTATATACTCTGCTGATAGCCAGAATAGACACAGGAAAATATTTATCTAGAAATAGAATGATTCCCCACCCTGAGCTTGTCTTTGGGGTTTGTTTTGAGAGCTCTGATGGTACCTGCAGGTGAGACTTTGTCAGATCCAGCAGAGCTGCTGCTGCTGCCACTCAGACAATGTGAGCAAGGGATGGTGGCTGTTGTGGGTGAGGAAATTAGGAAATTCTTCCATTTTCATTGTATATGGACTTTATATTTCCCAAACAGCACAAATTTAAGAAATAACATCTGAATTTTCTGAGCGACTCAAGTTTTTCCAAAACCTGAACAGGGCTGCTTGCATTTGAAAGAGCTCTGGTGGGAAAAGATGCTGTGCTTACCAGGACATGGAGATTCTTGCTTGAAATGCCACCATAAAATAATTCCTTGTCTGTGTCCTCAGGAATTACCCAGTGCCTGGCACCTGTGGGTACTGCAAGGTTCATCTCATGGCCAGGGAGGTGTTCTAACTATACAGAAAACTTGCAGAGGAAATTCAGGAGTGTGCATTGAAAGAAATGCTTCTTGGTTGGCAGCTGAGCATCTAAAATGGAAAGGAATATGTTTTGTGCCTTGCATGTAACTTCTCTTTTTAACTGTCGAATTTTACCATAGGATTCTCTTGTGTTAGTAATGGCAAAGCAGTGTAAACACTGTGGTCTCTTAGGAAAGTTCAGCACTGGTGTTATAGAAATCAGTACAGCACAATCTCATTACTGGCTTCATCTGATTTATTTTTTGTGGTTTCAAAATGCCTTCTGTGGCTCATTCACAAGTTTCCTTTCATCTCAGAAAATTAGTCCACTTTAATCAGACAAAATCATGTATTTCATGAACAACAGGGTATTACTTAGCAGATGGGCTTTTATCCCTTTAATTCAGAAGCAAAAATGCCTAATGAGGTGTGGTTCAAGATTTTCATATAACCTAGTTACAATCTATTTTCATATATTTTATCCACCTGGAGTGTCCTTTTCTTCTGGCTGCCCCTAGTTGCCCTCTTTGCTGGAGCAGTTGATCCCTGGAAAAAACAAAGCTTTCTACAATAATGTCTATGTTAATAGTATGTTATATTATTATTATTATGTCTGACTGTAACATTGTTATGATTCTTCTGGGATATCATTTTGGGTTAAACGTCATTCTGTGAAGTTTTTGCTGCAACCTTAGTTTCTGCACTTTTCATTTTAAAATGAAGCAACAAACCATAAAGGGGAGAGAACAATGCAGATCAAGCAAAGGCATGAGTTGCTATTTCAGTCCTTTCTATGCAATAGCAGAAAGTGCATTTCTTATTATTTCAGGAATAAACTTGTCACCTCCAGGAAAGGGAAGAGTGAGGTGTAAGCCTGGGAAAATGAAGACTGCAAGCAAATGACTAAAGGTTAAGCACATGCTCTGAAGTTTTGCAGACAGGTCTCCCCTTGAGCCCGTTTGACAGATTTTAGGTCAGCCAAGAGATTTTCATCCTAAGAGTTGTTTCTTTCCCACTAAAAGAAAATGAGTTCTTGTTTCTCTCAGCTTCCTGGGGTTTGGTGGTTTGATGAGATCATCTACCATGATCTGAAATAACCTGTGTGATGGGTTCTATCTACCAACATCCCTGGGTTTTGTGATCACTTCAGCTTTTACTGAGAACCTCCCATGTGATCAGGAATGGTTTTCTATGGTTTAATTCCTTTAAAGGTTTTCCCCCTTTCCCCTGCAATGTAGTTCAAGAAACAAGTTCCCTGTTTTTCAACTTGGAAGCATTAAGAGAAGTGAAGTTTTTCTAGCTTCTTAAACCAAGAGATGCCTTTATAACCTTGATTTATAGATTCAAAATCTCTGAAATAATATTTATGGTCCATACTTCAGGTTTACATGAAATTCCATTGGAATGCCTAGCTGCTTTTTGGGGTTGTTTCTGTTGAATGTAGGAAATCCTGGTGAAGTCAAACTCCTGAAATGAAAGATTTGCTACTGGGAAGTGAGGGCCATGAACTCTGTGAAACAATGACCCGTGTCAGGAAGGGACTTGTGCAGTCCCTGTTAGTTGAGTCTGAGTGAACTCTATTATCATGGACATTTGTCTCCACTCAGAGAACATCTGAGAGGGAGGGCTGTGAGATTTTTGTGTCAGACACAAAGCCTACAGCGAGTATCTGCCAACTTACTCAAGTGCACACATATCCAGTGTCTCCCACTTATGTCACTTTTATGCAGAAAAGACAAGAAAATTAGTAATTCCCAAGTTATGTTCTATTTGCTGTAGTGTTTCAATTTATTTCTTTTCTCTGAGCAAGACTTAAAACAGAGTATGCATATATATTTGTGTGTATATATGCATGCATTGACTATTCTTTTTATATAAACAGTATTTTGCTTGAAAATTGAAAAACAGAGTGAATCAACGTTTGGAACACACAGCTTGAATCTGAAATAATCTCTGGGTGACGGGGTTTTTGTAAAGCATTCTGCAATATTTCCATCTGAAACCACTTGTCTGAGAGGAGGCATTTCTGTGTCTGTGTGATCAGTACCCAGAAAAGAGATTTTCAAAGTGCTGCAGTGAGAATCAAATTGTCTGCTTAGTCTCTACCCTGTTCAGGTAGTCCTGTAGCCTCATAGTTAAATAATCAACTTGGGAAATTTAATTATAAATAATAATTCCTGCATGGAAGTGTGTAGTGATTCACAATGTGAAATGAGTTTTCATTCCTGTAGAGGCCAGAGGAATTCACAGGGCCCTGCTGTGACCCTGAGCCCTGAGATCTTCAGCAGGACCTGTGCTTTGGTCTTTGGGTTTCTGGCTGTGGGATGTCAAGCTGGTAGCAGAGCAATTCAAAACTTTCTAGAATCTGAATTAACCTTCTTCCCTTGGGAACCTTTACCAAGCTCACAGCATTTGCTTCCTCGATTTCCAGCAGCAAAGCTGTTCAAGCAGTTTGAGGGAGTTGGTTCAAGGTGGACTGCTGGACATTTGAGAGCTGGTTTATGATACAGAACACATCCCAGCAAATTTGGTCTAGATATGTCAAGTAATCAGAAGAAAAATACTCTTAAGGCATTTCCTCATGTTTGTGGTTTGGATTTTCCTCCCTCCCTCTTCTGCTGTTTCATAAAACCAGAGTTCACCATTTATGTGGAACCCTAACTCGTCATCATCCCCCAACACCCCCAAAATACACTTGTGAAAGTTGGAAATAAGTAACCTTTTTCCCATTGCACTTATTCTGGTGGAAGTTTAAAGCTGAACTTTATACTAAAATGGTAGTTTTGTTGAATCAATAAGCTTCTATCCATTTTCATCTCTAGTTCTAGAGGAAGCTTGTTTGCACTGTTTGGTTTACTTTGAATGTTAAATATCAGATCAGCTTGACATACGAGGTAAAACGTGGGCAACACCTCCATGTTTCTGAAAATGAGTTTTAAATTGTTTTCTTTAAGCTGAGATTAAATATGCATTGGTTTAGGTTCATTGTTCTTTATCCTAGCTTTTTTTTTTCCTGCCTCATCTCTGGGGAAATGTATTAGAAAATTTACAAAACAAATGACAAAGTTTCAAAAAGGCTCATGAGTTGTATCTTGGGTCTTGTTCCACAAAGCTTGAGTTGGTTTTTACATATATATACACATATGTGAACAGGTCACCTGATGACTCTGATTGAAAATACTCATATAATATTCCTCAATGCTTTAATTGTTATTTTTCAGGAGATTATTCCTTGCTTTGGATGTTAGTTTTTCTGTGGCTTTAAGTGTCATTTTCACATAACACCATAAACTCCAGCATAACATACTAGATAAAATATCTTCCAACAGTAATGCCTAGAAAAATGTTTATTCAAGTTATAATGTTTTACAAGTATGGGAAGCATTTATTTTCTATCAATAAAAGACATATCTGAGTTCCTCTAATATTCAGAAACTTTTAAATAAGAGGCAGGAATTTCATGATAATAGAAGCAAACCCTGAGGTGTTTCCCCAGTTAAAATTGTTTAGGTCCTTCCAGTCATGGTCTCAGCCTGGAAAAACTTTGTCCAAACCATTCAGGAGACTGGAATTCAATGCCTTGCTTTTTTTTTTTTTTTTTTTTTTTTTTTTTTTTTGTGAAACGAAAATTAAATCAGGTAATTTAGGAGTCTAATCCTTAGCACTCGTGGAGCAAATCTTCTGTGCCTTAGTGGAACAAATTATCCTGCCTGTTTCGGGTAACGCTTTCTGCTCTTTGAGGCTAGATGAAAAATAAATGCTGCTGATGGATGAAGCATCACTGCAGGCACAGGGCTGAGGCCAGCTCTGCTCCAGCTCCCCACACGTGCCTGTTCCCCTGGCACCCTGTCTTGGCAGCAAGGTTGGAGTTTGCTGAAGAGGGGCCCTTTTCATCTCTCTGGTGTTTCATTTGATGCATATTTTAGGAACTCGTGTCACTTACAATACTGGGGATGGGTTTCTTGTGCTCTTCATCTCTCCCCAAAGTGGCAGCACCAGCCCTGCTTTAGATGTTTCCCTGCCCTCCATGAACTTCAGTAGATGTTCCCATCCCAGATTCTTCTGTTCCATGTTGTAGTGCCAATATTTATTGGATTATTTATTGCAACATCTTAGCACTAAATCTTCTATCAGATATTATTATTATGCCCTGCAAAATAATTTATGGACTCTTTGCATGTTTTTCTTCTCTTTTGAATTCTTCTGTTTCTTCTGTGCTAGCTGGGTGTATATCACTTTGGTTTATCACTGTTACTGAGCAATGTAATAAAGCATTCCCTTGTTTTGCTCCTCTGTTTTCTCCTTTGAATTATACATCTTTCCATTTGCTTATTCTCTTTAGAATGTCTTCACTCTGGGTTACACTAAGTCCTGATGCACCATTCCTTTTCTGCCTGCTCCTTGCAGAATATCTGCCTGAATATCTTTTGTGTCCTGACCTTGTAGCCTTTCTCTTGTTTCTTTCACTGAACCGAGAGTTGAAATGGGTCTGGCATTGGCCCTTGGGTTGGTGCAGGCAGGATCTTGGCTCTTGGAGCACTGGGCCAGCAAAATTATCAGCAATGTGCACAGGGAAGAGATCTGTTGAGTAAGACATTGCCGTGCTGTTCAGACTGTGACTTGTCTGAGTGATGTGCTAAGGTTTTTAAAGAATAAATAAATCAGCCAGCATGAAACTGCAGAGCACAGCTCCAGCTAATTTCATAAGACCCAGTCTTAAATCTGAGTGTGTGTAGTAAAGCTGATTTCACATCAGCAAATCCCAGTGCCAAGTGTCACTGCTGGGAGTCTTTAGGAGAACACCTCAGGCTCACAAAGTTTACCAGTGCAGTAAAAGAGGAGGGGAACAGCTCGTGTAATGCACCAAATATTTACTGTGCTCCCCTGCTCAATAGGGAATAGCACTGAGGAAGAATAAAAAAAGAATGGGTCCAATTTCACCTCCCAGTTTTGTTCTGGCATATGAGTTTTGCCCATCCCACTCGAAGGTAATCATAGGGCTGGATCCCATTTTTTGTTTTACCACCCCTCCTTGGACAGCAGCAGAAGGAATATTATTAATCTAGAAGCCAATGCTACTGCTTATGGCAGCTGAGAATTTCTTAATTGTTGTGCTTAAGCAATCAAGTTGTGAAAATACTTGAGTGAAATTTTTGAATTGCACCAAATGAAAGTTTACTTCTTTCCTCAAATTTGTCAAACTGGGGTTAGAAATAACTTCATTAAAGAGAAGATGGCACAATGAGTCCTCTTACACAATTCACCTGAAAATACATTTGGAAAATAACAAACACTACAAAAAGGATCTGAGTTTTCCAGCTGTAGTTTAAATTCTGCCACTTCTGGTTTGCTCCCCCAAAAGTGAGAGGGTGTGGTGTAGTTAGCAAGGGTGTAACTCAACAGCTCAGGAGTTGTAAATAGGATTTATTACAAGTTTATATTGGTTTCTCCAGTAAATAAAGGAAAGCATTCTGCTGACTTTGGAGATTATCACTGTTTATCCTCAAGCTACTTACACAGGAAAATTAATATTGTTCATCAGGTTTCTTCTTTTGAATGACTCTCAGTTGTAATTCCTTCCATGTACAAGAAACAAATTAATAGGGACTTTTGACAGCTTGATTTCTTTTGACATCTATTCTGAGTAACCTGACAGTCAGCTGTCTCATAGAGCTCGTGTTTTCTTCCTCTTCTTCCTGATGACAGAAATGGAGAATGTTAGAAGAGTATTCCTGATGTCTGAGTTATTTTTATTTTGCCTGTCTGGTCTTTAATGGTTTATACAATCTTCAAAATTTGGCCATATCCTCCTATGCAGAATTGCTTCTAAATGTCAAGGAAGCACAGAATTGATGCAAAGCCCCCGGTTTTTCTGGTATTGTTGGCTCCATCCAATTGCAGTTTGAATAACTTGTCCAAGTCAACACGTTGTTGGGTTATTTTCTTCTGAAGTTCAGAGGAGGAAAACAAAACAAAACTCCTTCCCTATGGAGGCACAGTCCTTGCCTAAAAACTGTAAGATTTTTGAGAACACTTCTGGCACTGTGGAGCCACTTCATGTTTTCCCTGTATTTAGTTTAACCCTGAATGTGTAAAAAGTAATTTATACAGCACATAACTGTGCCTTGAGCAGTTTTCCTAATTTCTCCTAAGGATTTCTTAAGAACTGGTATGAACTGTCACCTTAAAGATGCTGAGATAGGAAGGAGGTGTCTTTAGCATGTATTCATATGATTTTTCCTCTTTTATTTGTCTAAAAGTGTGTTTTGCTTTCAAGTGTTAGTTGACTACAGGAAGTAATTTGACAACAAAGGCCTCAAGTATGCTGCTTATCCTATGGATAAGAAAATAGCTGCACGGTTTTTGTGTCTGATAATGCCAGAGGTAAGGGATTCTGAGTCCAACTTTTGAAACCATTTAATATACCTGGCTTTTGATATACCCATGCATGAAGTGGAAATAAGAAATCTTGCATTGGTTTCAAAACAAGCAGAAATATAGGATGTGTTTCAGTTATTTCTATAATGCTCTGTAGTCTCAGGGGGCTGCTGGGAGTGAATAAGGCTCTTTTGTAAGGCTGGGGATCTACCAGCCTCAAAGTGTGCAGTGGGAACTGGGAGCTTTTGTAGTGCCTCAATCCCACTGGAATGCAACAAGATCCATTTCCAAAGGAACTTAAACAGCCATGGAATTGTCACTGCTTGGGTGCTTTTGAGAATAGTACCTCAGGAAATGTAAAAGCAAACTGAAGAGAGAGCCTGGTGGTTCAGAAGTGGAGCAGCAGGTGACGGGTGCATGACAGGCAACTTCTTCCCCTGAGGTAAAACACTTCCAGGAAATGCTAAATGTGTATACAGGATTTTAATGAGAAAATCCATTTTTCCCAGAAGAAAACTGTAAGACTCAACACCTCTGTCCATCTTTGATAGATTTTCTCTTTTTATGTATTTTATATATTTATAACTCTTTGCCATTTTTGTATTTTTGCATGCACAACCCTTGTAGCCTACTTGTAGTTTGAAGACAGAGCTGCTGCTCAAGGAAAATGAAGTTGATTTCTTTTGGCTTTTTTCTAACGTGTCACTGAGATGGGCTTCAGTAGCTGTCAGGCATTTCAAAACATCCTACAAGGCTTTGATATTAATTTCATAATAATAAGGTCATGTCAATTTACAGACCTGAACATTTTGGGTGTTGCAGCTGAAACATCTCTGGTCATGCAGTTAAGTTCACCTGGGCAGCACTTTTGCATGAAATTAGGAACATATTTCTGTTGGAATAACTGCTGTGAATGAGTAATCGGGATTGACTTTGATTGCAAAAGAGCAGGAAAATTGAAGATGATTTTGCTGGATTTTTTTCCTCCGTTTTCTTCTGGAAAATCTGATTAAACTTCTTTCTAACCATTCCTCCCTAGAGGTCTCATTTGCTACTGAGAAATTTTAACATAGCTTTTGAACTACAAAAAAATTGCAACACAAGCAACATTTTAATGACTACCTGGTTATATTTAACATCCATAAAAATTCTCTTGTTTAGGGAGCTCAAAATAATTGAAAATATATTGGTTTTAAATTATGTATAGACTGTTGAAGCGGAGCACAATCAGAAGAAGGATATTTCTTGTAGAACAGCTTTCAGCTTTGGCTGAAATAAGCCTCCTGTCTACCCCAATTACCATGGGCGGTTTTTTGGATGTTGCATTGAACTCAGAGTGTTGTGCACAAGAGGTCTTTCATCAAACATAGTAGGTCCTTCTGTAGTTCAAGGTAGGGTTCTGTATCTCCAGAATCCAGCCACTCATGGGACTAGCAGTGTTTGTGTGAGCACTTAAGGGGAAAGGACCATTTTTTGGCTGCTAATGAGTGTGACCAGAGCAATAGCACGGGGAGAACTGCTCCCAGTGCTGGTGGCGTGGATGAGCAGCTGGAATTCCTCCCATCCCTACTGCTTCCATGTGTGCACAATGCTCTTTAAACTCCCTTGCAAGGTGTAATGCAATCCAGACCAATGAAATGGAACTTTGCTCAAGTGATTTATGCCCAGCACTGGGTTTGGTCTCAGTTTCTTGCTGTTCTTGCACCCAGTAACACGCTGATGTGTTAACAGGAGGCAGTAAAGCAGCCTGAGACTTGAGGTCTGTCTTGTTCTGATCAGCTGTCAGCAGCAGACACTCTTCAGTAGACACATTCTGTTCTAACACCTGAAGGGCCTGAGAGGCCACACCATTGGAGTTTGTGGGGCAGTTTGTTGTGACCTGGAGTTCCCACAGTTCTGGCCCAGGGAGCAGTGGAGGACAGAGCTCATGGCAGTGCCTTTCTGGCCTTGCTTGACTTCCCTGTTTTTGCCAGGGTGGTCACTGCAGACGGCAGGGCAGGAGGGTTTGTGCAGGGAAAGCCAAGCTTTTGTGCTGTGCCTGAGCCCTGTTCTGCTCTGGGGTGGGAAGGAAAGCCCAGTGGCAGAGCACTGAGCAGGGACACGGGTGGCTCTGGGACAGTTCCATCAAGGACACAGACACGCAGAGTTTTCAACTCGGGTCTCCCCTGTCTGATGTGTGCTGACACTGGGGGGTGTCTCAGACTCAGTGACAGCTTGAATCAGTAGAGTGAAGACTGGAAGGTGTTTTGGTGTTGTTGTTTCTCCCTCAGAGTTAGAGTCACAGAGTGGGTAAGATTGGAGAGAACCCCAGTGGGTCCTCTGGTCCCACCTCCTGCTTGAGCAGGGCCATCCCAGAGCCCAGGATTGTGTCCAGACAGTTCAGGAACTTCTCCAGAGGGGGATTCTCCATGCCCTGGCTGGGCTGTCTGCTCTGGAGCATGGTCAGCCATCCTTTTTGGAATATACTCCTGCACTGTAAGGCATTTTGCATTTATCTCTTAGTTCGTAGAGGTATGTGCAGTTTAAAATATCTTGGGCTGATCCAGCATTAAGGAGACAGGGTTCAGATGGATTTTTCTCCTTGTATTTCTCTACAGGCATATACAAGTCTAAATTCAAAACTTTAGAGACAAGTTCCTTTTTTGTTAAGACAAATCCTTTTTATCTTTTGAAACAATCTGTAATTGCAAGAAAACACTTTTATTTGACATTGTTGTGAGAGGAAGCAAAGAACTGAAGTAACACATTGTGGTGGTAACACATTGTGTGAGAAATTACACTTTGTGGTGTTGTAACACCAACATGAGCATCCCCCACTCACCCTGATCTGCCAGTCCAGTCCCAAAAGCTCTCTTCTATGGATGGGTGGAATCTTGGAAAGCCAATGTACTCAAAGATGTCTTGGTAAATCAGAGTTCTCTGTTTTTATTAACTTGTGTGTGTGTGTTAATTTAATTTTTATAAACCAAGTATTTATAAAGAGTGCTTGAAACAATTCAATGAGAAATGTCTTTCATCAGAGAGCTCTGGGTCCCTTTTATCATTCACTTCTGTGATGAAATTTTCCATGACTTGAATTGATCTGAGTCACAATAAGATAGCATAAAGTTAGTGTTTTTTTGGTTCCATTGACAATATAAAGGTTTGGCTCAATATTTTTTTTTTTTTTTTTGTATTCAAAATGTTACTAAGTCTTGGCATACAATAAAACTGGAGCTGTTACAAATTATGTTCTGAAAAACATTTCACAGCCATCATTGCATTTCTGTAAATATTTTTAGTCTTGACAAATTATTTACAACATCCAAAAAACAGCCACTGAAAAATTCCTCTTCTTTAAATGCTTTTCTCTGGCCTTCAGCTGGAATGGGTGAGTGGGAAAATGATCCTGTTTTTTCCTGCATCCAGGATTTCATTGTGTAGTCCTTGGGAATGTTGCAGTTGAGAGTTTTCTTGCTGCTTTTCCAGCCAAGTTGGGCACCACCATCACTATGATTTAAAAGAAGTTTCTGTTTCTGATGTTAAGGAGCCTTCAAGAACTCTTCAGGCAGAGTCTAGTGCACACAGACGAAGTCAAGACAAAGTGACAAAGACAGCTTGTTCCTGAGGAAAGTTAAATATTTTTTCTGGCTAATTTCTGTGACACTTAAAGGAAAAATGCAGAATGAAACATTCTGTAACTCTGGGTCTGCCTACAACCACTGCTAATAGAAAGGGACAGTGGCTTGTACACTGTCTGATGCAATTTATGCTTTTATTCTGTGCTATTCAGATACAAATATGGTTTCTCATTTGTATTTTGTTTTCCTTGTGCAGTGAAACAGCACTGACAACTGAGTGGCATCTTTGAATCCTCTTAGTTTTTTTTATGGCAAGTATCAATAGCAAAGCATGTGTTGAAAGACTTCATGTCAATTCATGCTTTAGAGGCAAATTCTGGAGTGTTTTAGCAGTTCCCCAGTAAATGATGTCTGTACAGATCTCTGCTGAGCAGAACTGCTGTTACTTGTTTTCAGAGCAGACACTGTGCTTCTGCCACCACCAAAAAGGCAAAGGGCTGACTCAAGCCAAGAGGAGTGGGAAAAGAGAGGTTAGAATAACCTTTGGAACTCTTAAAGGATGTATTCAGTCAAGGTGCAGGTAATCACCCTGCCTCTCCTCCCAGTTGTACTAGAGTTAGCTATCTTGTCAGTTTTCATAATTGCAATATTCTGTGAATATTGAATATTGAACACAATCAGGCGCTTCAGTATTGACCAGTCAACACATTTCCCCATCTGCAGGGGCTGCCTTCTCTGGGGGGGCACCTTTTAGAAGTAATTCAGCTTGTAAAGCCACTGCAGAGCCACCCTGGAGGTTTGGCTGCTGCCTGGCACAACGGGGATGCAGCTGACTGACAGGAGGACCTCCCCGTGGCTTGAACCTCCCAGAGCAGCTGTAAATTCACAGCAAGGGGAGGTTTAAACAATTTGGGCAGACCCCGTGTTGCTAGGGGAAAAACTGCTTTATCCTTATGCTTCTATTCCTCCCCTTCTGGAGAGGCTCCAGCAGGAATGTGAGAAAAGCCATGCTCCTTCCCTGACATCACACCTATGCTGGGGGGGTTTTAATGCTCCTATTTTGTGTCTAAAATGCTTCCTGCATTCATCGAAATCTAAAAATCAGAACTTGTTTGTTAACTAATTGCCCTAAAATGTCTTTAAGGGTTTTTGAATTGGGAGAAAATACCTTTCAGCAACTGGGTAATAGCTGCATTTTGTCCCTATTTTCCCTTTCACATTTAAATAGAACAAATTGTGTTATTGTGCTGTATATCTGGGCACAGAATGCTTATTACCAACAGGAAGCCTGTGGAAGGAGATTTTGCCCTTTTTAATATGTCTTGGATGTGCTGTATCAGAATGATTTTTTCATTTGTATTTCTTTAAGGCAGCACAATAAGGAATCAAAGTTTTTCTTACTTGATTACTCGGAGCATTTCTAATTGTGTGTTTGTTGGCATCCTTTCAATGTTTTTTTTGACACTTTTGCTCAACTTGAGAGTAAAGAGCTGGAACTTGCTAGTGAAAAAAACCTTGACAGAATTCTCCCTAAATGACTGCCTCAAGTGCAGCCACTCAACCTGTGTTTATTCATCTAAATGCAGATTTTAAGAATGTCATCCTGTTTTGAATCATGCCATGGTTTCTGACACAATGCAGGAGCTGTTGGCAATCAGGCTCTAGGAGGTCTGTGAAAACACAGCGCTGGTTCTGCCCTTTGTGGGATTAATTCCCTAAGCAACATCTCAGTGCCCTCGTGGAGTTTGTGCTCACGTAGATTTCCCCGTTTTCACTCGCTCACCCAATGGCTCCTGAGCACACCAGCACTCAAGCGGAGAGAATGGAAACAAACTGGTTTTATTGAGCCTCCCAAATGACCAGCAGGTCTGTAGGTGACCTAAGCCATTTTAGTGGCTGAAAAATGCCTTCATGGAGGGAGTAGACCCAGAGCACCTGAATTATCAAACCTGATGGATAAGAGCACATTTTACTGTGTGTTTCTCCACTTTAGTGCCCCCTTGACCGCATGCATATGGAGCACAAGGGGAATGTCACAGGCTTTGCCACGGCTTTGAAATTCATAACTCTGCAAAAATGTGCCTCATTTTCATATGCTCAGGCACTTCAAGCCTCAGGACCAATTTATTGGTGCTCCTGAGCTGCTTGTTGTGGCACCAGCCTGGTGCCAAGTGTCACCCCTTTCTGGTTGTAAAATTTCTCCTCATTCCAACTTTGCAGCTCTTCCTGAGCTGTGGCCTGGCCTGGAGGAAGGAGAGCCATGCTGGAGGCTTGGCAGGGGAGTAAGATGTTTATGATGCTGCACAAAACTGCTACATGGGATTTTTCTACTGATATAAGTCATCTGGCTTTCAGTTATATTTGCTTGGAGTGATTTTATTTAATTTTTTTTTTTTTAAATTAATGAAAACCCTATTTTGTTATTGTTTGTTTTTATGCCATCAAATCTTGGGAGTCCTTCCCCTTTAAAGTTCATGGATTTGACTTTCCCATTCACTTCTACCCTGTCCATCATGGCATTGTGTCTCATTTTTAGAGAAGTTGTTTATTACCTGTGTCTTAGTTTGAAAGGAAGAAAACATTTTTGCAAGCATTTACAGTCAAAACATTTCAAGTGCTCTCTGCTCTCTATTTCTCCAGCAGTCCTTCACAAAAATCATGTGTGTAAAACAAACACAGGGATGTGATTTATACCTTTTAATTTTTAAATTTTTTTTCATGTTCTCTTAAATTAAATCTAAGCAGATGACAAGGAGCAAACATCTTCTATAAAGCATTTGAATTAGGGTCATTTCCATTATGGGACCTGAAATGAAAATTTAATTCATACCACGAGACACAATCACGTTCAGATTCCTCTCTGGACTCAGCACTGTGATTGAGTGGGGAAAAATATTTCAGTGGCTTGAAAATTATTTAATTTTTAAGGATGGTTTTTTGGGGTTTGTTTGGGGATTTTTGTTTTGGTTTGGTTTTCTTTGAGGTATGTTTTTTTGTTTGTTTTCCCATCAGTTGCAACTTTAGTCTTAACCTCTCCCTAGGCTCAGAAGTCTGGGGTGTGCAGAGGAGGGTTGTTTGTTCTTTGTTTCCAAATCTATCCAAGGGAAGGAACAAAGGGAATTAAATTGTGCAGGTGTGTTAGAAAAACATTCAAATTAAGTGCTTCCATCTCAGCCTTCCAAGCTGGAAGTTGGAGGAGCTGAGCAGATGGGAGGTACCTGGCTCAGATGATCACCTGTCATTGACTGAATTGTTAAGTAATGGTTGCTAGAGAATATTTGTAAGAGAAACCTGCACAGAGAAACTGGTGAAAGCAATACTTGCTATACTGGTTACCTCATCAGGAAGAAAGAAAAAACAAAAAATTGTGACAGGAAGTCATACAGTAATCTACCTGAACACATAAACCGCTGTTGCTTCCAAAAAACACTTTTTCCAGACACAGATTCTGCCATAGATTGTTCAGTTCTATCAGGGATTTTTTTCTCTGTACAATCAGGGACATTTTAATTATTTTTTTGTTGTTGAAGAAAACAATACTTTTTGCCTCAAAAAAGACCAAGAAAGGGAAAATGAGACCAGTTTTTAATGCTCCAGTTCATGGAGTCATGCAATTGCACAGGAAATTAAACTCTAATTAATAAATAATATTATATTTGTGACACTTTATGACAAGCTTGAAGTGTGTAGTAACACTTCCTATTTCATTTATTCCCTCTCTGTTTTATCTCACCTTTTTTCCTCAGGTTTTTAAGTGTTAATTCTACTTGGGGATTTTGTTTGTTGGGTTTATTGTTCTAATGATGACATTTTGTTTTTCTTTCTTTTTTTTTTTTTTAGTTTTTATTTTGTTCATTTGGGTTGGTTTTGGGTTTTTTCAGCCATAATTGTGTCTTTTACACAAGGCTTAAAAAGGGAAGAAACTACAAGGTTATTTCATAAGAGGAGTTTTAAACTCTTTTTGTACCTTCAAAGGCAATTGTATTTGACCCCTATCAAGTTTTGGAGGCAGATTTACTCATCCCTAAAGAAATATAAAGAGGAGGATGGTGGAGTTATAGCAAAAATTCAGTTGAAAACGGTCTTATAATGCTGCTCTGAAGTGTAGCTATTCAATTAAAAGGAAAAATAATGATGCTTTTATTAAACAAAAGAACACCAGCAGAGAATATTACTGAAGCTCAAGGACAAGTGTAACTCTTCCACCAACAATAATGCAGATTTTTTGCATATATTATGGATTATATTCTCTTTTCAATGCACATGCATTAGCATTAATGGGCAAAAAGAAGATAGATCCATTTGCACTTCTGCCCAGTATTAGCAGCAAAATTCATTACATTCACACACTCTCTGACTCTTTTGATTCCTTTTGAAATAAATCCAAATATGCATCATTCAAGGACTTAAGGGAATAAATTATTTTTCATTTCTAGAGTGTCCACAAAAAGATCAAAATTATTTCATTTGGTATTATAATTTACTCCACCAACTTTGCAGTTTATTTTCCTCTAATTCTGAGGGTTGTGGAAAGGGTTTGCTGTGAAGTCAGTGCTGCAGATGCTGCTTGGTAAGGATTGGTTTTCTAACCTTGCTTTTTCTCTCCATTTAATTATCCAGTGCAAGGATAAGAGGAATGGTTTTTCTCACGTGATGCAGTTCTCAGTGAGGCACCTGATAACAGCGTTTTGAGGGGGAATGCCTTCTCACCTTTTCAGCAAGAACAAAAAAGAGTTAAGTGTCCACAATCTCTTGATGGTATTGCTCGTGAATCTCTGAAGTTTTCTGTGACCTTCAGGCTTAACGGGGGAAAAAAATGCTGCTGCCTCTTCCCTGTGAAAGGTGTGGTTTGGGATTTGTTAGTTCCTGTGAAACCCCAGAGAAGGGTTCCTTTCCCCCAAGCAGGCAGGTGCAGCCACAGGGATTTCCATGTGTGGAGCTGTGGGTTTTCTCAGGATGCTTTTATCAGCAGCCTAAAATCTTCTCCTTTATATTTTTCCATGGGAATGTGGGAATCAGTGGGAATTGGCACATTACAGATGCACTTTAAATCTTTCCAGGTTTGAAGTCAGTGGGTGTCTTTCTGCAGTTTGGGATCCATCTGTTACTATATCAAATAAAGGCTTGGTGGGGAGAGAACTTTTTGGTGTGGGTTTGGTTTGCAAGGAAAGGCTTTGAGGTTGGATCTTTGGACTTGCAGAGATGAAAGTGCCTGCAACAAAAGGAAATATAATGCAAGTTTAGCTTTTGGGCTACTTTATGTTAAAAATGCTCACAAATATTTGGAGATGATATTGCAGATGTTCTTAAAATGAGAGGCTGGACTGGATTGGAAGGGCAAATATAAAGGGACAGTGGGAATGTAGAAGGTAGTGTTTTGGGGTTTGGGGTTTTTTTTGGCATAATTGACAGGTTTCTTCCTCTTTTTCAAGTCTCCCCTGGCAGAACCGGGGAGAATTCCCTAACTAGAAATGGTGTATGTATATGTACATGCATAATCAAAAAAAAAAAAAAAGTATTTCTAAAAGCAGCGAGCCGGAAAAATGTGAATATTGTGTAAAATTTAATTGCTTTATCAAGGTTTCCATTTCTTTCTTAGCAAAAATGTGTAATTTTAAAGTGATATAGGCCTCAGGCAATGAATACTTACTGTCAACAAATTATGCAGGATACATATATCATATTTTTTGAAGTTTTTGCCATTCAATACAACTCTTTTCGTTCCTATGGCAACCTTGATGTGATTTGAAATGTAGACAGTATTAGATACAAAGGGTTGAATTCAGGCCTGGTGTGTCTCCTGGAATGAAAGCACCTTCTTATGCAATGAGAGGATTCCAAAGCAAAGGGACCAACCAGTGAAATCAAGTCAACCCATTCAATTTTTGGCACATGTTTCACAGCAGCACTGTGATTGGAGCAGCAAAGAAGGGCCGTGCACCAGGGCTGACCTTTCTTTGTGCCTCACATGAAGAGCCAGTGTTGTCCTGGTCACTGGAAGTGCTGAGAGTGTCCTGAAACCCCAGAGGGGGCTCTGTGTTCTCAGATCTCTCCACACCTGATGCACATCACTATGTGCAGGCTGTGTTCTTTCATGGCTTGTCAAAAATGTAAAACTACTGAATGCCTTGGCTTGAGCTCAGGGGCAAGTCCAGGGCTTGGTTCTAGGGTTGCCTGCTCTGCCCCAGTCCATACATCACAATTTCATAATCAGTGGATGTGTACTGCCATCACCACATCTAAACACCAGAGGCAATGTTTTCTCTTGCAGAGCATGAACAGGAGCAAGGTTTAGCTCTCAGCTTGTGTCTCCCTCTAACACAGATATTAAATGATTCATGTTCTAAATTTGCTGTTAGGAGAGGGAACATCATAACCTCCTTAAGTTCTTATTAACTGGTTTTACTTTCTTTAAAATGTATTTTGTTAAGCAAGCAAAACATAAAAACTTCACCTACTCCGTGATTGATGACCTTTCCCACAGAGTCTGTGAACAGGAACAACTGGAGAATATTGGAGCAATTAAGAAGTTTCTGCACAGGCTGTACACTAATCAAAATTACTCAGACAGGCATTCAGCTGGATCATTGCCCCTCATCCCTTACCTACTGTCAAATCAGCTCTAACAGCACCCACAAAGACTATTTTAGGCACATCAGCAAAATGCCACCATGAACTTTGAGCAGCAATTATAGGCATAAAATATATTGCCCTTGCAGTGCTTCAAGATGAACTCCTCAACAGCATCTGTCCAGACACTAATCTCTTAGCATGTACTACTTTTCCTCACCTTACAGGTATTAGCTGTTAAGGAAGCATTCACATCTTCCCAGACAAAGCCCAGACGTTAAAATGTAAAAGCTAAACTGATCGTGGTGGCAGCAGAGCACTTGTGTGGAATGTCTCCCTTTGAAATGCCAGTTACTAATGCAGGGAGTTCAATGGAATGCAAAGAAATTTAGACCAGATGGCAGTGCAGGGAATGTCTATTGGATATTAATATCTGCTGTTCTGGAATTATTTTTTAAACATCTTTTTTTAGGACTACAAGAAAGGAAGATAATTTCAATGGGCGTTGAGTCAGGCTCAATGTTGCTGTCCTCCTCTTGTATTTGCTGTTGTTTCTTGATGCACTGAGGGTTTTATCCTGATTATAGAGCTATTGAAAAAATCATTGGCTTTAATACTTATAAACCTTAAAATCCTAGAATATTTGACTGGAATGAGCCTCTTGGGGTTACCTGGTTGAGACCCCACTTGGAGCAGGGCCAGCCTAGATCCTGTTGGGATTAATATTCTTTCAAGTGCAATCTCAGCATGTCAGCTGCCAAAACTGACCTCTGGCTTAAGCACATCGTGGTGTCCAGTCATGGACAACCACTTGGCTTTCAGTGACACCTCAGGTGTTTTAAAGGTAAATTTTCTGTGTATCAAATGCTTGAGTTTTGTCCCTGATTTCATGGTAACTCCTCCTCCTTCATGGGAACACATGGCTTCAGCCCTGGAACAGAAAGACTAAATCTGCAATAAGCATGGAACTTTGTCTTTTCCCTTCTTGTTTGTTTATTTGTTCCCCTGGGGTCTTTGTGGTTTTGGGGATTTTTTTCTGATGCGAAAGAATTTTAGTGGACTGGCAAGGTAAGATACTTTCCAGCTTTTCATAAATTCTTTTGTGCTGCTATACTCTGTAAATTGAGATTTGAAGAAACATTTTTTCGAGGGCACAGAGTGTTTCAGCCTAAAAAGAAGTCAGTGGTATGTATTAAGTATAGAACAGCTTCCAAAAATTTGGATGCCATGAAGTGGATGCCAGTAATGTATTTTTAAATTTCTCTGGGCTTTCTTTTCCTTCTTTTTGTCCATTTATAACACTCTTACTTTCTTTTGGAATAGTTTTATGGTTTCTCCTAAAACTGCACAAATTGATTCATTATATGTGAGTGGTTTTTAAAACAGGTAAAATGACCAATCTCTTTTTCATAAAGAAAAACAAGATTTTAAGTTTCCTTGTGGCCTTTAAATCCTTTTTCCCCAGCTGAAGTCTCATTGCAGTTTATGAAGGAATATTCTCTGAGCGTAGATGAAAGCCTGAAGTGGCAGAAAGGAAAATAAACTCCCAGCTAGGGAAAGCAAAGTCCAGGAAGATCTTGGCTGGTGAAATTGGAGGAGATGGAGGAGGTGATCATGGATCTCCTTGTTTCTCCAATCACAAAGGAAAACCACAAGAAGGAAGAGGGGCAGTTTTGTGGAGGGAGGAGCAAATGCCAGTTGGAGTTAGGTGCTCCCTGAAGTGGAGGGAGGAGCAGTGCCAGTGCTGCTGCCACGGTGCCCCTGGCAACTGTGCCCTGATATTGGCAACTTTGCACATTGCTGTGCAATCCCTGCATTCTCCCTATTCCAGACTTTCCCTTTCTGTGATCCACCTGTTTATTTTCCTACAGAGCTAAACCTACAGCTTTGACTCCTCAGTAGCTCTGTCTGGGCTGAAGGTGAAACATCTTTATCTGCTAAATGAGGGAGCTTGCTTTCCACCAGGGACAGGCTGCTTCTGTGTTGAATGCATACAATATAAATCAAAGTATGTGCCATTATTAATAAATAAGGTATTGGGCAGGCTTTGTCTGGAAATCTGGTTGAAAACACTGATTACAATCCAATAACTTCTGAAAAATGTGCTGTTGCCTTTGGGATATTGAAGCATGGAATAATTAAACTGCAAGTTTGCAAAAGCAGGGTTGTAACCACAGAGAGGGGACTGTTTACAGCAACTGATTCACTTGTAGGGTTAAGTATCTTTTTTTCCCTGATTTACTGATATCCCACTTGTGCATTTCAGAATACAAAATGAATTATTGGATGTTTTCAGTAGATACATATCAAAAGTGTGCTGGTTATCGAAAATCAATGGTGATTGAACCTGCACTTGGGGTTTGTGGGGCTGATATTTAGGATTTTAGGGCATTTATGGGCCAAATAGAAGATGAATTCGCTGCCATTAAAAAGAAATTTTGTGCAGCAATGCTAAATTCAGATGCAACATCTATTGGGTTTTTTTTTAATTAAACATCTCAATTCTCTTAAACTTTAATCATTGCAAGAAAAGTGTAATTGTGCTCTACTGATTATAAAAAGGGATGTTATTTCTTCTGGGTACTTAGTCTGGTTTACTACTGGGAAAGACTGGAGAAAATATGCTTTTTTGTCTCTGAAACCTTCAGGTCCTGCTTGGAATCTGCTTCCATCACCAGAGAAGAGGGGTCTGGTCCTGATCCTCTGTCTTTTGTAGGATCAATCACGTGCAGCTGTGGAAGTTACAGGAGAAAGATTCTGATGTTTTATCCAAATTCTTTTCCAGTTCTATATCTCAGTCACATCTGTGTACTTCTCTTTATACACAAAACCCTTACTGGGGTCTGCATGGGCTGAGGCTAAGGGTTCCCAAAGGCGTCACTAGAACAATCTGCAGAATCTGCAGGGAGAAGCACTGCCCAGTCCCTCTGTGCTCTGGTTAATAATCTCAGGGCATCTAAATCCATCACAACTTTGAGAGAGAGTGTTACCCTGCCTGGGAGACAGATAATGCTGCTGGAGGACAAGGGAGGATTTAATATTCAGCTATAGTGATAAGAGGAAAAACAGTATAAAAGTGCAGAATAAAACAGTTTTCTGTCACAGCATTAAGCTGGAAGTACATTCTGGTCTTGAAGTTGAACAGAAATCTTTAATTAAGGATGTCATTGGCACTGGAATCTTTGGGTTTGATAGCCTGAAGACTGACTCTTACAACATGTTGCACCCTTTTCTTTAGTTAGCAGATTCTCAAACTAAAAACTTATCAGCAAGATGTACTTGTTCTTCAGATCTCATCTCAGAAGGATGAATGTTGCAATTAACAATTCACAACTCTTTATATTTTAGTAACCACGCTTAAAAATTAACTCAAGCAAATGTAATTTAGAATAATAATAACATGTTTTCCAAATGTTTCCTACATTAATTGTGGTGAAGATGGTTACTACAGTACCACTTCTGGATTTTATTGAAAATAAAGTAATTCAGGGTGGTACGTGTTCTCTTGAGAGCTTTTCTCTGTGTTTGAAAGAAGTGAGGGATGTGAATACGATAGCAAGAGAACCTTCTGTTTTTTGTTGAGTGAATTCAGTGCCTAGTAACATTTTGATACAAAAGCAATAGAGCAGTGTTTATTTTCAGGAAAAGGTTCTGAACTTTGCTATTTGTCAATGGATATTTCTAAAATTTCCGTACATATGAGAGGCAAAAAAGAATAAAGGATGTGTACCAAGTTTTCCGCCAAAATAAATATTAGACCCAAGATAAATAGTTCACCCAGGTTATTAACTGTGTGGTAAATAAACCCATTGAAGTTTGCTTGCTGCTGTTTACCCAAGGTATTTTGCTGACATGAGGCTGAATGTGCCACCCAGACTTCTAATTAAATGTCACTGAGGAGCCTGTGAAAAAGGTTTGGCTCCAAAAACACACACAGAAGTCATAGACCAGATATTTTGCTAAACATGGTTATAACTTGTTTACAGATTTCCCAGACTGCGTTCCAGAGTAGTTTATGCACAGGAAGTCTTTAAGGATGTGTAAAAGCTTAAGCAAAGACGCTCTCCCTATTAAATGGGTACTTTAGGTAAGAAAACCTCACTCATGGAGTTGCTTGAGTGAGGGTAATATTCAGGATGTGCATTTGATGTCCTAGATTCTCATAGTCCAGAGGGAATTTAAGTTAGTGCATCTTGGTTTTTGCACTCTTCTGGTGGTTTGTTTGTCTGCTTCCCCCCTCTCTGGGAATGTGCCTTCACCCTGTTTTCCTGTGAGTTTGATGCACCTGCCTTCCTGCTTTGCACCACATTGAGTTTAGCCTGACATCTGTGTTACTGCTGAGTCAAGTTGTTACTCCAGGTCTCTATCATCAGTGTTTTCTCAGTCAAATTGCAAATAGGTTACCATCGATGCATTATAGCCACAGCCAGTGTATGGTCACAGGACGTGTTCTGTGAAAAAATGCAAGCTGTTCATCTCTGGCTGGCAGGCTCTGAATCTGGGTCAGGAGAGAGACCCAGGAGCTCCTCCTGTGCCTGCTGGCTGCCCGAGGAGCTCGGGAGAGGTGAGGGGCACGCTGGGGAGCTTCCCCATGGAGGGAAAGGGCTGGGGAGCTGTGCAAAACCAGCTTTCAGCCAGTGGGCAATGGTGAGGAGAGCAGAGCCTCGGGAAGGGTGCTGGTGTGGCTGCCAGCCAGGACAAAACCGGTTCTGACACTCGGGTGGATTTGTTTTTAGCACCAGACCAGCTGGGCAGAAGGCTCTTCTCCTTCCAGTGGGCTGGCTCCTGCATATGTTGCAGGGCTACAATTTCTATGTAAACTTTCTTCTAAAATTTGCAGATTTGGCACAGAAGCCAAGGATGAAGTCAACCTCAGTTCCAGGTTAAGAAAACCTTCTCGGTTTTGGTCTGGAGCCCTGAAATGCTAAAATTCACCTTAATTGTTAGGGAGGAGGTCCAAAAACCTTTGCTTTTTTTTTTTTTTTTTTTTCCACTGCGTGCAGCAGTAGGGTGAGACAGGAGAAGGCAAAATAAATTCAAGTGGCCTTTCTGGCACCTAGGTTACACATGAAAAAGAAGTGCTAAATCATATCTCACATCTCCGTGTTAATTGCTTCCTTTGCTGCACATTAGCACATTAAATGTGTAGCACAAATATGTTTCTCCTTAGCTGCTGTAGATGATGTAGTTTGCCAAGTTTTTCTTGTTGTGTAATATAAATTATCTTTTTGTGGCCTTATTATATTTAAAGTTATGCACCAGGTGGGTGTGTGAGTCTTGAACTGAGCCTTTAATCTCACTTAACTTCAATATGTGAAGAACACATTTCACAAAACCCACCTGAATGAATGCTTTAGGGTCAGGTGGAATTTTCTAATTCCTAGGAAAAATATATCTCAGTGTGGAAATTTCTGGAAGAAGATTTAGGAGGATGTTGGGGCAATCCTGCTTCATACTGGTGTAGGAACTTGGAACCGATTGTCAAATCCAGGCTTGTGTGGCTGTGGGCATCTCATTATAGAGATATATTTATATAACAGCAGCCCTGTACAAGGTTTTGTTCCTTAGTTTTGCCTAGTTTTCATCGAGCTTTATTTTTTCCTTCTGGCCACAATCAAAGCTGGATCTTTTCTTTGAAACTGTTTTTTTTCCAAATCCACAAATTCATATCTGTATGAAATATCTCTTAAAGCTCATGCCACATAGAAGGAATCATAGATAAAAGACAAAATGGATAGATTGCAAAACAGCACCCAGAAGAAAAGTAATTTTCTGAAATTCCTAAATAAATTGCTCTCTAATTCACAAATAATGCAGTCCATATTGAGGTTGTTAGAATGATTACTGAATACAAAGCTCGGAATTCATAAGAGAACAAAAGCATATATGGAATTGTTGAGAAAAAATGAACTATAAAAATATAGAACTTCTAATATTTAACTGATTTCCTTCATAAATCACTTGCTGCTAAATGCAAAACAGTCGGGTATCAGAGGGAAAATCATTCCTTTAAGGAAAATAACCTTCACAACCAGATGTGTCTATCATAAATTCTACTTCAAATAGTGTAAATAATGTCCCTGGTTTGCATATTAGAGAACACCTCAGACTATGCCTTTTGCTCTTGTCAATCAGAAACAAGGATCAAAAAAATTCAGTAGATTGAAGTATAAACTAACTCTTGCTGAGTACATTTTGATGTAGTTTAACATAATGGAAAATGGCATACTAGAATGCTGTGCTTTCATTCCTAAAATAGAGCATGGAAAAAGAGGAAAACTGCTAAACTTGGGGTCTGTTGGAATACACAGAGGAGCAGAATCAGGGTGACCAAACACACAATACTAAGGGAAAATTCTGTTTCGTGCTTTTTTTTTTTTTTTTTCCCTGAAACTGACTTTCAGATTAAAAATTGCATTTTTTTTTAAATTTACCTGTTCTGCGTTTTAAATATTTGACAACCACAAGAATATTTAGGCACCTCAAAGTTGTTTGTTAAAAGAATTATTTGCTAACCTTATCCTTCAGATTTGATAGACATACTTTGATTACTGCTGTCCAAAACACTCTGCTTTCACTGGAGAAACTTTTTCTCCAGATATAACTAAGACAGAATTCCTCTGAAAACTCTCAGGAAGACAGGGTACTTCATCAGGATACGGTGAGCACAAAAAGATGAAGTATCCTCTGCTGTCTTTTGATGAATCAGCTCGTTTAGCAGCTGATGATTTTTGGCACATTGCCATTTTGGCTTTCTTTGTTATGGATTGTGTGAATGGTGTTTCATCAAAAAGCACCAGAGAACTGAGCTCCATCAACAGCCCTGGGTTACTGTTGGCTCTCTGACCTTGCTTCATCTAAGCAGGAGTTACCAAAGCATAGTTTTCCTGTTTGTATTTTACTTTTTCATTTCCATCCCCTTTATCAGACCCTCTGTCTCTGATGTAAGAGCTCTTGTGTTTTTTTTGTCACTGGGAGGAAGGAATTTTTCAAACTCTTTGTGCTCCATCTTGTTATTGCTGCTCCAGCAGCTTTTGTGGTGGTCAATATTATATGGGTGGAGTAACACAGACATTTTTCCAGACTCCATCAAGTGCACAAGGACACAGAAGGAGTGGGAATAATAGCAGTGGCCATCTGTGTTCTTTGTTATTGTCAGTGCAGAGACACTGAGCCCGCTCACTCCTGAGAGCTTCATATGCACCATGGCAACAGAGAGATGATTATAAGGGATGCAAGTCAAAGGATGGCAGAGATGTATAGAAATGAAAGGAATTCCCTCTTTCTGAACCCAAAAGCCAACCCTTAAATAGCTGTTGGTAGTTGTATTTTCAGGACTCTCAATTCTTTGTGCTTTCCTGCCCATTCCATCTCGAGGGATAAAGCCAGGGAAAAGAGCTGCCTGTGGAAGTTCAGTGCAGGCAGCGTTGGCAAAGTTTTAGGGAAAGAAGTGGCTTTGAAAGGCCAGGATTAAGACAGGGTTAGGAGAAACAGAAGCTGCATGTCCAAATATGTGAGGTGTTCAGCAAGATCCAAATGTGTAAGCATAGGTTTGGCGTAAGTAGAGTCGAATTTACCATCCTTTATTTCTGGTTAATTCCTGTATTTCTGAAAAGTTCAGGGTCAAAAGTCAGCACTAACAAGTTGCAGTTTATAGCTCCTGATCCTGGGTGATGCTGGTATAGGAAATATATAGGAAGGTAAGAAGAGAATGCACAAAAGTGTCTTTTGAATCTTTTAGTCTGGATTTCTGATTTAGCGGAGCCCATATTAGCAAATTGAGACCTAGAACCAGGTATTTCATATTCCTTGGTCTTATTTTTTTTTGCTCATAATAGTTGAGACTATTGCAGTCAAGAACAGCAAAACAAAGAGGGAACTTTGAAAGCATTTGCTGTATTCCAAGGAGGGTAGCAGAGGCTTGGTATAAAGGGCTTCCAATTACTCATTCTTATGAGGATTTGGAACAGGATCTTCTAACTTCATGCCCCTCTTGGAGCTCCTCAGTATCTCTGAAAGTTCTGCTCTCCACTGGAGAGCAAATGTGCAGAGTCTTGACAGGTAACAGGTCCCAGTTCAACTGAAATGAGCCTTTTGAATTCAGATAATTGCTGATTTCTCAGGACTGTATTTCTTACAAAAGGCCACCTGTAGTTATCTGGCTTGACTCTTCTCTGAAGGAAAGAGTGCCTGTAGGTGTTCCCAAATGTTTTTAATTTTAGTATGAGGCAAGTGTTTTCCCATTAAAAGACCACATTCTCCCAGCTTGTAAAACAGCTTTGGTAGCTTCTGCTTCCTAGAAAGCGGAATGAACGTTGGACATGAAATTTCTGTAAGATGTAAAGGGCTTTGAACAAGAAAAGCCTCTTCAAGAATAAACAGTTTACAGTGTTTAATCAAATGAAAAATGTGATTCTTGGGGAAGAGGGGCTTTTTAGCTGCCCCTTCCACAGAAGGTAGCAAAACATTAAAAATACATTTGCCACTGATAGGTTGAATGCATTTTAGCTGGCATATATGGGACAGATGAGCTATTCAAATGTCTGATGAGTACTATATAATAAAATATTTATCACCTTCTCATGGTCACTGCATGAGAAGCCAATAATTTGTTTTCTCTCAGCACTGGTATTTTGTGGTACTTATAATAAATTATACATTGCAAGCTCCCATCCTTCACCTTCTTTCTATTTACCTATCTAGTCTGAGATCTCATTCATCAATGTGTAGCTGGGTTGGGGACAAAAGGGAGGCTATAAATTCACGTATTCTAAAGAATCATGGAATTTATAATGCATAATGGAAAGGGGCAACATGGTAGGAGTGACTGACTGCTGGGAACAGGTGACATTTGGAGCTGTAAAGTGGGAACTGAGCAAAATTTTTAGAAATGTATAAATACATGTATATATAGGAAGGTGTTAGCTGTGGTTGTGCTGGCTGCTGGTTTAGATTTAGGATAACACCTCCAAACAATCAAAGCTGTCCAGATTTTGGCCCATTACCAAGCTCAAGCTGATGCCACAAATTTAATTCTTCTCATGACTGTCAAATTCTCTAGAGCAACTTTTGACAGCAGAAATGTAAAATCTTCTATTTGCTTTTCATTGATGCAGAGTATTTAATGAAGGAAATATCATGATGAAAAAGGTATTCCCAAATGATAGTTTTCACAGCACTTAGAGACAAAGTCTTCCATGTTAAATAGGAGGTTTGTTTTATTTCAGAAATTGAAAACTTGACCCTGGGATTGCCTCAAAATAGAAAAAAAATTAGCATCTTTAGTTCTCAAACGATTTTTTTGGGGGTTTTTTTCAGTGTGGAGGGGAAATAAACTTCTTGCTTTGCATTGACAGATTTTAGCCAGGGTCTCCTGTTTATAGTTCTTGAGAATTCCTTCTGGAGACATCCAGGTGGAACTGTGCTGCTGTACAAGAGAGCGATCTGCTCTTGTGCCGAGTCCTGATGTGCTAGAAGGCAGAAATTTTTGTCTTTTACTCATACAGTTTCCAATCAGAACTCGTTTGACCTCAGCACAGAGATAAGACCACCACTCGCCTCATTTATTGAGGAAACTAAATCAGTCAGTGTTGAGGAGAATGGCAAAGTTCATTATTCACTGCTCAAAAAGTCTTTAGAAATCTATCATTTCTGCAAAGTCCATAAGCCTGTAAATTAATTTCTCATGACAAAATCATTTAAAATGCACAGCCTAAAGGATTTTTAAATGACCTTCTACTTGGATGATACAGGGAAAATAAACTTAGAGCCTTTCTCAATCAATCCAGTTGAAGTCCTGTGTACATTTTGACCACACAGACCCAGGGTCAGGTACAATTTTGAACGTGTGAAATTTGATTCACCTTTTGTGTTAATGAGAAGCTCTGGCATCAAGATTCCTGTGCTCCTCAACTTGGTGTTTCTGTGTAGTAAAGTCCTCTCTGAGGGGTCAAGATTGCAGGTCTTGGAAAGCCACATTTAAAGTTTACAATTCCCAAAATTTTAAAGGCACAGTAAGGCTACTGATGCAAACATTTTTTTATAAATTGACAGGACTAACTTTAAATTCTGTATTTTTAAAAGCTCTTTTAGTCCTTGGAATGATTTCCAGCATTTTCACTGAACAAAGGTTTGGGTCCTTTTTGAAGACAATGTTCTAAACAATATACCAAAAAATGTTCCTCGTAGTTATATATAGAAAGATTTTCCTTAATGTCATTTTCATAGTGTAGAGAGAGTTCCACAAAGATTTTTGGAATTGAATCTATTATGAAGAGAGCAAAGGAAAGAAACGACACAAGTGAAATCTGTTATCAGGATCCCTGTGTACTGAGCAAACACAGAGATAACATGTGTGTTCTTTGCATATTTTATTAATACATAAATTAGAATGACTGTAATAACTTTTCATGGAGATTGTGGAATAATTTGTTGCAAAGAAATTACCCAGTAAAATACGCTTCTTTAATGGCTTTTGTTTGCATATAGGTGTGCAGATACATACAGGCATAACTGCTAAATTTGTTTATTATCTCTATAGATAAATTATTCTGTCAACAGATTTTAGCTCTGCCATGTTTGCAGCTCAGGGAAGGATGGGATTAAAGGGAAAAGAAAAGAGCAGCTCCACTGTCACTGACTTTCAACACTGACTAGTCCATTATGATTTCAGAATTATTCCCTTTTTCCATTCTACTCTTGCTTTCATAACTAATTCTTTAGAACTTCTGCCTAAATTGCAGTTTGGGGAGTTCTTTTATTTTCAGGTGAATAGCAAATTATGAGTGATGGCTAATCAGTTCTTGGAACTTTTATGGAGGTAATGATGAAAATTTTTGAACTGTCATGTTGAGCCCAACTAAAATGTTAGGTTTACTTCATACAACGATGAGCTTATGAATAATTTTTGCAATTTTGATGTTTATTTCTCTTGTTATACATGGAATAATTAAATTCATGTAATAATAAAGTAGTAAATTCTATAAATGGGTGTAATGCAATTGTATCCTAAATTAAAAGCTAAGTTTTGAAACTTCAGGCTCTTAATATACTGCAAAAGTTTGACATGGGATTTAAATCCTATAAGTAGCTGTTTCCTTCATTAGTATGGATAACAGAAGTTAGTTTTAAATACAACAAAACACAAGTTGTCAGCTTGACCGTAGTCCTGACATCAAAAGGTATTAAAATGTTTCTAAGAAACAAAATGAGAACTAAAGCATTATCTTAATCAGTTTCACATCTTGACAAAAAGTAGGGGATATAAACTGGAATTTGAAAAATAAAGCCAGATGTTTGCATATAGAAAGGTATCTCTATAAAATAAAGGTGTTTACTCCTCCAGTAAATACAGAAAGAAGTAAGCCTGGAAGGATTACTTGTTAAGTAATTTTCAATGAAATATTCTGTTACAAAGTAATTTTCGATGAAATATTCTGTTACAAATCAAGGACAATATTTGTAAGACTATTTTTTGAAAACTTTGGGGGCCGTGCATTTATATAAAAAGAACTTTAACTTCTTGATTGAATTTTGACTTCAGTTTCTATATCCACACATCTGTGTGCCCTTTTTTCTGTTCTTGCACACTATTTAAAGTATGTATTGCACTATTAAATTATCTATCAGTCCCTTGCTGCCTGTGTTCTCAGAGCAGTGGGTGGGGAGGGAGGCTCTGGCCATTCCCTGCTGCAGTTCAAGGACGCTCTGGGTTTTTGGTGACCCTGAGCTGCCATCCCCCTTCCCAAGGCACATCCTCGGGACTGAGCACTCCTGACACACTTCAGTGAGGAGCTGCCCCAGTGCCAATCCCCTCCACCAGCACCTGCCCAGGCTGGCAGAGATCAGTGTTTGCCCCTCTCTCAGGAAGGGGAGCAGCTCTCCTCAAAGGCAGCTGGCAGTGTCGCTGTGGGAATCACACATGACACAAACTCCTCGTGCAATTCCTCCACAGCTCTCAGAGAAATGAATCTGACTCCGGTTATTTCAGGGATCTCTCCCTTTTTATGCGTTTTTCCACAGGCCACTGTGATTGGCAAACTAAAGACAACCCCTTCACCCACATTGGTCAAACCAGAGGGACATCAAAAGAAAATCCCCCCCTACAGAAAGAATTCCAAACATGAGTATCATTACAAAAACCATCCTGATGTTTTGTTCTTTTTTCCTGGGGAAGTAATTTCAGCAACCCAAAACATCAGGAAAACAGCTTTAAAAACTCCAAACTCCAGGCCTGAAAATCCAGACTGCAGCAGACTTTGCTGTTTCCCTCAGTGCAGTGATGGAGGAGCCTTGGAGTGTGCTGTGCTGTTGTGCTGATACATTATTGACTGGCAGAAAGGAGCTGACTACTTGAACTTTCCTCTTGACCTAAGCTGGAACACCAGCCTGGCTGAATTTGGGTGTAAGGCCGTGTAAACTGAACTTCTTATCTTATATGCAAAGCCAGGATTTCCTAATGCTTGTCACCAGCCTAGGGAGGCTTCCTGATCCCTTGCAAATATTTGTGCTTGTTTCTGCTGGTGTAGAAGTTCCGATATCCTTGTGTTCTGCAAATCCACAGCTCCTGTGGGAGCTGGGGGTGAAGTTGTCAGCAGCTTGGCAAATGTGAAATTACTCAGAGTATGCTACAAATAGTAGAGGGTGTGATGAAACCTTCAGCAATAAGGGCTGAGAGCAGACACGAGCCAAGACTCATAGAATAGAATATATTTTTCAAAATATATTTCTAATTACATGTATATTTTGCATACATAGGTAAGAAGGCTCTTTTGCTGTTTGGCTTTTGTGTGGTTGCACAGACAGTGCTTATTCCTGCTTTAGGGAGGAGAATGTGCTGCCACAAAGAAGCAAAAGGAAAGGCATTCCTGCCCAAATACTGTAAAGGCTGTCTGTTAATGAATTAACATGCTGTAATTTCAGTAATATAAATGTTTAAATACCAACCCCCACTATCTTGAGTGATTGTGAAACTTCAGAAAGAGCAACTGGAAGCCAAAGCACTCACTCATATGTCAGGGGAAAGCCAAAACTCTAATTTTCAGTACAGCAGAGGGAGTAAGTAAAATATGAGACTCTGGCTTTGTGAGATGTCACCTATGTGCTGGTTTAACAATTTTATACAGAAAGTGGTTTTAATTAAAAATTACCTTCCTGTTTTTCTGAAAAGATTATTGTTATGGTAGAATTAACATTAAACTATTCTAGTTATAAATTATTACCTCTATTATTATTCTGATGTTTAAAAATTGCCAGGCTGTTTTCTATTTGTTTTTTTATGTCCCTTACTAGCAAGTGTATGTGATTAATGCTAAAATTTACTTAGGGATGAACTCATCCAGCCAGTCATTTCCAGGAGCAGTTATTATCATGTTTTTTGTATTGAAAACATATTAAAACTCTAAGAGTACAGAAGCATAAAGCAGGCACAAAGCAAAGCCTATTATGGTACTGTTTACCAACAGATTTATAATTACAAAATAAATTAAGCATGAAATGGAACACTTTTCATTTTCTGCCAAAATGGTATGAAATATTTGATGTTACTTTACAGATTATTCTGGAATAGCTTTGAAAGTGAATAATTCTGAAGGTTGTCATGGTATTTTAGTGGAACCTAAACATATCTCCATTAAAACACCCATGTCCTTTTTTCCTGCAGATAATCAGAATGCCCATGGAAGGTGGGGGGAGAGGCTATTCTAGAATTCAGTCTTCCAATCAGAATAATGATAATACATAAAACAATTTCATAAGAAATACAGAAGGCCAATATTCTCTCCCTCATAAATATCTTTAATTATAATAGCAATACAAAATTATGGAATGCCTTTGAGTCGTTTGAGAGTCTTTTAGTGGGAAAGTCCCATCTGAATGCCTCTAGTTCTGTGTGCCTACAATTCTGGTTGAGTTCTGGACCTTGAGAAAAACAGTTTAGTAAACCTGGCCATTGCATCTTTGCACGAGCCAAATGTTCTGCCTGAGCAGAGTCATTTCTGGATCTCTGTTTCTCAGCATCCTCTTTAGCACCACATCCTGCATTCCCTCCCTTCGACAGTTGCTATTTTTATTTTTACACCTTTGTTTGAGAAGAGCTTTAATAAACATCCTTTCCAAAGCTGATCCTTAGCAGCTGATCCTCTAAGAATTTAATTTGTGGATTGGGGTTAAAAACCCCCAGCACCAGTGACTGGAGCCTTGGAGGGGACCTTTCCACTCTCTCAGGCTGTAGAGCTGTTGGGACCCTGGACACAGAGCATTTCAGGCTTTCTGTGCTGGCAGAGAATGAGCCACAAAGGTACACTGCATTTGTCCTGAGGCCCTGGGAAAGGCTGCCAAAACTGAGTGAAGCACTCAGTCTGAGTGTGGAGTTGAATAGGAGTGTGTTGTATCACAGGGTGAGAGACTGAGAACTTAAGGTGGCTGGTTAAAATAATATACATGTAACAAGATGCAGGGTTTAGGGTGTAGTCATTTTCTTCTTCACAAGTTTGGATGGTTTTGTGTGATTGGTTTGAAAGATTTGCAGTGCAGGATATGGGTGACTGGTTATGGGGTTAGAAGCTAAAATATTTGTTGGTGCCTCATAATTAGAAAGATTAGACTTAAAAAGACCTTGAAGCTTCTCTCTGTACTCCATTTTTGCCATGTTAATTTAGCATGTAGAAGCACTCAGAGAGGCTGGAACTGAAATAAGAATAAACATCTGAAGTCAGAACACAAATTCTGCCTCTTGTAATTTTAATTCTGACCCTTACAAGAAGAACCAAGTAAAGCAAAGAGGTTCTCCACATAGAGCCCCTCCCAAAGCTGCCTCTTGAGGGACCACAAACACTTCTCTGTGTTCATGGCTGTTGTCTGAATTGTCCATGCCCAGAATCCACAGGAATCTCCACCTAACTCTTACCCTGTGAGTTCTGTGCATCCATCAGGGACAGCACCAGTGCAATCAGAAGCTTCTCCAAGATGAATTCCTGCCTTCCCAAGTGTGGGATGCTCTCTGCTCCCCGTTGTAAGCAGCAGGGTCGTTTGTGTAATTGATGCCTGAGTTGAGCTCAGAGAATGGGCTGCAGGAAAGGCGAAGATCTCGGCGTGAGTTTTGTACGTGTAAATAGTCACCTCTGGGCTGCAGTTTGAAGAACTTCTTTCTCCTTATTTTTCAACAAAACTAACACATATGTTTCACTCAGAGGAAGTCTGGCTGTTTTCCCTGTTTCTGCCATCTCCTGATTTTTCTTTTTCCAACGCTCATTCCAATTCAGGAAGATAATGAATATTCAAGATTTCATCTCCTGTTAAGCAGTAGGATTTTAAGAACCTAAATAAAAGGTGTTTGTTTATTTTTCAACACTTCCAAAATGCACTAAATGTCCTCAGTTTTCTTAAGAAGGAATCGTTACTAAAAGTTGGGCTACACCACCTGAGGATGTTGCTCAGCATTTACTCCTGCTATCTTGGCAAACACTTTGCTTGTTCAGGGGCATTTTTCCCTGTGTAAGTGTCTAAGTGCTCACCTCCAGAGCTGGTGGAAGTTTTCAGATCTGGTGTTTTGAATGCTGGTGGTGATACCAGCATTTCCCAGCTCAGTGTGAGGGGTTGGGGCAGCCTGACTGTGCTTGCCAAAGGCTCCTTGGAAACCTCTAGGAAGATGTGCTCCTCTCCTCTGCGCTCCTTCAAACTCTCTGCTACAAGAAATACAGCACTAGCAGGGCTTGCTGCAGCCCTTACTAACTCTGCTTTTGTTTGTGTTTCCTTTGGAGTCTAGTGTTCGGGTTTTATCCTTTTTTCACTTGGATTGCAAGATCCTTGGCCTGGGAGTCTTGATGCTGTGTTTGCCTGACACAACAGGGTCAGGTCCATTGCAGCCCTGTGGTGACTCAGCCATAGCCAGGCTGTGGCAAAATCTGATAAAGGAACAGCTCCCCGTGTTCTTTCTTGGAGTCTCTGGGGTTTAGTTATCTCCTTGCCAGGATTATTTAAGTTGGACTGGCCAGCCTTTGGAGCTTAGTAAGTTCTTTTGTTAAATGTAGATTTACTGGGAGGATTCATTGCCATAGCTGTCTCCCACAGAGACAGAACAGAAGGTGGTAAATCAAGCAGATTTTAGTGTAAATTATTCAGAGTTTTTTTCTCTTCATTGTGTAAGATTCCCCGCAGAATATCACGGCCCAATGAGGTACTGCTGATTATTTCTTGAGGTCCAAAACTATATGTAGTTCACATATATTATATATGTTCCCTTAAAATCGAATTATAAGGAGCATGTTTGATTCTGTCCTCTGTCTAAGGAGAGCTGCATTAATGAATGATTAGCATGCAGTGGAAGCCTCATTGCTGAGCTAATAAAATCCAAATATTTTGAGAACTAAGCCTATAATGCAGCTTGATGGTTCTGCATCATTGTCATTTTTTAGTGGGTTCAATACTGTAAAACTTTACATGTGAGTAAATGCTGGCTTTATAATTGAAATACTGACTTTATTGAGAAGACTTGCCTGAATTGACTTAGACACAAAAAAGTTTTTAGGATCTGTTTTGGTTTTGGTGGAGGTGAGGCTCGACTGGGAGACACAGAAGGTCCTGGTGCTTTGCCTTGAAATTTCTAAGGTGATACTGGCTGTAATTACTGAGTAGAAAGAAGAGGCAGTTTTAGAGTCATTGCTTCATAGGCAGGAAAATGTCTGTGCGGCTGAAAACTAAATGATTTGACTGCATGGTTTTGAGAAGCTCAGAATGACAAAAAAGAGTAAAGGGTGTGCTAAACAAGAATAGAAGTTGCTGCAGCATTCTGGATGTAAAATGGAATTTCAAGTAACATTTAAAAATATTCTATCTACCTCTTCTATCCAGAATAAAAAGCATTCTGTGATAATATTTTAGAATACTTGTATTTGTTTATGAAATATCTATTCTATATAGCTCTTCCAATTTGTCCTTCAGAAAACTAAATTTGAAGCTGGATGCTCAGAGATATTTTTGAACACAACTTAGAATGCATACAGCAAAATTGTCTTGTCTGGTTCTTTGTCTGAGGCGAACCCTTTCCCCCCAGAAACACTGGACTTTTTGCTGCAGAGGGAAAGGGTCAGGATTGGCACGGGTTAAAATAATGGCAATTTGCTGAGAGGCAGTGAGCAGGTCTCTCGTGCTGGTGTTTCCTTCCAGCATTCAGCAGAAGAGGCTGCAGTGAGTGTCTCTCAGGACTGAACATGTCCATCCCGAAGAGCAGTCCTGGAGGAGAGAAAATCCAAGGGGAAAGATGCTTCCTGTGGGTAGGAAAAGTGTTTCAGCACATGGTGGAAATCCTGCTGGAAGCTGCAGGTACAAAATAAATGTTGTTCCAGGTGGGAGAGGCAAGAAGGGCCAGGAGACCTCCCTGATTTGAAAAGCATAAGCAGAGATCTCCTTGGCTGAGGTGGACCCCAGTTGTTGTGTCTGTGTGAAGTTTTATTTTGCAGATCACTGGGGCAGCCTTTATTCCCTGTCCTGCTGCCTCTTCTCCCCTCCCCTCCTCTCATCTCTCTTTTCACTGCTGTGCTCTTCGGTCAGTTCTTTTTGTTTTCCTTGGCCTTTCCAATTCCAGTGCTACTGAAAAGTTCTCCTCCCTTGATATTCCTGCTCTCCACACCCTTGGGCATGCGTATTTCATATTATTTAAGCAACAAATTCTTTAGTCACCTCTATCCATGTTGCAGTGAGCTGTTCTTCAAATGACTTTGTTTCTGCTTCCTGGGACGTGTAATGTGTGTAGCTGGGTGCAGAATTTTAACTCAAAAATAGAACTGTGAATCAATTAAGGAAGAGAAATTACATAGTGGGAATCTCTGCCTCCATACTAATTAAACCTGTGGAAAAGAGCCATATCTCAATCTGCAGCTACATTAAAAAGTATATTGTTTTATTTCTTTCTCCCAGAGTTCTTGGTGCTTTCTCTGGTAAGGAGAGCACACATTCTGCTGCTGTGTGGCAGTTAGTTCTCCAGGTTGGTCTTTCACAACCATTAACATAAATGGTGTGTTTACAGTTGGATTATTCCTTCCATTTGTATTTCTGGTGGGGAACTCCAAGTCATCTCCTAGAAAGGAGATTGGGACTCTCTGCAAGAAGGTGGGGGAAACAGAAAGGTGCTTAGTTTGAAAAATGGAACCTAAATTTCTCATTTAAAAGCCAAAAAACAGCATGAAAGTAAACTAGTGATACTGAAAAGTAACAACTAAGCACTTGATTGAGTCAGATGCAAATGTTTTCAATAAACATTTATCCCTTTAAATTATTTATTTCTTATTTTAGTCCAGATGTATGCTTTTGGGGATAGAGTGTTGAGCTAAATCATTTTAAACGCGATTGCAAAGAGGGTAACTGAACGTTTCCTTAATGAATGCGAGTGTGGTGCTATTGCTGTGATTATGGGCATGGCGTGACTGGAATTTGAGTTTCTCCTCCTCCACAGAACTGCATTCTCAACTTATTTCCTATTATATTCAAGGCACCTGTTTTTCCTGTTAAGAATGCGAAGTGTTAGTTGAAATCATAAAAGGAGCTGCAGGAATGTATGAAAAGCAGCCACCTAGCCTGATTTTAATAATTCTGTAACATTCATTACATTCTCTGTTGAATCACTTCTTGATATTGATGGCATAATTTAAAGTGACAGAAAGGAAGGAACATGACCTTTAATGTCATGACATGAGTTGTCACAAAAAAGGAAGGATGAGCTTAATTCAGCCAAATGGCTTCCCAGGAAGTCTTGTACATAATAAACTGAGATTTATCTTTGGCTGAGATTACACAGCTCAAGCTGTGATTTTTCTTTTAGATGAAACAAACTGACTGAAGAGAAGATGAAAATATTGTTCTAATTTTGATCTTCATATTACATTACAGCAAATTAATTCTGGTTTATAACAGGGAACATGTAAAATATGGTAGCTTGCAACAGAGGAGAGCTACATATAGAGATTGCTAAGGTGTTTTCCAGAATGGAATCCAATGTTCCTAAATAACAAAGTGGTTATATTGCTCTGTGAGCTTTGTCATTAGACAAAAATGTGCAATCAGCTGTCTAGAGGCACCACATTTCCCTTCTGCTGCTTTGAGTCCTCTTGTACTGATCCCTTTTTGTAGGAAATCCCAGAAGAAGGAGCACAGATGTTTTCAGATGTTGCCACCAATGATGTCCAGTTGGTTTATAACTTTAGCAGTGAGGCAAGTCATTGTTTAGCATGTAAGGTGGGTGGCTTATGGGGTTTTTTTTGGATGAGGAAAAAGTCAAGGCATTTTAAAAATGATTACATTCTCTTTGCAGATATGAAAATCACTTGGAATTTGCTTCCAAAATATGTTTTCTATTTTTAATCCAGGTAGCATAGGAAGTCACCATAATAGGTTTTGAAGAGAACATACATTCTGATCTGGCAGCATCCTAAGAACTTGTTTTTCAAAAGTGTGTATTGAATCAACTTTAAGATGTTATCCCTCTTGATCCTCTTTTTTGGCTCAGTTTGACATGGGTTGCTTCAGCACTGTGTTTATATGGAATTCAGAGAACAATTGGGAAAGGTCTCAGCAGGCCATTGCCCAACCTTTTATCTCTGATGTTGTTGAATTTTGGCCTGGGTCTGATCCCAGTCTGGGGCAGCTGAATCTGAGGCTCTGGTGGTGTTTTCTAGATCTCAGCAGCAGTGTGTTCTGTGCTGGATTTAAACCTGGGGCATCACTGGTAGAGCCTCCTCCAGGGACCTGGGGTTTTGTGCTGATGATGCTTCTGGAGTCAGCTAAGCCACAAGGATTTTTGGAATTATGTGGTCAGCAGGTTTTTTTCCCCAGTCTAGAAGGCCAGTTTCATTGTCAGGTTTCCTTTGATGTGAGCAGATGTCAGCAAAGGCCCCTGAGCTGCTCCCAGGGGCTCCCTCCAGACCAGCCTGGCCCCGTGCTCACTGTCCTGCTGGCACTTGCAGGGAATTCCTCCCCCAGCCCTTCCCTGGGTGACACATGGAGCCCATTCCAACCTGACCAACTCTGAGCAGAGCCCTGATCTCAGCACTGTGTCCAACTAGCAAAGCCAACAGCACTGTGAGAATTTATCCAAGCTGTAATTATTCTAGTGCATAAACTGCCAAAAATATATACAGGGGGCAGGGGACATCCCTTATCTGAACTGAGAGAATGTGAAACGGGCTGAAGTTTAATTTTCTGGCAACCTCATTTATAAAATAGTAGTATCTATTTTACCATGCACTGTTCCCTGAAGAGCAGTAACACAGGGAATACTGAAGCATCCATCTAAGTAGAATTCTTTACTAATTACTGGTTTTCTTTTCATTAAAAAATCCATTAAGAATAAAATGTAAAATATCTTTATGGGAGCACAGTTACTGAAAGCAAGTGCAAATAAAAAAAAATCTTGCGAGAAAGTGCAGTTTAAAAATAAAATACTATGTTCACTTAACTTAGGCAAAGTAATTGTTTGGGGACTTTAAGAGAATATATAATTTACACGTTGCAGGATATTAATAAAATTTTTCAATTGATCAAATACTGAATAATAGTATTATAAATTAGAATAGGAATATAACTACTTCCTATGTAAAAGTAATAATACAAGAGAATTAAAAGAAAAAGATGGCTTGAGGCAACAAGAAATGCTTCTAAATGACTCTGTGAAGCTTCTGGATCACGGTCAAAGAGCTTGAACTCAGTTTGAAAGCGTTTTTGCTGCAGTAAGTGTGACTCCTCCTGTGAGTACCATGGTTTCAAAGGGCACTGGTGACTGAAAATCAGAAGAACAAGAGTATATGGCTTTGCTTCAATAGTTTGTTACCTGTCATAAAAAATCATCCATCACACAGGGCCACAGGTCTTGAAATAGTCCCAGAATCAATTAATCCATCACTAGATTGACACCATACAGCCCCTTATTTCAGAATGATCCATCATTTCCTTAAGCAGGTTATTGTTTTTAGAGGAGTTTATCCTATCAGATGGCTTTTTTTTAAAAAAAAATCTAATTATACCAGCACATTGATGAGAAAAGTAAATTGCCAGCTGAAATCCTGGCTAGTGTGTGTGCTACAGGAGCATGGTTGGATACTGCTTGGATTTCTATATCATTTTAAGAACAGTGCCAAGAGCTAATGACTGTGATTTGATCCTGCATTAGCAGGGCCCTTGTTATTGCAAGGATTCATCATGCATAGGAATTATTTGTGCTCTAGCTGGAGGCCATGTTCTGTGCTCTCAGCACTCGGCCTGGAACATGCTGTCTCCATTTCTACTCACTTACCCGTGAAACAAATGACAGAAGGGAAGGGACAAATGCAGCCTGTTTGTCATTTTCCCTCTGTGCCTCCTCTCCCCCGGATCAATAGAAGGGAAGGAATAAAGAACAATCCTGCTAAATGCAAAACTAATGAGAAAGAGCCAAGGGTGAAGTGACCTTTTTGGTGGTCTGCCTTCAAAGAAGGCACAAGCCAGACCCCCGAAGCCTGGTGATAACAGACTCAGAGCAGTTTAACATCCCTCTGCTTCCCAGGCCATTGTGTATTTGTTTGCACTTAGGGAATTCGAGCTCTGCTTCCTGACAGCTGAGAAATCCTAGTGAACTCCAACATCCTCATGCTGCTTGAGGGGTAAAGCTTCCCACCAGAGGCCAGATTCCATTGGCACATCCCTGGCTATCCCTGCTCATGGCAAAGGGAATTCCCTCAGCATCACAGACTGAGCCAAGAGCACTCCTCCTGCAGGAGCAGGGTAAACAGCTCCTGCCACAAAAAAGCACCAGCACAGCCTGGCATGGGCCCTTGGCAGCTCAGGGACACATCAGGGTCTGAAGGGCTGGCCTTGGCTTGGGAAACTCCACTAGTGGTGATGCGCTTTCTGTGGATAGTAGAAGATATGAGAAGAAATTTTAATATTTATTTTCTCCAGAGGACATTCAGAAGTTGTTTTAGTACGGCTTCAAGACCCAATTCATAAGGAAATATAGCACTCAGAGTACAGCTATCTCACTTTAATTTTAGTGATGTGAAATAAGCTGGGAGCCTGAAACAAAGTGCATATGTATTTAAATAGCCAAGCTCCACTTAAGCAAGCTAGACTAAGTTGAGGTGTCAGCAAAGCTTGGCTAGACTGGATGAAATGGCAGGTTAAGTTAGTAAACTTAATAAAGAATTGGCAGCTTTTAAGTGTAGATGAAAAGTGACTCTATTAAGTCACTCAACAATTCATCATATCCTTACATATCTATATTGTACTGCTATTGCAATATTTGCTGTTGGAATTAAAGAAAATTAAATCCTTATACTTTAGAAAGGACTATAATCTTTTTCTTTAAATTAACCCCCATAAGGTAATAAAAACTCACTTTTTACAGTAATTCAGCAGCAGAATACATTCTTTTTCTCCGTGTGAAGAGTTTTAAGTATGGCAACTGCTGGTAGTTCTTGGTGATTTTTAACACTTCAGAATGTCAGGAGCGTTTCTGTTTCAATTTAATTGACAGGCGAGCTTGTATTTTAATTGAATCCAGTCATTCATGACTAGAAAATAAACGTCTTTGTGATAAGGAAAGATTGATCAGAAAATAAGAGCTTTAGTCCACTGTGTATGTCATGGATAAGGAATATCTATTTTTTATGTAGTGTGTCTCCAGGTGACTTGGTGCCATTTTCCCCACTCTAATTTTCTAACTATTTCCATACATTGAGTTTTGAAAATCTGTCCTTTAATCAAGCCCATATTTAGGCTTATTGCTTGTTCTTGCTTTCATTAAGTTCACTTATTGCCAAAGCCAGCCCTTGTTTTCATCCCCTACCATGAGTAATTAGTTCTATCCAAATAAATCTTGTTATCACTTCATCACCGTTAGTTTTGTCCCTTAGAAATGTTTAGGTTCAAGTTTTCCCTGTGCTCCAGAAGCCACATTTCTCTGGAGAGCTCTCTATTACACACTGTATATTCTCTGGGCCCTGAAATTTCCGCTTGGAGCCTCAAAATAATATTGGAGATCCCAAACAAGGAATAATGTTGGAAAAAAGTGGCTTTGAACATGGCCATTTGACACCCATCGTAGCCCATGGGTGCTGTTTGTGCTTTTGGGGGTGTCCTCTATGAGCAGGAGGGAAACTCATCACAACTTCTCAGATCTGACTGCAGTCAGGTATGAGAGATTTTGGAGGTGGTGGTGCTGCTATTTTCATGTTTCAGGTGCTTTGTAGGGAAGAACTGCAGTTAAAGAACAATTCAGTCTTTTCTCCCTTTAAATCTTGCATTCTCAGGAGAAGAAAAGGACCACAGCTGCTTATGAAGGAGCTTGGATAGCCCAGGAGACAATATTTCTTAAGGTGTAATGCAGAAGTGTCGATCCTGAGCTGTCCAATTCAAGCTGTCACTGTTTTTGTGGGTCCATTACAGCACTGGAGATTAAGGAGGGCTGTAAAGGGAACGAGCAGTGCCTTTGCAGATGTTTACCAATCATTCTGTTTCAGTGAGCAGCATGGGAGGAAACAAAAGCTTTTCTGCAAGTTTAATATTTGAGCCATGAAGGCTTTGCTGTACTTCATATATATATCTCAGCACTGATGTTCTCAGTGTTTCCACACCAGCCTAATTTTTGATGATAAGTCATGTCTTTCTTGCCACTTAGTTAAAAATCACTTTATTAATATGTGTATCTGAGAGTAGCTTGTCGCATCTCAAATTTTGAGAGTTTTTTTTTTTTTTTTAAGTCTGTATATATTTTTCAGCTGATTTTATTTCCTTGATTCTGTGCAGAGCTGAACTTCAGGGGGAGAGGAGCATTTCTAGGTTAGCATCTGTGGTTTCTTCAACTTTGAACTGAAGTACTTGCTTGCCCCATTAAGCAAAGCTCCATGGAATTTGCATTTATTCAGTTCCTCGTTAAAGAGGGACATGTTTTGCTGGAGGGGATAAGAGTTTCCTTCTCTAGAGGAGCAAAAGGACATTATCATCAGTAGGTTCTTTTTGCACCTTGTGAAAAATAAAAGATGCTGCTCAGAAGGGAAGGAGAGAGACTGATGTTTAAAGGAGAATTCGATTTATGGAGGCACTTTTCACAAGCCAAATTTGCAAGCATTAATGCACAAGCTCTGCCTGGTTATAGTCTAGAAATGGTACCAAGGATGTGAAAGTACAGAGCCAAAAATGTCAAATATTTGTTAAAACACACCCATTTCTATTGCACAATAATCGTGATCAGAAATTGGAGGACAAATGAGTGAACGTTTCAGTATTGTCCTTTTCCTGTTCTCAAAGATTAAGCCAGAGAATCAGCGTGAATCCAATAAGAAAATGGGATAAAGAAGTGTAAAGGTGGGAGGAAATAAGAGGTAAGCAATGCTGAAACACCACACCAACCCTAGAATACACCAAACACAAATTAACCCTTGCTGTCTCTTCCAATCTCTGGCCTTTTGGGCTGGTGAATACAAAATCTCTCCAGAAAAAGAAACCTTACACTGTGTATTTCTGTAGACCAGGGTACTGTGTGAATTTCATTTCTTTTAGGAGTTTTGGATGCTATTGTGTTAAATTATGTATTATTTGAGTGTTGGTATTTGCCATTAGGTCTTGCTGCTGAACTTCAGGATATTTAAGGACAATGTCACGAGGTAAAGAAGAAATGAATAATACTTGCTAAGTCAGAGGAGCAACCCAGCTACTCTTGAGCTGTTTGGTGTGGGCATCTTCTTGAGATGCACAATGGAAGGAGCTGTTTCCATGTTCCTTTAACAGAATTATGGCCTGAAGGTGCCATAAATCCTGCTGTTGCAGATGTGAGCCTAGTTAGGCTGTAAAGCCAGCCAAATGGGAGTGCACCTCCTCCCCATGCAAAGCAGTGTCCTCTTGTAAGTCGTTAAAGGATTTGTGATTTATAATCAGTTTATATGAGCATTTATTGGGCCTTTCAAAAAGAGTTATAGTGGGGATGCTTGGAGCAGATTGATTTACATGGGACCACAAGTCTTGCAATGCCACAAGCTGTTGTTCACTTCTCTGCTGTAATTCTTTGGACATAGTTTACTTAAAGTTCTTGAATCCAGCTGTAGTGCTCTTGAGCCCTGGAAGAGAGAGGGATACCAGTGCAAATCCTAGAAATCCTAGCACATGATGGAATCTGGAAACCCTGAAAGTAAGGTCACTGTAGATTTAATAACAACCAGTCTATGAGATGACACAGACTTTTCACAACCAGGTGTACTAAATTAATTTACAGAAATTCCTCTCAGTTCTACCTGGGGCCAGATTCACATTGTACCAATTGGTTTTAGTCGAGGGACTTTGTTACAATAAAGATGTACATGGAAATTAAGTGCTGGTTGTCTAAAAGAAAGGCCAGCTATCCCGAGGCTCTGGTAAATACCCACTACATTTCAAGTGCTGGTTTATTTTATGGTTCCAAATTGGAGCTGATGCAGTGACCAGAGGTGTGATTGCAGCACAAGCAGGATACCTGGGACAGCTTTTATCTGACAGCTCTGGAGGTGCTGGGACAGCCTGAATTTCAGAGTATCCTGTCCAGAGGTGTCAGTGAGACATCCTGCACATCAACTGAAAGAAGCAGCAGTGAGTGAGGTCTGTGCTGCTGCAGTTCCATTGATTTCTGGCACTCTAGGTATATTAGAGATAATTCAGATATAACTATCTGTGTGGCATTCTCTCTCTGTAGAGCAGCACACACGATCCTAAACAGAATGGTGGCTTGTCATATGGAGATAATGGTTATTATTCAGCATATCTCCTCTATAAAGATATTCAGGCAGTGTCTCTCCCCTTACAAGATATTCATCCAATTCTTTCCTGAGGCTGTGACTCATAGAACATCAGATTTGGGTTTAAAATTCAGAACCAACTGTGCTAATATCATATAGTGTCTTTCTGGCAAACACTGCAAATTCTCAGAACACACATCTGCAATTCTAAATATGCTGGAGACTTGGGTTGCAAAGTTGAGTTTAGAAGGAAGCTGCCAATATGCACAAGAAAGAAGTTACTGCATCACAGGAGCCATCATCCAGTTCCTGAGTGATTGCCAGTCCTGCCTGAATGTGGCCTAAAAGCCTTTGTGCTCATCTGCCTTTTCAGGTAATGTTATTTTCCAGTTATACCCCAGCAGCTCTCAAAACAAGCATTGTCTCCAAAGCCCTCATCCCACCAGGGCATCGCAAAGATTTTACGTGACACATTTTACCATATGTAATCTCTATGGTAAAAATAAATCCTCGTGGATTAGATGTTTGTGTTCTGCTCCAGAGCTGCTCAGATAAAGTATCTAGGGAAGATACTCAAAAATTAATGATCTGCTGGTTTTAGTACTGCATTTCTCTGTTAAAATTGTATTTGTTGAGCAGGCAGACAAAAATGAGGCAGGAGATGCCTGTGTCCCTCATCAGGACAGCAAAATTACAGCACTTGTGTGGACGTGGTGGAATTGTAACAGGTTTTTGAACCTCTCCCCCTGAAGCACCTAAAGAGGCAACAGGTTCATGTCCTTGTTACCTGGGCTGTTTCAAAAATATTCATGAAAGGACGAGTAGATGGGAACAAAACTATTTTATGGAAAACACTGAGAGTATTTTCACTAAATTTGGCACTATTGTGAAACACAATCCCAAGACTGAAAGAGAACCAATTGAGAGTCGGGCTCCTAATAATCAGGGATTGAAATAAAATGATGCCTTTCTGTGGAAGGCTTCACCTTCCTGCACTGAGTAGAAGGTGAAGTCCATGACCTGGTGCTGGAGCAGCAGTTTGGCTGGTGGAATAACTGTGGCTCTCCAGTGACCTGTGGTGCCCTTACCTCTGAAGCAGGTTGATGGCAGCTGTAATGTGGATCAGGCTGATGCATATGTAAATCTATATCACTGCATATTATATGTACGGTGTGTTTAAATTAGGGCTTTGTTCATGCTCCAATTTAAATGAGTGCTTTTTTTCAAGTTCTAATTTTATTGATGCAGAGAAAATACACACAGCTATGTCATAACAACAGGATAACCATATGCCACTCAATCATCTAATTTACATTATGAAAACAGAATCAGGGTTTTCTGAAAACTGTCATTTTGGGATGCCTCAGCTCACAGCTAAGTCATTCTTATCACATAGTGAAGTTCCCCAGCCTGGAGTATTTCATCAATGACACTTCAACTGAAGAATTTTTAAAATATGCTGATTTGTTTGAAGGGGAAAAAACTTGTTTAAAAATATCTGCAAAGAGAAGGTTTGAGGAAGTTCTAAAATTTGTATTTTGCCTTTTTTTGAACACATACATGAAAAGGATGAGTACTTGTCCTGAGAATCTGTTTTATAGATGGGTGGGGCATGTGAGTATCTAGAAATATGTTCATACATGTTTATGCAAATATTTATAGAGATGTTACACGATAGAAAGCATCAAAGCAGGATTGTTGTGGGGTTTTGGTCAAGATCCACTGATCCATCTATTGCTTTCTCATATCTAAAATAGTTTAAGTAAGTAGAATGGATCCCTTCATTGTTTATGTCCAGTCCAGGGACAGCTTGGTCCTTTACCTGTGCCTCTGGCTTTGGGGTGCAGTTGGGGTCTGGCAGCTCCTGCCATGAGCAGCTCCTCAGCTGCTGCCTGCCAAGGAGAGTGGGAGCTCTTTCCTGTGAGCCTGGTTCACTGCAAGACAAAGGAAAATATCCCTCCTGCTTCCACAGCGAACAGTCAGGTGGCAGGTATTTAGTAGTTGTTTGTACTGAGTTCCCTTGGACCTTGCACCCCCACAAATCCTGATTGCCCTCATGGATTTGTCTCCTCTCTGCCTTTTTTTGGTCCAGCAGGGACCAGACAGTAAGAGCTTTTATAGGCAGGGATTTCAGGAGAAAATCCTGGGCTTTCCACAGATGTTCAGGGCTGGAAATATCGCTTTGCCCCTTGATTGCACCTCACAGCAACTGAGGTTTGTGACTGCCCTCCTGCTGGTGAGGATCTGCCCCACATCTCCTCTTTAACTGCTGGCCTTGTTTACAGGGGCTGGAAAGCCTCAGCCAGAGGAAGATCTTTTAGAAATGCTGCTGTAGGGAGAGCGAGTGTGCTCACTGTGGAATGAGGGAGGAAAGGAGGAGCAGCTACAACGGCCCCTTTTCCATGGAGCACTCACCTGGGAAGGAGGAGACCTACGTTTCAATGCCAGCTCTGCCTTTGCACCCCTACGTAATGTCAGGTAGTTGTTTTATTGTCGTGTGTCACCTCCCAACTAATAAATTAGAGGGAATGTGCAGTTTACAGGAAGACCTGGAACAGATAAAGACTGAGAACAGTCAGAAACAATGGGAGAAAGGCCCACACAAGTAGCACAAACAGGCTTATACATCATCATTATGGATTTTCCCCTCACAGCCCAGCAAGGTGGCTCTTTACATGTATAATTCCCACAGTAAAAATCATCCAAGTGAATTAGATGTTTGTGTGCTGTGCCAAGAAATGCTCCTTTTGTAAGGAATGTCTGCCTAAGTAAGAATCCTCTGGAGACACTTAAGGTACAAATAAAAAATGGTTATGTCAACTACTGTGTATCTTTTAAGCAAGAGAAATGTTACTTTTTTTTTTTTTCCGTTGCCTCAGTCTTTCTCCTGATTTAACTGCCAAAAAGTCCTCTGATCACCAGAGTGCTGTTGTATAGCTTGACCTGCTGTGCTGAACCTAAGTACTGCAATATATTTTAAGGTGGAATGAGCTGTGAGCATTTTAAATTAGGTTATATGCCTTAAGGTGGCAGTTGCTGCTCCCAGGCACAATTAGAGTAATGAAATGAAAGCTGATTTAATGGTTACAATAAAAGAAATAAAATAGAGAGGTTTGGCCAGACCGGGCTTTATTCAAGTTTCTATTAAGAAAGAATGGAACTCATAAAAATAATACCAAGCTGGAAGTCTTGATGTTTTTCTTATCATGATAAAGATTGGATATGTTCTTGCTGAGAATTTTTTTAAAAGAAATTACTCTTAGCTTATAATAAGCATCAGAAATATATTTCAGAGTGTGTTCTTCCAGAAAGAGCCTGGCTTATATTTATCTGAGCTACATTTTCCCAAGAGAGTGGTAAAAATATAGAGAGAGACACACCTGAAAATACCCAAATGGATTGTTTGTCTCTCCTGCCATTGATCTGCAGTGGGAGGATGTTATGTGATGCAGATAGAAACACACAGCAACACACACAACAGGTGTTCAGGCAAAGAAGAAGAAAGGAACTCTCTAGTTTATTGTTGACTTCGTATATATAAGTTTCTGGACAGTGATCAGAGATTGGACAGAGAGGTTACCACCTCTCCATCTCCACTGGTCACTTGAGAAGTCCATCAGGTGATCTTTTACAAAGGAATGCAAACATGATTCTTGTTTATCTTACAATTCATGAGAACTGACTCCACTATACTAAAACAAACCAGAAGGCTGATTTTCAGGACAACAGGAGGGATTTTCAGATGCTGATGTGGAGACACAGGAGCTCTCCCAGGGTTCCTTCTGTCACAGCAGAGGCTCGGTGGTTGTGGCTGTGCCCCAAGCACAGCCCAGCAGAGCTGCAGCCCTGCCTGGGTTTCCACCCTGTGGGATTTTTCCAGCCAAATGCTGAAGTCAGTGGAGCTCTGTCAGGTCTGAGCACCTGGTGCCAGGCTGGAGAGGAGCCCCAGTCTGCAGGAATATCCCTTAAACTGGTTCATTACAGAGGAGATGTTGTGTGAGTGACAAGTGGGGCTCGTCCCTGCTGCTGTCAGGCTCGTGCTGCTGGGGATGATTTCAGTTGTTATTTCTCTGGGACTGAGGCCAGAGGCAGCAGGTGCACAAAATGTCTGGAATTCTAATTTATTACCCTTTACCTTCTGAGCATCAGGTGTCTTTAGCAAAAAGAAGTACAGCAGTTTCTTTCATAGTGTGTGCTTTCCAGAAATCAATAAACCTTTGCTTACTATATTCTTTGGGAAAATATATAAATACTTTCCTGAGAAGCATGGACTCTAATAGTGCAGAAAGAGAATGGTGGGCTTTTCATGGAAATCTTTACTTCCTAATTCACCTTTCCCTTGAGAACCAAGAAATTGTCACTTCTCTTTCAACAACAGAAAAGGTGCCTGGATAGTTTGGGGAGTTAGAAACATCCTCACATCTTTCACAATTTTGCTAGCTAATAAAAAATAGCCTAGTCAGACCAACTCCCAAACACTGCTACTGGCTTTCAGGTATTTGCAACAAGGATGGAAATAAAGCTGGGAGAGGAGATAGACAAAGATACAAGTATAATTTAGAAGCTATGTTACTGTAGAACCAGAAAGACAGGGGCTGTTATAAAAAAAATAAATTTAGTGTAATCCTAAAACTCTTACTGACATTGGGATTAGGGGAAATTGGACTGGTTTCCAAAATACATGAATTCAAGGGGAGGATGTGGGTTCTTGGAGGTTTTTTTTCCCCTATGTATTTGTCTTTTTTGGCAATGTAAGTTTTCTTATGGTTTTTTTAATCCTTGATATTGCACTGATAGTGTACAGTCAGTGTGCCACTAATACATGACAATTTTGAATTTGTGTCACGTTTGACTAGAATCATAACTAGACACAAACTCTAGTTTTAAAGATAACGAAGAAATAAAGTACAGGAGCTGAAGAGGCTCAAGGAGGCTGTCCTGGGTGATAAACATCTTTTAGTACAGAAACTGTGTCCTAGAACCAGGGGGCACAGACTAAGCTGGGTTCCCAAAAGGTTGTTAACCAAGGATTCTCCTTTGTCCTTCAAGGAGCTCTCCAGCCGCACTGCTTAGCTCAGCAGTCTGAAGTTCATGCAGATAAGGAGACCTCTTCTTTTGCAAAATAATGTCTTTTAAAGTAAAATAATAATTAAAATCCACATTTCTTACAGCAGCAGTGCTAGGAAGTATTACCATTTGTAATTCCAATTCACTGTGGACCACATTTATCTGCCTTATGCCTATTTTACATTCATCAACATGACAATTAAGTGTTTTAAGCAGCTCAAAACATTCCAGACAACTAAATATTATTTCTTGTGCAGAACACATTAGCCTTAAAAAGATTACTAAAGTCTAAGCTGCAAATTACACCATTTCTTTTAAAATCTGCTCCAGTCACAGTTGTGATGCTTTTAGGGGAAGGATGGGCATCAAACAGGGCAGTGCAGAGGGGTTAAGCTGCTGAAGTCAAGATAAACTCAAGCAAAACTCCTGAGGGTTTGTCCAGACAACAGGCAGAGAACTGGTTTAGTGTGGAACCATCCCACTGTCAGACACACTGGCCAGATTGTGATTCTGCATATTCATACATTTAGACATCTGGCATTTTATTATGGTAGAGAAGAGTTGAAATATGTAGTATTCTTACCCTGACATCTCTTTATTTGTATACACAGATATAAATATATTTTACAAGTGATTTGATGCGGAATACCTGTGACAGGACTTTGGTGATCCATGAGTTCAGTATTGTGCAGATTAAGGATCATTTTGTGTCTTGCTCAGTAGTGCAGATCCTCTCCTGTGACCTTGACCAGCACTGTCACCCACTCATTTCCATTCAGATTATTGCTGCTGAAATATTGCCTTAGAGTCTGTAATTTATCTTCTCCACTGGACTGATTTTTAACCATTTTCCCTTTGTAAAGCCATATCCCCCTTTTTCTAGGATGAAGAGGTTGTAGCTTGGCTTCCCCCCAGCCTGACAACTGCCCCATAGAGTCCGTGGAGGATTTTGGTTCCTTTCCCACGTTGCCCATGAGACTCCCTCTAACCCTGAGAGAACCAAAGTCATTTCCTCTGTAAAGCTCTCCTGAGGGAGTCAGGCTGCCAGTGTGCTGAGATCACTGCCTAAAGTGCTGACCAAAGCTGTGTCATGGTTTCCTTGAACTGTCCCTGCTTTCGTCTGCCTCTCGTTTGACATCTTCAGTTATAAACCTTGTTGGTCAAGGACTGTGATTTATTTACTTTGCACAGCATGTTAAGGCCACAGACTGTAAGTGAGACAATTTTTATTTTTTTTTTCACAGTAGTGGAAAATCTAAATGTCTGAGGCAGGACTGAGCCAGGCAGGTCAATACCCTTGAAATCAAAGTTCCCCAGGACTTTAGGTGGAACTCCACAGATAAACAAGGTTTAACTGAAGAAATGCATTTTCAAACGTTCATGAGCTCATCTCCTTGCACCCCATGCAGTTACTGTGACTTTAGCTCTCCTGGGTGTAATGAGAGTTTTTCCAGTATCCCTGGTGAGTTTTGGACCAGGTTACTTTTGTCTGGTTTTGGCAATTAAGAGATGATCTGATTTAATTTGCATCATCAGGAGGCAAAGGTTGGCAAGTGCTGCTCCTCGGTCTGCTTTCACATTTCTTCCTGAACTTTGAACAAGCTTTATTGAAAATCTGAGTCATGATAGCACATTAAATATTAAAACCAGTTTAAGATTTAATCCCAATTTATAGTGCAGCTTTGTCTAATTTACTGCATATTATACAATTTCCTTTACAGATAACTTTTAGTGTGTTACATAAATAATAAATCAGCCTTTCGTGATTCTCAATTGTTCTAATATGGGTTTATATTAAACTTACATTTGCCATCATTTAAATGTTGCTAGACCAATTTATTTTATTTTTTCTCCTTTACCTATTCAGATTGCACACTAGTTATTTTATAATATTATAGGTTCTATGTAGAAAATTACAGCTATTCAAGCATTTGAAGTTCTTTGTTATCTCGTCTTTTAAAGCAGGATGGAGACAACGTTGGCAAGCCTAAATGACAAAGCAAAAGCCCAGGTTCAGTGGGTCACAGCAGCTCATCCCTAATCAGTGGCAGTAATTCTGGTGTCAGTGTGCTCTCTGTTCTGCTCACACAATCAGCTGAGGGATCCTCATCTTGCTCCTGCTTATGCAGCTCTTTGTGTTTGCTATTGGGAATTTGCAGCTAGGGAAGAAACTTTGCCATAGTATCAAAACTTCGCGGTTTTATAACTGCCCAGATGAAAGTTTAACATTTTTACCTAATTTAATCAGGCATTTAAAGATTTGGTGTGGTAGCTATGACCTGTGAAACTTTTATCAGTAATGTCTCTTTTTCTCTGGTGGATATTATCAAATGTTTCTTTCAAAGATATGAAGGAATCTGAGGCTATTTCATAAAGAGTAAAAAAATATCTTTTAATGAATAAAAATGTAGGAATTATTTAACCAACCTTAATTTCTACACAATACAAACAAGAAAGTAAATATAAGGGAAATAAGTACATTAAAGACAGAGTTTGGATGCTGAAAATCATTACTGGATATAGAAAAAATCACTGTCTTTGAGGAGGAAAAAAATCATTAAAACTCATTTTTTTCCAAAATCAGTTGAAAAAACTCTGAAAGCAGGAGAAAGAAATCACCCATTACACAAAGGGGTTCCAGCCTATAACTATCCTGAGTACAAAATGTGGGACATAAAGGTAGCCAAGAAGAAATAATGATGTGTTTAAGGCTTAACATCTCGACAGTTTTTATTTTCTATTCCCTCCCACTGATCGTATGCACGTTAATGTTTTATTTAAAACATTCCTTCAACCTAAGTGTAAATTTGGTGGGGGGGAAGATGTTAAATATTGAACACCAACTATTCTGATAAGCTCCTGCTGAGGAAAAGGAAGGTCTATAAACTCTTACTCTGTCCAGACATCCCCAGGAATGTGACCTGCTCAGAGCCCCAAGGCCTCCTGCCTGGCTCCTGCAGAGTTTTTGTCTGACACCCAAATGGAATTGGGGTTCAGGGGCCTGGAGTTTCTCAACCTGCACTGAACAAAGTCTGTACAGTCAGAGCAGCTGCTTCTCACCTTAAGGAAGGACAGTATTTAATTCACAGAAGAATCTGCACTGAGGTGTGATGCAAAGGAATAAATTACTTAAGGAGGTTTATAGTGAAGGAAGCACTGAGTATTTTTGGTTGTTGTGACAGAACCTGATGTATCAAGTTTGATGCTGCAACATTTAGAATAACTGATGCTGTAAAGGTCAATTTTAGGCAGATTGAATGAAATATCTTTCTGTATAACTGTAGCACTGGATTATGAGCTCTGTAATTGACCCATAACTTCTGGTTATCATGGATAAAACAGCAAGGCCAAACTAACTTCAGGGGAGGATTTAGTGTTGCTTCCACTTATGGTCAAGATTTTAGGTTTGACATCCTGTCTTTGAGTATTCTTCCTGTTCTTTAAATAGTGTAGATATAACAGGGACTGGCATTGCTTCAGCTGTTATCCTTAATGGTGAAAAGCTTTTTGTAACTGAAAAGCTTTTTGTAATTTTGAAGACAGGTCCTTCCAGGGATAAACTTTTCCCTTTATGAAGAAGCTTCTCTGTATATTAGAGTTCTAACTTTTTATTATTTAAGTCTAAGTATTATTTGAATCATTGGTTAATATTACACAAAATTTATTTACTTTTCTTTGTTATTTAAAAATATTTATGGGATTGTCATGTTTTCTGTGGGGATCTCATGCTCAGCTCCTCAGGCTGTCTCTCCAAGTGGTCTGCAAATTGATCAATAATTTTTTATGCACTGGAGTAGGAGCCAACTGCAGCAATATCACAGAGCTGAATTCTGCTTTTATATCAGCACAAAGTGAGTGAGTGCTGATCATGCTTGTTCGAAGTCAACTTCGTTTGGCAAATCTTAGATGGCTGCAGGATGAGTGGCCAGATTTTCTAATAGATGCAGGCTTAGACTGTGCATCCTTCAAAGCACAGCACTCTGGTCTCCCAGGGCTGTTTTGTTACTGTCTTGAGCCAGAAGACACTTTAGGGTTAGATTTAAGCGTGGCTGTAACAGTGCTGTGTTGGTATTTGTGTTTATATCCCCCTATGCAATGTAAAAATCTCAGTGTGTGCATTTAAAGAAATGAAACCCATTCGTCAGCAAAGCCAGCTCCTCCTGCCCGGGGCTCAGGGAGGGTCTCTGGAACTGTTTGTGGCTCCTGGGAGTGCTGCAGGCCAATCCCTTGCAGATTTTACTGAATTTCCAGCAGAGCCCTTGGCTCTGTGTTTCTGTAATCTGGAGTTTTCGATATTTAGATTGCTTTTAGTAGGCGTTCTTTTGTAATTGCTGAGCCTGGTGCTCCTGTTTAACTCCAAACAGTCTTGCCAGGAGGCTTTGCAGCACCAGCCCCTGGAGCTGGTCTGTTCTCTGTGGACACCCACCTGCAGGGTTACCAAAACCTGGGTGGGATGCATCCAGCAGCATCCCTGCATTCCTGGGGAACCACAGCAGGTATTCAAGCCACGTGAAATCTTCTGTGAACACCCTTGTAGAAGCTTTTTAGCAGCAGCCCACAGTGTGATTGCCTCTGATCATTCTGAGGGAAACTTTGTTCAAGATTTTTCAAAGGCTGAACATTGATCAGGTGTGTTATTTGTGATGCAGAACAAGTGTGTTTACATCTCCATGCCCAGAGGAGACTGAACTACAGCCAGATCCTCTTTAATGTATCTGCTATATTATTTTCAGGTCTGAAAATACATATGCCATAGATTCTTTTATGTGGACACACCATGGTCTTATTTGAAGTCTGTTGATTTACACTGGGTTGGTTTGTGCTCCTTCCTAAGCAGATCAACCATTAAAAATTTGGGATTATCAGGGTATGGTATTCCAGGATGCTCCCAGTCATGCAGAAAGTCAGGGGTCACAAATATCATGTAACAGCATTTTTAAGGTTTTTTTTCCTTCATATAAACGGTTGTTTCTTTTATGTTGTAGGGGCTGTAGAAATCAATCCCCCTCATCCTGTTTCTTACCTTGTTCCTCTCTCCAGTGTCTCTTGCTCCATGGCTCTGGTCAAGGCATCCTGTCTGAACAACAGCCCAGGGAGTGTTTATAATGCACCCCCAAAATTTTGAGCCATGTAAATTTAGAACATGCTTGCATCTAGCATCTTGTTTCATACAAATATTCCTAATTGAACTATTTATTATATTAAGTATTCTTGTACAAATGGTCTTTAATCTGCATCATACACAGCACTGAACAGAAAACTGTCTACCTCTAGAAGAAAAAAAAGAAACTGGAGAAGGTAATTTTTTCATTATAAAAATATTCTTCAGTTGTGTTAGAAGAGAAATATTCTAACAAAGGACAATTTGCTCTAGAAAAGTTTTGGTATTTTAATTTGCAGCTTCCAAAGTACCTAAGGGTGCAACAGGTTCTTCATTACATTGCAATGAAACGGGTGCAAATTAAATCAGGAGATATGGACATGTGGGAATCATTCTTGATTTTTGTGGATATAAAACAGGGACAACCAAAATGGTCCTCTTAGCTGGGACTAACCCTACCTCTAGCATTGTGTTACTTTTTATTTTTACTTAATATTTTCAAATATTTCATATAACTATTTACATGTTAGGGCTGCTTTGTGTATCTGCCCACAAGATCCATGTTAATTTTTTTGGTTTTGTCTGTTTGGGTTTTGCTTGTTTGTTTTGGTTGGTTTCTTTTTACAAATTACACTTACAGATATCTTGGCTTGTTTTGAGTTTTATGAAAATACTTTGAATAATTTTCAGACAAGTCTAGGAGTGACATGAAATGAGTTACTGGAAACCATCAGGCTGGAGTAAGTCCCTAAAGGAGGCGATGCCTTCTCACCATTCAGTGGAAGGAAGCAGATACAGTCAGAAAAGTCTGGGATTCATTTTGTCTCTGCTGTTTGCTTCTAACAGAGTCAAAGAAAAGGAGCTTAATCTGAAAATAACAAATCCTGTCATTCCTGTTTAGAAAACATGTCCAGAAACCTGCCCTGTTTATCGTGTGCTCCTTTCACTGAATCCCTGAGACTCAAGCACCAGGCAGGGTGCAATGTGCCACTCAGGCACATGATTGTCAGCCAGGGATAAATTACTCCCCAAAATCTGTGGCAGGACTGTGATACTGCAGTGGTGGGGAAGGAGCAGTCACACACCACGCTATGCTACTTTACACAGCTTTGCCTCAACTCCCGTGTAAGCAGAGAAATGGCATCAGATCTGTGTCTGCCTTGGAGGGATTTCTCAGGTAAACAGGAGTTATTTAATCATTCTTCTTCAGGCACACACTTGCTGAGAGACCTTCAGCTAAATAATTCCAGACGTTAAAATCAATATCCAAAAAGGTGCATCCGAGTTGTTCAGCAGAGTCTTGAGCTGTGGAGTCAGCCCTCACCACCACTGGAGGCAGAATAAAAATGTATTAAAAAACCCAAGGACTCAACACTGCTTTTCAGAGTCCCAAGCCTTGGAACAGCCTGTTTATCCTGTTTATCCCGGGGTGGGATTTAAAGCAGCTTTAAGTCTGTTCTCAGCTGCCCTTTGTTAGGGAGTTTCAGGTAGGGATGAGGTGTGGATGCCTCATTAGCACAGGACTCATTCCCTGAACATGGAGACAGAAATGAAGCAGGATCCATGCAGGGCAGCAAAGTAGGTCTGTTGTTTGTTTGGGGTTTTATTCCCATTCTGCCTTTTAGACATCTCTAGAGATTTCTGCTGAAACTTTTCTTGTTTTATAATGGACTAGTACTGTGTAGAGAGCATTGCGTACTGTGAGCAAGAGGACAAAAAGCAAAGAAAAATTGGTTTACATTAATCTTATTTTTCAACTTTATACATTTTTCTTATCAAGTATTCACACTTTGCTTCAAGTGAAGAACAGTATGCTAAATTCATTTTTGTTTTGTTTCCTTTATAGCACAGCACTTGCCCTGCAGGGAGAATCAGCATTTCTGGATCACTTGATAGCTGCAAGTGCATTCATTTGAATTTTGCCATCGATCTGTTCTACCCTCTGACTCACTTTTGTGGTGCTTAATTTCTAACACACTGCTTATATACTCCAAAGAATGTTATTGTTTTTTTCTTTCTCTTGCCCACCTTAATCCTTCTCTAATGAGTAAGTTCAGAGCCAGGCACTGCCTGTATGGATCAATATTCTAAGGAGTAATTTTGCAAGCAGACAAAATAGAATGTTTCTGAAGGGTAAACTGGTGAAATGGTGCTAGCAGAGACAGAATAGAATCCCTTTTCCTGGGAATTGATTCCCCCTGGCATGAGACATGGGACATGACCAGTTTATGGTGTAGGGGCACAAGGGATGGTGGTTTCACCTGCAGCTCTCCAGCCTTGCTGCCGGGAGGGTAAAAACCACCTGTGAAAAGCCAACAGCCTGGCACAGGAGGGCCTGCAGTGCTTCACTTAGCGAATATTCACCCAGTGCCCTGCCCAGGAGCCCATTGCTGCTGGCTGGACCAGGGCAGAGGAGCTGGAGCTCACCTCCCCCTGTGCCCTGCCAGCTCTGACCAAACCCCGAGCCTGGCAGAGAATGGGCGATCCCCCCGTGCTGAGGGAACCCCCAGAACTGCTCTGCAGGCACAGGAACCCCACCTGCTGAGGGCTTTGGCAGCAGGGCTGGCCCCAGGGTGGGGCCAGGGCTCTGCCAGGGAGGATTCCCCAGGCTCAGCTGCAGCGCTGGCAGAAATAACCACGGGGCTGGTTTGGATGGTGGGTGGCAGTTCTAGACCTACAACAGCTGAGCTTCTAAAATTCTACGTTCTCCTGATGTTTTGGGTTTCTGAAGTTTGTTCTCACAGCTGATCATAAACATCAGGATTGTTTTTGTAACGAGATCAAATGTTTGAAATTCTTTCTGTGAGACAGACTTTCTTTGATGTCCCTCTGGGTTGACCAATGTAGGTGAAAGAGTTATTTTTCTTTCACCAATCACAGTGGTTTGTAGCAAAATGTATAAAAAAAGAGTAATTTATTTAAATAAAACAGAGTCAGATCATCTCTCTGAACTGTTCAGAGAAACATTTCATGTTGTGTGTTGCTCACCACAGCAGCAGGGCTCTTTGGAGGTTTTGGGAGCCACAGAACATCTTCCTCAGGGCACTTTTGCTGTCCCAGCTGAACTGGAGGGCAGGAAAGCTCTTCTGTGGTTTTCTTACTGTGATATCTTGACTTTCCCTCTCCTCACTCACCTCTGATGTGCAGATGGGTTTGAGCAGAGACTGATTTTGGGGAAGCTCCTGGGCTGAGCTGCTAGCCCTAAAATCAAGCCAGTGATCAACCTGGATGGGACAAACGTTGTTCATGTTTGATCTAACTGTGTTTCAGAGAACATGTTAATTCTCCTCTCTGCCTTGTGTCCACAGGTGCCTGTGTGCTGGCTTTTAATGGACTTGTGGCCTCTGGGCTGTGAGAGATCCTTACCTTGAGTTCCAGGGTTTGTAGGATTCTCTTGGGCAATCAGATACAGTCACAGAGTAGAACATTTGCTGGTTTACTTATCTGAAGGAGCTTGAAGAAAAATTTTTACAGCAGCAAAATTAGGAAATATGCTCATTCTCAGATCATTTCTTAAAGAAAAAGTAAAAATAAAAGTGTCCTGACCTCTTGTTAGTTTATGTTCTGCAGGAACACTGCTCTTTTGCAGGGCACAGGTGTTGTTTTTTCTCTCTATCACTTAGAGGCAAAACTGAGATGGGGAGGGGATCTGAGAGCTGTTTTGAAACCAAGTCATAGATGCAAATGAATAAGAAGAACACGGTTAATCTTACTGAGAAACAAATATAAATATTGTACAAAGAGAGATCTGTGGCATTGGAGTGCATACATCAGGCTATCAAGGCTTCATGTAGTTGTTTCATTTATTCCAACTTCTTTTCATCCTGTGAACAGCTGTCCCTTTATTTCTAAAAGCTATTTTAATGTGGCAAGGGTGTTTTCTGTTTAATCTGCTACACTACTCCTTTTGTCTCCTTGTCATACTTCCAGTTTTAAAATATTAATCCAAGCTAACAAAGAGAATTTTTGATGTATCCTAAAATCCTGGATGCAATGTATAATTTAAAAATGAAAACATTTTATTAGGTTATGTTCATATTTAGATTCAGATGTTTGGCTTGAGTTAGGCTCCTACTTGGAGATGGCTTTGCAGAAATAAATATTTATTGGGCATTAGCAGTCTCCCTAAACACAGCTACATGCTACAGTGTGTTAAGTGCCCTTTCTGTGCCAGTCCAATGCTGAAGCTTTGCTCAGAGTTTAAACTCTGCCCAGCCAGTAGAAGTTCAGATTCTAAGTTGAGTATTTCACATTCAGTTCCAGTCATGAAGAAAATCCATATACCCTGGGGTTATGTTCATCTCCCCTCCTGGGATTCACATACCTGAAACACTCCTCAGACTTAAATTCAGAAACTTTAAGGCTAATGATAAATAAAGATACCAAATGGAAATACAAACATTCATCAGTAAATGTTTTTTTTTATTCTTACATTAGTGAATGTTTAATTTTATTAACTGAAAGTCACTAAGTCTAGTCATAATTCTGAATAATTGCTGAAAAGTTGTAAAATGGTTTCTGAGTCCCAAAATTTCAAATACTTTAGGATATCCTAGTTCCAGTACACAAGTTTTATGCACCTATGTGATTTCAGTGGAAACGATATACATAAAAACTAACATGTACAAAAGCCATATGGCTTAATAAAAGCACTTGGAAATTAATCATTCAGAACAGCTGATATGCTACATTTGCAACAATTGTGTCTAGCTGGAAAGTGATTTACCAGCTCCCCAAAAATGGCTTGGTTTACCTTTAAAGTTTAAGGGAGTATATTCCCTTTCAGATACACGATAAACTATTATTTCTAAACTCATCTTTTGGCATTTAGATAATGCTATTTCCCAGTGAAAGGATTTCAGAAGCAACCTGTAATGCCACCTTCATGTTTCCTACACAATGGCAATTAAAAACCCCAAGGAAAGAAGCAGTTAGGAATTCTGTCGTGCTACGAGTCTTGACTTCCCTGGTCTGATATTTTTAGGAGGAAAAGAAACAAAAGGAAAACCCTGCTGGGATTAGCTATTTGTAGCATTTACCCATGTAATTGTTCAGCAAATGGCTAATGTAGGGTAGGGCACCTGAGACTTGTTAGGGGAGGGTTTCCAGTGGTGGAGCTGCATTCTGTGATTAGCAGAGGAGCTCTGCTCTTGCAGGCTGACCCAAATCTTGCCACGGGAAGAAGGCAGCCAGTGGGTTTTGGTGCTGGCACCACTGGGACACTGAGGTGACAACTGGGATGGGGACAAGCCCCGGGCAAGATGTGCCTGCTAAAAATCTCTTCCCTCAGCTGTCTGAGATTTGCATCCTGCCTCACGTGTGGTCTGTTAAACCTGCTGCTCCTGGGCTGGTACTGGACCAAATACACAGCCTAAAAGGCTGGACTGGAAAGTCAAGGAAAGAAATTGACAAATTAAGATTCCATGGCAGAGGTATAATTTCTCACCTGAGATAATATTAGACGAAGTAGCTGATAACATTTCAAGATTGGCGAAGTAGCTGATAACATTTCAAGATTGGCACTCGGCTGAAGTGTATTCAGTCTGGAAGTCAGGAACCATAACACATTCAGAGGTATATTTAGGATGGAAATGGCTTTCTGCTGAAGTGCAAACACACAGTTGAAAGAGTTTTAGTTCTGCTGCAGCCAAAGTAGTTCCAGGGAATATCAGCCCAGTTTCAGTGTTTATAGCAGAGCATGTGCCAGACTGTCTCTGCCTCAAAGCTTCCTCTGGCTCATTTGGCCTTTAAGCCAGAACAGTTTTTACCAGGCTAAGGTTTGACCTCTCCTGCTTTCCATTGCTGTAATATTCCTCAGGAAAGGCCTCTCCATTTGAGCTGTGTATACATTTTTTTCCAGAATGTTATCTAGAGCTGCAGGAACTGACCAGTTCATCCCAAGCTGAGTGAGAACCAACTGAACTGAATGGTCAGCCTGCAAAGGCTCTGACTTCTGTGTGGGGTTTGGATTCTCTCTCAAAAGACACCTCTGAACAGGCTGGGGTTGGCACTTGCATTTAAGCCCCTTTCCCCACATAAAGTTACAGTGCAACTGCAGCCAAGAGAAATGCAGAGCAGTGTGGAAGGAGGGGGAGAACTCAGCAAAGCATCATCTAAAGCAGGGCTTTCCAGCTCATTGGAGCTCTATTTGCTGCATGCTCAAGAGACTACTGGAACAACAGAAAGCTCTGCTTGAGTGTGTAGGAAAGGAAAAGACAGCTGTTGTGCTGTCCTCAGCTAAATGAAACCTGATTGCTGGGTTGGTTGCCCTTCTCCAGTTATTAGAGTGACCATCTGGGAAGTCAGTAACAATTAGTCATTGTTTGGCCAGATAGTGCCAGGAATCAGCTGCCTGCATGGACTTGTAAATAAACTGAGGCTTGGCATAAAATAAAAGGGGAATTTATTTCCATGATAGAATGTGGGTCTCTGAACACAAGGGAATAATTTTATACCCTGAGGAAAGAACCTATAAAGGTTTTCACTATGAGCCTTGACCCTTCCTCCTGTGACTCCTTTTCTCCCTTTCTTGTCAAAGTAACCATTCTCAACCCACACGTTCTTGTAATGGCCAAAGGCTCTGACTTCCCCTTGCCCAGGTGTGCTGCTGCTCTGTAGGAGACAGGGAGCAGAGCAGGGTTCTTGCCCTGTGCACCTCCTGCACATCTCTTCCACACCAGCACACACCAGAGCTGGGCAGTAGGAGCCAGAGCAGATGGAAAAGCAACAAACAGAAGGAATTTATGATCTAAGGCTACCTGGATCTATTGTTTTTAGCCATTCTGCCTGGCTAGGAAAGCCAGTTGTGTTTGCTGTGGAGCACACTCACTCGTGGATGCCAGGAATGTGTCAGGATGAGATTCCTGAGGCTCTGGCCTTGCACACGTGAGCATTCCAGCTGCATGAAGGGAGGGATGCTGGCCCTTTCCCTGCAGGTAACAGAGCTCTCACCCCAAACCTGCACCTGCCCTGCCCACCCAACTCCAGCCTCTTCACACAGGTACAGAACATCAAAGGATTTTGTGCTTGTCTCAAATGAAACTGATTGTTTTGCTAATGAGATAAATTAACCAATTTGAAAGCCTTCCTTACAGGAACAAATTGCTGTGCAGCCATCTGCAGCACTGTGGCCTGTGCTGGTTGCTCTAGAAGTTATAGTCAATTAAAAACCAAAAGGGAAATGTGCTTTATAGATGGGCTATTGGTTTTAATCCTTTTAAATACTATTGATTTTTATTTTATTCCCTTTTGTTTCTTTTTGAGGTGGCTTTACATTGATTTTGCTTGTTATCTTGTTTCAAGAACGCTTTTATATTCTTATTTCATGCAATTTTTGTTGCTTAACTTTCAGCTGTGTGTGTACCCAAACCACAAAGGTGCAAGTTTATTTTCAGTTCTGTAACATTTCTTCCCCCCTTTCTTTTTTTTTTTTTTTTTAATCAATGAATTATAATTATTCTGTCCTATCCATTTTATGCTCATTTTAATATTTCTCTCCTGTGCCCTGTAACTTAAAGCTTTTGGTTGTATCTTCTTTTTGGGGAGGGATTCTCTTTTCTCCCCCTCCATATAAAGAAAATTTTTGTTGGAATAGAAGTTTTTCATTACAGACCATAGTCACAATTCACACTATGCAGTTGACAAACACAATGTTCTATACCCATGGTACCTGGATTTCACTATTCTAAATTATTCAGTTTCAAATTTACAGGATAGCATTCAAATTGAAGTTGAGTAATAAAATGTACCACCTGCATAAATGCCCTGATTGATCCCTTTCATCAATCAAATGGATCAATCTCCACATGAGCACAGGTTTTGTGTGTTCACTGGTGAAGCTTTGAGAACCTTGATGTGAGTACAAGCCCATTGTTGATGACCTAAAAGTAGGAAAACTCAGTGATCAGGTGCACATTCAGGGCTTTCAGAATGACTTGCCCTGTTTGAATAGAATCAAGTGTATGAAGAGAAAGAATGAAATACAATTCAGATATGAAAAATATAAAGAAAGTGAAGCAAGCGAAGTGTTCATGGCAGAAAAGCACTTTTAATCTATAAAGCAGGTTTCAAGGTTAGTCAAGTGTGCCAGTTCATTTATTCTAAAGCTTCTATTGCTTAGATTTTAATAATTCTGCACTATGATACTTTATTGTTAATATGAAACATATTGGAGAAATTGAATAGCTAATGGTATCACTTTTTAAGTGCTGTTGAATGCATTCTTCAAAATGGAATTAAACAGCCTGAACCTTATATAATTTTTTTGAATAGGCTGAGTGGTAGCAAGGAAGAGTAGAGATTGAAATGTTTGTTGCCTTTCCTGAAAAATCAAGTGTTTCAGATTTTAACCTTATTAATTAGATAATTAGAACCAGAAATGCAAGGCTGAGCCTTGTTGTGTTTGTACAAATTTGGTTCCTGCTTCCTCAGAGTTTCTGAGGCCTTTAAAATATAGACACAGCAAACAGGTTGAAGATGGGAGGGAAAAAATGCTGGGAAACAGCCAGAGAGGGAAGGACTCTCCCAGATTCCCATCCCACATCCTCTTTGAGTTTGCAGGGATAGGCAGGGGTGGGATGGCCACTCTTCCTTCCTTGCAACCTGGAAATGTATTAAAAATCTGCATTTTTTGTGTGGCCCCTTAATCAGGCCCAGACACAGCAGGCAAGGCACTGTCACTTTGTGAGTGCAGCTTCCTGCAGAAAGCACATTCCAGGTGCAGGAAGGGGAATTTCAATGAGGAGATTTCCTGTGCCTGTGCTCTGATGAGCCCAGCCTGGTGGCTGTGGGTGGCTGTCCCTGCTCCTCACCTTCTGCCTCCCTGGTGGGGGAGGGAGGGATGAGCAGAAGGTGGCTCTGTGGGATCTGGCTGTATGGAAAAGTGGGAAACATCTGAGGAGGGACGAGTGTGGCCCTTCAAGTTCTGTGTCAGGACACTGGGATATTGCCTCAGCAGTTTACAGCTCACTGCAGCACATTGTGCTGCTGGCTGAACACAATACCTCATTTTTCTCGGCAAAATTAAATTATTCACTGAGGGAGTGGGAATTTTAGTATCATTTTTTCTCCCCTTTCTGTTAAAATGCTATTTTTAAAGGGAGTAATATCTACCTAAAAGCTTTCCTGAAACCACTGGCAATCCTCTGTGCTACAAAGTGAGATAATTCCTTCAAAACTAAACCCCGGCAGCAAAGGATAAAGCAGTGAAAGGTGGTACGTGTGCTGTGTCATTGCAAGTGCCTACAAAGGGCTCCTTTATCTTTTCTCTTGCTCAGCAATCCCGTTGGGCTGCAGAATAACAGCAATCAAGGCACTTGTCTGGGGCACGTTCCCTGTTTGTTGGCTTGCTTTTCTCTCAAGCTCTTTCAGTGCACAAAGCCCTCCGTAGTACTTGATGTGATCAGAAGTTGCTGTTAGGACTGTGTCTCTCAGAGTAAATAATCTACTAAAGCACTGAAGGAAGCTGGTGGCAATTTCCTTTTTTTTTTTTTTCCTAGCTGCCTGTTGGCCACATCTGCTCCTCCTGGGTGAGCACAGAAATCAGGGATTGAAGTGCAGTGGGAGGCAGGGCACTGCCTCTTGGTGGCCCAGCAGAGCAGGAGGCAGCTTTTCATCCTCAGAATTAGCCCTCACTATTAATGAGCTCACAGGCCCAGGTATATAAATTACACAGAGCAAACTGCTGGGAACAGATTTTTTTTTAAACCTTTCTAATGTTTAGTCAGGCTGAAATGACTAAGTTTAAAAGAGCATTGAACTTACGGTCTTTTGACCAGGTCAAAAAAAAAAAAAAATCTGGAAGAATGACCAGCTTGCTCTCCCGACCATTAATTTGATGCCAGAACAGAAAATAGTAGGTGTTATACAACTTGAAAAGCCAGCCCAGACTCCTGAGGAGTAATTTAATAATCTGTCGAGGTGGTTCTTGGCTGTCAAAGAAGTAGATTTTTCTTGGGCAACTTAGATGTCTCTGTGAATCAAATTTCAGTGATGTCAGGAGAAGGAGCTCTCCAGTGCAATGTTCCTCTAGGAACAATACAAAAAGGTGACTTTTCTTTTCTGTTGGAAAAAAAATAGTCTTTTGCATAGAAAACTAGATATGTTTTTAGTCCTATTATTTCTGGCCTTTATGTGCCAGAGCATTCCTGATGTTTCTTTCTTTGTTCTTCTCTCTCCTTAATGGTGCCCCTGGACAAAGAAGAGAATATGTACAACACCTGCAATCATACTGTGAAATAGAAATTATTCTCATTAATCTGTGAACCTTTTCCCTTAAATTTGATTCAGGGGATCCAATGAAGCAGCTTTTGTAAAAAATAGGCTGCAGGAACATTTCCTGTGGGCGAGGGAGCAGGGCCATAGTGTGGGTTAGCCTGACCTTGTTGGCTCGAGGATGCTCTTCTTCCTAAATGCTTCTTTTTCTCCTCCATCTTCCAAGAGCCAAGAGGAAACCTTCTCTTGCTTGAAGTCGGTGGCAAAACCCCACTGACTCAAGGAACATCCAGTTTTCAGCCCTGGAACATTTCAGCCCTTGGAGAGGGTTTGAAGCAGTTGCAAACACAGAGATGCAGCTTCCTGAAATGCAGAGCAAGAAACCATCCAGCCACCTGGAAATATCCTTACAGCTTCTTCTTAAGTTTATCTAAAAATGATACCATGCCTGCCGTAAGGTTCAATTCTTCTGCGTCTGTTAAATTGCTTTGCATGAAACTGTAGCTTTCAGGTACCATGGCAACCATGTTTTCTAATCTGATTTTAAATTTTTACAGTGCAGTGCATAAAATATTGGTACCTTTTCTAGTTTTTGATTTATAAGTGGGAGTAAAGATAGGGACAGCATTTTAAAAGGCATATGAGTCTGTACAGTTAAATGCTTTCTCTTTTTTTGGATGATAGTAGGAAATGGTTTCTTATTTTATTATGAAAAGTAAATATTGATTGGCTGATTTCAGATGTCTAGATTATAGCTGGCATTTGAGGTCTTCATAGTAAGTAGTATTTCTTCTACTATGTGGGACATTTTCCAGTGAGTTCATGTAGATTGTAGGAAATTAAATTGTTTCCTGTATTTCCCCATATAGAGTGGGTATCTAATTATCTGACAAATTCTGCCTCTTTCTGAATATATTTAGTGTGGAGATAACTTTACTGTTATCATTCTGATTCTGAAAGACCTGCTAAAACACATAAAAATTGCTCTTTTCCCAAGAAAGCTAAAGATAACACTTAGATTTTAGTCTTGCATTGTATTATGCTCTTAATGCAATCTCTAAGTCATTATGTTTCCAGAAAGGTTCTGAGAAGAAAATCCCATTGTGCTGCAATGATTGTACGTGTGAGATGTGTCGTGGTCAGTGTGAAGCCTCTGTTATCAATTGAATTAAGCTGGCACAGAGCACATTCTGCAATTCAGATGTGCAAGAATGTCCCTGAAAGACGTCAGCCTCAATTCATCTCAACATTTGACCCGATGCCCACTGCACCTCCCTGCCATGGAATCACAGCCTGGGCTAATGCACACACTTTGAACTGGGCTTCACTTGAGCTTTATAATTGGAGAAATCGTGGGTTTAGGTGGAGGGAGGACTCAAAGGAACTTTTTGCATGAAGAGAAGAAGGAAAAAGGGACAGAAATATTTGCCAAGTGTTATAATACATCAATTAACTTTTTAACTAGGTAGCATGACTTGCTGTTTTGACCAAATAGCCTTCCTGTGAACCCCATTCCAGCCTCTGCATCCTGCCCGATGCCTTAATAAAAGTACAGGCAGCATCCCAAAGAGATAAGAGGGAAGTGAGCTTCCTGTTTCAAAGATCAGTGGGCAAGAAGCCCTGGAACAGCAAGAGAAACCAGAGCCAGCTCCATTGTGGCTGTTCCAAACAGCCTTTGTGTGTGTAGGAACCTCATTAGCAGGGGAATGGTGGCAGGTGAGCCTTGATCTCAGCCCCTTCTGCAGGAGCAGCTTCTGATCAGGGAAGGGGTGCACGTGTGTGTTGGAATGATCACTTGTGTTGCCACTGAATTAGATTTTCCTTGGCTTTGTGTGTGCAAAGGCACTTGGGAGATGGCAGGAAAGTGTGAGGCTTGCCCTAGAATGTGTAGATGGCACAGAAAATGAATATAATCCCTGGAGTCTCTGCTGTACACATTGTTCTTCCATGGTTCATAAACGTTTTAGCCATATCTTTGTATCTCTTTCTTTTTTCTCTTCATTTGAAAGTAGTAAATTCTCACTTTTAAAAGTGGACTTGTCTAAGCTATAATGTTGATAGAAGTAATTTGTTTCAGGTATTTTAGCTGACATGTTGTCTTCTGCAAAGTCACTTTGGATTGTGTCACTCCTGGTGAGTTGTATCATAGAATAAAGTAAGACTGATGCAGCCTGACATCACATGCCACAATGTGATTTTTCAGCTATAATTCTGAGCTAATTTGTTTTTCCCAAAGCTGTAAATTCTGAAAACTCAAGCTTTCTGGGAAGAGGAAGGTAGCTTGAATGAATTCCAGCTGTTAAAAGCCAGTTTAATAAAGAAGAAAATAAAGCTGTTTACCCACTAGTTTTCTTAGTTTCATATTTTATTTTCCATCTTAGTTACATGTCTACAAAGCAAGAGTAAATACACTGCAGCTAATGGTTAACAACTGTTAAAGCTGAGCAATTGATGCCAAGTGCAAGTCCTCAGAAGGAAGCAGTGAAATCCACGTTTTGCTGTGCAGAATTCCAGCTTTACAGAAATCTCAAAGTATTTGCTTAAAAGAATGGAGGCTTAAGTTGTTCACAGAATACTGAGAAAGTAGGTGCAAACTGATTTTCTTTGTGTTTAAAGAGAGGTCTTTATGTGAATGTCAGAAAAAGTGGATGGCTCTCTATATATTGGCTCACATATTTCATATTATATTGTTTGATTGTAGTGTATTCTATATCTTTGGTTAGCGTTTGAAAAGGATATGTGGCCTTGAATTTCTATTTCCATTTTTTCGTACTGATGTCACTGGGAAAACTTGCCTTTGAAATCACAGCATATCAGATGATTGAGTAAATAAATTCTAGAAAATATTTATTTACAATTTTTTTGTGTTGCTTATATAAATATATGCATTTCCTCTTAGCCACGCTCCAGATCTCAGTGTATTAATTGATACAGTGATCTGCAGTGCTTAATTTTGAAACTTCCACAAAACTTCAAGACTTAGAAAAAAATCAAAACACTGCCAAATAGTAGAAGACAAATAATTTGTATCCCAGCCAAATGTAAGCACTGTGATTGTTTTGAGTGTTGGCATAAGCAAACGGCAACAAAAATCTTCCCTGTCCCCCCTTCTGCTCGGAAGGATTTAACTCCAGAGTAGGATGTGCTTTAAAAGCTACTTTCACGCATTTTAATCAAACAAAAGAGGTTATCACATTAGAAATGGGTTGACAAAGGCTTACAAGGACAAATGCATTGTGTCTGCTGGAGCTGCCAGGAGAAAATGGATGGAGAGGGCTGAGGAAAAGGAAAATTGTGCAAAGATGCCTCATTTATTGCCTTACTCAGCTGTTCTAGGCTGCTCTTTCTGATTTCAGGTGATTTCAAAATACATCAAATGTGTATGGTTTGATGATTAGAAAGCATGGAATAATTGCCATTTGAAATTCTCATGCTGGTATGAAGTTAGAGGCTGCTAAAGTAAATATAATTTTAAAAAAAGGCAACCCAACCTCTCCATCTTTGCCTATGTATAACCAACCTCATATGTCTAAAATCATCACGTTTGATAGTGCTACATATTTACTTCCAGTTTAATGATCAAAAATGTTGATGCTGGTCTACAAGAAGTTGTGACATGTATGAGCACTCTAATAACAAAGAGTAGTCTGTGGTACGAGAATCTGTGTGTAGGCTTTCCTCAGGGAAAAACCTGGATTTCAGAGGATTTTGTGGAGGTCACAGTAGAAGGCTGTGCTTATGTGCCGTTATAGAGATAAAGAATTTTCCATTAATATAAAAATACAGTTTGTTTGCAGCCATAATAAATATTATTTATGTATCTGTTAGTGTTGAAAATGGCAGATCTTTTGGCGTGGTAAAGGATCCTTTTTCTCGTATCTCTTTCGTGTCTCATCCAGCGCCAGTTTCAGCTGTAACCAGGAGCTTTTACATGTACCCATGGGAAATTGGGATGGCTCCATGCTTGATGTTCTCCTGCAGTCAGACTCAAAGGTGTTTAGCCCTGCAGCTCAGTTCATGCAGCACCCACCCCTGTTAGCAGCACCTCGTGATGCCCCACGAGTGTCAGTGCATTGAAATGTTCCAGTCAGGTTGGACGTTCACAGATTCCCTCCCCTGCAGGTGTCACAGTGCCAGGTCTGGTGTGAGCAGCTGAGCACACACTTTACTTTGTGGTTTACCTGGAAAGAACCTGCTTGCAGCTCAATCTGGGGATTATTAGCTCAGCCCATACCAGCTTCATTTTTTTTGCTTCAACAGCTCCACTGTTCAGACTCTGGTATGTCAGCAAATATATGACAGCTGTCACAAATATGCCAGGTTTAAGATAAGATACCTATTTTCAGATCTGCTAAAAGTCAGGTGCTGGAATTTGAAGTAGTTCAAGATTTCTAGCAAAGCAGGTAAAGTGTCTGAAGTTATTTGCATTTTCCCCCCAAACTGCAGATTTTCTGTTGGAAGAATCCCCTGAATTCAGGTTATTGGAGTGTGACCACTTGAGTCCCTCTTTCTAAGCAAAGCTTTCTCTTTGCCCTGCATTTCCACTCCGAAGATCACTAAAATTGCTGCCTCAAATACACCCTCTAGGAAATCAATAACAAATCAAGTTAGATGCAGAGATTTGTTGATGTAACTGAGTGGGGCTGCCAAAAACCTCCAAGAAAAAGTTGTTAATATCAGGATGGGAGCAGATCTGTCCTGGGGGTGTCCAGGCTGCTTTGATACCTTCTCCTACATCATTAGGGCTTGTGAGAGCTGCCTCAGCCCTGGGTTCTCTGCAATGCTCCGTGGCTGTACCTGCTCCTGTTTAATGAGATTCAGGCTGAGCATGTGAGGTACCACATGAGAATATTCTCCTTTTCTGCTTTATGTAGTTCTAACTACATCTGGACAATTGTTTCTTGCTTGGACTGCTTGTTTTGGATCAGATTACAAAATATTTACTGTTTTGCTGGTTGGTCTTCATGGCTTTTGGTGGTCTGCAGGTTGTTAGAAGTTGGAGAGGTAACAGGTGCACCCACCAGAAAAATTACAGAATATTTGCCCACTGAGTCAATACCCTTAGCAGAGAAACCAAGAACCAAAATTGACAGAGAAAAAAAAAAAAAGATGGTTTCCAGAGTCAGTTCAGAGCAATGAAATAACCTGCCAGTCTATGGCAGAGTTTCCCAGGGTCAGCAGAGAACTGCATCAGCACTTTGGGGGAGGAAAGCTCACCTTGGCCTGTCAGAGCTGTGCAGTTCTGTGTGACTGAGGAGTTTTGGAGGTTGTGTTATTTTCATTAGTGCTGTAGTTCATTTGACAGAGGTCACTATTTTTTAAAATTTATAGCTGTCAGTTGTCAGGGTAAATCTGCATTTTTTCTTATTTGTATGAGGAAATACATGAATTTAACTTATTAAGATTTCAGTCTACTGTAACTTCGTGTATTTGTTCAGAGAAAAGATTTAAGCGAGGATGAACACATTCCTCTAATTAGTCTATCTATACATTAAGCACCGCAAAATATCTGAAATATAATTAATTCAACAAAAAGTTGTCATGTTCAGAACTTCGAAATAATATCAGCTCTGATAAGTGGTCCTTGATAAAACATCTTTGTGTTTCAGCTGATAACACCTCCTGGTCTTTGGCTGTGAGAACAGCCAACACTCCATGGGGTCACAGGCTCTGAACTGCAGTATCTGCTGTGACCCTCTCACTGATAGCACAACTCACCTCAGCAGTCCAACACCCCCGAGAGCAGAAAGCATTTAATGGGGCACACTCACAGGACATGACTGGTGTCTCTGTACGGGTGAAGTCTGTCTGACAGCATCACCTGATTCAGCCTAATCAAGTGTCAGATCTCCTCAGGCATGAAAAAAGATGCATTTAGAACCTGGTGAAGATACATAATACCCCTCTTTTCCTCCCTGCAATGTTCACTCACACTAAAGAGATATTTGAGAGCTTTTGTACTTTAAATTGTTTGACATCCCAGACAGAACATAGGAAGTTTGTGGGTGAAGTGCCTGCACACAGTAGTCCAGAGTCACTCCTTGCAATTGTATTTCTTTGCTGTCTCTAGCAGATCCCTTGGTGTTTCTGCATCTCTGTATTCTTAATGCACATAGTGTGTATTTAAAAGAAGTAATCTTTCCTATATCCTTAAGTTCCTTGTATCTCTATGAATTTCTGATTTAGTAAGAAATACTATGAGAAATTTATGCAGCAAAACTTTAATGTACCTAAACACAGGATCCAGTTGTATTTCCCAGCACCTTGGTTCATGACGACTTTCAGTTTGTTACTGACCACAGACTTTTCTTCTTTTCCTGATCTTTGTGCATCTCTGTGAATGAAGAGCACACTCTTACCCTGTGGGATGTCCAAAACACCCCCTTAGAGGTTCAGCCTCACCCCATCCCAGTGTTTGTTGGGGTGAACTCCATCATTGCCAAGCCTTTCCCAGCAGAGCTCCTCCTAAGAACTGTTAATGACATGTATCAGATGGCTCTCAAAAAGCCTGAAATGATGAAAACTGGCAACAATCATCATCCCATCCTAAATTTATGTGCAGTAAAATGAAGCTCTGTCTCAGCCTTTGTGTTCTTGCTGTGTTCTGCCAAGGTTAAATAGTTTCATAGAAAGGAAAAGAAACCCCAAAACACACTGGGGATATCAAACCAGTAGAAAAGAGATGTTCATCCCTTTTTTTCTTGCTCTGAGTCAGTGCAGATTCACTGTTCAATAAATAGCCTTTATTCTCTTCTAAAAGGTGCTCAGGAGCTATGGAAACGATTTCTCATAATCTTGTCTTTTGTTTCCCTTTCCTTGTTTATATTGGCAGGCTTTAACTTATTAATTGGAAAACTGTCAACATTTGTTAATGTAATATTTGAAACAAACATATAAATCTTAATAAGTTCGGATAAATGGGCTTAGTAATTATTTTTTTCTTTGAAAGTTTAATTAGAAAGGGATTTATAGAAGAGTTTATACTATCTGCCTGTAATAGTAAAACTTCGAATACAGGTTGTGTTCTCTCCTTGGCAATTTTGAATATTCGTGACAACTCTGGTATCTTGATAAAGCTTTTCTAGCACAACTTAAATCCTCACAGGTCTGTCTCACATTCTTCTTGATCTGCTGATGTGCAGATGCCAAAATACTGCTTTAATCTACACGTGCACCAAACCTCTGTTATTTCTACTCTAGAATCAGCCATCTCCAGCCTTTTGGAATTGCACCTCACCATCAATGGTTAGAGATATTTAAGGAACATGTTTCTATCCTGGCTGAGATACAGCTTCAGCAAATTTCCCTACCCTTGGAGAAGAGGATGTGGATTTAGCACTTGCAGAGCTGGCAGCCTGGCACATGCCCATAAATCAGGTCATTTCCCATTCAGATGTTAATATTTGCACCAGCAATTTATGTGCAGATGGAGGTATAACTTGTACCCCCAAAATAAAGCCTGGAATTTGAAATTGTGCACTTTATATGCAAGCAATTATTCTTTATCATATCTCATCTATCCCTGGTGATACACTGGGAAAAGGAGCAAAAAGGCACAGCAAATTTTTTAGATTACTTCTAAATAATGCAGCAAGAAGGTTTGGGTGAGCAAAGTAAAAACCTATCAGACTGCAGAGTGTTTATTAGGTTAGGTGCTGTTCTTTCTTAAATTCTAGATGAAAAAGTATTTTCTTACAAAATTATTTTTTTATGGCTTTTAGAATAGTGCATTCTCTGCTGTACAATTGGTCCATCTTCTTGGCTGCTTTGTTCAGGTTTTGGGAACTTGTCCAGCTCAGATTTAGACATCTGTGTGATTTTTACACAGTGAATATTTCCCTTGAAGACAAAGGGAAATACCATAATTTCATCAAATAAGGCATATTCATAACCCTTTGCAAATTTGTGGCCTTGATCCCTGAGACCACTTCCAGCTTCAGCTGGGTCATGGAGGTTTATGATGACTGCAATTAATGTTTGCTTTACTGGGAAAAGGATTTTTCCACTTTCTGGGTATCTGCTTCTCTTAAAAACATGGAAATCCAAAGCTACCAGGACTGCCTTTCAAATAAGGGTGTCCTCATCATGCTGTGAGAGAGCAGCAGGGTGATGCTTACAGCTCACAACTGCATAAAGGCTGTTTGAATTCTCTGAAACCATCACAATTCCAGGAATAACAGCTGAAGTCTGTGTTTCTCTAACATTTAAAGTCAGAGGACCGGCTAAACTTTTGTAAGACTATTGCAAAAAAAAAGTCAAATAGCTGCAGATGATGTTGGCTTGTTGGCACTGTGCTTTCTGTTCATGAGCTAAAATTCCAACATCCACTTTTTGCCTGAATTTTGTCCCATTTTTTTTTCCTTGCTTGCTTGTGGGTATTGTAAAAACAAAGAAGAAGGGCTTTGTGGATCAAATCTGATTTTTTACAGGATGTCACTGAGGTCCAGACAAGGAACACTGGCTTGCCTTGCTGGTTTTGTTTCCTGTGATTTTATAGTTCTGAAGAAAATCATTAGTTGCTGGGTTTTGCCTAAAATTCAGGCTGAATCCGTACAAGCCAGGCAAGGAATTTGCTGTCACCTGTTCCAGGATGAAGAGTATGGTGTTTCCAGTCTGACCTGCCTTGGGAACCAGACTCTGTGATGTACCAAGTGTCCCCAAATTCTGCTGACACCAAAGAGGGTTTAGATCTCCCTGCACCTTCCCATACCCTGGGTTTTTAACTCTCTGTGCAGACCCCTCTCTTTGATGACTGCTCCTAACTCACAGCATCTGCTACAAGTTTTTAGCAAGTGAGTGAAAGCACTGGGGACAGAAAGAGGAGGCTTAAAATCCACCTGTCTTCGAGGAAGAGGATCCTTTCAGGTGTGAGATAAATGGCAGCTGCAGCCAAACCTGCACAAAAGCTGCAGCTTAATGAGAATCCACCAGGCAGAGCTGCTTACTAACATCCAGCTCCAGCCTTCCAGGGAGAAAGGTGGGAATAGTCTGAGCAACAATTGTGCTATCAGCCTGTGCCTGGTAAGAGATAAAAAAGAAATCTTGAGCACAAGCTCTCTTAAACTCCTCGAGTAAGGAGGCCAATGTGCTGGCAGAAAAATTCAACTTGTTCTACTTATTTTGTTCACAAGGCCCATTCAGTTAATTTAACACTGCAAAGAGCTTGGAGTGGCAGGGAAACAGCCACAGAACATTTTGAGAGTGGTTGTTTTGCTGAGGCAAAAACGTGAAGGTTGGCTCCTGGTCTTGCTAGAAAAAAAAAAAAAAAAACAAAAAACCAGGTCAGTTTGGCATAATCTGCTTGATATTACCCTGTACTTCAAAGGAATTAAATATTGTTTTCTCGGCAGCAACAAACATAGCAGCAAAACAAGGTATTTTTATCTAATAGCAAAAGACCAAGGACACAGAAAAATCTGTGCTTTGACTCAATCTTGGTGAAAATGAGTTCAACATCCACAGGAGAAAACTTCCTCAGTGAGGGCTTTTACAGTTCTCCCATCTGCTAAGTGGTAATCATGATATGCATAACTCTGAAAGGTTATAATTGAAAATGTCTTTGGATCATCACTGGTGGCAAAATTTGTTTGAGAGTTATCGGGTTCATCTAATAATGCCTATAAGGAAAGCATGAAACCACATTAGAGACAAAGCTGTGATTACCTCCCTTCCCCACAAAATAAGAGATGAGGATAAACATTTTCTGAGTTTCTTTCATGGTAGATTAGGAAATGAACCATCATGCGTGCTGAATATTTAAGAATAGGACTAAATTAAATTTCTGAAACAGAGGCGGAAAAATACTCTATGGCAAATAGCCGATATTTTAAAAATCTAATTTCTTGGAGCAAGATAAATGCATAAACAAGTGTTTTGCTTAAGCTTATTAAGCATCTTACTACATTTCCCTTCTGGTATTTTTTGGCTATGATTTTTAACAATCAGTAGTAATTTGGTCCGTTCCCACTGCTTGTGTTTTCCAGCTGAGACGTCTCAAGAAAATATCTTTTTTAAAAAGAAATTGCTCTGTGTGTGGTGGGTTTGTCCTCAGCCACTTATATTATTATTACTTTATCTTATCTCAACATGTTTAATGCAGTGCACCTCTGGATGTCTCGTGGGCAATCACCTGCATCTTACAGAGGTGTCAGACATTTGGGGCTCACCTTTGAAATGTCTCCTGGCTGCTTTTCTGTTGCTGAAAATTAATACAGCACAAAAGGCAACTGTAGATATTGTTCAGTGGGTATCAACAACATTCCCTTGCTAATCCTTCTTCTGAGCTGAGCAACCAAAACTCAATCTCCCCTTTAACCTTCTCCTTTGCAAGGATACAATAGCCTAAATTGTATTATTCTGTCCCTGAGCAGTGTAGTGCTGGTACCTCTTGTCAAAGGGCACCCACAAAAATGTTCCTCTTTAGCTTGTAATAAAGCCTTTGTCCTCAGGATGTGTGTACTTGCAGACAAGGCAGAAGAGGAAAGGCTTTAGAGCATCTCTCCTATCCTTTAAACAGAATTTTTCCCCAATATTAAGATGCGGTTCCTGGAGACAAAATCTCTAAGTGAAGTTCTTGTACCTGTTTTTGATAAGTATGCAGAAAGAAATGGAATGGTGTTGACCTAAAACTGCTCCTTCTAAGACTGGGGGGTTTATTGTTGAATTCAGTGGGTATTGAGTTAAACCAAAATAGCCTTCTGAAAATCTGGCTTAGAATTTCATTTCATGATGGGGATTTAGCTGGGCTATTGACTTCAGAGGGCCATGTCGTGAGAGCCTTGGTGTGGCTGCCTCATCTCTCCAGAACACATTCTCCAGGTGACTTGTGTCCCAAAGGCAAGCAAAGACACATTCATTAGAAGCCCTGAGATATTTTCTGTACAGAGGAGTGCAGCTGCCAGCCCAGCTGAAGCAGACCAGGCAGCAAAAGCTGCCAGAGTGTCAGAGCCCCTGGACACTTTGGGCTCCAGCAGGGCTCATCCCACCCCCCCTCAGGGCACTCTGCAGTGCAGATGCTCCAGGACAATGAGCCTCCCCTACTCTCCTTCAGCTCCCATTCATGGCAGAAAAATTCTGTTTCTTGGTCACTTTTTTCAGGAGCTCGCTCAGAGATTTAAAGCCTTCCTTAAATGCCTCTATTTTAGAAAATCATGGCCCTCGGTGTTTTTCTTCTTTTATTATTTTTTTAATCACAGAACCGAGAATAGAACCCATGTCTGCTGAACCATAGAATAAAATTTATATCCGTTTGAAGGGCTAATATAACAAGGTCATGAGAGTCCCCTGAGGAATTTGGAGTGTATCCTCCAATCACTCTGAAACGAAGCCACGACAGTTGAGCAGCTTGGACAAAGTGACTGGGCTTGCCAGAGCCACGGATGTGACTTGAAGGATGGGCAAATTCACAGTTGCTAACAATAGGTTTTTCTAGCCAAGGAGAAAAGATGACAGCTGAAAGATTTGTCTTTTAAGCATGACATAGCTTTTCAATAAAAATATTGGTGTCTCAGTTGGGTGAGGTGAAAGGGTTGGAATAATTTCATTAATACCCTTTTGCCTCCTGTTACCACAGTGCTACTGACCATGTGAGCTTAAGGTTTTAATGTTATTTATTGGTGAGTTATCACATGTGTCCCTGATGCTCTAAAATAAAATCAAGACAAGTATTCCTGTCCACTAGAACTTATGAAGCAAATTACTTACAATTTTTTGGTACCAGATGAAGGGAATCATAGTGGAAAGGTTATCACAATTTGGAGAAATGATCATTTTGCACACAGATGTGCTAGACATCAGAGGGCCCTAAAGTTAGAGACGAGTTATCAGAGTGTCCTAAAGTCATATATGAGTGTAGAATAAGCCAAGGTTGGGGGTTTTATCAGCCTGAAATCAATCAGAATTTCCTATGATACATGCATGTATTTAAGTGAGCTTCTTCTTACATGTCACATTTTCTAAAGAGCACCAGACTTCCCTTTCAGCAGGTTATAAAGGAACATTTTAGGGACTCTTCACTGCATTTGAAATCACATGCACTAGAAATACTAAATATTGAAGAAATGTGGATTCTTGAACTAATTAGGGAACCACTTGACTGTGGGTCTCTATCCTGGCATATTCCTGGGTGAGGTGCAACCACTCTGCTCTCCAAGAATATCTTGCAATTCCCACCGTTTTTCTGTAGATTTTTTTATCTAGGGGAAAACAATGCTCTAAAGAAAAGACCTGAATGGAGCTATGGAGCTACTCTTGCTTTTCCCCTGAACCCAAGTGTGTGAAGACAATTTTTCAGAAGTTGAATCATCTCCAGCAATTGTGACACATGAATTATATGTGTTTTGTAATGGCTGTGCTAATCTTTTTCATTTTTATATGGAAGACATTTGTTTTAGCCTTAATCTATATTTCTTTTTATGGACTCTTCCCTTTTTAATATTTAAACATCTGAAAAAGAAATAGACTTTTAAAGCTAATTGATAATCTAAGTAGTTTGGTCATAAAAAATAAACTGAAGCTAGCGGGCAGTTTTCTGCTTTTTCATATCCTCTATTTCATCTCAAATCTCTTAATTACAGGACCTCAGCATAAAATTTCCCTAACAGAGTAAGCCAATTAATTGTGTACAGCAGCATAAAAATTACACAATGTGATGAATTAGGGTATTTGTCCTGCTGCAAATTTGCACATGAACCTGGCACCTTGGTCCTGATAAACCTGAGTTTCCAATATATCCACGGGGGTTTGAGTTATTTCTTGTGTCTTATAACGCTGTAGGTAAATGACTTGGTACTCAAAAAAAAGCAAAAAAAATCCCCAACAAACCAACAAACCCTAAAATGTCATTTTCTCAAAGATCTGTGCTTTTCTAGTACAATAACTGCATCAGTTGAATGGGAATTTATCACTGAGAGAGCAAGAAGAATGAGTACACCTGAAAAAGGAAATGCCTTGAAGTTGGGTGAATATTGATAGCAACACTAACACATAAGAGTTTCCAATATGAAAATGAGAGACAGGGCAGGAATCCAGCACAACATCCAACTCTTTACTACTATAGTAATCTGGGAAAGTTCAGGTTGTGGCTTGACACAAATTTCTCAGCTTTGACCCCCTGTAATTAAAAAGTGAGGCTGACAGTGGAGTGTGTCTGGGTTGAACCCTCTGAGCTCTGCTCCTTCCTCACCCGGAATGCTCCCAGTGGATTCCAGCTAATTGTCAAATCCCTGTTACCCAGACCCTGTGTGAGCCCTGGTGCCTCCTTTGTAGGGTCAGGGGACACTTCAGGAAAAGCTCCAACCCCTCTGAAGGTCACAGAGCTGCTTCCCCAGGACTGGGAAGGGGTGGGGGGACAAATGGTGGCTCGGTGCTCAGGGTGAGCCATCCCTGCACAGGGAGACCTTGAGATCTGTCCAGCATCATCTCCTGCCTCGGCCACAGCCCAAAGTTACACCCCCCAAAGTTCAACCCCATTGCCCCTGGTAATTTTGTGTAGTCACCACTTTTGTGTTCTCTTTCTGTGATAAATACAATAACAAATACTGATGGGGAGGAAGAGGCTCCTTTCACTCATATCTGGGCTAGAGGGTATTTTTACTGTTTCTGTAATAAACACAAATACATATCTATGCACTCTCAGACATGTATATTTTAATTAATCCCTGCTCCTGAGTTTAATTACAAGCTGTTCCATCTCCAGAGTGTGGCTTACAGCACAAAGATAAATTGATGCTTTGTCAGGGTACCCAAACATCTTCAGGAAATTTTGAATCAAGTGGCACACAGTGTGAGGTTTTATGACTCAGCCATTCCTACCAAATTATAAAGGGAACAATATATATACCTCTCTCTAGGCTTGAGCATGCTGATGATTAACTGAGAATGTTTTCTGAGTGATTTCTTACATTAAAAAGCACTAAAATTACTTATGCCAATAAGTATGTTATAGTTAAACTTTATGTATTATTTAAACAGTTTGGTTACTGCTAGCATGATTTATAAATTCAATATAAAAATGCTCAGATTTTTCACTGGTTACATTATTAGTCTCTTGATAAAAATTCCTTGCTTTTCTTCCATCTCAAGGGAACTTAATTTAAATATGAATAATGGAAAAAAGCCCACTTCCAGAAATTTAAACTAATCGTGCCTTTTAAGGCAGAGAAACCTTGGATTGAATTTTGGAGTTAGCATAAAAAGGATGAAATGGTAACAAATTGTCTTATAACATAATGTGTGATAAAATGCTTTACGGGTTTGATGCAGCATTTGTGTTTTAAAAGTCAGATGTGTATCTCAGTAAACAGTTATGAACATGCTAATAGTTGATAATTAGTGAAAAAAGGTAGAATTTGACAAATCTCAGAGGGGGAAAAGTCTTTAAGTTATTTGCAATATTTTCCAGTCACATATTCCAGTAATACTGAATCGAAAGGAAGTGCAAACACATGGTGGTGGGAAAGGAGACTCATGATTTTTGACTCACTGAAGCTTTGGGGATATTTTATTGTGGGGAAACTCTCGGAGCCAAGGAGAGGGAGGCAGGGGGTACTTGTGCGCTATCCCCTGGAAAGAGAGCACCTGGAACTTGGGGCAGTTTGTCACCAGAATCAGCTACTGAGGCTTTCCTTAACAAAGTCTCTTTGTCCTCAGAAGTTCTGCAGGAGAGGGCTTCAGCATCTCAGGGAAAACAGCCTGGGGTGAAAGTGGAAAAGAGCCAGCTGGACTCTGCCTCTGCTGCCCCAGCAAAGCTCACGTGGCTTTGGAAGCAGAGAAATTATCTGGCCTTGTGAAGAAATTGGATTATTGAGGGTCCTGATTAGACTCAGGGGTGCTGCTGCATAATGATCTGTCCCTGCTGGGTTGGTTTGGGGGAGGTCCTGGTGTTTGGGAGGTCTTGGAGGAGGGTGGGGAGTGGGCAGCAGCAGCACAGGTTGGCTTCTGAGTTCCTTAAACCTGAGTTTGCTTTCCACCCCCCAGCCCCTCCCAGGGCCATCAAGGTAACCAAAACCTGCTGAACTCAAGGAAGGAGGAAGATAAGCCCAGAAAATTATCCACAGCAGTGCTTCCATGCTGGGTTGGATCCCAGACTCTTCAAAAGGAGCTGTGCTGAGGGCATCCCAGGGCTGCCCTTGCTTTTCATATTCAGTGTACAGATCTTTGTACCCAAAGCTGTTTAACTCTGGGCACAACATCTTTACTTCTGCATGTCCTGATTTCTTCTGATCTTTACTGTCTCCTTTTCTAATGCTTTGACATAATAAATTGAATTGTCGGGATTTTCAGAGGTCATCCTGAGGTATATCCTTTCCACGAATTAAAAATGTTTTGCTGAAAGGAGAATTATTTGGGGTTTTTTTGCATTGGAGCTTAAATCTGGAGTGTTCTACAAGTGAAGAAGAGTCTGATTGGTGTTCCCATGTGTGGATGCACTAAAACAAATGTCAATAGTAGTTTAAAGAGAGTGCAGGAAAATACCCAGTGGGTTAATTAGGCAAGTTCCATAGCTTGATTCAAATTAGGCTCAATGGGTCACGGAAAAATCATTTTTGTTTATCCAAAACCAGAAGTGGGATTCAAATTCTGATTGTGAGTTTCAAGTAAGTGTTCAGGCTGCAAACAAATGACACCTTATGAATAATTTAGGAAGGTCACTGACTGTTCTGGCTGTGCCTTGAATCCTCTCTGCAGTCCTGCTGCCTGCTACTCTGGTTTTAGTTTACAAACATTATTAGCCCTTTGGTATCCCGAATTTCTCTCATTTTTTCCCTTCTTCTCCCTCTCCAGGATGTCTCATGCTTGTGGGAAGGTTTGGCACATGTTCACTGTCCAATCCTCACAGATGTTGCCCGTTTAATTCCACAGCTGGGTAATAACATCCCCCAATGGGGGAGCCTGAAGATTCATCTGCTGCTGCCAAAGTTGTCTTGTTCCTTGCTCAGGGCTGGAAATGTGACATCCTGTGTCTCCCTTCTGCTGACTTTGTTTCCTCATTTCCAAAAGATACGACACTTGTTAAGAGAATGCTGGTAAAGAAAGTTAGAAATCACTATTAATGAGCCTTCTGTATATGCAAATTCTGAAATGACAGCTCTGGTATAATTAACAGTATTCTTTCTGCTACCGTGGATAGGTTTTGTCAGTTCTCTTTTCCAGTAAAATTTCTGGTGGAGCTTAAACCCCAGGAAATAGATCAACTTATGAAGAATCTCTGTTCCTATACATTCAGTCAAGAAGAGGATTCTTCATAAAATTATATTTAAATTACGTTCAGTTATTTTCTGTTAGAAGAAGGCAAAAGAATTTTTTGCTTACCAATATGCCATAGTTTATTTTTCAGTTTTCTAGCAGGAAAGCATCTGTTTCTATTAGAAAGCATTTGGCCATTATTTTTTAGTAGCTATTAGTTTATTGTAAGAGACTGAAGAAGTAAATGGCTGTGATATTGTAGGTCATACAGTTATTCTAGATACAGAGAAAATATTCTGTAACCTATTCCCTGTGTTTATCCTTGAACATTTATCCTCACTAAGTGCCAAATTCAAACATTAGTCTGTGGCTGGTGCATCCTTCCAGCAGCCTCAGAGTCTGAACCCTCTGGCTGCATTTTCTGACTGTAAATCCTGTCACTTAATCTTGCCTAACTGAGCAGGGAAGTCAGAGTTCTTCATCAGCATACAACAGATCCTGGGATGAGGATGATTTGTGCAGCAGCGCTCTCAGATGAGCTATTGATGATCCCCAGTGAGATCCCAGCAGAGGGAATCACTCTGATTTAAGACCATCATTCAACAACTGCTCCTCTCACCAAAGATTTGTACCTTTAAAAAAATGACAGCTGGCTCTGGTGGGGCAGAAGCTTCCCAGCAGAGGGGTGGGCTCCTGCCCTCCCAGATTTCATTGCTGTCTTAGGAGAAGTGAGCCATAAAACGTGCTCAACTTCTTGGGTTTTGCCTTCAAAATTTTGGGGCTGGGTGGCAAAATGCAGCTGTTGTGTTTGCCCCCAGCACGTGTTGCCCTCGTGTGGGAAGCTGTGCCTGGATCTAGCAGGGCTCTGTGGAAGCAGCAGATAATCTGGGAGCTGGAGAGGATGGCTGTCTCCAGCTGGTGCCGGTGGAGGAAGGGAAGGGAAGTTCCAACCCCAGTGTCCATGGGGCTGGAAGGTGTCCCAGAGACTCCAGGGGACCAAGCACCAGGTCTTGAAGTGAGAAATCCCCACGGGCACATGCTGGGAGGGAAATTGCTGCTTGTGACCTTTTTTTATATCTCTTCTGGTTCTCTTTCTAGTTTTCTGTTACAAAAAGTGTAATCAGCCCAGTTTGCATCCTGAAAATAAAAGGCTTTGGCTTGCTAATGACAAGGAAAAGTTCTCAGAGGATCCCCCTCAAAGCCCTGGCTGACTCTGGGAAGAGCAGCTGCTGGTTGCTTTGGGAGCTGTAAACAGAGGCTGTGTGATCTGCATAATGAGGAAGACCCACACATAAATCTTGGTTTAATATTTTCTGCTGGTATAATTTTCATTCAAAATTGAATATTTTTTTTGGCTTCAAACATTCCATGGGCAACTAAGGATTTGGTTTGTGGCACTTGGAAAGGAGTAAAGAATCTAAATTCATGGGAAGAGTTGAAATGATGAAATACATTTTAAAGTAAATTTCTTTCTCACCAAAAGAAATTTCCCCTGCTGTTGTCACCACTTACATGGACTTCACTCCCTCACCTTTCCTTTACACAGACAGGCACCTCTCACAGCCTTGAAAGCAAAACATGGATCAATGCTGTTTTCAGAACAACAGTGAAACTCCTTCAGCTGATGTGTCACTCCAGAAGGTGCCATTTCAGATGTGATTAAACAAAGGAGTCAAACATGCTACAGTACATTAAGTTTGAGCTGGTCTTTGGGGATCTGTTGAGTGATAGTGGAAAAGAATTTAGCAAATCACACTGGGATTCAGGGTGCTGGTGGTTCTACGTGATGTTTTGGGCTGTTTTCATTAATTGCTTTGTGCACTTGTGGTCCTTTTTGGTTTTGAAGCTTGTTATATTTATCAAGTAATGTAGCAAACAGGCTGTATTAGTGGCTGTTTAGTGGAAATAAATAACCATATGTTTGTGAGCAGTCCTTTGGCTACTTGCCATGTCCAAATTATTGTGAACAACCAATGCTTTGTAAACTGCCACATGGTCCCTGCTCTAAATGCCTCAGATTAATTTGATCACTTAGTGTGTGGCTTTTGATAAAGTAGAGTAATATGGAAATTACAAAAAGTAGCAATGGTATATTTTTCTTGCTTTAATTATTGATTTCAGGTCCATAAGTATTTATATGATTTGGGAGAATTCCTGGTTTGACTTTTAAGTTGCCAGACATGTTTTCTTTTCTTTCCAAACAGTATAAATATTGACTATAATGTCAGTGGGTGAAGCTAAATGTTAGTGGGAAGAGCCAGTAAGAGAGAGAGAGGGATGGGGATGGGCAGAAATCAAGAATAACTTAACACAGGTCTGGTTTTGAACATTTATGAAGTCCACAAGCAGGTGACTCCATGGACCCCACAACAGGATTTTATGGGGAAGATGTCAGAATTGTAGAGTGTTTGCTTTTCTTCTGAATTAAGAGAGGCTACTCTTCATATTGCATTTAATAAGTCCTTATATCCTCTCCATCTGCAATGAACTTTAAATACAGAAAATGTAGGAAAATACATACATCAAAACAAAACTTCATTTGCAATATTTATAGACACGTGCAATGTTTCCTTCTCTCTTCTCCCATCACATAAAGCTTAGAAGAAGCAGTAAAAGCTGTGCTGTGTTCACCTTGAGCTCCCACCCCCATTTTACACAAGCAGTGTTTTTAAGGATGTCAGCATCCTTCAAACTGCAGATCCTCAATGCAGGGACCCCTGTGCAGAGGGAAAGGGCTCTTGCACAGGCACTTCCATGTTTCTCCAAAGTCTGGAAAGGAAGGATAGCTTCTCTTCTACAGATGGACACAAAAAAAAAAATTGTAAAGTATTGAGCTGCTAAGGCCACAGAGGGAGAGATTTAATAACTGGATCCAGGTTCCTTCACCAGGTGGCCAATCTTTCTTTCCAAAAGCCTGCAAATGTGACTGTTTTGAGGATGTAGATCAGGCAGCGCTTTACAACCCCTGCTTTTCATTGCCATTACACTTTAAAAATATTCAGCTCAATATTCTTTATGGGTGTGTTTCTCCCCCTGAACTGCTGTGTCTGGGACATTGGTGAAATTAGACCTGCAGTAACTGCAGATTTCAGAGTGGCTGTAACTATTTACTGAGCATGGAAAATGATACAAAAAATGAGACCTTACAATGATGCCAGGCTTCATTCCGCTATTATTAAGTCAAGGTTCATTTTTATAGAGCAGTTTGCTCAATTTTACTCCATATTAGAGGAGATCAATGAAATAATATGATATTTGACTAGAAGTGACACCTGGAGTTGTACAGTAATGTTTGCTTTTCTTAGCAAACCGACTTTTCCAAAAAGACTTTGATCCTGTTCTTGTATCCACAGACTTTGAGGAGTCAGTGCCTCTCAGGTACTTCAAAGTCTAACCTGGTGACATTATGGTTTAATAAATATATAGCTTTCCACTTTCACTTCCACTGACAGAATCCTCTCTTCACATTTCCTTTACCTAACTTTCAGAATGCCTTTCAGCACTGAGCTGGCCTGTAGCTGCTCCCATAACAAGAAAATTTGTTCTCCTAATTCCAGCCACACTGTCTCTCAGGCATCAATTCATCACTTAAATTTGTCATAAGTGCGTTAAATAGAACACTGAAATTGTTCTTGTCAAATCATCTCCAAGAAGTATAGAGTAGGACTCTGCTACATCCTTGGATTCTGCTCTGACATTTTACACCAGCAAAATAAAGCAGACGTTCCCCTCCTCCCCACTAAAAGTTCTTTAAGCCATTAAATTACATTATCATTTATACATATTTTTATCTGCCGTATTTGCATGGCTATAGTTATGGATCTGTCAGTATTTTCACTATAAACCCCTATTTCCAGGGATTTAGACAGTAATTCTGCCTTAATAATTTGCTCCAGGCTAAAGCTTAAAATGCAAAGTCTCAGGCTGAGAATAGTAGGGTTTTTTTTTTTCCTTCACCATTTTGAAAAGCAAATCATTTTGCCTGCTTTTAAGTATGGGAAGTGCAGTTGTGCCTTCAGGGAAGAGGTCCCTGGAGGGGGCTAGGGGTGTTCTCCCAGGCAGGGGATGAGCCTGCTCAGCTCTGCCCTCAACTTCAGGGCATTAAATGCTTCAAGCAAGAGAAATCTTCCCTGCCCCTCCTGAAAAACCCCGGGGTGTCTGTGCAAGAGCCCAAAGATTGACTGCAGCTTGCAAAGGTCTGTGCCAAATAGATTTGGAGTGGGGAGTTGGATGGTGATAGCAATAGCTCTGGCAACGTAGAACTCAGCACAGGTTTTTGGGTGGTTTTGTAGGGTTTGGGGTTTTTTTCTTCAACACTGTTCCCAGATAGCTTTTTCTGCAACTGCTGAAAACTTGGCTGTGCTTTGGTGTTCAAGTGGAAGCAATCCCCATCCCTTGCCAGCTGCCATGGAAACAGCCTTGCTCTACTATTAAAAAATGAATGTTATCACCCCAAAATCATGAGTGCCTTTCAAATTATGAGATTTGAGGTCTCCCTTGTAAATTTTTTTTTTGGGGGGATGACTTTATTTGGAGCTCTCAAGCATTTTGGTAATTTCAAACTTAAACTGAGAGCACGCTTTCAGTCTTTCTGCTATGTGAGAAGCTGGTTTTATTTATTGTTATCATTAATAAATGAAGTCTGGATTAATCAGATGATTCTAGGACCTACGATTTTACCAAAAAAGTTTTTTAAAAATTGCAGGGTTTGAAGTAGAATTCTGAGTTGGCATAGATAACTTAAATACCTTCTGACACTTTACACATAATTGCTGTTTCATTTCTCTCCCTTCCCCCTTTTTCTCCCTCTTACAAAGTGCCACAGACACAAGAGGCTACATCTGAGTTCATTGCCAGAGAAATCAGATGGAGGGTGAACAAATTGATCATAAGAACAGAAAACAGCCATTATTTGCCTGATAATTTTTGGTAATCAGCAATAATGAGAACAGAAATAGAGAAAGTTCTTGCTAATTGCATCATTTTTTTTTGTGTGTGTGCAAAATGTTAATGTTTTCAAGAGAGGCAGCAATCATTCAGAAGAAGAAAAGGGTGCATTTTCTTACAATATTTGTTGCAGGTGGCTATTGTTTAAAGTGGTTTCTTCGTACATCTCATGCTTGCTAATTACTTAAAATGAGGTGCTATAATATCTAATTGATCCTGGATTGAAATTTCTGGAAAAAATATTTTTATTGTGAAGTTTAAAAAATGAAGGGAATGAAGGGAATGAAATAACTGTGAGGAATAAGGAAATAAGATTAGAATTGACCTTGCTGCTATGAAGACTCCTCTCAGCTCTTGGGGATGGGGAGGAGAAAAATCAAAGATGTTAACCTTATTCTCTTTTTTCCCTTGCCTGCAGAAGGCCTCTTGGCACATACATCACATTTAATCTTATTTCTCCTCCTTGTATATATTGCATTAACCTCAGTTTGCATTTGGCTTGTTTTCTGCCTTTAAAAATGATGTGTGGCGAGCTGTACCTTCCATTCGGCAGTCTCCAGCCATTTGGATCTTAATTTTCACCAGAAAAATGATTTGGTTGGAGGGCAGGTCCAGTGGCCTCTGGGCTAACTTGCAGCTGGTTTGGAAAATCCCCCACGTGCAGCAGTTGGCAAAGGGCTGAGTCCCTGGCTCAGACTTCTCCGGGGACTGGGAGGGCACTGGAGGAGCTGGAACAAGGCAGAGTCCAGGCTGGCTCCAGCTGTGCACCAGGGCTCATGATTTATGTTTTATACTCTGGGCAGGGTGGAGGGGCTGGTTTAGCAGTGCTGGTTTAGGGGATGCTGGTTTGGGAGGTGCTGGTTTAGGAGGTGCTGGTTTAATGGATGCTGGTTTGGGAGGTGCTGGTTTAGGAGGTGCTGGTTTAGGAGTGCTGGTTTAGGAGTGCTGGTTTGGGAGTGCTGGTTTAGGAGGTGCTGGTTTGGGAGGTGCTGGTTTAGGAGTGCTGGTTTAGGAGGTGCTGGCTTAGGAGTGCTGGTTTAGGAGGTGCTGGTTTAGGAGTGCTGGTTTAGGAGGTGCTGGCTTAGGAGTGCTGGTTTAGGAGGTGCTGGTTTAGGAGTGCTGGTTTAGGAGTGCTGGTTTAGGAGTGCTGGTTTAGGAGGTGCTGGCTTAGGAGTGCTGGTTTAGGAGGTGCTGGTTTAGGAGTGCTGGTTTAGGAGTGCTGGTTTAGGAGTGCTGGTTTAGGAGGTGCTGGTTTAGGAGTGCTGGTTTAGGAGTGCTGGTTTAGGAGTGCTGGTTTAGGAGGTGCTGGTTTGGGAGGTGCTGGTTTAGGAGTGCTGGTTTGGGAGTGCTGGTTTGGGAGATGCTGATTTAGGAGTGCTGGTTTAGGAGTGCTGGTTTAGGAGGTGCTGGTTTAGGAGTGATGGTTTAGGGGATGCTGGTTTAGGAGGTGCTGGTTTGGGAGGTGCTGGTTTAGGAGGTGCTGATTTAGGAGTGCTGGTTTAGGAGGTGCTGGTTTAGGAGGTGCTGTTTAGGAGTGCTGGTTTAGGAGTGCTGTTTAGGAGGTGCTGGTTTAGGAGTGCTGGTTTGGGAGTGCTGGTTTGGGAGGTGCCGGTTTGGGAGTGCTGGTTTAGGAGTGCTGGTTTAGGGGCTGCTGCTTTAGGAGGGGCTGGTTTAGGGCTGCTGCTTTAGGAGGTGCTGGTTTAGGAGTGCTGGTTTAGGAGGTGCTGGTTTGGGAGGTGCTGGTTTAGGAGTGCTGGTTTAGGAGGTGCTGGTTTGGGAGGTGCTGGTTTAGGAGTGCTGGTTTAGGAGTGCTGGTTTAGGAGGTGCTGGTTTAGGAGTGCTGGTTTAGGAGTGCTGGTTTAGGAGGTGTGGTTTAGGAGGTGCTGGTTTAGGAGGTGCTGGTTTAGGAGTGCTGATTAGGGGTGCTGATTTGGGAGTGCCGTTTGGGAGTGCTGGTTTAGGAGTGCTGGTTTAGGGGCTGCTGCTTTAGAGGGCTGGTTTAGGGGCTGCTGGTTTAGGAGTGCTGGTTTAGGAGTGCTGTTTGGGAGATGCTGATTTAGGATGCTGTTTAGGAGGTGCTGGTTTAGGAGGTGCTGGTTTGGGAGTGCTGGTTTGGAGGTGCTGGTTTAGGGGCTGCTGCTTTAGGAGGGGCTGGTTTAGGGGCTGCTGGTTTAGGAGTGCTGGTTTAGGAGTGCCCATGGCTGGCAGAGGGGCTGCAGATCCCAAGCTGGTTTGGGGAGCAGCTCGTTGGGCAGCTCACAGACATCCCTGTCCCTTCCTGTTCTCGTTGGAGGTACAGCTGCTGTTGAATAATTTGCTGGTTCTCCAGGATTTTGTTAACTCTGTCTAAAGGCAGAGTCCCACAGGAAAAGCTCCATGATGTGGTGTGTGCTGCTGTTACCCCTGAGCCCTGGGTCAAAGCACTGGCCAGTGCCTGAGCCGTGGTCAGCAGGAAGCAAGGCAGACTCTGAAGCCTTCTTCCCATGCAGAATCTTGGAGAAGCCCCAAAATCCAAACCAGAGCCAAGCTGTGATGCCATTTAAGAAGAGAACCCGGGGTTGCACAAGGGCAGGAGAGATGCTTGCACAATAACCTGCAAATTCACTGCTGGGATAGCAGAGCTCAGTCCTGCCAAGGAAAGACTCTGGTGGGCTCTCTGAATTTTATTGGAAATCTCAGGACAATTGGATTTGGCTTTTCCTTAAAGCTCCAGTGCTCCAGTGAATTTATCTTTCTGATAACTGGGAAGATGTAAATGATCTCAGCCTTCTCTGCATCTCCCTTATGTACTTAGTGTGTCCTGAAGCTGAGAATTTTGGCAGTAGGCAAAGATTTTGTCTTACTCTCATTTGATTGCTTGACTGCTGCTTCTTGGCAAGAGCTCATTTACTGAGAAAAAGATTCTTGATCTAGAAAGCATGTATGTATTTATTTTTTTTTTTTTTTCAAAATAAAAACATTCTAAAAGCAGAACTGAACAGAAGATTCAACAAAGTACCTGTCATGGATATACTTGGGGTTCAGTCTAAGAAATGAGAATATACTGCATTTGTGGTGAAGATACTGGAAAGAATGTTTGTGTTATTCTCTGTGTATTTGAAATCAGAAAACTGTGAAAACTGACATCTCCACTTCCCCCTGCATTGTTTAAGTGACATTAAATGCAAATCTCAAACTAGAAAAGTATCATAAACAAATAATATTTTTTCTTAGTATTTGTAGTATATTTACAATTTTTCTAAGCATTCTTCCACCACAGTAAATGTTAAGATAATTTTTTTTCTATACAGAAGTACATGGAGGTTTTTTCTTTAAGCTAGGAAAGGGAGGACTTTCCAAGAAAGACTTCAGATATTTAAGTATGTATTCTTCCTGATTTTCTCTGTTATGTACATAAGAGCTTCTGCTCAGGCCAGTTATTGTTGTGACAGTCCTTTTCATGAAAAAAAAAATAAAATTTAAACGTGCTGCGTTTCTCTCCTGAAAAACCTGTAAGGCTGAACTCCTGCTTTTCATACCTGCTGAGGTAATGGTATTTTAGAGTGCTTCAGCTTTCTTTAGCGCTGCATATTGATTAAGTTACTCAATATTTGACAACACGAAGCTTCTTTTCCCAAGATATTTGTTAGAGAAAATCTATGTTTTCCCATTTCCAAGGAAAGGCATTCAACACATTCCTGTGTTTGCTGGGCTCCCAATGACAAAGTGTGCAACCAGCCCGGGGTGACAGAGCAGGGTGGGCTCTGCTGCTTCCTCACCTCAACAGTGAAGAAGCCACCATTTGAATAAACAGTTGTTTATTTCATGTTTCACCTAAAATTATCTGCAGAATTTTCTTTAAAAATCAAATTGGCTTAGATAAAATGATGATTTGATACGTTTGTGTTGGGTTTGTGTGTAGAAAACTATTTGGGTTTATATCTTGCTTTGCAGTTTCTCCCTTTTTCAATCTGAACAGGCTCTTTGCTTTACCCCCACCCACCACACAAGTTTCCAAGATTCTGATGGTCTCAAAGTCATTCTGCCAGTCAGCCCTGCTCACAAAAATCTGTAGGGTTGCATATTTCTCTGTCTTTGTATTTCTTTTAAGAATTTCCAGGAAAATAGCTAATGACCATCATCACTTTATGAAGGACAGAAAACCTTCTGTCAGCGTTACTCTGGCTGCTGGGGTGAAAACTGTGGGAAGGAGCTGTATATGAACTGTTGCAGTAAATTATAGATGAGGGCTGTGATTCCACATTCAGTAGCAGTCAGGTGCTGCAGATGATCCTTTCTTCCATCCTTGCCTGTTCCCTGACTAAATAAAAGATAGGTTTTCCATATAACCCCTCTCTTTTAGCTTTATTTTATAAATATGTCTGGTGGATATTAACTGATTTTGACTCCTTTATAGTCCATACGATCAGCACCTAAAGGAAGAACAGATTTCTCTTTCTGTTTCTTTCACTAAATCTCAAATATTCATCTTCTGGGAGCCATCAAGGCTGCCTGCAGTTCAAGGTGACAGTGTATGTACCTGCCTCACATTTTTGGGGATTTAGCCAGTCCTTCTCTTCCAAGGAGGAGAAGCCACACGACCTTCTCCTGAAAGAGAGACACAGCCCTTGTTTAGTATTAGAGACACAGGGATGTCTGCAGACACCCTGAAGGGCAGGATGGGAAGGTTATTTGCAATTTTTCAGGATGTTAAGACTACACCAAGAATTAATTTCAGTAGAGGTAAACTTTTTGCATGCCTGTGTGTGCAGACTGACATAGTGGTGACTTCATTAGCCAGTCATCAGAGAGCTGTGATTCATGCTCTGGTGGCACTCAGCTGCATTGCAGATCTATGTATTAAGTAAGATTTAATTAATATTTAATTGGCAATTAGGAAGGAAAGTTTTGAAGAAGTTGATTTCCACTTTTTTTTTGCCTTCTGGGCAATAGTAGACTCTTAACCTCTAGTGATGGTTATTGTTAAGTAGGTTGAAGGAACTGAGCAGGAAATACATAGAGAATTGAATTTTGAACAATTTGAAATGACCCATTTCTTCTACCTCCTTCACCACATGTGCAGAAATTCTTCCTCAAAAAAAATAGCAAAAAATGCTCTGTATATTATTTACTATCATAAAAGTAAAGGTTGAAGTTTGATCATAAAATGTATTTCTGCATCAAGAAATCTGGCAGAAGAAATCAATAAAAAAGAATTGCTTGCCTTGTTTTTGTTTTTTTTTCCAAAATAATACCCAGAGAAAATATGATAACACATCTTGAAGGCAGGTCAGGAAGGGCAAGTTTAACTGGGCAGAGGCATCGCACGAACAAAGCGTGTGACTAATCCATGGATCCCTTTACTGTCTGGGCACTCTCCGACTCTGTTGCATGGAATTAAAGAAAAACATCTTTTAACATTTTGTTTACCCACTGGCAGCACTGAAGGAGCAGGGTTTCAGCGATTTGCACAAATTTAGGGGTGTTCATTTCCACTGCCACTCCTCTGTGAGCGCCCGTGGATCGGGTGGCTCTGACTGCTCTGGTGGAAACAACAGCAAAATCCCCAAGGGCAGATTTGTATTAAATTTTCTGCATTGCTTGATTTGGGGTTTGCCAAGAACTACTGTATGTGTGAGAAGCAAGGCTTTTTCTTTTCTTTTATTGTATATTTTTGGCAGCTTATGTAGATTATCAACATTTTATTTGGCACAAGAATGCAAAGCAGGATGCATCATGCAAAAAGGGCTGAGTTCCACCTTGTACAACTTTACCAAGTTCATCCCCACTCTCTTTCTGTTGGCTTCATAATATTTTCTTGAGAAACAATTGCTTCTTCACGTGGAAACAGGTATATTAGTGACAGCTCCAGGCTGTATGCAGCATATGATGCTGGAAGTTTAATTTAGACTTGGAGAAATGAAAAACCGTGGAAGAAAATTTGTGGGGGTTTTCATATATTGCAACAAACTAAACTATATTAACTTTATCCAATGACCTTTGTTCAGCCTATGGTTTCATTTTGTGGAATTCTCGACACCAAAGCTAGAGAAATCTACAGGAAGACATAAAAGATGCTTCATAATAATGCAGTCACCTCACCACATGGAGTTTCTCAGGATAATGATTAACTCTTTGTATTCTTCAGAGTTTCTTTATTACAGATTAGAACTCAGTTCCTTGAAGTGCAGACTCTTTTAGTAAATATGCAGCTAATTTTAGATGTACTATAAATGTATTAAAGCCATGATGGCTGTTTTATTTTCTTTTCAAGTGCTTGCAGACCTTTTGGCATTCTGTAATGGTGTTACCATCCTTATTTTGATAACCAGAAGTTAAAATAGAGAGGAAAGTTTGAGCCCAGTGTTTGTGACCACCCCTTGAATATGTAGCCACGCTCTAGCCACAAAACCTTCCTCCCCCATTGCATATGGAGATTCCTAATGACTTCTTGGCAATAGAGTCAGAATTCACAGCTAATGAAGACTTTCTGTAATGGTGGTAAACAGATTATTTTTCCCATTACTTTTAAATTTTAGTGAGGATTATGCTCTGTACAGAGCCGTAGAAGCCTGCAGAGCTTTAATTACTCAGCACTGGAAAAGCTTCACTTTGCTGAATAGTCTTTCTTGATTTGGTATGTTTCTGATATGCCCTTGAAACATCACTCACTGGAAAAAAAAAAAAAAGCAGACAAAAATAAAATTGCAAAATTTTAATACACCTGCAGTGAGTTTTAATGAAACTCCATCAGAGCACAGTGAACATGTCTTAAATTAGCCAAAATATTCTGTATGTGATCCTGATGTTTTAATTAAAATATCACTGGAAGGATTCAGTTAGTATGGGATTCAGTGGAAGTACTGAAAATTAACGGTGGGGACAAATTCTTGGAGGAATGACAAAAATGTTGAGAGTTGCTTGTCATTGTTTCAGCAGCAATGTGTGATTGTAACACATCCCTGTAGTCTGTTTAGAATGAAGCTCAGCTCTGCACTGTATTTTTCTCTTTTTCCCCTCTTGTTGAGGCTGTTGTGTCACATCCAGGGACAGCCCACAGGTTGGTCATTCCCTCCTTTCAGATTAATCTCCTGTCTTTTAGCAGCGAGAACAGAAATATAAAAGCACAACACTCTGCTTTCTTTGGAGCTTAAAAGTAGGTTTAAGATTTATTTGGCTCTTGATTATCAGTTTCATAGTTTTTAGGGGTTGTTTTCATTTGTTCTTTGGAATCAGAGTTTCATCACGTATCATTGTATGATCAGTTGATGAAATGATTGAGAGGAAGGGAGTAATGAACCAACCTTTCAAACCATATATCTGCAAATCTGCAAATCTTAAAAGAAGCCAAACAAAAGCTAAACTCAAGGGGAGGACCCTTCTTGAAGGAAAATTAAATGCCTTTATAGATAGTATTATTTTCTAAGAAACTATTTTTTTTTTTTTACTGAAAGGAAATTCTTTTCAGCGGTATAGTACATACAACTTCTGACAAAAGACTGGAAAGCAATTTAAAATTTCCCAAAAAGACACATGACAATGAATTCCAGACCTCTGAAAACTGGGGTGACACTGTGGGACACTTAATTATAGACCAAAGTTTTATCAAACTAAGAGAAATAGAAAGTACTAGACTAAGAATAAAGCTGCAAAGAATGTTCAGTGGTTTAATTCTCAGAGTGAAGTAAATTTTTTTATTCCTTTTTTTTTCCTCAAGACCAGCTGCAGGACCACTGATAAGAAGTGCAGGGGAATAACAGCCTTTGGGCTACTTGTTCCATTATCTTTGGATGAAGATGCTCTCAACTGGGGATGGATGCTACATCCACCTCTGTGGAAACACAGGGAAAATATTTTCAGAAGTGTTTTAGACAGAATAATGAATGAACATATATTTTCAAAAGATTTTTTAATAAAGAAGAAATATCTTTGAGGGGGGTCTGATGCTTACCCCTATAACAAAGTGTAGGAACATCCATCTCAAATATCTCTCCCAGCTTTCCCAACCACAAAATCTCTTCTACAGAGTATGAAAATGCTGCAATTCGTTCCCCAGAGGCTGGAGGGGATTTTGCCTGGCCTCTGTCACTCATTATGACTGTGCTATCACAGAGTGCTCCAGGCCTCTTTCTGTCAGCACTCCATGGCACTATCAGCCAACTGGAGAAACACCCCAAAACCAGATTTTTCATCAGCTTGGAGCGAACCTGAACCTAAAATTCCTGTTATTCTGTATGTTAATGAACCCAGAACACCTAAGTGCTGGGTTTTAATGTTTTGTTCACCTTGAGGTGTGGGTGCTCATAGGATGTGTCACATTCAAGAGGCAAGTGTCTCTTGCTGCTCTCTCTGAACTGCCTCCCACAAATGGGAGCTGTGCCCTTGCTGGGAGCCGCGTGGCTGGCAGCCCAGACGATGACATCAGGAGCAGCCCTTGGTGTCCTGATGTCCTTGCTCTGGGGCAGGAACCATCCCAGGGACATGGCAGCCTGCCAGCTTTACCTTGGAGCACCTGCACGCTGAGAGCTTCCCAAAATAAGTTTGCATCACCTTCCTCTGCTTGCCAAAAAGCAAATATCCCTAAGGGACATCCAGTGGCTTTTCTCTTTATCGTCTCGCTCTCTTCCCACTCCCTGTCCAGGCTTTTATTCCCTGCCCATCCTACCCTCTCTTAACGCTTTTCTCACTTCTAATGTGCTCGTGTCCCTGTGTCCCCACCCTCCCCCTGCTCCTGAGCTGCCCCTGTCCCTCGGGTCCTGCTGCTCACAGAGCCCTCCAGCCCCTGCTGCAGGCTGGGAGCTGAAGGAAGTGACAGGCAGAGTGGACAGCTGGAGTTTGTCTGACATGACAGCTTTCCCCTGTGCCAAAGATTAGTATTGCTGCTGTGGTGGTGCAGCCAGATATAAAATACAGCCCCAGCCTTTCCTGAAATATGCCCTGTATAAATTCCAAGCCTTGGGTGAGAGGAAAGTTGACTGTATTTGATGCCATATTTTTTTCATGAACATACACAATCTATATATAATTTTTATATCCAAGCTTTCTTCCAGCCTTCCCAGTCAAAGCAGCAGCTCCTAGGCTCAAAGTGAGTTGCACATATGTAGCTTTTAAAGCCTGGTTGATATTCTGTGTGAATTGGAAAAAATGACAGAAATTCCTCAACCATTATTTAGACAGTTGATATCAATGTTTGCTCTAATCAGGAAAATGAGTTAATCTATAGAGTCATAGAATCATCGGATTTTTTAGGTTGGAAGAGACCTTGAAGAACATCAAGTCCAACAGTTAAATTTATCTTTAAAGGAAAAATGTTTAATTTGTCAATCTACAAAAGCATCAAGTGGGCTACAAAGTTAAAAGCCAAAATGACCTGGATTTTACTTGTCACTAACTATAGGTAGCTACAGGCATCATCATCACCAAAAGCAATAACAGCATCTAGTTAAGGATAGTTTATCTAGTATCCACACTAGATAAATAGTGTGGAAATGAGGAAAAAAACCCACACAAACTTCAAGAGTTTGTGTTGTAACACCTGCTACTGCTCATGGCTTGCAGCAGCAATAATCCACCCTGCATTTGACAGGATTGTATTGTTTGGTGTGACAATTGTCATGTTCCAGTTCCAAAAAGCAAGATTTGACTATTCTCTGATTGACAGTAATACAAAACAGCACATTAGTTTTATTGTACTTATTTTACAGAATCTCAGCACAAGATAAAGCCAGACTCTGTCCCATTAAATAGGCATTGAAAATCTGGGCAAAAATCTCAAACCTGTGAAACCCATGAAGGCGAAAGCTTTAACTTAAGATCACATGGTTTTCACAATTATTTTGGACTAATTTGAGGGTTTTTTCCTGTGCCCGTCTGAAATTTCATGGATTGTCATGACTGATCTAAATTAATAACTAAAAGACTGAAGATTTATTGCCATAAAAGGATTTCTGTTTTCCAAGTGATAAGAATGTTATGACATGTATTGATCTACTGAGGTGGTACTAGTCGCTGAAAGATGGATCTTCCCATTTATTTTTTTGTCCCTTTTGCTATTATTATATTTATTGAGAACATGTCAGAACAATTGGCACAAAACCTTGAGATGCTGATAAACTGCTAAGATGAGCATATAAGTGAAGCAGTAGCTGATCAATGTATATTAACTAAGGCTATTTGGACAAGGAAATGTAATACTTTCCACGTCTCCTCTTGGAAATAAATTTAATAGTCTACCTCACCTCCCATGTGTTTCCCAGTAATCACCTTCAGTTATTTTTTTCCCAATTAATTACAGCCTTTTAGATGATGAACAGAGTCCCTCTCATGGGGACACGAAGGCAGAGGATTGCTTGGAAAAATTCTCCTTTGAACAATGCAACCTTACATACAGATTATTTGTAAGCAGATTTTTTTCCCTGTGTCACGCTCATTTCAATGCATATTTGGAGACTCCAGAATTTATTCCAAGCTAGTTTACAACTAAATTAAAGGAGGGGAAGGAAACACCAGAAGGAAGATTTCATGCAGTTTGTCAGTGTAAGCTCCAAGCTATTGAGGATTATTCCCTTGTTTTCGTGGGGGTTTTATGATCTTTATTGTGATTTAAGGAGGAAAGTGCACGGGATTTTTTTCCTGTGTTCTTTTCTCTTCTGTTTGTGTGTGCTCCCCTCCTCATTGTTCATTTACAATGAGGAGAACACACACCAGTGGAAACATTTAGGGGCAGGGAAAGATTTTAATTGTAGCCTTCCAAGGCAACAATGACGACAAACATAAACCATCCTATGTGAACTATGTTAGAGCAGAGAATCTCATGAGGAATAATGAGGAAAAAACCAAAATGTCTGCTGGAAGGCAAAATTGGAGACAGGGCAGATCACAGATTTTGATAGGATTTTTTTTTTTCCTTAAGCCATATACCAGCCATGGTACAAATAAATCCTAGAGGAGGAATTAACTGCCTAAGAACGTTGTGCTAATGGGGATGATTTTAAAGCATGGGAAGCTTTGCTGTTTGTGTTTCAACACCAGTAAAAGAGGCATCATTTGGAGTCCACTAAAGTAAATCTTCATGCAGACATCTCCTGACAGGCATGAATATGTGGTGTGCATAAATAAATGCATAAAGTGCAACAGAATTCTTATGGAAAGTGCCACATTGCAGAGAATATATTTTTTTAATGCTCAGGGTATCAAAAGTGCATCACCCCAGTGCTGCTCCTGGGATACTGGGGGAACATCTGATATTTCAGTGTTCCTAATTCTGTCAGTGGACCCCACTCATGTTGTCATCGAGTCCATCTTTTGACCATCACAGGTAATTTCTCCCTTTAATATGGAGTTAAAAATCCTGAATTTAATTTAGACTGCTCGTGTGATCAAGTTCATTCAGTGTGGGCTTCACTTAACAGATGGGCCAGGGTTATCACATCGATTTGCATAGAAATTAGAATTGATCAAAACTAAATTATTGATTATTTCAAGTTGAAAAACACCCTCTTCAACCTTGCCTTCTCATAGAGCACCTCCTAACTGATGAGCTGTTATCACTGGCAAATAAATTATAAACTTGTAGCATAATAAAAACCATAATAAATAGGGTGGGATTTTCTGGTTATTTTGAACATTGTAGAATGGATAATAAGTTTGAATCAGAAGAACTCCCCTTTAAATGCTATGAAGACCCAATGATACATTCTGATATTATTTTCAATGCTATTTGGGAAAGAAAAAGTCTTCTGCTTCACATTAAAAATGTGGGTTTCCATTTAAAAATTAATCAGAAATAGTCCTCCCTCTTAGGTTTTGTTTGTTAGTTTGGTTTTAGTGGCCAGATTAATTTATTTGATAGAAGTCCCTTATAGCACTTTCCCACATTAAATTGCATTGAGTTTTCTTCCTCCTAACACTTCCAAATCTTTATCTCTACTGATACAAAACTCCTCTTCCCTTGCCCCCTCTTTTTTTTTCCTGTTAAATGCTTTTTATTTAAAGAACTCACGAACAATGGCATTTATTGGAGAGCTCTGAGAACAAAGTTTAATTCTCAGCTCTGCTGTGTGATCCCTTTATGACACTGAACAAGTTAGTCAGGCTCTCTGTGTGCTGTTCCCTATCTATAAAAGACAGATAATAGCACTTTCTTAACTGGCAAATCTTAACAATGTAGGTATTAAAGGTTATGTGTACTTGTGCTGAGGCATAGCCAGAACTTTAAAATATATACAATTTTTGAGGTAGGTTGAGAGCCATTTCCTTATTTTTATTTTATTGCTATCCTCTGTAAGGTTTTTCTTCTTGTTCCCTAAGAAATGTGTGTATTTTCAGAATTTGCTGCAAGTGCCATATCTGATCACAGGTATCAGAGATCCAATTACGAAATGGTCTGATTTAGAAACTGCAGAAAGAGAATTCCAGAGTCACTTTTCCACTGCTTAGTTTCCATCTGAGGGAAGTCTGTACAGATGGGTATCTTGTTGGAATTCAATATCCTGAATATTGCTTTGATTTTCTTTGGGTAGAGAGGAAGAAGGTAAATTCATTAGTATCTACTTTTCTCCAAACCTCTCCTGCAATGACTTTCCTTTGGTTATTCATGTAGGTGATTTCTTTTTTGCCTTTTGAGCCACATTCAGGTCATCCAGCTCCCTAATAATTTGAATACCAACAAGCTGGGTCTTTCTGACAGCCTGAGCTTGACAGGCTGCTCTAAGTCCCTCCACTGAATTGTTGGTCTGTCATGTTATTTCCCCTAGAAATGGTATAAGAGCTGATAGCAACCTGAATACTTAAAAATAGATGGGCAGAATAGGAATGTGTAGCTGGTATTTTATCATCTTGGCTCCCTCTGCCATTGCATGGTGCAATGTGATAGCTTAAAATAACTAAGTACCATTCTTGTGCCAAAAATATAAAATGTCATTCAGTATTACAGTATCCATTTCAGCTCTGGACACGTCCTCACACTTCCTTCAGCAGTTTGCCCAGCACAGCTAATTCCAGTGACTGAAAGAGTGAAAACTCTTGCAGGTGACCAAATTTATCCAATCCAGAGAGACAAATTTATTAAAAGGGGCCAAGACACTGTTCTCCATCTGCACCCCTGGGTTTGAGTCTTCTAAACTCTCCATATGGCCTAAGATCCCACTTGTTTCAACTTTTCTTTCTCCTCTTGGAAAAGCACAGTTGTCTCTTGTAACTGCCAGATGTGTAGTAAGGAATGAGATAAGAACTGAACAATGTTTATTTCATCATGAGAAATAATTAGCGTGCAAGAGAGTTGGGCTGTCATTAATTTTTATGCCTGTGATGAAGCAAAATGAATTGCTACAAAATGAGCAAAAATAACATTTAGAGGGTCCTGCCCCTTGTGTATTTTTGGTACCTTTGCCCTTGGATAGTTCCACTCAGATCCTCACTTCATCCTTTTGCCTCTCATTTCAAATGTTTTGGAAGTGCCAAAAGCACCTTGTCTTATTTCATAAATGTTTTGTCAGTCATAGGCAGATTGTTTGCAGAGCTGCAGTTCTCTTAGGTATGTGTTTGTGAAGTACACAAGCCTGTTAGTGATGTCTTTTCTTTATATTCTCTTGTGGTTTGTATTTCTGTAGAGCTGAACAGAAACATCTTACCATGATCAAGTTGGGCTGGTGGCTGACTCACCTCCCTTCTCATCCTCCTGAGCTGCAATTTTCTGTTTGCCTTTTTTTCTCAAGTTTGGCAAAGGCAGTGTAATTATGCATTTCACACGTTGTGCTCCCAAGGGAATGTTATGGATCTTCATCCTGCCAGGAATAGGATTCAGTGCTACCCTGGGCTGAATATTTGGGTTGTCAGAAGTGTTTGAAGGGTGGCAGGATGGTCGTTTCCCCTCATAAAAATGCATGTAAAACCAGTGAAATAAAACACAGGACACAGGCAAGAAGTGATTCATTAAGGGTGGACAAATTTGCTTTCAAAAGACAAAGTAACTGCTCTCCAGAGGGATAATACAGCAAGTTGCTGAGCAGCCTGGGTTGAATCCAGAAAAGGATTTAATTGCGTGCTTAATTTTAAATATTCAAGTAGTCCTTTAGCTTTACAGGGAAAATCCATGTGTGTAAAGTAAAACAGAATAGAGTCTTCACACAATTAAACTCTTTATCTTGCTCCATTTCCCTGAATTTTGCTCCAAGGCTTCCAAGCCATGATTCCACCTTGGAGTGATCTTGTATTTCACAGCACTCAAATGTTCTCAGCTGAGTGCTTGGTTTGTGATCTCAGCTCCTGTCTAGGGGGTTTGGGGATATTCACATGCAGCATCCCCAGAATGAAGCATACACACACTGAAATAGCAACAGAATACTGCTGCTTTTGACAACAAATCCATTCTCTGTCCTTCTCAGGGCAACAGTTTTCAACTTTTCATTGGAGAAGAAGAGTGCTGTAGGAAAGGGCTCCTCACTAAGGACAAAGGTTCTGCTGCAAGTGGATATATACATTAGCAATTAGCTGCTATATGATAGCTAGGAAAACTCAGAGGAAAGTTTTGGATAATAAGATGAGTTCAGGAAAATGTTTCTGAAAGACCTTAAGGCCAGATTCTAATTAGCAAATAACAAAATAGTTCAGAAAATAAGACTAGTACTGTAAGAATCTTGCCATAGTCAAAGCCCACCATCAGCAAAGATGCTTAATTATCCTGCATATGATAATTCCCTTGTGGAGTTATATGATAAGTATAAAGGGCATTGAAGGCAGAATTACCCTGAAAATCTTTGGCCTGAAAAGCAGGAGAAGTGAAAGAAAATATAACAATGAAAACAGTTTGAAACAATTTGCATCTTTTAAGCAACTCCTTTTTAACCACTCTGTAAACAACATTGCAGGAAAACAGGGGAAAAAAACTGTGGCTGGGGGTCTCCTCTCTTTTACATGAGCTTAGTTGTGTTTCATTAGTCCCAATTTTAGTTATTGTAAGCAAAAATGAAGCCAAGGCTTGCTGCCTTTTAAGCTGCTCAGCTCAGATCCATGCAATTCTTTGGAAAGAACAGGAGCAAAGCAATCTTTGGGTAACATAATACAACCCCTGAACTTTGATCTCAATCAAGGCATTCTGAAAAGAAACAATAATGTCATAACTCCTTGGAAGCTTGCAAAAATAAAACCTCTATCAGAAACCTGCCCACGAACACTGAGACATAATTTTCCTGACCCCACAGCACTGCTCCATATGTTGTATATACTAAAGAGAAAAAATGGGTTTTATTTGTACCTACACTCTCCCCAATTATAGCTGAAGTTGTTGGCTCCCTGTGTGTTGTCATTGACACAGATGGATAAAAACAGACACAGCGTGTATGGGAATATTATAACTCAGAGCTCTCGTGCTGCACCACAGACTGGATTTAAATTCCTCTGTACTTCTTAGCTTGAAAAGTTCTCTGAGAAATAACCTCACTGATTAGGGTCTGTGTAAAGCAAATTCCAGGCTTTGTGTTGGCGATCAGGCTGGAAGGCAGAGCAGGGGGAGATCAGAGAGCCCGTGGGGCTCAGGGGGTTTGGGACAGGCTGTAAGCTGCTCGTGGCGACAGGACCCTGCCCTGTGGGAAAGGGAGGGAGGGGGTTTTGTCTCTTGGAACTGAGCAGTAAGTGACCACACAGCCAGGACCCTCCAGGCAGGGGCTGTTTGTGCTGCATCTGCAACGGCTCAGGTGCCAAAGCTGTTTCTTTTCCCTCTCCTTGTCACTGTTGAGATAACACACATGACACAGACTCCTGTGATTTTTCTCAGGCCTGCATGAAAAATAATGACTTTATTTTAGGGATCCCTCCTTTTTATACAATTTTCCACCGAACTCTGTGATTGGTGAATGAAAGACAAACCTCTTCACCCACACTGGTCAAACCAGAGGGACATCAAGAGAGATCCCTCCTCCCAAAAATAATTCACAACATGAATACCATTACAAAAACAACATCCTGATGTTTATGTTCTTTCCTGGGAACAAGTTTCAGCAAACCAAAACATCAGAAAAGCAGAGCTTTAGAACCTCAGAAACTTCAGGCCTGAAAACTCATCCACGGAGAAGGATGGCTCAGCTGCAACGCTTCCAGCTCTGAGCTGCTCTGGGACCACATTCCTGCTGAGGACACCTCCCATGGAGTGGTGGCAGCTCAGGGTGGCACCAGCAGGGCTCTGCAGTGCCAGCTCCAGCTCAGGGATGGCACAGGGGCTGCCTGGGAGTGCTCCCCCAGCCACGGCTGTCACTCCACACCAGCACCTGCCCCTTCTTGGGCACGGTTCCCCCAGCAGCATTAGGAATCTGCAGGGAGGGTCCCTCAGCCTGGCAGCAGTCACAGCAGAGGCAGGGCCCAGATTCCAATTTAGATTGGAATATTTGGATATTCCCAAGTATCCAAATGGTCCTTCCACTGTGGGTGGTGTTTTGTGGCTTGGAGGGGCTTCCCGTGGTGCAGGAGCTGAGTGTGAGGGAGCAGCACTGAGATGCTGAGTGAGTGTGTCAGCAGTGACCCTCAGCACCTCCAGAGTCATGGGAACTTGATTTAAAAATGAGAAGAATATTAAAAACTGGATTCTGGAAGCAGATGAGGAATAGGTTTGGAATTGTGTGATTAGTGGTTCTTCTAAGAGTGGTTTAGTCAACCCAACTTCCATCATGGATCTCTTGAAGTCCTCTGAGTAAGAACTTTGTGCCCTGGATCTTGGTTTTTGGAAGGTTTTCCTGTGGTAATAACCTTAAGTGAAAAGCTGGGGAAAGCAAAACAGAAGTCACGTCAGCAACTGTATGTGCAGTGCCAAAAAAATCACACTTCCCAACAGACAAATCTACAATAATAACTGATTTTAACCTTAAAAGACTGATCAGCAGGAGTCAAAAACCACAGGAGTTTTCTAATTTTGCAACCAGCTTTAAGGTTTTTCTCAGACTTTTTATTCACCACAACGGAAAAATGGTGTTTAATGGCCTTTTTGAATCTTGCTAATGAAGTCTTTAAACTATGTAATAACCACGCTAAATATAAGTTAAATTACAACTTTAAATTTGCAAACACAATGATGCCCATAGGTATGAAGGCAGGTAGTGTTACATGCTTGTGATGCAAATCTTTGATGCTGAGAGAAGTTGTATCTTTGAATTCCAGGAAGTGGGAGATGAAGGGTATGCTGCTTTGAGAAGCAATTTTCCAAAGCATATCCTTTCAGTTTAAAAACATTGTCTTACCTGGAATCCAGGTAAATATCAGGAGAGTGTGACAGAACGTGTGCAGACAAAATGCTTATGAAATTAGGTAAAATTGTGATAACTTTGGACAATTGCTTCACACTTAAGTTCTGAAATTCTTATTCTGTGCAAATCTACAGGTCAGTTCACACATCCAGAGGGGAGACTGAAACTGCAGATGTGGTATGAAAGAAGAAGCAAGCAACAATGAGAGGAAAAAAATTGCTTTGGAGAGGGCCCAAATGATGCTCAACAACTTCTGCCATGTTGGAAATGATAATGTGAGTGCTATTTTAATATTAACCATAAAAATGTATAGCTAAGATCTCTCAGGTGATTGGCTCATAAGCAAATCAGAAATTGCACGCCAGCATTTTGATTTAAAAATACATTTTTTTTTTGAAATCAGAACCAGTTCTTAATGATTTAACAAACAGGAATGAAACAACCCAAAATTCTCATTGAGTGTAATTTTCCAGGCACAGTTTGAAAGGCTCCCAGTAACTGCTGCACATTCCCTGCACAACAAATACCATCCTGGAGTCACACTGCTGCTCTGGAATGGCCCTTCCAGGTGCCAGTCCAAAACTGCCTCTCAGGCACTGGGAGCTGGCTCAGGTGACCCTGCCTGCTTCTCTCTGCTGCCCTTGGCTCCAGGTGGAGCAGAGGGGACCCAGACAGGATTTTTTGAAGGGCTGCTTCTCACAGAGCATCCGCTAGTATTTCTCCAGGCAAATCCTCTCTCCGTGATGAAACCTTCATTTCCCATGCATATTTACACAAACTTGATGTTTCTCTGAAAGTCCAAGCACAAGGTAATCTCTGTGATAGGACACAGCTCCTTGATTCATTTATTTACGCTACATTAGGCAAAAGAGAAATGGGAGTTCTTCTCACAAGAGTTTTTTAGCATCATTGAGGACACAGGGATCTTTGTAGAATTAACTCAGACATTCTGCAGACTCCTGTAGTTCTGTGGGATTAAAACACACCCGTGCCATTGACAGCTGTCTCATTATCTTCAAACTGGACTTATTACCAAAATAGGTTAAAAATTAGTGTAGAGGCTTAACTTGCTTGCCATTAATGTTTATCAGTGCTCTTTGCATTTGAAGGGGCAGAGGGGAGATTGCAGGAGGCAATAACTGCCCTGCTCCTGCTCAGTGCAACGTAATTGCAGGGTCACACTTAAACGTTTTCTATCAGTTCGTTCATAAAGCTGGAAATGCTTTTAGGAGTCCCTGGGAGTGCTGCAGGAGGCAGTTGACCTGCCAGCCAGTGGAGATGGAAAGGCCATCCCAGCCCATGTACTTGGAGAGCACTTAATGAAAAATCCCTGCTTTGTGTCGGCATGGATGCGGGGATATTTTTGTGCACTGAAAAAAAAATCAGCTTCCATGAAGAGTTCCCAGAAAATACCTTATATTGTAAGACTTTAAGCATTAAGATTTATGTATTGACACCAATCCCCCAATGATCTGACTTCTCTGATGTTCTCTCTTCGATTCTGTCCACAGACAATGCCACACTGTTATTAGAAAAACAAAGGGGGGAAAAAAAGGAAAAAAAAAAAACCCAAGGGCATTTAATGATGAATTCTAAAATCAATTTCTCCCCTGTTGCATCCTCCCCCCTTCAGACACTGAATTATTTAACGAAAGATCTGAGGGCACATGAAACACATTTCAAAGGAAGATGTCAGCCAGGGTCTCCATTGCCACAATCTTCTTGTGTGTATTTTCTTTCACAGACAGACTGAAACCCAAACTAGCCATGTTACTTGATGCAGTTTAAAGAAGATGAAATGTTCAGGGGCGGGTAGAACAGTGTTTGTAATGAAAGATAAGCTAACTTCCTTTGGAGTTTTTAATTGCAACACACAGGGAAAGTGATAATACAACATGAGCAAGGGAGTGTTTGTGATGGGAAGATCTGTGATGCCAAACTGGTGGCAGCTAGAGTGGATCTGAGGATGAAGGAGGAGTTATTGGGCCAGAATCTCATTTAGACAGTGCCTTTTTGGGTGGAAGGTGTGGACTGGTAGGTCTCTGCAGTAATGTGAACAGGGAATGAATGACCTGTGTGCTGAGCCAGGCTTTGAGTGCCACATTCCTGTGCTGGTGCCTGTTAGTGCAAGTGAGCTGGGAATTAGGGCACTTGGGCCTCTCCCGATTGTTTCCATTAGAAAAAATCAATTCTTTATTGATTATCAGTGACAGTTCATATTGATTTTCTGTTTTTAATACATTAGGTATTGCTTTGGCAAGTGTTTTTCCTTTCTGAGGAATATGCCAATCCCTTTTCCACATTGGGCTGTGAATTTTGGATAGTGACTCTTTGCTTAGCACAATGCAATAATTCCTGTTTTACTCTGGCTACACGAGCCTCTGGCTATGCATCTTTCTGTGTAATATCATTTTCTCTGTTTCAGAGAAACAACTATTTGAGATTTGCAGAAATATCCACAAACCAAACAGCATTTACCCCTTCCATTAGATGGAAAGTGGTTGCAGTCACCTTCTGCTGAATTATCGAGCTAAGAGGTCACAAGTAACAAATGTAATAAAACCCCATTTGTTTTAGGACTGTTAGCACATTTTGGAGATAATTGTATTATTTTTCAAATGTCCCTAGGTATTTATTTTAGTTGTACAGTCATGCATTTGAACTTCAGCATTGGAAAGTATAGGAAATTTCTGTTTGTTTCTGTTGTTTCTATAGAAATCGGGGGAATTATTAATAAACAGAACACTTGTTCTGGCAAGTCAAGTTAGGAGAGCCTCTGAAATACAAAGCAGTGTTAAAAGAGTTGCTCTCCACATTATCCAGTTGAGTTTCTGAGTGGTAACACATCCTCTCATCTGTGATGCTGTAATGACCCTCAGCTTCCACTGCCATCAGCAGACACACACTGGTTTATCTCACTTAAAGGTACCACTGGTGTGTTTTAAATACATTGAAAAAATTATTTGACTTAAATATCTCCTCTGTTTTTATTGTGTATTAATATTAGGGGTCTGTTATTAGAAATTTAGAGATATTAGAGCTCTAGGTAGGTCCCATTTCATGGAAATGAGAAAGATACAAAAATGCTTTCTTTTTTCTAATTTTTTTTTTTTTTTAATTTGCTTTATTTAATAGGAATTGTTCTCTGTATTCCTATTGCTGGGAAGATGGAAACTTGCTAGAGAGCTGTCTGTGAAAGTCAGAAACATTTATGAAAAGCAGGCAATGTTCTGTGTAAATTATTGAATATTGACACATGCCTGGCTGAAAGGCTGGCCCTAGATGCACTAGATTGACTCAGAGGTGGGACAGAGCCACATCCACTCATCCTGCAGATCTAAGAAAGGATTAATTTATGGCTTAGGCTCTATAATTTATGGTTTAGGCTCTACCCCCAGTGCAGCCTCTGTGCTGTCATGGCCACTCACAGGAAGGGCTCTGCTTTTCCTGCCATCTTCCCTGGAGGACAGCCATAAATATTGAGGGAGATCTGTGTAAATAAATATTTCTTTAAGGTGAGAAAAATTAAGGAATAAAAATTCATGAAGTACTGATATGGTCCAGAATCAAGTCTGTAAGTTTAGTGATAAATTTTGGGGTTTACCAGAGTGAATTGCTGCCTGAATTCAGAGCTGCATCTGCTGCACAAACCAAGGTCCCAAACATGGGAGGCTGATTTAGCTTAAATCTGGCTCATATATCAGTATGAATTGTTAATTGACTACAGAATCATTTATAGCCACTTACACAGTATCAAGGACTCTGATACTAAATTTACAAGTTTGTTTATCAGGCTGGTGAACAGGAAAACTCTTTACTTGGAAGCTCTTGCAGTTTTAAGTGAGTTCATTGATGTAAAGCTGCTATGTCAAATTCTCAGCTGTACACTCCAGTTCTGCCTAAGAGAATGAATCTGTGCCAGTTTACAGTGTCTGAGGCTTTGGTCCCATGAGTCCATTTTTAGATTCACGTTATGACTATAATTGTATTTTAAAGTGTAAGAGAGAATATTATGTGGCATTTTCTTCTACTCTGTTAAAATGATCCCAGTATAATGGAAACAGGGGGAAAAAAAAAATCACTTACTTAGGCAGTTTCCAAAATTGCAGTTCTGCAGAAAGGAGGGAAGTGAGTAGTTATATTTAAAAACGTCGGTAAATTGTCAGGAAACGGAGCACGGATGGAGGAAGAAATGGAAGCAGGAATGTCTGCCCAGCCTTAGCAATGAATCTGCATTTGTGGGCACTGTTTGCACAGCCAGCTCTGCTGTGGGTTTGGGGAAGTTTTGCTTTGCATTGCACTCACTTGACTGCACTTAACTGTGCACACATCAAAACTCTTCCTCCCCTATCTAACAGAAAAATGGCTCTGAAATATACCCAGTCATCCTTCTTGGATATATATGGAGATGAAGATAATGTCAAGCATTTTGGTATATTCATTTATAAATAATTCATCCAGCTGCACACAGTTATTTATTACTATTATTATTATTATTAATTATGTGTGTATAGCTGGGTAAGACAGGAAGGTTGTAACCACTGCCTCACAAGAGATGCTTAATCTTAAAAATTTGGTTAGACCAAGATGTGTGATATGAGAAAAGGAAGACAGACAGTGATAAATAGATCTGATGACACAAAGGCTTTAATAATGTTGATGGGGAGAAATATCATTTGTTGGAGATGATTGCCTTGGGAGCACAGGCTACAGCGAGTGCCCCTGGCAGGAGCTGAGCTGGCCTGCTGCTCGCAGGGAGCTGTGGCTGGCCAGAGCAGCACTTTGCACTGGAGCACATCTGGATATTCAGAGCACCAAGGCTAGGTTGGAGCACATCTGGCTTGGCTCTGCAGTCTCCATGTGGCAGCTGACTTGGGCAAGGATGTCAGGAAAAGGGCAAAAGCTGTCCAGGTAAGAGGAACATCTGTGGGCCCAGAGGCAGCCCTGTTTGAAAACACACTGAATAATTCCTGATCTCACATTATGTAGCTCTCTGAGACAAAAAAAAAAAAAAAAAAAAAAAAAAAAAAAAAAAAAAAAAAGGTGTGGAAGCAGAAAACAAAGATGCAAAGAGGAGCTTCACAGCAATAAACCACTCTCAGACAACATTTCGCTTTTATATTCCCCCTGCAATTCAGAGATGTCACAAACACCTCATTCAAATTACATCAAATGTAATGCTGTGATTTACTTCTGGCTTAACTCAAGGAAAATATTTACATTTCATGACAGAACAGAGTCAAGTCTTAATAACAATTAATCTCTACAGAGATAATTATAATGCCTGCTTGCTGGTTTGGACTTTTAGGAAAGCATGTAAGGAAATAAACTGAACTTAGTGCTGGTGCAAAGTTATTAATCTTGAATTCTGCATTGTGCAGTAAAAATGGAGTACTATAGGATTAATGTACTATAGGGATACATTCCCTGTGGGAATTTTATTTGGTCCTGTGCAAGAATCATTGAAAACTTTTCCAAATATAACTAAAAGCCACACAGTATCTCAACATGATTTTGTAACATTTATCAGCCCTTAATGCTGTCCTGGGCATTAGAATTCCCTGTGTCCAGCCCCTTCCCTCTGCAAGAACACCCACAGGTCCTGCTCTGCACACTCTCCTGGTACCTAGAGATGGGGCAAATAGCTGTGCCTGGGTTAAATAAGTTTCTAGATAAGTGATTTTGACTTAACCAATTAGACTTTATATTATGGTGTCCAGGTTTTCGGACAAAATATTATTTAATGCTATTATAATGTTTTATGCAGTTATTATAAAGATGGGTTTGTGTTTAAAATTAATTGTGTGTTCCATATTCAGTAATTCAGTGCTTTGGACAGGTTATGGATTCTTTTTTTCACACCACTACCACCACCCCCCCTTTTTTTTAGTTGCCTATATTTGGTAAATCAAATCATCACAATGTTTTTAATTTTCCCTTTTCATAAGGAAAGTGTAGCTCTGTGTGTGAATACGTTTTAGCTACTAAATGGCTGTAAGCTTGCCTCAGTCTATCAACAGGAAAATAATAGTTTTGCTTCTCAACAGCCTAGGTGTTGAAACCATCTCCAGCTTCATTAAAGCATACCATGGAAATAATTTTCTAGTGGGAGATATAATGAATGTGTGAGGCATTTTTACAACATGCAGGAGACTATAAATTTTTAGAGAGCTTTTATTCTTATTTCTATGCTGTAAGTCACATTTTGCTCTATGTCATAAAGGTTTGAAAACCGAGAATGCTTTGTAATTACTCAGAAAAAAAAAAATTGACTCATTACATCTTAGATAACAAAAGAGATGCAGTGTTTGAGCAGGATGTTTACCAGTTCTACTTATTCCAATGGGCCTGGGCCAAGGGCAAACAGTTCTAAAGCTGTAGCTGAGGAAAGCATCCTTTGCTGTTTGAGTGCACACAAACAATAACAGAATTCATCTGGAAGTCAGGGCTGATGGGATTCAAGGTGAAAATGTCCTTTGTAAGGATGTGTTTTACATAGCAAGACATCCATCTTTTGTTTTGTTCTAAAAGCTCTGCACATTTCTGCTTTGGCAACATGGTCACTACCTTCTCCTGCAGAAATATATGCACATATGTCGCAGTAGAACAGTGAATAAAAAGTGTGTCCTCCTTAATGAGCATTAATTTCAGCATTACAACGCTCTTCCAAAAATCAATCTTCTAGCAGATAAAACCCACAATAGAGTAACTCCCGTGTCAAACGTGCAGGGTAAGTGAGTGAGGGCAGGCATGAGGAAGGTGCTGCAGACACTGCCTGCCCCAGGTCCCCAGCTCTGAGGCTGGGCACCCCCCTGGCAGCAGTGGAGGATGAGCCTCTGTTGTCCCTGACAATCAGCCTTCTGATTTGTTTTAGTATAGTGGAGTCAGTTCTCACGAATTGTAAGATAAACAAGAATCATGTTTGCATTCCTTTGTAAAAGATCTCACCTGATGGACTTCTCAAGTGACCAGTGAAGATGGAGAGGTGGGAACCTCTCTGTCCAATCTCTGATCACTGTCCAGAAACTCATATATACGAGGTCAGCAATAAACTAGGGACTTCTTCCTTTCTTCTTCTCTGCCTGAACCCCTCTTGTGTGTGCTGCTGTGTGTTTCTATCTGTGTCACAGTAACAAGCCTCTGCCCTGCTCCTGAGCTCCTGCCTGGCTGCCTGGAGATCCCCCCAGGAGGCTGGGGAAGGGTCAGTGCCCTGCCCTGCCCCAGGAGCTGCCCAGCCCGGGCAGGGTGCTGAGTTTGGGAGCACAGCACTCCAAGTGGGTTTGCAGCTGCCGTGGGGCTGAGGAGGAGCCATCAGCATGCAGGGACAATGGGCAGAGTGTGACACTTGTGAGAATGTCCTAGAGACTGAAAGGCACTTCTGTGTAATGCCATTCTCCTTGGAACACACTTGTGGGAATTGCACATGCTGATTTTGTTCTGTCTCTAAGGTGTTTGTTTTTATCTTGGCACAGTTGCCTGAATATGTTGGCTTTTGGTTTCTAGGTGCTGTTATCATTTTCTGAAGCTGAGAAGTAGTACTTTAAAAACAAAGTGAAATTTAAGAGCCAGATTGAAGCCTTGCTTATAAACCTGTTTCGAAAATAGGAGATAAACTACTTGTTTGTTAAAAGCAGTTTGTTATATCATGTCTGTGACCCCTTATAATCCACCATCTGCAGTAAACATCCTTTCCAAACTCTCATTTCTCTAAAACAGACCTAAAAAAAGTGTAGCAATATTTTTGAAAAAGTTACTGCCTTTCACAGAAGTTCCAAGTCCAGCTGAAGAGCAGGATATGGTGCTGCCAGGCCTTACATATCAGAATAAGCTGTTGTAAATCCACCATGAGCTGATCTGTTCCTCAGTTTAGGGTTTGGGAAGAGCAGAAAGCTCCCCTCTTCCAAAAATTACAGCATTGAGCCTTGGAGTGTAGAAAAGTGAAAATGGGCCCAGCCTTATACACTCTTAATGTGTGTTGGTACAGCAACAGAGAACTTTATTTCACCTTCACATCTGAGGCTTTAAAACTGATTTTCTTTTCCTACTTTACAACCAAAAGAAAGGAAGGTATTTGCATTGCAACATGTAAATTCCTGCCAGCCAAGGATGAGACAGTCTGATCAGTCAAGGATATTTGTCCAAATGTGAGTGGATTTTGCTTTATCTGCTGGTGAAACAACGCAGTGGTTGCATAGGAAAAAGTAGCAATAGTGATTTAAAGAAAATATTGTAGTGAATCATCCTTACCCAAAATTATCTCTGTATTTGATTAAAAAGTTATGTAAATAGTTTTATGCCAGTGAAGTACAGATTTTCCAGGGAATGAGAGAGAACTCCAGGGTCAGTCAGCAAGTTTGCATGATGGGTCCTCAAATGTGATAGGCTATCACTCAACAGCTCCAAATTGCAAATGAACTCTTTTCATCAGGTTAATGTTTTTTAATTTTTTTTTTCAATTTCTTTGTTTGTTTGTTTATATTGCAGCATATGGGAAACCATGGCATTCTCAGAATTGCAGGTATTTTTTGCTGTTGAGTGTAGCTTGGGAACATTTCAGCTATAAATCAAAGAAAGCAAGGCTGCAATGATGGGTTTTTCTAATGGCCCTGCTGAGGAGTTCTTTGGCAATAACGATGTATCTGCACACATCTGTATTGCTGTCTACTTAGGGCACAAAAAGCTATCATTACATGTGATGGAACATCAAACAACTATTTCATTAAAGGACCTATTATGAGGAAGCACAGTGACATTAGAATACCAGCATCTTGTTACTATAGATACCTGATTTCTCTGTAACACTGCTGTTTTCATAAACTCCCATATATCTGTCTGTGTTTTTAATATAAGTATAAATGTATTTGTAGATACATTTCCATCTCATTCAGAGAGGAAAATCTTTGCTTTTCAAGTATTTAGCACACTTTAGTTCCTCATTATCCAAAGGACTCTACACAAGCTGTATGAGAATGGCTTCAATTAGATGAAAGTGTTGTAAATTTAAATGCTCAAGAGAATAACTTTGTAATTCATCTTATCTAACAGGCAGTGTATTTACTGAAGACTCTCAGATTTTTCTGGTCTGTTTTACACATTTGCACTGTAATGTTTCCATGTTGAAAGCAGGGGTTTGAGGGAGACCAGGTTTGGGTGTGATCACTTCAGCTGAGGCACAGAAAATTGTTTTAAATGTGCTGGAAAATGAAGACTGAGTAATTACCATTCTCTCCCTTAGTTGTGCTCAGACAATGTGTACTCAAAGCATTTCACAAACGATAATTGGTTCTCAAAATTTGTATGGGTTAGAGAAACATGGGAATAGTATTTTCCTGACCATGTGGTAAAAAAAGTGACAGGGGCTGCATAATTTGCTTGAAAGGAGGTGGGGAGGGTCATGCAGTAAATCAGTGTGAGATGAGATGTTCAGCCCCATTTGTGGGCTTTAATCCCTGGATCTGCTGCCTCTGGGAAGAGATGATCACCACTGGGATCAGCCATGCATCATTCCAGGGCTGCTCTGGATTTTCCACTGGGGTTGGTTTGTTTGTTGCTTTATGAAGGTTTTTAAGACTCTATTACATTTAGAGATAAAAGCACATCCCTTTACCAACATGCTACATATTGATATAAAAAAAGTGCTAGCTTCAGTCAGGCAGTTGGATCTGACCTTACTCATTAACTCTGTAACAGGAAAAGAGAGGAGAATTTGTCCTCCAGCTAATGAGAAAGCCGTGGAGTCCAAATTGTCTCTGAATTAGTACATACATTTTCTGGAACCTTGACTTTCTTGTCTTTGAAGCTTATTTGCTTTGTATTTCTGCTGATTTTTCCCCTTCTCTCTTTCCCAAAAATTGTTATAAAAATGATGTGGCAATTTCTAATGTGAAATACAGCAGTGTGCGGAGCCGATGTCTGGAACGGGCAGGGATTTACGTTCTCTGCATCTCTCTGACCTTGAAGTCATTTTGTTCTCGTGCTGTCACTTGGAGTCTGCTCTGTGAGATGCTGAGCATCCCTGGCAAGCTCTCTCCACTTGAGCAGAGGCAGTGCTCTGCAGGATTAGCCCCCCACTGAATCCCTCTCCTGAAAAATCCCACCAATAACTGCGTGCACAAGGGGAGGGTCTCGGTCAGGAAACTTCCTCTGCTTCTCCACCTAAGCCATGGGAAGGAGCAGCTCTGTCACCAGGCTCATTTTCTTTTGAACACAGCTTGGTTGGGATGAGTTGTGTGGTAGTTTTGTGATGCAAGGAAAAACCTTTTAGAGGCACAACTGTTACCAAGCTCCCTGGGGAGAGGAGTGGGGATGAGTGTTCTTGTGTGCCAGTGCAGGACACAATTGCAAGTTTGTTTTTCATTCAGCAGGTACATGGCAGAACAGAGAGAAATGTTTTATTTAATTTAAACCTTTATTCTTGCTAGTTGAAAGTATTGACATTAGAGTAACCATGTCACTTTACTCTGATTTAAGACCATTTCCTTTCAGAAGAAATGCAAGGCCTCAGGAATTGCATATAACAGCTGTTTGTCATACATAAACTTTACTCAAACTATACTTTAACCAAAGTCAGGCAACTTTACCTATACTTTACCCAAAGTCAGGCAAGAAAGGGGAGATCAAACCCCATCATACTTGCATGTACAAAATGCAAGTATTTTGTTGGTGATTAATCATACCTTTGTGTTCTGTATCACTGCTGAAACTTGGGGACCTGAAAAATGAGAAAGACAATATCAATTTGGATGATAGCTGAGATTAAACTCAAGGGAGTTTCTTGCTGAGATTTACTTATACTCCTCTCTAAATGCTGCCATTTCACACAAAATTGGGTTCTCTTTGGATTAATATATTTGAAAATTAAGTTGATTTATAACCAATTTTCTCCTCATTTAAACAGCGACCTGCAAGTGTTTCTCCAGGGATCAACCAGGATCAGAGAAATTATGTTTTGTTTGAGTTGTTCACTGGAGCAGAATCCCTCACAAACATGTGCATATGGTGCTGGGTGCTTTAGGGATCACACTAATACATTTACTTTGTTGTACATTTTTCTTCTCATCCTGAACTTGTATGTTCTCCTTACTAGGAATTAAAAAAACCAAACAAAACCAACAAGATATTGCTAATTTGACGGCTGCAGAAATAATATATTCCTTCTTATTCAAGTCTCAACACTGAAAGTGTAAAATGTGCAAATGCTGAGTGCATCTGTTGGGTGCCCTGGTCAGCTGCTTAAGGAGAGTTGGCAATTCCCCACTGCAAAATCAGAGGAAACTGGGCAGTTAAATTATCCCCCTTAAAGCTTTGAAATAATGACAGTGTTTTCTCTTTATCCAGTCAGTGTTTAAATGCTGGCTGTATTCAGAAACCACGACCATATGTCATCTGAGAGTGAGACAGAAAATAAGTGAAAATCCTAAATTGTTCTCTGAGCAGCAGAATTAATGGGTCGTGATTTCCTAAAGTTCAGTCTCCTTAGGACATTTCTGTCCCTCTGGTGTTTTTATCTGTTGATTTCCATCACCATGAGCCCCCCGTGGAAATGCAAGGCAGAGCCTTCCTGTACAGGGGCATCTTCCTACCCATGGAGCTAGGGGTCAGCCTCTTCTCCCAGGAAAAGAGGTTTAGGTTGGACACCAGGATGAATTTCCTCCCAGAAATGGTGATTAGACTTTGGAATGGGCTGCCCAGAGTCGTGGTGGAGTCACCGTCCCTGGAGGTGCTCAAGGAACAACTGGACCTGAGTGCCATGGCCACCTTGACAAGGGGGTGCTGGGTCACAGGTTGGGCTCGATGATCCCAGGGGTGTTTTCCAGCCTAACTGACTCTGACCCTGTGATCTCTCTCTGTTTGTGTGTCCATCACCCACAACCCAAACCTTAGCGCTGTCGGGAAATGACGGCGGCGAAATCGCATTTAAAAACTTGTCAGTGTAATTCCTCAAATGATCTAATCAGCTCTAGTGCTATTGCTGTGCCTGCTGCAAGGTAATTCCCCAGCCATAACTCCTCCAATATGTTCCTGCACTGCCCCTTTCCCAGGGCTCTGCTGGATAATTGCTGCCGTATCCCGAGCACACGGACGCTTGCTGAGCGCAATCACAGCGGGGCCCGCGCTCGCTGCTCGGCTACCTGAGGGGATAATGCATGCCCAAAAAATGAGTTTAATGAAAATGTTTAGGATATCAAATTCAGCATCAGGGATGCTTAGAAAAGCACTTACCCATGGAGTAAGGGCAGCAAAATGCACTAAGCTGTTGCAGGAAAGGTCAAGGTTTAGAATTCCTCCCCTAAGTTGCATGAAGAGCAAATTAAAAATAGCTATAAAAAGAAAAGTCGTGGGGAAACAACTCCAATTTTTTTTTTTTTTGCTTGTTCCAAAGCTGTAAGAAGCTTGTTTTCATTATTGAATATGTTGTCTAATTAATATAATGAAATGGTATCAAACATTGCAAAATGAGTCCACTGATTTGATAGTTATGAATTATCTAAACCTTCTGCAAAATATTTATTTACCCTCTGTGTAAATATTTCCACTGTAATCACAGGAAAGGTTATTCATGTCTCAACACTCCCTGAAGGCACAGGGTGAGATTTCCCAGGCAATTCCCTAGGTCTATTTCCCTATTGGAAAATTAAAATAAGTAGCCAGGCTTCCAGATGTCAAATCAGAGATCACGAGGATGTGTTTCATTGTCAGGTGCATGATTACATCTAATGTTAATAATCCTACACAGAGCCTCTCTCTGGAATAAATGGGGGTTTATTATCCCACTGTTGATTGATCACATGGAGCCATTGATGAGCCAAGCCAAGGGTCTGCAGGTTCAGACTGTTGCACAAAGCAGTAGTGATGTCCAGCACCAAGCTTTCTCATGGTGCCCGTAAGGATCTGGTGCTTCAGCCTCTTTGGGATCAAACTGTGCTATAGGAAGCCTCTTTGGGGTGTAATGAAGGGATTTACAATCTCAACCAAAAAAGCAATCATTGACAGCTCTGCCATGGATTGCAGGTCAAGCGATTCACCACTGCCTTCTGCTGGTTTTTATGTCCATCTCTAATTATTTCAAGACATAAGAAGAGGAAATAGGGAATGACGCTCTTTATTTGTAGGAGGATTGAATTTATGAGTGAAGTTAGGAAAGGATATGAGGTTCGGAGTTATTATTTGAAGAGAAAAGTTAGAAAATAACAAAGAATGAAAACTGGCTGGGTAGGGTTAAATTTAGTCTCAAAGTATTTAAATCTGAATGAGGTCAGGCTCATTAGGCTTTGAACAGGTCATCTCCTGCTTTCTGTGAGGAGAGCAGTGCTGTTCCCTGGTGCTCCAGAGGAAGAATGCGGGCAGAAAGAAATGCAGAGACAATGAAATAACAGGGAGAAAGCAGCCATTGCTGCAGAATAATATTTCCAAATTTCAGAAGCTGTTGATACTCAGGTCAAGATCCAGGGAAGAAGAAAAAAACCACTCAAAAGCCAAGAAAACTGAAAGCTTTATTTCAGGCATCGAAGTTTGATTTCACTATTTCTGATATTTTAAAAAAATCCTTTTTTTTTCCCAGTGTGCAGAATTTCAAATGGCTGCTTTTGAAGGTCTAGTGCCTCTCATTCAATTCAAATTGCAGAGTCAGGAATAATGTGCACACACCAGAAGAGGCATGTAGTGAGGAGAGAGACAGGGAAGGGTCTCTGAAGGAGGTGCCAGGAGACAGAGCTGGGACAGCACCAAGGCAGAGCCCTGGAGAGGATGAGCCCATTCTCCACCTCCCAGGGCATCACAGAGACCCAGCTAAAGCTCTGGCCAAGACAGGCCCTTCAAATTCAGCGTGTCTGAGTCGTGGCCTTGCTGTCTGAGCACATCAAACCCTGTTTGCCATAAAACATGAACCATTTCCCAGAGATTTCCAGGAGGAGGAGGAGGGGAGGCAGCTGAGCTCTGTGCTCCACATCCCTGTTAGATGCATGCAAGGGATTGCAAAGGAAATGGTTGCACATGCTCTTTATATTTTCTTTAAGGAAAAAAAAAATTATATTAAAAAGAGGCTCTTAAAAGGAGATACCATCAATGCTTTTTTTGACAACACTGTGTCCTGCAGTGCATTTTCGGGGAAGTAAAGCCAGGCAAAAGCGAGCTGGTTTATACGAGATAGAATTCGGCCCTAAGAAATGAGGTTTAAAAAGCTATTACTTTTGCAAGTTTCAGTGAAGCTTGGGGTATATTCATTTTAATTCCTTATCTCAAACACCACAAAAAGAGGAGAATTAAGGGAAACCCTCCCAACCTGCAGTATTTCCACTTTCCATTCACTCTAGGCCTGTAGTTTCCCGATGACAGATGTTGGTTTCACTGCAGTTCAGTCTTTTTTTTACTCTGTACAGATGTGATTTACTAGATCATAAATCAGTTGCTACTTTTGGAATTTCAACTAACAGATGTCTCCTTTAAAGATTTTAATATAAACACTGTTAACCCACAGATTCTTTTTGAGGAAATGCCAGTTGCATATAAGTATGCCAATTGGCAGGAATTTAAGTTGAACATTTGACATATTAATAGATTTTTTCTCAGAGTGAAATCAATTTTTTTTTTTTATAGAGAAGGCATGGCTGCTTTAGTTCTCCACTAGAGCCCCAGCTTGCTGTATCTGTTTGCTTGCAATGATGTCATTAACTAGAAAACAGATGCACTCATGAGCATCAGAAATCAATCATAGCTGTTGGCACTTTAATAAACAGCTGCCTTCTTAAATGGTTTGGAATAAACACTGATCATCACCAGCTCTTTTTGAAGGAGGAGCAGTAGGTTATAAAACTGCTGATTAGAGGAGGGGAGAACCTTGAAATTATAAACTTTAGTAGTTGAAAACCCCTGATTGAGTTATTTTAGACTGTCAAAAGATTTACAGAAGAAAATAATTGCAAGATATTGGCTGCTCTGTGCAGTATCAGTCATATGACCGCAGGAATGGTGCCTGATATATTTTCATAAACTTTCTTCTTTGGAAATAGATTTTATGCATTAATAAGTCATTTATCAAAGTTGAGCAAAGCAGAATCTTATTGCTTCCTTGTGCAGTTCACAAGGAATTTTCTTAAAGATACCAAATTCCTTCCCTTGCTCTCAGATGCAAACTAAGAGAAAATGTCTTGCCCTCCTTCTGCTCAGGAGATGCTTCTGCTTTCAGGGTCTTTTTACTGCCTGTGCATGGGCCCAAGGATTTACCTTTGAGATAGCAGCTGCAACTCACAAAAGGCACCTGGGAAGAGGCGACCAAAAATCAAACAGCAGCACAGTGCAATAGCACATCACGTTTTTCATACAGCACTCAGATTAGCTTCAACTCCACCTTGCTAAGTAGCTTATCAACAGCAGAGATGTAAGAATAATTCTACAGCAACTGCTTCATATGGCTTAGTGGCAGAAAAAGCAGAGATATGTTACAGTATATGCTGCTGCTGGTGGTAATCTGCTTGTTCTGCTGGGTGTAACCTGCCCCTCTGGAGCCCTGTGATCTTGGTGTGCACTGCACTGTGCAATCAGGGCAGCATCTGGACCTTTTCCAGTGGCACTGGGCCCTGCTCGTGCAAATCCTGGCATTGTGGCACACAGTTCCTTGTACTTCTTTGTCACAGCACCATAAAAATGTCTGCACAAGAGATTAGAGTTGAGGAAAGATGTTTATCTGCAGCTGAGGTTGTAGCTGTGTGAGGCGAGGCTTTGCACTTTGGGATTGTCATCTGTGGCTTTGGGGCACTTACACTGGTGATGATGGAGATAAAATGGCATTCAGGAAAGTCATCCTGGATCCTCTGGAGATTTCACTTATCTCACCCAGAGCACCCATAGAGAAAGGATCCATGCTGCACTCTATTATGAAAAATAACTGCTCCAGTGTGCTCACAAAGGCTATTTGAAACCATATCCTTCCCTTCCAGACTGAGCATTATTTTACATTTAGCTCTTGTTTCCAAATGGCTCACTGAGGTCTAGTGAACGATTATTCAGTGGAATCAACATCAGAACCCATCCTTTTCCCCTGGGGCCCTCATCTCTCTCAGCTCCCTGTCCCTGAGAATTCCACTGCGTCTCTTCCCTTGTTCTCTCTGTGCCATGTGGACTCTGCCAGAGGGACTTGTTCTCTCAGATCTTGTGTTCTGTGCTGCTGCAGTCCCTGGCAGCCAGGACAAGGAAAGAGAGAAGTCCTTAGCTCAGTCCTTAGCTTCTTGTTGCATTAAGCAAAGCCAGCACAGGTTGGATTGTCAGAGATTTTTAGCCAAATTAATAAGATCTAGTTTTTATTGGTCATATATAAACTGAGATTTTAGGGGATGACACTTGACAGAAGAGGAGAAGATCTGAAAAAATATTTCAAGGAGTGTTAATACCATATATTAGTTCAACCAGTACTCAGAAAAAAGGAACCAAACCAAAAAAACTAACCAACCAGATATTAAGGCCGTGAATATAACCTGCAGAAGAAATACCCCAGAAACATCTTCCCTCTCACTTGTTTTTTCTCACATTTCCTCTAATAAAGGAGTATTACTTGTGGCAATAAGACTTGTCTGGCCACAGTGTAGCTGTGATGTTCTTCTCCTGGGAAGTTATTCACTCTTCCAGTGCTTCATGGGAAGAACCCTGGGACCTGTAACTGCTTGATTTAGTGTGAAAATCTCATCCTTACATGTACACACGCTGTGAAAGCTTTCTGCCTGTAGTTAATTTTGTGGACAACATCAGGCAAACATTGACAAACCAAGAAAAAATCTTCCCCTGCAGGAGTAGAGCCTTACTCTGGGAATTCCTGGCACAGCTCACTAATGCCCATGACAGCAGCTGTCATGCAGTGGATGACAAGGAAATGCTTTCCTTCATTACTGAATATTTAACATTTTGAATCCCAGTGCACCTTCCTCACAAGCTGTCATGTGAATGCTTTGTCTTTCTACCCTTCTCTAAGTGTGCAAGGGATGGCTGTGCTGTCTGTCCTGGGGCCACTGTCCCACTGCTGACTGCTGTACGCCTCATTTACTCTCCAAAAACTTTTCCATAAGTCTTAGGAATCCACATAAGATCATGGTGCCTAGTTCCTAGGTTTCATTAACCTCAATACAAAAGCAGTTTGTGCTCCTCCTTTGCTGCTGCTCAGACCTTGGTTCCCACTCAAAGCTCTCCAGGCCATGAGCAGCATGGGGAGCTCACTGAGTCCTGTTACTGACACTGCTGTGGTGCCACGGGAAAGGTCTTTTAGGACAGCCCCAGATGGAAAATAATTTCAAAGGGCAGTTCCTCTTGCTGGCTTCTTCAGATGTCTGCTTGTGAAAACCAGAGCTCTGAATTTCAGCTGGCTCAGAGGAGCACAAAACGAATTAACTGGTTCTTACCTTTGCCTTGTGCCCATGTTATCAGAATGCTAAGCTTGCTTTACTACTTCCAAAATGTAATTTTTTCATTGTTAAGCTGAGTGGCGTAGTCTAGAAAATTTCTGTGGTGTATTTAAAAAAAATCTCAAGATTTAGCTCTTCTCTTGTGGTCTGGTTGTCAAAACTCAGAGATCTTCACAAAGCAAGTTCTGAAGTTCAGGGTCAGGTGTTACTTGTGTGTTGAAGGATCCATGGGAGGCAGAAGGTATTTTATGTTTCTTGTTACTTTTGTGTTACCAACCTGCACTTAAACACACCTTCTAGCAAAAAAAAATCAGCATGTTTCCTGTCCCTAGTCCTAGAACTATTTCATTTAGAATCAGTATAAACATCCCAATAATAAAATAAGCATAATTTGCTGTCATTTTGGTCTGAATAGGGCAGTGAGCTTCCCTGGATTTCACGGACAATGGAGACGAGACTGTGATGTGGAGGACTGAGGAACAAACCTCCTTTTTATGCAGTGCAGTTCAGAGTAGAATTCAGTTTCACAGAGACTTCTGTGCCTGAGGAGTGCAGTGCACTGAGGTGAGCAGTGACATTCCAGAGGCTCCATGGCAGTGCCAGCTGCCACTGTGCCCTTTGCCACTGCCCCACAGAGCCCTGGGAGGAGAGCCCCTCCAGAGGAGGAGAGGAGGAGATGGAGAGGCGCTGGCTACGGAGCAGTGCATAATACAATGGCTCTCCTCCACCCACTGCCATTATTCCATAACCTCCCTCAGTGCTTTTGAAAACTTTTTACTAAAGATCAGCCCAAAACTTCACATCTTTTAACCTCAGAGAGCCCATTCAAATTTTATGACTGCTAGCCTGTATAATAAGCCAGGCCGAATCCTTGTGCTCGAGGAAGCTTTGGAGCTGAACTCTTACCTTGTGGCTCACATATCTTCCCCTCTGTTTTTTAATTTCACCAGTCAGTAGGGAAGGAATGGAGTATAAAAATCTGTAGAAGATAATCACCTCACATTTATCTGTGGTGCATGGAGGTGTTAAGTTTTCATTGGCATGACTAAAACGTGACTAAAAGGGAAGATTCTGTCCTAATCCCACCCAGAAAGAAGCATGCCCTTTTATTAAGTCTCCCTTCTAAAACTGAACCTGCAATTCATTCATGGTGGGTGCACAGCATGAGCCTGGGATGTGCAAAACTTTTAATTAACCATTTACAGCCTGAAGTTGTTTCTCCCATTTCCCAACTTGTGCAATTACCTGCATCACTCCTGGGTTTTGAGCCATCTACCTGAGACAGAGAACTGGTTAAAGGATGTATAGGTTAAAGATCAGCTCTCTTGCCACACAGTGCACCACTTTAATAAGGCTGCAGAGGTAATTCCTAGCAGGGTGTTCAACAGCCACAGGTACCTTCGAGTCACCAGCTGGGCCTGAGGTTTTAGCTCTGTTTAGTCTGTCTCACCTGCATCACCATGTTACAATACACACACCAGCAGATAAATGTCAGGCATGGCTAATTAATTAATGCTTCTGAAGGGTTTCTATTGGGAGTAAATGACAGGGAGGCCACACTGCATTTTGTACACCAGCTTACTTCAGCTTGAAGTTTTTTCACATTAGATCACATTTGCTTAACTTTCAGGTATGTGCAATAAATGTACTACTTAATTAGTCTCAGTATTTAACTCCAGCCTTTTCCTTGTCACTTAACAGCCACACATCAATGGGTGGATGTGCTGAGAAAAAGGTGAATATCCTGTTGTGCTCCTGAGCACAACATCATTGAGAAACGTGGCTAGAAACTCACAGCTCTGTGTGCAAACTGAGTGTCACTGGGACCCAGATTAATAAGGAAGCATATTGCATGTGACTGGAAAGAGAGAGAACCTCAGAAACCAGGCCAAGGGCTGCACATTATGAATATTGCAATTTCACTAGTCAAATCCAGGTCAAAAGTGGTCAATACAAACATAAATCTATGCACCTGTCCACAGCATGCTGCTTCTATTCCAGCAGCAAGCAAAGCATTTTAGACAGAACAATAAAAATTCCAGTCTGGGTATTTCTACTGGGTTATGCTGCCCTGGATCAAAGCAGCCAAACTCCCAAATTGCTGATTGTGGTCGAGAACAGTTTGGACATGCTGTAATTTATGAACAAACCCAAACCTCAGCATAATTAAGCTGCAAACCCCACCCCTCTAAATCGGTAAAATATCATCAGAGTTGTGTCCTTTTTTATTCTTCCCACAGGAGAAAGTGGCACACTTGATATCAAAAGAGTGCTTTAAACTTAGCAGGGTGGCTTTATTCACTCATTGTTCTTTTCCACAAGCCTGTCCCTCTAAAGTAAGCAATACTGGAGGGGGTTACATCCATTTATTTTCTTTTTTTTCCTATCCTCTCTCCAACTTTGACTTTCTGACTTTTCAGCCTGTTCCTACGTTCTCCAAAGTGCAAACTGTGGACAGCAAGGCACCTGCCATAAAATCAAACAGGTACCCTCTCTTCCCACTGTGATACTGGGTTTTTTCTGACTCCAAAGTTCCCAGTGGTTTTGGAGACAGGAACTCACATCCTGCACTCCATGACTCATCTTCAAAGTCATGTTGTTGTTCCAAAAGCCTTTTAAGATGCTTTCTCAAAATACCTTTTTTAAAAAAGGGAATTCATATCTAATGATCATGAAGTGATTGAACACAGCAATTGTGCATAAATCCCCTGCTTTATAAAAGCACAGTCTCAAGGAAGAGAGAAGGCTGGTTTCTGTTCTTTGTACTGACAGCCAAATTCTGGGCCAGGAGAGGGATTTTGGTGGGAAAATGGATTATCTCCCAGCTCCTCAGATCATCTGAAGCAGCTATTCACCTTTCAAACATGCACTTCTGGACTTAATTATACCTTGTTTCAACTTCCCCTTCACCTTTTGGCACTGATGTAAAGCAGGAGGCAGAATTTACTGCTGGAGCTTATTAACATGACTGCTGCTGCTGACAGAGGATAACAATGCAAATTATGAGCTGGGGCTCTGCTGGGGTGTAAACCAGCAGCAGTTTAGTGAAGTCACCAAAGGTGGGGCAGTTTGCATCTGCACAAGGGCTGCTTCTCCAACAGGCCATTTCATGATTGCAGCTTAATGAGCTTCAGAATCCTAAACACAACTGCATCACACCAACGTGATCATCAGGAACAGCCGAGCCCACCCAAAGAGGCTCAGCTCAGTGTGGGAGGAGAAAAGGCACAGCCTGATTTAGGGGAGCAGCAGGAGGAAATCCCCTTGGTACAACCAAAACTTTCACTGCCAGCCCTGAAACTTGGCAAATGGGACTCGAGGGTTGTTTTTTTTCCTCCTGTATGTAGAATATTGAAGCTGATACTGGAAGCAGGAGGAGCAGAGTCTTGGCTGGTAACTAATCTAACCAAACACTGCCACAGCATTACAGATTTGATTTTCACGAATGACTGAAATTTTTGTTTGCAAACAGTGGCTTGAAATCTATTTTGACCGGAAAAACATTTCTCAACCTCACTCACTGCCAGTCTGTGTCAGACTTTCACAGATCCCGGGCTCACTGTCACTAACCCTGGACTGTGCTTAAAGCCCTGTGATTTTACAGTTCTCAATAGAGTAACTTGGGGTGATTTATCTTTTCCCTCCTCTCTCCCCCAAGTTATACCATTTTCACAGAGCCCCCAGGGACTTAAACACCCTGAAACCCCAACAACCCCTTCAGGCTGAAAATGCCAACCTAAATCCCAAGTCCTTTCCAGGTGGAATACTCCAAACAAGTGAAGTCAAAGCCAGCACTTAATCTCACACACCTGCAGCTCATTTTCTCACAGGAACTTCTCACCGCAAATAGCACAGAGAATGTAATTACATGTAACTTTTTCTATTATTTTTCTATTAAGGGATTTCTTAATGCAAAAAAAGTCCCACTTTTTTAATAACGAATGAACGGAGAGATGTCTCAGCATTGAGAGGGTTTTAATTAGAAATGCTACCTGTAAGTACATCTAAACAGTTGGTAGCAGCCATGGAACACTTCTAATTATAATCATCATTTTGTTTTTCTCTCAGGTAGCTTAGCTCATTAATTACTTTAAAAAAAAAAAATCAAGTCTAGCATTCAATTCTACTGTGCAATATAAAATTCAAATTAGACTGATATCACTACCAAAATATTATGAGCTGATTTATATTAATGGTATTCCACACACATAAATATCAGTAAGTTATTGTCTATAAATAAATCGGATGTAGTGGTCCAAACCTTTGGATTCCCAAAGTTCACCTGTGTCATTATCTTAAAAAAGTATTTGTATTATGTATATTTTTGGGGTTTGACCTGTTTTATAACTTATTCTCATTCCAAATGCAGTGTGGGGCAAGGTAAATTTCATCAGCACAGTGAGCTTAGGCCATGATAAGCAGTCCAGGACTCTTTTCATTCCTTGTAATAACATCCTCCATGGACTGTCTCTCTGGTGATGAACTTGAATTCCAAAATTGTGATGACTAAAAGAGGTCCAACTTCAGACTGCTAAAAATACAGCTCCTACATTTCTGCTTTACTTTGCTCCTTTATGTCCAATTGACTTAAATGAGGTCACAACATAAAACTGAGTAAGACCCACACAAACCCTCTGCTTTTAGAAAAAACCCAAGGTGCTCACAATGATGTGCTGAAAAATGGGATTGTTTAAAGCTTCCCACCACTCTGCTCACTTTTAGCTCTCCCTGTGCCAGCACACTCAGTGTGGAGCCTTTGCCTTGGGTTGCTTTTGGAGTATTTCGATACCTGTGGGGAAGTGAGGAGCGGCTTTCCTTCCTCAGAGGCACCACAGAACCCTTGCTGAGGGCTCCATGGGAAGGAGCCAAACCTTCCTTCTGAGGGTGATGTGCTGTCTCTCCTTTTTCCTGTGCTATACTCAGTCCAGTCCTCATGTAAATGTGTTATTGGGCTGTCTGTTCCATGAGTCCATTATCTTTACACAGAGCATCTTTGCTTTCAAGTTCAATATTTTCAGAAAGCTGTGCTCCTTCTGGCGCTTTGCTCAAGTTCACTTAGTCCCATGAAGAAAACTAACCATGAAAAGTCACTCTGCTTCAAGTGACTGCACTGGAATAATTTTGTGCCTTCAAGTTTTTCTTAAAGGAGAAAGGAATGCAGCACCCTCAGCCCAGCTTCAGCTGTGCAGCCTTTTCTCCAGCTTGGTAAATGTTTACCCTCTCGTTTGTTCAACAGCAGCTTATTTTCCACACTGTAAACAAGGGCCTTGTGTTTATCAGTGTTAATTTGACAGTGTACAGTGTTGGCAACATCCCACTAATATGTGGAGGTGCTTGGTAAGAGGTGTGTCGAGCAGAGCAGCTGGATGAAGATCGAGAAGAATGATGCAGCAGGAACAACATCCTTTGACTCTCTGGGTGGAGGCAGGTCAGAACTGCTCGGCTCAGAGTCCTCTGGCTGTTTGCAAAACTCAGAGCATCACAAACAGGGCATGAGCTGAGCAGATCTGAGCACTGAAGTGTCTGCAAGGAGCACTTGGCCTTTTGGGATTTCTGTTCTTACTTAAAAGTAATGGGACAACTGGAAGGATTTGTTTTTCCTAAGCACAAAACTCAAAGCACCAATTTGGTTGGGTTTACCTGAACAAATCCTTAAGTAGAATGCTTCAGAGATGCCTGCATTTTGTGAGTTTACCATATTGTTCCTCAATTTCAGTCTTAAACTAAGCCACTGTGGTATCAGAAGCCTCTCACTGAACCCACGGTTTACTTATTTCAGTCACATTCAGCTGGCATCAATGTTCTTGGAAATCCAGAAGAATTTATGTGGGAGATGGAGTGCTTGCTCTTGAATAAACCAGGATAAGAATTACAACTAAGGCTGAAATGTAAAGAGAAATGAGGTCTGAGGCTTAGAGCGAGAATGTTCTGAGCTATTTTCTGTTTTCAAGTGCTTGAAATAAGCATCATATTAGAGAGGGAAAGTTATTATTGTAAACTTCTTCCAATTTGGTGTATATAATAGAGATGTCACAGAGGAGATAAACTGTATTTAATTTTATGTTTGAGTTCTGGTTGCTTGTTGCTATCTCAGGGTGAGGGAGCAGAAGGTTGTTTCTGAAGTCCTTTAGTCTTTAAAAATGTCAAAATTTGATGCAGTGCTCTACAGTATGCACAATTTTTTCTCTCTGTGATCCAGAAATGATTGTACTGTGAAATGCTGAAAGCTCAGGAGCATCAGAATAACTGGAGGTAGTTTAAGCATGGAGTATGTTGTGTCTTGGAGGATTTTGCATTGGATTTTATTTGCAGTGACAACGTGCGAGATTCTGCCGTTCGCTGGCGGATGGCGCACCGAGCGGGGGAGCTGGACTGCACCCAAGGTGGAGCTGCTCACTTTCTCCTCCTCTCCTCAGGCCCTGCTTCTCTTCTCATCGTGGGGCTGCAAAAGCAGCTGCTGGAGGCAGTGTCTGATGGCAGCCAGAAGCAGCTCCTGTCTGTGCCTGCACTGCTCTGCCTTCTGCGGAGCACACAGCTGTCCCCCCACAGCAGCCAGGAGCTGAGGGGGCTTTTGAAAGGGTCTGCAAGTCTGAGGTTCAGTGGTCAGAAAAACGGGGGACTCTGTCTGGCTCTCCTGCCAACACAAAGTTCGGCAGCTCAAAGTGCATCAGCAGCTGAAGTGCCTTTTGACGTCGATAAGAGTTTTGTGATAGACATTAGTGCTCCGAGGTTTTTTGGCTTTATTGACAGCTCATTTCAGAAGTCTGAAAGACTGTGGGGTTTTATGATAAATATTAATTTGATTATGTGCCAGTGGGGCTAAGCACAGCCCCAGCATATGTCATTCTTCCTGGGGTTTACATTGGGCAGGAACAGCAGCAGATATTTACACAGCACATGCTGTGTCCTGGTAATGGCCAATGACTTGAACTGGGACTGTGTATGAGATGTACTTGAGAAAAACTGCAGGACTGAATTGACTTTGAGTTGTCATTTCCCCTGAATTGCTCAAACCCTCCCACCCCACTCCCCAAGTATAGTTAAATGATTAAAATGACTGCCTAGACACAGCTGTTAATAAAATGTTAATGAAATCAGATTAAATCAGACCCATTATAGTTTAAACATTAATATTCCCCTATTGAAACTCTGGTACAAAGCTGAGGATTCCAGATGTCCTCCAGGGAGGGGCTGTGGTAAAGCTGAAACCTACACACCGTGGAAATCAACCCACGAAAGGATGTGTAAGATCTGGTCTCTGCAGTTTGCTCTGCACTGATCTCTTCATGCTTAAAATGCTTTCTAGGAGGTAAAAACCCCACACACCATGGCATGTTCTGAAAGAGAAAGCTGAATCATTGTAGTAAGGCATTGATTATGTACATTCAACAGAAGCTTCTCCAAAAGGACATTGCTGGAGATATTTTAGCTACGAGGGAGGAAAGGCACCCAGATTGTGTGCACTGCACCCAGGAGGCCTCTCAGTGCTGCTGCTCTGTCCTTTCTGCCCCTGGCTCTCTGCTGGTCCTGGACCCATACCAGGGAAAACCACATGAAGTTGTTTTCCTGTTGCTGCATTGACATTTTCCTTTTTCTGGCTTCGAACAGAGCCCAGGCTGTGGCCAGAGTCTGACCTGGAGGGAGCTCTGTGCTGCCTTCACCTGGGACAGCAGTGCTGGTGGAGCCAGCAGGTGTGACTGTGTGATGGGCTTGGGGAGCACAGGATTATCCAGGCATTCCTCCTGGGGAGGAGCAGCACCTCTCCTTTCTCTCCAGAGGGCAGGACCCACGGGAAGCACAGCCACTGATATATTTAGGGATTTTCTTCCTTTGGGGATTTTCCTGGGATGGTCTTGGCCCCCTTAGAGACTGCTGTGACTGAATCACAGCTCTCTGGAATTTGTGTTTAGCTCCTGGAAATGCACTGCTCTCTGGCTGGGGTGCCAGGCAGTAACCTTCAGTCATTTGTACCCCTGTAACCCATCTGTCCCCTGTTTGTCACTGCTCCTCCCTACAGCACAGATCCATTTCGCTCAGCCTGACTACCTAGGACGAGCACTCTGCCCACTCCATCATTTTTATTGCTCTCTTCAGGAGAGTCTCTAGTTTATCAATGTACCTTCTATAGAGGAGAGCCCTAAAATATATATATGCACTACATCAACCTTGAGCTGAGTTTGTGTAACCGGGGATTAATCACCCCCGTGGCCTCATCCCCTCCCCTCAGGTCCTGGAGACTTTTTGCTGTATGCTAATGCTCCCAAATCCCTCCCAGTTTCTGTCAGGAAAAAGTTCTCAACACACAACATTTAGTTTCCCGTGTCTAGAATTTTAATACTGTGTACTTCATATGTGGAAGGATTGTGCTGCTCATTCATTTTCAGTGTTTCCAATGCTTTCCTCCTGTTATAGAACTTCCCTCTGATTGACATCCTTCATTTTTATCTGTGTTTGTAGAATTTAGTTTCCAATTTTTTTTTTCCTTTTCCTGGAAAAAACTGCCTAAAATAGAAATTTCTCTTGATTTCTGCCCATAATTTAAAATTTATTTCCTGTAACCTTATTATCTTTTCTCTGTTGTATGTGTGGCAATTTCCAGAGTGTTCCCAATTATTCCCTGTAGATAAACCCCAGTTTGACTGGGACAATAGTGACTAAGGTACTGCACCATGAATGTGGTGATTGCTTCCATCAGCTGTTTTCAAACACAGCAAACAGAAACATGCCAGAGTGTGGTACTGAGGCCTCAGAAAGGTAAGCAGGGTGTGATTCACCACCACCACCACATGATGAAGGATAGCTGAACAAAAAGCAAAAAATCTCAACCTCTTTCTACCAGAGAAGAGCAAAAACAATAGTCCAGGAGTTTGTGTCACTTACCTGCATTATGGGTATTTATTGTTGCAACTCTTTTAAGGGTGTTTTGTTATTTCTTGTACCAAACTTAGAGCAGCAATTCAATATGGAACTGATTTCTTTAAGGAAAGAAGAGACCTAAATTTCTATCCCACAAATCCAGATCCAGAGCCTCCAGCCCGTGCACAGGCTTGGCACAAACCCTCCTTCAGCTCTGTGAGAGGAGCACACACGTGCACAGTGGGGCTGATGACAGGAGCTCCAGCTCTCATGGTCAGAGAACACACGTCTGGAAGCCAAAATTCTGCACTTACCATTTCCAGAACCTGTATCCTCCCCCCAGAAATCAGCTGTAGTAACCCAGGAGCCAGAGGAGGAGGAAAGCAGCCACAGCACCAGATAAACCAAGAGACTGTCAATAAAAGCATAGAGCTGTAGTGCTCTGGTTCCAGTACTGCATCAATAAATTATTTGATCTAAGGTACCACAATGATATATAGAATATCACATCAACAACAGGCAGCCTTGACTCTGGTAATCTCTGGAACTGACTTTGATCACTGCTGCCTGGCAGAGCTGGGGCTCACTGCATTGATAAATTCATTTCTAGGATGGCTATGGCTTCACTTCTTTAATCCTTTCTAGCTTTTAATTTGTAGAGAAAATAATACTAAAAGTTTTAATCCAGTCATGAGTATACTCCTTTCAGGTTGGGCTTTTATCAGGCTATTCCACTTAATGTCACTAAATAAGATGATTTGCAATCAAAACAGCAAGGCATAAATTTCTCCTGGTTCTTTGACAACTCATGTTGCATTCATCTGTGCTTAAACACAATTCTGAACCATAACTTTAACTGGGAGATGCGAGAATATTATCAGGGAATGATTCATAGCTTTAGATATCACCCTCCTCTTGCAAAGCATCTTCTCTGTTACACTGTTTAGTTGGGGTTTTTTCATTTGTCGCATTAATGTGAGTTGTGAGCAGAGCTCCAGAGGCAATGTATTGCATACAAGAGTTGTTATAGAACATTAAGTCCATCTCATAATTAAATGCTCTATCTATTTTCTTGTAAACAATAAGACCATAAAAGAGGTAATAGAAAAAAATGATGTCCCGAGTGTAATGGCTTATACAAAATATGGCCAAAAGAGCTCAGCATTACAGCCTGCTGGAAGTGCCAAGTCCTCTGGCTTTGTCCTTAACCCAGAGCAGAAAAGTTACTCTCATCCATGGGCTTTTGAGCACAACAGATCGTCTCTTCATGGGCTCTGAGCATTGCATGGTGAGGATTCCCCAGCTAATGAGTGAAAGAATACATTTTTTCTGGATACAAAAGTACTTTAAAAAGAGAGTTTTGTAATCAATTTAAAAGCTAGACCTGAATTAGTATTAGATTTTCCTTATGTTTAATTAAGTCTAATTAAACAATGCAGACATCTTCCTGTCACCTGTGGTGTGATTATGTTAAATATTTAATGCTTGTGAAGGATTAGGCTGCACATCTAATCTATATCTAGCAATCTGTTCTCTCTCTGGAGTATTTTTTATTTAGTTCTGCTTTTGTATAATGAGTTGCCTTTCAAAGGAAATTGTTAAACACTTTGGTGGATGTGTCATGCTGCACTGTGTGCTGCTAAGCAGGCACGGAGTGTGGGGGCTGCAGTGCCCTGCCCAGGGGCTGTAGCAGGGACAGCCCACTCTGCCTTTCTGCAGGAGAAGGCATCAAAACCCAACCTTCCTGTTTGCTCAGAACCTTCAGCATATCCCCCTTCCCCAGCAGAGCCAAGTGATGAAGGACTTTGAGCCCCCCCAGCACAGGGTTCACATTGGAAATATCCCTTGCAGCGTGCACACATTTCAAGGTTGCACATTTCTTAGACTTGTTTTCCCAAGGGGCTGTCAAGTGTGTAATAGAAAAATGTATTTGTACATCTCTTCCCTCCTGAGCACCTCCCCATCCCTCCCTAATCTTTGCACTGCCTCTGAAACACAGGAAGGCATCTGTTTATGTCTGGGCACCTCTTGGGATGGACCCCTTTAAAGGAGAGGCCAAGGATGTGTTTCTGGGAGCAGCTGCTTTAAGGAATGGGTATTTGCATCGGGTCATAATAATTGTCTTCTCTAAAAAAAAAACAGTGGAAAAAAAAATCAGCTATTCATCAAAAATGGGTTAAATGTATTCCTATTCATGCTATAAAAGGCACATAAAATACTTCTCTGGCAGTTTATTTGCATTAGCCATTACTTGCATCTGAGGACAAAAGACAAATTCACATAATTATTTTTCAATTGGTTGGGTCCGTGTCTGTGTAATCATTTTTTCACAGTGTATGAAGCCCTTTTTCAATAGACCATAACAGTAATAGCTATTTCTTATTTACAACTGGAGGAGAAGATCCAGCTACCAGATTTTATTATGCAGAGTGAACTTTTCAAAATTAAATTAGCAGAGCTAACGTGGTGGCCCATAGTAAACTAATTAGTTGTTAGACTGTTGGCAGAGATAGTATCAACTCTTTCAGACTTCCTAACAAACATCCTCAAAAATTACAAGCAAAGGGTTTCTATTGCAGTTTGGTTAAGCATGAAAATATTCATTCCCTTTAGTCAGAGGGGGAAGGTGATGGCAGAAGAGGCAGCTCAGGGGCAGAGCCAGCGGCCCCAAACCTCCCTGATCAAAAGCAAAGCCCAGTCAGATGCATGAGAGGTTTTCATTGCCACAGTTTAAGTGGCTTGAACATTGGTATCTTTATGATCTCTGGATAAACCCACAGGCTTTGATCTACAAAAGCACTACAAGGTCCAGGGAGATTGTGGAGCAGAGCTCGGTGGGGGAACCTGGGCCAGCCAGGAGTGCTCAAAGAGAGGAGCACAGCCACCCATCTGCTGGGGCTGCGCCTCCAGCAACACCTCCCTGGCACCTCCTGGGAGCCCCGGTGCTCTCCGTGCCCCAGCCTGCCTGGCTGCTCGGCAGGATCTCTGCCCTTCTGCAAAATTCATGGCGTGTTCATTAGGAAATCCACGCCACGTCTTATTAAAAGTGCTCGGTCATTGAAAGTAGAAGGTGGAGGCTTCTTAAACTGGGGTTTTGTTGCCCTCTAGTGAATGAGGTCAGCATTATGCATGGGAAATTATTTTGATCACTGCATAATTAATGCATTCTGAATTGGTACAAAAGTGCAGCCAAATTGCATCCTGCTCCCACTTGAATTAAATAACCTACAGATACTGTTTCTTACAATGTGTTGCTTCCTTGCCTGAGCCTTTTTTTTTTTTTTTTTATTCTTGCAATGAGAATGCACGACTGTGTGGGTATCATGATAAGGCAAGGAAGGCAGAGACAAGGAATAAATCAACTAAATGGATCTGCAGCAGAGTAGCTTTAATACGTTGGTATATACTTAATATGTCTCCTGAAAAGAATGTCTAATTATACTGTCATGGCAAAAAATGCATTTTCAATAGTGATAAATTATGCCATCATTTACTTTCTGAGAACATGCTGAGATTTATGAAAGATTACAGCAAAATTATCATGCCAGGATAAAAAAAATAGAAAAGCCAAATTGAGTTATCATTGGTATCAGGAAAGAAAGAATGGGAAGAAAACCCCTTTTAATACTGAAATAGTAGAATTGATAAAATGTTCTGCAGGGTGAAAATGTTCTGCTATGGAATGAAATTCAGCCTTACATTGCAATTTTTTTTCTGACTTTGTTACCTGCTAGAGATTATTTTGGGGCTTAGATGAGGAGGTTGTCCTAGTCCTGTGTATAGTTGGAAGCCACTGGCCCTAATTCTTCAATGACTAAAATTTACCTGGCATAAACCCAGGAGGAAGTGAAGGCATATCAGGGCCCAGAACAGCACATTAGAAAATATGAATTCATTTCATGTGTTTTTTGTTCAAACAGCCCCCAGCTCAGCTGGCCTGGAGTGCACAGGTAGAGGCAGCAGTTATGGACCTGCTTTTCTTACCTGTGCCTTGAAATCTGTTTTGCAGGGGTTTTATCCTAATTCCTCACTTACTTTCCAAAGAAACCTACAGAGCTGGTGCCTGTGCTGGGTTTGTCCTGAGCTGTGCATCCCAATCCCTGGGTGTGGAGCCACCCTGGGCTCTGGGCCAGCAGGAATCTCCCCTGCTCCCTCAGCTCCTCCAGTGCAGGAAGAGGAGCAGCCCTTCCAAGCACTCCCTGGTGCTTTCCTCTGTATCACACACGAGCCAAAAATATGCAAATTCTTTTCCTCTCTCCACACATCCTCCTACCAAATCCTCTCTGAGCTGATGCTTCCCTCATTCAAAGGTGTCTCTTCTAGAGCTGGTTTTGGATGGCACTTTTCTTCTGCTTATTCTAGTGGGACTAGGAGAAGATTAATTTACTGGTAATTAATTTAATTACCAGTTTCCTGGTAAAGGCAGTCCTGTATATGAGTGGAGAATAGAGTGTTTAAACAATGGCTATCAAGGATGGAGGGAGCCCACACTGGTGTGGGGCTCAGTAACCCAGTGAGGTCAATCAGGGGCTTGCAGAAGGCTCAGAGAATGACAAGCAAGACTTTTATTGACCACTCTGGGAGGAAAACACAACTGAAAATCAAGGAGATCAATAAAATGCTGTGGTGCTTGCTGCACTCCATGAAAAACATCTGTAAAAACATACAGTCAGACTTTTTGAGAGTGCATAGCAAGTTCCATGTTTTAATTCAGGCTGGTTTTTATAATTACTGAGTGTTTAGACTGTTCCTGACAGACTGGCTGGCATAGCTGGGAGAAATGGGACATTTGATGAACATTCTTATTTGAAGTAAGAAAAATACACTCAGTGCCACACAGCACAGCCTGAGCAGTCTCCTGAATTAAAAAGGCTTTCCAGTGAAACCAGGTAACAATGAGTATAACAATAATAGCTGGAATGAGTAATCCATAAACAAAAACAACAAAAAAAAAGTCTCTGTTTAAACAAATAAAATACAAACATAACTCTTAAGTGTATGAGATGTGTTAAATATCCCAAACAGCAGTGCAACCTGTCTTCAAGTAAGAGTTGCCTTCATTGTCTGCTGCTGGGAGATTTCCAGCAAATCCCCTGTGCTCCCATTGTAATTTTCCTCTGACTGGCTGTTGAGATTTGCTCAGCTGTGCCCTGCACCAGCACTCCTCAGTCAGTGCCAGCAAGGTGTGGCACCCAGCTCCTGGCCAGCACTGGTCCTGCAGCAGCTGGGACCTCAGGGCAGCAAAGGGAAACAAAACCAGGTGTGCTATGACAAGAGGTGTCAGGGCACTGATGCCTTGATGGCATCAAAAAACATAGGCACGACAAAACTAAGAAAATAAAAAGCAGGTGTATTTATTGAAGAGCCTTCAGGTATATTTTGGGCAGACAAAGCCCCCCCAGGGGCTGCACCCCAAAACTGGACAATGGGTAATGACTTTGCACAGGTTTGGTCCATTTGCACAATGGGGATTAATCTCCCAATTGCTGCTTCAGGTAATGAATCCATTTACCCCCAGTTTGCTCCCCCCAACTCATTTTTGTTTCCATCTCTTGGGGCCTGAGACAGTGAGGGATCCTCAATTCCCAGGCTTGGAGGGGAATTGCTGTGTCTGACCCAAATGGGGAAGCAGCAGCTCCCACTGTGTGTGGCGTTTGGAGTTGTACACTAAAGAATTACAGGATCACAAAGAAATGGAAAATAGAAAAGGCAGCAGCACAAGGGCAGATCCTGGCTGTGCTGGTGTGGGTGTGAGGTGGCAGTGCTGACTCCAGAGCAGCTCAGTTAACAGAGCTGGGGCAGTCCAGGCGTGTTTCATCAGCTCTGATTGTTGTATGCAGCACATCCCATACCCACAGCACCCAGCACTGAATTGCCTTTTAACTTTTCACTCTATTTTAGCTGCTGCAAGACATTTCCTTCCTAACAAGCATGATTGGCAGTTGTTTTCATTAGTCCAAGTTAGCAAACACAAATCAATCTCTTGTTCCCAGCAAACTCTTTATTTTTTAGAAAGTTTTTCCCTCTAGTCATCAGCAAGTACTTTTGGCCACAAGAAAATTATCAGCTTTGGTGTATTTTATAAAGGCATTTACATGCATCTTCTTCATGTTTTACGATCATTCCTTAACATTTTTTCTCACATGGTGGATTTTTTGTAAACATTGCTGCCTTCCTCTCTGAGTCTGCATGCTCTCTGGAAAACACTATAAATAGAGAGGGTTCCATTGGAAAGTCCTATTTGCTGTTTCTAAAATTCAACATTATGCTTATGCTTAAATTTAAAAATACTATTGCAAGTTCTGCAGTGAGGGTTGAAAGTGTTTCCTGAATATGTGGTGACTACTTCAGGGGGTTGTTGTTGTTGACATGACAGGAAGAACAAATCCACAGTTATTGTTTTGCTTTTCTTTCTCTCTTTATTAAGTACAGAGGTGATAATTGCTTGGTTTTGTTCACAGCTGGCACTAGATGATAAGTTTTCTTCTCATTAGACATGTAAACCACAGACAGACTTGCTCAGCTTCTCCACTTCCATCAGATAAAAATCTCAGCTGATTTTAGTCTCTTTAAAATGAAGGCCACATTTGCCAATAAGCATATTAAGTTTATTTTTTAATTTTTTTATTCAAATCCCATTAATAAAATTTTCTTTGGATGAAAAAAAGATGAAATGTTGTGACCTGTCAGTCACTGAAGCTCTCCACTGCAGGAACTGTGTGCCATGAGCACATCTGTGACTGCAAAATTAGATGAGATCCTTACAGTTCTAATTTTAAAATTTCTGGACAATAATACTAGCTTTAAAGCACAAAGCAACCCTGCATGCTTCCCCGCTCGTTAATCTTCACTTTCAGTTTATTTAAAAATGAATCTTCATTTTCTTTATATTTATTGAATCATATTTATTAAGTTGAATGCAATTTATGCAGAACAAATATTAGCTGTAGTACAAAATGGCCTACTGGGCTCAAAGTCTGCAAGAAGAAAAGGAAAACAGTTGTGCTAATAAGATCTGGCTTTACTTACAACACTCCTGCAACATGAATCACTAGAAAAAAAAACTTGTTTCTATGACTGAGTGGACGAAAACAGGACATTACCAACCAAAGAGAGATATTTTTTTATGTGTGATTGCTCACAGATGCCTTTGATACAATGAGGATTTAAGGGCGTTGTGTCTCACCAGGTTATCCCCAATCCCCACCCAACCCTTCTTTTCAAAAAGCTCAAAAATGTCACCTCACCCTCAGTGGACTCCTGAGTGCTCTGTGCAGTTTGGGTGTCCCACAAATAATTCTCCATCTTTGGCTGGTGGGAATAACTCAGGCAAGACCTGGGCTGCTTTAATGCCTCCAGACCTCCTGGTCCTGAGCCCTGCCGTGGATTTCCACCACGATCCCTGCAGCCTACGGGGACTTTGTCAACCGTGAGCCCAGGGGAGCAGACCTGAGCTGCTGGCTCAGAGGAAAGTTCTCTTCTGGGTTCTTGCTTAGAAAGCCACAGCTGACATCGTAAAAGCTGATGCAAAATGGTTGTGAGTTGATGGATATTCAAGATTAACTCAGAGAGTTGAAAAGTCAAGCGTCAGCCTCTGATTTCAGCGAGAGTTACAGACTTGAGAGGGAGAAGAGCTTTGGAGCTTTCCTGGGTTAGTGGCATTGCTCTGAGCTGAGCCAGTGCAATTTGGAGACAAAGATTTGCCCAAGAATTGATTACTTTGACTGAAAACAGTATTTGGATTTTCACAGACAACCCCCTCTGAGAATGCTTTCTCTGGGAGGTTAGGGGAAAGATGGGCAATGATAAAAAAAAAAAGAAAAACATTTGAGGATTTGAGTGTTTTTTTAAGAATACCTGCAAATTTGAAGGGCAGAAATAATTACCTTTCCTGCTGTAATAGTCACAGATTTTCTCAGTCAAGAGAAAATCTCCAGTTAGACTCTTTAGGCACTGTATTTGTACAAATACAGGAAATGGATGTTTGCTGTCATCTCTTCAAACCTCCAATGTTTGCTTCATTAAACTCCATGCAAAATGTTGGTTCATGAGTGGGTCCTTTCCTTTCTGCAATATTTTTCAGTCCTCTTTTCTGTTTGTTCTTCCTTCTTATTAGTGATTCTGAGGATATTTTGTACCTTGTGCACATTTTTTCTTATTAAAAATGTAGAAGTAAATATTGCTCTTAGGGGTTTTGGAGTAAATCCAGAATTAACTTAATGCTGTCATGGAGCTTCCTTCATTTTTGTAGTGCTATATATCAGTGCTCTGAGCCAGAGTCCCTGCATAACATAAAATTGAAATTCTACCCAACAAAAATATTTCAGTGAAATGTTTTTCCATTTTTTCTCATTAATCAAAATAACATGTTTCACAGAAAAACAAGCCCTGATCGCTCTCTTTGTGAAAAACTGAAAGTGGATTATCTTGCTAGAAAATGTAAATCTCTGGAACCTGAATGACACATTTCAACTACCCACAAATCAGATTTTCATTTCCAATAAACTTCTTTTCTGGTTTTGTTTTGTTTAATTATAAAAACCTAAAGCCTGTCAAAATCTCCAAATGACACTTACAACAGAAAATCAGATTGATGCCCACCTCTATTAGTTTCTATAATAGTCTTCAACTACAAGGAGGAAAAATGAAGCATTAGGAACAAAACTGTTTCAATGACATGATGCATCTGAACTTCTTATTTTCTGACAAATAAGAGGAATATCTTTACATTTCTCTTTGCTGCTTTCCAGTTTTCTGACAGTTATTTCTCTGCCTTCTTCAGTGCCAACAGAAATGAAAATATAAACCTCAATTTCCAAACTGCCAATCCTCCTCTGTGGCTGGGGGACTGTGCACACACATGCTGGGTACATTTTTTTGTCTGGTGCCAATTAAAACACACACATACCAAGGCTTGTGTTTTCATCTGACCGTGCCTTGATGTTTATTTATAATAAGGTGTGCATTTCTGGGGGCCCTTTTTTCTCCCTCAGAGAAGCAGGAGATTGGTGTGTGTCTCACTTGACAGATAAGGGTGGCATTGACTCAAGTAGGATCATCAAAACAAACACACTTTGACAGAACAGGCTTCATAAATAATGTGCATCAGTTTTTACTCTGTCAGTGTAAATGCATCTCCTCCACTACTGGTTTCCACTTGTTTTATCCAGAATGCCTAAGAATAATGAATAAATCATAGTCCTGTATACATGTATGTATGCATATGTATGTGTAGATATTTATACATAATTCATGCCAGAAATATCTATTTTGGTCTGGCACAGAGGTCACATGTAAGAGTGGAGGTGTGTTAAGACACTGTACCTAAAGTATTAATTAGCTTTCAGATGCTGCAGATTATTTCATTTAGCAAGAGGAACAGAAGAATGCAGATTATCTTGATGCAGTCTTTATTCTTTTTGGTTTTGTTTTTTTTTTTTTTACCCCACAAAGAACATGCAGCTCTTGTGATCCCCACTGGAAAGTTCTTTTGCTTATCACTCCTGGCTGTTTCCAGTCATTAATTGGCCCCAAATTGCTCATTAAGTTTTTCTGAGCCTGCCTGTTCTCCTAAGCTGTATGTGGTGCTTCCTTCTGCCTCCTCTCTTTGGTTCTCTAGTCACATAAATCTTCATAAGCAGGAGTCACTGCCTTTCCTTCCATGTTCAAAGGAGAGGCACAAGTCAGTGGCTGGGGTTTGTTCAGAGTTTTTGGCTCCACACAGGAGCATAAATTGTTGACATAGTCATTTTTGTTTATAAAATATATTCGAAGAACATAAACAAAAGAAGAGACATATTTTGCTTTGAGCTCCATTTATTGGGCAGATTTTACACCATCTTACTTCGGTGATATTTAACCTGTTTGTGACTTAGAACACAAAATTAATAACTTCAGCACACAATTTAGCCTCTCCAGTTACCACATGGCCTTCAGCCTGTTCCATCTTTACTTTCTCCACTGGATAAAAGACACTCTTTGTTTTCTAAATCACTGTGCAAGTCCCCATTGCTCATTTGCAAACTATAATTTACACAGTGTTGCAACACTTCAGTATTGAAGCACCTGGAAAACAAAAGAGCTGCATAGAAAATGTGCAATAATGTCTGGAAACCAGGTGTTAGAATTGTGGGGTACAGAGCCCATTTTTCTCTGTCATTTGCAGAAAAAAGAAGATAATTTAGACCTCACTGGTGTATAATTAGTACCCAAGGAGTAATATCTTCATTGGACAAGAAGGAAGGAATGGAGAAGGGTCCTCAGGAGAAAGGTCTCTGACTGGAGCTGTTGGCATCAGCCCTGGATGCGATTGGATTTTACAGATATGATCCACTAATAGAGGCACTCATCCCCCAGAACAGGCAATGCCTCTCAGCTGGGGCTCCCAATGCACTAATTACTCTGTTTAACACAAAGACAGTGCTGAAATGGTATTCTGATAGAAAAGCCATGTTATCTGCAAGTCCTGGGATTCCTACTGAGTCCTGCACCCTCCACCTGAGAATAAATGACAAATTACTTTTCTACTTTGTTCTTACTTCATTACATCTGAAATGCAGGATGTAGTCCGTGGATTATTTTCAGATCACCTCATTCCCCCCAAAACATCCAAAACATGTTCATGGCACTCAGAAAGCACCAAGTCTAACATGATTTTAGGTATTCTAGGACATATTTACCTTCCAAATGATCCCTGATTCTTCCCTGGGATTGAACGCTGTCGATGAGTAAGAATACAGGAGATGCTTTGTTTAAAAGCTCAAATACCTCATAAGGGAAGAGGAGAAAATGAGAGGAAGGGATCAGTGCCTATGGAAGACCAGATCTTCTCTCTGCTTCCATGGCACCAACCAGCCTTGCCCACAGCCCTGGGAATGAGCCTCTGCACCCTGAGCTGCTGCCCAAGGTGAACAAAGGGAGAGCTGGCAGGGAGGGCAGGGAGGGAAGTGAGCTCCTCCCAGGCTGCCCAGAATCCACTGGTTACACTTTGGAGATGGGGTTGAGTTTGAGCTGGTTGGGGTTTTTTCTGTTTCCTTGGGTTTTGCTATTGTGGGAGGAAAAGCAGGTTTAAGTTATGGTCAGAAAGTTGACAAGTTTAGAATTGGTTGACAAATCCAATATATTGCTGGCAAAGTTTGTGAAACATCAAAGTGCAAGAGGTTGGAACACCTACAGTAGCAAGTAAGAAGCAAATCATGACAGAGTGTGTGACTAGGGTGTTAAATAAAGTCACAACAAAACCTGTCACGGGTTTTCTGACAAGCTTTGGAAGAACACCTGACTAGGTGTACTCACATTAATAGCAGCAGTGATTGTTTGATTACAAGGGTATTTTGAATGCCACAGGGCTGTTATTTTGTCTTTCTGTCTTCATAAGAAGCAGGTTTTTGGTCACCATATCCCACTTTGGCAAAGTTGCTGAGCAATTTTGTTTCCATATTAATTTATGATGTCCCTTTCCTATGGGAAGATGATTTTATTTTGACAAAGAGCAGTAACACTCAAGAGCTCTTGATATTTAATGTATAGAGGAGGTCATGAATTTATGTCTGTGCTGGGGCAAATCTCACAGTGTGTGTGCCAGAGACGGATGGCACTTGTGCTATGCCTCACTGCTGAGGGAGACAGTAAATCATAAGATGTTACTTCTCACCTTGCTGAAGCTGTGAAGTGAATATAGCATTTCTTTCTATTGAATGGTCCAGTTAGGGACAGGGAAGGTCAGGTCACACAGACCTGAGCTCCCCAAAAGGAGAGTTACCTTCCCAGAGTAACAGAGACACCCTTTGAGACACAGGATACAACATTTTTGTAGCAAAACCTAATAAATACCCGGCTGTCCATCACTGTCTCTTTGCATTGTCATGATGAAGCTTCTTCTTGACATCTGATTTAAAAAGAGATTGAATTGTCACTTCTGCTAATGCAGGGTTTGTGCTGCTCTCACCGTGGATCAGCCCAGAGTGCAGGGCTGGGTAGGCACTCCCTGGGAAATCCCATCAAATTGTTTGGGGAACATGTCGGGGTTTCCAGGATGATTTTTTTTCCCCTTTCCCCTGCTGCACTCCATTTCCTGACGTGGCTGTAGGATCTGACAGGCACAGCAGCTCCTGCAGGGAGCTCCCCAGCACGCTGCAGGCAGGGAGGGGCTTGGTCTCTCCAGCCCTGGGCACAGCAGCCTGAGCCTCCCGGGGATTCCGAGGGAACTGCTTTGCTCCCGGGGAGCTCAGCAAGGAGTTTGCCTTTTGGGACAGCAGGCATTTAATGTTAGATTAAAGTGGGTTTGTTTGCTAAGAATATTTCAGATTAGTCAAATCAACTGATGCACATGGACACTTTCCCTAAGTTGGGAAACTAAAGCTTGTTCTAAAGCTAAGGTTGCACATTAACATCTGAACTATCTCACAAATGTGGAATTCTTTTCTTTCATTTTTTGCTTTACTTTTTTTTAACCACTTTGTGGTTAAAATCTGTGTGTTGCTCAACCATCTCACACCTTTTGCAAGGATCCAGCTTTGACAATATTCAAAACACTGCACTGACACAAACAAAAACCGGCTTGCAGAGTCCAGAGATTACACATTCCAGCCCTGATTTTATATTACCATATTTATTTGCTGAAATAAGTGGATGGTAAAGGAAGCCAGTGCCACAGGCAATCTGTGTCACCAGCTGCAATGTGCATCTTCTCCGTAGTTTATAAGCAATTTCTTTGAATTTTTTTATAAATAGTTTGAAGTTTTTTTGTTCTGCATTTGGATCTGTGCTTGAAAGCATAAGAAAAAAAGCAAAACCAAACAAAACAAAAGAACAAAACAGGCTCTCTGATAATATAATATAAAATTATTTAGATTTGTTTAGCTGCAAGAATGGAATAAGAAAAATATTAAGAATTCTGACCTGTGGGAAGAGGATTGGCCTCTGGAAAGAGAGTGAAGGTTTGCCTTTTTTATGTTTGGTGCAAATACAGATCATTCAGCAGGGAAATGTGCAGTAGTTACAACATTAGCTGATTGGAGAGTTAATAACTTTGATGCAGAGGAATTAACAAAAGGAAATAGATGGCATTTCTAATTGCAGTTAAGAGGAATAATTGTTCTATCTAACAACTGACTGAATAATATGTCAGGCAATACCAGTATCAGAAGGAAGGTAAATGCCAAACAAGTAAATGAAACAATGATAGCTTTAAAGCTGGAACATTTGATTGGGAAGCAAACGAGCCTGGCATTGTGGGAGGACTTGTCTACATGGGGAAATCTGGAGTCTGCTTTTCAGCCTGAAGTTTCACAGTTTCTAAAGCTCTGGTTTTCTTGATGTTTTGGTTTGCTGGAATTCTTTCTCAGGAAGAGAACATAAACAACAGAATTGTTTTTGTAACGGATATTCATGTTGTGAATTCTTTTGGGGAGGAGGGATCTCTCTGATGCCCCTCGGTTTGACCAGTTTGGGGTGAAGAGGTTTTGTCTTTCTTTCACCAATCACAGTAATCTGTGGAAAATTGCATACAAGGGAACAACCCCAAAAATAAATTAAAAAAATCACAGGAGTCTGTGCTGTGTGTGTTATCTCTACAGCGACAGAAATCCATCAGGGTAACTTTTTGGGGATAATTGTCCCTTGCAAAGCCCCAGAAGCCTCACAAAGGAAAGCCCTTTGAGTGCAGGAGGAGATTCTCCATGTGAGGATTGTACAGCTCCAGCTCCAACCACCCCAGGGTGGATCCAGTTTCCATGGGACAAATCCTGAACATTTGATGAGCAGTTCCCAGTGCCTGCCCTTTTTCCTGCCAGCAAAGGGCTGCAGAGCCATGGCAAGATGCAGAGCCAGCTCAAGAATTCTCCTCATTGCTCAGGCTGTGCCACACTGAGGAGCAAAATGGCAGCACTATGTGGGAAACACCTTTTAAATTAATTCAGCTCCTCACACACAAAACAACCCCGCCACTGCCATATCCTACTGTGGCATATTTTCCATTGTGTTAATATAATTTTTAACATTCTTTAGCCTGCTTGCTAAGAAGAAAAATGAGAGTCTGATGTTCTCTACACCTTAATTAAGTTGATAAATAGTATCTTCGTGACATGCGAATAAAAAGTTAACTCAAAGCTTTGTGTTTGTGAAGAGTCAGTAATTTTCATGACTCAAGTTTTAATAAGCTGGATTTGAAACTCAGTTGACTGGGAGGCAACGAGGTAAAAGGAAAGATCTAGCACTTCTTTCTCAGCATCTCACACGCTCGGCTCTGAATCTCTGAAACCTCACTCTGGTGAACACAGAAAAACTCTTTAAATGGGAAAATTCAAATTAACAGGTGAAAAAAGCCTGAATTAACAGATCTGAAAACCACTGCTCTGTGAACAAGGAAAAGTTCATCTCCCATGCGAGGCTCGGAGCTGATTCACTGTGCAGCAGTGTCTGCCCTGCCCTGTGCCTTGGGGCAAAGCCCCAGCAGGGACCCCGGGCAGCAGCGCTGGGAGCAGTGGCACCCCAGCAGTTCCCTGGGGTCTGGGCCTCCTGGGCAGCTGTGCCACAGCTGGCAGCCAGGCTGTGTCCAGGGGCACAGCTGGGGAGTGTGTGCCCCTCCCAGCCCTGGCAGGAGCTCCAGCAGAGCAGCAGCAGCCACCCTGTGTGTGAGCCTGCATTTGGGTTCTGCCTCTGCACACACTGCAGCTCCAAGGAGCCCGGAGTCAGCGCTGCCTGGAGAACATTTTATGATTTTAACATGCTTATGTACTATTTGGCTCTTTTTAAAATCACTGTAAATGCATAAAGATTATAGGTGCTCGTGTAGGCTATACTTTAGGAGATGAAAAATCAATTTTTCATTCGTCAGCGGTGGCTTGCAATACAACTGGAATATTACCTGAACCAAGTAAACAGAATTATCCTCTAACCTGAATAAGAAAAATGTAGCAGAAAGTCTTTATCTCTCTATTTTCAACTTATATTATCTAAGTTTGACTGTGATTTGAAAGAAAAAAGGGAGGGGAAGATGAGCCAAATGCAGAATTGTTATGAAAGAAGCAAACCCGAGCCCTGTGAAAGGCCTGTGAAAGGTTCACAATGGAAATGATTTTCAGTTTAAATTACTTTTGCAGGACTGTAATGTGGAAGTCAGGAAGCTTCTGTGAAAGGTCCATTCTTTTTTCTCCTATATTTTTTTTTCCTTTCTTTGGTTTGTGTTTGTATGAACTGCCTATGGCCCTGAAAAATACCTGTATTAAATGTTCATCCCTATGTTCCTGGAATATCTGAGCACTTTACACACATTAGGAGTTTTTCTTTTATAAATCCTCTGTAAACTTTCTATTGTTATTACTATTATTATCATCCTATAACAGTTATAAATTCCTCGAGGTCACGCCAAAAGAAATGAGAACTGCGTTTTTGCCACAGAACTTTGTTTTCTTGTGTCCCTAGGCTCTAGATCAATTTGTGGAAATTTCACATTTGGAAATCTACCCACAAAACCGCAAAAAATGGCCCCAGGTTGAGGAGCATTCCATGGACAGCAGCAGCACCCAGCAGGGCCCTGTGCTCCCTGGCTCCCTGCCCTGAATGCTTCCCCGAGGTGCTGCATCCCATCTTCCCACCTGGAACATTGCTGTCAGGATCTGGATGAATCTCAGTGACAGATACAAACAGCAGGACAGCCCCCCTTGTGACACATCAGAACGTTTTGGTGTTTAGAGAGAAAGTTTTGGGTGATTTTTACGTTATATATTGTAATTACTCTGTCAGAATTAGTGGAGCTGCACCACTCTGTTTTGCTCAGGGGATTTTCTGTGTTGTGTCCATATCTCACTTTTTTCAGGAATATTCATCCCTGCAATCACACAACAGGCCAATGACCCAGGGCTGCACCTGGAAACAACAAATGGAAATCCACTCCTGCTGGGGCCAGAGGACTTTCACACTCATGGCTTCTCTCCTTCTGAATGTATAAAGAGAAATGCAGAAATTTCTTAAAACTTACATTATATAATCTCTCATCATTTACTCTCCCTTTTAACATCAAATTCTAGAATTTGATTGTGTGAGCTTTTTCCTGCTTTTAGTGAAGTCCACACAGATTGATACATTCCTAAAAAAATGTGTGGTTTAATTTTATAGTATGTATTGGATGAAAAAGGGATGTAATCTTAAATCATGATGGAATGGAATGGAATGGAATGGAATGGAATGGAATAGAATAGAATAGAATGATAGAATAGAATAGAATAGAATAGAATAGAATAGAATAGAATAGAATAGAATAGAATAGAATAGAATAGAATAGAATATATCAGTTCTGTCCTTTCTATGTGGAATTATGGACAACATTTTGCAAACAGATAAATGTTTCTTATTCAGGAGTGACTGCCACCCACAGGGGCCAGAAGCTTTTGTGGAAATTGCTCTGTGCTCCTAAACTTATGGACTTAGAAGTAACTAAACTCTATTTATATATCCAAATTTGCATCTCAATTTTTCGTCTTCTATACTTCCAGATTTGTCTTCAATTTAAGGATTTCAGGACAGTATTGTTCTCTTTTCCTAATTTTCTAGGCAGTATTTTCACCTCCTTGGGCTTTGATAGTTTCACCTTTCATCTTGGAAATAGGTCTGGATTGATGTGGTGATGATAATTGTTGTGGGAAAAAAATAATTTTATTGAGCCTCAGGTTATTTCTCCTTGAAATATTCTAAATAATTTTCTTTATTCTAAACTCTTTAATATGTTTCTTGAGTCAGCAGAAGTTTATTGTGTGAACTTATTAGTTTCCAGTGATCTTTCCTGGAAAATGGATAGCATCTGTTTTTTTGTAAGAGCGCTCTTGTCATGTTTTTTAAAGACACCATCTGCTTTCCAGTGATCCAAAGGGGACTGTGGTGTCCAGTGGGATTTTTATCATATGTTTGCCTCCTTTTCTGAACATCTGAATATTTTAGAGAGCACCTAAAGGCATAATTCTTCCTCCTAAACAGTATAATTCTTTATATATCAGAATCACATGAATGTATTTTCAGCAAATTGAGGTTGAAGTGTAAAATGCCTTTTAGAAATGTTATACCTAATGATATACTTCCGTATTTAATCATAGATATTTAGTGTGTACTCATCAGAAGCAATTTTTGGTTCAGAGTTGTTGCAAATATATTAAATTAGACACAACAGACCCATTTTGTGCAATAGGAGCTTTGGATTTGGTCCCCCACAAATTGCTCACCGAAAGCTCACAGAAATGCCTTTTAGTATCACCAATCACATCTACATTTTGAAAAGAACAAACAAAATCTAGCTTTATTCAACTGTGAATTCTATTGACCTGATTGAGCAACTTCTGTTCCTGTGAAAATCCGTTCCCTGCATGCTAATTACAGCAGAACCCTTTCGTCAGGAGCACGGCGGGTGTGGGTGAGGATTCCACTGACATTTTATTTCCTTTAAGTCTAACTCACATCCCAGGCCCTTTCAGCCACCAGCAGCAAAGCACATGCTCAGTTTCAAGCAGGAGCTTTAGTGTTTTGTTGAGTTAGAGATTTGGCAACGGGTGGGAATATTAATGGGAGTGAAGTCATGTAGGTGCTTAGAGCTAGAAGGATCCAAAGCAGAGAAATAAGAGAAAAATGAAATACGGTTCTTTGCATCATCTGAGGTCCCATTCTGTGTTTCAGGACTGAAACAAGAGGATTGCTTTTCTTGCCACTATTGAAAAAAATAGTTACACCCACGTTGTGCAAAGTCCTTGACTCTGATCCCTGTTTTAATGTCTGCCTGTGGAAGATCTGAGGCAGTGGCTGAAGGATCTGAGCGTGTTCTTAGCAGGGCAATTTTCTTAACAAGGCTCTTGAATTTACTAGGCTGTTCTCATGCAATTTTTCTCTGTTTTCCTCTGTGTTCAACATGTGCCAGATGTCACCCCCAGGCTGGTTTCTGTGTGTGAGTGAGAGATGATCAACATGAGGGACAGCCCAGCAAATGCAGCAGCTCTTGGTGCTCCATCAGGCTGCATTCCCCATGGATAATCACAGGAAACACCACCCCAGCCCCATCTGTTCCTGTCAAAGAGGTTTTACAAAAACAGGGAGGGCACATCCCTGCCTTGATTTATTGCACTGACCAATGCCCCCCTGCAATCTCTTTATATCCAGAATATTCCACATTTGACCTTCTTCATCCATACTCATCCCCCGTGTCCTTGTAGATTTCTACATTTTAAATGTGCAGATGCACACCTTAAATAATGTGTGAAATATTTATGCCTTCATACCATATTAAAAAAAAGACAATATTTTGCTGCATACCTTAAAATCACATTGCCCTTAAATAAAAACTCTTGCAGAGAAACAAGATACTGTTTAATACTGAATTCCTTCTCATTGCCTAGAATTGAATTATATCAGAACACTTGATTCAAACACCACTGTAATACAATGAATATTAAGCTCTGTTTCAGCCACTACGAATAAATGAGATTATTCCTATTGAGGTGGGACTTTATCACATAATGTCCACAGATGTTTGTTGGTCCTTATTTTTCATTGCAGGTGTTAAGCAGGTGATTAAGAAGTTAAGCAGGATAGATCCCTGTTCAGTGACATTCTGTCAACAAGTGCTCCAGCCCACAGAGATCCTGGCTGAATGTTGCTCCTTTTCACTTTCCAGGTCGTGCCACTCCTGCTGTCAGACAAATACAATAGGAATTACTCAATTTAACACCATTTCAGTTCTAATTGAATTCCATTTGCTAAATCCTGAATAAATACATTACAACTGCTGCTTCGGTCAAACAGAGAGAAATAGCCATCTTATAATGACTCCCCTGTGGATTTAATGCCTATTCTATCTGTTAGAATAATGATTCCTACATCACTGGAATATATTTAAAGGATAATAGTTATTTAAACATGCCAAGTCTTCATACAGCAGATAAGTATTTTTAATTTGCATTTATGGAATGAACAGGATGGCTAGAATAACTGGTTACCAATTTGTCTGTTTTCTAAAGTATCTTGGTATCAGAGCAAAGATAGAGGATTATGAAAGGGCTTTGTGCTTGCTTTCAATTGCAGTGTTAGGCGGGGAAAAAGGGCTGCATCAAGGATGGGATTCACATCACCAAATACAGAAAACTGACATGGAAATGTACCCCTGTCATCACCCCTCTGGTCTGCTGGGGAGATTAAACCTCCTACAAGGGGCTCATCTTTATGGACAGCAGATACACAGAAAAGCTGAGATGAATAAGTGATCTCAGGGCTTAAACTCAAAGATATTTTGTGTTATGGGGATCTGAAGTTAGGTGAGATGAATCCCCCCTAAGACCACAAGGAGAAGTCCCTTTGTTGGAATTAGGAAGCTCACCCTGGCAAGGAAGGTAAATTTAAGGGAGAGAAGGGAGTGAATTTATCCACTTGAAGAGAAAAAACAAACAAACAAAAACCCAAACAAATTTGGAATCTTTCACTTGCTTCAAACCAGCCAGTTAAACATTTCAAAATACCACCCATTTTCTTCTTTATTTTCATAAGAGATATGAATCTTTGTTGCTGCTGCTGAGGTTGGTGAATGATTTCCAGCATCCACCTGGAAATGGGAGGCTGCATTCCCCAAATCCTGCTCTGCAGCAGGCAGAAGGAACAGCTGGACCCACAGGTCCCTGTGAAATGAATGTCATGGTCCCTGAGACAACTCAGAGATCTCTGACTTGCAAGTTTTGTGAATGGTCACCTAGGTCCCACTTTCTATTTTTTTTTTTTTTTTTTTTAATCAGCCCAAGTCATTTGCCAAGCTTGACTCAAAAGGGTGAATAATTTCAGTTCTAATTAACTTTTTTTTTTTTGAATAAACTATTCACAGCCTCCCACTCGCTCTGCCTCCAAAATTCCATCTTTAGCACAGATCTTGTGAAACAATGTAGATCATGAGAAGGGAAAATCTAAGAGAAATCAGGCCCTTTCCAGAACTTCTTTCAAATGTAATGTGTCAAGCACGAGGGTCTAAAATATATATGGTTGTAAAAACGTATCAGTGCCAGATGATTGTTTAGGGCTGAGTTCCAATTAAATCCATTGAAGCTTGAGTTGGAGGTTACAGGTTGAAAATTCCCTGAGGCAGTGAGTGGCTGGGGCTGCAGAGGTGGATTCCATCCCTCTGAACAGACCGGGTCTAATCCAATTGCAGGTTCTGCTCCCTTCACCCCTCCCTCCCAATTAGCCAGCTGATGATATTTGTGCCTTGGTAGCAACATTTCTCTACGGGAGCTCTTTGCCCTTTCTGGTGAGTCAGAGGCTGACTCTCAACAATGAAGAGTTCAAAGACTCATGTAATGTTTTGTCTCAGAAAGTTGCCTCGAATGTTAAATGAGGAGAATGAACACTGAGAGGGAGAGAGTTCCCTTTTCAACAGAACAGAGAGGAGAAGAGTTTTCTCCCCTGCTCCCTCCAGGCACCATGCTCTTTCTTCTGTACCACTTCCTCTTTTCCATGCTGTTTTCCCAACATTCAAAACCCCCTTTGATTTCTATTTCACCCTGAAGAATTTTCAATGTTTCACTTACACTCCAAATGCAGATCACCACGAGAAGGAAATTAACCCAGAAATTAGCTAAAAACGTAGCTATGGCAAAAGTAACATGTACCAGGAAATAGATTTTATGAGTTAAAAAATGCTTGATCTGTTCTGTGTGATATTTTTTTGTTGTGGAGTTTCTGCCCAATCCTTTCAAGGTGAAAGTTTCGAGTTGTGCAGGTGGCAGAGGGGCTCCTGCTCTCTTTACCTGTGGTGCCTTGCTCACAGCTCTTTCTCTGCTACCAAAGGAGAGTTGTTTTAAAACATATTCACAATAGTGCTGCAGGAAGTTGTTTTTCTATCACAGCTCTTGGTAAATATGCACCCTGGGGTGAGCTGTCACCTGGTGGTGTCACCATGGGTGGTGAAAATTTCTCAAGTTCAGTATTTTTAACAAGTAAAGAATGCAGCAAGGAAGTTTTATTTTTGAGGTGAATGAAGGAGCAAGATGTGGAGCTGCTGAATATGCCAGACTGCTTATTTTCTGTTGATTTTACCACCTTTGGGGACTGAATTATTGACAGAATAAGTGAATTTCCGCCCCCTCTTTAGTTATTTTGATATACTTGTGTACTACCTTACAAAATCAGAAACTATCTGTTTCTGTGACTCTGTGTTGTTTTCACTCATGATGATACTTCCACTGAGGTCAAGAGAGAGAATAAAGAAAGTAACCTGCAGTGATTTTGATTCTTCAGGAATGAAAGACTGAACCAGGTATTAAATTAAACCTTATTTAATTCATTTAACCGGGTATTTAGGAACATCTGGCTGTACCACCTGGCCTTTCCAATATTATGGTCAAATGGTGACAATGTGTCTTTGGACATGGGCAGGTGTTCACAGGATCCCCTTTAAGACTGTTTTGTTTTGTTTCTTGTATTGCAAGATTTGAAAAATCTGCAAGAATGATTTGAAGAAATGGCTAGATGTGATATAGGATGATTTACACTAGAATATATGGGTTCCATTTTCTAACAGCTTGCACTACCCTTGTTATTTCTCTTCTCTTCTCTTCTCTTCTCTTCTCTTCTCTTCTCTTCTCTTCTCTTCTCTTCTCTTCTCTTCTCTTCTCTTCTCTTCTCTTCTCTTCTCTTCTCTTCTTCTCTTCTCTTCTCTTCTCTCTCTCTCTCTTCCTTCTCCTCTTCTCTCACAGTGACCTTGAACTAATCTAATCTATGTAGATAAAAAACCCCATCTTCTACCTAATGAAAAGATAAGATAAACCCACACAGATTGGAGGTGTATGATACACTGTTATGTGCTTACAAACCAAAATGTATTGGCAGCAGTCCAAAAATGTCCTAGAAGATACCCAGAAATAAGATAGACAGGTAGAAACAATTATTGATCAAGACTTTTTGTACTGGGAGCTAAAGTTAATAACATTTTATATCAAAATCAAGAGTGGATCCTGAGGGTGAGAGATGTATTCTGAAAACATTTGGTTGTACTTCACTATGCACAGGCATGTAGGGAAGCAATTCAAACTCGGTAGCATGGGGGCAGGGAAATGGAAGATATCAAAAACTTTGGAAATGTAAGTGCAAATCAATCATTATTTGGTCTTTTTTCATCTACTGTGGCTACGTGTGGCCAAACACAACTAGATTGGATTTTTTTAAATTTAAAATATCATGGTACACAGAACAACCATTTCAGGAAAGAACAGGCAGATTATTATATTTGCAATACACATTTTAGTCGTGCTGTTTAATTAGCAAGAACAAACGTAGTGTGTGGTCACAGCGTAAAATGAAGAACCTTGCTAGGAATGGACTGAGAAAACAACCTAAAGCTGTAGGCTTTGCAGAGCAGAGCTGTGGTTCAGCTTAAACACAGTTATTGCAGCCACAGAGTTGCAGGCACAAATCTGCTTGGACACTCGGTATGTTTTGTTATTTATTTTGTGTGTGCAGTCGGGATAAATAAATGTGGAAATTTGCAGGAAGATCAGGTCAGTGTGGGAAAGATGGCAGAGGTGATGGCACAATTCCTGTCCCAGAAGACAGGATGAGTGTGTGGCAAGGCAGGGATGGGAGCTGGACAGAGGCCAGAGCATCCCTGCTGTGGCTGAGTGCAGCACATCCTGAGTGCTGCCAGTGCAGGGGCTCTGCTGTCACATTGGGCTGGAGGAAGATTTCACCATCACTGCTTTGGGTGCAGTCTGTGCCAAACAAAATCACCACTGCAGGTCGATTCAGCTGTGAACAAGGAGCAAACCTGAGCATGCTGCTGCATTTACCCATTGTCCCTGTAAAACAACAGCTCCTGTTCCAGGTTTTGGGAATTGTCCGTAAGCCCAAACTTGCATGTTCACAGCAGGAGGTTTGGAAACAATTTTACCTGCTCCTTTGTAGGCATTGTCACTCTCTTCTCAAATTAATGAACTCAGGGTCTTTTCTTTGGGTCTGACAAACTACAGGCACGTTGCTCTTGTAGGGGCAGGTACATGAAAATGTTTCTTTATTGTAAAATTATGAGTGGGCTGGGTTTTTTCCAAGCAGAATTATTTTATCCTTTCCATTTCTTACCCTGCAAAAAAAAATGTGTAAAATACTTTATTCCCTTTCTTCTTCCATGATTTGTTAATTATGCTCTAAGTAGGAACCTTACCCATCATTTTCTGTTACATTTGAAAAAAGATGCTTAAAGACAACATTACCTGTAGGAAAGATTTCTGGCAGAAGAAATTTCTATTCTCACAACAACACTCAAGGCTAAGTTTGTTTTGATTGAACACTCTTCAAATGCTCTGTTGTTTTGTTTTCTTTTTTTCTCTTAATACAAAATATAGCTTTTCTTTAAAGGAGAAATTATAATCTAAAGTCTCTTTCATACTTTGGAGGCTCCCTCAGATGCTATAAAGAATATTTCTTGTTTCAGAACAAAAAGGGAAATGAAGATGTTCTCCATTTCCCGAGTGTCTGATCTGCATAACTGAAAACTCCGAGACAAATGGCCACTGGGAAAAAATCCCAAAGTATTTAAGCAAAACAGGATTTCATTTCTTGTGGAAAATTTGGAGAAAGTAGATTAATAAGTCATATACGTTTGAAAAGTATTCTTTTCACTTTTTTCCTTCTGTAATCCCCCTCACAACAGGTGATTCCATTGCTCTTTGTTTCCTTCAAGGCATTTTAAAAATAGACTAATATCAGCTCCCCAGGAGCTTTGAAAGTCCCCCAAAACGCCATGAAGTCCACAAGCAGGGCAGTGTCCAGTCTTTCAGAAGGGTCCAAACACTACAGTGTACCCCAGTTAAAATCCAGATCAGTTCAAACTCCATCACCCACTTCATTCACATTTTGGAATTGTGAAGCTTCTTGTTGCCATTCCACATCTCCCAAGCCTGAATTCTCCCTGACCTCATCAGACACCAGGAATGCAAATACAGCTCCTTTTCACAGCCTGAGCTGCTCCCCAGGACACAGTGCAGACCAGCCAGCCTTTGGAGGCTGAGCTGTGGACTGAAGTCCTGGGCAGCCCAGTTCCAGGCTGTTATTGCAGTAGCATCTCTCCCTCCATGGCCAGGTGGGAATGCTGCAGCTCCTCTCCTGGGGCTCTGTGCTGCACAGTCCCCTGTGCCACCCTGGATTTTACAGCCTTCTGGTGTTTACATATTTGTAAGTACAGTTTCCCATAGTTTATAACATAAAGATTGTTTATGCTTTCTTTTCTGATAAAAGGACATTTATTGAACTTCTAGTTTCACCAGTGGGGTTGGAGAGGTGGCAACCTTATTCTCCAATCCCTGGTCATTGGCCAAAATCTATATATATCAAAGTCAAGAAATAAACTCCCTTCTTTATGCTCTGACACTGTGTAAGTGCCATTCTTTTCTGTCCTTGATGACAGCCCTGGGCTGGGCAGCACTGCAGAAGGTGAGGGAGCAGCAGCAGAACCTGAGGGGAGCCCAGTTCTGCTCAGCACTGCTCAGAGCAGCATTTCCCTGGCAGCTTCACAATCACAGCTGCTCGGGCCAGGGAGCCTCCGTTCCTTGCAGAATGGGAGGCAATAAGATCCATGTGGAAGGTGGCCTTGGGCCTTCAGTCCTTGGCAGAATTGTCCTCAGGTCCTCATTTGTGGTTTCACCAGCCTAGCTGGCTTTGCTACTTTTACGCAGGTAGGCAAAGTGAAAATCTCACACTTCAGCTTCGTTGTGTTTTACACACATGAGAAAATCTGACCCATGACCTTGGATATTACAATTGATAAAGCCCACATGCTTGCATAATCTGCATGTGTCTGAACATCTGAGCCAACCAGCATTAAAGATACACCTCAATAACCCTGGATGCCAAGTTCACCTAGCCAAGAGTTTCTAGAAAGTATTTGTCATGAAGCTGTGGCAATTACTGCAATGACTGTGCATTTCTTCTATTGATTGTTTGCCTACCAAAATAAAATTACATTTGGCTCCAGATAATTCATTTTCTCCACTTGAACATCGGTTTGCCCTGTGCTGAGACCTATCAATAAAAAAAATATACAATTAGTGGGCTGGTTGTCAACATTTTTCTTATTCTGAAAACATCTCATTATAGACTTGGGAAAAAAAAAAAAAAAAAAAAAAAAAAAAAAAAAAAAAAAAAAAGGCAACCACAGCGAGATATAGATATGTAAATGTAATTTCCTGTTTGTATCTTGTGAGTCTTGCTTCTAGGAGTCAGGGTGCTCACAAGGCACCACCCAAATACTGAGAGGTGTGTTTAGAAAAGGCCTCATGCAGACCCAGAAAGGCACAGAAGGTAAAAGGACCTCCAGTGGCAGCAATTGGGTTGAAAGGATGTGTGGAAGTTTGGATGAGGTAATCTCCTGCCTGTCGAGGCACTGACTGTCTGATTGGTGTCACTGCTGCCTGGGAATGTGGCATTAACAATTTAGAAGGCTGGGAAACACGAGAGGCATAATTTAGGCCAAGATGCTTATCATTGGTGCCTGGATTTTTTTCCATGTTTTATCCATGTTTAATCCTGCTGGCACCTATTTCTTGAAAGCAGATGCAAGTCTCTAGTATTAATAATTGTACATAGGTGGCAAGGCTGGCAATTTGGTTCTGTGTTCATAGGGTGTTGGCATAAAGGAGGCATCATTTAACTTTAGTTATGATTTGTGCAGGGAGCTTTGAGGATTCCTCACACAGAGAAGATGCCTTGGGTTGGTAAATGCAGACAGAATTGTACCAGTCATTATAAAAAAGAATTATAAATACAGCAAGTGTTTATCAGCAAACGTGCTGGTATCTTTAGGGCTTGTAATGAGGGAGACTTTTTAAAATGTGACATATTTGGAGCCAGCACTGTAATCCAGTGGTTAGTTAACAAGCCCCCACTGTCACTGCCTCCTGCACAGACCAGTGATCACACAATGCTATAGATGAGCATATCAAACACACTCGAGATGATTTGGCACAGAGGCTTTGATTCCTCTTCATCTTGTGGCCATTTAGTACCAGCCTAACCCCCTCAGGTTAGGACAGCTCAGCCTCCTGTGTGCACATCCTCCCTGGCAGGATGCTGGATGCTTCCCTGATTATTTACAGTGGTGGCACAACCATTTCATTACAGTGAGAGATGCACAGAGCCCTCAGATAGAACTGTGCACATTTAACAGGTTCAAACCATTTTCCCTTGAGGTTAACATAATGATTCCTGCTGATTTCAGTGAGCACTGGGTAGGGCCCTCAGTGCAGATTTCACCCCATATGTTCTAAAATGAACATTTCTTGCCACTGTTTTCAGGTTTATTGTATCTTCCTTCTGCCTCAGGCAAGGAAAAACAACAGGACGCAAGGACAGCACATTATATTGGAAGTAGCATGATAAATTCTAAGTAGATATAATTAGCATGTGACCCCAAAGAGACCTTCCTATAATTAATATTGAAATATGGTGCATGCATTATATAGGAAAACATATTGTGTATTCAGAGGGGAGCCTTTGGAGAATGGAGGTCTGTCTGTAATGGCTTGTCACTTTTTCATTTTAATCAGAATTGAAATTTCTGCACTTGAAGAAATAGAGAACGATCATTAAAAAACACTTGGACTTTAGAAAGGCACCACCTGCTTCGTTTTCCTCTTTTTTTTTATTGTGACAGTGGTGAAAAAAAAAAAACCCTTAAATCTTCAGCTGGGGAAATGTGCACTAATGGGGAAACAGACCTCTGAGGAGCGAGCAGACTGACAAGCTGTTCAGGAGCAGGAGACTTTTCAGCAAATAATATTCACTCCTCTAGTAGTTTTTGATAGATTATGTCATATTTAGAAGTCCATACTTATTCCAATCCAGCAAAGTGAATGAGTAACAAATACATAATGAGCATCCATGAAAAAGGCAAAGAACATCTCAGATATAAAGAAGGTGAAGATTAAGAGGGGCAAAGCCACCAGTGAGCTGGGGATGTGTTGCCTTCTGAGTGACATTCAGTTCCTATCACACAGCAGCTCATTACACAGTCTGTTTATACCAGAAGGAAACAAATATAAAAGTTAGTCCTTTATATTTCACATTAAATGCAGAGAGTTCAAGGGAACTGAAAGACTTCATTATGGGATCTGATACCACACTTTGTATTTTGCTGGGTCCTATTTTAAGTAAACTGAGTAATTTTTGTGGGTTTTTAAAAGACTTCATATCAAATATTTAATTAACATTCATGCTGCAACTTTGGAAGCTGAAGCTTTGGATACAGGATATAATTTTTTATCAGAATGACTAAATATCAAACAGATGTTAAGCATAGGCAATAAATTTCATCTTAATTGTAATTCTAGAGATTACTTTCATCACCAAAACACATTTTTTTTTCCTCTGTAGCTTTAATTCTCATCTCTGTAATTGCCAGTGCACTGTCCAGTTGTATTTTCCCTTCTATTTGTTCTTCCAGTTGCATTTTTACCCTAAGAGAAACGTGAGTGCGCAGTCACGCTGTCGAGAGTGGACTTTACAAACAGACTGTGCCGTGCCTTAGTAGCTGCAAATCCAACGTTTTGGCTTTTGTGGCAGTTCTGTCTGATGAGGTTGTTGCCACAGAAGGGATGTGGCATTTCCATTCTGTAAATCTCCCACGTGTGACTGTACCACAGCCTAAAGGCTCGCCGGTGTCTGCAGGCAGCCGCGCCTGCTTTGTGACCTCGCTAGAATCCCGCAGTTAAATGAGGGTTGATTTGAAGCAGAGCTGAGTGGAAGTTCTCGAAGACAGCCCCAGATTGCAGTGGGAAGTGCTGTCAGTCAGTTACAGTCTGGCACTTCTCTCTGAGCTCCTGCCTGGGACTGATGTGTCTCTGGGTTTTGAACCATTGCCCAGTGTAAAACGGAGCTTTCAAACGGGAGTTCATTGCAGGCAATGTAAAACATTCACAGAGCTGGCACAATCTGGCCTAATTATTTGTTTTACCATGTGTTCTGAATATTTTCTTCAGTTAATAATTATTCTCCATTATCCTCGCCCTTTGCTAAGTAGTTGTTTAATACTGTGGTTGAAAACAATGAAATTCTTTTCTTACTGTGCTTTCCAAACAATTAGTTCTGGGCAATGGGTTGCCCATGAAAACTCTTGACGTTGTCTCATGGCCAGAAGAAATTAAAAAATAAAATAAAGCAAACCGAGGCTATTGTAGAGGAAATTATAGATTTCTGCACAATATTGCTCAGTAGTTCTGCCTCTTGGCAAGTAAAGCCTTGGATGAGCATCATAGAAAAAAAGCTGAACTGTCTTGTGTGTGTTTTATTTACATTAAATGCTTTTAGAATGAATCTGGTACAGATTTAAAAGAATGCAGAAGAGGTTACAAACTGAGATTTAGGTGGGGGGAAAGGGATGTTGGGAAGGTTCATAGTGCTGGTCAGTGATAATTGAACTTGAATTAATTGAGCATTCAAGCTGCTTGAATCTCCACATTTCCATGCTGTTCATTATATGAAAATCATATGACAAAATGCAATTTTATTTTTTAATTGCTGCAGAATGTTTTATTAGCTTTGTTTCCAGGCCTGGGCTGTTGTTTTTCAGTGCTGGCAGCAACCAGTTCATCTCTGGAATACCCTGCAGCACAGGGACCCTCAGAGCCCAGCAGACACAGGTGTGCTAAGAAATGAAGGGGAAAGTTTCCTGGGCCAGTGTCTGACCCACAATCATAATTTTTTTATGATGCTTTGATAATGAATTAAGCAAAGAATATTATATTTCAATCCAGTCCTATTGAAATCTACAGAACCATCAAACTGGCGAGTGGACAGAACTATTCCTGAAGACCACCAAGATTCTAGTGTTTCCTTCTTCATTCCAACAGTCATGGCAGGTCATTTACAAAATGCATTTTTGAGCTAAAAGTACACTGGCCTCTCAGTTTCCTCGATTTTTCAATAGTCCACTCACTTTCCTTGTTCTCTTGTTAAATAATAAGCACCAAATAAGAATCCCTGTCAGTCAATATTGCACGTGGCTTTATTCTGCCCTTTTCAAACACTGAATACCATTTTTTAAGTTGTTACAAGGTACTAGTTGTATACGAAATAATGTTACTGATGGTGAAATTGCCAGTTACACGTTGTAATCCTTTCATTGACTGTCAGACCTGTCATGTTGCAGAAAGGTAGGTCAGTTGAATTGATTATTAATGGCTGTATTCAAAAGTAAGCATTAAGGGGTCCCCCCCTCAAAAAAAAGGACTGCCTACATCATTTATCTATGGAAATGAGTAATGCCTTTATCTTTTTTAGCCAATTAATAAACTGTGATCCTTAGAACAGTAATTTCAGGATCATGCCATTATTTGCTAATTCTTCATTTCTTAAGAAAATATTAAAATTGCAGTTGGCCACAGCAGGACAGGCCCATGCATCATAGAAGAAACCAGTAATTTATGATGCTTTTGGAACTCCATATTAACATTCCAGGCTGTAATGAAGTTTCATATTGAACAAGGTCAGGCCTGATTGTGTGATTAAATAATTTGAAAATGTTATTAAAAGTTTGCATTTCTCTTCAGCTTTTCAAAATGAGTGTTTTACTTTGGGGCACTCCATCAATTAAACCCACAGAGGCTTTGTTGGGTCGTGCTCATTCCACACCTGTTCAGACACACAGTGATCAGGTTAAACAAGAAGCAGAGGGGTTATAAAGTTTTCACAAGGGGTTTTTTATCTTTCTTTTCCTTCCAGGCTGGAAATCAGATACGTGTCAGTTGTTGTGACCAGGTCTTTGCCATGCCTGGGAAAGCTCCTGGCTTACACCTCAACCAGGTGTGTGCTGCTTTTGAGCAGCTATCCTTCTGTCGTGCTTCCAATTGATCTTCCATTTTTCCCAAGCTCTCTGGGGACAGAGCTGTGGACCTGGAGCACATCCTGAGCAGCATCCAGTCCTCTGGAATCTGATGGATTTGTTCTGACTCACCTCTCAGCCCTGCAGCCCCTGTTTGCACGGGGAGCAGGAGACACTGAGCTGAGAGGACAGAGCTGAGATCTTTCTGAGCTTCTGGGAGACAGGGCCTGGTTAAACTCAGTTCTTCTAAATCCCTGAACCTAATCAGTGTTTTGGGAAACGTGTAGAAACCATTTGCATATTAATGAAGTGATGTTTGGTAATGGATGACAGCTCCAAATATGGGGTTCAGCACAGGATTGGGCTTTTTCTCCTGGGATTAAAACATCAGTCTCCACAGCCCCTTAAACACAAACCAGGGGACAACACATTAATACTTTATGTACTTTTAATTGACTAGGGCTGTTATTGAGTTTGCTCTTTGCAAACCCCCATTAATATCCAGGTTTCTTGTTTGAAAATCTGCAAAACTGAATCCTCCTGCAAAATTACTCTAAGCCATCTTTCATCCTACTACTTAGCAAGGACCTTTGGTCCTTGTTTCTTGCCTCTTTTCTGCAGCTCTAGCACTTGTCAGTTTGTATTATGCACACCTGTAAATAGCAGAAAATTATAAAAGATATTATCCAGGTAGTAGTTCACGGAAGTTTTAAAATGCAGGCTCTGAATAATCCCAAATTATAAAGGCAGTGGTAAATTTAGTGTGTGTGCATGTATAAATGTATAGTTGTATAATGCATATACACATTATATGTATATTTATATGACTATATGCATATATTCAAACCTTGTAAACATTTCCTTGCATTGGTGGAGCAAGGCTACAACTATGAAAGATATGCAGGAGGTTTACCACTGGTATCAGCAGTGTTGGATGACAGCAAGAGGAAAAACACTAAAAACAATTGTCATGCACGTTTTGTTCTCTGAATTTGCCTTCTTTTGCTTTGGTGGTAGAGCTGACCATCCCCCTGGAGATCTCAAAGCACCTAATGAGGAAAGAGATCCAAAAGTGGATGCTATTGTTTGAGTCAACCCTGCAGGCGAGAAGAAGGATGGGGAGGCTGTGTAAAAATAGAGCAGCTCTGGATTTTCCCAGAAAACTTGTCAAGAAAAGAAAAAAACTCTTTGCTGCTGGTATTTTTGCATTACATATTCAGCATTCACAACAAACTCATAATGCCAGGAAAAGGGAGTGCACTCTGAATGAAATGAGCTGTGGAGTGTTGGCTGGCCAGACCCCTGTTTGTTCCCCTCTCTTTGGGAAGGCAGTGAGGGTTCAGACGAGCACTTGGACAGGGATTCCTTGGCCATAACTGAATTTGTGGTGTCTGTAACCCACCCTCCCACACCCAGCGTGTCAGAGGGCAGGGAGGGAGTGCCTGTGGCTGTGGGATAACACATGGCATGGACTCCTTTGTGATTTTTCTCAAGGCTGCATAAAGTCACTTTATCAGGGATCATTTCCCCTTATATACAATTTTACACAGACCAGTGTGATTGGTGAGAGGAAGACAAACCTCTTCACCCACACTGGTCACACCAGAGGGACATCAAGGGAGATCCCTCCTCCCAGAAGGATGCACAACACCGATACCATCACAAAAACATCTCCTGGTGTTTATCCCACTATCCTGGGAAAAGAACACCAGAAACCCAAACCATCAGGCCTGAAACCAGACTGCAAGTGCCTGCAGAGCTGAGCACTGCAGAGCCAGCAGGGTGGTTCCAGGGGCTGGCCTCCAGCTTCTCCTCACACCCCACACACTCTGTCCCCAGAGCCCATGGCGTGGCACGGCCGAGGGGCACTCGCTGCACTTTTGAGTCTGCAAGTTTTGTTCTCCTTGGAGCAGTCTGAACTGTAAAATAATAAATGTGCAATTGCAGACTGTTATCTGCGGGCCTTGCCAGAGATATGTCATCTGATTATGCATGTAGGTAGCATTTAACATAATCTGCCCTGACACATTCATAAGATAAGACAAAAATAGTGTTTTATCACCGTGCAGTAGCAGCCTCTTATCAAACTCCAAAGTCTTAATTAGGGATTTCTCTCCAGGTCCCCACTTGCCTGATGACCATATAAATGTCTCAATTAGATAATTAATACAGGCCAGAATGCATGATAGTATACAGCAATTTAAAGCCCTAGGCAGGGAGCTCAACACAAATATTTCCTTTTTTATGGCTGGGTATTCAGCTGGATATGTACACGTGGAAGTTCCTCTTACTATATTGGTCCTACTCTTTAAATTCTTTGTAGTTTCTGTGAGGAAATGCTATTGTCTCCATTCCTCACAAACTCTGAGAGATGAGAGGATATCAGGTTGTTTATGATGCTTGGCATAAATGGCATTTTGTATTTTATTTCAAATTGTAATCAATATTTGGTCTGTAGTTCACAGAATAATGTACAAGACGTACACATTGTGTGGGGGGAAAACCTACCCAGTGCTTCATTTATAACCCAAATATATTAACCCTATTTTTCCTTAACAGAAAGCTTCTTGCAGGTTTAAACAGGGGTTTTGAAGTTCTTTATCCACTTCTACCACTGTAGGAATTATGTTTAATATTTAAACAAGTTTTTGGTGAATCTGACTAACACTCAGAAATCTTAGTCTCTAAGTAACACAAAGCCACATTTTCAGGTTTTTGCCTTAATTTTTTCTTTAACTGTAAGTAGTTGTATTTGGGTTTTGTCCAAATAATTTCTGGAGGTAAAACAGTCTATGACAGGGTTCACAGTTTGTGTGACTCTTGTCTTTAAAATTAAGACATTCAAACCTGAACCTCCTTCCAGGTTCAGTCAGGAACAAGCAGGAGAAAATGTAGATTAATTTCCCAGTAGGAGGCAGCTGGATAGGTGGGATCCTCATTTTGGAAGACCTCCATGTTTGCTCCTGGAATTGTGGGAGCAGTGTCTGACCTAGGCTGTGCACAAACAGGACAAAAGGAGCTGAAAATGGAACATTTTCTCTCTTTGAATCCCACATGTTCAGAAAGGTGATGTCAGAAACCAGAGTTAATTGTACATAGCAAGATCCAAGGCCAGATTTACAGACAGCAGAAATATAAATAATAAAGGTATCAGAAAGTCAGCTGACATCTTGAAATTCACGTGAAGAACTGAGGTCAGTGCTACTGAATTTGTGGTATTTTCTTAGAGATACATAGTAAGATATCAGCAATTCAGGAAGTTTGCTTACAGTTGGATTTATTCTGAAGAAAAAGTCTGTTAAAGTAAAAGAAGGAAGTGCATGAACAGTGGGAAAGGCAGAGAGACAAGCCAGCCAGACTGATGACACCACACAGAGCTGGCCTTGGGACAGGGGATTTCTACACCTGGAAAATATTATAACAAATTGTAAAATTCCTGCATCACAAGATAGATATTAAAGTTGATGTACACTGATTAAATCTTGGAAAACCTGAGGATGATTGCAAAGGAGCCAGGATTTCTGGTGGTGAAGCTACAGCTAAACTCAAAAACTTCCCAGAGAAATTGTAGACCACTATAAATTTATTTCTAAATATGTAAATGCATGCCTACAAAATGTAAATGTCAGAAGAACCACACTGGTTTTGGACTTGCACCTGACCCTGTTCATGGCATTTGAATTTTGTACTTCAGCTGCTCTCTCTATAGGACATTTTGGAAAGCTACTCTTCCTTACCATTGTTTGGAGCTCAGAAATTGTTCTGAAATATAAATAACTCACATGAAGTTTCTTTGAGTACTTTGGTCACTTCCCCTAAAATTGAAAATGGTTCCTTCTTTTGGTTTTTTGTTTGGTGTATTTTGTAGCTGTTATACTATTTCTATCATATTTTCTGGTATAAAGCTGATTTACCTTTGATATTTCTTTCTCTCCTGAGAAATTCACATGTGTCTCTAACATCTGTCTCAACTCCATTCAAAAAGGGAGGGGAAGGGGTCACATGAGAGTAATCTTAGGGATATACAGGTATTGTTGCATTTCTATCAATAAATCATTTGTTTTTTTCAGGAAGAACCCGTAACCTCTACCTCAGTATTTTTCTGAGGCAGAGCTAATGCACAGCAGCTAAAAATAATCTTATGGAACAAAAATGAAAAAAACCCAGAGTAGTCAATGCTGTGAGTTAACACTGACATATTTTTACCAGAAAAAGACCAAAGAATCAGCAAAGCATCAGCTTGTTTCAGCAAAATTTATAGTAGTAATCAGTTCCTGTACAGCTTTGATACCCTTTCGGCTTTTGATTCTTGATTTAAAGCACTTCTCAGGGAATGTTGTGAATAAACCAGCACCCTGCACACAAATACAGTTCACAAAAGGCCCTAATCCTCTCCCCAGAAGTTCCAACTCCTTGTTTAAAGGATTCTGCTCAGCAGAGCAGCTCACATAGGCAGACGTTCATTGGGTTTTGGTGTGAGGCAATGTTTTAGAGTCCTCAGATCTGCTGAAAGTGCTGACTCCCAGGCTGAGCTGGGCCTGGCTGCAGACACAGCACTGATGGGAGTGTAAATACTGAACCTGCTCCCTCAGGAGCTGAGAAATCCACCAACAGACCATGTGGGATCCACGAACCTGAGTGCTCATTGACCCACCCTTCCTCTCCATCCTTCATTTTGTGTGAGAGAGCCATGGCAGAGAAAAGGAGTAAACTCCTCCACGGACTGTGGTTAAACAAATTCTTCCTCCTCTTATAGAACAGGACAAAAGCTTCCTGACCCCTGAACTCGAGCTTCTGCATCTCTGAGACTGCCCAGCTTTGCCCTCTGATCCTTCCCCAAGACACTCTGCCTGAGAGGCACCATGGGTGCAGAATTGCTTGGGGCAAGAGCTCACAGCCCTGCAAAATGTGGAATATGTCAAAATTATCTGTGTCAGGATGTTCCTTGATGTAAGATCTTTGTGCACTTCCAATCAGAAAGAAAGCAAACCTAAACAGTGGAACCAGAGCAGCTGCATCTCCTAGTTAGGATATCCAGGGTCTAACAAGCTTTAAGGACATACCAACATCAAGATATTGATCTGTATCTCTGTACACATTGCTAACTTAGCAACACACTCAAGGTCCAGGGATCCTAGACTTGAATATGTTCAGCATAATACTGAAAATCACACCTACAGACCCTGCCCAGGTGCAGACCCTTCCCCTGAGCATGCAGAGGTGTCAGCTGGGGTTATATAATCTGTACAGAAAATCCCCACCAACTGTAACAGAGGGCTCTACTTAGAAAGTCACTAAATTCGAATTTCTGTGTATAAATAATGGCACAGAAAGCCCAGGGGTGGGGCTTGATTTGTGGAACACATGGAGCATCCAGGCTTGCACAACTCTCTTGCACAAATCAGTGTCTGTCTCAAGTGTGAACCACTGGCTTGTTGCACACCAGGTAATGAATCCAATTTTGTGGGCAAAACCTTGGGTGTTAAAATGCCAAAACAGCTCCTCTACCTGTTGCATTTCCACTTCTCCTGGGACTGAGGAGAGCAGAAGTTGCACACTTGCACTCTCCTTCTCAGTTTCTACCCTGTTTTTCAATTGCATCATTTTTGGACAGCGGGAAGGATTAGATCTACATGTAGATATGTATGCCAGAAAAATGATTTTCTACTTTTTTTTTTTTTTTAATTGATAAAAAAAAAAAAAAAAATGGAGCATCTGTTTTAAAAATAAGTTCTGGAATAATTGCAAGTATTAATTAAATGTTTTTCTTCGGTTTTATTCAGTAAGTACTTCAAGTTCTAACAACCATAAACTTAGAGAACACAACACTAATAATTAAAAAGGAACAGAAAGAAGGCAGTCAAAGCTTTTAAAAAATTAGAATTGTTTTCTGTAATCCTCCGCTTCAGACACTGTATAGCAGGGCTCAATCTTCGGATTTCTTTAATCTTTTGGATTGTCCCGTTCTTCCCCTGATTTATCCAGTGGCGCAGAAGGATTAAATCAGCGTAATGGACACTTGTTAAGTGTCTGCCCCAGTCTGATCAGTGCCGCGGTTTGCTCCGAGCTCTGAGCTGCGCTACCACGAGGATGCTGCGCTGTTTCGAGCACCACTTAGCGGCAGAAATCGGCTGCAAATCCTCCTTCTGAACGCGAACCTGGGCAGCTTCGTTCTGAGAAAAACCAGCCTGAAGCAGCGCATCCTCCTGCACTGCTGCCCCCGGCTGAGCCCGTCCTGAAGCTCAGCATCCCTGCAGCTCAGCATCCTTGCAGCTCAGCATCCTGCAGCTCAGCATCCTGCACCTCAGTATCCCTGCACCTCAGCACCCTGCAGCTCAGCATCCTGCAGCTCAGCATCCTTGCAGCTCAGCATCCCTGCAGCTCAGCATCCCTGCAGCTCAGCATCCCTGCAGCTCAGCATCCCTGAAGCTCATCATTCCTGCAGCTCAGCATCCCTGCAGTTCATCATTCCTGCAGCTCAGCACCCCTGCACCTCAGTATCCCTGCAGCTCAGCATCCCTGCAGTTCATCATTCCTGCAGCTCAGCATCCCTGCAGTTCATCATTCCTGCAGCTCAGTATCCCTGCAGCTCAGCATCCCTGCAGTTCATCATTCCTGCAGCTCAGTATCCCTGCAGCTCAGCATCCTTGCAGCTCAGCATCCCTGAAGCTCATCATTCCTGCAGCTCAGCATCCCTGCAGTTCATCATTCCTGCAGCTCAGCATCCTTGCAGCTCAGCATCCTTGCAGCTCAGCATCCCTGCAGGTCAGCAACTTGCAGCTCAGCATCCTTGCAGCTCAGCATCCTGCAGCTCATCATTCCTGCAGCTCAGCATCCTTGCAGCTCAGCATCCCTGCAGCTCAGCATCCCTGCACCTCAGTATCCCTGCAGCTCATCATTCCTGCAGCTCAGCATCCTTGCAGCTCAGCATCCCTGCAGCTCAGCAACCTTGCAGCTCAACATCTCAGCATCCCTGCAGCTCAGCAACCTTGCAGCTCAACATTTCAGCATCCCTGCAGCTCAGCATCCTCGCCCGGGCCAGCGCATCCTGGGCCAGCCTCTGCTCCCCTGCCCCGTTCCTGCTCCTCACTCCTCACTGTGCCCACAAAGACATTTTGCCTGTGTTCCTGGCTGATTGAAACGTTTGACCTGGAGCTGTGGATAAATAAACAGGTGCTCCTCTACCTGTTACACTCAGTATCAACACCATGGCCAGAAAATAGGAAAACATCACAAGCAGGCTGAGGATGTTCCCTGCTTTCAGCAGCCAGAGCATATCCAAACAATTTGGGCAGGTATTTTTCTCTGCAGGACATTGAAGTCAGGGATGTTTATCACATCACACTGAAAGAACTTGTTCTCTATATTGAGTTTTAAGAATGTGAGCATGAACTTTCTAACTTTGAGGACATAAAGAGAACTAATCAGTGTTTAGACATAACAGAACTTATAATAACATCAATGCCTGGAAAATTAGAACAGACAGATAGATGCCCCTTTTCTCACCAAAATTCCCTGAACCTTCCAGAGGGATATTGTGCTGTCATACCACAAAGCCTGCTTGAATAAGACAAAAGGGAACTTTTGCTGTTTGTTTTCAAAACACTGACTGGAACAGCCAACAGCTACAGACTTCAGGTTTAATTTTAGTGGCACCACCCCTTGTGCCATTGCTCTGATTTTATTTTTCTGATTATGTTTTTACAGATATGACTCCCTTCAAGCCACAGGTTAGCACAGGATGGTTGTAAGTGAATACAAAACCAGTATTGGGAGAGATGGCAAATTCTTTTCTTACTGTAAAGCTCCTCACAAGTTTTTGCAGTTTCTTCCCAAAGCCCCCTCAGCTGTCCTACTTCTGGCCTGTGCTCCACATCAGTTATTCCAGCCCAGTACTGAGAAACAATTTTTTCAATCAGTTACGTGTCCAAATTGCAAAGGCAATGGCTCACAGAGTTGTGTGTACAATTACTGAGATTCCATGCGTGCATTGGGTAATTTCTCACATAAATGCACTTAATTAGTCATCTGTGCATGAGTTTTCCTATTTGCATACATACTTAGGGCAATTTTGCATGCAAATTAAACACTTTATATATATATATGTAAAAGTTTGACTCTCATCATGTTTACTAAACAGAAGCTTATGTTAGATCTGGAAGAAAATAATTGAGTTGTCTGACAGCACACAATACAATGTGGTAGCTTGCATATGGATTATTACAGTGTCTGCATCCTGCTGAGGTTTTCCCAGAAAGGTTATTAGATTTATCTCTCATAAAGTACTTAAGGATCAGCTTGCAAATGACTGTTCTGGTGAAATATCTGCATAGGTGAAGTCCAGGTTACCACAGCTTGCACCAGACATAATTTGTAGTTGTTGTTAAAATCTCAAAAATGTCCCATCTAAATCCTGTTCTGCTTCTGGGCTACAATCAAACCTGATCCATGATTCCTCCATTTCCTACCGATGGATTAGCACAATCAGAATCACTTAAAATGAGCTTTATTAAAACACAAGCCTGCAGGAGCTCACACTAAAAGATGGTGCAGGAATATCTCCCGTAGATTTCTCTCAAAGAGATCAGAAATGCTTTTCAGCTGGGGGCTACCCAGTCTTGGATGTTTTTAGCACCTGTTTGTGTGTCCTGGACACGGTTCCAGTCTGACTTGAAAGCCTGTCTGCAGCTGGGAATGGATTAGGGGATGTGAGACCACAGGATCTGCTGGTCAGAGTTGATAGGATAAATGCAGATAATCTCGTTAGATGAATGCATGAACTTGAAAAATTAATCTTTGGAGTTCAGGCATTTCTAGACCCTGGCAAAAGCAGCAGTTGCTTCATGTTCAGAACTCCACCAACATCAAACCCAGCTTTTATCAGCTGAGCAGCAGTCAGGTGGTGACTACCAATGGTAGTTAATAAAACTTTAACCTGTGTGCCTCTAAACTTTCTCTTCCCTTCTGTTTATGCATGTGTGGAAGACTTTGGGTTTTATTATTCTTGGCCTGCAGTCAGTCCATATTATTCATGCATATGGTGTTCCTAAATAGTTCCCTTTCTTCTTTTTCTAGACTTTATTTCACTGAGGCATGTAATATTAGTATCAGTATGAAATATCATATTATTATCTTCGTTTGTAGATAAATCACTGCTTCAGATAGTTAAGTAAATTTTATATACATCTTTAACTTGACAGCAATTGCAAGGAGACAAACACTGTAAATTTTTCACTACTTTGCCTAATTGGAAATATGCTTTGAGTATGGGATACTCTGTCACAAAGCAATCCCTTACAAAAGCACCTCTCCCTCCCTCTCCCCTCTCTCCAAGTTTTCTTATCCTTTCAGTTCCACTATTAAAATCCATAGGTTGTCAAAGCTGTCTCTTGCAAAGTGCTTTGTCTTCCAGGTGGTTTTTGACCAAAAATGCTGACAGCTCCAGAAAATTACTTCATATTAAACAGGTAACTGGGGCTTTCTCTGAGGAGCTCTGCCTCAGCATTTACCAGGCACACACACACACACAATTTAGAGTCTCTGCTGCAGTGCAAAATCTGTTGGTTGTATTTGTCAGGAAAAATATTTGTGAGGAATACCTTTTGTGCCACAAAAGGCTGAGGAGCTGAGAACATCACTTCTATTTATGTTTTACCGATCTGTGCAGAGGAAAACATTTTTTTTTTCTGATAAAGAAGAAAAGAGTATATGCAATATTAGAAAGGCTGATTTGGACCTCACTTTTTGCTAGGTAAAAGAATGATCATTTATTAATATTGCTTCTTGGAGCAGGATAACTTATTTTGAGATTTGGACTGGAATAAGTTACATTCCTGTGAACATTTCAATGTATATGGGACCATGTTGATCAGAAGAATGCAATGGTGATGAGATTTTCTGCTGTAAACAAAAACAACACTCATTTTCATTCTGCAGTCACTTAATAAAATTATTATTTATGTTGATATTTGGAGTTTTCTGGTATGTGATGAGTAAAAAATTAAAGAACCATAAGGTTTGACAGGTCAGATTCTGCCTCCTTCCCCTGGTACCTCACTGGATGTGAGAGTGAGCATTTCAGAGGCACAGGCATCTCCTCCTGAGCTGCTGAAGGTGCATGGAGAGGGTGGGGAGGAAATCCCTGGAGTTCTGTCAGGGTTTGATTCTGTTCTCCCATTGCTGTTCCAGGTAAAGCAGGTGATGGCCCTTCAGGTAGCTCTCTGCTGCTGAGGTGATGGCACGATCTTGCTTGAACACATGTTCAGTGGAGGAGAGTCTGAAAATCAGTAAGTTTGTGAGGGCTTTGGGGAAACTGGGAATCTGTGGCCTTCCTCCTGCTTGTAAAATCATAGACTGGCTATTTATCTCTTTTTTGTATTAATTCTGGTGAGATTTCATTGTTTCCATGAATATCAAGCATTGCCTCACAGAGCAGCCTGGGATCTGCCTTCCTGCTGTGTCAGGGAGCTCTTGCAGTTTGTTCTCCTTGGCGACTCTGAGAACAAACCTAATTCTGCATTTTTGCTATCTTTGTTTTTTTGGGTTTTTTTTTGTTTTTTTTTTTTTTAAATACCCCTTCTTTAAACAGCATTCCACTGCAAAGATAGAGATCTATTAAGCCTCTTGGTCTGCTTTTTCCTTTTTCCTTTGGTTTTGCAAGAATACAAAAAATAACGAAGAAAAAAGGGAATACAACTGTTAATTGTTTTGCACAGGTCAGTTTTGTTTTACAATATTTTACAAAGAGTTGCATTAGTATAACGGGTGTTACCTCACCTAGGGTGAAAGAGACATAGAATTGGGAGTTTCAAATTGATTTTAATACAGCCATTGCTGGCATGCTGCCACTAATGCCTGCACAGCTCAGTGAGGAGACCACAGCGTGCCTCCTAATTGGAGGTCAGGCTGCACCAAGGCTGGCCCCCCTTGGTCAGTGTAATTAGTGAGCAGAAGGGTTTGGACAGAGCCTCTGAAGCTGTGTTTCCCTCAGTGCCAGTCCCGTGACCAGGAAGAAGAATCCCTTGGATCCACAATGTGCGGATGAGTAGGCAGCATAAAAGAGAGAAGGTTCGAATTCCTTGGCATTGCAGCCCGTCTGGCAGGACTGAAAATGTGATTTCAAAGGAGCTGTTTGACCAGGGAGGTGTCTGTGTCACCCCCACCATTCCAGCACACAGGGCAGGGATGGAACCAGCTTGGACTGAAGCATATCCCATTCCTGTTCCGTGCAGCCTTTTCTTGTGGATTCCTTCTTCGAGTCACTTTCTCCTCTGTGATTCATAATTTTGTCTTTAGATTTTGTACTGGAGCCAGATCATAGGCAATCTAGAGTGTTGAGCTGTGCTCAACTATTCATGTAGTTCCAGTTGCTGTTACTTAAAAAAAATTACTGGAATGTTCAAACTCTGCCTTTTACCATTAGTTATTTTCTTTCTGTGGTTGTGGTCTTCCTACTCAGGAGCATCCTTTGTTTCTTCTGTTGGTTTCCATCAAGATCTGGTAGAAGTCTTTCTTTTCCTGATCATTAATTTCTCCATAGCTCTTATTTACATTTCACTTCACTGTTCAGTTTCATCTCATCCCCTCTTCCCTACGCATCCCTAAAAGATCCCAAATGCATATTAAATCCGAAGGCATTTCTCATTCGTCTCATTTTTGAACTGCTGTCACAAACACATAATTTGCCGTTATCTATCAAACTGGAATAATCATTATTTCCTGTTGTGTCCTTTGTTACTACTTCTGACACAAACCCAAATTAGTAATAATGACTCTAAACCACTGGTCACCCAGCTGTCTCTTATTTGAAAAGCAAGAATCTGTAAACCAGGCCATACAGAAGAAACTCACAGTAAGGTCTGCATACTGTACTAACTTAGTTTCTTCTTGTTTATCGCATTTTTTAATAAAACCACTTTTTATCCTTGGCATCTGGGCCACAACTATTTACTTAAGTTCAGCGAAATATTTATTTGTCAGAGAATTAAACGGGTTAAGCCAGCGGGAATATTTCCCAGATCAGGAATTCAGATATCAGCCCTAAGCTAGGAAGTCAAAAGCCTCCTGAGACTCTGTTTTCTCACCTCCTGTCCATTTAATTTGTTATTCCCATGCTTTCACGTACTTGATGGCTGCTTGACAATTTTACTGTATGTTGTACAGTCCCTCAGTGCTCACACCTCCCCTCCCTGGCTCCCTCCCCGTGGTCACACAGCTCACATCCGATACTCATCTCCTCCACTAAGGGTTCTATTGTCCCCTCGGTGGGGATGTGCAACTCCCACTGCTGTCAGCAGGAATTACACGTGTGCATCAAGGAGGGGAAAATCCCTCGTGTGCTCGCACTCCTCGTTATCCTGGCACAGTCAGCTCTGTAGGTGTCTCATCCACGAGCCTTTTACTCTCTTGGGTTTTGTGCAGTGCAGCAAGTTGCCTCCTAGGATCAGCAGTTTTGCTACTGAGGTGTTTAGCAAGTTGATTTACTGAGCATGTGTGCACTCTTAAATGTTTTCATCCTGCCAACCCCACATCTTGTATCATCTGGTGTTAGATGGTGGGGCTCCCTATTCCCTTTTTGTGCCTGAACACCAATTCCTAACCAGTCTCCCAGCAGACTCCAAGTGAAGCAAACCTTCCCAAATCTCATATGTTCAGGCCCAGCTCAGGCCTGAAATCTGAAAGTTTGGGAAAAATTCACTAAGTACAAAAATGTAAATAACATATTTTAAATTTTTCTTAAAGAGCTGAAGAGAAGACATTTTATAAGCACTTCATGTGAAGTGCTGCTAAACAAGGAGGTAGTTCAAATAGTAGCTAATCAGTTAGAAAAACTGTAATTCCTTGCAAAATTAACTGGCGTGTCAAGAGTTGAAGGGAAACGGTAGAGTGAAAGCAACCACACACATGAACCAGAGTCTCCAGAGTCTGAACACGGCTCTGGATTCTCCCCTGCTCCTCTGGAAACACCTCAGCTTGGGGGGCTGCTTCACACCAGCCACCAGCACTGAAAATACAACTGAGAATTCAACTCCATTTGCAGCCTCATCCCTTCAGCACAGAGTTTGTTACCACAGCTTAGAAAAGCTGGATGGCAAACTAGTATGGGAAAAAAATCAATTTGCCATCAGATTAGAAATCAACTGTAAACATGTTGAAGAATTCTATTTTTTTTTTTCACTACTGCTCTGCCTTTTCTTCACAATCTGTTGTGGTGTCAGACTTATTTTGATAATACTTGTAGAACTTGTCATATTAACAAAGTTATCAAGCAGAGCGAGCACTTGCACAGCAACAGCTGTAGTCCAGTAAGTCAAAATACCTGGCTGTAGGTACACGAAAAAGAACATCCAGACTTTAGATGTCCAAATCCAAAATATCCTCAGTAGTTTCCAGAATACTTGTAGTTTTATTTAAATAGGAACTGCGCTTAAATCTGGAACAATCTGCTCTAAACTTTGAAACTGGGGATAAAGATAAAAGGAAAAAAATTAGATTTTTTTTTTTATATATAAGGATTTCTTTTTGCTGTGGTAGTGTCACTGAAGTATTTCTGCCTCTGTGGAAGTGCTTCATAAAAAAGGGTCTACATTAAATTCAATACAATGATGGCATTTATTTCATGTTATATAACAAACTCAGAAATACTTACTTAAAAACAAAATAAACCCCATAATCCACTAAGACTGTAAATTGGTGGGGTTGGAACAATCTTTTCATTATTCTTGTCCACAGAGCTCAATACAATGAGGTCTCAGTTCTTCGCTAATGTCTCTAGGTGTTAACACAATGCTATTAAATCTACTCAACAGCCAAAGATGCAGCCAGTGGATTTATGTGTCTCATTCCTTGGGAAACGTGCAAATCCAACAGAATAGTTTAATGGCCGGATTTTTCAGCTGCAATGTCTGAATTTGCACGTATATCAGATAATATGCATCTATTTATGCAAATTGCTGCTGGATTTATTAGCACCAAACACTCGTGCCTGGGAATTCCTATTTGTGGCGTTGAGCTGGAGAAGGAGAGGATGGGATTTGGGCGCCAGGTCCTTCTGTAAGGAAAGAGCAGGAGCCACACTGCTGGAAACCGCTTTCAGTTTTCTGTGAAACTGTCAGAAGTGTCACTTTCTGACCCTGTGTTGATCTGCCTTTATTTTTACACCAGAAATTTGCTAGTTTAGTGGAGTTAGCTTCCTCTGCTGATGATGTGGATGTGGATTAGGCCTGACAAGACTATTTTCCTCTAAAAAAAGCAGGGCCAGGCTCAGGCTGGTTCACAGATATGGTTGAGGAGGCAATCCTGGCACTACTCATTTCTCTACCCTATCCTGAGCTTTTTATCTTTGGACATGTCAGTTTTTTTTCTCCCCAGCACATATTTTTTGTAGATTTGCTCCTACTCCCTCACGCCTCCTTTCCCTCACAGCCTGGGCTCTCCTCAGGATACACTCAGGAACCCCTGGACATAGATCTGTCCTGTGAACACACTTAACTTTCCTCATGGGACACACTTGGGTTTCACCAGGGCATGTTAGATTTTGCCCACTGAGCACATCTTTCCAGGGCTGTGTGAATTTGCCCCTGGACACGCAGCTTGTTCCTTTGTAAAGATGGCCAGAGGAAATGACCTTGAGACAGGGGAGACTGAGATAATATATTAGAATAATGTTCACTGCTATGGTGGCCAGGCATTGGAAGAGGTGGCCCAGGGAGTCACCATCTCTGGAGGTGTTTCAGAGGCGCCTGACCTGCTGCTGGGTGATGCTTTGGGGCGACAGCGGCAGCTCTGGGCTGATGGTCGGACCCGATGCTCAGGGAATCACCGAACCCGAGCTGGAAGGGGCACAGATCTCCAAACGCAACCCTTAAGTGAACGGCGGGGATCAAACCACAGCCTTGGCAGCCCCAGCCCCGGAGATGTGATCGCGGACGGCTCCGCGATCTCCCTCCATCCCCTCGGCAGCGCTCGTGGGCTGCCGCGGGGCTCCTTCCCACGGACGCCCCGGCTCTCCGCCACCATCCGCACACGGAAGTTTCTTCTGCGGACCGACGGGGCTCCCGCGGGTCGGGAAGGGCGCGGAGCGAGGGAGCGGCAGGGCTGCCGATCCCCTTTTCCCCCAGCCCGTCCACCCTCCCCTCACGGCCGCCGCGCTCCCCCCGCGCCGGGGCGGCGCCTGTCGCTTTAAGCGGCGCGTGCCCGCGCGCGGGGCGGGGCGGGCGGCGGCGGCGCGCGGCGGGCGCTTCACCTGCAGCCCGGAGCGGCTGCGGGACCCGGCCGGCTGCGCTGCCCGCGCTCCGCTCGCTGCGCTCCGCCCGCCCGCCGCCGACATGAGGGCCGGCCCGAGGCGGCGGCTGCTGCTGCTGCTCCTGCTGCCCGTCTGGGGCTCGGCGGTAAGTGGGGCGCCCCGGGGGAAGCGGGCGAGGAGCCATCCCCGCCGCGGCTCCTCCGCGGTAACTTCGGGCTCGGGCTGTGAGGACGGTGGTGGGTGCGCGGAGCTGCTGCCGCTGCCCCCGCCGCTCCGCGTGTGTTCCCCCCCCCCCCCTTTTTTTTTTTTTTTTTTTTTTTTTTTTTTTTTATTTTTTTAATCGTATCGCCGCTGTGCAGTCTTTAATTGTTCTTTTTTTTTGATCCGCCGCGGTACCGGCACAAGTTGCCCTCCGCGCTGGAGAAAGTTCGTGGGCAGCGGCGCGTCCCGGCGCGGAGCCGCTGCGAGCCCGCGGAGCGCCCGCGGCCGCGCTCCCCGCCGAGCCCCGCGCCAAGCTGTAGCCCCCAACTTTTATTTTTACTAGCCTGCAATCCCACCGAGCGGTGTCGGATCGTGCTGGGCAGGTGATGCTCTGAAAAGTTTGGGTTTTTTAGGGTTTTTTTCCCACGCCGCCTGAAATCGAAGGGTTTCTGTAGAACATCAACAAGCGCCTGAACGCGTGGCTGCAGTGTTACAGAGCGAGCCGGGCGGCTGCTGGGTTTCGGGCTGGGCTGGCTGCGGGAACAAGAGCCGCTTATTTTTCTGCCTCAATTCCCTGGTGCCAAGTTGAATCCGTGAGGATGTCCCGAGCCTTGTGGAGGCTGGTGGGTGCTCGGGAATAAACCCCGATGCGCTCTCGTCTAGCGAGCACCGCTCTAATAATGGGGCGATTTCAGCTTCAAAGCCCGCTATGCTCAGTAAGACCCTTTGAAATGTTTCCTAATGGCAACATCTTGCCAGGCACGGTCAGAGTCCAACAGAGCCGCCGCTTCCTTGCGCTTCCCATGCAGTAGCTGGCATCCGTCTCCCGAGTGTGATTTTAAGCCGAGTACATTGGCTTGTGTTCTGCTTACTAAGCTCATCGAGAGGACCCCTCTCTCCTCTCCGCTCCCGTGTCTGCGATGCAGCGCTGTCTGCGTGCGGCAGTGCCCGGGGCTCCGGGGGCTCGCCCGGGGAGGCAGGTGCCCGCCCGGAGTTGCACTTTGCGGGGAAGCGCCGCTCCGGTCCCCGGCTTCAGCCGGCGCTGCCGGGGCTGGAGGCGGCGGAGGTGCCGCCAGCATCGCTAAGCGATGCTCCGGCTGGCTCTGCCGACAGCCCGGGCGCGTTAGAAATCCCCTGCCACCAGCACTTGTTAGTGCGTAAATCACCTGGCACCCGCTACGCATAAATCACGGGCTTGTGTGCCGTCAGCGGGTTCCTTTGGAGCTGGGGTCTGGGACCTTCCCTGCCGGGGATTCCCAAGGAGCCTGGGCTGCTGTGACTGCACTGCCCTGTCTCTGTGCCGGGGGCTGGCTCCCCTGCTCAGTCCAAAGTTGCAGCTGAGTGTTTCGTTGGTTGCTTCCCTTCTGGATGCTGGCACGTTGTGCACGGTGCTGTGCATTGCTACGTTTTTAGCTGGGATCCCCCTCCATCCTTTCCCACTGAGGCAAGAGCAGAGCCTGGGGGGTCCCAGAGGCAGCAGCAGGCAGAGCCTGGGATGCTGCTGCAAGGGTGGAGGGGAAGGAAGAGTGTCCTCACCTGGTCGCAGGCTCCTGTGTTTCTCCTTCTTCCGTGCTGGGGGCTGCCCAGTTCCTCAGCAGCAAACCTCGGTGGTTTGGGTGTTGCAACATCAGGCCTTTGCGTGTCTCCAGTGCGAGCACAGCGCCTTGATGAATTGCTGCTCTTTGTTTCCTCCCCTCTTCTGACAGTGCCCAGTATTCCAGCCTTCCTACAAACAATGCTCTCTTGTAGTCAGGCAACTATTGCTGGCCCGTTTTATTTTTTGCAGCTACAGTATGGATCCACTCCAACAGATAGGCACTCTAACACAAGCAACTTCTGCTTGCACACTGCTTTACTGTTCAGGTTTTGCTCATGCCTAAACACTTCATCACTGGGTGCAAAACATTTTCCCAAATGACAGAAGTCATGGTGTGCCTTTTTCTTGTTTTGTTTTTGCAGGCACACAATGGGGATCTTACAGTTAGACCCACATGCAAGCCTGGCTTCTCAGAACAAGACTACACAGCATTCATCTCCCAGAACATCATGGAAGGGCAGAAGTTACTCAAAGGTAAGTGGAATAAAAGGCTTAATAGCGTCAGCAATAACTGTATTTTCAGGAGGTGAAAGGAGGCTTAAAGATGCTGGTTTTGATGGTGAAATTGTCTGCAGAATTATGTTTGTAGGAGGATGAAGCACTAAGTGGTTTACCTGAGCACAGTTTTGAATACAGATGAATCATTCCAAGTCCTCGTGCTGTCTGCTTCAGGTGGATTGTTTGGTACACTGTGCGAGGTCATCTTCACTCCTGAGTCTCCCACTCCCACCCTGTCTGAAGGAACTCTGCATCTGATATTTTAGAGAGTATTTTTATGTATGAAATTCAAAGATCCCTAAATTATCTCTGCTTTGAAATGGATGATAAAGCAGACGTTGTTGTTGGAAATGTGGTAAACAAGCCTACAGACATTCTGTTCACAAATGTGGCATTCATTTTCATTACTGCCCCACTGACAACATGAAAACACAGGCAAAAAGAAACTACCAATTAGCTTTATAGTAATTGCAGGATTATAACCACTTCTGTGGTTGTAAACTCTAAGATGTCTTCGTAATCCAAATAACAGTAGATTATCCTGCGTATTGATCTGTCTCCTTTTCAAGTTAAAAATAATTAAACTTTATATTTGCATGATGCAGAAAAATACTTTTTTCCAAGAGAGTTTTTGAAGATCAGAATCCCACCCCCCCAGCAGCCCAGGAAGTTGGGAAGCACATCAGGACTTGGTGCTCTGCTCAAGGCTTGATAAACCCTTTGCTGTGTTTTCCTGAGTACATTTTGCTCACATGTGTGTCTCTCTGCCAGAAAGCTGGGATTTCTGTCTTCCTCCAGAGCAAACACCTGCTCTGTTACTTTGATTTTTCTCAGAAGAGAGGGAGAGTTGTCAGTGTTCTCTGGCTTCAGCAGAATCCAGGGCTGGACATTTTTGCTCTGCATGAGCTGGCAATCGCTTTTGTTTCTGTGCCCAGTTGTCTTAGCTGTTCAGGAATTCTCTTGACTGGCCTGGCATTAATTAGTAGACCTTGGGGAGTTTATTTTTAGTTTGAAGGGTAACCGTAGAAGGAGTTGAGATGGACAAGCTCAAGATTATGCAACTCTCAAGAGACCAAATACCGATCGTTTACACACTTTGTAGCAGTTTTTTCCCAAACATGAAGGCGGCTTTACGGGTCAGTCTGGAAACTGAGTAGATTTCATGCTCTTTTAGCTTTGCAAATTATTTGATAAAAAATGTTCTCTGAGTACTGTAGAAAGCCATTTCCTAAATATATTTGCTCAGAAGAGTGGTTTTTTGCAGTTTAGTGCTTGATAAATTGTGCTGTGTTTAAGGAGGTGGGCAGCAGGGATGGAGCAGAAGGGTCTATTCAGAGCCATTAGATGGCTGTGACTTTCACAACAGCACAGTGCCTGTCATTTAATTTCTGCTTTAACTGATAATTTTTAAATATGAAATTATATTTACACAGGCTGTCAAGTTGATTTGAATGAAAATATATTTCTATTTGATTTTATCCTTTAGGGACCATTTGTAGTTTTACATTAGTCATGGCAAACCCGCCTCTGATTTAGGGCTGAACTCACCCTGGGGATGTTATGTATCCATGCCCCACTTGGAAGATTCATGTCCTGATAGCATTTGTCACAGGTTCCATGATTTAAGAGCACTTTCTCAACAAAAGGAGGAAGAAAAAAAGTGCAAGTGCTGTGTTTGCTAATAAGTAAACTATCATCTTTGCACCTTTTAATCTACAGTCAAATACATGCTGTTGTTTATCATAGGAAGCAAATATATCTAATTAATTTATACAATAATGGGCGAGAAAATTCTTCTTCATGCTTGTGTTGTTCTTTATATATACTCTAGCATGTAAAATTGGTAGTTTTCCAGTTTAGGTTTAATTTTACTTCCTAGCACTTGATGTGTCTGAAGCATAAAATGTTTATCTCTTTCTTCCATCTGGGTGAAGTATTGTACAATAGTTCAGACCAAAAATGGGTTCAGATTGCTTACATTATCATGTTTGATAGATTGACATATGTACTATTTCACACCATCTTACCACGCAAAGCTCTGCTGCCAGCTACCACCATCTTATTCATCAGCATTCAGTAATTCATCTGCAGGCCAAATGGGACTGTTTGCCTGAATTAAAAAAAAAAAAAAGGAAAAAAAAGTAGGCAGAAATTCACCTGTCAGTGCTTTCAGGGAATGTGGGGGGTGGAAAAAGCGTGTCTGTAGCTGGGATGGCTCTCGGGGGATTTCATGGAGTGAACACGAGGTTTTTATGCATAATGCTCTCCTTGTCCTTAGGAAGGAGAGGTGGGCAGTCCTGGGACAGTTTATCCCTAAAGGTTTATCCATCAGAAATCAGGGAGCATGGCTGTGAAATTCCTCCACGCCATGGGGAAGTTTGGATGTTCCATGGCTCGGGATGAGCTGTGTGGCAATAAATAAACCCAGCATTTCCCTTTTAAGCTTTGCAATATTCAGCTCTCAAATGTATGCACTGTTATGAGCGCATCAAAATGAAAGTGTTTATAGTATTCTAGGTTTGAATCAAGTTAAACAGATAATGACTGCTTATAATTGGTTTATTCCAATGGAAATAGCTTAGCCTTAATTTGACAACAAGAGCTTTCACAGAGTCATTGTTTTATTATAAGTATGCCGTAAGCTATTAGCTACTACTTTGTGGTTCATCTTATTTGCCTGAGTCAGCTCTCTAACATGCTCAAAACATACAGATTCTAGCAGGAGCTATTTGTTACACAGTAATTAACTTGTTTATGATAAATGGATGGGAGAAATGTCACGGCATTTTGTTTTATGTATAAATGAAAAGCATCTGCATTCTAAAAATTTCATGTTAATTAGACTTAAAATAGTTTTCCCCAGTAGTGCCACAAATACCACACACTGCACATCACTGCCAGCACTGTGGCCTGATTTTGGGGTGGAAGCTGAGGTGATTTGTGGAGCCAGTGCTTTCCCCAGAAATGCCATCACTGCATCTCTTAATGAAAGCTACTGGGGTATAATCTGTCATACTTTTTTGTCTTTGTTTTTGTTTGCAGGATAATAAACTTAGTCTTGATCACTGAGGCATGATAATGTTTAAGATAGCTTCGTTAAGTATTTTCTTCTTTAGCCTAAGGGGAAGATCTCCATGTCTGCAGTATGGCAGGGGGATCTTTTCCTCTTGGTTAATTATTCATGTTAACTTAACGTGGTGAGAACATTGGTCCTGAGGGGTGGGGAGCAGGGACATGTGGGGCTGTACTGAAGCAGTTGAGCAGTGTCCCAGGGGATCTGATTCCTGATGTGAACTCAGTTTGGGAGTGATGACCACCGGCAGCCTCTTGGGGAAGGAGGGAAAGAAGGATGCTCAAAGTGGTGTGCGACGTGATACTCTCGCTATTGGCTTTATGCCCTCTTTGATTTTTTTGTAATGTTTTTTAAGACCATAATTAATAAAAAAGATGTTTTTCAAAATTAGAAGTTCAGGTTTAATTGGCACGCTGTGAGGCTGTGGTGACTGGGAGTGGGTGGAATGACATCAGGGTCTTGAATGCATTATTTCTCCAGCGTGGCTCCAGCACCTCTCACACAACACACCAAAACAAAACAACTCACAGCAGACAGCACAGGCAGATGAGAGGCACAGCCACTTTTTTTGTGTTTTCTGTGCTTCCCTTCATCTGCAGTGATTCATGATTCTTTGCCCACCCTGAGCAGTGCCTGTGCTGGTGGAGCAGGGGAACTTCTCTTGTGTGGGCAGCCACGTTTGGGGACAAGTGCATGGCAGCACAGCTTATTTTCATATGGGGAGATGAATAAACTCTGCCAGCAAGTTCTGCTCTAAGTGTATGAAACCAAAAGTAGCCAAGCTCATGCAAATGCATAAAAATGTAATTGCTTCCATTCTAGGATTTTTTACTAGGATGATTTTTGGTTAAAAGCAAAATACATAAAAGCTTTATTGTAATACTTATTTTTTTCTTTTTTTTTTTTTTAATAAGAAATCACTATGGAGATCATATCGTCTAAGGTTTTTAGAGGTAGGATGTTCTTCATGGTCAAAAGCTTTTTGTTCTCGCCACTGAGATTTCAAAACCTCCATCCTTTTTAGCCTTCACCACATCCAATATTAAAACTTAGGAAGGCTGTGAATGCTGTTTAGAAAATATTGGCTGCATAGACCAAAGAACCCCAGCATCTACAATCTCCCTGGGATAGTGGAGAGTACTCTAGATGCTGTAGGCTTCCTGCTTGTCCTGGGTTTCGAGTCCATAAAATCCCAGGTATCATCTGCTGTCAGTTTTGGCAGGAGCTTGGTTCCCATGGGCAGGTCAAGGTTTGTCTCTGAAGAGTGCGTGTGGACGTCTGAGGCTTCCCTGCCCACAGCCGTGCCTGTGTCTTCCAGGTGCCCTCTGGTGTGTTCTACAGGTGCTTTTGGAAAGGCTCAGGAAAGAGCCTGTGGAATATTGAGATTTGTTCTGGTGTTTGGTGAGGTCGTTGAGCTCCTCTTTGGGTTGCTCGGTGCTCGCAGCAGCTCTGCTGCAGCCTCCTGGAACAGCCAGTGCCTTCTCCAAGCTGCTCAGAGTTGAAAAAAGCAGAGAGGCTTTTCCATTCATGTTTTCATTATTTTCTGGTCTGTGATTCTGCATGAAAAGCAGTTAGTGAAGTTATTGTGCACGTAATTAGCTTCACAGTTCCCTAATAAAATCTGAAAGTAGAGCGTCCACCGGGAGCCCAGAGCTCTTACCCTCACCTTTCTTCAGTGCTTTGGTGGAGGAGAGAGAGGCAGGCAGGCATCAGCTCGCTGTGTTCAGCTTGTACAAGCTCCACTGAAGCTGCCTCTCAGAAAACACTTCTCTCATTCCACAGGACAACTTCTTTTCAAAGCAGTTTCTCGTGATGGGCATGTTGCAAATCAAAACCATAATTTCCATCCTGAGTTCCAGGGGAGACCCCAGAAAGACTGGTGCAGATTGGGGAACTGCTGATGCCTATGTTTTTTTAATGTTGTTCTTCAGATCTAACTTCTGACACAAAAATGATGTTTAAGATGACATTTTTATCTAAATAAAATTGCAGTTAATGAGACTGGAGTAGTCAATAACACTCTGTAGAGTTAATCCCCTTACACTGTTTAATAACTGTATATATTGCTTTCTAGTTCAGAGCTTTGAACCAAATTCCTCAAACCCAAGCAAAATTACATTTTTCTGCATTCTGGGGAGTTAACTGATTTTTATCTGAATAAATCTGCTTCTCCAACAACAGACTTGAAGCTTCTCTCTTCTTCCAGGGATTTGTCTGTTAGAGAATTGTGCTGCTTCAAATTAGGCATTCTAAATAGGTATTAAGTAAGAAGATGAAACAACAATTTCTGTTGAATAATTTATTCATTTCTTTATTTGTGCTTAGGCTTTTAGGAAATAAGCTGTGTCTGGAACAGTATCAATTAGTTATTTATTGTGAAATACCTGTTGTTTTGAACACTAAGCTGATCATTTTAGGTCTTTAAAGGTTGGAAAATGTTAATTTTCAAGTCAGTTCTTTGTACAGGAATTGACTGTCACTGACAGAGCTCATGAGCTCTGATCTCACAGAGCAGATGCTGAAAGCATTCTGGAAATTACGGTTTTTGAATGTGGCAATTGAAACTTATTTAGTCAAGCAGTGAAATATTTTCTTACCTAATTTTCATTGACCTAATGCCAGTTCTCATTGCCTAATTTCATTGATATTTATGTGCAGGCCTCCTTCTGCCTTAATTTCTACCCTGGAAATGAGTCTCATGTTTTTTTAGAGGGAGCTTATTTCATTGCAGACTCAAGCTGGGGAAGTGCTTGGTTCCACAGCAGCATGGGCCATGTGCACAGCTCATAGAATATTTTAGCAATATAGATAATACTTAAAAGACTTATTTGAAGGGCAAGAAGAGATTAAAACTACAGAGGATAGGATTTCATTGGAAATCTGCTGCTTAATGTTTCTCATAGAATGAATTTGAGTAACATAGGGAAATAAGGGAGTTTCTGTTTGATTTGAAGTTACTGGTATATTCAGAATTAGGGCCGTCGCTGTATCAAGTGGAATTTTTTATTTTCAGGCAGATGGAAATAGTAAGAACTAAGACCAGACAGTGGTGTTTGAAAGCAAAGACCAGTCCTGGCCTCTGGGAACTCCAGCTCTGCGCGGTTTGACAGGGGGGTTGGGATGAACCTGTGGCTGTGATTCCAGACAGATTTCCCCAGGATCCTGATGTGGAGCACTGCAGGAGGAGGCTCTGCAGGCTCGATAGAATTGATCTGTATCTCTTTTTGTGGATGCAAACCTTTTGTGCCTTAGCCAAAGATTCTGAAGAGGATTTGGCTTCACATTCCATTTTCCTTTTGGTGCCTACATGACCCCCAGGTAAAACCCAGAAGTGTCCTTGGCCAGCCCTGCTGTGGCAGGGTTTTCTTACTGCTCAGGAGGCCATGATGTATTTGTTTAGGTATTTTGTTTAAATATTTGTTTATTAGTATTTCTGAAAGGAGAAGCTGAGAGTGCTGGGATTGTTTATCCTGGAGAAGACTTTATAATTGTGTGTAAATTCCTTGTGAGAGTGTGTTGAGGTGGGGTGCACTGAGGAAGGGCAGAAGAAAATGGGCTCGAACACTGAAATGCAGGACACTGCAGTGAAGTGTGGGAAGAAACTTCCAGCATGAGGGTTGTCAGAGACTGGAGGAGGTTTCTCAGAGATGCCATGAAGTCTCTGTTCTTGGAGATAGGCTCCAGTGCCACGTCCAGGTGGTTGCTTTGGCTGTGCCTACACTGAGCAGGGGCTTGGGCCAGCAGCTCTGCAGCCTCCACTGGGCTCTGATCCTGGGAAACACTTTGCAGGTGAATAGATGAAAAGAGGGGTGAACTGAGCTTTTCTTCAAATAAAAATCCCACAGCTTTAACTAAAAACATTGCAACAGCCTGCAAAACATGATCTTTACTGGGAAACTGTGTTTCTTTAATTTCTTGGAAGCACAACCTCTAGAGAAGGAATAATTGAAACACCAGGGACCAGCATTCAGCTGTTTGCTTCCATTAATGTCCAGACTTAACCTCGGCATAGATTGTCTCCTGGCATAAGGAAATGTTACACTTAGATTGAAAAAGCACTCAGTTTCCTCTCATTATTTTTAGGAGAGTGAAAGACAACATGTGGAGTTACTGCTTAACCCAAAATATTTGTCTTATAACCAGCCACTTCGCTTCTTTCAGGGGGATGTTTGTTTCCTAAGCAAGCGTTCTGCGACATGAAAAACACTTGGGCTGAGCAAGATCTCTTTTTGCCACAGGCTTGCGATTTTTCTTGTTTATGTTCATTATCCCTAATTTATTTATTAATTTCAGGATTGCAGTCGAGGAGAGGGAAGTGGCAAATGCTCTGGATATTGGGCTGCACTGTCATTGGGAACGCTCAGCTGCGCCTGCTGCCCCGTGCCTCTCACCCAGGCTGCAGCAGCCACATTCCTGTTTCCTGCTCCCTTCCAATACAAAATTCTAATTGTTTTTTTATTTTTTTTTTTTATTTTTTTTTTAAATCACTGCCACTGTTCCTCCCCGCTTGCCAGCATCCTGTAACAGAGAGCCAGCGGCAGTAACTCAGCTGTGCTGGTTGTGCTGCTCGCAGGGGTCACATCAGCTGCAGCCCATTAGCACCAGCCTGGTAATGGCAGCCAGTGTGCAGCTCACAGTGGGGGTGTTGGAAGGACCCTGAAGATATGTATGGGCCACCCATGAAGGAGAAAAAAGTGAAATAGATGCCCTTTCTGCTTTGAAATGAGCCAGTCTGTTTTCATTGATACCCAGAAGCACTGCAGTCATTAAAGGCTATTACTATGCCTATTATAAATCACAATTTCCTAGCAGTTCAGAGGTTAGTCACAAAAATTACTTTTGGTCTAAAATTTTGTTACAATGAGTTTGTCTCGTAGTAATTCCAATCCTTATTAAATGAAATTGTGTTTAAGATAATTATGAATGTAGTAATTATCCAAAGATAAATAGTTGAGATTACAAGAATTGTTCTGTGCAGAGCTATGTATCAACTTTCTCTGTCAGTTCATGTCTACAGAATCATAAAAGGCAGGTCAGTAAAACAAATGTCTGTTACTTCACCATGTAGGAAGAAAAGCATAATGGAATTATTGGTATAGGAAAGAAAAACGTGTAAGCTTGGGAAGATAGTGAAAAATAAAGAAATTGCTACAGGTGATGAAGTGCAAGTCAGGAGTAGTTTAAAGTATGACATTTAATAACCCGTGTGTTCCTGATGGAGTCGGTGGGGGTGAACAGATAACTGTGTGCATGCCCCAGTTCTGTCAGTGAGTCCCCCGATTTCTCCAGGAGCTGTTGGCAGTGTCACCTGTGTTGGTGTTCCCTGGGCTCAGAACCCGGGCTGGAGGAGCTCAGGAGGATTTCTCCTGCTCACTCCTCCCCAGGGCACGAGCAGCACCTTTGTAACAGGTTTGTCTTTGATGGAGGCTGGAAGATCCACTGGTGGGGACCAAAGCCAATATATTACATTGCTTCCCTTTCCTTCCTCTGAGTTGAAGTGGAGCTCTCTTGATGCAGTTTAAACCTGTTTGTATTTGTCACGGACACACAGAACAGTTGCTGATTTTTTTTTTTTTTTTCTTCCCCCAGCACAATTGGAAATATTTTTTTTCAGGTTCTCTAGGCTGAACCTCCATTTGTTGCCTTTTGTGGTGCTTGGCTCCCTCCTCTGAGCCCTTGTCTTTGTTACTAACATGATACTCCAGGTTGATGTGACACTGCCAGCCAAGTCTCACAGTGCTGAACAGACACAGAATATTACTTTGCCTGTTTTGCAGGCAATACTCCACTTGATTTATCTAATGTGATGATTGCTTTTTTTCTTAGCAGTATGATACTGTTGACTCATGTTCAGCTTGTGATCCAGTATAACCTCCCACATCGTTTTTTGATGAACTGCTACCTACCCAGTCATTTTCTGTATGTGTAGTTGATTAATCCTGCTGAATCGTGTTACCTTGCTCCTGTTCTATTGAATTACATCTTATTTTTGTTTTAGCACCAGCCTTATTTAACTAGTTTGCATTGTTTTGAATTCTGATCTCAACATCCAGCAGCGTTGCAGTTGCATCCTGCTCGTGTGTGGTTTGCAGATGTAACAAGCATATGCTGCATTCCTTTATCTGTTCTGTTAATAAAGGATTGAACAAACCCAGTTCAAAACAGGCTCTGGCAGAGCCCATGTGATGGAGCCTTCTGCTCTGGCCATGCCCCATTAAAACATGCTCTGGGTAAAGTTATTGAAATAACTGCAATTGGGATGGTGGCTTGGTGAACAGAGCCTTTAATGCCTTTACGTTGTCTATTAGGATCTTTAGAAACACAGTTCCAAATGTCTTCAATTGTCAGTAGTTTTCTGACTTTTATGAGAATTACAAACATTGGGACCTTTGAGTTTTCACCAGCTAGAGACATTCCAGGTTAAAAGCCTAAGCTAGGTTCATGGGATTTGAGTAAAGTGCTGTTGGAGGGGAAGGACTGCTGGAATTCTGCAGTTAAACCACTGGATTGTTTCACTGCCCCAGCTCAGCTCCTGGAGCAGAGTTATGTCCAGGCTACAGGACAAACTGTGCAGGTTGGCTTTCCTCAGAATGCTGGAGGTCTCCTCCTCCAAACACATTTTTATTGGCAGAGCTGTTACTAATCCCAGCACGAGCTGAAAGGACAGGGTTCGGTTCAAGCTAAAGCAGTGTTGTACCTGGCTGTGGGGAATGGGCTCTGGGAGAATCTGTTCCCACTGCTGGCTGGGGATTTCCACCTTTGCTGTGTTCCCATTTCCCAGCTCATCTTGGAAGGTGAGGAAAACAAGGTGTACACCCTGCACAAACCAGCTGGGTGTTGCACTGCCTCGTTTTTATAGATCTCTGTTATTCACAGAGCTTTTTAGGAGGCTTAGCCCACACTTAAATATTTTACTGTTTAGTGTGTCTCTGTAATTTTGCCCCTCACACCTGTGTGTTTTGGTAGCTGAAGGAAGGCAGCTGCCTGCTGCTCCCTGTGCTGGAGGAAGAGACTCTCTGCTGAAATCTTCTGAAGCATTTCAATTTAGAGGGGAAAAAGAGCTGGGTTAGAGAATTTCCAGTGTTTTGCTCCCAGTGAAAATCCTTCCCTGGGGAGGCAGAAGAAGTCATTGTTTCAGACCCTGTGTGCCCTGCTGCTTGTCTTTTAGGAGCCTGATGTTGCTGGCTGGTTGCTTTGCTCCCTTCAAAACAGGCTTACACAATTACACATGAAAGACAACTGTTTTGCTCATCTCCATAAACCTTAAATATTTTTATTTTGTGCCTGAATTATTTTGGAAATTAAACTTCCACTTATTTACTTTTTTATGGGCTTCTGAACGTTTTTCAATTGATGCAATGCTTTTTTTTTGGTCTTCTGTAGGGGCTAAAGCAATGCGGGTAAATGGCAATATAAAAAAAAAAAAAAAGGATTTTCATGTTTGGAATTTTCCTTTGCCTGTGGACCAAAAGGGACAGGTTAAGGATGAGCAAAAATATGTGCATTGTTGATAGGATGAAGGAGAAACTATGGGTCAAGGCAAGATTTGGAGTGATGAAATATTCAAGGATTGCAACTTTAAAAAATGTTTGGATTGCACCCAAATATTTCCCCATCCTCTTTTCAACCTGCAAGAAGAGCCCCTTGGCAGGAGAGGTTCAGTGATCTCTGGAACGCTAAACTCTAGATGCCTGTTCAAATAACTGAATAGGAGATTGATTATCTCTGTGCAAAGTTTACTGGAAGATTTTTCTCCTTTATTTTTTCGTTTGCCTGGAGTCTCAGATACAAGAGAAATTCAAAGTTAAAAGGCTGGCTGCTATCATCTGCTATCAAGCAAACTACTCCACTTGTACCAGGTGTTTTTGAGACCTCCAGACAAGAAAGAGGAAAGTGAGGAGATTTGGGTTGGGCAGTGTTACTGTTTCCAATAGCACAGGACATGAACTCCGATCAGAAGGCTAAGAAAACGACTCTTTTTATTAGGAATGGTTCTCCCTTATAGACAGTTTTACACAGACCAGTGTGATTGGTGAAACAAAGGCAAACCTCTTCAATCACAATGGTCAAACCAGAGGGACATCAAGAAGAAATCCCTCCTGTCAGAAGGAATGAATAACATAAATACTATTACAAAAATATTCCATTGTGTTTATCACACTTTCCTGGGAAAGAACATCAGAAAACCAAACCATCAGGCCTGAAACCAGACTGCAGGGCAGTGTAAGAATTTCTTCACCCCTGAGGTTGTTAAACAGTGGCACGGCTGCCCAGGCAGCAGAGTCCCCATCCCTGGGGCATGTAAAAGCAGGAGCATGTGGCACTTGGGGACATGGGTTAGGAGTGGCTGAGGGTCTTAGAGGGCTTTTCCAGGCTCAGCAGTTCTGCTCCCTCCCTGGAGGGCTGTGTGCCCACTGTGTGGGCAGTGTCAGCAGAGCTTTGATCCCACCCTGCTCGCAAATACCCAGGGCACTGGGGGCATTGCTGGCAGCGCCGAGTTACCTGTGGTGTTCTGGCAGAGATCAGTGCAGATGAGGCATTTCTCTGGAATGAATTTTCCTGTGTTTTCTATAAACCCAAGTTTTATTTTCCCTTTCTGCTGTTGAGACATAGCACTGGCTGTGTCCTGTTAAAGAGCAGCAGAACCCAGCAGTGGTGGCATGGCCAATTTTACCTGTGCAATGACAGAGCCAGTGTCACTGCCTGGAAGATGTGATGATGAAGCAGAGTTCTCTTCATGCAGCACTTGTGTCTTTTGGCAATGCACCTGGAAGAGGGGGAGTTTGGCATCTGTGAAGTGGGGCTGCTCTGGGGGGAAAAAAAATAGAAATTTAAGATAAGGGTGGGTGGGGAAAAGAGTTGTGGGTGCCTGGAGCCTGGGGGATCCCACAGAACTGCTGGGCCAGGGTTCATGCTGGGTCTGGACAATGCCAGAAGTGGTGCAAATTATGGAGACTTAGAGCAAAGACAATATTTCTGCAACAGTTTATTAACAGTCTAAGTGGTTTTTTGACCTTTCATCTGCATCAGGGTCCCTTGTGAGCAGTCTTTTATTGCAGTATATCTGTCTGCACTTCCAGGAGAAATTTGTAGGGAATCCACACGCTGAGAAACCTGTTTTTAGGAGAGCTGTCCTTAAAAACGGAAAACAAAGAAACCGACCAAACCAACAACTCCAAAACAAAAACTAAAGAAAAAACCTCCAGGTTCTATATCAAAATCTGAAGCATATGCTCAAAAAAAAGTTAATATCTGGTGAATGTCAATTAAGTACTTCCTCAGCTAATAAATAGCTTAGGAGGTATAAAATTTAATACTCCTAAAATTGTAGAAGCCTTTGAAGAACACATTTAAATTGGACTCGTTGGAAGAAGGAGATTTGAGGAACTGACCTGTTCAGAGGTGAGTACTGAAAAAGATGTGATGGAATGAGACTGCATTCCTTCACTACAGAGGCATTTTGCCTCAAGTTTCTCTTTCCTGAGGTGGCTTTTGGAACAGTTTATTTTTAAGTTCTTGTGTAACACATCATCTGAACTGCGCTGGTAACAGTGGCCTGTTTATTTCTAAGCCTATTTTTAAGTGTTTCTGAAGGCTCAGCTGGGCTGGGAGTGGGTCACTGTGCCACAGAAAGAGCGTGAAGAGCAGCTCTGGGTAGTTCTGTGCGTGACCATACCTGCAGCTCCTGCTCACCTTTGGTCTTGGAGCATCAATGTGTTCCCCATTTCAGGATCTCAGGCACTAAATCCCCACTTTCCTTCTATTCTCTCCCCATCATGTTCATCTGTAGGTAACAAGTGAGATGTGTGCACGTTTCTGAGGGTGGTTTTAGGCAGACTTTTTAAAGTTTGTGATGGATCTGTCTTTAAGAGTTGAGCAGATGAGCAACAGAAACTGCTGAGGTCACAAGACATGTTGTGCTCGTTCTGAGTTTATTTGGAAATCAGAACAAACCAAACTTTGCCTACTTGGCTTGCTTCCTCAGGAGCAGTACCCCCTGTTTTTTCCACTTGTGTGTTTTTTCCTAATCCCAGTGGCAGTCATTTTTTTGGCACTTGCAGTTAGGAGAAAAAATTAAGTAATACATGGCATTTGTTTTGGCGCTGGTTGTGACTCATAAATAGGGATAACATCTGTGCTGATAGTTTTTCGTGATATATAACCAGATTGAATGAACAAAGTTTTCATTTATTGCTGTTCTTTTGCCATTGTTATATTTAGGGAGCTCCAGTGTAACGAGTGAAAATATATGCTTATGTACATTGCTCATATACAGATCTGAATTTATATACATCCTGCAAATTTCAATTTTGCCACTGTATCTTTTTAAACTAAAAATGGCTTATTGCCATTCCCTGAGCCTAAAGCTTTTTCAGGATCCTTCCCAAACCTTAGTCTCTTGAAGGCTCGTACTGCTGCCAAGTCTACACCATTCTTTTAATTAAAAGACAAAAAAAAAAAGAGAAGTGAAACTTCCAGTGGATGTAAATCCTGATAATCCTGAAATGATGTAAATTGGTGCAGCTCCTTAAGTCATTGGAAGTATTCTGACTTACATCTACTGAAAATCTGGCACATAATATTCCTGCTGGTCCTTTCTTCTGCCCAATAGCTGCTCTACACAGAGTTGGCACCGTGGACAAAGCACTCTCTTACGAGCTGATAGAGGGTGGCACGGCTTCCAGCACTGCTGATTCAGCACAGCAGAGGCCATTTTCCTGATTTCTTTGTGAGTTAGATTAAATTACTCTGCAGGCTGGACTGGAGCCACAGGCCATAGTTTTACAGCCTTATAACATGGTATCCTAGCCCATGGCATCTGAGAGGTCTGGCTGTGTGTAAAACTCTTCTGCTTTGCTGCAGAGGATTTTTGGATTTGGCGCTCGGCCCCTTTGTGAGGCTCACGGCAGCAGGACTGGAAATATTTTGATTGTCTTGTAGAGACACACTAAAGTGGGCCTCTGTTAGTGGAGGGAAGGGTCATCATGGGGATCAGGTTAGTATGGAAACTCCACTGTGTGTATTTGTCATGGCAACGTTTCTTTAGATTTGCCTTACGGAAACACAGGATAGTAAATCACAAATGCAGGATTTAATGAGTAGAACACAACAGGAGCACCAGGGGGGCAGGGGGCTTGTGCCATCGGAGCTGTTCCAGCTTACCAAAATCTGGGGAAGTCCATTTACCTTTGTGCCTCAGTACAGGTACATTTCTCATCTGATCTGAGCAGGTTTGGAGTTGAACCAAGGGGAGCAGTGGGGGATGCATGTGGTGAGCTGTGCCCTGTTCACATCCTGCAGAGCTGGGATGCCTGGGACTGCTGTAACAGGCACATGGGCAGAGGCAGGAGCATGTTTTCTGTTCCCTGGCAGCTCCTGGCTTTGTGTATTTCCAGAGCAGAGCCAGCTCTGCTGTGCTCTGCAGTTGGGCTCCACAACTGCAGCCTGCAGTGAAATTGGTCTGGCTCTCTTTGGCCAAGTCCTGCTCTTGCTCTGATTTACCCTTTCCCCTCCAATCCTCATGATTGCAAAAGGGACTCTGGCAAAGGGAGAAAACAACTGTTAATGAGGAGAGAAAAGGTCAAACAGATCAAGTAAAAGTCATCCTGCTCCCAGCATAGAGAACAATCTAAGCTGATCCTGTCCAAGCCAGGTGTTGGACTGAAGTTGAGAGCAGGCTTAAAGAATTTTCACTGTAAATTTAGAAGCTTCACTCTGTTCCTTCTCCCTCACCTGACTTCCAATCACATTGTTTTTTAGCTTTAAGGGGCTAGCCTTTTGTCAGGATGGGCACCCCACATGTGGTTATCTTGGACTTGCATTATCGCCTTTCAGCTTTATCTCTGTAGTTTAGAAATAAAAAGAAAACCACCACCAAACAAACCCTCTGGTTCTGATACAAAGATGAATATATTTTTGCAAGTAAAAAGTATTCTTGATTCAGAACATCAGGCAACACTTCTCTGGGTGTGATACAGAGGTGAAGTTCGTGTTGCTGGTTTCAGTGCAAAAACAAAAGTGGGCAGATTAGGAAATTTGTTTCTGAGTGGTTTGTTCTATTTTCTGAGCCCTAGTTCAGTCTCATGGACTTTGGTAGAGCTGCTGCTCAGAGGGTTTATCTATTGATTTCTGAATGTATTGTGCTGTTAATCTAAAACCTCTTTCCCCAGTGGAATTTCTATTCAGAAGGCTCCAGCCAAGCTCAAGAAAGTTATTTGATTTGGGAAGTTTGAAAGAATAATAAAAGAAGGATTGATGCAGTTGGATTTTCATGAGCTCAGTCTTCTAGTAAAATAGACAGGCTTCTTCCTCCTGTGCGTGTCTGTGGTGGTTGGCTCATTATTTAGGAGGAAAGCAGAGTATGGAGATCACTTGAGTTTTACTGTCTGAGAATTTTGCAATTAGGAAACTTGTTCAGAAGAAAGTAATGAGAACAGTTCTGATGATATAACAAAATATAAAAATTAATGGGTTAGTGCAGCTTTGTCTTTCCATAAATTTGTGTGCTTTATTTCTTAGCAATCAAGCCTTTTCTGCTAATTTTTAAACTAGTAAAAAATTTAGTGCCAGTATTTGGGAAATCCATGTAATTTCCCAATAGGACATATGCAGCAAGGGAATTGCACCATATAAACCAGGAACTTTGTTCCACAGATATTTCCACCATCCTTTAAGTATTGAAGATTAAGTAAGCCTTTTAAAAGAGGTGTGACAGGAGAGAAGATGGTGCTTTGTAGATCTTCTCGTTATTAAAATGATCACTGCTTTTGCTGAGAACTGAATATGGGAATAAACAGTCTTGTATTACAATTTAAAAAATCCAAATAAATACTTTTTGCCTTTGAGTGCACTGGTGTTGTCTATAGCACAAGAGTTAATGAAACACACAAATGAGATGAAATTGGTAATGAAATTAAATGAAATAAAACTGAGTGGTATTTTTGGCTTTTTGGGACTAAATTCCTGTCCAGCTGAAATCCTTGACTTCACAGTACCCATGGCTGGTCCAATAATAGGTTTATTCTGTTTTATTAGGATGTTGTCAAGTTAAGGGTAATGGAGTTGTATCTTAAAAGAGTTTCCTTGTGAGAATTCCCTGTATCTAGAGCACAGTAGTTTATTAGAAATTATTATTTCTTCCTTGGGTTTGGAAGCACACTTGTTGCTCCTATTTATGCAAAAAATGCAGCTCTCTGGAGGTATGTGATTAACCTGAGGCATTATTTTATTACAGACCCAGGTGGGAAGCTGGAAGTTCAGCGTATGCATGAAGAATTATCTGGGTATGAGGCAAAATGTTGTATTAACTGTGCAGTTAGTCTTTGTCAGCAGCATTTAGAGTTTCTTCAGCCCTTGTGGTGACTAACCTAGCAGAATTTATTGGTGAATAGTTCAATTTGCTTAAATGGGCTGATTTTCTTGAGTAGGCAGGAATTACATTTTATTTCATGTCTCAGATTTGGTTCAACTGAAAGGTCAAATCCAGATTTGACTTGTTTTTCTTCCCAAATGCCTATTTAAGCACTGGCTGAATAGGACACCCAGGATTTGGCCGAGGGAACTGTTTAGAGGGACTTAATCTGCTGGAGCTAGGGTAAAGAGTTGCATTTAAGACTGGTCTAAAAACTCAACTTTGAACCAGATATGAAACAAGAGATTCTTTTTTTTTTTCTGTCCTTACGGAAACAAGAGATTTTTTTTTTTCCTGTCCTTATTTCTTTCCCCCCCCGTGCAGAAATAAGTGCTTTAGAATATCTGAAACATCTACCAGTATCATTTCACTGCTGAGAATTGGGAAACTGTGTAAAATTATATTGACCTGAGGGGATTGAAATATAGAAGTGGCCATGCGCTTAACTGTGCAGGAATCAAACTGTTTTACTGATAACATTTTATTGATTCATCTTCTCTTGGTGTTACAAGTAGCCTGAAGCCTGGCAAAATGAGCTGGCAATGTTTCTGTGTTGTGGACGTTGCAGTATTGCAGCTCTTCATAGGTATTGAAATTTTATATATGGGCTGAGAGCTCACGTAATTATTGTGATTTGTAATGACTGAGACTGCAGATGGGGCTTCCCAGAGGCTTCATTTCAAGCTAGATAACTGGTAATTTCTCTTTTCTGTTTAAGAATCTGTTGTCCCTCCTTTTCTCTGCAGCTGCTGAGTTTTTTCTCTGTGAAAAGCTGAACCGTATCTCTGACTTAATGAAGATGCGTAAAATGATTGAAATTGCCTTAACAAGGCAGTGCTCTATACAGAGCAGCAATGAAAATGTGTCTTGCTGTTTGCAAGGGGTACTTTGTCCTTTTCATAAAGGAACTGTGCTTTCCCACCGTATTATGAAAATAATAACAATGAAAAAATATCCTTCTTGTGACAAAGCTTTAAGAAATTGTACGGCTTAAAAGACCACAATGGCAGATTGTGAGTTCAACCTGCATGTGTTGACTAATTAAATTCTTTTGAAAGAGCCTAATTTCATGTATTTTATTTAATGAAAGCTTATTTAAGATTTTAATGATGTGGGTCTTTTCTCTTGAGCAGAGTGCCATATTGACTCATGACATATTTTTACACAGGCTTCATTCTGCCACGAACAACAGTGGTTGGAAACGTGAGGGCTTGATGAAGTATCATTAAATTAGCTTATTGTAGTTGCAGATTTTTATTGTGCTACTTCACCGAGATATGAATTGATCGTGTTGTACTTGCTGGTTTTAAAGGTGCAGCGTTGTTATTGATTGTGCTACTTTATCTCAGGTGTTTCATCAGCCTGCTGGCAGGCTGGTTCCCTCTACAATTTTAGGAAGTACTGGCTCTGTGCATTTTTTAATTCTGTGCCTTTTTTTCGTGTTCATGTCTTTTTTGCTGCAAATACCCTAAAAGAGATCCTGTTTTGGGGTTGTAACTGAGCCCTTGTGCTCAGCAGCTCTGCCCTGTCCTGGGGCTGTGGGTGCTGCTGTAGGGAGGTGGAACAGTGGGTGTCCCATGTGGAAGCTCTGCTGTCCTCAGCTGATTTTCAGGGAATTGGTTTTACCAATGCAGAGGGAAAAAACCCCAAACTGCTCAAACTTTATAGCATGTGCATTTGGTACAGGGTGTTCTGTTGGTGTAATTGTTGGAATGTGACGTGTAGCACAAATAAAGTTGGAAAACTCAAGAGCCTATGTCTTATTCAAAACTTGCAGATATTTTTCCACATTAACTTGAGTAGTGGATTTCTTCTACAAATCTTGGAACTCCCAGACCTGTTCCAATACTAAGTGTATTGGAAACGGATTGCTGTCAAGGCTTGTCCATCTAATTAAATTCCCTTATTAGCACCAGAGCTCCAGTCTTCCAGAGGAGACATTAGTTGAATAATCTTTCCAACTTATCTAGGTTAAAACTAGATGGCCTTTTGTAAAATGCTGAGCCAAAAGTTCAGCAACAAAATGCATAAGTTCTAGTCCTCCTTTTTGTGTGATCTGTGGTAATTCAATATATTCTTTAAATATAAATCGGTATTTCAGCTGTTCTGTGAAATATTTTCAGACTTCAATTATCACAAGCTCTCGATGCTGGGAGGGCTCTGTCACCTCACACTTCAGGCTGAGGGCAGTCCAGCAGTGATGGCTTTCATGCATTAATAAAGTTTGTCATGATTCATTTTGGCATATTCTTAGCCAAATGTAAGAATCTTCTGGTCATAAAGTCCTGCTGATCCACAGAGGTTGTTTGTGCACTATACTGGGAATTGTGTCTTTACAGGAGAAGGGAATATCAAGATTTTGACAGAGAACCAAAACATGTGAGGTTTAGTAAGAGCCCTGATGGATTTTCCAACAGGTGGGGGCCTTGCCCTTGGAGGGAGCCACCAAGTGAAATGAGAGATGCTTTGACCCTTGAGCCTTGCAGATGGGGATTGAGTGACTCCCAGCAGATGTGCCTTAGCCCAGCAGAATCCACTGACCCTCTGGAATGTGAGAGCATCCAGGGGTCCCAGTGCCCTCCACTCCCACGTGGGAGGGCAGGGGTGGTGCAGGTGGGAATGCCTTGTTTCCTTCCAGAGATGGAAGGGACAAGTGTCCTTGTGTCAGACAAACGACCCGCACTAGCTCAGGGTTGGGAATGGAGAGCTTTGTTAATAACACTGAGCAAGAGATGTTTAAAAATTGCCTGAAGTTTTAGGAAGCAAGATATTTGTGCTAATTAGACTATTTGCCTGTCATCTTTATTCACTATTTAAATAACAAAAAGCCCTCAAGTGAAATCAAAGTGTGGTAGAACATATTTCTTGAGTCTCCTTGATCAGAGCTTATTGAAGGAGGGGAATACTGCTCATAACTATTTCCTCAAATTCAGATGTGAGATATATTCTCTATTGTAGTCCTTTCTGTTGAGGGCTTGTGTATAACCTGTGGCAGAGTGATGGGTGTCTGTCAGGTATCAGGCATCCTGCTCCTTTCCAGGTGTACATGTAATGAATTATTATTAGTTCTGTCAGGATGTGACAGAAATAAATGTCTTCAGATAAAAACAACCCGCAGACTAAATGTGAATTGTTTTGTTCTTATTGACTAACACTGGTTCACTTGTGCACTTGTCTTCCTCTGTATCTACCTCTTGATCTTTTCTTTGATTGCAAATGATCTCTGAGATGCAGATCACCATTTTCCTGACCTGAGTTCATAAAGCAAATGGCATAGTGGGATCCTGGCCATGTGTGGGGTCTCTCAGCTTTTATCTTGAAGTCAATAATTAATAATACAAGCAGGAGATGCCTCTGGGTAGCTGTTCAGTCTCCTGCTTGGATGATGTTTTAGAGCAGGGTGATAGAGAAATCTGTTCAGGAATTTTTGGTGTGTTATCTTTTGGTTTTGGTTTGGCATTTCTGTGTTATTGTCCTCTTTAAGGATGTGGTTTTTGCAGAAAGGGAAGAAGGCACCCTCTAGACCTGAATAACTGTAAAAGAAGATTCTTCAAGCTTGATCATCTCTGAATGGGAGAAAGTAATAAAAGAGAAGTGGAAGCTCACACCTCTCAGGAGCCAGGTGGTCACACAGGTGGCCTTTAGAGCAGGACAGGTGACCCGAGCTTGCCCCGGTCAGCGCGGCCGCTCCCGTCGCGCCGGACGCTCTCTGTGAATGGTCGTGCAGTCCTGGAGGAGGACTGGAAAACAGCAAGGAGACTGGAAAGAAGCGTGTCAGTATTGTGACACGAAATTAGGGGCAGCAATACCTGCAGTGGCAGAGCTCTTGTGCTGTCAGCCCCTGATGTACACCTCACTCCATTCTCAGCTTCGTCACTGGTGCCTTAGCAGAGACCAGCTGATTGCTTTGTTTCTTTTCATTCTGCACCTTCCCCAAGAGGGAATGAAAGGATTCCTCCCTGGGTGTGTTACTCAGACATCAATGTTGAGGCTCATTACAGAACCTACTGTAGAGAACAAAGCAGCAGCGTGAGGCCCCATCTGATCACCCACCAGACATGCTTTTGTCAAGCTGGGGAATGCCATCAGCCTGGAGGATTTCCTGCTGTGGGAGTTCCTCACCTGTGCTGGTGTAGCTGACTCCCTCTGAATTTGCAAGCCACAAATTGTGTGTCATTTCTGCACAGGTGACTTTAAAGGATATTTCAAAATTCACGTCCTTTAGTCCACTACTCCTATCTCACATTTTAAATAGGTCAAATCAGTGGGAAGAAGAGTTGTCAGACTGCGTTTATTAATCTGTAAAGATTAAAGATGAGGGTTCAAATTTGGGTGCTCTAAGTGGTTTTGGATTGGCCACAACTTGATGTTTAGATCCGTCTTTTGAAATTTGTCGCCATTAAAAACTTACAGCTGAATGTCTTTCAAATTTATGGATTTTCTCTTCTTCCCCTTCTTTGCTCAGCTGGTTGAATGCTTAGAGAAGGGTGTGCTCTTCTCCTTAGAGGCATGCCCAAAACTGGAGATGAAAAGGAGTGGGGGAAACTAGAAGAGTTCAGTTAAGTGTCTGCTGGGTTTCAGGAATAGTTTAATTTATGGTGATAACTTCTCTTCAGCAGTTGACTTGCTGTGACCTTAAAGAAAGCTCTTGCAGACGGAGCTTTCACTATTTCTGGGAGAAGTTATGTACTTTGTGCTTGTGTGGTTTACTGCCACAGATGGGTCCCCCTGAATTTGGAGGCCAAAGGCAGTAGCAGAAGGTTAGGAGATGGCACTACTGCATAGGAAGTTTCTAAAAACAAACACATCAGTTTTTACCAGCACCCTGTAAGGTCTGGTTCAAAAGATATTTAAAAACTGTAAAAAAACCCAATCCACAAACACACAAGAAAAGGAAAAAAAGGATGTGTTTGCCTGCTTGCATGCAAGTATCCCTGAAAAGTTGATGGGTTCATTTTTACTTATTTATGGGCAAATTACAGAGGTGCATCTGTTCCTTCTCTGTATACAGCCAGGCATCTCAAATTTCTAAGATACTTTTTGACATTCTTTGAAGATGTAATGCCAGGTGGAAGATCAGTTAGAATTACAGATATCTTGAACTTTGAAAATAATGCTCCTGCTGAAAACTTTTTTTACTTTTGCTCCCAACTTTAATGAGGCACAGTCTAAACATCATAGTAACTGAAGCAGCAGAAAGGGGAAAAAAAAGCCAACCCGACAATTCACAAGAAAATATTTTCACATGTTTACAGTAGAGCCAAAGTAATTGTGCTGTGTTCATTTAATTCAAATGCTTAGAACTGTGTCACGTTATAAAAATAGTATTACTGGAATAAAACAGTAGCCTGCAAGTCAGATACCTGAACAGGGAACACTCAGCTGGGATCCAGTTTTTACAATTTTTACAAGTTGCTTTTATTGCTGTCACGAAAGAGGGCAAATAATTTTAGATAACGCTCTCTTTGCCTGACATTAATTGTGAGAGCTAAGTATGTGCCTTTAGATAGCAAACAGCCTGATTTGCATGTGCAATCAGGTACCCTGTAGCCCTTCTACATCTTAATTGTGTCTGCCAAGGGGGAGTTTTGGTTTAGAGATCACACCTCTAATAGTGGAGAACACCAGGCTTTGTGTGCCTCACTGGGATTTTCCTTTACCTTTTTCCCTTACATTCAATCACTCATTAGAGTGAAAAAAAAATAAATATATATATATATATAAATATATATATATACACACACACACCCTTTGAAAGCATGGCCTGAGGAATCTGACACTGGCCATCAGTTAGTGGATTTTGCTTAGTAATTGCTTCATCTATTCAATACTATTGAAAATACCCTTGAGCAGAACATAGCTGCAGGGGAACAACACTCTAAAGCAGCAACCTAATTAATGAATCTTATTGCCACTTAGACAAGCATTATACAGCTGGCCTTGGCTGTCAGCATGGATCTGTTCTCGCGCCGTTACGTGTTTGTCCAGGAAACCGGTGCAATTATTAGAGAAATGACTGGAGTGGGATTGGTGTGCCTGGGTCTGGGCAGGCAGCAGGTGCCCTTGCGGTGTGCACTTGCATTCCTGATGGTGCAGGTGTCACCAGCATCTCGTGTCTATGTGGAACAACAAATGAATTCTCCTGGCTTTTATCTCGGTAGCCGTGACCGAGATCGTTCGTTGCATTCAGATGAAGTGAAAGCAGAGTAGGCACAGCCAGGGTCTGAAAGCAGGCAGATTGTTTTCATACAGTATAGGAGGGTGAGCAAAACTGAAGTAGGAAAGGATTTTCTTTTTCATTTAGTATTTTAAAAAACACAAGTGGTGTGTGCATCCAGAGAGCACCTGGGTTTTCGGGAGTGGTGGTGTGGAATGTTTGTCTCCAGCAGAGTAATTCGAGCTACAATGCCTGCTGGTGATGCACGTTTTCTGAAGATCTTTTGAAGGAAGTTATTTTCATAGCTAATTCTTCATTCCTACCTTTAAAAAAATTGAATGCTCTGTTTGGGATCTGTACTGCTGAAATCATTCTACCAACAAAAACTGTAGCTCTGGGTGCAAGTTAGCTTGTGTTTCTAATTGAAGTCATAGGCAATTTACAGAGTGATCAACAAAATAAAATTCTGAGATTGCACCAGCCCATTTTTCAATGTCCTTCCAATCTCAGTTACTCTGTGATGCTGTGAAAAAGGCAAAACCACTTCTGAGATCTTCCTGTACTAGCAAGGACTGCACTAAGCTGCTCTTCTTTCAAAAGCTCTTTCCTGACTGATGCCACACCTATTGCAAAACCCAGTTCTGCAAGTCCCCACTATCACATGGGGATGTGAGACCCCATGCTAGGGACCCCCATATTGCTTATAAATCCTTTACCTTTCTGGGTGTTCTAAAATGTCATTTTCTGCTTCTTAACAGAGACTCACTGAAACCTGTGATTTCTAGTTGGCCTTAGGAGAGTTCTTCAAATAAAGTAATTTTCATTAGAAAATTCCTCTGATGGGCTTATGAACTTTTAATGTGAGATCATCACTGAGCCTTTTTTGTGTTCTCTGAGGTGACCTTGGCACGTGGTGAGTTTTGATCCTGGAGCATCCTTCCTGGTTTGCATGTTGGTGATTCATGTGGCAGTTTCTCTGCTTCAGCCTGATCCTGCTGCCCCAGCTCCTGCCCGAACTGCCTGGCCTGGCACAGGTCTGCCCCACTTCTGCCTTCCCTTTATAGCTGCTTCAGGCATTCCATGTCTGCATTGTGGTGTCAGCTCCTTACTCTTTTTTTTCCCATGTAGGGCAACACATGACCACACCTCAATGTGAAATTTTCTGAAGAATTTTTAATGCCTGCAAGAGGCACTTGAGTGGCTAATTCCAATAACTCTGGCAGTCAGTTGATGAAGCATTCTTTGCCTTATGATTTGAGTAATAGAAGTAGTTGCATCTGTGGTTATATATCAGAAAAATAGCTTATGCAGCTCTTTTCACTCCCTTTGATTCATTGGATGTGGCCACAACACTGTTTAGTGCTGGTCAGTCGTTTTCAAGTCAGTGAGCATCTGGGTTGGTCATTAGCCAGCAGAGAAATCAATTAGGGCTGGTGGGGCTGTGTTTGGAGGAGAGGTTGAAATACATGAATTCTATTGATCCATTGTCCTGGGCAATCAGCATCCCCACCAGCAGATTTAAAGCTGGGTGAGGACTCCATGGTGAAGTTCCTTTCTGCTCTTGCACCTCTGTCCAACCAAGAGCAGATCCTCCAGTCAGCAGAGATGGCAACTCTGAGGTTCCAAATTCCCAACTTCAATAAAGCAACCAGCTAATTAATAAAGCATAAATTGTTAGCATTTTTCTGTGGAGCACTGCTGAGGATCCATTATTTTATTTGGTGTATTTGTCTTAAAGTGATTATGTTACTAATTATAAGGCTCACTAGTCTGTTTAACAGGAGTCCAAATAATTATAATTTGTTTGCATTCCCACCCTGTGTATTTTCATGCAATAAGGAAAACATTTTGTTGAATGATTAATCTTATGCATGCCTCTCTCTATGTTTAGGAAAATTGAATGTCTCATTTTTGTTGTAAATGAGAGATTTCTGGTTTTGCTCCTTGTGTTCTCAAGGTGCATTGGTAAATTCTGAAGAAACTTGAGGATAAAGCCACAGGGGGATGATGGGCTCTTAGGGATGGAACTCAGTGTGTTCCCAATAAAATCCATAACAAAACTCCTTTCAGTGTCAAATTCTTTAGCATAATTTGAGTTTTAAAAAAATGGGTTGAGTTTCTTATTTACAGGCTATCTTGAAGCAAAAGAAATCCTTCAGCCTTGGAAGCAATTTGGCAGCCAAGTTCCATTGCTCTTACTGGAGTAATTTGAAGGACAAAATTCATAACAGGCTTTTCAATAAATGCTCAATTTAGGGCACCTTGGAATCAGCAGCAGCATCACAAAACCTCGTGTGAACTTGGAACATCCAAAGAATGTGTTATTTAATGTTAGGAAAAAAATTGTCAAGATTTTATAAAAAGCTCAGCAAATTGAGGCGAAAGTATTGAAGTCACTTTCAGAGCTGTACTTCAGAAAATGGCTCAAATGAGAAGTCAGCACTGTGAAGTTAACTCCTTGTTTCATGGCAGAAAAAAATAATAAAAAAAAAATAGAGTTGTGTCTAGGAATCTACTTGGAAGTTTGCTGAAGTTTAGGTAGCAAAATGCTTGCTTGGAAAAAAGACCCAGTAGAAAAATCACAATTTCAAACTCAGATAATAGTTTCTGAAAATAGCTGGGCTGCCAGAATGTCAGAGTCAGGAATGAGAAGATTGCTGAGGGGAAATGGCAGAGTAACAAGGGGCCTGAGGAGACGAGAGGAGCTCACGGCTTCATCTGGGTTTGAGGGAGAGAAAATTGCTTAGTGCTACTTAGAGCATCTCTCATTCAAAGATCTCAAAGCTTGCTGAACCAAACATAATCCTTTGAAGGCAGGTATAGACTGATGATCACTGTGCTCGTCCCCGTGGTGCTGCTGTCCCTGCCCTGGAGCATCCGCTTCTCTGGGCACCACGGAGCTCAGCACGGGAGGGAAGAGGGAATAATGCAGGAGGGAAGAGGGGATATGCAGGAGAGAATAGGGAAATGCAGGAGGGAAGAGGAAAATGCACTTGGGAAGAGGGGATATGCAGGAGAGAATAGGGAAATGCAGGAGGGAAGAGGAAAATGCACTTGGAAAGAGGGAAATGCAGGAGAGGAGAGGGGAAATGCAGGAGGGAAGAGGGAATAATGCAGGAGGGAAGAGGAAATGCACTTGGAGAGGAAATGCAGGAGAGAAGAGGGGATAAACAGGAGGGAAGAGGGAATAATGCAAGAGGGGAGAGGGAAATGCACTTGGGAAGATGGAAATGCAGGAGAGAAGAGGGGATATACAGGAGGGAAGAGGGAAATGCAGGAGAGAATAGGGATATGCAGAGAGAAGAGGGATATAAGGAGGGAAGAGGGAAATGCAGGAGAGAAGAGGGATATACAGGAGGAAGAGGGAAATGCAGGAGAGATAGGGAAAGCAGGAAGAAGAGGGATATACAGAGGGAAGAGGGAATGCAGGAGAGAATAGGGAAATGCAGGAGAGAAGAGGGATTACAGGAGGAGAGGGAATGCACTGGGGACTAGGCTAGGGCAACAGAACACACTGAAATGCCATAGCTAAGGTCTGGACACCACCATGCTTCTAATGAATAAATAAATAAGTAAGTCATCAAGTGCAGGTGAAGATATTTCCTTTCTTCTGACATTCGTGTTTGTGATTCTGCCAAATGTTTCCTTTACTTGGGAGAAAATTGGAGCAGCCAAGATTCTTAATATTAAAAGACCTCAGCGGAACTGTTAAAATTCCATTCTGTTCAAAATTTTAATGCCAGTTGGCTGTATTATCTCTTTATAATTTTCTTCTTCAGTGCATACGCAACTGCATTAGTTGGTCATTTACCAACAGACTTGAAAGACCAATACCATTAGCTGGAAAAATAGCTAGAATTTTTTTTTTTTTTCATGTAGGAGAAAAATGGGAGTGTTGCTTGCTTTTTGATGACGGTAGTAGTGGTAGTATTTATCTTTTTTTCTTTTATTTTCCCCCACACTTCCCCCATAAAGCATGAACTCCAATTTTATCTGCATCAGTGTGAATAAAAACAGTGCATCCTCAAGCGAGATGCATAAATATAACCCCTTTTATTATGCAAGTAATAACTGCACTCGCAACTCTCGTAAGAGCTGTTACAATGCAGGAGCAGGTCCTGAGAGCACATTTGTCATGGTAATTCCAAATACAGACCTTCCCTGCAGAGTTTGCAGGAAGACCTGGTGTGTGCAGGTCACCCTTGGGGCGGAGGGCTGGGACAGGAGGAGGGGAGCAGCTGATGAACTCTGGTGTTAATCCCAATCCTTTCCCCCAGCCCTACGAGCAAAATGTTGTTCGATCAGTGCTGGTAATACATTGTAGGGAGTTCAGGCAACATAAAACTGTTTATGCCGAGCTCCCTGAACCAGAAGGAGCAGGAAAGTTCCTAATGAACCTCCTGGAGAGCCGAGCCCCGAGCGTTGGGTCTAGCACTGTTTTTTCATCTGATGCCAGACGGCTCTAAATAGGTCTTAAAGCAGCTCCAACAGTTTATGCTGTTTAATAAATCTAATCTGTAAAACAGGTCACGTAAAAAAACCTAAAAAACTTTTCTTCTAATTACAGTAAGATTTTTATTGAATGCACATTATACATATAGATCATAATACTTATTAAAAAAAGACTATTAAGATTTTACAGTTCAAGATTTTACAGGCAATGGGAACAGTGGAGGCCTAATGCTTTCTGAGAATCATATCTGCATTAGCAAGATAAAGGACAATTTAGGAAGATTACAAAAGCAATGATTTAGAGTACAACATAAAAATCTGCTGAGAACTAATTCGCAATGCCAGCTGCTGCTAAGCTTCTTAATCTTTATCTAGTTCAATTAAAATCTGAATGTTTGGGATTTCATTAACAACTGGGGACTTGGAAATTACATGCACTTTTACACTGTATTCAACTGCTTATGCACGTTACTGGAAGTTGCCCGAAATGTCTTCAGGTAGACTTGAGATATAATTAAAACTTAAGTACTTAAAGGATAATGCAGAGGTAAAAGAGGATTATTTTAATTTTTCTGTCAGATCCAATTGACAAAAAAAGAATCTCTCACGAGTTGCAAACCAGTCAGAATTTTAATGCAGGGGATATTTATGGACGATTGTGCAATCAGATGTGCAGATCAAACAGCCTCATTGGAGGGGCGGAGTGAATCGGATATTGTAAATTGTGCCCTGTACCTCTTGTGTTTTTTTGTGGAAAAACCACTTCACATCTATCGTTCACTTCTGTACTGATGTAACCACGCTGCTATCAATTAATTATGCATTTCAAAGAATCTGCAAGTAGGCCTTTCTAAAATTAAACTAAGCAAAGTGATGAACAAGCTTTTAATCACTTAATACTGTGTATAAAAAATAGTTTCTTTCCATTAATTCCTCAAGAATAATTCTTCTAAAAGTTTCTCAGAAGTAGAAAGAAGCCTTTTTTTTTTTTTTCCCCTTCTTCATTGCTTCTCTCCTATTTTCCATGAAAAATTTGCCCATCCCTGCCATAGCTGCTGATTTAAAGGAGGGAAGGGAAATAGCATTGAGAAGCTCTGTATTTTGAAGCAGTTCATTGAAAAGGCTGAAGATTGGGGTATTTGGTGTACAAGAACACTGACTTTTTCTGGCCTGTGTGATGGAGTAGATGTGCTGGCTGTGGATGTCATGCTGTATTTCCAAGGGTGCTGATGGAAGGGCCACAGGCATTTATTATCTAATTATTTATTATATTTATTATTCATTAGAAGCATGGTGGTGCCCAGACTTTGGGGTTTGGCAGGGTTGGGGCAGCACTGTGGGATCTGCTAGCTAAGCTCTGGGTCAAATCCTGAGCTGGTTTAGATTTTCAAACTGGAATGGATTTCTTTTTTTTAATTATTCAGTTCTAATGATCTTAGGTGCCACGGTAGGATGTGGAGGTAAGAATATTTCCAGAATGAATGAGGGTGTGCTTTTAGGATGGATCAGCCATTGTTTAGGTGGCCTGGCATGATGATCTGGGTTTTTACTCCTTGGATTTGGGTTCTGGTAGAAATGGAGGGGTCGTTATCAAAGATTAAGATCAGCTTCCTTCTTTTTTTTCCCCTTGTAAAGAGAAAACTGAAATAAATAAAATGAAGGGTATTGATATATCACAAATGGAAACAGTAAATGTGTCACAGGGGAGATGAGTGGGAGTGCGGGCAAAGATAACTACAGACATGAGAATTATCTGTACGTTTGGCTTCAGATCCTGCAATCTGTGCCATGGATTGATCCTGCAGGAATAATAAATACACATTATCTGTAATTATTCTTGAACTTCATAAACCTTACTTTAATAACATCCTTTGCATCTTTTTTTTTTTTTTTTTTCCTGAGATCTTTTATTTTTATGATACTGTCAGGCTTTTTAATTTTAACTCCAAGAAAATTGCTCCAGCTGTTACGGATTTTGTCCCACTTCTGTTCTCTGGAGGCTGGGAGTTCCCTTTGGAGAGTTCAGGTAGCAGGTTGGAAGGTTTCTATGTCTCAGATGTTTGGGGTTTTTTTAAAAAGATTGCAGGCAGTGAATTTGCAGCTTTTATTGCAAATACAGTTTTGGGTGTAAAAAATACTTTCTTTTTAACTTGCATACTACAGTTATTATTTTTTAATTTAAAAATATGATGTCAGATAGGAAAAATGTTCTTGTTGCTTGTGTTGTAATGTGGTTTTTTATCAGTGGACACAGTGGAGTGGTGCTTGAGTTACCAGCCCTCCCATGGTTGCACACTGAGCTGGGATCAGCATGGATATTGAAACTGTTTATTGGCTTTCTTCTGCTCTTATAAGTGTGATCACATTCCATGATGTCCTGAGGTCTTAAAATACCAAGAAACAGCAGTAAGCAGAATTCCAAGTTCGGCTTTTCTGAAGAGCAGGAATTAAATCCAGGCCAGTGCATTGGTGTGCATTCCTGGTGGTGTGCATTCCTGGGGGTGCAGTTGAGTTTTAAACCAAAATTTGAGTGCACAGTTTTATGGCCTAATAGCAAAATAACCCCCTCAAACTTCTCCCATTTCCATCCCTGAGGTCTTCCCCCTTTCTCTAATAAGGTGGGTACCCAGCTGTGGGCTCTCGGCCACATCTGCCCAAGGAAAATTGGCTGGACATGTGAGGGGAAGGAGAAAGAGGAGTTTTAGTGAAAACCTCAAATGTTTCACTTGTCCAGAAGAAAAGATTCCGCTTTCATGCTAATGTATGTCTCCAAAATGCTCTTTAACTTGTTAACAAAAAAAAAAAAAAGTAAATTTTTAGTATGAAAAATGGAACCAGACCAATAAAAAATTCTCTGTCCTCTTTTTCTCTTTTATAAAATGAAACTGGAGTGATTCTAAATAAATTCTGAGGAATTTCAACCCTTGAGTTGATTTTTTTTCCTCTTATACAGTTTTAATTTGAAATTTCGCATTTGCTAATAACACATTTTTACTCTATCTGAAGATTGCCATCTACTGGCATGCAAGAGCTTTTGGGGTCTGTTAATGTTCATAAATTTGAAAATTCAATAAAGTTTGTTATTTTCTCAGTTGACTTTGTTGATTGCATTGTGCTTTGCAGGGTAGGGGCAATAGTAGAAGAAACATTAGCAGCATCTACTTGCTCTTACCAATTGCTGTGCAATGTCTCCTTAATTAAAAGCACATTATAACAACATATTGATGCTTCCCACATGAATGAGCTCTCTATTCCTCCAAATTAAGCCATTTTTCATATTTCTATTCTGTAAGAACAGAAGAACGCATTAATAAAAGGTTAAAACCACACATTTTTTCAGAGTATTTGAAGTGATTCTGACCTTCTGGCACAGTAACAGTTAGGTAGCTCAATAAACTACAGGGGGTAGAAATTAATAGTGTAATTCCAAAATTGTGGGAGACACCTCTCCTTCCTCAAGTTAATTTGTAGTTAATCCTGAAACTCTTTAAACTTCCAGCCCCTGATGCCTCCCAGCATCCTCCCTACTCAGCAGAGCACAGGGATCTCCAGAAGAAGTGAATTTTCTCCCCAGCAGCTGTGAGGGGGCTGATTCCACCTCCCCCGGGCTGTGATCCACAGCCAGCATCCCCTCCCAGGCCGGGGGCAGCTGGGGCATCGCTGCCTGATGGATTGCAGGGGTGTGCCTGCCCAGTGTTCCAAACACTCCGTGTTTGCACTCAGGCTGCAGGTCTGGCAGGGGCTGTGACTCTGAAGCAGGTGAGAATACCCCAGAGGTAATTAGAATTCTCTTATTTGTCCATTTTTTTGATATGTCTTGATGGTGAGGTGCTCAGTGTGCTGCCTTGTCTGTGTTTGACATTTAGATGTCCATTTTCTGCAAGGAAGGACTTGGGCTCCTTGCGTGTGGCTTTGCCTTTCTTCCCAGGGGTGGGGCACCTAAAACTCAGCTTCAGGTGAGCTGGCTGGTGTCCTGTCCTGCCACCTGTGACCTGAGTGGGAGAACTGTGAGAGCAGAGGTGGTGTGGTTGTGTAGAAGGGACTGTGCTGGTTTTTGGTGAAGCTGTGAAGGGATGGGGGTGTTTTTGCTTGCAGCAATGCTGACCATCACAGCTGAGCTGATGAGATGGGAAGTGTGAGTGTGCTGCTGCTTTTCCAGCTGCTCTGAGGAGCACAAGAACCTGCCCTGCTCTGTGTCTTGGGGCTGAGGGGTGGGTAGTGTGTGAGGAGGGAGCTGTTGCTGTGCTGTACATCCCTGAGCTTCATGGAAGTGGAAGGAAGCACTTGTGTAAACCCTGTGTAACTTGCAGGGATGTTAGCTGAAGCTGTCCTGGGGCTGCTTTCACATACATGCACTGTGGTTGTTGATTTGCTGTCTGCTGTTCTGGTTTTATTTGGGAGTTTGTGAAATTTCTGTATTAGTCATCTTGATGGTGTTCACCCTTCTTAGTATTTGTTGTTTCTTTCTTATGTAAGAGGGCTGATCTGCAGAGAAGGATGAAAATAATGGTAAAACAACATATACATTTACATAAAAAACACGTCTTGAGGCTCTTCTGTGTAAACTTCACGAAGGGTTTTTATTTATTCTGGATGTTGTTGGCACTGCACTTTGATTTCTGCTGGATAGAGAGTTGTCAGTTCCACGCTGCAGATACATTTGCTGCTAATTATAAACAGCCTTCTTGGCTCCTAAAGGCAAGCAGCCTTTCCACCATTTGCTCACATAAGCCTGTTTTACAGTTCTTTGGTGTATAAGTATTTGGAGTGTAGAAGAGTGGGGAGATTTATTGAGAGGCCATAAGGCACGAGCCTCCAACCTGCAGCTGAGCTGACTGTGGAGAGAGCTGGATGCAAAGAGTGAGAGCAGAAATCTGCCTGGTCTGGGGAGGGCTGAGGGTGTTCCTGGTGTGCACCAGATCCATGGCAAGGTATTCCTGACTGCAGTCCCTCGTGCCCAGGGGACATGGCAGTGGGAACCCAGCCACCAAACCAGCTGCTCCCTGTTCAGCTCCCTGCTCAAGAGAAAGTTTAACTCAAGGTTTTGGGCTTTTTTACCTCTCATCAGATAAATACTGCCTTTCTCAGTTCTTCAGGCAGCACACTCTGAGAGGCAAGTGCTGATTCCTCCTCTTCTGTAACCATCTCTACAAAGTAAATGCATGTTTACAGTGGAAAATGGAGCAGCACATTAATGTGGTGATTGATTGACATGAAAATGCACTTCTGTGATTGATGAGGCAAATGCATGTTGCTCACAAAAGCTCTGAGGAAATGTGGTCTATACCATACTCATTATTACAGATTTTTTTAGTGTGGGTTTTTAATTTTTTTTATTATAAGCAGCCAATTTACTTCCAATTATAGTATGAGCTGCGGTAGATCTTGCAGTGGTAGTGGTGCTTAATCACAGATCAACAGGCATAAATCATATCAGACAAGTCTTGGCTATTAAGAGATGGACCATGCATGAACAGAAGCACCTGCATTGTTCTGGTCTCCTCCCTGGCACACACAAATCTCATTTCCCTTAAGGTATTCATGGTGCTGGTGTTGGCCTGTAATACATTTCAGTATCATCAGATGCACTGTGAACTGAACATCTCCTTGCCTGTGTGAATTAGAGGAGTAGTTTGAAGTCTCTCTGCTGCTGACTTGCCCCAAAATTCCTGTCAAAATGCAGATCACGAATTATTCAGGCATACACCTCTTTGTGCATAAGTATACTAAAAGGTGGTGGGATGAGAATGTTAAATATGGGGAGAGATTCTAACTTTTATTTAATAGTGATAGAATCTTACCCTTGATGTGTCCTGAGCTGAATCTTAGAAAAACTTCACACAGATCATTTCAAACTTGTGAATTACTGTTGCTCTTGTGGTTTGGTTTTTTCCTTTAATTATTTTTTTTTCCTGCCAGTTGGGATGATTTTGGATGAGATGAATCCTGTTGTACTAATGTCTGCTGGATAGTTAGCTCTCCCAAACAGTCAGTGCACAAGCACAGCTTTTATTTTAAGTGAAGCTGAATAAATCTTTGGCTGGTGTGTAGTAGGGGGAAGGGTAGAAAGAGGAAAGAAACTCTCCTCCTTTTCAACTGCTTGATTTTTTTTTTTTTTTTGAGAGGTTCTTTTTTTGTTGAAAAATGCTGTTTTGGTGATAATGATTTAACAGGGTAGTTGCGTTGTTGATGGATTCCAATGTTTGATAGTAAATAAACTGGTTAACAAATGAAATTAAACATGAAACCGAGTAACTGAAGTATTTTCCCTGGTTTGTTCAATGCTGTGAAAAGGGATTGATCAAATACCTGTTGCAATCTACAGGAGCCTGTGACTCTGAGGGGTTCTGGACCAGGATTAAAGCTGTTTTCAGCTTCTGGCAGTTTATTTACAGGAGGAGGGTGTGCTCACAGGTTGCTGTGTGTTTTTCAGGCCCCTCAGGTGTTTGTCTGGTGGCTGTGCCCATAAATGTGACCTTTTCTAACACACAGGGAGGTGGGGAAGGGGAGCTGCCTGGGCTGCAGTGCCCAGCCCCTCTCACCAATACTTCCAAGAGCACTTCTCTTAAAAATAAAGTTTTCTTGCTGTGTTTTATTTGCCTCACTAGCTCCTTACCAGTGAGGCCACAAAAATGAGTCTGTGTCATGGATCATTTACGTCTGTGTTTGTGTTTGGGTTCTGGAGTGTGGCTCAGATCTGCTAATGGGTTTCTCCTCTACCATCTCTCCCTGCTACACACTATTACCTCCTTGCTGGCTGGGGGTCTGAGAGTTGCCCTGAACACTCCCTTTTTGTGGGTGTAGAAATTATGTGTATGGCCTTGGGAGGCTTTTGTGCAGTTCTTCCATATGTGGCAGAGATGATGAAGCTTCCTTACCTCATTGTGGCATTTCATGGATAAATTCATACATCCAGTAACCTCCTTGCTGGTGCTGCTGTGTTAAACAAAATTGGGGATGTCCATCTGAGTGTAAACTCTGTTCTGTGTTTCCTTGGGTGGAAGTTTGTTCAGTGAACACATTTTGTACATCTTCTACAGAACAGACATCTTGTTCTGTACAGACCTGAACAGCTGTGGTTTAAAAAAATGAATAAAATATTTGCATGACTCCTTTTAAAATTAGGAACTATATTGTATCTTTGTAGCAGGTTATGCAGCCTTTTTCCTCTTACTGGTAAAATAGGAAAGTTGATTGACTACAGTATTTATTTTACCAATTGATGAACCTCCCATCCCTAAATCTGTAAAATAGTGCTTGTACTTGTAGTATGTACCTACAAAAGGGCATCCCAGGTCATGATTTGATCAATCTATATTTATGCAATATATTGTTTATTGTATGAAAATTCGACCTCGTTAGCTGTAGTCCCTTTCCATCTCAGTTGTTATCTGAAGTGTATAATAATGAGGAGAACATCATCTCAATCTATCAGTGCAATCAGACAAAGAGATTCTGTTGCAAACTTGGGGAAGATTGTGTCCCAGCTGGGAACAGCAAATTTAATTACTGACAATGGAATGAGTATGGAATGTTTCTGCACGCACGGTTCTGGACAATGCACTGCTTCAAACCCAGGCAACTTGGGTTTTGCAACATCAGGCTGGGAAGAGTCAGAGGCTGGTAATCCCCTAAACTGAGGCTGAGTGAGAGTGTGTGTGTGACTGGAAAGCTGGGGAAATGCTAATGAATTCATTGAGCCAAGTCGGTGAAATAGCTAAACATCTAAAGAGCAAATATCAAGCACTGATATTTATGTAGAGATAGCACAGAAAAACTGTTCGCCTCGGAGAGGCCCTGTAAAGAGGGTTTTTTTTAAACATAGAGCTTTATTTTGGGTGTCTGCCTTACCCTGAGAGCTCACCTTGGTGGTAGTGGTGTGGTTTTTGCTCTGTAGGAAACAAGCGTGGGTGTGTGAGGTACGAGTCACTGAACAAATACTGCAGATATAAACCCAAAAACCTTAACTATGCTTCTGCTTAAGAGCTGTAGTTGGAGGCCATGTATCCAGGCTACAGCTGCAAAAAAAACCCTGACCAGAAGTTGATTACAGGCTCTAATTCTCCAGGAGTTGCCAAGCAGCTGCCCGTTAGCATCTCTCTTGCAATCCACGAGATGAATCCCTCTGTGTGCTGGAGGTAACGACCTTCTGGATGCTTTCTAATAAAACAATGAAGAGCCGACTTTATCATCCTTAAAGCAAATTACTTCTGCAAAATGCTTTACAAATACCAAGGGTGCTCTTTAGATAGGGATGTCTTCTATTAAAAAGTCTTGAATATTTTTCTGCCTTTAAGTGGAGAAGCTTTCTCAGGCCAGTGAGGTGTGCAGGAGTAGCTCATAGAGAGAAGGCAGGGGTGTTTTCTGTCTGGATCTGTCTGCTGGAGCTGTGCTGTCAGATTGGCTTGGTTTAAGTTGCCATAAAGAAGGTGCAGTAAATTAGGATTTTTATTTTAACTTTGTCCTCTGCAGCTAATTACATCACTTCCATTTCTGTATATAAATGATCTTGGGTAAAGATGTGATAAGTCCATCAGTGCCTTAAATGTTTGTGTCTGTGTGATGGGAAGATGGCAGTGATGACACTGCAGGACCGGGGTTTGGTGGGATGGAAATGGAGGTGTTTCCTCATCAGTGGGAGTGCTAGAGCTCCTGTCTCAGGATGGATTCTGGTTCTGCTGGTGCTGCAGGCAGCTCTGTTCCCAAGTACTCCACTTATGTGTTTATGTTAATATTGGATAACAAGGAAAACACGAGGCCTGGCCCCAGTGTACTACCGTGGGCTTCCTGCTGGCTTGTTTACGCCTTCTCATCCCACAGGTTTGTCTGTTGTCATAGTTTCCATTTTCTTTCCGTTTTCAAAAGCAGGACAGGAGGTCTCTATGGAGACAGGCATCAGTTCCACTCCGTGCACTAAACTGTAGGGGTTGCTGTAAGAGCAGAGCTGTGAACACGCTCCATCCCCTGTGGAAGCCAGGAACATCGCCACGCTGACATCTCCAATCCCCGGAGTCACCGGGAATTAACATTTCAAGGTCGCAGCAGCTCCGCTGGAACAACACTGTCTGCTCTTACCTTCACTGGAGCAGCACCATGGTCACAGAAACATCATCTCTGCATGCCACAACTCCAGCTCTCAGGGCTTTTCATGAACTGCAGAAGAGGTGCCATCCCAGTGTGTTCTTAGAATTAGTACGTGTGAGTTTCATCTGAAACTACAAAGCTAAATGGGATCCCAGTGACTGGGTCATGAGGGGAAAACTTTTTAGAGATGGCTTTGCAACAGAGAAGGATGTTCATGAGTTCTCTTAGCTGCTGTGTGAATGTAGTCACTCCAGCTCCTACCCAGAGGATCTGGCTTGTTGAGCACTCTTGTATGAAAGATGTGACTTATGTCTCCTAACCCCTGAGAGCAACAAATCACTGGAGACAGGGAGGGATCTGTCTCACCTGCTGTCCTTGTTTGGTGCTGAACATTGTTGTTGCTGTTGTCAGCCCTGTGATGGATATAATGGGAAATGCTGTCAGGGCTGGCTCCAACAACTTTCATCCCTGTAATGATGTGGTTGATGTTACAGGTGTAATTTTCAGAAGTACCCAAGCAACTCAGGAACCAAAAATCTATCAGTGGTGTAATCACTGAAGTTCAGGTTCCTACATCACTCACTGCTGCAGGTTTTACTCTGTCACAGTTCTGGTTTGTGCCTATCCTCATCTGAAGTGATGAGAAGGACCTAGAGAAGTGTGTACCTAAATACATATACGTGTATGCTTTCCTGACTGCCTTTCATGTGTGCTTATCTGTAATCACAAAAGCTGTACAGGGGAAGCCTTTGCTCCCAAGGCAGATAAAAAGGGGAAATCATAACTGCAGATGCTGTGAGAACAGAAAGATTGAATTGAGGAAGGTGGGTAGAATCTGAAAACTCCACTAGACAAGGAATAAGAGTTACTTATTGTTACAGGTTTTGTTCTTTTCTCCCAGCGTGAATGTTACCGATCTTCTAGAAGGTTTACTTTGGGGTCCTGAATGAACTGGTAGTCCTGATGCTGACAGAAGTGTAATTTCTTGTTAGTTTACAGCATTATAAATGCAGTTGAATTTCAAAACCAATTTCCTGGGTAGCATTCACCTGACTACCTAGGTGTAGTTTGAATAGTACTCTGGCTAAGTGGAACCCTAAGGAACATTTAAAAAACCCCAACAAATCAGTGACTGAAACATGGCACTATTTTGATCAGTCTTATGACCCCACTTTAAAAAAGCTTAAAAATTCTAGGCTCTAGTGTCACATAAAGCATCCAAAACTTACAAAAGCAGATCAGCAGCTACCTGCAAAGGCACCTGAAGCTGTCCTCAGCCTGTCACTGGCACCACAAAGCTCTGTAGCACTGTGCCAGTTCCAGAGGTGGAACAGAGACTGACTGCACAGGATTGGTTGTGAAGTAAAGGTCAGCCTGTGCTGTCTGATAAATCTGCTCTCCGTTAACCTCCTTGCGTGCTATGAAATTAAGGTTAATTCTGATGAAGCCATCAAGGAATATTTTGGTGGGCAGAGGGCTGAGCCTGAGCACAGGTCACGGGAGGGAGCCGTCCCCGTGGGCTGCTGGCAGGAGCTGGAGTCCTCCTTTCACTGCTGCAGAGTCAGCTCTGTGCTCCTTGCCTCCCAGCAGGCACGGGTGCTGGGGCTGTCTCAGCCTGCAAGGGGAGCAGGTTAATTCCAGGGCCCTGGGAGCTCAGCTTCTTGGCGTGTTTTCAGGAGCAGAGACAATTAGGGGGATTAGATCACCTCTGTGGTGTAATCCAGGTGTTCAAGGCTCCTGTTGCAGGACAGAGTCTCCAGGGAGGTTGGTTTTGTGTCCAGTGTGGGTCATATCCAGGAAAGGCTCACTGAGAATGGCTTTTATTGTATTTATACTTTTAGGATATCACTGTTCCTCTGCTGTTGATGAAACATTATTTAAAGTGTGATGGTTGCTTTAGGCAGTGACTTTGACCTGTGTATGGTATTGAAGGAGAGGCATAAGGTTGGGTGGAAAAAACGAGCAGAAAACTCTTCTGACTTACTGACATACTTCCATTTTCTACTCATTTTTATAGATATGATCAAATATAAGAGCTGTAGATAGGAGCAAATAAAAATCGGCACCAAATCAAATAACAAAATTTTGAAAAGGTCAAATTAATATATTTTTACAGCTATCTCTCCCAGAATGAAGGCAGCATTAAAATTCTGATTATAAGTTCTCGTGAGAATGGATTGTAATGAGAACAGGAACCAGCACATTATAAATCCACTCTCCTGGTAATAATTTAACTAGAACAGTAACTGGTACAAATGTAATTCATTAATTCATTTTTATCACAATTTAAAGACTGAAATCTGGTTGTTACTTTGTGGCCTTCTTGTGGCCATGTCTGGGGTGGATTTTTTGTAGCTAGACTTGAAGTACTGAGATAAATCATAAACCAGATGGAATGCAAACCTTGGAGTTTACCTTGCCACAATTGCTGCCTTCTATGAAGTTTTTATTTCACTTAAGATTGGGTTGAAAGAATATTAAAAAGTAGTTCTGATTCGTGTTTATTTAGGACAGATGGCTAATTTAACTAGGCTGATCTCAGCTTTTTTATTGGACTTCATCCAGCGGTCCTTGATAGTCTCATATCTGAATTCAACATTTCCCAGAGTCATCAGATGCAAATAACAAAAGTAATTAAAAGACTGCCTCCAAGTGTAAATATCCATTAAAAAAAGTGTGAATTTTTTGCTAATAACATTTGTGGAGCTTTCGATATTTTGAAGAGTTTTAGTTGCACTGACAGTAAAGACTGACACCAAATATGGTGAGTGGTTTTATTTGTTTATTTGCTTTTTTTTTTTTCCCCTGCTGCTTCCAAAGTGTGTCGAAAAAGACTCTGTAATGTGCCTGATGGTTGTAAAACTTCTTGCCCTTGTTTTAGCAGGGCGGTGAAGGGAGGGATGATGGGATTTCTGGAGTCAGGGTTGTTTCAGGATTTAGGGCTGATGCTCTCAGCATTGGCTTTTATCCTCTGCAGCTCCTGCTTGTGGTCCTTTGGCAAGTCCTTAGGCTCCCCGTGCTCCCTCCCGGGAGCTGCTGATGGATGTGGCCTGTGTGACTGTCACAGAAGACATTTATATGACAAAATTATTGTAATCTGTCAGTTTAAGAAAGCTAGTTTTGCTTTATGGATTTTCAGGTTCCTTTAGGATGTGTGCTGCCTTTGCCACAACCACGGAGTATAGCTTCCTATCAGTAAATACCTGTGCTTGGGGAAAGCCCTAGAACAATTAAAATCTGTATTTTGATCTGCAGTGCCTGAACATCAGGAGTCAAACCAGTCTGTGCTGCAGCCAGCACAGAACTCCTGATGGATTGGAGCTGGGCTGGTGCTCATGCTACAGTAGATGGATGGAAGATGCAAAATTATAAAATCCCTATTAATTGATCCTTTTTGTTGTTCAAAACATGGAGCAGGCTTCCTCAGCCGTGGCTGGGGCTCTGCCCACCCTGCCTGTGTCAGGTGCTCTGCCCTGCACTGGCTGCTGGTTTGCTGTAAATGGATTTTCTGGCACCACCACCATGGGATGTGGAGCTTAATCTTAATAAAGATGTCCCCAGCAGCTCCTGCCTGAGGAAGTGCCCCTGGAGAGCTTCCCTCTAACACCTCTCTCAACTGTACCAAACGAGCAGGTCTTCCAGAATTTTCATTAATATTATCAAAGTTTGGATATATTAATGATGTCCTAGGCAGAGGCTTAATAGAAGATTGTGCAGATAGTGGGGGAGACCTGTGTACATGCGGTGTTTTTACAAGGACTGCTTTAAAAATTGATTGGAGAGTAGTAGATGTAGTTTTAATTATTAACTGTAGATACTGACAGACCTTCCTTGCATATAAAAAGGTGTTTTCATGAAGTGTCTCTTTATTGTGCAATTTGAAGCTCAGGATCTTCATTGTTTAACATGTATGCAGTGCTAATTTCATCAGTGAAAGTCTGTTCAGACCACAGAATTCCCTAGGTTTTATATCCAGATTCTTTTGTCCCTCCCACTCCTTCAGAGACAGTCTTTGTATTACATTGCGGGTTTTCTATTTTAAAGATTTTTAAAATATTATAATGCTGAGTTCCTAAAAAGAAAACAATTAAAGAAGGAAACTGCAGTAAAAAAAGCTGCAATCTGAATGTGTGCTGAGAGCTGCTGAAGTTCTGAGTAGAAGCAGTAAATATTTCTCATAACCCACAGACTCATGGGGCAGGGGCTGTAAACTGTTCGTGGCTGCAAAGAGCAGTGGCACTGGAGTCAGGAATTGTGTGAGCAGGTTTCCAGCTGCAGGGAGGGCTGGTTTGATGGGGATTTTATTTTTGCACAGCCCTGCTTGTCAACAGAACACTGGTGGTTTTAATTTAGCTTTTTGCAGCCCAAAACTATTCTCCTTGTCCAGGTATCACCCCTAGGGTAATTCCTGAGGGTCCCTTCCAACACAGCCCATTCCATGCTGGTGCTTCCTCACACTCAGCTTCCTTCCTCCTGTAAGTCAACCCAACCTCTTTGAAATTCAGGTTTCCAGATGGAGAAAGTGGAAAATGGCTTAGAGTGGTTGATTTTGGCTTCTGGAGACTCTGGGAGTCCCAAGTTCCAAATTCTGTGAAGGTCACTCAGTTGCTGGGAACTGGCTCTGGCTCAGATGCTCCAGCCAGAGAAGCTGCAGTGCAGAGGAGAGAACCCTCCAGTAAAACCTTTTGTTTTCAGCTTTTTTCATGGCTATAGGAACTTAGCTGTGGACTATTTCTGTGCCTCAGAGGAGCAATGCAAGCTTTGTTTCAGTCAGATGCAAAAATAAAAAAATTATTAGGAAATACTTGAGCTTCCACTCCAACCTCTAAAGATCTTACGAGGCATTTTTGCCATGGCAATATTTTGCCACATCAAATCTCCCACAGTTTTCAACAGAGTACAAGAACAGTTTGTATTTTAATAAACATGATGACTGAGATTTGTTGCTGAGTGAAACTAATGAGATGAAGGATGTTGACAAGTCATGGATTTGTATTGTTCAGCCTGAGTATAACTTGAAAGCTCAGCAGTACTGGGCAAGCACAACTACTGAAAATGTGAATGTATTTACATGATTTGAGATGAAATGTTGAAGTCAATTTGTTAATGGGCAACTTCAACGCTTGTTTTTATATATTGAATAAAACCCAGTAGGTCAATTGTAATGTAAAAATGCACATTTTATTTTGGCTCTCTGCTTTTAGCACTAAGCCACATATTCAGTATAACAAGAAGAGAGCAATAACCTTTTGATTTGATGATATACAGCACCTTTTATGTAAACCCATGAAAAGTGATTACTGGTATCATGAGGGAACAGCACCTTAGGGAGATTACCAGGCAAGGCAAACAGCTGGAACCCATAATCTCCTAAAAGTCTGATTGTCTGTGGATCTCCATGTCTACCCTGGGGGGCTATAAGTAATACTTTTTTTAATTATGCAAAACAATAAATTCATTGAAAATTTTGAGTTTAAAATTTTTGGTAACCGTGAAATTTGACTGTGTAGCAAGCCAGATGTTCAACAGAAGGTCTAAGTTTAGGACCCTGCAAAACTTGTTTTTGTATATAAGTGATACATTTCCTGTTGTTTTCTTGACATTTAAGATTAACTATTCCAGCAGTTTACCTGAAGTTTTATTTAACTGGAGGAAAAGAAATTTCTAATCCATTGGATGGTGTTTTTTTTTTTTTTTTTCCAAGAAATATAATGGAATTTTAACTGAAATAGTCCTAGCTTTGTAGGTATTTGTATTGATTTAATTAGATAAGCTTAAAAAAGGGGGACAACTTGAGTGCAGATAGAGCAACTGTATTTTTTTTTTCTTATGGTGTGAATCTCTTGAGAAATGTTCCTGCCTGTCTATTGACCTGGTGGTTGTGCCCTTTTGTTCCTTGTGTGTGTCAGTGATTGAGAGGCTGCAGTCTGACTTTCCTATGGGCTTTGGCCCATGCAAATTCCCTGAAATTAAGAAGCACGATCTACTCTTTGAAAGAAGCGAGATCATTCTTAAAATCCTTCCCCAAGCCCGTTGCAGTCCGTTCCTGGGCAGTGAAGTGCCCAGGTCAGTGCTGGCCCCTGCAGGGGTGTGGATGATGCAGTTTGGGTCAGGACCTGGGGCTGGGCAGAGCCTGAGCTCCATCCCTGCCCGGGCTGGGTCTGGATGCTTCCTTCCCAGGGGGGAGGGCTTTCCCTCGGTGCTAATCACACAATATCCAGCTCCTGGGGTGGTGACACAGTGCAGTGAAACAAAAATGACTGTTTTCAGCCCGGCATGCTGCTCCCTGTGGACTCCAAAGCCCTGATGTCAGGCTGCCTGCTGCTGACTCCAGAAGTGCTTTGGAGAGGGATTATCATAAATTCAGATACCTGCTAGAGATACCTGCATGGTCCACTTGTGTCTGTCAGCTCCTTCAGGATGCTAATTTTCCTGGCAGTTTGTATCACTTTTTTGGATCTCTGAGGGAACTGTCCAAGAGGCACCTGGGAAAAAAAAAGTGTTGGAGCTTCTATTGTTAAGACTCTTTTCTGAGTTTTCCAGGAGGGTGTTCCATTATCTCTGCAGCTAGAGGTGCTACTGAAATCTTCAAAGCCAGCTGTTGGACTTAACAATATAATTTTCACCTGGAACTTTTTGTTCTAGCAGGTGATAATGATTAGGAGCTAGATATTAAAATCTTTGCTTTATTTCTCCAGGATGAGGTTTTAGCCAGACATCAACACAGACAGAATGACTGTGTAGCTGAATGCTGCCTTCTCTCATCTCAAATGCCCTGTTGCAAATAGCTGCATCATTCTTAAAATGTCACCATAAAGCTTGTCAGACAATTTCCATCCCTCAAAGGCAAAATTCGAGGTGATCTAAGTGTGCAATTTGCGTGTGAAATGTGTGAACTGATTTGGGGTCAAACCCACAGGTTTGATGAAAGCATTGAGAGAAGGCTATCAGACATTTGAGTGATGAACAGGCAGAGGTAAAGTAAAGGTCAGGATGCACAACTTGTCACTTGGAGTTTGTTAGGAAGCCTCAATTCCAGGCATTTACATTATCTGAGTACAACTGGTGTTTCCTTAAATCAAGTAAGTGTCTAAGCATGTTCTTCAGGAGCAGCTGTGGTGGAGGAGAGGGCATTTCCAAGTAGCCCATCTCAGTTTATGATCAAAAAGTTGGACATTCATGTGTATATTTAATGTCAAATGTAGTTTTGCTGTGTGTAGTTCCACTTTTTTTTTTCCACTGGTGGAATTACCAATTACTTAAAATTTTGATCTTTCTTCATATTTGTAGTTCCTATGAACAGTTGACATTCTTCATCTGCAGATAAGTTACAATACTGAGAAGTTCAATTTTCACTGAACTGTGCTCAGAGGTCAGGGTAAAAGGTATTGCTAATGTATGTTGGGGTGGGGTTTTTTAAACAATTTAAATCCATCCTCTATTGGTGTGGAAAGGTTCATTTGGCCTAATTCTTCTTGCCTGCCTCTAATATCTCTAGTTTTATTGTAGCTAGGACAGAAAAAGTCATTATGGGCAGAAACTTCACATGCCAGCTGCTGGACTACTCATAAATTCTGCTCTGGGACCAATACTTCTCACTCATCTTACTTTTAGTCCATAATTTTTGTTAGTTCTTCGTTATTCTTGCTTTTAAATGTTTCTCCCTTCATTTCCAAATTATGTGTCACACAAATGCTGTGTGATGTCCCAGCCTGAGTCATTATGGGATGTTAGAGGCATCCAGAGGTAGAGCAGGACAGACACTTAACCTCAGTGGGAGGGATGGGTGGTAATGATGGTTTAATGGCAGGAACACATGCAGAATTTTAATCAGGTTGCTCCAGGTTCAGTATGCTGATTCGAAATAACAATAATTCACAGAGTGTTGTGTTGAAATAGCACCGTGGAGTGTCATTGCTGAGCACAGAGCAAACCCCTGGAAGATGTCTCTGGACTAAAGGAACTCTAATCCAGCTGTGAGATGTCGTGGATACCAGCAGAGGGAAGGCGTAAGAAAAGGAGCCAAAGCTGGAATGAGTGCATTTCTTTGTTAGCTCTCAGTTTTGAATATTGATAGCTGAGTCATACAGTCACCTTACAGTAAGATTCAGTCTTTTCTGGTGTTACCCAACGAGCTACAGAAACACCAAGCAAGGTTTCTTTGAGGTTCTGATACCTGGAGTTGAGAGAACACTTACAAGCATGGCACTGTCATGAGCTACAGCTTTTTTAGGACTCCGGTTTTTACATGCTGTGTCTTGATTTGGAAGGTCTGGAAAAATAAAGCATAGGTGGGGAAATAACTGTCCCCCAGGAGTCCTGAGCAGCTGCACTCCCTTTACAAGGGTCTGCAGTGCTGCTGAGATCTGGGATCACAGATTGATTGAGTTGTGTGGCACCTTGGGGTCACCTCCTGGCACTGCTGCTCACTGAGGCAGGTGGTGGCCCGAGGAAAATTGTCCCACAGGTTTGGGGCTGTTGCTTCCTGCTGGGTAAGCCAAGAAGGGTTGGCTTTCCACCTGTCTGTGCACACTCCTCCTGTGGGTGCTGCAGGGTCGTCTGCAAGGCTGGGATTGATGGTTAATGCAGACAGTGACAGTGTGGGTTGCAGACATGGATTATGTGTCTTTAGTGTGAGCAGTGTCATGCCAAAAGTGACTGGGATTACGATGATGACCATCTGTGCTGTTGTGAAAAGCTCCTGCAGCTTTGTGTGACTGCAGGCTGCACGTTTTCACTCTCCTCTGGCGGAGTGAGACCTGGCTGGCAGAAGGAGGGTCAGGTGTGCCCTGGTTCAGTGGTGCAGAGGGGTCACCAGGCTGTCCGTGTGGCACCCTGACTTGGGCTGTGCTTGCAGAGCTGTCCTCCCTGCTGCCAGGGCACCACGGCCCTGTCTGTGAGCTCGTCCCAGCTCCTCCCCATCTCCCTGGCTCCTCTCCTGTGCTTCAGGAGCACTCCCAGCTGGGGCTGTTCCTGGGGCTCTTTTGGGGCTGGTGCCAGCTGTGACATTGCTTTCCCTTCAGGAGAGGCACTCCAGGCGGTGTTGGGAGGAGTATTGATCTACTTCAGTCTCACTCACTTGCTTAGCTCCTGTGATGAGATTTTAATCTCTTTTAAAGAAATACTGAGGTTACAAAGCTTGAAAAAGGTGCATGAGATTGTCTGTAAACCACTCTGGGAGTTTTCCATCTGGGAGACCATGTGATATGGTGCTACTATTTATTTTTCTTATTTTTGTACCAGTAACCTTATTTAAAAAATCATCTAGATATTTTATCTGGAGAGATCGTTCCAGAGCACAATTCTTGTGAAATGTTAATGAAATACTGACTGTGACCAGCTCAGAGTTTCTCCATTCAGGATCACAGCAGTAGCTCTCTTTAAAAACTAATTTTGATTTTTATGACAGCATTTGGAGAAGAAGAATCTTGGTTAGGCTGCTCCAGCCTTGCCCTTTTGCTGTACTCTCTGCTTTATTGACTGAAGGGCAGTGACAAAGATAGCTGGGCATAAGGAGCTCCGTATTCTTTGAAAATAAAAAATCATGTTCTTATACTAAATGGAGCTGCATCAGCTTATTTAAATAGCCAGTAGGGTGTTAAATGTTTTTATTTGGAGCAGGAAATTAAGTAATTCTGGAGTCAGGTTGGTAAACGCTGTGGTCTGGCAATTAGGAAATTGATTGGGGCCCTAATTCACTATAAAACAGTCCATCTTTTGCTGGGCCTGTAAATATCTCTCTATTGCTTAATTCTACAGTCTCCTTAATGGGTAACCTGGTCATTTGTGAGGAATCAGCTGTACATGTGGTAAGCTCATCTGTTTGTCCTACTCTTTTTCCAATATTGGTTTGCAACAAAAGCACTTTGGTGCAGATAAAAAAAAAAGAGCAAATGGTAATGGGTTTGAAGCTGAAAGCTCTTAGCTTTTAACACTCAGGCACTCAAAGTGGAGGATTTGGGGATAAAGAGACTTTACTTATGGGCTGGAGATCCTTTGTTCTGTGCTTGACTGGTTGTTTTTCTTTGGCTTGGTTCTGCTATAGTATTAGTAGATGGTGGGCTGCTTGTTAAGTAAAGATGCTTAATTCTGGGGTCGTGAGCTCATACAACATTTTTAAAAATGCAAAGGCAGCACTCACTGGAGGCCCTCTGGCACCCATGACACTGTGTCAGGATTATGGATTACTGCCAGTCGTGCATTTCAGTCTGAAAAATTACAGTTTGGCTTTCTGGAAACATGCTGATTTTAAGAGCTCTCTGTGCTGCTCAAACTGCTTCTACCAGGACCCTGGGCCTCCTGCATTCATGGAAGCTACACCCATTTTGAGTTTTGTAGAGTAACTTCCAAGTGATTTCATGAGAAAAGGAATAAAATTAAAATGTAATCCTTGAAAAATATATATACCAAAAAGATCATGTGTTGCTTATATATAATGCTTTTTCATCAGACTTGAAAGTGGCCAATTTCAAGGTTAAGCAAAGCTTATTATTGGATCCAAATAGCATCTCAGTCAATTGTAAAATGAACTTCTAAACCCTTGGCTTTTGAAACCTATATTAAGCAACAGGGGAAAAGTATTAATTGTTATGAAAATGCAAGCATGGCCTTCATTGTTAATGGGCAGGACTGACATTTGCAGCATCTTTTTAGACCTTTAGGAGAATCAGCTGTGCCAGCTTCAGGCTCCTGATGGAGTCAGCTGTGCCTGAGCTGAGGGAAGGGGTCCCTGCTGGTCAAGCAGCAGTAAATGAAGTGGTGTCTGTTCTCCTGTTGTCTCTGCACCCCTCCTGATGCGCCGTGGGCAGCATGGAAATCCTGATACAGCCTGAAAGGTTGGCACTCGTGTCCTTCACACACCAGGTGTAAGGAAGAGCCTGTGTCCTGTGAGTGCTGAGGCCCTGGCAGGAGGTGATGAGCCAGAGGGGACAGCTGCACATCCCTGGCAGTGTCCCAGGCCAGGCTGGACAGGGCTCGGAGCACCCTGGGACAGGGGAGGGTGTCCCTGCCATGCAAGGGGTGACCTTCAGAGGTGAGCTCAGACCGCTCCCCTGTCACTCCATGGAAACAGAGAAATGCTGTTTGGGAGGAGTTAAGTGTGTAAGGTGTTTTTATAACATTGGACACTTAATCCTGCTCATACTGAACAGAGGAAGAGCAACACAGGGTGTGGACTCCTACAATCCATCTCAGCACTGCCTGAATATAAATACATGTGACAGTCTGCACAAGGATGCTTTAATGGCAGTTGTCAGAGACATTTGAAATGGATTAGGCCTTCTCAATTTTTTCCTCTAATAATGAATATTTAGTGAGACTTTTAAAGCTGTTAGCTATTAATTATAGAACCTAAAAATATGATCGTGTTCAGTCAAGTAGGAATCAGCACGTGACTGTATGCAGAAGTGTGTTCTCTGTCTAGCTTTTGTGACATGGCTTACTACTTTACATTTGCTTTATAAATACAAGAAATGATTTTTTAATGATGACAGCTGGTGATGAAGCAGACTTGCCCTTGAAAGTTGTAAGCGGGCTGGGAATATTAACACTAAAGAGGTAAAAGGAGAGATTAATAGATAAATGTCCTGATACTTAAATAATGTATGATAAAATTAGACTAGCATAAATTTAGTTCCATTGTAGACAGTGATATTGTTCTGAGGCTAGAAATCCAAGTGTGGCAATAGAAGGTTAATGTTTGCATTAATAAGAATGCAGACCATTGTCCTTTGCTGGTGTTGTTGCTGCTTTCTGCAGATAAGAAATCTCCTTTTTCTTTAAATTAGCTTATACTTCTAAGGGTTACTTTTGCATATTGGAAATAAATAGGGTTATATTTCCACAGCTAAAATAAATGTTTCTGCTGTTGAAATAAATGTCTTACTCCAACAGTAGAAAGCTGATTATACCATTGATAAAGAGGCCGTCAGTCAAATAATTCTCATTTATGTATTCAAAAATCTTAACTAATAGTGCAGTGAAAAAAGCTGTAGTAGCTTTATTAAATTCTTGCTTTTCAGGGTGATTTTTTTTTCTTTGTAGCTGGAAATCATCTTCTATTTGCAGCCTGCTGTCACTTCCCTGAGTAAAGTGTTAGAACAGAGTGAGGAGGCTTCGAGTCTTTGTTTTGCTTTGGTTACTCTGTTTGTTGGTTTTTTCATTTCACCCAGTTATCCAAGCACTGGGAATCCAGCTGGTGGGATCTGTCTTAGCCTTTACTGGTCTGTTTCTTTGGAAGACATCTCTTTTTTAGGAAGGAGCTTGGAAGTGCCTCTGTGCTCCGGGGAGAGCTGGCCCAGTGACCTCCTTTCGTGAGCCATCTCAGGCCCTGCAGCCCATCCCTCTCAGATTTCTTGGGCTCCCAGCTCCATGGGGAGCAGGGACTGCTCTTGCCCCATTTTCCAGGCTGAAGGATTGATTTCCTCTGCCACTGCCATGAGAAGTTAGACACAGTGTTGGTTTGGTGAGCTCCCTTGGTTGGCAGGGACAGGGAGAAGTGCCCTGAGTGCTGTTTGTTCTCCTCAAGCTTGGATTGAGAGGAGTCTGAATGGATTCTTGCACAAAATCCCATCAGGGATGTGTGGTAGGCCAGTGTCCTACACTAGATTGTTTTGTTTTTCATCTCATGGCTGGATGTCCTGGCCATGGATCCTCATTTTGCTCTTGCCTGAGCTGGGCTGTGGGTGCAGCAGCCTGGTTGCATCTTCCCTGAGGGTCAGTGTCCAAAGAGTTCAAATTTTCCCTTTCAGGCCTTTTGATCCATCAGTCTTGCGAGTCCTGTTCAGTGTGGTTACACCCTGGGAGTGGGGTGATGACCAGACTGAGTTCCTGCCCAGATGGGAAGCCAAGGTTGATGGATTTTGGTGGGAATGGGACTGGAGCCTTGCCTGACATTCCAGCAGAGCACTCTTTTAACTTCATGAGAACTAGCACAGCTCCAGGGAGGATAGAGGGTGAAATTTTAAGCTTGTCTTACATGGATTGCTTTTCTCAAGTAGCTTTTACTCTAAGTGTGAGAAAATGAGAGCAGAGATCCTAGAGGAGAAATTCAATGGGCAAAGAAGGGGAAGAGAGCACAAGAATTTATTCTGAGTCCACCTGTGTGCATGTGCTTGCATTTATTTCTGCTTAGGCATTGGCATTCCTCAAAGTACTCTCAGTTGATAGCTCTGAGTGCCCTAATGATAATTGCATTTACACTAAATGTGGAGCAGCATCAATACTGATATACAAATAATTTAAAGCTGCCAGCCAGCCATCCTGACTAATCAAATGGAGATTGCCCCCGTCTCAGTCAGGAAAGACAGGGAAGAATTTATCTACAGGCAAGAGCTTAAAGAAAGGTGGATGTGGTGGCCCTCCTGTTAAATGTGTCCTTCTAGGAAAAAGAGGAGCAAAAGCTGTCGTGGGGTCTGCAGCATAAAGTATAGCACAAATACTTAGTTTTTTAAAAATGGAAGCAGCGATTGCATTTTTTTCAGCTCTCAGAAGGATCTCAGATTTCATCCCTTGATATAGTTATGCTAAAAAAATATTTAACTGCTATTGTATTTGGAAGGAAAATAGGCTTTAACCTTGAGGTGCTGAAACAGCAAATAAGATACTGTGTTCAGGTAAGGATCTGTGACCTGTAACAGGTGTGAGGGGCTGCAGAAGTGACCTGCTTTTACTTCACAGCATAGAGTAGAGGGAACCTTGCTGAGTGCTAATTAATTGTTGCTTTCATGCAAAATAATTTTTACCTTCAAATAGCCTTGAAAAGAGTTCTCCCAGTTTTCTCATCTAGGAAAAGCTGATACTCAAAAAGCTTCATAAAATAAGATCTAACCCCAAAACTGAGCTCTTTAACATTATGGGTTTGAATGGAAACAGGTTTGCTACTATTTAAGCAAGCCATACACAATTGAAAAGTAATCCTGTCTCTTTCAGGGCATTATTGTGAAGGGTTTTTTGGTTTGTTTTTTTAGGGGCTTTGTTTTAACTGTGGAAGGAAGTATTACAGGTGATTTTGGTTTTTCCATATGCAGCATTCCTGCTGGCACAGGAATATCCCATGACTCTCTCACTGGCTCGCACACACTCCTCCTGGGCTGAGATGTGGGATGGCAGCAGCGTTCCAGGAGAAGCTGCTCTGTGCTGGGAAGGTGCACAAACACCTGCAGCACAGGTAACATCATTCCTCTGGCACCTGGAGCATCCCAGCTTCCCTCCAGGCGTGTGCCAGGAGCAGCTGTGTGGGAGAACCCACATTTGCAATTGTTCGTCCCTCTGCACGGCACACTTCATCCTGAGAAATGGGAACAGTTTTGTACAAAAGCAACCACCCACTCAAAATACATAAATAAGACTCTTGGATACATAATCCTTTAAAATACAGCACAGGGGAGATTTCCAGGGAGTGTTTGTTATGGTGACAGGTAGAACCGAGTGAGTAAAAGCCTCTCTTGGCTCTTGGTTCTGGAAGGTCCTCATTTGTGATTATAGTCATAATGATAAAGCAATTAAATGCTACTGAACATATATTTTCCATGGCTGTGAGGCTTCTGGCATAATTATATAATAAAAAAATGCCATTAAAGAGCAATAATGTTATTAGTGCATCATTTGAAAGAAGTGCACAGCTTGGATGCTAAGAGCACAAAACAACCAAAGCCCAGAACAAACCCTGATGTTCCCAGGCTATGGAACTCAGAACAGAAACCTGCTCTGTGCCCGTTTTTATATGTACAAGATACTCTGATGCACCACAGAATACTTGCACCTCCAACTGGCCAAATCCTTTTTTGCCATCTTTTTAACTTAGAAAATCTAAACTTCAGGTTGGGTATGGTCAATTAAAAGCTTCAAGACCTGTCGAGTGATAACTCCTGGGCCCTGACTCACCTCGCCTCCTGCAGTAAAACTTGTGAGATTAAACCCTGCAAAAATGTGAAAATATATTCCCGTAGTGTGAATCCTGTTTTATTACAAATTCTGTGTGAATGTGTGTTTCTGTTTTTAGGATTTATACACCCAGTCACTGGCACACTCCTGTCTTGCATCCACCAAGATGTGCTATGTTGTTAATGAATGACCTAAATGCTGAGTTGGTTCCATTGGTCCATGGCCTGGCTTTATCCTTTAGCAGTGCTCCAGGAGTTAGACTAAGGCAGCAGACCTAGGATTCCTAATTCCATTTAATCATACAGATCAAAGACTTCTTGTTTCATAACCTGCGTTGTATTTCCTATTTTGAACATTAAGGTAATTAATTTGCTCTAAACGGTATCGATGAAAATCTTGAGAGGTGGAAGCATTTCAATAACAGCTGAAACTAATCATGTCATAGAACTAAAAAATATGAAATGGGTATCAAGATCTATCTGAAGGAAAAAATGTTCCAAAATTCATCTTCTCTGTTTTGATACTTGAGAGCATGGGTTGAGCCCTGGCCTGGGTCACTGCTTGCTTGGTATCACAATGCTTTTGTAGAAGAGGAGGGCACTCGGGGGTGTCAGGGCTGGTGAGGGACTCTGAACAAATCCCAGAAGGTCAGGCTGTGACTCCTGACCATAAACTCCAAACCACCTCTGGAAACTTAATGGCACCCTGTGTAAAAGGGACAGAGCCTTTATAAAAAAGGTCAGGCAAGCCCTTCAACTCAAACATAATAGTTTTGCTTATAGCATTTTTGAGGTTAAGTTTTAAAAATCTATTATTAAAAAAAAAAAAAAAAAAAGAAAATGAAGAAACAAATTACAGCTGTATAAGTGCCTTTTTAGGAATATTTATTTTAGGAAGAAACCCACTGCCATCTGAGTGAGTGCATATGTTTATTTCATTCGTCTGCAGTGGTTTTGGCGGTTTCAGAATATCACAAAATTACGCCATAAAAAGACTGCAAAGAATTAGAACAATCTGCCAGTAATGTGGCTCAAAAGCCCAGTTAATTTTTTTGTGGGAAAGGTGATTTTGCTGAGTTCCTCACTGCGTCCCCCTCCCTTCCACTGCATGTGGAGCCTGTATTTGTTTCACCATTGACTGGAGAATGTACTGCCTCTAATCCAGCGGGCTGAGCAGACTCCTTGTCAAGGAAAACCATTCCAGACCCATCAGGGACACTCCAGCCCAGCCTTTGGAGAGGACAGGGAGCCTGGGTGGGTTTGGGAATAGGGGTGGATGCTCTAGCTTGGGTTTATAACAAGCCCAGGGCAAGCACCAGCTTTATTTAGACAGCGCTCACTCACACATGTAACGAGCCCTTTAATTAGGTTTTCACAATGTGACAAAAAAATGTCTCATCAAAATATTTATAGTTGGGTTTTGATTTAAGTCTTCATTGCCTGTATAAAACAAAACTTGTCATCTGAGGTAAAGCATCTGGCAAGTCGGTAAGTGTTAGCTCATGAATCGAGCGTGACTATTCTGGGCCTGGGGAATTACTCAGATGTAGTAGGGATGCATCCAAGGAGGGATGTAGATAAAAAGAGGATGTTTAGGGTGTGATTTTTAAAAATAAAAAATAATAATTCCCTTAATGTTTTATTCAGGCCAACCAATTTATGCACAGCTCATCCTGTTGTTTTTTCCAGAGTTTGTTTAGAGTTGATAGATGTCCCTGAGAGCATCCTGGTAGTTCATAGGTGGCATTTGTGGAGGTTAGACTCATCAGATGGGCTCAGGTGTTAGGGCAGTGGAGATCTGAGGTATACAAATTAGTAATTTGGTTCCTTCTAAATTAATGGTCCTGCAATGACGGGGAAAAGGTAGAATTTTTAATTATTTAGGATTTGAAGTCTTGCTTGTTTTAACCTGGTGGCAAAAGTCAGCAGAGGGAGAGGGCAAAGACAAGTGCTGTGGAGTTCAAGCTGAGGAGCAGCATGTGGGACCAGCTCTGGGCCATGCCCTGCTCCAGCTGCTGGACCCAGCTGGACGTGCAGGTCCCCAGTACATGCTGGCAGTCCTGGCACAGCAGAGCCCTCCTTGTGCTTGGTGTGTGGGAGGAGGGAGGGGAAGAGCTCATTTTCCTATGGAGAGTTCCCAGACCCATTTTGCGTTTTGAAATGGAGCAGACACAACTGCATGGTTAACTTTAATTTTGGTGGAAAAGTTTGCCAGTGTTTCTGCTTCTTAATTTCTTTAGTGTTATTTGTAAACCCTTGCCAGAAGCCTCTCTCTGTTTCCCACAGCAACTCTTTTAAGAGTTCTTGTTTGATCTGTTGTCTTATCTAAGATTATGGCTAATTACTCAATAAAGAACTTTTTTTCCAAGGTCTTTCTTCCCCCCTTTTAAGTATCATCTCATGGGGTGAAATTTCTTCCTCTTTTGATTTTGCTCCATCACAACCAAGCTTTCATCAAGACATGTCTCAGAATCTGAAGGGAGCAGTTAGTGCGAAACGAAGCCTTTAGATTTTCCCTTCCCTTTTTAAGCTAAAGCTGAAAGATGAAGCATATGGAAAAGAAAATAGCATTAAATCTCCCACTCCAGAAGGGAAAGCACTGAGGATCTGGCCGCTGCAGGAGAGGTTTGCGCTGCATGCTTCATTTACTACTTTGTGCAGACATAACAAAGAATTTACTTTAGTCCCTGTGGTATCACACAGCCTATTGCAGGGAAGGCAGAAAGAAAGCAATGAGCCTTGTGTTACAGTGCAGCAGCAAACTGGGGATTCAGGTGCTTTAAAGACAAATGTTTCCTTAATAATCTCATTGTACAGACCTAGTTCCTTTTTGGTTTATGTTTCCTATTTCTGGAAAAGGAGCTTTCGAGCATCGTGCAAATAGTTGTGTTTGAATGAAGCATACAATGGGGCCCATAGCAGAGATTTTACTTAATAATTCAGGAAAAAAAGAAGAAAAGCAAAACTCAAGAAGTCCTGTCAGAAGATATCTGTCTTGTAACAAACACAAGGCAGAGGGGGAAATGTCAGAGACCTCAAGTCAGATCTCACTTGGTGTTTGTGAACTAGTTCTGGTAAAAAAGGAAAATTCTGGCATGCCACAGTCTAAATTAGTTTTGTATTTGTGATTTTGTAATTCTGATGTTATGTGCCTCTTGGAAAATTCTCAGAGATGAAAAATCCCCAAAGGGATCTTTCCCTTTTCAGGACTGGGGGAAACCTGTAAGAATCCAATCTAAACCCAACCTTAAAACCTCAGAAAATGGAAATGCAGAGTGTGGTTCATCATTGCCATTTATTGTTTCATTGTGCTGCCAGGTCACAAAACACAGCTCTGCCACTGAAGTAATGCGAGTAGATAAAAAGGCTGCTTAAAAGGCAGAGGTTTTTTGTGTGCTCACATCTCCTTATATTGACAAGTGGGAAAATATTGAAAAGCGCTGGAGCATTTAATTGAGTTTGTGCAAAACGTCCAGGTATGTAAGGCTGGGCCGTGGGGGCAATTCAAGTGTTTGTGCCTGCAAATGGAGTGGGCACAGCTCTGTTGCAGGCTGGTTTTGTGTTGTGTTTCTGGCAGTAGAAAATCCAGGTAAAGAACCTGCTGCTGTCTCACCCTGCCCCAAGAACCACACCAGTTTGTATGATTTTCTTTTTTTTCTTTAATTAAACATCTATTCAGACTTAGAAAACAAGCGGAGGAAAATGGGTTTGTCTATATCCCATTGAGAAGAAAGAATGATGGAAATAAGAGAAATTAATTAAAAATAAAGGCCAAATGGATTCAGTTCCCCTCCTGCTCAGGTTACCAGCATATCCTTAGGTCAAGGTGGGTCTTGGGAGGGGAACTTTAGTTAATTCACACACAGATGGGGTCAGTAAATACTGATGGTAAGAGGATGTTATTTTAAAGCTCGTGTTCATTGTCTTATCTAGACATACTCTGTAAAATAAATAATTTAAGTTTTATTTTCTTTGTATTCTGGCAGTTCTGAGCAGGCAGTGTTGCATCAAGAAAAAGCTTGAGTGCCCCTTGTCTCTCCTGACTGACTTCCCAGGAACTTTTCAACCAGCTCAGCTTCACTACGCTGGTAAAGATTTTGCTGGAAAGAAGTAGAAGTGTCAAAAATAATGAAGTACCCTCAAGGGTTATAGGTGGGAATAAGAGGAAAATATCCTTTTATGAAAGGGAAAAATCTTTAACAATCTTACACTTTGTTTGACACTGGAGCATTGTAGCAGCAGGCAAAACCTGATAAAAAACAACCAAAAAACCTCCCTTCCCTGACCAGAGGACATGTTGCAGTTTTAACTCATGTTAAAATAGTATTTCAATATTTCATGTGTAGGTTCTACAATGCAAAATATGGAAATGGTAGAGTTCAGTGTATTGTCTTGTCACAGCAACGCTGTGATTTCACCAGCAGCTAAATCTACTCCCAGGGCTGCTCTCTGATCTGTAATGGCAACATACTTTTTAATTTAGATGAAGTTCTCTTTTAGATTTTCACACAATTTGATCACCTGAAGAGTGAAGTCTTTTTCTCTGAGGGGATATTGAAGGTTGACTTTTGGTCTTCCCCAGTCCTTCATTGGGATATTAGCACTTAATTAGTTGTTTCAGTAAAAAAAAAATTGAAAAGCTGATGAATGAAATGAACAGAAAAAGCAAGTGTGCAGTGTCTTTTGTGGGCCGAGAGGTATTCATGGTATTTAAATTGTAAAGGAATTTTTCTGGAATAGAATGATTGCAATCAGCTGACATCATTATTCAGAGGACTCTGCTATTCCTATCAGGCCTGTTTTTTAAAATTGTACTGTTTTCTTGCATATAATCAGAAGCAAGTCCTATTTACTGAGGTCTCCACTGTTGCCTGAGATCCTGGAGGCGTTGCCTTACTGAGACTGAAAAAAGCCACAAGTCTAAGCAATAAGGACTTACAAAGCTAATTATTGCTGAAGTGTGTGTTTGCAGAGTGGGACGTGGTGAGCAAAGCCTCCTGGCTCTCGGGGAGTGACTTTGTGACAGGAATTGGGGACAGGATTGAGCAGAACCTGGGGCTGCGTGGCCACCAAGCCCGAGCCAGGTGGAGTGGCAGGAGGGCATCTGTCCCTGGTGCAGAACTTCTCCTGCTTGAACGTCTTGAGGCACATGTTGGTACTAGGGAGTGGGAGAATCTGCTTCAGTTGTGAACTTAACCAGATTCGGGACAGTGTAAACTTCCACTTGTTTTTGGGGAAAAGATTGCCTCTTTAGTTGTACCTGTTTTTAGCAAGTGAAATCTGCATTTGCCTGTTCAGCCCAGTTTCAGGGCTTTCATATGTGAAAATGAATTTGCATCCCAGACAGTTCTGTGGACCATTGTGTTGTGTTTTGTCGATTAAACACTGAAATTGTTTTTTTTGGGGGGTTAGGGTTTTGTTTTTCTTGTGGGGGGAGTTGTTTGTTTGGGTTTTTTAATTGGGAACTTGTGTTTTTTTCCAGCCTAAACTGCAGTTTAAAATCTTTATTTTTTTATGACCCTTTGCAATAAGATGATGACATGTCGTGGCCTGATTTCTTATGTAACTTGAGGAGCTACTTGCAAAAAACATGTGTAGATTTTAAGCCACCCATTTCCTGACACTTCCCAGAGTGATCTTTGGGTCTGAGAATTTCACTTGTGACCACAGAGTTTCCTTCCTCTGCTGTAATACCATTATCAACTTGGGGGCTAACTCCACTGCAAAATAAAGAGTTGGGCTGTGCGGGCATCAAGACTGTGGGTCAAAAGTGACAGGGTGTTCTGGGAACCTGCTTGAGCTCAGCACAACCACCTCCATTTGCTTATCCAAGAACCACCTCCATTCACTTATCCAAGAACCACCTCCATTCACTTATCCAAGAACCACCTCCATTCGCTTATCCAAGAACCACCTCCATTCGCTTATCCAAGAACCACCTCCATTCGCTTATCCAAGAACCACCTCCATTCGCTTATCCAAGAACCACCTCCATTCGCTTATCCAGTTATCCAGGAACAACACTAAACACATTTATTTCCTCCCAAATCAGAACTTGCACCTGACATACAGCTCCTGCTGGCAGTCCTGGCTGTGTGGCCGGAGCCCGTGCAGCCTGTGGCTGCTGGAGCAGCGGCTCAGGTGTCCCGAGCAGTGCTTTATCCACGTGCTGGTGGCAGGGATGTGGACTGTGCCCGGATCCTGGTGGCACCCTGGGGCTCTGTTGTGGCGGTGGCAGCCGGCACAGACGCTCCTCTGCCTGATTGGAGCTGCAGGAAGCTGCTGCTCTCATTTATCTGCGTGCCACCAAGTTCCCCACAAACACTCCACACCTGCGCGAGCTTGTTCAATAACTGAGAATTAGTTAAAGCCAGCTGTTGGGGTAAGGAAAGGCACTTTGTCATCCTGCATTTATTTCTGTCATCTTAGGGTGGGAGATTTCTTCAGGCAGCTACTGAGGGAATGCGTCAAAACAGGAGATGTTCAGCATGAGCACACAGGATTTTTGAGGAAGGGGAAAGTACATCACCTTTTTGGAGATGGCTGTGTGCTCTGTATTTAAATGCAGGTACCTGTATTTATTATACCTGCCAGAGGAGTTACAGTAGCCAGGCCCTGCTGATTTGGAGTAGGAATTTTACTTGTATGTGTGCTTAGGGCACAAGGAATTTGTCACCAAAAAGAAGCTCGTTCTGATGGTCAGCCAGGAGCCGTGTCCCAGCCCACCTCCGACAAAACTTATTTCTTTTGCTCTCTAATTTTAGCCTCCAAGGTCTAAAAGGGTAGGTGTTTAATTTGGATTAAAGTTAGGCAAAGGGGAGGCTTCTCATGCCATTTCTGTTGAAACATCATCATGGCATTCCTGAATTTCCTGAGGTATTTTGAACAGCCCCTATTTACTTGACCTTGCTCTCAGAAAATTGCTGCTTGACAGACAGTGCAGTTGGTCCTGTGCGTCACCGGAATATTTTTTTGATGATCATTATTGTTTTGCTCAGATTTCAAGCATGGTCAGAGGTTGAAGCAACTCATATTGAGTGGTGAAAACAAGGCCTCCAATAAACTCCAGAACTGCTGATTGCATTGATTGTTTGGAACCTTTTAACAATAATGTTTTACCACAAATATAATGAAGGCTTTTTTTACTTCACATTAAGTCCTTTAATTAGAGGACAGAATTTAGTTGCTACTTGTAACTTACTGTACCACAAGCTGTGCTGGAGTTAATACTTTATTAAACCAGTAACTGTTTCATTAACTGTATTAACAGAGCCATAATCAGAGCATGGAAGTTGGATGTCTTCCTTTTAATATCCCTGCGTTCCAGCTTTGTTTACAGCTTTATTGGCATAGCTGGTGTGTCAGCAGGTATTCTTACTTTATAGTATGCAGACCTTTTAATTGCCCTCATTGTTGAGAAATTAATTTCTATTGAATTTTGAGAAGTGATAGCTGCTGGAGCGTGTAATCAGGTTGGGATGTATTTTGCAAACACGAGCCCACGGCCCCTGTTGTGACAGCTGCTGTGCCACCTTTGTGTCGTGCCGTGTGCTGCAGAGATACGGACACACTGAGCATCAAGGAAAAAGAAAGATGTTGGCTGGGTCAGCAAGCTTTGCTCCTGCGTTTGATGAGTAATTAGGTGATGTTAATGCTGTCGTGGTCTAGTTGAGATTGCTCTTCCACTGAATGAAAGTAAACAACTATTTATTCTGCAGCAGGGTTGGACTCTGTGGGTTTATCTCCCCAAAGTTACCTTTCTGGAATTAAATTTCTAGTGCTGAGTCTTATTTTTGAAGGGTTTTTTCCCCCCTTTCCTTCATGTGAATTCGTACATTAAATGGTATTTGGTTTTTTGGAGCGTGCAACGTTATGTTGCAGAGTGTGCCTCAGAAGTGAATCCCCCACCTCCTGTTGGGCAGGGGCAGTTCTCCACTTGAGTCAGATAGAGCTGTTGTATTTTACTTTTGAGCACAAACCCCTCCAATTTGGACGATTGCTGGTACCGTGTCATGTGTCTGGCTCTAAGGAACCACTTTCTGATAGTGACACAAAATTTAACCGATGCAAAGAGTAGATACACCTTGGCGAATACACCCTTAAGGACAGGCAGGCCCGGCAGTCGCTCTCTTTGTCTCCTGACCTGTGGGGAAGGTGGCGGCCGAGCCGGGGGCAGCCGGGCCCGCTCGGGCCTCATGGCCGGAACCGGGCCGGGCCCGCTCGGGCCTCATGGTCGGAACGGAACGGAACCGGGCCGGGCCCGCTCGGGCCTCATGGCCGGAACCGGGCCGGGCCCGCTCGGGCCTCATGGCGGAACCGGGCCGGAACCGGGCCGGGCCCGCTCGGGCCTCATGGCCGGAACCGGGCCGGGCCCGCTCGGGCCTCATGGCCGGAACCGGAACGGAACCGGGCCGGGCCCGCTCGGGCCTCATGGCCGGAACCGGGCCGGAACCGGGCCGGTCCCGCTCGGCCCTCATGGTCGGAACCGGGCCGGAAACCGGGCCGGGCCCGCTCGGCCTCATGGCCGGAACCGGGCGGAACCGGGCCGGGCCCGCTCGGCCCTCATGGCCGACCTGGGCCGGGCCCGCTCGGCCCTATGGTCGGAACCGGGCCGGAACCGGGCGGGCCCGCTCGGCCCTCATGGCCGGACCTGGGCCGGGCCGCTCGGCCCTCATGGCCGGAACCGGGCCGGAACCGGGCCGGGCCCGCTCGGCCCTCATGGCCGGAACGGGCCGGGCCCACTCAGCCCAGCCGGGATTCTCCGCTCCTGGAGGGGCGGGAGCGGCTGCCGAGCCCTCCCCGAGGAACCACCGGGCCCGGCCGGGAGGGGCAAAGGAGCACAGAGCTGCAGAGCTTTTGTGCAGGAGAACCAACAAACCACGCTGGCCTGAAGCTGTGTCGGCATCGGGAGCGGTGAGCATGGGGACAGCACCTGCACGGGCACCAAAGGAGCTGAGCATGGGGACAGCACCTGGATGGGCACCAAAGGAGCTGAGCATGGGGACAGCACCTGTATGGACACCAAAGGAGCTGAGCATGGGGACAGCACCTTATGGCACACCAAAGGAGCTGAGCATGGGGACAGCACCTGTACGGGCACCAAAGGAGCTGAGCATGGGGACAGCACCTGGATGGGCACCAAAGGAGCTGAGCATGGGGACAGCACCTGTACGGGCACCAAAGGAGCTGAGCATGGGGACAGCACCTATATGGACACCAAAGGAGCTGAGCATGGGGACAGCACCTATATGGACACCAAAGGAGCTGAGCATGGGGACAGCACCTGTATGGGCACCAAAGGAGCTGAGCATGGGGACAGCACCTGTATGGGCACCAAAGGAGCTGAGCATGGGCACCAGCACCTATATGGACACCAAAGGAGCTGTGCAGGGGGACAGCACCTGTATGGGCACCAAAGGAGCTGTGCAACAAAACCAGCACCTGTATGGGCACCAAAGGAGCTGAGCAGAGAGAGATCAGCACCTATATGGGCACCAAAGGAGCTGTGCATGGGCACCAGCACCAGTGGCCCCCCGTACTAAAGGCAGCCTTGAAGCCAGGAGCAGCCCTGACCCCCGTTCCAGACTGAGAGCAGCTGGCACAGCTCACATGGAGTCGGTGAAAGAGCACGGCCAGCAGAAAGAGGCAAAGAAAGCTTGTTTCTAATACAAAACTTAGACTAAATTGACTTTGTTCAGTGTTACAAAACTTTGTACTCGAAAAACACTAATTCTTTAGGCTAAGAAGAGAAAAAAAAGTTTTAAAAACAACCACATAAAATTAAAGTCAGTAAGAGCAACTGCAGCTGCAGTTTGTAAAACATGAAGCCACAAAAATTCTTTTCTTGTGGGGAGTTTTCCATACCATTAGCAAAAAATACTTTTCTCTCTAAATGAACTAAAGAAAGACTATTTTTTAAAATAAAGAACTAACTAAAATTTTTGTTCTAAGTTGTTGTTGTTGTTCTGTACATTGTTAAAAAGAGAAAAAGGTGTGTGAGAGGAAAGAAAAAGTGTTCTAATTCCTAATTACTCCTATTTGTTGTCCTATTATAAAATTCTTTGTGTCCTTTCATCTTTAAGCCTACTTTGTTATTTTCTCCTAATCCTGTCTCACAATAGAAAATAAACCCACCACATACTTTAGCAAGCCAGGTAGGAGGAGTCTAAAGTTGGCAAAACTAAATTTCCTGTACATAATTAATATTTCTGCTTAGTTTCAAACTAAAACTACGACATACCATTATAGCACTGTGACTGGCAATGGCATTTCATAAAACTGAAAGTCCCTGGAAGATAACCAGACATTAAGATGTTTGTGTTAATCTTTTCTAGGAAATCACTTAAGAAGGGATGTAAATAATTGGCTGTAAATACCTTAAGAATCCAAGAGGCTTGCATGAGTCATCTTGGGTGTCTGGAAAGGCACACTGCTAAGTTTTTCCAGGCCACTTTGTAGCTGATGAATAGGTGCCCTATGATAAAACTTGCTGGATTTTGAACTTGGTAAAAACCCAAGTTCTCTGGGACACCGTAGGGAATATACACTCTGTTAATCTTTATTCCTCTCTCTTTGCATTGAATATGTAGGAGTTCTGGGAGCCAGTGTGCACAGTAATCCATCAGCTTTTCCATTTGATTTCATGCAGCCTGGCTGTGTGACTGTCAGCAGCTCCCCTGCCGCCCTGTCCCGTGGGGTGACCTGGCTGAGCACTCTGCTCGGGGTCGCTTTCCCTCTGCTTCTGCAGCTTGGGGGCACTCAGCAGAGGGGATCAGTCACTCTCAGACACCACTGAGAAGGGTTTTTATCTCGATGCACAAATTCTCTCACTGTTACTCCTTGGATCCTCTCCCCCATCCATCCCACGGGGGAGTCTGAGCTGTGGCTGGGGTTAAACCACACCGTGCTGGGAAGATTGTTCATCTCCTTCACCCATTGCTGCTGTTCTGCCTTCTGTCATTGATAAAACCTCACTTTAATACTAGAGACAGGAAAATAACCCCCCAAAATGCTTTACTATCTCTGGAGGAAATAGGGGTTTTATTTTCTGTATAAACATTGAAGAATTGTGTGTGCTGCCACCGCGAAGCACCACCTGTAGTTAAATGGCTCTTGTTTCTGCAGAGAACCAGGAAAGCTCTATTTTTCCAATTACAAATGGGAAAATCCACAGGGTGATATTGGATTAATTGACAGACAGCCATGCATGAGTAATCCTGCACTTCCAAATGTAAATAACAAGTGCTTTGGAACAGTTAGAATAAAGATTTTATATTTGTTGAAATTAATCCAAAACTCCGAGCTGTGTCTGTACACAGAAAAGGAATAAGTGATCATTAAACAAAACCCACAGCCTTGTCTATGCTGAACAGAACCTGTGTACCAGCCTTTTTAAAAATCATTGTTGGAGTAATTGCTTTTCTTTCTGCTTTAGCATAGAACAGCTCCAACATCACAGTTTAAAATGGGAAGAAAAATGTGCTTTAAGTGGTTTTACTTAACTAATTACATGGTTAGGCGCGTAATTTAAATAAAATGGCTTGATTTGTTAATAAGTTGTTTAAATTAATAGGGGGGAAAAAATTGCTCCAGCAGTTCATCTTATACCCCTGCAGTTTAACATGGAATACTATGTTTAATGTGGCAGCTGACTTTGAGGGAGTAATACTCCACCAGCAACAAAAACCCAACAAAACAAAGAGATGTTCTAGCCTTGGTAAGATGAATTCTCTTCCACACAAAAATAAACCAAGGGGAGGAAATCACTCTGCTTGTGCACATTTTTATTTTGTTTACTTTTATGCAAATCAGGCTATTGCAGGGAAATTTGTTGTAAACTCCAGGACAGACTAATTTGATTTTGTCCTAGAAGGATGTACACTGGAATATTTAACAAAAGCAACAATGCCAGTGAATAGATGACATTAAAAGTATTACTTTTGCATAATTTATGTTCAGTGGTGCCGATATCGGGCTTCACTTCATCACCTGCTTACACAGAGAGTGCTGGATGTTTCAAATCTCATTAAGCTATTTATTCATTGTAATGAATGATTTTAATGTACTGTATTAAGGTTATGCCACACTGCACTGTTCAAAAATCCATCTTACTGTACATATTTTAATGTTTGCAGTCAAATTAATACCTTTATTACTGCCTCAATGGTTGAGTGGGCACTGTTCATACATTAATCATTGTTGTCTTCTGCTTCATCCCACTCCTCTGCTGAAGTTTTTAATGCCACATTCCTTGATAGAGATGTAATGATCTCCCCATCTGTGTGCAGAGCCCAGTGCCAGAGCCTGGCCATCATGTTTCTCAGATGTTCTTAGATCCTCAAAATGAATGGTGTTTCCATGCACCTACATTAAATTTTAAGGTAATAAAGTGCTCATCCAGCAGCCTCTGCTAACTTTCCTCCAAAATCCTTCATGTTGCTGTCTGTGCACAGCAAAGACAGGCAATAATACTTCATTGCACCAACAGCAGGCACCTTAAATTGAAGTTCTTCTACTCCTGCAATAAATCTGATCAGATTTTACATTTAGATGTGTTTTGAAAACATGCTAATTGTCAAGTGCCAATATTAGGGTGGCTGATAGGGATTTTGTATCTTACTGTTAACACAGTGAAGGGCAAGTGTCAGCTGTTACAGCTGAACTTGGAAATTATATATCTTCACTTGATATGCTTTAATAAATAATGTCTTCTGAGTTGATTGTTGGTCTCTTCCCTGGAGTTTTTTACTCCTGATTCTTTATGACCCACTCAGTGCTTGAAATTCCAGCCATGTAAAAAAAAAGGTGATTGAAAATTGCTCATCTGAGGGGGGGAGAAAAGAGTTAAAAACTGTGCTTTACTGGAAAATGTTTGTGGAAAATTTGGTTAAATGGGCTTTAAATAACTCAATACTGATTCTGATTCTAAGACTGAATGACTTTTTGATTGCAAAAACTATAAGAAGGCCAGGAGTGTCAGAACATGAAAAGCAAAGCTTCAGCTTGGATTGTAGCTGAATTGACTGCCCAAATGTTCATTAACCAAAATTGGAGTTTCTCACACAGCAGTTACAATTAGTAGTAGCAGAGGCTTTTAGGTTAAATGAATTCTTTATAACTTTATATAGTGCTCATGTATTACAACAATGAGAATAATGAAGGTTTTTCCTCACAAGAAGCTGTTTCCCATCATGATGCAGCAGAACAATGCTGGAATGTGTGCAGTGCCCGTGGGACAGAATATTCCATCCCTGTGCAAGAAGTAAATGCTGCTGCTGTCTTTACTCTTTCAAAGGCAGATTTTTAGCACCTAGTTTCCAGGTTGTGATCTGACACACAAATACACTTCTATAATTTAACAGGAAATACTCTTGAAGAGCACAAGGCAAGCCTTGGAGATGGGCAGGTTCCTTGGTTTACATCTCACTTCCCAGCCCGTGTAAGTGTTGGTGATGCTCAGCCCTGGCAGGTTGAAATTGGATCCCAGTCGGAGGTGGAGTTGTCCATTTTGGTCCAGAACTGCAATCCTCTCCAATTGGGAAGGACAATGAAATCCCTGTTCTTCTGGGTATGCCAGTAAAGTTTGGAGGCAGAGAGGTGCAGCTGGGCTGGCATTGGTGACTTCTACCGTGGTGTTATTTACGTGTTTAAAAGACCAGAGAGAATTAAACCTTCTCTGCCCAAAAATTTCTCCTAATTTCTGAGCAGTGTGCTGCTAAGAGGCATTAGTGAAGTTCTTGGACTTCTGACAGTTTTCAGGATCAGGCTCTCTTTGGGAGTTTACCCTGGGCAGATGCACACAGCATTGGCATGCTGCTCAGCAAGCTGAAAGAAATCCCAGCGATCCTAAATTTGGGCCAGGTTTTCTCCTAGTTGACAGAATGTCAGTGAGCCAGGGAAGAAATTTAAGGGGGTTATCTTCTCAAGATATTAAGCTCTTCCAAGCTGACAGCTTTGTTGCAGAGGTCAGCTAGGAGGAACAAGAAAGGGCCCTTTGATGCAAAGATGGACTGACAGATATGATTTCTTTTCCCTTTATTGAATTATAATGTCAGTGGTTGTGTCCCATTACTCCTATGAGGCTGGAAACCTCTATCTGAAATTGGAAGAAATGGGGTTTAGTTGGTTAAGACAGATTTTTAAAATTTTTTTTTTTTGTTCACAGCCACTCTTCAGGGTAGCTCAGGTGTGAGGCAGCGTGTGGGCTGGGGCTGGCTGATGAAATCCAGATTAACTCAGCATGTGGAATAGAAACAGAGTTAATGCAAACCCTGAGCATGGGGTGCCTTTCCCAGTGATGAATCTGCAGCCCCCAGACAAAGGGGTTTGCGTAGCTCAGTGCAGGAAATGCAGAATACTGAACATTTGATCTGTTTGGCTGGGCCTGTGTTTGGAGGCAAATCAGGCAGAGTTTTCCTATGTGAAGTTTTTCCATGGTTGCAGTAATAACAGGGTCCTTCTCTAGTCTGGTTTTCTATCTCATTTCTTTCACTTTAGTTGCTGCATGTACAGCTGAAAGGTCATCCTGTCTTTTGTGCTCTGCTTTTGGTGGTGTTGGCTCCATTTTGACAAAGCTGCATCATCAGCTATGAGCAGCAGCCTTCTAATGTATTAAAGAGAAGAAAATCCTTAGGAAATCTGCACTGAATACACACAATTATTTTGGGTGACACGTTCATCAAAGATAATTGGCAAGTTTGAAAGTGCATCTTTTGAGCTATATATGAAATGTCTAGTACAGTATGGCTAATATAGTAAATATATTTAGTGTTTAAAGTTCCCTAGCGACAGCTCTGCCTGGTGAGTAATGGGATCAGAGAAGAGGGAACAGAACCACCCAATTTCTCTCTTCCAGTCCTAAATCTCTTCATAAAACTGGGAAGGCAATTTCGGCTATCAGAACATAATGTGTGAATTAACTAGTTATTTGTCAGAACCATTTTTTATTCTCTCATTTGTTCATATTACCTTGTGCTTTGAGTGGCAAAGGTTTCAGAACCTTATAAGATGAGACTTACCTGGTTGAGTGTGGTGGTAATAATGTGTATAGTGGCTGCAGCAGCTGAGCTGAAGGCAAACTCACTCTATAGGGTTGCTTATAAGAAGAAAAATTCATTTTAAAGAGCACTGTTAAATACACAGTGTGTTGTTGTTCTTGAAAGAACCTATATAAATATTAGAAATAACTAAGAGAAGTTCATTAGAAAAAAGCATTGTGATTTACTTCTAAAACCTAGAGTTTATGGATAGGTGAAAAAGTCCTGACTTCTTGTAATTTTTCCCTCCCCAAGAACTTTTTGTTAACTGCGAAAATACGAGACCCCAGCCTTTGAGAGCTCTTTCCTCTCCTTTTGCAGAGGAAAACCCCAAAGTTTTTTTCTGTAATTTTAAGTTACCATCCAACAAAGGTCAGCATCCCCAAGAGCTGCAGAGATGGCCAAGGTACAACGCGTTGCCAGAGCATTTTCCACAGGCAGTGTTTGTGTCCGAGCAGCTCCTGCAGACAGACAGGAGCCAACACCATGGAAGGGGGAGAAGGCACAGAGAGGGTTTATTTGAGGGAAAATGGGAAGGGCAAGTGCTTGGCTTTGGCTCCTGCAGAAGACATTGACTCTGACAAGGGCAGGTGATGGAGATGGCCCTCTGGACACTTGGTCCCTCTGGATTGTTGGCAGAGCTCTGCTGGGAGCACCAGCTGCTTTTCCATGGTGAAAGAATGAGTGAATTTTGACAGCTGCATGTTTCGAAGGATCTGAACCCCTGACAAACTCTGTTTTTAACCTTTGTCTATGGAAAGGGCTTCCTAGGCTTTGGGATGAAACGGAATTTTTAAGGTTGTAAATTTGATGGTAGCATAGTACGTCATTTATCACAGGATGAGAAATACGGATTTTTGGGTTTGTTAGTATGGTAAATAAATGAACACAAGATGGGGGATCCTTGTTGGTTTTAGGTTTCTTCCTTCTTCATATACTCCATGATCTGCAGTGTTTGGGATACAGGACAATTGGTCAAAATTTGCCACAGTCTAGAGCTGAGTGAATAGAAGTTTAGTTGATTATTGGTAGGAAAATAGAAATAATGTACATTCTAGGTGATAATTGGGTGAATTATCTTTAAAAGAACCTTGATTCCATGTGTTCAGCCCTTTTGTACTTTTTCTCCTGCATGTTGAGCTGGTGTAAAGCCTGGTGTGCCAAGATTGCAGATAAGAAAACAATAAACAACCTGAAGAACAAGAACAACCAAGAGTCCTGTTTGCCTTCTTTCTGAACGAGGACTTTTGCAAAAAGGGCTCTCCTATCAGGGGAGAGATGTGTGGGAGTGGAGGAACTCCCACACTATAGAAGAAAATTTATTTTTTTTTTTGTGAGGAGCCTCATAAGCTTGATTTTAGGGAAAGATAATATATAATTGTTTCTGATACGTGCAAAGTTAAAGCAAGGAAAATGTTATTTCATCTGTGGAGCTTTTTCTCAGGAGAAGAATCCTTGCATCACTCTCAGTACATCCTGTCTGCTATTTCAAACTAATAGGGATGTTTTACTAAGGCACACTTCTGGGAATTGAAAGAAATGTGGCATGAAAGAGGTTAAATCAATACCCAGATTTTCAGAAATGTATTTCAAAAGGAATTGTAGCAGTTGATTTTCTCCATTTTTCAGGGAGGTAATGAAAAATAAATGGGGAGATTACTTAGTACTTCATGTCTGATAACTCAGAGAGCATATGTACAAAGCTGTAGTCAATTTGGAGGCATTTGAGGAGTGATGTATTTATGGATGAAGGCAGCATGGATGGTGTCCTTGGCTGTTCTGTCTGGAACAGGGGGTGTGGGTGTGGCACTATGATGACCTGGGTATGCTTAATTGTGTTTTTTGATGCTGTTGTACCACTGACCAAACCCTCTGTATGCTTTGGTTTTATTCCCTCTGATATTCCATCTTGGTACAAGGAGGCGTAGGCAGAGAATTGGGGGCTGTGCTTGAACACCTGCAGGCAGACACTGTTTACAGAGCTAAATAAAAATGAAGTTAAGAGATGACTGACAACCTACATTCATAACTCGGTTTTAGTGCTTCCTACCTTTTCAGTACTTCACATTGCAATTTTTATATTCTTTTAATGCATTTTTTCTGGGTGTAGGCGGACAGCAATAACAGACCTTACAGGCATTATTTGGGAGTGGTGTTACTCTGAGGGTGGCTCTGTTTTATTTTAGTCTTCTTATAGACGTAGTGTCTTTATGTTTACTCTAGCGTGGATGTTAATTGCATGTTAATGTGTAACGTGCACAATAAAATACATTACTATTAGGTGTCTAATGTTATATTATGCATGTAATACATTAATATGGAATAATTAGCTAGGTCTTCACTTTGAGGTCCATCACAAATTCTTTAGCTACATGAATTCAATTCATCAAGTCATTTCATGAAATCTTAACCTCTGTAGTGACTAAAGGAAGCCTTGCTGAGAGCTGGAACATTTTATAGATAGGACTATTTATCCAAAGTTCTATTATTAGCCTGGAAAGAAGGGCTCACCATGTATTTTTATTAAAAATGACAACGTACTTAACATCTTTAATGAAAACTAACCATTGTGATATGAATTTAGAAACCCTGACACCTTCTTTTATAGAAATGAAGTCCCCTAGTATATTAAAATTAACATTTTTTAATAACAAAAAGTGATATAGTCCAGTGGAGTAGGACTAAATTTATCTTATGATTGTACTTGTCATGGCTTTGAGTATTTATTGAGTAGTTTTAAAAGTTCATTAAACTCAAGAGATTAAATATTGCCCCGAGCAGTGCTCCATAAAAGAAAAATATAGTGCTATTACTTGGTAAAATGTTGTGCTATGTTGTTAATTTAAATCCCCTGAGTTCTCATCTTCTGGCTCAAAAGGCATTTCTTCATCCTGCTGGATGTGACATTTTCCACGACTCTGGCTTTTCCTGGGCTGTTGGTCTGTCTGGGCTCCAGGTGCTGTCTGTGGGGCTCCCAGTGGGATCCTGCCTTGGGGTGGGCTGCTGAGCCTGCCCCATTCCCGGGGAGAATTCCCTGTGCTGTGCTGGGCAGTGCCAGCCCTGCCCCAGGGCTGTGCCAGCCCTGCCAGGGTGGGCTCAGGGTGCGCTTGGCATCCCCAGCGCTCCTCCGACTCCTGCCAAGGACTCTGCTCCTGCCTCGGCAGTTCTCTCCACGGGTACCCCTTCAAAGCCTTCCACAGGCGTCGTGTTGCAGATTCTCAGCTGAGTGTGTGTGTGGAGCTGTGTGAAAAGGCTGTAAATAATGCAGCTGGTACTGCATGGGATCGCTGACACATCCAGAGCGGTCGGGTGTGAGCGTCCTGTGTCAGAATTGATGTGCTGCTCTCTGATTTCAGACCAATCCTCAACTCGTTTATCTCTAAACAATTTAACATCAATTGCAAGAGATGGTTCTGAGCAGAAATCTTGTCATACTTTCTGTAGCTTAAGTAAAACAACTGTAATTTCTAAGACATACCTGTTTTGAGAGAAACTGAGCGTAAGTTTTCCTCATTTGCTGATGTGCTTTGTGTTCTGTGCTCCCTTGAGTTTCTCTTCCCTTTCTCCTTATGCTGATGGTTGAGGGCTTTCTTTAATCATCATTTTTAACCCCAGATCCATGTGTGTAGACATGAGGTGGGTGGCTGCTGTTCCAGTTCTGTATGTTCATGCAGCAGTTCCTGCCTGGGGACCTGCACATTACACATTCACGCCAGGCAGGATGTGTGTGTAAATCAAGGATTGATTTGAAAATTAAACTTGCTGGCCCTCCAGCAATATCTAAGTTTACAGTGACAAAACAATAACAGGGAATTAGAGAGAACCTCTCCTAAAATCAAATAAGGCTCTTGTTTTGCAGCAAGTAATTAGATTGCAGTTTGTTTCATTGCAAAACTCACCATGGCCAGTAAATTAAACTATCACTTGTCTTGCAAAAATAGTTGCCTTTGGACTATTTGACAGTGGCCTTTCTTTGCCCATATTTTCCCATTTCGTTACCAAATGAAATTAAGTTTTACGTTCAAATTGGAAGCAGCCGCTGCTGTTAAATTTGTAGTCTTGGATCTGTTACACAGTTTACTCTGGGCTTTATTATGAAATTTAACCTATTACTGATCTCTCTAATAATGTTATGTGTCTTGGGACGACCTGAATGCACCAGAATGAGTCTGAATGAATTGCCTTCTACACAAGGTAGAAGTCTAATGGAGTAAAAACAATGTACAGTTCATCTTCTGCCATTGTATCTCTTCACCTCCTCTGAGCAAAATATATTTATCAATTAGAGGAGTTACACAGAATATTCTATTTATCAACCAATTGCCCTTTTCTTGTTTCTAATGCATTTGTTTGAGATGCAAACATGTTTTTCAGTTGTGAGATGTATCTTCTGTCTGTACAAATAAACATGAGCTTTAGCCTTTAGCGAGATACTTGAAAAGGGGATAAATACATGTTTAACTCACTTAGTTATGCAGAAAAATGACAAAACAAAATTGGATGATGTTGTATTGCCTTTATATATGCAGGGGGCATGGGAGATGCAGCTCTTCAGTGTGCAGCTAATAAAAGCTGATGTTTGGCCATTTGATTTTTCAACTCCCTGTGCACCTCACAGGCTTTAAACGTCTCATGCAGAGTTTGGGAGATGTGCAAGTAGATGATAATTTTTTGAAAATGAAGTGTTTTGCAGCTGCTTGTTGCTGTGCTGGAGTTTAACCTCAGCACAGGCATATTTGGAGGCTGATCTGGCTTCCTTCTCATCCTCTCTTGCCCTCCCTTTCTGTCCCATCTGCTGAACCATGGGGCTGGTGGTGCTGACAGAATCCTCATCAGCAGCACTGAGTATTTGCAGCCCATAATTAGCACAGTGTTTGGTAAACCCTGGAGAATTAATTCCTGTGCTTTTTTTTACTATTTTTACTGTGTGTGTGTGTATGTGTGTAGTCTGGTTTCAGGCCTCATGGTTTGGTTTTCTGGTGTTCTTTCCCAGGAAAGTGTGGTAAACACGGTGGGATGTTTTCGTAAGGGTGTCTCTGTTATTCATTCCTTCTGGGAGGAGGGATTTCTCTTGATGTCCCTCCAGTTTGACCAATGTGGGTGAATAGGTTTGCCCTTCTTTCACCAATCACATTGGTCTGTGTAAAATTGTATATAAGGGGAAATGATCCCTAATAAAGAGTAATTTTCGCAGCCTTGAGAAAAAAATCACAGGAGTCCATGTTGTGTTATATTAAACAGCAACATGTATGGACTGGATTCTTGGTCAGCCTTTAAATGCTGTGCCAGAATCAAGGTTAGTCCTGTCTGATGGTCACTCCTGGTGTGCAGTTTTACACAGTAGCAGTGTTTTTTCCTTGGGAAAGGCTGGGAGAGGATTTATGCTGTGAAGCTGGGGGAAACTGAGGCTTTTATCAGGGCAGGAGAGTCGTTTGGTTTCACTGCTGCCTTTTTTTATTACAGGCTTATATTAGAAACAGATAGCTTTGTAGGAATGGTCAAAGGATCAGTAAAATTGAATAGTAAATTTTGCTGTGGTAAAATCAGTGTGGAACAGTAGTTACGATTTGATGGCATGCTTGTCGCAAAATAAAGAGGTGTTTGTTTCAGCCTGATCAAAATACGAGATTGGAACCCTGTTGGAACAAACTGCAGGTTTATGCTTGTTATTTTATGATTTATAATGTAAAATGAAAACTCTACTGCATAACTTTTCAGGTGAGAAGTTATTTTCACAAATAACTCCTCATAAAAGAAGTTATGAAATGCCAATGTGCTCATAGGTCGAACATTCAACTTTTCAATTGGCTTTGATGCATTAAGTAAGCAAATTATTTCTGCTTGCTTTTTTAATTAATCTAGCTCATGCCAACTAGCACAGAGAATTGTGGTTTCACCCCTGGCAGTGTTAGGTTCAGAAAGCCAGAAGCCCCAGTATTTGAAGTGGAAGGACTGGTTTAAAATGGGATGCCATACTACAGGTCCAAGTTTCTACCAGTTGGTTCTTTTCACTTAAGTAGTGCTTACATGGTCTCAACTATTGGTTTTGTTCCTTAAAGTAAAATGTGAATATTACAGAAGGCAACTTTTAAATAATACAGTGATCTTATTTTTTTTAAAATTATTTTCTTGAAACTTCTAAATGGCTGGCAACCACAGAAAATTAAAATGTTAGGGATAAGTATTGCTTTCACTTACTATTGACCGTAAAGCTTATGGAGTTGTAGCAAACACCAAGCTGGTTTAAATTGGCAGCCTGACAATGAGAAGATATTTGCTGGTTTATTCTTGTACCTGATTCTATTCATTTGACTCATTCTTCTCTGTAGCAGAATAAAAGAATTCCATTTTGTTTTCCAATATAAGCTTTCCCTTTTCCCCCCCCCCACAGAGGCAACAGCATTGCAATGGCTGAGTATCCTTGACAATACCATCTTTGGAAGATTGAGCTCATTTATTTAATTTTCACAGTTAGCACACTCTGTCATAATGGTGGGTTGCTGTCACATTCAACATCAGAAAAATTTTACGCTTCTCAGGATTTCAGAAATGACCAGTGACATTAAAACTGTAGATAGCACCTGGCTTGGAGGTAATTCTTTGAAACTTAATTGCAATTATGATGGTTGCAACAAAAGCTACATGGTGATTCTTGGTGAGGATTGCACAGGGAGATGGTAAAGCTGCCAGGGGTGGGATGGCTTGATGGAGCATTTTCTCCTTTACAGTTTTCCTTCGGTTTTGTGGTTTTACTGTGCCTTTATCATTTCTAGTGCCTTATGTGTATATAGCACACTTGAGAGAGAAAACTGCAGATGTAGTCAGAGATTAGGATGTGTCGAAAATTCCATGGTGTGCAATATATCGTGGGTGTGTGAGGTTTTTCTGAGTGGGGACCTTTAGTAGTTGGTTTATGCTGAGTTGAAGTCAAAAGATTCAAGTGAGTGCATTGAGAGAGAGAGATTATATATTTTTTTATGCCTCTGTGTGTGTGTATATCTGTATGGTACTAAAGGAATGGTTATCTTAGGGAAGCACAGGACTGATGATATCTTGGCTTTTATTGCCAAGTTCCCCTTTTGGAGAGAAGCCTTGGAAGCCCTGGCTGGTGGAGCAGCCCTGGCACAGACTGCCTGGGAGCAGTGGTGTTTGGAAATGGATTGCAGGGGATTTGGAGGTCACAACAGAGCATCCAGCACCAGCAGCAGGGATGGCTTTCCCAGGCAGCTGGGGCTGGGGTGCACGGCAGGAGAGGATGGGCAGTGCCAAGGTCCCGTGGGCAGGACAGGCTCTGCACCCCCAGAGAGCCAAACCTTGTAGGGCTGGAGCTCACAAGAGCCAGAGAGGAGGGATGCAGCACACGGATGGATGCTCAGGGGATCAGAGGTGTGGGTGTGGCACTGGGTGCCATGGTTGAGGTGTTAGGGCATGATTTGGACTCGATGATCTTGAAGGTCTCTTCAACCTCGTGATTCTGTGTGAGAGGGCTGCCGAGGGCAGGGAGGATTTGCTCCTGAGGATTTGCTCCTTGAGGGCAAGATTGAGCACCCATGTAAGCACTTCACACCACCGGGGCCCAAGTTTCATTTATTGTTTTCTTAAAGGATGGGTTCTAGCAACTTTGTGTGGGAAGAAGCAGCATGAGCTGGCAGCACCGTTTTCACTGCAAAACTGTTAAACAAATAAGTGTTACAGAAGTAAACCTGTGAGAAATGAAACATCTTTGTACTTTACTGAGCCAATTAAAAAAAAATCAGGGAACCCTTCCTACATGTATTAGAAATCTGTTTTAAAATCTGTTAGGTGGATATTTTCAGTTGAGGGAAGTTATGTTGCTGTAATGTTTTCTCATTCGTTTCATCTCAAATATGTGAAACCTGCTGCTTCCTAAATAAGTAAAAGCAGATGGAGCAGCCTCGGTGATAGGTTTTGCTGAACACTTCAGCTCTGTTAGCTCAATTCTCACTTATTTAATGCCTTTACATTAGAGATCTACTTGAAGTTTGCAGCATGGAATGTCTCACAAATTCAACATTGACTGGGAAAGTTAGTGAAATATATAAAAATATTTGTCTAATCTGTTTTGTTCTCCTTAGTATCTCTTAACTCCAAAAGATTACTTTGGCCAAATCATAACATTACAGTTGTGCCAGCCTTGAAATAAAGAAAAGCTAAACCAACAACCCTCATGAGTCAGTCTCCAGATGTTTATGAGATTGGTGAAGGGAGATGTGTTTTCAAGTTCTTTATTTGTTTTTTTTTTTGTTTCAGGAACTTCAGATATATATTAATTTCCAGTCTTCCAACATTTCTAGTGTATTTTTTTCTGTTGTATATATTTGCTTTAAAGGGAGGCTTTTCCAGTAATCTGATTTCCAGGACTTAGAAGAAGAAATAAATGTTGCAGGGTTTTTGATGCCAGTGGTAACAGTGACTCTCAAAACCACAAAGTAAATTTTCCTTGATTTTTTTTTTTTTTACTGCTTTCCGAGTGAGGTTGGGTCATCAATTATTGGTGTGTCAAGGTTAGCAGTACGTTTTTAGTGATGCACACTATGACTTGTACAAATTAAGGCTTTGACCTTTTGATATTCTCGGCCTTCAGAGGGAGATTGCCAGTGAAGGTGTTGGAAAGTGTTGTAGAGGAAATGCCAAAGGTAAGGAGGGAAGGTCTCCAAATAGAAATCAGCCTGGAATCACGTTCATCAGTCTTTGTAAACACATCAAATCCAAATGTTGTAATCCTGCCCAGACCAAAGTTAACACATTCCCATTGTTTCCAGTAGGTGAGGATTTCATCCCAGACTGCTGCTGGAGTATTTTGAGCTTTGATGAAAATAGCTGGCACTGTCTGACACTGGTGATAAGGTGAATAAAGCGAATGGTGTGCAGGATAATGAATTTTTCCCAGTTATATCTCCTTTTCTTCAGGTACAGCAATTAAATTAATTCCCGAATTTCTGTGCGCTGAGAAAATCTCCTCTGAGTTACATAAATTTCCTCACATTCTTTATTTACTTTATTGAACATGTGTAGTAAAAATATCCACCCTAAAATTCATCTTCCTCTTGGAATTTGTTTTGCCATCTGGTAGTCGTGAATGGGAGAGAAACTTTTCATCCCTGCTGGGAGAGCTGCGAAGGCCTCCCTCATCTTTTCTTCTGTTTTGTTGAAATAGAAAACTTCCCATGCAAAATAAAATAAAAAAAAAAAAAATCCAAATGGCCACGATGGGACTGGGCTTCCATCAGCAGGATTTTGGCTTCAGAGCAGGTGTGGAGGGCATGATGCTGCTCTTGGTTGTGTTTGTTGTAGGAGCTCACTCTCATTTCTGTGCACGATGCCCATGGAACTCATATATTTAAGGATAGTGGAGCAACTTGCATTTTCTTAATGAGGCTCATGGTAGTCAGTGTTGTGGGCCTTTGGAAATGTTAGTGCAATAGCAGCTTTCTGGGATGGGTATTGCATCTTCCTGTCTGCCTTAGAGGCTCTCTGGCAGATGGACTACAAGGGAAATAGTTTAAATGGGGACACGGGTTCAAAATAACTCGCCGTTTAATTGCTCTCTTTCAAAATCATTGTGTATCCTGAAGCTTTTACCACCAGTTAATGTTGCATTTACAGTTCTTAAGATGTTCATTATAGAAGCAGAGTCAAGAGCCTTTTCTGAAGGGAGCTGGCATGAACATTCCCAAGATATTGTTGGCTGCGAGGCAGAACTTTTTGTTTGGTTTGAAGCAAGGTACCGGCGCTCAGTGATGAATTTTAATTGATTCCAGTTGCAGTCAGTTTTCAGCTTGTCTTTGTTAGGGAGAGACTTGTTTAGTGTGGGGCAAAACACCTCTCTATTTTTCATCATGATGTACAGGACTTTATCCTCTTTTGGTGTAAATGAGCCTAAAGCCACTGATGTAATGAAACTCTGCCGATTTCTGCCACTTGAACTCTTCTTTTGCTGCTGACATGTGAAACACAAAGGGATTACTCAGTGTGGAGTGCCTGCAGAATCAGGCCCTTCAAAATAAATTAGTCACATCTCTGTCCGAGCAGATTGCAATAAAACAAGAAATATGAGTATTGCTCTTAGAATAATTTTGAACATAAATTTTTTTTACTGTGTTTCTTCTCAAAGGAACTAAAATGTGGTCTCTTACAGATAAATATAAATGAGCAGACCAGTGAATTTGGATGAAATCATACCTTTTTAAAGATGCAAATTGAAAATTAAGCCTCAAAACAATAGAATCCTCCAGGGCCTTTCAGGAAGGATTGTATATTTCTCGTCAGACACTGCTGCCAGGTTGCAAATTTTATTTCACAGTGAATTCCATGGGAGAGCTGCTGGAGCTCGCTTTTATGATGAAAAGAGAAGGATCTATTGAAAAGATGTGTAGCATTTTCCACAATCTGGATCATCTCTTTTAGGAAAGAGATTCTTTTATGGGGAAGGAGCTGTAATGGGGAGTGTTGTGCTTACCAGGTTTTGCCTGGCCCTTTGCATTAAAACCAGGAGTTTTATGGGCATGTTCTCCTGATAAGGGAGAACCTCTTCTCTTCGCCCCAATTTGGACCCACAGCTGTAGCAGACTTTTTTTTTTTTCCCTTAGGGCCATCTCCTTTCCAGCTTTTGCTTCTCTCTATTCCTTTTTTTAATTCTTTTTTTTTTTTTTCTTGGGAAGATTTTTTTCAGGCTTTGTGATGTCTTTTGACCACTGTCATTCAACTTAAAAGCTCCCTGACTGAAAATATAGAAGGGAAAGGATCTGTTCAGGAACTGTTCTAATGGAAATATAATAAAGTCATGGTAAAGGAGATTCAAATTAAGCAGTTTACTCAACTGGTAAACTCAAAGTGGAAAAAAAGATTGGTTAAAAGATATGGGATGTTGTTTCTTTACAAAATTACGGGATTCTAAGTAAGGCAAATTCTTGCAATTTGATTCCCTCTGGTAGGGACAGATCTGGACTTCCAGGAGGCATTTTGCACTGATGTCATCCTGTTTCTGCCTTTGACTGCTGCTTTTTATGGGATATGAAAACTGGCCAAATGTGGGAGAGGTGCCAGAAATGGATTTACAGGCATAAATCCTGAGGGTAACTTGGAAGTGTCTCACAAACCTCCAGTTGGCCATGTTTGAAATGAATCTCACACATGAACTTAAATGCTTGTAGTGATGGATCTCTGTAACCGAGTTCCATTGAAATAAGTTCCATAGAAGAAGAATGTTTTGGGCTTGTATGGAATGAAACAAAATCATGGTTAGTACTACAAAGTTGCTGATCACAGAAAGCAGCTTAACATCAAGGGAAAAGTCTTAATTGTGATTATAAAGGAAATATTTCCATGGTTTCCAGTACTGCAATCAGAAAACCTTTCCTGCTTGTGGCTAGCTCCTGTTGATGCCGATCAGGTTTTAAAATGCAGTTTTACTGCATTTTCTCTGGAAAAGAGTCAGTAGTTAATAAGGCAGAGACTTGCTTCCAGCGGAAAGTGTTCAACTGGAATTCAGCTGTTGCAGATGTTGTTGGTGGGGAGTTTGACAAACTGACCCCTGTACGTGGAGCTTCACTTGGGCCTGGCTATGGTAATTCTGGTTGTGCAGCTGCAATGTTAATAAGCCCATGAAATAGTAGAAGTGCAGCACTGAGCTGGCACGGAGAGGAGATTGGGGAGGAAATGGCTTAAAAATGTGGTTTTGCATATGTTTTTAGTGTTCTAGAAATGTGTTTTAACTTGCAAATTTCCTACTGTGGTGGTGTTATGAGCTGAGAAGGGACTGGACCCTGTGTTACAAACAAGTTTTTTTTCAGTAAAGGGAGGCTTCAGACCAGCTTTAAAACATGTATGTAGGTTGGTTTGGGTTTCTTTCCTTTCCCTTGTAAATCAGTTTGTATTTAACTGCCAGTCCCAGTCTGTCTCTGCACCCTTGCTGTATATGGGCAGGAAAAAGCATGTTTGTGTGAAGCTGAGGTGTTTGCCCTGGCTGTGGGAGTGGGAGCAGGAGGTTGATCATCTCCTGGGCCCATCCAGTCAGTCCCAGAAAATTCCCTTGGCACAGCCAGAATGGGATGGACAGAAGCAAGGACCCAGCCATTCTTTGGATGGATTCATCTCATCAAGACTGTTTAGCTTTCTTTAATATCACAGTTTAAAAGTCTCAGTTTGATGCAGATAACACCCTGCAATTAGAATTTAATTTCAGAGAAGTACTAGAGAGCATACCCTGACATGCCTCCCCCATAGAAAGTGTATCTCAAATTGTTGGGAAGATAGAGCATTAAGTAAATGAAATGTGAGTAATACCTTGCAGATTGCCAGAGAAGTGTATGCCTAGGCATTTTAAAAGTAGGGGTAATATTTCACCAGCTCCTGAGAAATATTTCAAAGATGCATAGATTTAAGGCCAGGAGGCACTGTTAGATCATCTCTTTTGACAACCTGCATAACAAGCTAAAAAAGTTTTCCAGTAATTGCATCAAACATACACAAAAAAATATAAGAGAAAACAGTTCTGATTAAACAGCAAGAAATGTGCACGTTGAAGGTGTCATCATTTCTCTGGGCCTCACTTTGCAGAAGTTTTGTTTGCGTGATGCAAATTGGCTCCACTGCCTGACTCATCCAGCAGTACCTGAATTCTGATTCCTTGTTTTATCGTTTATAACCTCTAGGTGGATTAGATTTTCTTAGAGATGAAGAACGTGTTTCGCACAGGGGTGATTGAGTCCTGAAGGGGAGGATCATGAACGGAGCAGCTGGAGGGAGCCAGTAGTGCCAGGTCTGGAGCCATCCAAACTTTGCCCATTTCATTGGCACGATTTCTTATCAACAGCAAAAACTACCTAAAGGGTTTTTTAAGACACAAGCAAGTAGGAATAATTTTTTAAAAAACCCCACAAATAAAAAAGCCTCTACTCTTTGAGGATCAGCGGTCTGTCTGATTTTGGAGCCAATTCTATTATTTCCTGCAGTTTAGGTTCAATTTGAGCTCTTTGGCTGAATTACACCGTGTGCCAGCCTTCCCTTTTTTTTGCCCTTCCCTGTACCCGCAGTGATTTTATTTTGTTTGCTGCTGAAGTATGGCTTTACACAAACTCTGGGAATGGTATGCATATGGATCACTTACAAATAAATCTGTGTACAGAAAACATAGATTGCCAAGTAGGCAAAACATAAAGATGTCTGTGCGCTCATAATTTCCTACCATTACTGTGTACTGCACTTAGCAGGATTAAGAGCTGTGTATCTTCACTGCAGAACATATGTTCAGGCAGGAAAACCACCTGCATTAATTCTTGTTTTCAGGTGTCACTGCACATGAATCTTCACTGCCTGTCGGGATTCATATAAATGGCTGATGTAGCATCTGAAGATAACACGTTGTACTTGGAGCAAATACTCTGTGTGAACTCAGATGCTCTTAATATTGGTGTTATTTAGCTGCTCTGGACTCCATCTCTCAGCACAGGTCTCCAAGGCTGCTTGGGTACTCACTTGGCTTTAGCCATAGTTAAAAGGTGAGTTTAATACAGGATAGCTGTCAGTAGGAGCCATATCAAATTTTAGATTTCACACAGGGCACTCCATAAAGTGCTTTTCGTTACCAGTAGAGTTGTGCTGATGGTTATGATGAGTTTGTACAGCGATAAAATCCTTCAATGGTGCATTTGTCAACAGTGTCCAGGTGATAGAAATGACTGGAACATCATCTCTTGCAATTTATGCTTCGAAGGAACTGAACTATTCTGTAGGCATGCTTCCATTTCAAATAATTGTGTCTGAGAACCATCCTTTTATTTTGCAGAATGTTTAGTAGTAGGTTTCTTCAGCTTCCTGTAGGTGCCATCTCTGTTCCTCTGCATCCCATTCAGCTGGTGTGGGGCTGTCTCTGCCTCCCCTCCTCCTGCCAGCTTTGTTTCCATATGCTTGACATAATTATTCAGGCAGATACACTGCAGATGGATCATGGAAAGCTCACATTAGGATAACGTGAACAAAGCTACTCCCCAAGATCACTTACTGATGGGAATGTGGTGAGTGATTTGCTTGAAAATGCTTGTGTGCCTTGGTTAAGTGAGTGATCATGGATAAGTTTATCTCTGTATTTAATAGTCCATTAAAGACTCTTTAAAATACAGCTTTTTTGAGAGGCTGAGGATGGAAGGATGCTCTTATGCTTTATGCTGATTGATACCAACTCAACAGCATCCACAACTAAAAGGAACTTAGAGCAGCAACCACACTATTAACTGTGGTGGGACATGATTCTTCACAGATGATATAATCTAAATTTAGTAGAAGCCACTTAAATTCTGACCACGGTTTGTTTGGACTCCTGTTCATGAGACTTCCAGGGCTTATTTTTTTTTCCTTAATCACTGAAGCTTCCCTGTGAAGAGGATGTGTTGTAAACAACACTGAGTGCTCCTTCACAAGGTTGGACCCACTTCACATTCAACACATTCAGGGGGTGTGATTCTCATTGGTTTGGGATTGGTTTTGGCACTGGTTAAAGAAGAAAAATCAAACAACATTTCGTGAGGCTTTTTCAAGCAAGTATTTAATCAGTGAGTCCTGATTTCTTCCTTTGCAAAGAAACAAATGCAGAAACAGCTGTTAATGCAGAAGAATTTTGTTGGACTTAGTCCTTTTATTGGTAGCAGCATGGTCTTTATTTCACACTGGTGTCTTCCATCTGCACCTTGTCACAGAATTTTGCCTATTTTTCTCATTCTTTTCTTTGTAGTTCTGAATGAAAGAACCACCAAACATCTTCAGACTTGAAAAATGACAGCAACCAAAAAGAATTATCAAAAGAACCTGCCCAGCCATACTTTAGTAGTTGCTTATTTTTGGAGTTTTGAAGAGATTTTTTCCTGTCCTGGATGAGGTTTCAATCTGGAGCAGCACTTGAGAATTACAGCAAGTGTAGCAATGCCACCTAGGAGAAGATGCCAAGAAATAAGGATATAGTCATTTTATTACCAACAGCAGGTGGCTAAGTTAGTGTAGCAAGCAATGCCAGACCTGTCTGAATTTGCAGTGAGTACAAGGCAATATCTTGTCATGGGATGGCAAAGGTGGAGTCAAAGTTTCAGGTAGCAATGATGATAAATGTTCAGGGCAGATGCTACTCTTGCCAAGGTGTAGATCACCATCAAATAGGGAAATAAATCTTCCCTGTGTTGACTTGAATTTCCTGCTCTGGCTGCAGTTCCACTCCCATTTAGGCCCATCACTGAATTGGTTTGCTGCTCTCATGTTTGACTTACCAACACACAGATATTCAAAGTTTCTGAAGTTTTATTAAGGAATTGAGCACCCTCTTCTGCCCTCCTTGCTGTTTTCTGTCTGTCTCCTGGTGGTGGAATTGGTTTGGTCAGTGGTGCTGATGCTCCTGGACTCCTGTGTGTGCTCTCTGCAGGAATGGGGACAGCCTGCAGTCACAAGTTGGATCATCTGAGTAAAGATTTTGCTGCTTTGGAGCTGCTGACTCCCTCCTGGAAGGTCTTTGCTGTTCAGGAAGCTGGAGCCTGTTTTACAGTGGATTCACTGCAGTCCTGCTTGGCAGAGCTGACATACCTACATATGCTTTGATAATTTGATTTAATAACAAAATCAGGTGTATGCTAAACATAATTAGTTGAGACTATTTTGTGGGGTTTTTTTAAGACCCTAAAGCCCACTTTAGGCAGCAGTGACAGCTAAGCTTTTCAAAGGTTGGCAATGAATGATAATACACCCTGAAGCATTTTATGAAAGGTCCATGTTCTCCTTGGATGGGGTTGTTGGAGAGGCACAGGAACAAGCTGTCAGTTTTGGTGTGCAAGGAGCTGTTTGTTCAGATTCATTTTCAGTGGCTAAAGCTGCTGCTCCACGTTTTCTCTGGCAGTCCTTTTGTCCTGCTGTCTCACAGAGGTGCAGGGCACACAAACCTCCTGTTCCTTCAGGCCAGTCCAGGACTCAGGGCTCGCTGTTGCTGTCACTGGACAAAGGGTGTAGCTGGGGGGTCTCTGCAGGTCCCTGCTGTCTGGGGGGACAGGGAGGGAGGGAGAACTGTGTTGTGTGGCAGTGGGGGTCTCTTCTCTCTGTCCCAGAATTGCTTTAATGGTCTCTCAGGGATGGGCTGTGGGAGAAGCCACCAGTGTGTCGTGCAGCTGGCAGCCCCTGGAGGAGTTGTGTGTGTTTTTCTCTGTTGAGAATCTGTGTGAGTGACCCAGATGTGGGCAGGAGGTGCAGATGTTGCAGCAGCTCCTCCTGGGGGCTCTGAGGCTCAGAGGTGTGGAGGCCATGGCCAGGCAGGAGTTGCTGGGGGTTATGACTTCTGCAATATCCCACTTCTCGTGGCTGACAGGAGTGTGAGCCAGGTGAGGGCTGTGGTTTCTGGGTGGGATTTGGACTCTGCCTGAGTCCACCAGTGCCGTCAGAGTTGTGTTTGGCTCATTCCAGGATTCCCTGCTTTTATGTGATTCAGTATCTGATTTTGAGCAGATCACAGTGCCAGAATGGTTGAGAGCAGTAACTTTAACATTGCCTCATTTCCTTCTTACATCAGTGTGAGATATCTATACCAGCATGTATGAGTTGCTTTAAATGGAGCAACAGGAGAAATGATATGGTTTTGGCATCGTTACTATAGTGTGAGACAAGTTCTGAGTGTTTGAAAACCAGATCCTTCTGATATTGTCAATCTGGAATTCCAGGTAGCCATGTAGGAAAAAAGAGGTGGAGCTAAAGAAAAATCCCATTATGTGGAGATGTAATGCTGTGAGCAGTGTTCTTGTGCAGATGGTGTCTTGCTCTTGTGTATGCAAGGCTTTCCCCTCCTCTTAGAGGCAGCTCCAGTTAATACTGATATAAAACTGCCTGTTAATTGGAGTACATGGAGATAATGGTAGGTATAATCTCTAAGTAAACTCTTAAAAGCTCTGAAAAAAGGGTATTTAAAAAAAAAAAAAAAATCATCTCTCCCCAAAACCTGAGTTTGCACTCTGCTTTGAAGATAGACTCATCAGTGTGCGGAGCAGACTTCTGCCTTGAGGCCATTTATAGTGCCGAAGCTTGTGAAGCTAAAACAGTTTGATGTGTAATTGCAGGAGGAAATGGAAAACCTGCTGAGCATGGCAGGATATAGTGCCTTATCACCCTTTATGTGCATCCAGTGCTTGCTGAAATTGCCAGCGGATCCGCAACATCGACAGAACGGTGACATTTTTCATGGGCCGCCGTGTTCTGAATCAACACTGCAACAGCGCGATTAGAGCAGGTAAAGTAGGGGGAACAATCAAAGAGTTGCATGTGACAGATCAGGTTTTAGTCATTCCCTGCTCCTTATTGCCTGCTGTCGTGTGTGATATGCAAAACAGCTTCTCCAGACGCATTACACCTTCACATTACCTGAAAATTGAATTTTATTTGGTGGCCTGCATATAATTTATAGCACTCTTCCAATGCACTTCAGTTCTCATTTAGCTAAAAGTGTGTTCTTTATTTCCTACTGGCAGGGAAACAGAAATAAAACTGAATATTCAGCACCACTTACAGTATATAAGAAACCAGGCTATTGAAGTTGTAAGCTGCTTGGATGTGTTATTGACAAGAACTGTCTATTCTGGAGTTAAGCACACGATGTATTTGATTCCCAGAGGTATCATCTCTCCATAGTAATTAATCAGGGAAAAGGCACTGACTCTGAATAGCAGTACTTGAAGTTATGGGCCACTATTAGCACTTGAAAACTAAATGGTAATTGAACATACCATATGGAGGAGAAATGGGGGTCCAGGCTAAGGACTTGGGATCCAGCCTTGCAGGGTGGAGAGAAAAAAGGGGTTTTTAATTATTCAGACAGAAGTACTACTTCTGCTAAGCACTTCACTGCATGGAAAAATACCCTGTAAGTAATTTATTGGTTGTATTGTTGTGTGTGGGGGCTGTTGGGATCAGCTCCTGAGCCAGCACACATTGTCCACCCGTGCCCACTGAAGTAGGTAATGCTGCTAGTGCAGTATCTCTGTATCAACAAGTTACTTGAATGCAGAGAAACTGGCAGTGAAAACTCATTTGGGTTTTAAAACAAAGACTCGCATCTGGGATTTAAGGTCTGTGTTTATCTCTCTTCCACCTAAAAGCACAATGCAATGGGCTGTAAAAGATCCTGGGAAGTTTACTCAGCAAGCAGAATGTTAACTGAATATCAGGATCTATAGAAAAGCCTGGCCAAAAGGCAAAAGGAGCCATTAGAAGCAAGAGGTAGACGGGAAACTGTGCTAGAGAAGTTACAAAACCTATGGCTGGCACAAAGTCATGGATGAAAACTGAAACAGCCCTGCATCCCAAAGCACCAGCACTCAGATTCCAGCTCGTGCTGGGCAGTGATGCAGTTTATGCTGATTTATGCAGCCCTTGGAGAACACCCTTTCTCTTGGCAAGTCTTCAGGCGAGGTTTAAACTGCTCCATGATAAACACAGCAGTAATGGGGCTCTGGTGTTGTACACCTGAAGTTGGCACTGGGGATATCCCTCACTTGCAGTGCTCCATGAGCTGAATTTTGACTAAGGGAACCCGTGTTTTACCTTAGGCTTTCTCAGCTCCCTTGCAGCCACTTTGCTTTTAATCATGCAGATTCCTTCCTATGGTTTTCATTTTCTTAGGTCAATCTGAGGAGTCAGTATCTGTTTTTTTTTTTTTTTTTTTTTTTTTTTTTTTTTTTTTTTTTTTTAATTATTATTTATTTTATGGTGCATGTCCTCTGTTTATATCCTCTTTTCCTCTTTGAGCTTGATTTATAGAGCAGGTCGTTTGTTCCAACCCAACATTCATTTCAATCTTGTCCTTGGAGTTTGATCTTTCAAATAAACTCAATTTAGTTTTTTTTCTTCAAGAAAAATTCATCTCATCTAATAGGCTTTCAAATTTGATAGTTTGAAAAAATGAAAACAACTTAAATGGTTGTTTTCAGGCAAAACTTGTGCCATGTAGGACAGCTAATAGCAGTGTGAATTTCAAAGTCTAATTACAGATGTTATCAACTATGAAATTTATGCTGTTTGTGGGGAATTTAACTGTGCAAATGTATGTTTTAAATGAAAAAAACCCTCAAACCCAAAACAAACAACCACCTCTGAAAGCACTGATTGGAATTCATTTGGTACAGGAATCCTACTTCCAGTGGGGCGTTCTGTTAATTTGTCTCCTGTTAGAGGATGCAGATGAACCAGCTTTCCCTGTACCTTGCAGACTCAAAAGCTTCCAGTTTTGGCAGTGTTTTGTGAATATATTTATTTAGCAAAGCTATTGCTCCCACAAGTGCAAGTATTGCTGTTCCTTGCATTCCTAATCTGACCTGCCTGGCAGGGCTGCTGGATTGATGCACCCTTGGCTGGCAACTTGTTGAAATTAAAGAATTCCTGTAGCAGTGTGAATTGCCATCAGCAGCAGAGGCTGTGCAGCCTGTGGAGCGTGGCAGGAGTGACTGGAATTGCAGCTTTTCCAGAGTTCTCCTGCATTTTCTGGGGTTTGTAACCTAAATCAAGAGTAATTAAAAGCACTCTCAGTCAGGGCTGTGTATACCAAGATCTCTGAGAGTTCAGGATCTACCCCTTTCTCACCCTGGAATGTACCAGCTAAAAATTCCTGCAAAAATCTTCAATGTGAGATTTATACTTTGTATTTAGGAGGGCAAGGCTTCATGGGTGGTGTTTCATGTCTTTGAGCTGTAAAGTATGACTGTCTCTCACTTGTAATTGTTTTGTGAGTCCTTTACACCACAGTTGTAAACTTAAACTTTCCTTAGGAAATGAGAGCTGTTTTATCTGCAGACTCTCTTTGGCATTGCTCTGGGTTGTTTTACAATAAAAGCCCTTTCTGGTGTGCTGATGTGCTAAACACAGTAACAGATTTATTTTGTGTTATCATGAGAACAAATGCAGTTACAGTGTAGGCTTAAATAACATCAACACATATCTCTTCCCAAGGTAGAGATGAATTTTGTTCCTTTGCACAAACATAAACAGGGCTTTGATGGAATAACAAGAATCAAAAACATTTTCCCCATATCCATCTGTGAGAAAGTCTTTGCACTTTACCTCAATAAAACACTTTGTAAACAAAAATTTAGTGAAATAGAAGTTGATGTTAAGAGAAGAAAAACAAGAGCAATGCTGTTCTGGAGATGCTCAAATCTTAATTACAGTCCTGTGAAAATGTGGTAAATTATTAAAAAATTTCAGTTTCGAGAAGAGCTAACAACTTGGTTTCTTCAAATGCAAATTTAAGGTTCACATCCTGTTTTGTAACAATAAATGCACTTTAGCAGCTTTCAGCGTATTAAATGCAAAGCTTTGTTTAAATTGTGGGTTACAGCAGAAGTACTGATTATCTTTTACATTTATAGTTGTGCTTTTTGTCCTTTATTTCCTATTTATATGAAGCAAAAAACTGTAGAACACAATCTGTCCATCAGGAATTATGAGGATATGTATCCCTGTCACTAATGGTATGGTGTTTCCTTTATAACACTTGTGCTTTCTCCTAAATTTTAGTTTTATAGACTAGGTTTTGTTCTCCTTGAAAGTACATTATAAATCAATAAGATGCATTTTACAGCAAAAGGAAAACATTACATGTGTAGAGCACTCTTTGGGAGAGCTTTATGTTTTATTGAACCTCTGAAAAGTTGCAGAGTGGCACACTTGGAGTAAGAGAAACTTGGCTTTCCACTGATGCTGGCTTGTGATTGTGGTTTATCACCCTCAGTGCAAATTTACTGCAGGTCTGGGTGTTTCAGTAAAGTGTGGGGAATGTTTATTGGAGCCAGCTCTGCTCTGCAGCACCCACAGCAAGCCCTGGCCTGAGACCTGATGGATCTGTTTATGGAAAACCCGAGGAATTGGCTGCTGCAGAGCTCTGCAGGGGAAGCCCTGACCTGCTGAAGGTGTGTGAGTGCTGGGCTGGGCTCTGAGGAGCTCGAGGGTTTCTTTGTTGTTGGGGAGCACAGCGAGTGCTCAGTGCTCACACCATGGCAGTGCCTGAGCCCCCTTCCCAAATCCTGCACGACAGCCCACAGCTTTAGAAAGAAACCTTGAGCACACAGATAAAAGCTCCCCAAAATACACAGAACCCAGGGAGTGTGCTCCTGGTTTTGGATGCCTCTCCTGCCCCGCGTGGCTCCCGGCTCTGTCTGCTGCTTTAGTCCTGTCCCCAGGCTGTCCAAGGTCTGACTCTGGTTCTTGCTCAGTTGAGGAGGAAATAAAAAAAGATACTACTGTTCTTACTGGTTTTGAAACATGATGTGTATGCCCCGAAGGAGAAAAGAAATAAATAATTCAGCCACTAATAAAATTAAAACATCTCAATGAAGTCAAAATCCCAAATCACAGCAAAATACTTTCATTGGTTATTTCCTCTTCTTACTTTCCTGTGATGATTTTTTTTTTCCCAGCCACCAGTAAGTCTGTCAAATCAAAGTGTTTCTTTAAAGGAAATATTTACAGCAGTGTTTTCTTTTAGGAGTCATGTGTTCTAAAATTAGAAAAGAATGCCTTTTATCTGTGGTTAAAGACAGTTCAGCAGTGGTAGGATGTTTTATTTTGTTTCAGCCAGGTGACACATTGCCTCGCTGGCTGACAAGGTTCAATCTTTGTTTGAATTGTTGACCTTTCCCTCTGAAACATCTGCTGTATTAAAAACCTGTGTTGTTCTGTTTCCTTTTGCTCTCTCATAAAAGGATGCAAGTGGAAAAGCAGGGGAAGCAGGATCCAAAAACATTTGGACTTGCAACTCTTGCTGGGACACTAATGTCACTGAAATGTAATCAATTTATATGTCTCACATGCTGTTTGTTCAGACTGGCTCATGGGGACTGGTCCTGTGGTGCTGGTGTCTGCATTGCAGTTGGTGGAGAACATTTTGGACATGGCATGTTTGGGTTTTTTTTTTGTTTTTGTTTTTGTTTTTTTTTTTTTTTGTTTGTTTTTTTTTTTGTTTTGTTTTGTTTTTTTTTTGATGAGGGCTTGGAGTTTCTCCTTTCATGCAAATAATTGCCATTTTTACTTCTGTTCCATTCTATGTCTGTCTCAAAAGAGAGGGAAAATGCAGACTCCTTTAATCTGAAGCATATCCCTGCCTGTGTGGCTCTGGAGCCACCAGCATCAGTGGGAGGATGATGCTCTTCAGAGGGAGAAGAGTTGATAGGAGAGGAATTCTGCCATGTGTTGGAAACAGTTCAGTAGCAAAGCTGTTCATTTACACCTTGTCCTGGGAAAAAGCAAGTTCTTTCCTTGAAAACATTTCTGAATGAGAGAAATCAAATTGTTTCCAAGCAGAATCGTTCATAGGAAGGAGCAGTGAACTTTCTATGGCAAAATGAAACTCGTAGACGCATTGGATGCTGCTTGAGTGGAGCTTTGTGTTTCAGTCGGGCAGTAGTTGGAAATCTTTTGCCATTAATGTCACCTGGCTCAGAGGTGAGTACAGGTACATCCCTGTGCCACCCCCCTTGCCTGGGGTCTGTGTGAGTTCAGGGCTGGCTGTTTGATGGGAAATGGAGCCCAGCAGCAGTGGCCTTGTCTGTGTTAGTGCCCTCACACACACAGCGTGCTCTGTGTTACCACAGGGTAACTCTTGTGAAACCAGACCTGAGCAGAATCCAGGCTCGCTGTGTTTCTCTCATCAGCTTCATTTCCAAGGATGCTTTGCTAGTGGAATAAATGCTTCAAAAGGTTGCAAGGCTGGGTTCATCTCCAGTGCTCTCCTGGAAGCAGTGGTGCTGTTTTAAGGATCATCAGGCATAATCTGCTGTTTGGTGCACGCCTGGTACTTGGGGCTGGTTAAGGGATGACAGGCTGTCAGAGCTGGTGGGGAAGGAGCTTCAAGGAGCCATTGTTCTTTCAAATTAAAACATTTAAATCCAAACCCAGGACTGCAGGCTCATTTTAATTATTCCTTTTGTCTTGTGGAAATCCATTCCTACTGATGATCACACAGCTGTCACATATACATTACCTTTAGTCAGGATACATGACAGTGCTTTCCTATTAGCTGTCATTGTTTTACAAGGCAAACTAAAAACCACTAAGGCAGATGTATTAATTTCAAAAGAAGACACACTGCTGGTGAAGTTATTAAAATAAAAATATCTGAAGACTCAAATTCATCTGATTTCTATTGAAGATTTGCAGTGTTGCCTCGTGGCAGCTGAGGTGACAGGATTTTTTTTTGGCTGTGTTATGGAGATGTCATTGCTGTCTGATCCCACTCCCATCAGGCTGAGGAGCACGACTCAGAGTAGCTGGGCAGGTGTTAGTCATTCCCCCTTTGTGAATCAGTTCTGTCACAGATAAGTTTATTACTTCTCTGCTACTATCCTCTATTACTATGATTAATGGATTCTTCAGAAAAAAAAAAAATTAGGTAGTGTTGTTTTGGTTTAATGTCTGTTTAACTCTGGCTTCTGAGCTGCTGAGTTTACTTCTAAAATTTCAAAACCTACCTGTTGATCCAGTTAGCCATGATTCAAAGTATTTTGTCTTTTTATGGGTGGATTAAATAAATGATTTTTTAATGTTTCCCTAGGAGGTATTTCAGTAGGTAATACTGGGGTCTGTGCAGCAGCAATGTTGATTTTCAAGAATATTTTGTTATTTCTTGTGCGTCATTACACAGAATAGAAAATCAGGAGTTCCATAGTCAAAGACAGGCTGGAGGTATTTGCCATTTACTGTCCAGCCAGGTACAATTAATTGCATGTGCTTTTTTCATGTCTAATCTCCAAAAATATAAAACGTCATTTTATTTTCATTTATATTCGCTATGTTGGTTTGGAAATAAATGAATGCAGTACGTTTTCTGGGAGTTCCAGAGTATTGTATAAAGGGCAAACCAAATTGATTTAATCACAGATATTGTTAAAAGCTCCATTTTAATGGAATGTGCTGTGATTGCTGCTGCGAACAGTAGACTTTCATTTTTGAAGTTGTTATTCAAAAGAGAATATGCATGTCCTGAGAATGAGCTACAAAATGAAAATGAAAATAATAAGCCCAACAACAAACGAGTCATAGGAGGAAAATATTGTTATATGGGAATAGTTTTATATAAGAACATTGGAGCGTCTGAAACAGCTTTCCTGCCCCATAATTCATGTGATAAAATCATGAGGAAACACAAACCTTCACACTCCTTTTGCTTTACTTAATAAAGTTAAGTGCAGGGAGAGGAGATGATGACTTTTCCTGGGAATCACCGAGTTCAAGCAGGAATGTTCTGATGCCTGGTAATTTGCTTTTTGCTGTGGCTGTCCCACGTGCAGAGCCTGGCAGGGCTGTGCTGGGAGCTGGGTGCTGATGGTGCTTTATTGCAGAGCAGTGTTTGTGCCTCACCTTCCCCAGGAGGGGACCTGGGGCTCCTCACAGAGCAGGGGTGTGCTCCCAGGAGGGCAGCATGGGTGTAACACAGTGCTTGGTGGCTACAGGGAGATGCCATCAGGCTGGAGGGGAAGGAAATAATTAAAGCTTTTGATTTCCTATGTCGCAAGTTTCCACTTTAGTCTTGTTATCCAGGGTTATGACAGGGACCATTTTCTGCTTCCTTTCTTTTCCCCCATTACATTTTCTGAGTTGGAGAACATGAGCAGCTCGTGATTTAACAACTCTTCTCTCCTACACTGTTTTCTTTTCACTTGCTTGGCCTAGGCTTTGTTTTCCCAGACCAGTCAGTGTGAGTTGTATTTGTTAAACCTGAATTCCAGACCTTTTTTTAGTTTTGTTTTATGCACAACACTCCCCCTTGCTCATGTGTAGGTGAGATTTCTAAGGAATTTTGCTTTGAGCATGAGAGGCAGCCAGTAAGGACTCTTCCAGGGCTGTGTGCAAGAGGAGTCATGCTTGCAATCCTAAAAATAAGCCCCAGTTCTTCATCCAGATGGAGCACCCAACCTTGCAACACCCACGAGTCAGCTCATGTGGTCAAGCTGGAGCCTGTGCTGGTAGGGAAGGATTTTGGGATTGGGAAGTTCCCAATTCAGACTGCCTTTGCTGTCCACAGCAGGGCCCTTTGGGGTCTCCAGGCAGCAGCACAGGTGAGACCATCATCTTTTGAGCTTGTGCAGACAAATACAGGAGAAAATGAGCAGGCAGCTTCATGTGGACTGAGATGGTTTTCCTGGGATGACAGAGCAAAGTCTAAACACACGTCAAGATTCTTTTTCTTAAACGTGAACACTGGGTGGTTTGTGGGTGTAAAGTCAAAGTGAGCCAGAAAAAAACCACGTTTGGAGTATGGCCAGTGCAGAAGCATTTTCAGCTGAGTGTCTGGAGTCAGGGTGCAGCACAGGTGGCTGACAGAGACTGTGAGCAAATCCCTGCTGGGACCTCCAGCCCTTACTCACATGGACAACAAGGGGGTGACTTAATTTGTGTGGGTGTTGGTGCTTATCGTCATCATGACTTCAAGTAGATTCTGATTTCTTTTCATATCTTTTCATAAAAATACAAAAGACTTAAAGAATAGTGCTCTTAGAAGGGATAATGTGTGGCTTTGAGCATCTTCTGCCCACAGGAACGTGAGGTGCTTAATGAACTGCAGAAGTCAAATATTGCAAGGGCTCTTCATTGATAGGATCATTATTCTTTTTGTGTTGTTCAAGAAAAAAAAAATCAAAGAAACTACAGTGTAATGGTAAAGAAACCCTATTTTCTATTCAAGTGAAGGTTTGGAAATCATTGGTTATTTCTCTGGGTTTGATTTTCCTAACTGCTGAGATGGGAGCATTAACAGGTGTTGCAGGGCAGAGCAAGCAGAGTATTTCCATTTTATGTTCTTACAAAGCATTTGTATCAGAATTGACATCCACTTCTTGCATACAGATACATTGTTTTTTTCTGGTGGAGACACTTGCATAAAAAGGGAAGATTTCTGTCATAAAGCATGTTATGAATTGTCTAATACCAATAAACCTACAAGTGTTGAATCTTCTCTGGGCAGTGCTGGCGTGAATTTTAATGATTTTCTTCTGACATGTGTTTTGGGTATTTTTGCTGATGGAATGCTACTTGGGTTGGTACACTGATATCTGCATGGGATGTTAAGGTTCTGTGTGTGGAAATGTCTGTGTATCTGCAAATGTTCATCAAATTCTGAGTCTTTATTAAGCAAGGAAATGAAGATATGCAAATGAAACTTTGAGAAATAACCGTGTCAATTTATAATAAATGGCTAAATACCACAAAGAAATCAAGAAATACAGTCAACGTAGCTAAAACCCAAGTTGAGTATATTAAAATATGCAATGCAATTAAAATGTCACTGTAACATGGAAGAATATTAGTGATTTATATCTTACACATAGGGCAAGATTCTGACTTGGGAGGCAATCCAAGAAGCTCACTTAGAGACCTGACCTTTCACTGCAGTACATCTTGTGTTTTGCTCTGATAAGGACCCTTTGACATAAAAGAAGGTGGAATGATAAATTCTCCGTTTGCTATTTTCTTGTTACACATTGGTGCAAATCCTGGCTGCCCATGTCATGTTTCAGGTTCACAAAGGCAGATGTGAATGAGGCAGAAGTTTCCTTAATCTACCTGGGCTAAAGCATCTCCCTTCTTCATTGAAATCCCTCTGGAATCCCAGCACTGATGTCTCCTCTGGCTGCCACTTTGGCCGAGTTGTGCCGAGGCTTTGTGATGTACACAAATGGTCACTGGGGACTACAGAAGATCTTCTGACCTAAGGCAAATCGAGTTTAATCTCTGGCCCTTGGAGGTTTCCTTTTTAGTTAGAGTGACCCCTGTGTTCCATCAGTGCCTCCAGATCTTGGGGAATGTGCTCAGCTCAGCCCTGTGTGCCGGTGATGTGCATGTACCCACCTGGAAGTACCTGGGGTGGGTTTTCCTTTTCTTGCTGTTTTACAGCCTGAATGGATAAGTACTTATCTGTGCATAACCCTGTCCTTTCCATGGTTCTTGGCATTAACTGTGGCAGCTACTTTGGCAACTGTTGGCCAAGTCCTGACCAAGTCAGGATTTATACACATGTTCAGCTTTGTGCACCGACTGCTCCCATTACCCCCACAGTAAATTAACAGTATAACAGGAGGTGCTGGTGCCAGTTTTGAAGTCATTTGATGCTTGCATTTGTACTTCCCTGCTTGTCCCCAAGTAGTCCAAGGCTGTAAATCCAAGAGCTTTTGCTGCACATTTTAGTGACTGGGTTCACAGGAGAGAGATAATGCACTTGAAAATATGTTCCTTTTTAATTGGGATGTAAGAATAGGAACTTTTTTTTTTAATGTGCATTATAATTTTATAGAAGCTCCAAGCTTAGAGTACTTAAGCTTGTAATACACAATGAGAATTGTCTATGTGCACATATGTTGAGCTAAAATCTGAGTACCAAAAATATGTAACAAATTGCTTCAATTGCCAGTAAAATGGCTCGGTAGATATTGTATGACAAACTCTTCTGTTTCCGTGCAGGATGCCCTCCTTCAGATTGTGCACAGGGTCAGTTCCCATCCTTGTAATCCCACTTCAGACTCTGAAAGGGGAAAAAGCCCTAAATGAATTTCCCAAAGGCAGAGTTTATATGCTGGTAACGACGACAGATCCTGCGCTAAACAATTAGTCATTGCCACTGTTCACTTTTCCATCCACAGCTGAGCCTTTCTCACATCTTTCCAGAGGTTAACAGCATCTCCAGATCGTTTCTTTTGTCCCCAACAAGGTGTAAGCCACGGGGAGCTGTCTCCATGGGAAACATTTTTATTCAAATAATCACACAGCGTTGCACTACATGAAAGCCGGGGCTTTTGCAGGGCTGGGATGTCTCTGGTAATGACTGCTACATAATAGGGCCACCTGGTGATTTGTGTGCTGCATTGCTCGGTAGGAACTGGAGCTGGGAGCTGCTCTGGGCTCTGGCTGACAGGGAACACGCTGGGCAGGTGTGTTCAGCTCGTTTGCCTCAGCTCCCAGTGAGGTCATGCTGACCAAGCAGCACTTTGAATTTTCCTTACCTGCTGGCAGATGTAGCAGCTGTGAGGAGGTTTCCATTCCACAGGAAAGCTGTGCAGAGTGGATGGATACTGGGAGCTTTGTGGAAATGATGAGCCAGCACGGTAGCTGGATGTGTTTTTCCCATGTAGCATTTAATGAGAAGGTTATTACACCTAATCCTGTTTATAATGTCTATTGGTTGTCCCTTATATTCCTACATACAGGGAAAGGTACAGCAATGAACCCTGCTGCCTGTGAATAAATGCATTTATGGCATCATCTTCTTTTTTAGTCTTATTTATTAGAGGCTGTATTTTGATAACTGTTGATCTGCATTTCTCCCCAGAGTTCATAACTCTAGACATGAGTTTTAATTACTCTGCCTATCTCCCATCATAGGTTTGGTGCAGCAAACCCACGATTGCCTCGTGCTGTGAGCGCTGCAGAGAGAGAGCAGACATGAAAGGAGCCACATCAGAGCAGCATTATCAATTTATACCAGCTGAGAAGCAGGCTCAGAAAGCAAACTCAGGAAGTCAGGGGCTCTCTAGTATTGGAAAGTTGCTTTACACCCAAACTAGGTTTGCTTTGTTTAAACCCCCCAGCTTTCTGCCATTGCATCTGGTCAAATTATACCAAACAGGCGAAGTTGTCTCAAAAATAGTAATAATATTTTTGCAACCTTTCTGAGAAGTGATTTTTTTTTTCTGCCTCTCTGCTCCTTGGTCTTTTGAAGATCTTCTGATAAACAGGGAAAGTATCTTTAAACTCTGGAACTGTGCCTCTTCAGGAGCTTGGGAACAGGGTACAAAGTATTTGCCTCCTACTAGGAGTGAGCTTGGTTTAGGTCCTGTACCTGTTCACATGCATTTCCTGTCAGCCTGAACACATTCCCTAGGTTCATGGGCATGCTGTAAATGGAAGATAACTTATCTTTCTATAGGAATATTCTTAGGAGAAAACCACAAAGCATTCAGCAACTGCACTTGTGGGATGTGTGGATTGTCTTAGAATACACACCTATGGCACTTCCCAAAGTTGTGCTTTCTGATCCCTGTGGCAATAATCCCTAAAGGAGTGAAACCTTCAGGATTTGCCCAACTAGCAGGAACTTTTAGGTAGTTTTTTTTTAAGGAAAAAAAAGGAAAAGAAAGAATTTTTCAGCATTCCCTTATGTCATAACCAGAGGATAAAATAGAGCATGCAAAATTCACCACAGCTGAATTAACAGGAGAGGAGGTTGTTATATTTAAGCTATGCATTTTTCTGTAATTAAGTGAGTTTCGTAGAGAGAATGTTCCTTCTCGAGGAGAAATTCTCTTAATTGGCAGTTATGTGGGGTTAATGAACTACTTAGAGTACCGAGGGGGAAAAAATGGGGAGGGAGGCGGGGAAACAACCCCAAGTGCCAGAATGCTGAGTGTCAGAACTCAGCAAATCCGTTATCAGAGCTTTAGCCGAGCTCTGATGAAATGAGACTGGCCCTGGAGAAGGACTGGCCCTTCCTGACAGGAATGCTCCAGGAGCAGGGATGCTGCAGAGCAGTTGCCTACGAAATGAGCGCTCAAGGCAGAGCCAGTCATATTAAGGAGGCCAGAAGAAGGAAAATCTTAAATAAATAAAAGGCGTGGGGTGCATATCTGGAAGGAGATGATAGATCTGATTATTTCCTTTTTTTTTTTTTTTTCCCGAGTGCTACTGTGGGGAAATTGGAACAATCTCAGTTTGTGTTATTTCTGCATTTGTGAGGTTGTTCACTTAACCTGTGCAGTGACCTGGAATACTCAATGCCACTGAGACAGAAAGAGTAACTGAGAGACTTGAGATTTCAAGGAGGAATTTTATTGAACAGCAGCAGATTTACTTTACACTTCAGTAGTAAGTGATAAGAGAGGAATTATTCAACATGCTTTCTTATTTCAGCCCTGGGAGGTGGTGTAAATTTTGAGGGCACAGAACATAGTGCATTATATCATGAAAGTGAAAACTGTTTTAAAATTAAGATGAGAAGTGCCATGTTTCATAGATGTTGCTGAAATTCCTCTAGCGTTCCTCTGAACTTAAAGTTTTTAAGTCATGGTAATGCCTTCTGACAAGACATTTCGACAAGAGCAGAATGCTGAACTGATTAAGAGACTAAATCTGAAATTTACTTAGAAATTTCAGAGGGCAATGGTTTTGGCAATATACATAAACACTAGTTATGATGTGTCACTCTGTATTAGACCCTGCTTTTCCTATCTTTCCATAGGCAGATGTTGCTTTTTTCACTTTATAGGTTTGTTCAGGATTTTGGTCTGCCTTTTTCGCACCCTCAGGCTTCCCATCAACCCGACCACAAAATGCATGTCACATAGGATTCACCTTTTCCTGTTACATTAGATACTCCTGAATGGTCAGCTGGAAGCTTTTTTGTTTTCTTTCCCCTCCTCTGGTTTGTTTGGTTTTTGGGTTTGTGTTTTGAAGAGGGACTGGAAAGCTGAATAGACTTGATTATTGGAATTTGACTTCATAGCTGACAAGCATGAAGAAAGCAAACAGAACAGACTGTTATAGCAAGATAATTCCTCTGACAATTAAAATGAGGCTGATTTGGGAAAACATACACACCCAAAAGTGCCATTTGTGTGCTGGGTACTTCTCCACGTGATGTTCTGTGCCCGAGTAATTGATGATAGTGCTCAGTGTAGCTCTGTGCATGCAGGAGATAATTTATATTGAATCTTAAAATTCAAATCAGCTTCCTGCAATTCAACATGGAGCTCCCACACGGAGTGCTTTTGGTTTTTCTCTCAGATGAAGCAGGATGAAAACCTTTTTTTGTTTAGGGTAGGTGACATCCTAAATAGACCTTTAGTAAGGCACAAAAATATTGCTGTGATTTAACCAACGTACTCGTTAAAGGGAGGAAATTGAGTTATCTCCTTTTGGCAGATCTGCTCTAGGTTGTGTGCTGACACTGCTTTGAGGGAATACACACTTCAGGTTGTTCAAGTGAACTTCTGGCTCAAATACCACTTGGTTCATGAGGCTGCAGTCTGCCTGTGCAGGCAGCGTGGCTTCTGGGGGAGGTGTGCCATCAGTCCTACCAACTGCTGCCTCCTGGTCCTGGGAGGTGTGAGCCTCCTCTTGGAACAGCCTGGACATATTTCAGTGTTTCCTAGCGATATGTTTACAGAAAGGAAGCTTTGAAGGCTGATAGTTTTTGTCTTTTGGCTATTAAGTATGTTGCATATTTTTTGTCAACACAATATTCTCATACCAATGAGGCGTTTTATCTGGCATTGCCAGGTGTCTCTTTTCTTTCACAGAGAATCCCATGAATGTCTTGCATGCATGTCTTTGTGTACAAACTCAGAAGCTGAGAATGGAATTTGTTAAACACACATCTCTTCTACCCACTGTTCTTCCCAGTTTCTGAAAGACTGGAGATACACATTTTTTGTTAACCCAAAAGTGAATAAAGTTTTGAATACATATAAATATATACGTGTGCTCAGGGTAGAAGGGAACAATTCTATAAGATGCAGATTATTTTTTTTTTTTTAATTCCATCTGTCCTTTGTGCTTATTTGTTGGCTTTATCCACAGAAGAATTAGCTAACCTAGGTGGAAAAGCTGCCAGGGTTTGGGTATGGTTTTTTCGGAGCTGAGGAGTCTAATTTGAACCTTATAGAGCAACACTGAACAACGTAGTAACATGCTGTGATTCGGTGCATATCAGTTCATAACTACCTCTGAGAAACTGCTCTGAGTATGAATTAAACAATACTCTTAAAATGTTTTATTATATTTAGTTCTCTACAGTGCGTACCGCTGGCAAAGGTTAATTGGTTTGTGTAAGGCTAGAAATTATAGTCCTTGATACATCTGCTAGTCTGAGTTAGCACAAGAGCTGCAAGATCTTTGCTAAGGATCTAATAGCTAATTTGAATGCCTCAACCCTCAAAAGAAGTGCAGAATAACTCTGAGTTTAATCAGGGTTCTCTCTAGAGCAGAACTGGACAGTGGATCCAAACTAGGTCAGTCGTTCCATGACACAGATTTTCATCCAGTGGAGACAGAGTTGCTACCAAAGTAGTTTTGCTAAGAACAAAGTCCCCAACTTCAGAAAATTGGGAATGCAACAGAAAAGAATGGTTCTTTCATCCAGGTCATGCATTTTTACATTTTTCCCTATTTAATAAGCTAAAGCCTGGAGATGTAAAATTTGGTGCATGTATTAGGCAAGTCTTTGGAGTTACTGTAGGCCTTCAAAACACAAGGGGGTTGGCTTCAGTGGTTTAATTCTTTTTACTTTAGCACTCCTTTACATCTAAAGGTTGTGCTTCCAAATCCCCACTGAAAACCAAGAGAAACTTTGATCACAGACATGGAACAGTGGAACACTGGTAGGATGTTTGCTGAGGGAGCAGAGTGGGCATTCTCTTGTGGGGCATGGAAGGGAATGCCCAAGAAAAACATTCTGGGGACAGCCTTTTTTCTGCCCTGTTTAAATGGGGAAACCCAGCGTGCTGGCCTCCAAATTTTAATACCTTTAGCTAAAAGTTATTAATGTGTATGTGTGGAATACACTGGAGTGCTCTCTTGTCTGCTTATAGAGCTGGCATCTGAGTGCTGGCAGGTACCTCTGCTGAGGACCCTTCTGAATTAGGGCAATAATTCTGCTGTTTCTTCAAGAAGACTTTCCAGCTGCTCCTTGGAGCTGCACTGCTCGAGGTTGAGGCCACAGTTGTGACCTGGTTATTTCCACCACCATCCTTTAACCTTACAGTTTAACACAGCTTTAGTCTGCTGCAGTAGCTGGTCAACTTGCTCTCAGTTTAAGACCTGATGCTCCCAGTGGCTCTTGTGCCCACTTTCCAATGGGATTTCTGGGCTGGGAATAAACCTGTGATTGAGAATGTTCCATTTATTGAGAAGTCTTTTAAGTATTGTGCACATCTGCATTTTTTTGTCCCAAACTTAAGGGGAACCAAGCTTGGGCTTGCCACCCACTGTAAGGGAGTAGATGTTCTCTGAGATCCTTGTGCTTCTCTACCCAGCAGAAGGATTCTTTCAGAACTGAATGAAGGTGCAGAGCAGCACAGTGTGCAGGGCTCATTCGAGTGCTGAGATAGCATCAGAACACAGCTAAAGACTCCCAGTGCTACCCAGGCATGAATGAAGCTATTAAAGGAAAAGTGTCCAAGTGTGACTGCCTTTGATCCAAGCTTGGTGAGATCTGGTGGAACTGACAGCTGTTTAATAGGAAGCAATCATGTTTGATTTTACCTGGCTCTTTCTCAGCTACTTTATCTTAAGTAATTTAGAGAAGAATTTTATGAGTAACAAGTATGCACTTAGCAGTGGTTAACATAACCTCAAAGGCACGGGTCACTGCTTGTATCTACAAGCTCAAAAAGAAACTTGGAACTGTCACTGTGCATTTTAGTACCATATAAAATTTCCTAATATAAGCCAGGAATTAAGACTTACTGTAATTTAGGCTTTGGTCTACTTTTGGAGCTCTGGTCCCAAGAGCCACATCATCTCAATCAAGGAGTGCCATGGGCATTGAATTGATTTTCTGCTCTGGAAGGGGTATTTATTTCTAATAACTTTTAGGCACAGTCACCTGCTGCAATTGATGTGATACACACACCTAGTTCTGACTGTCTGCAAATCTATATTTACAGGCACCTCTGGGCAGTCCTTTTATAGTGAAAAGGACTTAACTGGGCAAGATGTGCTAATCTTTCCTGAACCAGGGAAATGACTTTATTATTCTCCCCATCCTCATGCCATCGTTATGATCTAGTGTTTTCCCTCCATAAATGAGAACAGTAGCCTTGTCTCTGACCTCCATTAATGTGTATCATAAAAGCTGCCTTTATAATATGCTCCTCTGGCAGACCTCATTCCCCTGCAACCTGTTCCTTGGTGACAGTTCAGGGGAATGTTATGGATTCCCATGAAACTTATCAAATGGATGTGATAACCCCGTTGTCAGAGGCTGCCTGAGCCATTATTAAGCACATATTGGATAGTCCATTTGTTATTATATAAACTCTTTAAAATAGCATCAGTAGGAAAAGAGTTGTGCCAAGTCAAATGTTGGTGGGTCCTGTTGTAATAGGTGAAACATGCAACTCTCAGAGCTGGGATTTGGAGAAAAGGAAGCTTTGATCATGAGCAGAACAGGATGAAAATGTTCAGCTGTTGTGGTGTGTTGTAGTAAGTGCTGGTCCATTCCTGAGTGTCTAAAAAGGAGGAAATCTGAACAGAAATGCTGCCTGTATGGAGCAAGATCTCTTCATGACTGCGCATCTTTGAAGTGATGGACACAGCTTGTTTCTACTTCCAGCTGCATAATTTTGTAGCTATTTCCATATCATTTAGTGTTGCAGAATGTCATGGAGCAGTGAAACAAGAAGCAAGCAGGTACAGAACAGCACCTGACATAAAATGCAGACAAAGGGTCTGGACTGTACATGCATTCAGAATAAGAATCTGAATTTTCCCTTCAGCTGTAAGTTGTTGAAAGAGTTGCCAGAGCTAATAAGTACTTCATGAGTGTGTGCTGTGTGGAAGATTTCCTGTTGTTGCCATTTTAGTTTTTCTGTGAATATGCTGCCAGTTATTACCTAGCTACATATAACCTTGGGAAAATCACATTATAAGCTGTCCTCAAGTTTCCCTGATTTTTCTAATATGGGAAATAAATTTTTTCTTTCACAGAAATGTTTGAAATAACTTTATATATATATATTCATACACACATACACAGAGAAGAGATAAAATGGTATAAAACACATGTTCTCTTGGCACAATTTACTTTGTGAGAACAGAAGGAAGCAGTGTGAGTAATGAGTCCGGGATTGTATTGACCTGACTGCCACTGTGACGACCTATTAAAATCTAGGATGTTTTATCATCCTCTGAAACTGGATTCAAAATCTATATGCAGCTAAGGATACAGTTATTAAATATTGTGCTGGTAATGCTCATGTGTGTGAACAACAAATGTGTTGGGGATGACAGAACCATGAAGTTGTTGAGGCTGGAAGTCACCTGTGGAAATCTGTGGTTTCTTCTTATGTGGTTTCCTCCAGAGACCAGCTCTGTTGGCTGGCCTGGGCTGTCAATATTAAGTATCAAGGCACTGGTAATAGTAACTTTTTTACTAAGCTCTGCATTTCCTGGAGGAGATTTTCTATTGTGGCAGAAGTGCCGGGCATGGCAAATCCTGCTGCGGTAAGGGAGAATGAAGTTACTGTGGAGTAAATCTCATTTAATGCTTTGAAACGTAAGAGCACATTCCTATTTTGATACATATGGACAATAAATCAGGTCTCACAAAGCTGTTATCTGTCTAAGAATAGCAGAGTATAAAGAGAAACAAAATGAATTCATATTGCATATAGATTTAAGTCCTAGCCCTTTCTGATATCCAGGATCTTCTTTTTTTCCTTTACAGTGAAATGACTTCTCACAATTGCTCATTAATCAGTTATTTTTCTAGAAGGTCAGTGATACAGCTTATAGCTCACAAAGTACTGATGTGGTATGTTCACTTCTATTCCACAGACCTGCTTTAGGCTTTCACTCAGAAAATTTGGGGGACAAGAACACTGTCTCCTTGGGTATCTAGAGTACACTGGGCATGTTTTTTAACTTTTTATTGGTAATAAAAGCCACACTTTTTGCTTACCCGTGTCCATATATCTGTTGCTCATCTAAATAGGAAATTTCTCCTGTATTAAAGCACTTGGAAGAGCTTGTCTTGGTCGTCTCCAAGCTCAGGAGCAGCCGTGGTTGACTCCGTGGCATATGCTGCCCCAGGGTGGTGTCAGGCCCATGTGCTGAGCTGCACTTTGGCACCATCTGGAATTTGGACTGGGTCTGTGATAGCCTTCAGCCGAGGTGCTGCTTTCTGCCTCAAAAACAGGAACTGAGTTGGCAATTTTCCAGAAGGAGCAAGCTAAATCTAAGTTTATACGTACTTAAATTCGCCTTGTTTGAGTTGCTTGTGTGCTTCCCTGCTTGTGTGTTTAAAAATCCCGCTATCAGAGGATGCTCAGCAGTCTGCAGCCCCAAGCTCTGGGATGCCAGTGCCATGGAAACCAGGCCCATTTGGGTGCCTTGCTTGGCAAGATCTTTGTAGGTCTTTTCTCTGGGGCTCTGCCTTATATAGTTAACATAGAAAGCAGAACACAAAAGAAAAGATTCCACAGAATTAACATCTCCTGTTAACAGTAGGGTAGGGATGCCTTGTCCTCCATGGCATCATCTGCTGCTGACATTCAAGCAGTTCTAATTACTTTAATGGCTCCCACTGGTCCCCTCTGTAACTGCTGCATGATGCCTGAGGACACTCTGCAGAGGTGGGAGAATAAAGCCAGGGACCAACCAGAGAGTGAAGCTGCTCTTCTTGCTGGCAAAAAATTGTTCCTTTGAAGGTCTGTGGAGTTAACAGGCCAGGCACTTCCCTCTCTGCCAGTCTCTTTTCTCATCCTGCTTTTAGCGAGTGCTTGGACCTCAGAATTACTTTAGATTTCAGAATCAATGCAAACTCTTTGCTGTCTTCTGTATGTTTCTTTTATACACACCCATATATATATATATCATTTATTTTTTTAAGCAACTCTAATTTTCTCGTGATAATTTTTTTTGGTGAAGTTTTCCTGTCAAACTCTGTAAAATGTCTTGATAGTTACCAGTCTCCATTTTTCACCCCATTTTTATTCAGTGAATAAACACCCAGGATTATTTGATCATTGCATCTGGTGGGAGAAGATTGACGTGTTTTCTTGGGATCACAGGCTGAAGTTTTGACTTTCTCCCTTTTTGTAGTCGTAGACAGTGCTCACTTTCTTGATTTGCACTTCCATAATGGACTTGTACATTATTATTGGTGTTCTTTGATACAAAAGAAATTCAATACCTCTGAGGCTATAAATATCATTGATTCACTCCAAATAGAGAAAGATACTGTAATATTTTTTAGATTATTAAGACTTTTCCTTTTTCTCTCTGATGGGGAAGAGTTATGAATTTGGTAATCATTGTGCCCTAGGTAACTGAAGTTACACAATCAAACCCTCTCTTTAAAGTATAATTATGATTGTTTCCAACATTTAATTCTTTTTCTCTTTCAAAGTATTTTTTAATGCCTTGAGTGTGTTTTTTTTTTTTTTTTTTGTTTTGTTTACTGTTTCAAAGAATTGCTCCTGTGGCTTGTGTTACAACAGAGGAGCCTTAGTAGCAGAATAGCAGATTATATTTCTCACCTACAAAGCTTTAATAGAATTATTGAACGTTTCAAGATGTTGCAGTAGGAATCCAAGCTTGAAATAAATGTATGGATTTCTTTTTCCCTACAGAATGACTAAGATGAAAAATCTCAGCCTTTTCTGTGTGGAATTCAGTCTCTTGGCCAGCTTGTTTAAAACAATTACAGAAATTTGGAGGAGAAAAAAGTTTTGTGAGGATGCTAACTTGAATCTTATTAAAATTGTCACTCGTATAAGTGATGTAAAAATGTATGAAATCTTGCAATCCTTCCTGGTGTTTATTCATCAGTCACTAATACATACAGAGATACACATAAGGGAGAAATCCTGTATCAACACACACATAAATTCTGTGTAAATTTGAGTTCTGAATGTCAAAATTCCCTCATTTTCAAACTCAGTCATGCTTTCAGGAATTGAGATGGATGGATGGATGGATGGATGGATGGATGGATGGATGGATGGATGGATGGATGGATGGATGGATGGATGGATGATGGATGGATGGATGGATGGATGGATGGATGGAGGGATGGATGGAGGATGGATGGATGGATGGATGGATGGATGGATGGATGATGGATGGATGGATGGATGGATGGATGGATGGATGGATGGATGGATGGATGGATGGATGACCTGTGGGGCACCTGCCTTGGTCTGTGCTGCTGGGGGGTGTTCAGGGTCAGGGGCTGTGCTGACCTTTGCACACAGGGGTAAAGCACCTTTGGAATTTTATGGGGACAAAGGTGCAGAAGCCCAGGCAGAGCTCCTGTCTTCAGCTCAGCTGCTGTTCCACCCGTCCTGCACCCAAGGTTAAACACAAAACTTCTGCTGTTTATTTCAACCAATGCTTGTGGAGCCTGGGCTGCAGAGAGCTCAGAACTGGTGGGGCTGAAGCATTTTCCACCCATCTGCTGCCTGCCAGCAATGCCTCCAGAGCCCAGTAATGCCCTGCCAGGGCAGACTGGGCCATGGAGCAAACAAAACCAGCACGTGGGAGATGTGTGCTGTAGAACCAGCAGCCTCGCTCGCTTTGCAGAGCTGCAGGAAGCTTTCCTGTGGAGGGGGTGCAGCACAAGTTAAAGCATGTTAAATGGTGTGTGGATGCTGAGGCTCAGGAGAAAAGGAGCTCTAAAGCTCCAACCCAGGGGGTGTCTGTGCTCTCCCTCGGGAGCGTTCCCACCGGGATTTAATGTGCTGCGACTCCTGCACGGTGTCTGCACGCCATTAGTGGATTTGCCTCAACTTTCCCGAGTGTCCTCACGTTGTTGATGTGACTTTTGGTCCTGCTCTGGGTGCTGCCTGCAGAGTGAAAGGCACAGATTTCCATGGGCAGACCTTACTCTGCAGATCCTGCACCGTGCCGCCCTTACGTGTCAGTCATTTCATTAACCTTTCAAATTGTCTCTTCGGTCCCAGTTAGAAAGGGCAAAGTCCCATGGCCTGTTTTAATATTTAAAATGAGAAACCGATGTTCATCACTGACGCTTCATTTCCTGTAGAATGATGTGCCTCAGAGCCCTTTTATCTGCTGGACCTGATGTGCATGATGATGCCTGTGCTGCATTAACACACGCTTTTCAGCGGGGCTGCTCCTGGTTTAGGCTGGTTAGGTTAAAAGAAGATCATCCAGAATGTGATGATGATTCAACATTTATGGATTTTAGCCATCTCAGGCTAAGCATATTCTCAGCAGGGTATTTGGGGGGAGGGAGGGACAGCAAAAATGCTCTGCTCTGTTGTATTTCTAATGGGTTTAGTAATGCTCAGTAGAAATGGTATCTTCAGTTTTCTTGGTGCAGACGTTTGTAACAGAGTACCCTGTGCTATAAAGGCAATTAATTGTCTGTCTGATGTGTCTGCTGTACATCAAAATCTGCTTTTTAATTATGAGTATGAAGCTGGCTGCACAAAGGATCAATTTTTGATTTCCTAAGATACTTAATGTGTTATGAATAGGAAAAGAAGCTGCAGTCAAATTGAGCATCTTATTCCTGTTTCAAAGTAATTTACAAAGTTATGAAAATATTTATGTAGAAACTAGTGGTTTAGTTGTCTGATTACATAAAAAATTGTGGACCTGTAGAAATTAATGGTGGAGAAGGAGGTTTCCCCCCACCCCCAGGACATCTAGCAGCTTTTAGACTAGCAACTTCTAGACACTTTCTCCAATTAATCCAGTTGAAAACATGAGACACTGACACACCTCAAAACAGGCATCTAATTTAGGAGTCTGGTGGGGACTGAAGTTCTTCAGATAGTCCAGAGGACTCTGACTCGAGGCTCAGAGGCTGCAGGAGGAAAGTGGAAGCTTGGGTTCCTGTCTGTGCCTCTCACCTCCACACCCCACAGAAGTGAGCACTCTCCTCTGTGCCTGAGGCCACCTCTCCAAGCTTTCTGTCCATGTGGGAGTAGAAGTGATTAATAATAGTGTTTGGCTGGTGGTTGGAGAGAAACATTGTTCTAGAGCATGGAAACTAAATTTGAAAAAAAAAAAAAAAAAGAAAAAAAAAGGCATGTGACAGTCTTTTATCAAACTGAAGGCTATGTTGTAGTGGGATTTTGCATGTAATTTGCAAGTGGTACGCTAAGAATTAATTTGCTGTTAGGTTTGGGCATAGAGCAGCTTCAAAATTATTAATAAACATTGGAGAAAATGTGATTTTTAAGTGCTTTACGAACTGATTTTGAAGAAGGATTAAATTCGTTGTCCTTTTTAGTTTTACTCTTTCTGTTGATATAAATCCATGGGCAATTTGCCAGCATAGAATTAGAAGTTGATGGAGTTGGTTTAACCTGGAACAAAGTGAGCCAACTGTAGAATAAACTCTGCAAGTGCTGAAAAGTGCTCAGCGACATTCGTGGCCATCCAGAAAAGAAAATGTATGTGTTTATCCAATTAAAACTGCAAGAATAAATAAGCACTTTAGACACAATCTAATTATCCAGCTGGAATTTGGCCAGGATTCAGGAGGCTGACATCCCTGGAGTCAGAGGTGTCAACAGGGAATTGATGGTGAGGGTGAGAAGTTGATTTCTGCATCCCTCATGTGGGGTGCTGGGCAGTTCTGCCAGTGCCCACCACACTGAGCTGCTCCTTTATCCCTGCCCTTCATTAGTGTGCCCTGAAAAAGCGTGAAACATAATTAAAATAATCCCGAATTATCATTATTTTAAGTGCCGCTAATGGCACTATTGGAGACAATGAGATGAAATAGTATCTAATTTTTCTCGTTAATATTGTCCTTTTAATTCCTCTTGCATCAAAGGCTTTTTCTGCATAAAATTGCTCTTGAGGAGGATGGGGCTGCATTAAGAGGTATCACAGAGTTTTGGGTTCTTCATCTTCAGGTCTTTAAGGAGGAAAGATTTATTTTATTTTCAGCGTCTCCGTGGGGCAATCTTTGCAATAGAAAGTTCTGTTTTTAAGAAATAATAGCAGATCTCTATGCTAATAGTACCATGTTTGTAAGTGTATCTTCTCAGGCTGGTTTTTGCAGTTACAGCTATCTCCAAAAGAGCAGCTGAGTTACAGAGGGAAAACTGGCAAGATTAATTTTTAATGTGATAACTTTGGATAGAGTTTTACTCGTCAGCAGTGAACACCTATAAATTCAGGGGATGTGTGTCTCAGTAATGAAGTTTCAAAATGTCCTTCTTCCCTCCAAAACAGGGGGAATCCATAGGGTGTCATTCAGAGAATTTTTATTTTTGTGCTTTTCCTTTTTCCCCTCCTGCTGTTTGCTGTGGCTGACATGCACGAGTGTGTGTTTTTTGGGTCCACTTTTGAACTGCAGCATCAACAGCTGCAGGTGAGTCTGTGTGCACCAGACACAGTTCAGAGCTGTGGTTTCCAAGTGAACTGGCACCTCCTTCACATTTTCATTTGGCAGCTGATGATGGCTCAAAGTTTGAGATACAAAACCTGATGTGCGTTTTGTTGGCTCCCAGGGTGGCTTCCTGCCTGCTCCAGCCCTTTGGATGCCTGTGGCTTGGCCAGCAATGCAGGTATTTAATTTCTTGCCTTGCTCTCCCTGCTGCTGTGTGCTCCTGGTGGGGCTGGGGGAACCCTGAGCACTCTCCTGTGTCTGCAGAGCCCGTGTTTGAGGGCTGTGTGCTCCAGCAGCTGAGGAGCCACTGAGGCACTGGTGAAATGAGACGGAGCTGTGCTCACAGTCACTGCTTCAAACACAAAACTGCTCTTCTCTTGGCATTCCCCTCCCAGAGTTGTGCACCAAGTACTGGAGTGTCTCTGCCTGATATTCTCAAACCCTGGCTTTCCTGCATCTGTGTGTAATGAGCTGCAGTGAGGGTGCAGCAGAGACTTTATAATGGTTGTCTAGACAGGATGATGCTTATCCATAGAGATAAGTTCCTTTTTACCAATTAGGGGGGAAAAAAAGGATTTATTTTGCTGAAGCAGTACCTAAGAGTAATAAGAGTAATGTCGTTCTCTCGGTTGGTTGCTCAACTGTTAAGGTGATGTGGGGATATTATTGAACGAGACCAAAGTAAGTATCAAGGGAGAATTAGCTAATTCAGCTTAATAACTGAGCATTTCCTATTTGGGTGGCAGCAGGATTCTACATCTCTTCCAGGAGAAGCAACTAAATGAGGTTTTTATTAAGGGATTAGTCCATGTCATGACTTGCATCGTACAAAATTTTCTGTCACAGCAGGGACTGGTTCTCAGCAGACTCAGTTCTGGAGGCTTTGCCTGGTCTTTCCAGTCTCCTTGTGGTTCCCTTAATGTTGGGGAATGGGCTGTGGAGTCTCCAGTAGTTGCCATAAATCCCTGAGTGCCATCCATCCTGTCCTGCCTCAGGCACGGGCGTTTGGGATGTGCTGCAAATCGTGGCTGTGACTGAGGGCAGACACCTCGGGATGGAGTCAGGGATAAATCAAAGTCCTGATGAGTCTGCAGGGAACCAGTTTCTGCAGACCCTGATAGCTTCTCCAAACTGGAGCGTGGTCATTTCTGGACTAAGGGAGTGGCTGCTTTCTGTTCACTCATTATCTCATTTGTTAACGAGCTGCTGCAGTTCTGCACTGTCCTTCCTATCCACAGGAGAGGGAAACCACAGTGTTCAATGTCAAACATCTGCCCAACAAACCTGTCCTTCACGAAGGGGATCCCTCCTTCCATTTCCCCCTGTGTGATTAATCCATCCCAGTGCTGCCTGCTTTGGAAGGGGCAAGAAAATGAGCCTTTTCTTCTTCTCTCTTTTAAAAATTGTTAAATACTTAAATGCAGGCTATTTTTTTTATCTTCCTGTGAAATGCCTTAGGGCAAGGTTACAGTAATTGTGTGTTATGTTGCCCTGCTGTACAGAGTCCCATTGTAATTTGGCTCGTTTTTGTAGCCTCTCTCTCTGGAGGATCAGCTGGAGCAGCTCTTGCAGAGTGACAGTGTGGTTACAAAGGGGTCTGTTCTCTGTGCATGTTCCTTGGGAGGATGCCTGCCAAGGTGTGGTGGTGAAAACTGCTGTGGGGTTTGTGACTGACAGGGTTTTTTCCTCCTTTTTTAATTTTTTTTTTTTAAATGGGACATTAAAAAATTAATAGGTCTTTCACCAAAAGGGGAATATTTTTGTAGATTAGGTAGAACATTGAGGTCTCATAATTGTGGAGAAGTTTATTTTTCACTGGAGGAGTACACAGTGCGTGGCACTGATTGTCTGTGATGCTGCAATTATTCACTCAGCCCTCCTATCCACATTTCTCTTCATAACAGCTGATTCTGGTCAACCTGACCCATTTCTGACCAGAAGTCTTTATCTGATTCAGGGACAAATTAATCAGGCATTACATATAAAATGTCGGTTCTTAACATAGTGGTGAAATTCCCCTGAGCTCATTTTTCATCTTACACAGAAGTGCACTGCTGCTGGAAAGGGGCCCCTTTTTAGATTTTCACGTGTTTTGGTACAGGTTGTCTTCTGGGGATTGAAGATCTTTCAGGACAGACTAAAATCCCAAGTGGTTTTTTTTTTGTAATGATTGCTGAGCCCTTACTGTTACCAAAGAGGAGTTTAAGGAGTTAGAACAAGATTGGTTTAAAATCTGTTTGTTTTCCCTCAAGTCACTGCAGGTTCAGGGAATGGGTTGGTTTGTGCTTTGTTTCCTGGCAGGAACACGTTTTCAATATAATCCAGCCTTCTCTGTATGTCCTCATTGTTTGGATTGTGCTCCACAACATTTCAAACATGAGAGCAGTTAATATGGGTTGTTCCTCTTGACCCTGACCACGTTTATCCCCAACAATTCATTTCATTCCAGTGGATGATTCCCTTTTGGCTGAGAACAAGGTGCCTGGAAGCTTTGCTTTCCCCCAGTGCTTTTATGACCTATTTCAGATGCCAGAACACCTCTGTAACCGTGTCACCCTGTTCTGTCCTTCCTGCCTGTGCTGGGTGCTTTAATGGAAGGACAGCTTGAAAAATGTGGGGTGCAACCCAAAATTTTAGATTTTTCTCCAGTCAGTGGGGGTTAGTCTCCTTGTATTCAGCTCTCCTGACCTATTTTACCCCAGCAGCCAGAAGCAGTCTAACTTTCTTGACGTGCATCACCCAATTCCTTGCAGTTGTTCAAACACGAGGGGGTGGTGCATTTCAAGATGTACCAGCAGCAACATTGCCTAGAAGCTCCCTCTTAGCAAAAATAAAAAATTCTGTGAACATTGGGGTGCATTAAAAATTTAAAATGCAACTAGTGTTTTCCATATTGTAAGCACATAAGGGTGTAACAGGAGCTTTTGCTTGGGGATTGTGTCTTTGATACGTGTGTGTGTGTCTCGACTCCGAAAGCTTTCCCGTCTCTGCCTGTTAGACTTGGCCGAGCTGCTTTAGAAATCCACCCCACACTGTGATAGCTCCAGCCTCTCCAGGGTAATCTGGGATGCTGCATACAAATCCTTGTGCGAGGCTTCAGTCTGACAGGCTCGAGCTGGACCAGGCATATCTGTGAGAGGTGTTCAGCACCATTTGTACTGCCACTGGACTGGAAACTCAGCTCAGATGTTTATCGCCGGCGTCTCCGGCCCGAGCCCGCTCTGTTCCACACAGCTTCTGCTCCTGATGGGGTTTTTTCTCAATAAAACTTCACGCCCAGCAGCTTCCCTGCTGTTCAAGGATGTGTTTGTTTCTTCGCCTCTGAGCCTGTGGTCAAGCTCTGTTGAAGAAGAAAAAGTTTGACTGTGGGCTTGAGTCCTTTTTCATAAAACTGTAAAATCTCAGAAGAATGTTTATCGAGAGTTTTTCTACAAAGTGCAGCAGCTTTTGGCACTTGCTTTTGGCTCTGCTGCACTTCTGTTACTTTGCTATCTTGTCTCACTTGTGACAGCCTGGGTTGCCTTCGCAGGGAGCTGAGTCTGGGCTGGCCAGGTTGGCCACCCTTTAAGGAGTGGTTTAATTTATAGAACCTCAGAATCCTGGAATGGTTTGGGTTGGACAGGACCTTAAAAAAAAATCTAATTCCATCCCACCCCCTGCCATTCAGAGAGATCAAGTCCACTCTGCCTTTTGGGTTGTCGTTGATGTACTGCAGATGGTTTGTTTTGGCTCTCCATGGTAGGAGGCACAGATTTTGGAGCTGATGCTCTGCAGAAGTGCCAGGAGAAATGGGGTCCAGAAAATCCAGACCTGGTTGCCCCAAGCCCTATCCAACCTGGATGTGTGGAGCTTGCCCTGCAGTGAGGGTGCTGAGGAGGTGGACAGGGCTGGGGTGGGTGAGGAAGATGAGGCTGGACGAGATCAAACCAGGCTCCACAGTGAGAGGGGGCTTGCAGTGGTGAGGAGACAGGAGCAGGACAGACTCCTGGGTGTGGACACGGGAGGAGAGAACAGCCAAAGCCAACCAAAGTGTTAAATTGAATTAAACAGAGAAGTGTTCTCTGGATCTGCAAGTTTTCAGCCCTTTCTGGTCTCTCAGTACACGTTTCCCAGCTCTGCAGAGTGTGTGAGGCTGCTCCCGAGGGAGCCCAGGGCTGCTCCTAATGAATTATAGGACTGCCAGGCCTCTGAATTTGTTTAATTTGTTTTTCTTTTATAAAGTGAATTTCCTTTGGTTTTATACAGTGGGTGGATTTTTTTTTTTTTCCAGTGCGCAGAGCATTATTTTATAAATTCTCTAAGAGGATTGGAGTATCAAAGCTCTGGATAAGTCTTGCATTTGAATTTTTGTGACTTCTTTGCAAATGGATCATTATTCATTTTCACCTTTACGGGTGCTGCTTTCTGTATGAAATGCAGAATAACCAGCTGCTAAGTGAGTTTCAAATGGAGCTTTTCATTTTCTTCTGAGGAAATAACACGAGCTGTGGTGGTAATAGATCATCTGTATAGGAGGCAAATCTATTTTTTATGAGCGTGATATTTTGATGGCAAGTGCCAAAATCATATAAAAATAAGAATACATATTGCAGATAATTAGTTCTGAGGGCTTGGGGTTTATTTTATTTTATTGTACTAAACTCTAACTTTTACATGAGCAGAGATGAAGAGCTGCCTGCTGTACGTTGTCTGCTGGAGTTTCAGCCAGAAGGGTACAAGCTGAGAGTTGGAGTTCACAGGGTTACAAGGGTGGGGGATGTACAACAGAGAAAACTCGAGCCAGGTTTGGAAAGCAAATCTCCCAGCTCCAGCTGCCTTCAGTCTCAGCGTGGGCTGTGTCTCATCCCTTAGAAGGAGAGCAGATTTTTGCCAATACTTGTCCCAGCTATAAACTCACCCTCAGCTCTCCTGTAAACTCATCCTCTCGCTCTGCTCTCCTGCAGGGACAGAGGGGACCCAGCAGCAGGAAAAGCAGAGCGGGGTCACTGGGCAGAGTGAGGTCTGTCCAGGCTGCCCCGAGTGCACAGCTGTCATGGTCAGAGAAAAAAAAGGCTGAAATAACACTTGTTACAACCACTGCAAAACGCTGCAAGTTGCTTGGATGCAGCACAGAGAAAAACATAGACTCGAGGATGCTATTTCATGCATGTGCCCTTCTCTAATTTGTTCGTTGTAGTGTGTTTTATTTGTCAAATAATGAAAAATATTATTGCGGAAGCTGAAAATGAAAATTAAATTTCTGGTAGGATATACTGGAGTAATGAAGAAACAGAGAATGTAAAAGGATTCTTCCGTGATAATTAAGAATTATAAAGTCATTACTTAAACTTGCATTCTGAATTAAAGAGAGAATTAAACTGCTTGTTTCAGAGCAGAATCCTTGTAGCATTCCTTCATTAAAATTCTACATTGTCAAAGTGGATAAAAATGCATATACAATGACTAATTCTGTTCCAACCTTGCCTCTGCTTTGGGCCTTATCTCTCTTCACAACAAAGCTCACCTTGAAGGGACTGAAGTAATGATATATATTTGCTGAGCTGGAAAAAGAAAGAAAGAAAGAAGCATCTACTTTTTGCAATCTGTGTTCTTTCCCCTCCAGATACTGAGGAGGAAAAGACCTGTGGGGTACTAAAGCTCTCATGTACCATAAAGTGGTATTATAATGAAAAGTATTACTTTTTATGGCATCCCTACAGTATTAAGGAAAGGCATTTTTCTATAAATGTTAATCTTTAATCTTTATAAATTGCACTCTCTAAGACTAGAAGGTCTGTAAAGCATTTGTCCCGAAGGCTTAGAAAGATCAAAATAGCACTGCAGACTTTCTACTTTTTCCTTTTTTTTTTTCCCCTTTTTTTCATAAAACTTATAACTATTACCTTGTTTGGAGGAGGAATGGGTGAGAGTGATGTAAGCCATTATAGTCTCCTTCCAGGTAGCCCTTAAGCTGTTCAACTTTCTGTACCTACCCAAGTCCAGTTGAGTCACTGGGACCCAAATCCTGTCTGGAATAGGAGGATGAAGGACTGGAAGCCCCACACACCCTGAGCTCCCCTCCCAGATTTCTGCCAGCTCCCATCACAGGAGACTTTGGGGGTGTGAAATGTCCTCTCTAGCTGAGTTACAGGGAAGCTCTTTAAAGCCCAGAGTGGAAATGAGCAGGTTTGACAGATAATTAAACCTGCTTTATGGATTTCTTGCCTGCAAGTTTCTTCCCCCTTGCTTCTTCCCAGGGGATTTTGTTGTGTTTTGTGCTCTGCCACGTTGCACTCAGCCTTTGCTCCACGTGTTGTGATCTTCATGGCTGAGGTGAGGCTTCCAGAGGTGAAGCTGGTGTTTGAAAATGATAGGATTGGGTTGCACCCTGAATTTGAACCTTAAATATTTAAGTTTCCCTTTGATATCCGTTTGCCTCCTGTATATGGATTTGTTCAAGTCTGGGCTTGGGGCTTGTTTTACCAGCTGGTGAGCAAGGGGTTGATTAAACCTAAATTGAGAGTATTAACAAATCCCTGCTGAAAGTTGTGATAAGCATCAGCAATTTCCAGTTTTGTTGAACTTTTTGAAATTGGTTAGCCATTCTGAAAAATACGCATTACTGGTATATTAATACTTGATATCTGTTTATCAATGAAACCTTGCTACAATAAAGTATTTATGAGATGTAATTTTAATCTATAATGAAAGTTTGTCCAGGGGAATCTCATAATTTAAAAAGCAAAACTTTTCCAGAAGATTTAGGCTCTGCCTAATGTGTCTTTTAATACCTTTCTTTTGTTTTTCTCTAGGTAAGTGTCTCCATTCTGAAACTGCAAGAAAGTTTTCTGAATTCTGAAAAGTTGGATGCCTGCTGAGCAAGTAAAGTTTCTATGCTTCAGTTTTTGGTAAAGTCTGTCACAGATTTACAGTCCTTTCTGAATTTTTAAGGACTTTTTTAACTCTGAATTTTTTTCCTGTTTAATGGGTGTTGCAGGTTCTTGAAGAGGAGGCACTCTTGTGTGCAAAACATTTTTAATTTAGATTCAAGTTTGAGGTTGACTAAGGGTAAAGACCGAATGGAGTAAAATCAAGAATATCACCTTTTTAATTTTTTTTTTTTCTCTGTTGTTGGCTAAAGTCCCATTAATTTAAATTGCCTGTGAGTGTGCAGACAGGCTGAATCAGTCTGGTGCTTGTTTATCTCAGCCCATCTTTATGGTGCTACAGAAATGTTATTGTGTAAATATCTGTGATTTTAGCCTTCATAGTAAAGGCCATGGAAGAGGATTAAGGGCTATCATACGATTTTTCTTGGACAATTTGGTTTGGAAAGGACTTTTTGGTTTTGGTAGTGGGGCAGATTGGTTTGCCTGGAATTCAACCCTGTCAAAAAGCAGCCAGCCAGCAGTGTCTGGGTTAGCAAGTGGAGAAAAGCATCCTGGTGCAGTGCTATTAGATTTTCTTTTCTTTTTTTTTTTTTTTTTTTTTTTTTTTAAGTGGGGATTTCTCCAATTCTGGGAATTCAGTGAAGGTTTTTTACTGCATCCAAGCCTTAAAGAGCTGGTGCTCTGGTTTCACTCCTGAGCCCCGATCTCTCAGCTTGCAGAGCAAATACAGTTGCACTGTGTTGTTTTCTGACTTAATCTGGGGGGCTCAACTGCATCTTGTTTCAGGATTGAACTGATGAGGATGTGTGTGTGTGGGAGAAGGAGAAAGGTTTTTGTTCTGGTGTTGTACATGAGGTTAAGAGGTAAATGCACCGTTCAATGCAGATGTAAATTGTAATTGTGGCTTTACGGTGTCTGTATTAGAATATTGACCTGAATTGATACTACAAATATAATTACATTGATTCTTTCCTGATGGCTATAAACAGTGACATCTCCCTTGATCTCTGAACAGAGTTAGTTATAAAACACATGCTCCACTTTTGTATTCACACATTGCATTCTCATCACTTTTGTCTCCTGCTCCCCAAGGGCTTGATTTAGAAGAAGTGTCTGATTTAATGGAAAAAATGATGAAACAACACAGACAGCAGTTCGGAGCATTTCTAATGTAGCAGAAGGTGTTTCTTTTTGATTACGTTCCTCAGACTTCATTGCTTTTATTTGAATATTTTGCTTAAGAAAAATACGATGCCAGGCTATTTTCACTTTTTAAATTATTTCAAACGGTGTATCTGCCTTCACTGATCTCAGAAATGACTATTGCTGAAGTGAGAGCTAGTGCTCTGATCTGATTTAACAAATTGTGCTCCAAACTTCCCATCAGGTTACCAGACTGGAGTCTGAAAGGACAGAAATGAGACACAGAACCTCGGATGCTGCAGTTTTGACTAGTGGCAAATATAGATGTCATAAAAATAAGGACTAAACTTTAGGAAAATGGGGTTGGTACTTCTAATGCAGCCTGGGTGGCTTCATTTCACAAGTCATGCAGAGAACCCCTCCAACTTCTGCCTTATTTTCTTTCAAGTAGATATCAAGGAAATCTTGCTCGTGGATAAGCATTTAAAAAACAGATTTCCTTCAAAAATACTGTTCTTTTAAAGCTTCCTTTGGCTTTCCTTGCTCTGTGTTGCCAAGTTGTGCATGTATCTCTGGAAACAGTTCCTGAGTTCTCTCTTAGCATTCTCAGAATCATCATCCCGAGGATATTGTGAAATGAGACCAAGTAATTGTAACTGAGATTGCTCAATGTGCTGTCAGTGCTAAGATTATAACTATGATTGTTCTGGCAGTCTGCTGTGATCAAGCCACCATGTTGTTTATCCTTGTTTAGAGAGGAGTTTTTCTGGAATGTTATTTTGGTAGGCTGCAAAAGGAATGATTATAATGTCTTGTTTAAGGAGACAAATGCTTCTGACTGCTTAAACACAGAACAGTTTTGTTCATCACTCTTGATGCAGTAAGTCAAGAGAGTTTGCAGTCTGAACAAGAAAAATACCTGTACTGGCATCATAGTAAAACATGTTAGCATCTTCCCTTTGCAAGAGGTACCTGTTGACGCACAGCAGAGCCAGTAAAGATGGTGTTTGTGTCAGGTGTGTGTGTAATCCAATTTATACATAAAGAAGTAAAAAACAACGAAAGGGTTCTTTTCCTCCTGACAAAATCTGAAGTAACATTTTGCAGTGTCTCTCATTAGGAGATGGCAGAGTAAAGCAGAGATATCTTGATTGTAACAACCATCTTTCAGATAATACAACAGTACATCAGCACTTTACACTGGTTTTGTAATTAGATTTGTTTTATTTTCAATTCCCAGAAGAAGCCAAATAAAGGTGGCTGATGCTTTTGACCTCAGCAAAGAAATTCCACCCAACCTTTGCTGCTTAGAAAGTGTCAGGTGGTTTTGGGACAGATGATGTTGGTAAGGGACAGGGTCAGGGAAACGAGAGCCTGGGAAGATGGGGAGCACTTAGGGACAGGTTTTAGCAAGCTGGCTGGTACATTGTGCTAGACTTTATTGGGTTTTTTTCAGTTCCTGTGCATTCTTCCAGAGCAGCACCACCTTCTGTCTGGGCTCAGGCACTCTGATCCTTTCACTGCTGCTCACCCAGGGCACAGATCCTGCTCTTACCACCCTGGCTGTTCTGTAAGTGCTTGAGCAGCACTCCAGGAATTCTGAGAGTGCTTGCAGTGCTGTCCCAAGCCCTGATGGCTCCTTCCTTGCCCATCTGGGGCTGTTGCCCACCCGTGGGCAGTGCCTCTGTTTGTTTGTGTGGTCCCTCCTGGGGATGGTGCCACGGCCAGAGGCGCTGCCAGCGCTCGCCTTGCTGCGGTTCGGCTGCATCCCTCCTGTCCCCCCTCCCTGGGAGTGCTGAGGGTTTCTCACTACACAAATCCACACAGAGCATGTCCCAGCCCCTAGGAGGAGTGCTGGCTGTCTGCAGGCTGCTGTGGCTGTTTTTGTAGCTCCTGAGATGCCCTGATGAGGAGCCGCATGGGGAGCGTGAGCGCAGGTGGCAGCTGGTGCAGCACAGAAGGTCTTGAGACTGCATTTGTGGTTTAAGAGCGGCATAAATCAGCCAAAACTAAAGCTCTTCAGTGCTGGCTGAACCTCAGAGGAGGCAGGAAGTGTGGTGAAATTCATCTGGTCCCTCACCTTGAGAGAAAGAGAAAACAATGTCTAGGCGGGCCCAGTGCATGCTGATTTGTATCGGTTTGGGCAGAGGTGGACAGGCTGCTGTGCTTAATTAAACACATTATTTTTGTCCTCAAAGACTTTTCAGGCTCTACCTTGCCTTGGTCTTGACCCTGTATTTGTCCTGCTTTTGCTCTTTTAAAGCACCAGCTGTGGGAATTACCACTAAGGAAGGGAAAGCAGTTGGACAGTAAAGAGTTTGTATGTATTCAGTCATAATCCCAAATTAGGTGAGAAGAAGTCAGCATGTTTCAGTATAAAGCCCGTAAATCAGGGGGGAAATGCAGTCTCAGTTTCAGATAGAGCACTGGCTGGGTTACAGCAGCATTTTCTGCACTGCTACTTTAAATACCTGGGGCAGTTATCACTGGGGCTTTAATATTGCCTATGATATTACTTTACTGTGATTAGCTCAGTGATATATTCCATATATATATATAACCTCTGGGCTATTCCTTTGAAATGTATTTCCATTTTACAAGTATATTACTATGACCATACTAAGAGGAAAATTACCAAGTTCAGAAGTCATTGCTGCTGAGTACCTTTAATGGCACATATAACACCGTGCTGCCACAGTTTGCAAAATGTGCTTCAAACATGCACCTCTCCTTAATTGAACAGACACTGTTGTTTTTCATGCAGTGTAAAAATATTGCCCTTAAACTTATTTCAATTCAAAGGGGCTCTTGTAGAGGTGGTATTTTGAATTAGCTGATCAGAAAGCACCAGGAGCATGCCTGGATGTTTAAAGAGGTGCATCTGTATAAATCATGTGTCAAATACACTTTCCAGTGGCACTGGTGTGGGTGAGGTTAGAAATTGATTTATCTGGTGGAAATATTCAGCCCTTTCAGCATTCCCAGAGTACATTTCTCAGCAAGTTGTTACATGCAGAAATACTGTATTAAAAGATATTAGAAAGGCTGCTAAACAGAGCACACAAACCTTAAAAAATCCTTAAATTGAGATTGTGCAACCTTTATTTGCATCTTATGTGCATCTGCATTACAATGAAGCCTTTATATGGTCTCTTGCTATTTCTTTACAGGACCCTGGTCTCAGTGCACAGAAAGTAGGATGCTCAGTTAATGTGAGGCTATTCAATATTTTGTTTTCCTTTCATTAATCAATGTGTCCCCTATGCCTTATTTCTGCTTGTGATTCAAACCATGTTCTGGAGACAGAATTATTAATTTCCTTTTGGGCTCTTCTGCAGTGCTCATCATTTTAGTATTTGACTGGATCATAAGCACCTGGGAGTTTCTTTTTTTGAATTAAAACTCCTTGTGAGGTAAGGGAGTTCCAGTTTTCCCCCACCTTGTAGGATTGAGTTGACCAACAAGAGATTAAGGTCAAAACTACCCATTAATTTCAGGTGTCCAATCTGAGATGACTTGGACCTGTTTTTTTCAGCTTACTTAGCAATGTACAGCACTTTACACAACCAGATTGCAGCTCCCACTGAGTCCATTTGCAGCTGTGAATATTTAGCCCTTGCACTTAAGGTAATGAAATCACAGACAGGAGCGGAAAGATTGCCTTCCTCTGTCCAGGCTGGCACTGATGAAAGTGAGAAAGGACTCCATTCTTAATTAGGTGTGTCCTGGAAACCATTTGATTGGACTCTGATCTTTAACCACCAGCTCCCTGCCTGTTTCATCCTTTTCCCTCTGTGAGCATCCCTTCCCTTCTCCAGCCTCTGCCCTTCTTGGCAGTCTTCTCCCCTAAGCCCCCTTCAGCTGTTCTTTACCTGACTTGCCTTGCCCTGGCCCATTCCCCCTTCCCTGTCAGTGGTCTGTGTTTTCCCTGGAGCTCTGCCCTGTTCCCTGTGGAATTCTGAGCAGTGAGGTACAGACCAGCATGAGCTGGTGGTGTGGGATCCAGCACCCCAGTTTTCAGAGGGCTGCAGGGAGGGCATCTCTCGTGTTCAGAGCTCCCCTGTTAAATTCCTAGCCCTTGCTCAAAACTGTGCAGATGCCACCTCTTTTCAAATAAAAGGCTGCCAGGTTGTTTTAATGCATACAAGGTTTTACTCACCCTGATCTTGAAGCCAGCTGATCTCCTGCAGCTAGAGCTTGGAAAGACACATCTTGGCCAGCCAGATACTGCTTTGGTTAAAAACAGCTGAGAAATCAGATTTTACCAAAGAAACATTTCATTCTAGTCAAATTGAAACACATCTGAAAGGTTCCACACGCATGAGACATGAAGATTTGCATGATAAGAACATTTCTTTTTGTTATTTATATTGCACAAAAAGAGGTACTCTGATAACCTGACGTTAAGGGTGACAGCAGATAGTACACATTTAGTTTGTATGAAAATTAAATATGATCATTGCCTTTTCTTTCTGGTGCCTGTGAAAGAGGCTGTGATGTGTGCTGTCAGAATGACAATATTGGTTGGGTTTCTCAAGGATCCTGGCTGATGAAGAGTTGTGTCTCCACCTTGAAATACAGCCTGGCATAAATGCCAGTTTCCATTTCCTTTCCTAATGGAAAACATTCCTGTTTTCTCAATCCTGTCTTGCTTTTATTATGTAAGAGAGACAGTCACACCTGTAGTAGATTAGAATTGATCATAGACAATTCCTGCTCTGCTGTGAACCCTTGTGGCATCATTATTTCATGAACTGCCACATTCTCTGAGATGCATTATTACTACTTTTTAAAGAACACCTGTAACATCCATTTTTCTTTCACATCTGACAATGCAGCACTACGAAGGATGTGAAAGGTAAACGAGGCAGCAACCATTGTGAAAAGGTAATTTTGTTAATTGGTGATGGCTGCAGTGAGAACAGTTCTCTTTGTTTTGCCACAGAAAAGCTGTACGTTTTTATCCTGAAAATGGGTTGAAACACAATGGATTCTTGAAGTTCAGGGCTGGAATTCTTTTTGACTACTTACTAAATATATATAGATATCCTAATATATACATGTAGTATACTAGCATATATCTACAGATAGTAGTGTATATATAAAAAATGGCATTTTAAATAAGGGGAAAAAAAACCCAAAAGCCCTTTCACTGAGTGTCTGTAGTGTTTCACATCTCGAGACTCATCTCTCTGCCTAGGGTTTTTCCCCTCTTCACTGAGTTCTAGAGAGGGCCTCTTGAAGCTGTTTCATAAATGAGAGATAAAATGAGGACATGCAGTATTTCCATGTTCTCAGAATATCTTCTCTGACTGTGGCTATTCCGTGCTACTTGGGGACCTGTTCCAGTTTTAACAGTTTCCACAAGTACAACGGGCAGAAGGTATTAAAAAGAATTATGGACTTTTGCAAAGATTGACAAAATAAAGCTGATGGGATTTTCTCTTTCCTTGAAGACTCAGTTGGGTAATAATACCTCTGTGTGGTGTTCAGAGGTAACATTAATTTTAATCAAGTAGGGATAAGTAAACTTTTCCCTTTCTGTCTGTGATAGCAGCAGACCTGAAAAGTGGCAGGACATTTCTCTTGTGCTTGGGGTGATGGGAGTGCTTGTGAGCCTTGGGATTGAGAGCAAGAAGTTGTGGGAACAGAAAAGGAAGAATGGAAACCTGTTCTGGTGGTGTTTTCAGGAGAGGAGGGAAAGAGGCAGGGAAGCTCACAGGTACAGACCCCCACATCTCTGTCTGTGTGCTGCCTGACCAGCCAGGGTCCTGCTGGAGTCAGGGGGCTGTGTGCTGAGAAAACCTGCATTTCTCAATATTTGTGTTCAGCAAGACTTCGTTGGGTTTCTGGTCTGTAAATCAAGAGGAGACAGACTGGTGCTTACTGTAAAAATACTGTATTTCCTTCTCTGTAGTGAGCTGTAACTAGAAGGTCTGAAGAAGAAAAGAATTCCATTTTCAATACCATGATGGTCCATTATCAGCATTGCATAAAGTTAAATACCAAATGCACTGGTACAGCAGCAGCAACTGAACATTCAATTCATCTAAGCAGAGAGAATGTATTAAATCTAGAGTTAACTTTCAAATATTGCCCTTTAAATTATTATTAGCAGATGAATGTGTTCATAAATACTATAAAAGTACAAGAAATACACAGTGAAAGATGCTGGAGAATGGCACTCTCCCAGTGAAGCATCAAGTTGGGTGCAAAATTTCAAATTCACTTCAAGGTCTGATTGTGCAAGGATGCCAGAGTGCTGTGAATGTTTTTTATTAACCCTCTGAAGTGGGTGAATTCACCCATGGTGATGAATTTCTGTTTGAAATGAAATTCAAGCAACTTCTGAATAGCAGCCTATATACTTCATCTCCCCTGTACTCACTGGGTTAATTGAGGTTGATCTCACCTGGAAAAAGAAGTCTTCAGAAGGCTCCCCGTGCCAGTGTTCTTAATAGTATTCACAAAGACAGAATCTATCACCTAAGGACATTGATACTACAATAAATTGGAAGGAACTATTTCCACATCTCTCATGTATATTGTATATAATGAGTCTCTGGGATGTCTCCACGCTGCTGATAAGCAGCCTGCAGCAAAGTAGATACAGCTCGTTTTATCTTGATTTCAGGCTGCAGCTCCTGACTTCTGGGACTTGGGAACTTAGCAGCAAACCAAATAATGCCTTCACAGGCACTGACTTTCCTGGGCTTCCTCCTCAGCCCAAAGTGGGATCACCCCAGGCTGTCGCCATGCTCAGAGTTTTGCAAGGACACTGGGTACTGGTGGTGGAGACTGCCATGCAGCTGAATCTGCTCCTTGGACTTCCAGCTGGAAGCAAAGTCCAGCTTTAGTGCTCCTGCCTCGCTGCAGGTTCTGCTCTGAAAATTGTTCTGACCATTCCCCACTGGGCTTCAAGTGACCTCTTTTGTAGGCTGGTTTCAGGCATGAAGTTTCTGAGTTTCTAAAGTTCTGGTTTTCTGATGTTTTAGTCTTCTGAAATTTGATCCCAGGGAAAGAACATAAACACCAGGATTGTTTTTGTAACAGTATCCACGTTGTGAATTCTTTCTGGGAGGAGGGATTTCTGTTGATGTCCCTCTGTTTTGACCATTGTGGGTGAAGAGGTTTGTATTTCTCTCACCAATCACATTGGTCTGTGGAAAATGGTATATAAGGAGAGACGATTTCTAATAAAGAATTCTTTTACACAGCCTTGAGAAAAATCACAAAAAGAATCTGTGTCGTGTGGTGTCCCACAGAGACACTCTTTTTCCTCTCATTTTCTCCCTGTCATTCCTAAAACCTCCCACCATGCTGCTGTGGCCACTTTGGTCGTGTCTGTGTTTGTGCAGGAGCACCGTGGGACTCCCTTGTTGGGACTGGCTTTGGTGCACTGGATATCAGGATTAGGGCTGTAAAAATTAGGTTGAGTCAGTCCAATTGACAGAGCTTGGTCCAAGCAGTCCAGGTCCAGTTGCTGTAATAGGCTTCATTTGGGACAGAGCAGGGAGGATTGAGAGGTTTAATACCAGGGTTCACCAAAATGTACATTACCCTGCTGGATTACTTACATTATGACCCAGTTCTGCTATTGTGAGCCTTATAAAAGATAAAATAGGTCATCAGATGGAGATAAATCAATGAAAGTGAAATTGAATGTGTTCATAATCATTTTAAGATTTTTATATGGGCAGAAGATTAATTAAATAGACAAAAGTAATTTTCAAAGAGCCTTTTTAATACTAAGTCTCAGATAAAAGGGCAAGTGGAGAAATATTCTGCAGAGCTTGTAAGGGTGGCCTAAAAAGTGCTTGTTTGTAGTTTTCAGTTGAGCAGGAGGACAAGTGCAAAAGGTCAGGGAGCTGCTGGGATCTGTGTTCTTGGCTTTGCTCTCAGTTTGGCCCCAAAATATGAGACTTCTCCTTGGCCCTGCTTAACCCAGGTGAGCAGGAGAGCTCCTTATCTCTGCAGCTGCTTGGGGTGTGTGCTTGGTGTGTCCCAACAGTGCTGGGCTGATTGCAAGTGCTAATTTAGCAGGAAGGAGGAGAATACTGTCAGACAAAAAAGTGTTGGTGGTGATTCTCAGAACTCCATCCTCCTCCTCAGGACAGTTTTCCATGTACTGTTCATAAGGTCATTTGGACATTTCCTTGTTAAAGACCCCAGTGGGCCAAAGGACTGTTCATGCTCAGCTTGGACACCCTGCCTTGGAATCCAGCAGCCCTGCTGCTGTGCTAAAAGGTAAACAGGCACCTGATCTCCAGCAATTCTCCATGATGTGGTGATAGAAAATGTTGTGTACATAACCAGAAACATGAAATTGAGGATTTTCCGATTGTTTAAAATGGTGCTTCTTTCTGGAGGGAGGAAAGCTAAGGTGAGTGGTGTTAAAAAAACTGCTTTACAAGTGTTGATTTAAAATTTAAATTAATTCACCTTGGCCACGATTGCATCACTTTGCTTTTTCCTTTCTGCATGCATTTGGGCAGTCAACTCTCACTGCTGAAATTCAAAGCCAGGCTGCATTTGTCACAGTGTGAAATCAACTGCATAGGCTGTGGAAGAAGTGAGAAAGCATAACTAATTGAATTTAGACGTTTCACAAAATCGAGGCGGGGGTGGGAGGTGGTTCTTCCCTTGCTGCTCAGGCCCCACTCTGCTCGTGAACACCCGGGGAAGTCAGAGGGTGCCTGGGCAGCAGGCATTTTATTTATTTTCCCTGTGTGAGCTTCTGTCACAGCACCTTTGATGGGGGTTGCTAGAACCCCAGCAGCTCCCCTGCTCAGCAGTGTTGGTTCTCTGCACTCCCTGAGTCCCAGATCTGCAGCCTTTGGTTGGTCATGTCCATCTTAGCCTTGAGCATTGCACTAGTGCCGTGGTACAGAGTGAAAAGCTCATTTCCAGGGAACAGGGAGAACTGTTTCCTGCATAGCATGAACTAGAATGTGATGCATTCAGCTGTGTAGTGTGTGTAAATAAGGCTGAAGTAATAATGACTTTTCAGGAATAATAAGCTAAACACCCTTCACCCCAAGCTGCCACATTTATAGTGCCTGCTGTTGTTGTTAGACATTAAGCAGTGTGTCCCCAGTTAGCATTTACATAATATGGGATCTCACTGTTTCCTACATATTTGTGACTTCTGCTAATAAAAGAATTCTGACATGGTGAAAGAGGTAAAACTGTTCATGTGTCTAAACAGAAGGCCCCTTACATGGCTTCGTGTTTTCATTATTAGAGCACAGCTTCAGCTGCAGCAGTGTGGCACTTTGCAAACCCAAAGTTTTAACATTATGTAGAAGCTGAAGCTCTGGAATTTGGTCAGCAATACTCCTGAAAAGCAGTTCCTGGGTTTGAGAACTGTTTTTGATGTCAGCCCTCTTCCCCTTCCCCGCTGGTGTGTGCAAGGTCGTGCAGAAGTGCAGGAAATAGTATTTGCTTCTCTCAGGAAGGTTGAAAAGTGAGTTCAGGCAGAAGGCAAGGATTTACTTTATAGTCACAAGATGTTGTAAGGGAAAGTGCTGCTCTGTCACCTGCTGTTGCAGTCACAAAAGTTTAATTTGATCTTTTTTAATATCATACCCAGGTGTGTCTGCCTTGCAATGAAGTGGTTAGCATAAATCTGCCATGTGCATTGGTATTTCATTTTTATTGGCTTTTATTTAACTTGGTAAAAGGTAATCTGTTTTTATCAATTGAATCGCTCTCCTTTCTCCTTGGGGCAGGGGTAAAGCTTCCCTTGGAAATTGTATTTAAAGGGGGAAACAAAAATCAAACAAACAAAAACCCGAAGCAGTGATATGGCTGAAAGCCAGGAGCTTTCTGTGCTTTCCCCCCTTGTCCTCGCTGCTGCCTGCAGCAGCTCTCCTGGGCTCTGGGGGTGACTGCTGCTGCTGTGGGCTGCTCCTGCCTCTCCAGGGAGCAAACAGGTAACCCCAGCCTGCCAGGGGCTTCCAGCACTGCAGGGATCCCCAGAGTCCATCAGAGCTCCACGTGGTTGGGATGGGGGTGCCTCTGAGCCCCTTCGCTGTGACTCTTTGCTGTGAGCCTTGCTAAATGCACCGCACAGGGCCTGGTGCCTGCCCCAGGTAGCTGGTGATAAATTGGAGAAGAAATGTCATTTAGAGGGAACTGCCTTTCGGATGATAATCTTTGGGTTTGTCCAGTGCCTTAGCTGAGCTATTATGAACCCTTCAGGAGTGACTGCTACAGCTGATTGATTTTTTTCAGGGCAGCCGAGACTTCTGAAAGGGAGTGAGGAAGATTTGAATTCCAGCAGTGGTTTATTGTGCAGAGGGAAGTAAATATTGATACAGAATGCTTATTTACTGAGCAGGGTTAGTGTCAGCAAAATTAAGGTGTGTACTTTGCTCTTCATTGTACAGAAGAAATAAAGAAATTGATGGAGTAGAGAGTGATGGATGTGGCAGCTTAATTCAGCCCTTTCCTGGGTTTCTTTTCTTCCCCTCTATTGAGAGGTGTGACTGGGCAGGGATTGGAAGAGATCTCCTTAAAACCTGCTGGATTTTTTTTCTCTCGTGGGCCAAATGCCAAGTAGTACCAAGTGGATTCTGTTTCTCGAATGTGCAGCCTAAAGGGATGTGGATACGATAATCCTTCTCCATCCCTCCTTCCCCTCCAGTGGGCTTCACGAGGGGGAAGAACTGGGAAGGATCCAGGTCTGAAGTGCTTCCCTGCCTTGGGTTTGGTGCTGATGTTGCCTTTTTACCCCAGCCTGGGTGACAGGGAGGGAGATGGGGCAGGGCTGGAGCAGAGCCTGCTGCTCCCAGTGCTGTGCCCGTGGTGCCAGGGGCACATCCCTGCTGGCAGCAAGGTCTGCACACCCCCCAGCCCCAGGAACCACAGGGGGAAATAAACACCAGGAATGAGCCACTTTGCTCCCACCCAGCCTGCAATTACCGCTGGATCAATGCTGGGTATTAGCAGGACTGTGCTACAAGGGGAGTTTCAGCAGCATTGCAGTGTAGGCACTTCCAGTGGGAATTAGCACAGTCATAAATGTAGGAGAGCTTAAAAAAGGAGTAGCAGGGGAAAAGTATTGTATATCTGTTAATTATAAACCATAGATTGCACTCGCAGCAGCAGCGGTGTCGGGAATGAATAGCTTATATTGTCCTATTTCCAGCAGCACTTTAGACTATGAAAACTGATTTTATTTTAAATGGTTATTTTATTTTCAGCACCGCTCCGCTCAGTTTGATCAGGGAAGGTTCACCAGCTAGTAATCATGTATAAAACAAAGCTTCTGACTCAGTGCTGGTGGTAGTAACCGTGGTAGTTTTATGTTGATAGCCAGTAATTAAGGTCAGGGTTTCATTGTGCTGAGCGCAGTGGAAACACATGCAAACAGACTGATAACCTCAAATCGCTTACATTGTGCAGAGCTGAATGGTGCATTTGTCCTTTTAAAAAAAGACAATCCGTGCTGCTCAGATTCTGACTTTCTCCACGTAACAGAAAATAATCTCAGTAAGAAGAATTCAGTACCAGTGGATGTGGTGGAAAGAGCACTGGTGAAGGTGATACTTGCACTGAAAAGGTTTTAGTTTTGCTAAACCAACACACCACTCTCCCCCCTCCAAAAGAAAAATTCTGCCTTGCAGTCAAATTTCAAAGACACTTCTTTTTCTAACAACTCAGCCTTCAAAATTGGGCTGGCAGTTAATTGTATTTGTACATTTTGAGGCTTAAAGGCTGATATTAAGCATCTGCTCCATTACTATTTAGCTACCCAAACAGCTTCATTGTAGAGCTGAACACTTTATTAGTGTTTGTTCAGAGTACGTGCAGAGGAGGTTAGATAGCCTAGAAATTTTAAATGCTAATTTGTCATCACAGATTGTTTATCTACTTTCTTTTTATTCATGATAGAAGAGCATTTTATGGAGGCATAAAAAGAGATATTTATCACACATGCCCCTTCTTGGCTGTTGCCCATAATCACTCTGGTAGTGTTGAATATCAAGAACTGGTTAATTCACAAATTGAGATATTGACAGAATTTTATACAGCTTTTTTTTTAATTTCAGTTACATCTTTAATGTGATTTTAAATAGTGCTGTCTTACAAAATTTCCTAAAAATAATTCCCTGTCAAATTGTATGACTCCACTAAGAGGACTACTTTTCTCCAAAATTGAAATTACTTACATGCTTATTTCGGTGACTAACTGCAAAATTATCAAATGATGTGTTTTAATCCAATTACATTCTTACTGGAGTGAAACTTGCCTAACACTTCCCATGTATACAGCCAGGGCTTTGGATTCTGGCATGAATTCTGTGTTAGGAGCTCAACAGCATTTAAAGGCTTGTCAAGTTATCTCTTAATGCTTTTTTGAAGTCTTAGAATGAGCTCTAAGGAAAAAAAAAATACTCTGATGGATTTCATATTACACTAAAGGAATTTATCAATACCAAAGTGTTCCAAAGTTTATTGTAATACTTTTAACTTTTCTGGTATCTGTGTGAAAATACATGAGGGAGGTGTGGACAGGGAGAAAAAATTCATTGTAGTGGCAAGATTTCATATCTTTAAATAAAAGTTTTAGAGTAGAGGAAAAATAAAGGGTGAAACACTGATTTTGGAGTCTTGTTTGAGAGATGCTCAGCTGTCCAGGGTGTATGGTTACTAAAAATCGTGGGATGCTCTTTGAGGGTGCCTGGTTATAAATCTGTGTGGTTAAAAATCCACTTCAGAAACACAGAATCTCATTATGTCACATTATTTTTAAATAGCTTTGTTGTATGCATGTGCTTTGCCCTTAATTACGGGGTTTTAAGGGTTCAAAGCTATTTTAGGGATTCTTGACACTGTCCTTTGGTAACTTTGGCAAATTCAAATAAATCATTCATGTGAGTATTTTGTGTGGTGTGTGCCAGGTAATTTTTGGAAAGCTTCAGTAACATACTCAACAAGGTGTTCTGCTGGAAAAACATCCTGTTTTCCAAACTTATGTCTTGAATTTGCCATTTTTAAGGTCCTGTGTAACCCCACTTTGGTGAGAAACTTCACATTTGGCCCCAGGTTGGAGAAGGCAGGGCATCGACTCTTTCTCACCAAAGTTGCAACCAAATTTTCTGAGTCTTTGAAAAAAAGAATTGTCTTAACATCATCAGTAGAGATGGATTAAACCATGGATTTTGCTTTGAACACATATTCAGGACAGATCTTGTTTTTCTTGGATTTTGCTGTCACTTCCTTGGTGCCACTGCAGGACCTTGTGTAACTGTGGTAAGGAAAAGTAGCCCAGCAAAAATCCCCAAAGCTGCCTGTCAGACCCATCTGTGCCCAGTGTGGGGACAGGTGTGCTGCAGGACAGTGGCAGATGCTTGTCACGAGCCCAGGTGATGTCACTGGTCACTCTTCCCTCACCCACCATCACAGGAACCCCTTGGACAAGGCCCCCAGATTTGTCAGGCACAATTTTCCCTTCCTGAAGCCCCACTGGCTGTCATCAATCATAGTTTCCAGTATCTGAAAGAATTATAATGAAGAAGAGCTAATTATGAAACAGGTAATAAAATAGCTTATTCAGGTGATGCTGTTTTATTACCATCTCATTATGATTAAATAATTCCTATTAAGTTCTGGATCAAAGAGAAATTTCTCACAGGAGAGTTTACAGAGTATTTTAATGGAGTCTATTTATTGTGTAATCCCAGGGTGAATATTGGCTTTTATACTGTCATATTAACTTATTGTGACAATTCTATGCAGCCCTCCCCTACGAACACTGGCCGAGGATAGGGGTGACATTTTTCCTTTCCTTTTTTCTATTATGCTGCTGTCCAACAGGCTGTAGAATGGTTACTTTGCAGGAATATTTTGATCCTGAGCTTCTCTGGCTTTAAACAAACTGAACTGACAATAGGCTGTCTTAAGGCTGAGATTAAAGAAAAATATCTGGGCAGCTTTTCATGTTGTTTACGCTGATATTTGGAAGGATAGAGGCACGGGTTCTGCCTATCAAGGAGACAGAGAGCATTTGACTTTAAATAAAATCCCTGAAGAACTCTGCATTCACTTCCTTCCTATGCATGATGAGCTCTTGGCACTTTCCTTTTCATTTCATTTGGAGGGTTGGTGTGGTGTTGTGTTGGGTTTTGAGTGTGGGGCTTTCAGCTTGTGAGGTTTTAAGCTTGTGAAAGCTGCTCGCAGGCTGAAATGTCACAATTTTGCAGTTTGACATGTTTAGGCAGCGTGGCTGTCTCTGGCAGCTGGCACAGCCTGGCAAGGCTGGACACGAGATGTGGTGATGGCTGCTGAGAAAATGCCATGAACAAAGTGATGAGCTGGAATGTGAAAAAGAGAAGTCGGTGCAAAGGCATAACCCAGGTTGAGCAGGAATAGGAGCTTGCCTGGGTGTGCTTGCACTCTGACATGCCTTATTCCAGGCATCTGTGCTCCTTGCCAGGAGCATTATTGACCTGGCAGCTCGATAATTTAGGGTCCCTTGCAGTCATCGTGGGGTGACACTGGTCCACTGCCTGCTGGGTTTCACTCCCTGCAACCAAATAAATTGAGTGGAAGTCTGGAAGGTTTCAAATCACCTTCACAGTCAAGGAGCAGCAAACTGACCTTCAGGATCCCCTCGTTGTAAATGGTGTTTTAACCCTCCAGTTCATGGACTACCATAAATGTGAACCCTTTTTGCATTTAGTATTAATTTTTGTAGTAAATTCTGTGACTTTTTAGTGTTAGAAAAAAGCAGTCTGAAAGTGAGTGATGTAGATTCCTGTTAGATAAAAGGCAGTTTCAAATGAACCCAAGAATTATGTATGTTGTGTCTCATTTTAAGTCACTGAAATAATTTTGAGGGGAACTGACTCATGATGTTTGAGTACTTCAGGCTGAAACACTGGGCCTGGAACCAATACCATGTGATGGATATGAACCATCTTCAAATGAAGAAGAGCTATTGAAACACTTGGCACAAACATTTCACAGTCATCTTGATTATTGGAAATGTTTGCACACATTTTTAATGTAGAATTTCAAATGTATGTGCGATTTGCTCTGTTTGGTTCATAAGCTGAGAAACAAATATGTTTTAATGGAAAAAAAAGTTCTAATGTATTTGCCTTGTAGATGAATTTGTTTGGGAATAGATCTTGCCTTGTTGTTTATACTGCCTATTTCTGAAGATCTGGTTTCCCGTATTCCCCGAGGAGGAAAGGAATTATTCATTCATTTCCTTTCATTTTTTTTAATTGAAGATTGCAGCAAGGAGATTGTTTAACTGTACTCAATTTATTTTCAGAACTAATTATTGTCTTTCATCCCCTGTATTACAATTACAGCTTGCTGGGTTGGGGCAGAGAGAGGCAGGCAGAGGTTTTCCCATGTGAGGTGCTGTTTTTCACCCAGCAAACCCTCCAACCACATTTGCACACCTAGGAGTGCACTTCTTTTGATGTGGCTGCATTAATTTGGGATGCAGCTCCAGGAGCCCTGTGAGGACACAACGTGCCACACCATCAGGACATCCTGATGGGATCCAAAGTCCTGCCCTGCTGCTGGATCAGCTCTGCCACAGCAGAGCCAGCTGGAATACAGTCCTGTGCTGCACAGTTAATCCTCTAAAAAGGCACAAAATTAAAACTGAAGCCAGGCAGAGTTTCCACAATGGAAAGGTTTTCAAGCTGTGGTTGTGCTCCAGCTCTCATCTGGGGAGCTGTGCTGCCACTGCAGTGACACCCTGAAAGCTCTGCAGGTCAGCCCAGACCTCCCCAGACAATCCAGGCATTTGAGGAGTCAGGCGTGTCAGTGTGGCTGTGCTGCCCTGTCACTGCAGCTGCCTGGGCAAGGTCAGAGCAACACAGCTCCTCAGCTGCTTCCTGAGCTCATTTCTGGGTTAATAACTTGAGTGTTGTGCTATTTGAATTAGTGCTCGGGACTTAGGCTCCAGGACCCGCTTCAGCTCCTCCTGTTAGAAGTGCATCACTTGGACCCAAAGTTTGAGTGTGGACTGTGACAGGTTTTGTGTGGGTGGTGTTGTAGTTTCCTGGAGATCTTATCATGGAGTAAGCCTCTCAAAAGATTTTATTGAGTCTTTATCTTTTTGAGATAAAGAAAAAAGTGCCTTTCTGTTGTGTGTGCCTGTTGTGCTGTGAGGCAATGCTTGCTGGAGGGTCCTTTGGCAAATATTTTGCATTCAGTGAAAGGTTTGGAACATGTCGATTAATTAACTGTCATAATCTGGATGAAGCTGTGCTTCCTCCAAGAATCCTGCTCCATTCTCACCAGGTGCAAGTGTGCTAGCCCAAAAACGCCAGGTGAGAAAGCAGAGCCTCTCTGTGAATGGAGACAAGGGAGATTTCAGGGTTTCACTGGATGTTGTGGGGTCTGCTCTGGGTACTCAGAAAAGGAACTTGTTTAGTGAAAGCTGAGGGCCTCAAAATATAAGCCATGTTTGCAAATCTCTCTCCTCAGCTTCCTTTGCTGCAGCTTCAGAGCCATAAAAGCATAATTGCACTTCTTTGCCTCTCAAGGGTGCTGAGAGAATAAGTATTTTGTGATGCAGCAGATGGGAGCCTGCATTAGGGCGGCCAGTGGGAGTGGGATACCTGGCACCATGGGGAGGCTGCCTGGAGAGAGCTAAACCTCACTAATTGTCAGCAGAAAGGATGAGGATGGAACTCCTGGCAGCTGAGATGAGGAGGACCAAAGAGCCCCCATGACTTGGCAGGAGCTCAGGTTAATACTGGTTGAATAGAGCTGGAAATTGGACGTGGTAACTTCCTTCCCCCAGCATCACTCAGGGAAGCACGATTTTTTAAAGGAGGATTTAGATAAAATTGCTTATTAGTAAAGTGAGGATTATCCAGGATTTTAAAGTTTGTTCTTATCTCTAGTGTTGTTCAAGTGTGCAAACTTGAGGATATTTCAGCCCTTCATCATGGATCTTCAGCTGTAATAAGCCACAGACAGTATTACTGGACTGAAACCTGTCTGTAGCTTGAGGGCTTTGCAGCTGTGGAAGATTCAGGATAGAGCAGGAAGAAAAAGGGCTATAGATTTTGTAGAGAAGAGAGTGCAATTATAAGCCAGAGCATCTTTCTTATTGTTCTTTGATTCTTTTCTTCCTTTCTTCTTTTTGGCATCAAATGGATTATTGCCATTTTAAAGTGCATGAGTGAAATGGGCCCTTTTATAATTTGAACATTTTCTTCTCCCTTGAAGTGTCTTTCACTTAAACCATCAAATCCTGACAACCTCTCCCCACACCCACTATTTGCCATCATCAGTCTCTGAGTGTGTGTGCCATCAAAAAGGCCTCATGGCTTTGTGAGCACGGGGCAGTCTCTGCTTCTGCTGGCGTTGCTGTGCCCCATGCTGAAATAAAGGTGGGGTGAGGTGGAGGTGCCCTTGTTCCCCTCCTGAGTGATTTTTTTGTGGCTGCTTGTGGCACATGTGAGTCTGTCAGGGCAGTTTCTCTTGCCCATCCCTGGAGATGCCAGAGTTGGGCACTGCTGGAAATCTTCCCTGATGGAGCTGGGGTCAGTACCTTTGCTGAAGGGTTTGTGGGACGATGCAGCATTTGTGGTGTCCCATCGGAAATTCAGCTGACAGTCCCTTTCTGCCTACAAAAATCCCAGTTTGGCTGCATGAGTAACATGAATAATTGATTTTCCAGGCTGACAAACAAAGCAGATTCTCTGTTTGGATTGACATGCTTCTAAAGTTTTTTTCCCCCCACCTCTGTTTTTCCTGATGTGAAATGGGGGGAGGGAGAGAGGCCAAAACCAACAAAACTTGCCCAAAAAATTTGTCAGGGCAGAAGAAAGAAAAGCTGTGTCAGACAAGCCCTTCCATCAGAGTTCATCCAGGAATTTCCAGACTCTTGTGGGAGAAGTGGTGAGATGCTAAATGGGAGGAGCAGAGCAGTGGAAGGATGTTGTGCTTGAAGGATCTTTTTGTCCTCTGTGTCACCTCCAAGCACAGAGTTCAAAATCTGAAAGTGGCTGACTTGCCTTCTCCTCATGTAAGTGTGGAGCTCATGTCCTAGGAGGTCATCCTGATTTCCACATTGCTGAGGAGCAGAGGGTGCTGGTGGCTTCTCCTGCTGCCGCTGCTCTGCTCAGATAAAATAATCATACACTCGCTCTGGGGTCTGGGTCTGTTATTTTGGACACATCTCAGTGGGTTGAGCACCTCTCCCTTGAGCTGTTGCACTCTGCCCTGGATACTGGGATGAGTTCAGGCGTGTTTAAGGGGCAAATTTCCCCTTTTTTCCAGCCCTTTCCTGCGATCACCCTGGCGCCGTGCGCGCTCACAGCTCCCGTCTGGCGGGCGAGCACCAGAGTTCACAGCTCTCCCTAAAACGCTGTGATGCACAGAGTGATGTTATTTCAGCCTTGGCAGCAAAGCAAGCTAGAAAGTTAGGACAGGAAATAGTAGGAAAGGAGAAAACAGGGATATGTGTCTTTTTTGGGGCTGCAGCTGCTGCAGCGGGGAAAGCTGCAGCTGCTCCTCGCTGGGCATCTTGAGCCTGGAGGGAAGAGCGGGGTGTGTGTCCTGTGATGCTCACCTGGTGCTGCCACCCTGTCACCTCCCCCTGTGCTGCCACCCTGTCACCTCCCCCTGTGCTGCCTGGCTCTGCCTGTGCCTTGGAGCAGGGCAGAGCTGCTGGCAGAGCTGCCTGGGCCGTGCTGCTGGTGCCTTCCATACAATTCCCGTGCCCTTCCATTCCATGGCTGAGGGCACAGCTCGTGGGGCAGGGAAAAGAGGAATCTCCACTTTTCAAGGTAGAAAAATAAGGGAGAATTTCTTTCTTTCATGTGGTATAACCCAACCGAGTGAGAGTTGCGCTGCCACTGTCAGCTACTGTTCAGCTAAGGCTGCTCAATACATGACACTTCTAAAATGAGAATTTTTTTAGAAGGATGATTTGAATTCTGTCTCTCTGCTTCCAAGAGAAAGCTTGAATTTATGCAATTTTTTTGCCTTTTAAAGCTAGCACAGAGTTTGATTGATACAAATCCAGTCTGCTTCGTTTAATGAGATGCACAGGAGAATGATGGCTGCTTTTATTGTTGTTGTTTTTTAATTTTTGTTTATTTTGTGTTTCAGCATTGTCATCCTGTTTCTAATTCTACCTGATAATATTGATTTTTTTTTTAGAAGTTTATATTTCATGTTACACGCAAGTGCATTGGCATTCCACTAATGTAACATTAATGGATTATCTGTGGATTAGAAATATTATTTAGATTGTTATTCAAGGAAATGGTAGGTAGTGGGAATGAAAGTCCTGTTGTCTCTCTTGGCAGAATTAACAGTGCATCTCTAAAGAACACTACAGCAGGAAAAGAAAGGGAAATGCATAAGCAGATCAGGAAATAAAATAGTCAGATACAGAGATGGAGAGTCTGCTGATGTCACAGGGACAAAGCTTAGCCTCTACAAAAACGAGAATTTAAATAATTTTCTGAGTTTATGAACACAATCCAGTTTTGTAGAGGCATCTACACAGAATTTTATGTTGGGTTATTTAATTTTATTTCACTGATGCTGCTTGTACTACTCCTACTACTGCTAAATCTTGCATTTTACCCTTTACTTCCTTCTCTTGTGGGATCCATTCATAAAAGCAGGGTACCTGCAGAATGCTGTGTTCTTTGAAGATGACCTCCAATATTGTACTATATTAATGAAGTTCTGTGTAAGCCATGTGTTTATTTCTTTCTGCAGTTCCTTGGTGTCCTGGAGCCTGAGCAGGATCCTGAAATAGTGCTTTTCTCCCCCCTTGCTCCAAATGCCAATTTTTCAGCTCTGTCCAGCAGCAGCAATGTTACACAGGCACGTGCCTAAATTTGATGGTGTAAAGGCTGGAATTCCTCAAAGCTTAAACTTTACTTGATCATGTTTTTGGCACCATTTCTGCACAGCTCAATGTTTGGACACCTTCTTTTTGTTAATGCCAGTGGGGTTTAGGCATGTGCTTCAAAATCCTTTGCATGGACATTCAGCTATCAGTGAAACAGTGATTCAGGGCAAGACCAGTGCCTGGTTAAAAGACAACAAACAAACAGGAAAATCCATGAATCCTTGCAAGCCTATCATCACCAAGATTGGAGAGAATTGCTCTGTCTTTCTCCCTGTAATAGTTATTTAGCTGGTTTATAAATTGGGAGCATGTTGTAATTTAGCAGGGGAGGTGCTGACCATCAGCAGGCACTTGAATTAGGAGCAGATGTTTCAGTGCTGATGGGAGAGTTTGCCTTTGGTTCTGTCAGCACTGGAAATGAGGAGAACCCACAACAAAATTCAGGTGCTGCCCAGTGAAGGTTTCCAGCCTGCACAGCAGTGTCCAGCAGCAGAACTTTGCTGAACATTCAAAATAGGAAACAATAAATAAAACATGCCCTCGGTGAGAGTGGTCCCATATCTTTCATATTCCTTGGAGGTAACAGTTGCTATGGCAACTCCTCATTTACTTCCTTTTTTTTTTTTTTTTTTTTTTTTTTTCCCCTCCCTATATTGATAATTATATTAAGCAGCACATAAAGGCTGGTGCAGAGCTCTGCTGCTGTAAACTCTGCACTCTGCCATTTGAAAATCCACACCCTTCTCCTCTTGGTGGCTCTGTGCTGTCCCCTCCCTGGGATGGGCTGGCTGGCCATTAGCCCAGAGCAGTCTTGGCCATGCAGGAATTGTGTGTCTGGGGTTCTCTTCCCAAAGGCTGTCCCAGCACCTGCTTGTTTCTCTCACTCCAGGGCCAGGAGTTGCTTTTGGAGGCGTTCTTGGAGCTGTGCCCTCCAAACCCCTGCGTGCTGCCTGCCCACCTGCTGGGCTGGTGAGCCCTACACAGCCCCACTGGGCATCAGAACATGAAGTTAAACAGGAATCTCAGGCAGGTGGAGCTGGGCTGGCAGGTGTCTAACTGAGTGTCTGTTCCTACATGTGCATCCCCGGATTTGTGAGGCTGTGCCTCAGCCTTGGATCTTAGTGCTTCCTCCTTCTGCATCACCCCACGTGGATATGTGAAAGGAAAATTCTGCCCTGGGCCCCTCAAGACACAAAGCTTTTCCCAGCTTTGGGGCTGCACTGGTGGCAGGGGTTTTATTCCCCACTTGAAAGCCATTTGCTTTGGTAAATATTCTGTGCATTGACTCAGACCACACTTTACAGTTGTCTCTCCTCCTCTGTGGGTGCAAGTACCCATTACCACAGTATGATGGGGTGTAAAATTGTTGTATATATTCTCAGCTTCATGGCCAAGTCAGCAACCTTAATTGCTTTGGCAGCATTCCAGCAGCACTGGGACTGAATGGCTCGGGCATTATCACACCGACCTGCAGTTGCATGAAGTTGTAATCAAACAGGATATTCACTTTAAAGCTTTTTGCCAACCTCTTGAAAACCATTTTGTCTCTGTGCATCACCTGCCACGACTTGCTTCTCTTCCAAAAGGAGGGAGTGGGAGTGTAAGGAGGGGATTTGGCCATTTTATTTGCACAAAATAACTTATTAATTGTGTGTACATGAATACTTTTACACCTGGAAAAGTTGTGGTTTCAAACTGAAAGCCTGCCAGGGGGAGTTTAAAAAGGGTGTGTGTGTGTCTGTGAATTTTCACCTGCTCATCAGAAGCAGCAAATTACGAGAGGACTGTTTATAATCTGTTTGGTTTGTGGGTTTTTTAGTATCAAGTTGACAGGTATAAAAGTGGAGGTTTTGGGTTGTAACATTTCTAGTGTTGAGTTTTAACAGGGGACATGATGCTAATTTCATCAGTTTGGGATTCTTTTGTTACTTTCTCAGCCATGATACATTTCCCTTGTGACAGTGTAAACACAGCACTATTCTCTTTAATTTTAGTGATAAAATAAATTGTAAAACATTTGTGATTTGTTGCTGCTGAGGAAGACAGCTGGGATATTGTAGTGAATGGCCTACTTACAGCTATATGGCAGAACAATGCTAGACTGAAAGAATTTCTTAAACATTCTTTCATTACACATAATCTTGGAAGCGTAAATTGGACTTTTGTAATGTTTGTTTCAGCTGAACTACAGAAATGGTGATTTCTTTTACCCTAATCCTGCACCATAACAGACACAAACACAAGTCCATTTATTGTAGTGTGCAGTACTAATTTTTTACAACTGCTTGAATTATGCTAAGTGGTTCTGTGCAGTCTGAGGAACAGCAGCAGAGGTCCTGACCTTGCTTCTTTCCACGATCAGCAAAGTTGAAATTAAAATATCAGGAGAAACAATTTCTGCAGCAAAATTGTAAAAGTTAATAGAGTTGAATCTACTTCTGCATTCATGTTCCCGTTAAGTCAGCTCTATTCACATTATATTTCTGAAGCACATGAAAAAAATAAAGCCACTACTTTTTTGCTATCTTTGATGTAACAGATAAAAGAAAACAGAAAAGCTTTAAATTGAATTTACTAAGTGCATATTTAATTTGCATTTAATGCACCAGGTATTGTATGTTAATCAAACTGTAGATTACTATTAAAATATGCATTTTAAGAATTAGCTGCTGTGTGTTTGTGACAGTTGTTGCTCAATGTGTTTTGAAAAGCTTTATTGTACAGGCTGGGGGACAAATCCTGTGCTGGTTTCTATGCCAGCCAAGTTTGATTTAGCAACAGCGTGGCTGAATTTGCTCCTTTGCCATAGTTCAGCAGAGTTCCTGTTAATTAAAATCAGCTCATGGCTCACAGGCTGGTACTTCTCAAGGGGGCATGGGCATGAGGGGCTTCAGTATTTTATTTGTTTGGGCTGTGGAAGTGCCTGTGTCCTCTGCACAGGGGATTTTGGAGCCCTGAGCTGGTCCCAGCTCAGGCTGAGCCCCTCCTGCCTGCCCACCTATGGGGATGAGCCTGGCACCACTTCAGAGCATCCCCAAGTGTGGTCCGTGTGTTTTAATGGTGGTAGTTGTGCTGGCTGAACACAGGGATGGCTGTGCGACACATCCTGTGTGACCAGTGCAAAAAACGTGCAAAGTTGTCAGCCTTGAGTAAAGGACAGTAAATTTTGGCTCATGGATAACCAAGTATTATCTTTGTCCCTCACGCAATTGGGCTGAAATAGTTCTGGGTTATAACGTATCAGGTTGCTGCTGATAGTTGGAGCAGGATATTCCTGGAAAAACATTTTTAGGAAGACTTGGTAATCTGATAATATGTATTTTTAAGGGTATTTTTGAGAAGGGGAAATTGCACTTGTCACCATTTGGATCAATACTTTCAACAAGTCATAATAAATGCTACTTACTGCTACTTAGGAGAGCATAATTAGTATTCAGTAAACCAATATTAAAATGTGTGCTATGCTTTAAACTGTTTGACTGTATTAGCATTTAAATACCCTATTGTGTATTTGCTATTTCTTCTCTTCTTATAAAACTGTATTCTCCAGAGTTCAAAATGATTAATTTCCTTTAGAATATGTACAATGCAAGGATTTAACAATTCCTTGTATTTAATAATTGCTCAGTAGCCAGGCTTATTATTTCACATAAGCACTTGGGTACAGAGTCATCCAATATTAGGTCAATCATGCTAATGGGGAAATCTGCATAACACATCCCTGTGCTCGGGGTGCAGGGTGGGCAGGGCTGCACCACAGGCACCTGAGGAGCCCTCTCACATGTCAGCCTTCATTTTCTGCCTCCCAGAACAACTGACAGCTGCATCAGGGCCTTGACACGTCTTCGGAGAGCTTTGCCCTCTTTGGCATTTGCAGACAATTGTACAGCTCTGTCTGACAAACAGAATCTTTTTTTTTTTCTTTATAGTTTCCTTTTTTTTTTTTTTTTCCCAGCAAACTGACTCCCCCTCCACTCGATCTTGCTTACAAGCAGCAATTCCCTCCCGTGCCCCAGGGGCATCAAACACCAACATGATTTTAACTCTTGACTCCAGGTTTAGCCCCTGCCATATGATAAAGGGGCTTCCTTCCACCATAATACTGTAAAAATTTATGGGAAGTCCTGTATAACTCCTGGAAGTTATATTCCTTCTTTGTCTACCCCCCATATAATCTCACCTTTTTTTTTCCTCCTGCAACTGTGAATAAGTTATTAAATACATGGCAGCTGAGCTGGTAAAGTGATTTACATCCTGCTTGCAGGTCTAGCCTTGAATATGATTAGTGTGCCTGTCTGAAAGATGGAGCTGAAAAGGAAAGTTCTTCGAAAAAATGTGATGAGGCAACTTTTTTTTTTAGCAGAGGGTGTTGAGAAAATCTGGTAATAAAAATGAGCATTGAGTTTGGCTGGCTTGAGGGCAGAGTATTGTACTTACAGGCTATTTTAGGAAGCAGCTTTCTCATCTCCATATGGCTTTCCATGAGATGGAGATGGAGCAGTTGGAGAGTCCTGGCCATGGGGACCAAGCATCTCTTGGTGCTGGAGCAGCTGCTGAAGGAAGGGAACAGGAGCCAGGCAGAGGTCAGCAGTGCTGGATTTTATCCTGACCAATCTGATCATGTGAAGAAGTGATTAACCAAAACAGCCTCTGTTTGCCATGCAGGCTTTGCTCTGGTTGAAGTTTAGAGAATGGCATGTTTCTTCCTCCCTGCTATTTCTAGGGGTGGGAAGGAGGCTTGTTTCCAGACTTCAGGAAGAATGATTTGGGTTTTTTTTTAGCTAGATACAATTAATAATTTTTAAGAACAGTTTTCAAGCTCAGCAGTTTTTAAAATACACTAAAATCCATCTTTTCTTTGATCCAGACATACAAGCAGTTGAAAAGAGAATTAGGGATGGGATTTAGAAGGAATGGTCGGGCTTAATAAAACCACAGATTTATTAAGGTCTCCTCCCTAGATTTTTTTAAAGGCTGATATGTGTGATTTAACAGCTTCTGCTGTTCCATGGCACAGGTTGGGCTCTCTTTTATGTGTGCCCTTCAGTCCTCCACCCCATCTGCCAGGGGGAGAGGACACTGTGGGGACATCTCCTCTCCCCTTCTTGCAGACTATTCCTTTAACCTGGTATCTGCAAAGGCCCCCAGGCAGGAATGATTTTGTATTAATGTTCTCCTGAATGATGGAATGATGAACCGTGTGTGTGCCCCTTTTTAAGGTATTCCTGGTATTCATTCCTGGGCAGTTCCGTGGCAAGCAGGACTGTGCCTCACCCTCAGGGGACTGGCAGAGCTGGGGTGTCCTGAAGGTGCTGTCCAGGGACACATCAGAGAATCAGGGCCTGAAAACACCCTGGTGAACATCAGCAGGATTAAGGGTTGTAAATGAAGATGGAAATGCTGATCCAGTCTCCTGCCCTGCTGTAGGATATTCACTGCTCCTGCACGTCCGAGTGTCAGGGGTACGAGACTCCCTGCTCAGATAAAACCATGAATTTCACTCTGTGGACTGAAAGTGTGGCTACAAACCACCCACGGCCTTGCAGTAATATTTTGTTTTTCATAAATTGAGGCTTCCCAGCTTGTGTCAGTGTTGTGTGCTCAGATGGGCGGGCTGGGCGAGCCTGCTCTGCTGCGGGGGCAGTTATTGATAAGTGCTTAGAGGAGCACCACGCATCCTCCCTTATCGAGGGGATTGCATCTCCAGGCAGGGCAGGAACAATAGGAGCTGGGCTGATATTTGATTTGAATGAGAGGGATTTCTTAGATCCCTAGGAGATGAGAGATAAGCCTTACAGAAGAATCACACACAGTCTCTGAAATACCCAGCAAAACTCCCGTCCCTCTCCCTGTAGGCTACTTAGCTGAGAAACTCAGCCCTGCATCTTGTGTAGATAAAATTGCTGTCAAATCCTCCTGAACTCTCTCTGCTTTCCAAAAACGTGTCACCGAGGCAGAGACTTAAATCCAGCTTTTAAATTTCAGCAGGACTGGTAAAAACACATTTTCCTACACATTAATTGGTGAATTACAATTAATTTCCTGTAGAAGTGCATATTATGTTCTCAATAATGCCACATGAAACACCATAATTAGTATTGTTACAGTGAATTCTGAATTAATTATTAATGCCTTGGTGCCTACTTTAGTGCCTCTGCTTCTCTGGCAGGAAGTTAGGGTTCTAGTCCTGCCACTTTAGCTTTACTTTCTTTTACTTTTTCTTTTTCTTTACTTTTACAGTGATTGTAACAACTATTGGTTGAGGATCTGCTGGAATTTGGTTTAACATTGTCCTTTAGGAAAGGGAAGGTGCCTGCTTGTGGCAATGGACTTTTGAAAGGCAGTGAGACCACCAGGACACTGTCTGCTTTCCATGGTTTGTCTGAATTGTTGAGATAGACCAGTGATGGAGGCAAGAAATTAATACAATGAATACATCAATACTTTGTATTGATGATGAGCTTTTGTAATACTTCACACTGTTGTAAAAACCCAGAATCTGATGACTTCTGTTCCTGACATTGCCAGCTCTGGTAGTTTTTCAAAGATATTTTGGAGGTAGGGAACTGAAAAAAGTAAAATTTTTATTTGACTATTAAGGACACAAAGATGAAAAATGCAAAAAATATTCACCAGATAATGTATTATTAAGTACCAAATATTGAGTTTGATGTGAGGACAGAAATCCATCTTTCTGCCAAAAGACTGGAACTAGCCATTGCTTTTCTGTTTTGCTTCAGCAGCAAGCAGATTTATCAACTTGAGAATCCAGCTCCTGTACAGAGTTAGTTCTCAGTGTTCTTAAACTCCGTGTCTTGAGACTCAAAGTCCTCATTACCGTTCTGGTCTTGGGTACCAGCATCAGCGTATGAGACAAGGCCAATATATTTTAATTATGCATTCCTCATCATGACAATGTTCTCTGTTCTCCTGTGGTCAAACGTGGCACAAAGCACGAAAATCACATTGTGTGATGTGCTCATGCACTGTTAACCCTGAGCAGGGTCTCTAATTGCAGGCAGTAATTAGTATCAGGTTTTTATAGATCTGTTGAGTGTATCTGTGGATATGAGAAAAGGAGAATATAATGTCGACCAAGTACCAGCAGTTTTAAAAGAAACATTTCTCAGCCTTTATAGTTCGCCACGTTGCCTGTTAGGATTGTCAGCTGCAACAATTAATTTGGGATTCAGGGGGATTAATGTTCCGTATTTAATGGACAAAAAACCAAACAGGCAAACCAGAACAACCTCCCAGATTTGGTTATTTCCATCCACTCTCTGTCTGGCCCTTGGGAGGTGACCCTGCTATGGGTATTAATCCCTGGCTTTGAGATTGCAGCTCCCAATGGGGGAACCAGTTCCATGCTCTCAACAGATGGCAAATGTTTTCATCTACTTTTTTTTTTTTTGCTAAGTAGATTTTAGCCGTAACAGTTTTTTTTTATTTCTACCAAATTTTCTTGGATGCAAATACTGTGTTTTTATTTCCTTTTGGTTCTTACTTGGCTGTAAAATTCATCTTAAATAATATGGGTTATGCTTGTTTTAATTTTCCACTATAATTTTAACACAGCAGCTTAAAATATATTTATGATGCAATCCAATGTTGGAAAATGAGCTGTAATGTACATTATAGTTGGTTTCCTACAATGTAAAAATATCTTTGCAGTTACATTCTGAAGGAATAACTGTCCTTAGGGGCTAAAAAAGCACACACAGTTTACTTTGTTTCTTAAAGTTAATCATCAGAGCTCAAATGTAAACTTAAAAAGCATTAAACACTGAGATAAAATGTAAGGAGTATTTTGTGGTTTAAAGCCATGAAAGATAATGCAAAGCATTTTACAGCGGAGAGAACTTTGTATTTCCTTGTGTGGAAATAAACCCTGAAAAATGGTGGTCAGACTCTTGTGCTGGCCCCCCATAAAAGTGCAGTGGCAGAACACCAGCAGAGATGCAGTGAATGGCCCCATTCGGGCTGAGCAGCCAACCAAGGAGCAATGTGCTGAATCCCTAATTTTTTATCCCTGTGACTTCTTACTGCTCCAGCTCTTTTCCCCTATGTCTTACCCTCAGTTTGTTGAGAATGTAAATCTCACTGTTGTGGCTTTTAAAAATCGATTTTATTTATATTTTAAGTGTATTTTGCAAATGGAGAGGAAGCAGCAGAACAGAGCAGGGATTTCACTTGCTGTTTTTTACCCCGTGTGCATTTCCAGGGCTGTTGGTAGAAATCCGCCCATGCAGCACTTCCAGTGTTGGGCCTCCTCCTCTGACTTGTTTCCTGCTTGATTTGTGACTCATTCCTTGGTGTGAATAATTTCAATTCTGTATCTTGCCTAGAGAATTTGGGTAATGTGCCTTCAGAATGAGCTCAATTCTTCAGTGGGGAAATACCAGCTAAAAGAAGTGGCCTTTTGGTCGAGACCTGCAACTTGTGTGTCATGAAATACTTTATTCTTGGAGAGTTCTGAACAGATCAGCTGTAACAAGAGTAAAATAGGATACACAGGCTGGCTGAAGTATATTTAAAATAGTGTATGGGAAAAGGAAGGGAATAATCTTTCTCAATAGATGAGCCCAGCAAGCAGGATGGCATTGTTAGTGTGGTGAAAGGGATATTTCCCATTATTTAACTGCATTTGTATGACATGAAATGTCTGCGACTAAAAGCAATTTACATGTAACTTAAGGAATAATCGATATTGATTTGGAATGAAGAATGTTATGATCTTGTTTCTGAAAGATTCACGCAACTTGCAGTTTTATGAAAACTTGATTCTATTACACCTTCCCTGCAGCAACAGACCATAAAGATTGATTATACATTAAAAGCAATATTTGGGTGAAAAAATATGCTAGGCATATTTTCAGCTATCTTTTCTCTAGCTGCTTTTGCTTTCTCCTCTCGGATGTAGAAAAATTAGTGTTTCCAAGAGGGGCCACAAGCTTAGACACTGGTAGTATAATAATACCTAACACTTAGCATTTTGCACCTTTGTAGCACCACACAAAAGAATAAATTCATTCTCAAAACACCTTTGAAAGAAGAACTCTTTGAATATTGCATGCAGCATTAATGAACAATCATATTTGTAACTTATTTTTCATTTTCCTGGAATACTTGTTCAAACAAGTTCTTGCTTACAAGGTGGCTCATGAATAAGAAAAACATTTGTAAATACTCAAGGAAAATACTCTGTATGCTCAAGAGTTTGCATCCGTAGAATCTGATTGCTTTGAAATCTCTTTTGGCGATTAGGGAACAAAAGCAAATCCTCCTTTAAAAGGTTACTAGCACACAGCTCAAGGTGTAAATGATAAATACTCAAAGTAGTAATTGTGGCAAGTAGAATATCATGGGACCTTCGGCTGGTATATGGTAGTGCATGGACCAGACTTTTTTCTATTTGCTGTAACTTGTGCTTTAGCACCTACATTTTTATTAACTGCACTAAAAACCCTTCCCCTGACACACAAATAATGATGTGGTTTGGCTTTAAAAACTCACCTTCAGAGTGGGAAAGAGAAGTGTATAACGATTCATCTTTCATTTCTGCAGCCAGCTAGAGGTGGAAGTTCTGGGGAAGGGAACCTGTGTCTGGCAGGTTTGGGGGTTCTCATTCAGCACGAGCTGAACCATCAGTGCTGCTCGAGTTGTGTCAGTGCAGAGGAACCACAGCGAGGAGAGGCAGCACAGGGGGGTCACAAAGAGCTGCAGAATTTGGAGTGTACCTTTGCTCCACCCAGTACTTAGTGGTGCTGGTAGAAAGGAACTGTTTGGGGTTTCTCCCACAAACCAGAGTCACTGCTTAGGATCATCTGATGAAGCAGAGGGAAATAATTCCTTTAATGTCCCAGTGACTCTGAGTGAGCAGCCCAGCCCTGCTTCAATTAGCACACAGCAACAGGGCTTTCATTTCTCACCCTTTGAGGGCACACACCTTCTTGTAGTGCCTCAGTGTGTTTGCCCAAGAAGGTTTTTGATGTCTTCGGGGTTTTTTGGTTTTTTTCTTCCCAGTCAGTTTCAAGTTTTCCATGTCTGGCACTTGGTGGGAGTTCCCTGTGCAGAAGCAGCAAGCAGCCCTCCCATCCAAAATCCATCCAGCTCTCTCCAATCAGTTTATTACAGGAAAACTCTTCCTTGGGAGTTTGTGTGTTAAACAACTTATTTGAAAATGCATAATAGGGCTGTTGCTCCCTTGGGGTTGCTTCTGTACATACTTATTTTGGGGCAGACCTGCACAGAAATATGTCAGCTTTACTGCACAGCAATCCCCTGGCTGGAGCTGGGGTTTGGGTTATTTGTTGTTGCTGCAGAAGTAGTGCAAATTTCTGGGTAATTACTGGGACAAAACATGGCATTAGCTCTTGCCACCTAATGTGACAGCTGGCCTGGGTCACCTGTACCACAGAGAGTGGGTGGGAACAGAAGTGGTGTGCAGGAGGCATTGCCCATGTGTTGAGGAGGATGAGGGTGGTTTATTTAATCACTGACACAAGAAGTAGTGAGTGCCTCCAGTAAATGTGGAAGGTTTCCAGTATTGCCAAGATTGCAGGGAACAGGGCATTTGTGCAAAGCCTAAACTGAGAATGTACTTGGGAATTGAACTTGTTCTCAAGTCTTCAAACCACGTGTGTGCTGCTCCTGCTAGTGCAGCCTGTTGTCTGATAAAGTTCATTGGTATTTTTCCAAAGAAATCCTGCTGACCACTTGCTGTAGATTGTGCTGTGCAATTGCTTGAAGCCACAGTGTTCAATACTTGAAAATATTTGAAGTCCTAAATGTAGTTAGAGGTGTTTGTTTGCAGTGGAAAGGATTTTGCAGCAAACATCAGGGAAGGTTTTTATCAGGAGATGCTGTTTGGCTGGTTCAGGACTCGGAGGCAACAAGATATCATGGACTCAGAATTCACACCAACCACTGCTGCAGTAATAGATTAGATTATAATATTAAAATGCAGCTGCTCTATGATATATAACATCCTTTTTTCCCCTGGTTTTGGGAACATACCTGAATATTTTTACCTAATAGAGATGCTGAAGGGTGTCCGTGCTTAGGTGATAAGAGGATGGGGTTCAGAACCCACACCACAGAGAATGCATTATCCAAACAGAAACTGCACTGCAAAGAAAGGAGCTATGTTGCCATCATGGCAATTCCAAACAGATCTCCAGCTGTGACTATAAAAAAGTTCTCAAGGCAGGTTAGATGTAACTTCTGTTACTTTTTTTAATGTGCTTTTTTTAATGTGCTTCTCTGATAGAACTTTTCCTCTTTTAGAAGTCCATTGTATTAAATTCCTGAAGAGTCTTATCTTTTACATTCAAATGATATATTGGCTTGGAAATAAATGCATGAATGTCAAAACAAATCAATGAAATAAAAGAATAATAGGAATGAATCAGGCAAACATCACTATAAATGGGAAACAATGAAACCATGGTCATTCCAATTCGACATCCATAAATTCATAGTGAGGCTGTGTGTATGTTAAGTTAACCATGCATGTAAGTGTTTGTAGGGTTGAGATCTGACTTAATTGTGTCACAGAAGTGCATAATTAAATGCATATAAAAAATAAAGCACATATGAGAAAATACATTAAAATTGAATCAAGTAAGCAAGACTTTAAAGTGTCCCCAAACTAATATTGTTGTGTAATTTGAGAACATTTAGGAACCTATTTTTGTATGTGCAGTACTGTATCTAAGCAACATTCTTTATAGGATGCTGTAATCGGGGTAAATAAGATTGTCTTCTTCTGAAGTCAAAAATGGTTGATCTATTTTCCTTTATTTTTCAACTCCCTGAAACAAGGTGACTGCTGACAGTCGCTTGCTGTTATGGTGCAGATGGTTCTGAAGACACTAAAACAGGGGTCAGGAGACTGTGGTTCTCACTCTGGTAGTGACTTTCCAGGTTACCTTCAGCAACTTTCTTCCATCTATTTTTTCCCCCTCTATTCTCCTCTGCTCTGTGTAGACTCAGGTTTGGAGGGCACGGCTCCCCGTGGTTGGTTTGTATGGTATGTACTCCATGCTTGGCTCTTGTCCTTAGAATAGTTCTTGCTTTACTGCAGTGGGATCAGAAATGGTGTTTAAAATCCCTCTAGTACCAGAGGAGTTCCTTCATCATTTTTCCCAGGGAAAAGGGATTTTGCCCTAGGATCTTACAGCATAATGTTACCCTTGTCTTCCTCCTGTGGCAGCAAAACCCCACTGAAATTGGGAAAATACCAGGTCAAAAATACAGACACAGTGCTTGGCAAGAATTGGTCCTTATGTTTTAGTAAAAATAAGCACCATTTAGAGAGTCCACAGCTGTAAAGCTGGGGCTCATTTCTGGTTTAAATGTATGTGAATTCCATGGTAATTAAGTCAATGCCAAAACTTACCTTTGAACCATATCAGGAGGAAGAAAATAGATGCTATGCATAGCAGTAGTCCCAGAAGCCTGGCCCTGAAATACCAGCTTGTGTTCTACAACCCCACCAGCTTGTGGATGTTTTTAATCTTTCCACTCTTTTCCCTTTTTTGGGGAGGGGGGAGTGAAAAATAAACCTATGGAAAGAGGTGGCTGTTGTCATGCTGATCTGAGGTTTGAAAAATGTGAGTTGGTGAGGATTGGGCAGAGGCAGGCTGGTCTGGGTTTTAATCATTCTCTCCCACCACCTCTGTGTGCCCTCCATTTCCTGCAGAAGCCTATAGGAGTGACCCGAAGGCAGAAGTGATATTGTAACACCAGGCAGTGAAGTCGCAGGGATATAAATTATATATCAGGTGAGCAGTGGCTGTACTGCAGAGACCTGGACATGTCCAGGAGCCTTGCTGAGCGTGTCACCTGTCTGTAGTGGTCAGCAAACTGCTGTCCCCGGGGTGACTGCAGTGGGCAGCCCCCAGATGAGGATTTTTGGCTGGCTGCTGACCCCCGGCTCTGGCACTAATCTCTGATCAGGAACCATCTGCTCAGTGCAGCCCAAGCGAGTAAGCACTTTCCTAACTGTCAGGGATGACCTGGAGAAACTCATGGGGGAAATAAAACCATCAGCCACTGATTGGAATACTGATAGCCATCATTTGGAGTGGTGCTGCAGGAAACCAAATTATGCCTGTGCTCCCTGCCTCGCTGCTCAGCAATATTGTCAATTTGAAGTTAAATCTCCTTGATCAATCCAGGCTCAATTTTGCCACCTTTTGTTATATTGAATTATGTTTCCTAATGGGAACAGTCTGCTGTAATCCAGTGGCATGCATCACTCGGTAAGAAAGTGCAGTTACAGGATGTGTTGTTTTTAAAACAGTTTTTGTGTTTTCTTGCCTGACTTGGAGACAGCTCTGATCTAAGTCTGCACGTCTGGAGTGAGTTCTCTAGAGTGCAGGGAGGGGTGGTAGTAGCACCTGTGCAGCTCAGGGAGAGGAAGCTGAGTCACTTCCATTGTATATGGAAGACAGATTTAGTTTTTACTTTAATTTGCCATGGATGAAAAGCACAGGGCCTTGTGTAGTTGCTCTTCTTGGAGCAGGGAAGAGACTTTTTGGCAGTCATGTGTAAACCCATGGAAGCCAAACACCTGAAACAGGGATCCTTTGTCAGTCAGCATCTGCCAGTGTACACAATTTCCTAAACATCTGTTCAGTCATTACCATATTAAATCTGCAGTACCACAAGTGTCTGCATGTTAAATCACAGATCCGTATTTGAGATGCCTTAATTGAGCTGTAAATGTTATTTCATTACCTAGGTCACAGGACACAGGGAGAAATAAAGTTGTTTGTGAAAACTCAGAGCCAAATACCGCAATCCTCTCTTGATGTTTGCTCTGGCTGGCTCCTGCTGGGTTCAGAGTCAGCAGAGTGTTTGATCTCATGTGGCAAGGGTTGATGACAGTCTGTTGACACCTCTAATGCACTGTCACAGTGGTACCAGCCAACACAGGCATGGTTCATGGGATCTGTGGGACTGCTTTCCCTCACCTTCCCTCTGCTGTCCCAGGAAAGAAAGTTGAAGAAGAAATTCCTTTATGTATGTAAAAATTTACTTTTCTGTCATCTAATTCTAGGCATAGATCTTGGAAATTAAGTTGCTTTGTGGATTTACAGGGTTGACTTACAGCCATATCATTTTACTGTATCCTGTTGATGCAATGATTACTGATTGTAGGTGAAATAGGTTGTTTCCTGTTGAAAGAGTCTCCTTTCAACTTGTGCAATCACTTGTACCTTGACGTTTATGCCAAGATGTACTTAATACCTATTAATATATATGTGGATCCTCTTATCCTGAATAGTCCTGTAAATACTGAAAAAGGCATGAAAACCTCTTTGAAATGGGAGAAGAGCTGAAGGATGGACGATGTTTTTCTGGCTGTTTTATGGCCAGTGAGGGAATGCTTGGATAAGGGAGGTGCATCTGAGAGAACAAAATGATGAGGAGAGATGCAGTGAGCTAAAATGGGGAGGCGTCTGAGGGAATTCAGGCACTGAGCTTGAGATGAAAGGAGGTATGTGGTGGGATAAGCAAGAACTAAATTGGAGCTGGGAAGGGCTTTCCCTGCAGGATCTCTGCTTTCTAGTTCTGGTGCTGTCTGGTGGCCCTGGTCCATGATTCAGCTCCTGGGTGGGACTGACTGAGTGAGCCTCAGGCAGCCTGAGCTGAACCTGTGTTCCATCCTGCCTGAGCTGAGCCTGTGTTACAGCCTGCCTGAGCTGTGCTCAATCCTGCCTGAGCTGAGATCCATCCTGCCTGAGCTGAGCCTGTGCTCAGTCCTGCCTGGGCTGTGCTCAGTCCTGCCTGAGCTGAGATCCATCCTGCCTGAGCTGAGCCTGTGCTCAGTCCTGCCTGGGCTGTGCTCAGTCCTGCCTGGGCTGTGCTCAGTCCTGCCTGGGCTGTGCTCCATCCTGCCTGGGCTGTGCTCCATCCTGCCTGGGCTGTGCTCCATCCTGCCTGGCTGTGCTCAGTCCTGCCTGGGCTGTGCTCAGTCCTGCCTGGGCTGTGCTCCATCCTGCCTGGGCTGTGCTCAGTCCTGCCTGGGCTGTGCTCCATCCTGCCTGGGCTGTGCTCCATCCTGCCTGGGCTGTGCTCCATCCTGCCTGGGCTGTGCTCCATCCTGCCTGGGCTGTGCTCAGTCCTGCCTGGGCTGTGCTCAGTCCTGCCTGGGCTGTGCTCCATCCTGCCTGGGCTGTGCTCAGTCCTGCCTGGGCTGTGCTCCATCCTGCCTGGGCTGTGCTCCATCCTGCCTGGGCTGTGCTCCATCCTGCCTGGGCTGTGCTCAGTCCTGCCTGGGCTGTGCTCAGTCCTGCCTGGGCTGTGCTCCATCCTGCCTGGGCTGTGCTCCATCCTGCCTGGGCTGTGCTCCATCCTGCCTGGGCTGTGCTCCATCCTGCCTGGGCTGTGCTCCATCCTGCCTGGGCTGTGCTCAGTCCTGCCTGGGCTGTGCTCCATCCTGCCTGGGCTGTGCTCAGTCCTGCCTGGGCTGTGCTCAGTCCTGCCTGGGCTGTGCTCCATCCTGCCTGGGCTGTGCTCAGTCCTGCCTGGGCTGTGCTCCATCCTGCCTGGGCTGTGCTCCATCCTGCCTGGGCTGTGCTCAGTCCTGCCTGGGCTGTGCTCCTCCTGCCTGGGCTGTGCTCAGTCCTGCCTGGGCTGTGCTCATCCTGCCTGGGCTGTGCTCAGTCCTGCCTGGGCTGTGCTCCGTCCTGCTGGGCTGTGCTCCATCCTGCCTGGGCTGTGCTCCATCCTGCCTGGGCTGTGCTCAGTCCTGCCTGGGCTGTGCTCAGTCCTGCCTGGGCTGTGCTCCATCCTGCCTGGGCTGTGCTCCATCCTGCCTGGGCTGTGCTCCATCCTGCCTGGGCTGTGCTCCATCCTGCCTGGGCTGTGCTCCATCCTGCCTGGGCTGTGCTCAGTCCTGCCTGGGCTGTGCTCAGTCCTGCTGGCTGTGCTCGTCTGCTGGGCTGTGCTCAGTCCTGCCTGGGCTGTGCTCCATCCTGCCTGGGCTGTGCTCAGTCCTGCCTGGGCTGGTGGCCAGGGGTGCTCGGATGCCAGCCGGGAGCGCTTCCTCAGGGCAGATGGAGCCCAGCTCCTGTGCCTTTGTGTTCCCATCACAGTCAGGGCACCGTGTACCTGGCTCCAGCTCCCTTGTGTGGAGGTGCAGTCCCCTCCTTTCTCCCTGGGGCTCTGTCTGGAGGCACAGACAGACCTGGCTCTGTTCCACCTCCGGCGGGCCGGGATTTCTCCGGTGTGCCTCAGCCAAGGGCCGGGAGGAGGCTGGTGCCAGGTCAGCTCGTTGGCAGCTGCCCTTGGGAGATGCTGACCCGTGTGCTGTGCTGTGGCAGTGCCTCCCTGCCCTGCCCTGCTCCGGGCTCTCGGGCTGTGTCTGGCGCCAGTGCCCTGGTGCCGGGACCTGACGCTGGGCAGAGAGTTTGCAGCCACAGACCGAGCAGCTGGAATTTAATCACTCCAGCTACCCTTGATTAAGCCCCTGAATGCCCCTATCTGCTGGCCAAGTCGGTGTTAGCCCAGTCCTGCAGATGGTGAAGCTGAGACACAAGGAGGTTAAGTAACTTGCCCAAGGCTGTGCAGTGAGTGGTGACAGCTCTCAGATTAGAGCTGCGAGTTCTTGGCTCACAGAGGCTCTGCAGGCTGCTGGACAGGGCTGCCCAGCACAGCAGAGCCTGTGCCTGCACCAGAGATCTCCCAGCCAGACTATCTTGTCTCCCATCTCCAGAGGAAAAGCTCTTGTCCTCTCAGCATAATCAAATAATTGCATTTTTTTTGTGGGTTTTTTCATTTATGGGTTTAGTTTTAACTGTTACTTCAGCTTTCCCCCAATCCTCCCAGGATCACCTAGCTGATGATAAAGGATACTTCATCATTTATGCACGACCAGGAAAGTCTACAGGTGTGGAATAGCTCTCATTGTTCATACCTGGCCCTACACAAGAAGGTGTTACTTTTCAGAGACACTTTGTGCTGCACAGGCCACCTCCTCCTGTTACAGGCAGTTTCATTTTCCCCCAGTTCAGTTCCCAGCTCACCCCAGAGATGTGTTCCTCCTGTGCCCTTCAGGGCAGGCTCCACCAGCTGCTGTGTGCTGCCTTCCCAGCCCATCACAGCTCCCCAGAGCGAGCAGAGCCTCTGCATCCTCAGCTGTGTGGGGGATCCTGGTGGCTCCCCCACCATCCACCCCTGTTCCTTCTTTCCTTCCTTCCATCCATCCATCCATCCATCCATCCATCCATCCATCCATCCATCCATCCATCATCCACCTCCATCCATCATCCATCCATCCATCCATCCATCCATCCATCCATCCATCCATCATCCATCCATCCCATCCATCCATCCATCCATCCATCCATCATCCATCCATCCATCCATCCATCCATCATCCATCCATCATCCATCCATCATCCATCCATCCATCATCCATCCATCATCTCATCCATCATCCATCCCATCCTCATCCCTCCCTCCCTCCTCCATCCATCCATCCATCCATCCATCCATCCATCCATCCATCCATCCATCCATCCATCCATCCATCCATCCATCCATCCATCCATCCATCCATCCATCCATCCATCCATCATCCATCCATCCATCCATCCATCCATCCATCACCATCATCCATCCATCCATCCATCCATCATCATCCATCCATCCATCCTCCCTCCTCCTCCCTCCCTCCCTCCTCCATCCATCCATCCATCCATCATCATCCATCCATCCATCCATCCCTCCATCCATCCATCCATCCATCATCCATCCATCCATCCATCCATCCATCCATCCATCCATCCATCCATCCATCCATCCATCCATCATCCATCCATCCATCCATCCATCATCCATCCATCCATCCATCCATCCATCCATCCATCCATCCATCCATCCATCCATCATCCATCCATCCATCCATCCATCCATCATCCATCCATCCATCCATCCATCCATCCATCCATCCATCCATCCCATCCCATCCATCCATCATCCATCCATCCATCCACCATCCATCCATCCATCCATCCACATCCACATCCATCTGGTGTGGATGACCAGCAGGCCAGGGCTCCTGGGCCAGCTGCAAAGGCAAGTGGGGCTGCTGCTTGTGGAGCTGCCCTGTTTTCTGCCAGGTACCAGAGCTCACTCAGCTCGATCAGGCTCTGCCCCATTGTGTTGGATGCCTCAAGCAGTGTTGTTTGAACACAGTAGGATGCACCCCTCATACTCTGGAGAGAGGCACAGTTTGGCCCTCAGACTTCCCACTGCAGAGCAAGTTATTTATGTGATAATCTCCTCAGGGTTAAAAACGCTAAAAAAAAAAAATAAATATTTGTTGAAGTGATTTTAACACCACGGGAGGATGACAAAGAGCAGAATGTGGCTCCTGGCTACCAGGCTTTCCCTGCAAACTCTGCTTCAGGTGGTTTGAATGCTTTCCTCTTTCATCCTGCATGTTGTGCATCTCCACACTCCCAGCCTCCTGCCTCTGTGACAATAGGAAATGTCAGAAGAGAAGGATTATTCCTGCAGTATCTCCAGCCCCACTGGAAGCAGGCAGTGCCAGGAATGTTAGGCAGACAAGAGTGCCAGCTCCGTTTTGCTGGCCCAAAAGGTTCAGGTAGGCTGAGTAAGCCTTGGATAGGAACCCGAGCTGCTGGGTGCTCGTCTGAACCGACAGCCAAACTGTCTGGGGTCTGCCTGGAGCTCCTTGAGAGCAGATGTAAACCCATATTGTGCTTGCAGGGCTGCAGGGAGAGCTGGCCCGCTCCTTCCTGCATCCATGAGCATATTCATTCCCATTATTTAGCAACATTTTACTATTAGATCATAACTTCGAAAGAAGCGCTTCTGATTACTTGTTTTCATCTGCTTTATTCTCTATTCACTTCCTTGGGGCTGAGTAAATAATTCAAGTATTTTTTCTTTGAGGAATTCTTTATTAAGGATTTGACCACAAATCCTTAGAGTGGTTCCATATTTGAAATTATTTGTAAAAGTCTTTGATGCATCTTTCTGGGGTTTGTTTTCTTTCTGCATCACAATTACTGCTGCATTTTGTAGTACTGAGTTTTTGTATTATCCTGTGTTTAAGTTTCCTTTTCTGTATTTGACTCTTACACAATAACCCAGCACAGTATAAACTGAAATTTAGAATTGAATACACAGTTGGAAGTTATTTACAAGCTCAAAATCTGTTGCTGTGTTCCTCGATGGTAGCTGCAAACCCAGAATACTTGCCTGTTTGTAGAAAGTGGGAACAAAAGCTTTTTAAATACTGTTGAGCTGAAGCTGAATCTCAGCATTCAGATATAAAGAACCTTTTTTCCCACTCTCTCTCACTCTAATTTCTATTGTAGCCCAGATTTATAGAGGCCTCAAGTTTATCTGTAAATCTGATTGCATTTACCCTGCTGTAGTTTTCTGTTTTCACAGTCCATAAATATATTCTTATACCAGCAATATATAGATAGCCATCACTTTGCTGCTGGGGAGCAGGAAGCACAGGGGGGAAGGAGAGGGTGAGAGAGGGATGATTCTGCCCCTCAGCAGGAAAAAATGCAGCTTTTTTCCCCACTTTTTATCCGCAGCAGCTTCTTCCCCATGTTATCTCAGCGTGCAGTGACACTGCCGTGTCAAGGGAACCAATAATATTTGCTGTCCCAAAATAAATACATAAACAAATAAAAATCCCTATCTAAGAGCTTGAGATGGAAGGAAATACAATATGAAAGAATTAAATTCCAAGCCCAGGTATGCTTCAGGCGTTCCAGGGCAAAGAATTGCTTTGTTCTGGATGGGGTTTGAGGGGAGCAGGGGCCACCATTTGTCATTGTCAACACTTGGATTGAAGCTTGGAGAGTGCAAATGTTCTCAGAAGGGAAGTGGTACCATTGCTGGTTTGGCAGGGCACTAAAAGGAATGCTCAAATGTACCAATTAAAAGGTGTGAATGGCATTTTTATGGCCTTGTTCAGCACTGGATGCAGCCTGTATGGTAAGCCTGCTCTGGTCTGACATTATTCACTCTGATTTATATTCTTTAATTAAAGGCTTTTAACATTTAATTATATTGGGAGAGTAGCATTGGCGCTTAGGTCAGTTTATGGCACAGGAAATCATCTTATTTTTATTTTCTAGACTGTGATTGCAAAGCAGAACTTCAGAATCTCCCCAAGTGAGCAAACCTCCCAAAACATTAGGTGTGCAGAATTGTGCATGCACTTGCACAGCTTGCACAGCAACCCAATTATTGCACTTACCTGCTCTGAATGCATAATCACATTAATTACTTGGGCAAGCTAGCTATGCATTATGCATATTTTTACAATCAGTGGTTGAACTGTATGCTTGTAAATATAACTGAGCTTTTCCTAACTGTAGTATATAATGTAATGAGAAAATTATCTGTGGAGTGGTAAAGTGGTAGCTTCTATATTGCCAGGAAGGATTTCCAGCATGCAGCAATTCTAGCTGTGAACATATCTGATTAAATTACATGAGTTTAGAATGGAAGTTGAATCAGTAAAAAGTGTTTTCATCTCCTTACTGAAGGCCAGAATTTTCAAGCTGGGTGTTCAGGATTCTGTACCAATTTTTCTCTTCATCCTAATCCCCCCAAATAATATAAATAAAAGATCACATAGAATTGATACATACTTAACAATTAAGAAGAATAATCCAGCTGATGACCCTCCAATTGTACAGTGCATGTTCAGCTTCCAGGAGGTGGATGTATTCTGAAAGTCTGCTTAGCTTTTAATCTTAAGTTCTTGGATACCAGCCTACCCTTCCAAAACTCTGAACACAAAACCATCTCACAGGTTGTCTCTATCCAAGTGCCAAAAGCTGTTGAAGCAGAAAGGGGGGAAGATGAGGACTGCAAAGTATCCACGCTTCTGTCACTCCCTGGGACCAGGGGGATTATCCTTTTTGTTCCTGTCACTCTTACATTTCCTACCACTGGTACCATTCCTCCTTGCTCATCTCCATTTTTTCCACTTGATTAAGTATCCAATTTGAATATTAGTGCAAGACTTTTCCATTCACGAGATGATGTCACGATTCCCAGGCACTGCATATGCTGCCTTGCTAGGTAGCACTCAGCAATGTTTGGCTCCCCATCTGTTACCTCAGTTTGGCACATTGTGCCTGCACTTTAAACTCCAAAATGTTATGACTCTGCTTCCTACGTTCCTGGGTGCCAGGTGGATTGGAGCCATTCCTCGAAGGATGTGCATGTGCAGTGTAAAGGAGTAAAGAACTTGGAATGGGCATTTGTCCTTGCTGTGAGGGTGTCATTGTTCAGTACCCAGCACAGCCCGAGCCAGCTACTTCCCAGAGCAATACTCCAGCTTCCTGCTAATTATTTACTGAGAAGATGACAGCTCTTTGGACATTGCTGACTGTGTTGTGGGGGTTTCAGTAAACTGCTCACGTCTCTTACAGCAGAGGTGCTTTCTACACCACTACTGCACCTCAGCACGTGGCAGAGGTACATGCATATGTTAACAGTGTAAACCTACCAGCACCTTTTTGCTGGTTTGATAATCCCCCCCCGCCAGTGAATGTGTTGTTAGGTCTGTGTTCTCCGTGTGGAATTAGAGCTGCATTCCTCCTTGTCTTGGTGTCCTTTCTGCCAGCTGAGGAATATCCTGGTAAAGCTTTGGGACAGTTCTCCTCCCTGTCTCCTGAGGCAGCTTTGCCATTTCACTTTCCCTCTACACCTTCTCAGTTTGTTAAAACTTAAAACCATCTTTCTCCCTTCTTTTTTCTCCCTTTTATCCCCTTGTTTGAGTGGAGGGTTGGGCCTCCCAACATCAAGGATTCCACAGTGCTCTTCCCTTTGTGCTCTTCCTGCCTCCCTCACTGCAAGGAGCACCTCGTGGGCACCTTGTGAGCTTTATGGAGCTGTCAGCACTGGAGGGGGGAAGTCAGAAGAAAGCATTTTCATTATTTTACACAAAAATGATGAAATCCCCTCAAAATAACTTCACTAACAGTGACCTAAATACTCAGTTCTGTCTGTATTTGTCTTAAAATCCATCAGAATTTAACTCCCTGTCGTGTTGGTATTCTTGAGAATTGGGTTAAAAGAGCTTGAAGCTGGAGGAGATAATAGACCAGTTTGTAGACAGTGCAAATATTTCGGTACTGACCCATTTCCAGCACATTATTTTTAGTGTACGACATTTCGCATCACTTTGCATTGAGATTTGATGTGACAGTATTAATAAACTTTAAACAAGAAGAAGAGGAGGAAGAAAAAAGACTTCTCTTTTTTTTTTTTTTTTTTTTTTTTTTGGCAAGTACTGTTTAAAATCTGTTGGACTAAAGGAGCCACAGAAAGGGAGCAGGAGAGCAGCACCCTGAGGGGTTGGAGTTTCCCTTATACCTATAAAAAGCTAGGGTGTAACATGATGGCACATCTAACCAGAGCTCTCAAAGCCATTTCATAATTTAGCAGTCAGTGCCTGGGGAGCCCAAGGGATTTAAGCACAAAGAACAGTGGAATAAGCAGAATCCCATTAATGGAGAGATTAACAGGGCTGGAAGAAAGGAGCGTTTTCCATAAGCTTTTCAGGCTGCTCTGTCTCACCTGCATCTCCTGACAGCAGAGTGGTGGCTCTGTGCTGAGGGGATGGGCAGTGCCAAAGCCAGAGCTGGCTGCCTGAGCAGGGGAAGCAGCAGGGATGAGGAGGAGCTATCTGCTCCAGGGCAGAAGGTGGAATAGTGCCTGGGATAGTGCCTGCCACTGCAGAGCCAGGTCCTGGGCCAAAGGCAGGAGGTTCATCCTCAGGAATTCAGCTCTCATGTTTTCACCACTGCTGTGATGGAATCCTGTAAAACACAGGTCCTGAGGATGACTTTTTTTCCACATGCTTTTTTTCTGATTTTTCTTACTTTTTAATGAGCTGCTGAGCAGAGCTTAATGGTGGTGACAATAAATTGGAGAGTTAATGGGAGAGCATCAGGGAAAGCCAGCAAGGCAGATATCCTTGTGGGAGTCTGCTGCAGATCACCCAACCAGGATGAAGAGAGGGATGAAATATTCTATAAAGAGCTGGGAGGAATCTCACAATCCCCTACCCCTTTTTTTCGTGGGGGACTTCAACTTTCCAGATGTCTGCTGAAGTACCACATAGCAAAGAAGCAACGGGGATGGTCTGTTCTCCCAAGTAATGAGTATTTGCTTTCCCTTTTCTTCCAAAGGAATTTTAGAGTCCAAGCGATGTTTATTCCCTGCAGTCCTGGCATGATTGAAATACAGTTTTGAAAAATTGAAGTGATTTGTCTTTTTCAGTGTTTTGTCCTTTGCATTTTTTCCAGTGTTTGAACTCTGTAGATGTTCATTCTGCAGATGAAGAAACAGAGCCAAGAAACTTGACTTTAAAAGAATTCTCTTTATAATAAGTGTTTGGTTTGTAATTGTTGCCCAATTAACCTTCTTGGGCTTTCTCCCCAACTGTAGCTGTCACCAAAACCAGAGAATGAATTCTTGATTGAATTGAAAATCTTATGATTTGGGCAACAATTGAATTGCTGTCATGCTGTCCTGTTGTATCTAAATGGTAATTACTTTCTTCCTGTAAGTTTGTGATGGGAAACGCTCCCTTTCTGAAGCGGAGCTAGAAAGAGGACCTACACCTGATGCTAGAAAAACCTGTGACATTTTATAGGAAACCACTTTTTTCTAGACAATTACAAAGCAGAAGGGATTTCAGCACTGAGAGAATACGTGTTATTGGCTGAACAAATGCATATTATTAGCTAGAGAACAGGCCAGTGTAACCAGCACTTCAGCATCTTTTTAGTTTGAGTGTGAAATACCAATTTCTGTTTTCCTAAATGCTAACACTGTCCGTGAGCAGTATTTAAGTCAAAGAAATCTGTTATGGATACTCATCCAAAGCAAATTCCTGCTGTTCCAGGGAGGAACTTTTCCATTTCCTCAACTGCTCAGTTTTGCTCTGACCTGACCAGCTGTGTGTTTCTTGCTGTATGGGGGGAAGAGGGTTCAGACAGGAATGTATGAAGAGATTTGAAGTTGACCAGAAATGTGAGCAGCTTGAAATATGCTTTGCCTTGCCCTTAACTCATTCCTTTTGAGAAAAGAAGTGCTACTTTCTGAATGATAAACCTGCACAGCCTGAAAAATAGATTAGAAGAGATTTTGGGGGTACCTGGCTGACTGTACAGTGGGAAAAGTTTTGAAAATCAGCTTCCATTGAAAATAATTCTTTGTTTTTGTTTTTTGAACAAGGCTGCTGAAAATACACAGCTAGTAAATAAAAGCCGTTATGAGATGGTTTTATTTGTTAATTGGGGAGGTTTAGTGTAACTGTTGTTGACTTCCCTGTGACCTGCTGTTCTCAGTACAGCTTCTGTCTAAAGGTAGTGGTACTAAACTGCAGTTTCTGTCTTGTATATGTACTGTACGTTCAGAAACCACTGAGCCAGGTTTAGTCCAGGCTCACAGTCCAAGTGTCTGCATTTCCAAGGAGGTGCTCAGCCTGCTCTAAACATACTGCAACTCACGACAAGAGGGTTTTTTCTTGTGGATTGCTTTTTTGCAGCACATAGGCAAATGAATTGTCAAATGCTCAGAAAAGTGCTGTGAGCACAAGCACGTAATTAGTTTTAGGTAGAGCATTCCTTAGAGCAACTCGGTGAGTTCCTTAGGAGCCAGGTAAGTGATCCCCAGCATCCTGGGCTGCTGTGGCATCCTCATGGATCCACCCTGCATCTGGGAGAGCAACCAGCTGCAGAAATGGTGTGTGAGCTCTCCTGAAGGCTGCAGGCAGTGGAGAGCTCTGCTGAAAAAGGAAGAGGGTTGTCTGAAGTGACAGAACATCTCAGGGACTGCGAGTGGTTTCAAGCACTCTCTCCCTTACTTAGGTTAAATTCACTTTCTACCTTTAAGTAAGTAGGAACCGAGTTTTAATTGTGGCTGCCTCCGGGTCAGCTGCAGCTTGGGCTTGTGATTGATTGGGTCCTCCAGAGCAAGCCCAGATGAACACAGGACAGTCAGCAGGAGCAAGCTCAGGCCAATTAGCTCCCAGTGCTATTGGCAATGCTATGGGAAATCCATTTTTTATCAGTAAGGCTGCAGCTTGCATCAGCAGTCTCCATTCCTCATAAGCAGATCACTGACTTATAAATTCCTCTGGTATCTTTGGGATGTTTTTATCCTCCAGCCTATTGCATGTACTAAATTTGAGGGGACATATCAGTAGCTGTAGCAGTGGCAAAGCTAATATTTTCTTTTGGAGTATTGTGTTATATGTCAGCTGAAACAGCAAATGCATTTTTTGCTGTGTGTTTTGCTGTCAGAGAGTTGCATATAAGAATCAGAACGTGCTCCCACTAGCAGCCTGTGTTCCTTCTTCTGATTTAATGGGGTAAATGATCAAGGTTCCTAAAACCAGGCTGAAAACTATGTTATGTATTGCTGCTCATTTAGAAAGCAGTAAAGCTTAGTAAATCAAGGCAACTGATGAAGCATCTCTCCTAAATCCTAACGGAGCAGATCTCCATGCTGTGTCACTGGTAACGTGTTGATGGCACTGAGTATTCATTGCTGCCTCCTTCGGCTGAAATGCATCCTGGCTGCCTGAGGAGCGTGTGTGGGACTCGGGGCTGAAAATCCCCCTGCCAAGCACGGGGCTGGAATTGCTCTGGGCCAGGACTGCTGAACTTCTGGCACACCACCCCATGCCATTAATTCTCTGCCTAATGCCCTGTCTCTGCTGGGAAGTTGGCCTCATTCTGCAGCTCTTCTCCAGCTATCAGTCACACGAGCAATAAGAGATAACCCATCACCAGTGCCCTTCTCACAGCTGAAGGACATCATGACTCCTGCAAAAGCTTCACTGTCCTCAGTGACCCTTCTGTTCTTCACTCAACAGGTTTTTGTTTATTTGACACTTTAACTATCCTTAGTCTCTTAAAAAGGTTGTCTAGATTGTCTTTCTGAAAATTTTGTTGAAAAAAAAGCAAGCTAGGAAAGAGAGCATGGAAATGCAAATTGATTCTTGAGTTTGTAAAATATGGAAATGGACCAGGAAAACTGGAACCTCCTTGGTCTAGAGCAGTTTTAGAACAGAGCTCATAATAGTGTGGAAACCATTTCAGCACATCACCACATCTAATAAATGCCCAGAGCCCATGGATATTGCATGTGCACCACTACACACCACCAATTCTGTGCCAATATGCCTGAGTTACTCCTGCATAGATGATTAATAGGTAAATTAACGAGTGTATTCAGTGTGTGGTCACAGAAGGTGCTTAGTGAATGTGCATTTGATGTGTTTGCCAAGAAAGTTGAGACCTACAGGCCAGCACACTGATGTGATTTAGGACAAGCATCTTGTAAAAGCAGGTCAGATGATAGGAGAAGATCTGAGCCCTTTCTCATCTGCATGTTCAAGTGCATAGGTTGTTATTTTTCTGACAGCCCCATCGTTTATTATCCATGCCATATTTTTTGGCTTTAAAATAGTGCAATTTCCCCATGATCAGCCAGTTGTTCTGTAAGGGCTGTCTTTCATCAAATCTAGTTGCACTGTCAGACACGGGAGGCCTGATCCAGCCTGGGAGCCAATCAGGTTGCTGCTGGCAATAAGATTCATTCTTCTAATGAGAAGAAATGAATCCATCACCACTATAAGAGAAACAAATGTACCTTCTTGCATCATCAAGGGACATTCATATTTTCAGTAGTGATAGATGGGCAATTGAAGTACAAAGGTATTTTATCCTTATTTTCGGTTCCTGTCAGCTGGGGCTAAATGTCATTTCCTGTGAGTTGGATTAAAGCAAGGACAAGCAGAAAGAGATCGAGGTTTTCAGTAGATCAGACATGTTTGTATTCACAGATCCTTTTAAACAAAGTGCTCACTGTTCGAAACATTTTCAAGATGCTCTGCAGTGTCATGATTTGCCTCAGGTTACTCAAATTGCACTTTTAATGCAAGAAGTGATGGAAGCGAGCACTGGTGATCCCAGATCCCTGGTGGGGGCTTCACAGCCACGGAATACACACCCTGATTGTTGCTGGGGTGTTTGCTTTTGGATGGATACAGCTGGGGAGAGTCAGCCCTTCCCTGGTGCTTTCTGTCCTGTCGTGATGAATGTAGGACTGCAGATTATCCACACAGACCCTGGGAGTTAAAAAGACTGTATCTATTAAGTATGCAGCTGTCCTATGACTAATTTATGCCTTAATACTTTGCTTTTATCACGAGTGGTAGCGTGAAAACAGTGAGTAAGATGTTAACAAGAGTCTCTGTCTTGTTTTGAAATCTCCTGGTAATGTCTCAATTCAGGCATTTTGATTTGGGTGGTTTTCCTTCACTTTACAAAGATAAGGCAGAGGAGGAAGGGCATATTTTTGTCCTCTGGCTGTGAAAAAAGTTTTTCTCAGAAGAGAGTTATGTGGGAGCAGGGTGCATCTTAGCTCCTGCTTAAGAGCTGCTTTGGGTCAAGTAGTGAGCAGGTCTGTATCAGCTCTTTAAGCACTGGCAGATATTTTATCTTGGTGCTTTTTAAAAGTGCCTGGTTGACATTTGGCTCCAGAGATGAGATGTTTTTGTTTATCCAGATGTCTTGGATATATTCATGGCCAGGATGCCTTCCCTGGGGTGTTGGTGCTGCTGAACAGCTACGGACACAGGAACGTAATTGCTGTGTTCTCCCTGGCAAAACCCACACCTTGGATAACCTGTCAGCAGGGCTTGGAAATGAGCAGCAGCATAATCCTCATTGTTGGGGAGCAGATAAGACCAGGGGCAGAGGAGGTGCTGCAGGAAAGGGCAGGCAGAGTGTGATGAGGAACCAGAGGCTTTGGGCAGGGAGGTGGCTCTGTGAGAATGTCCCTGGTGCAGATAACCCAGGGCTGAGCACACGCTGCTTCTCCTGCCTCTTGCTCCCTCAGCCTTTTCATTAGGCTGGAATTATGCTTAAGTACTTCTGCTAGGCATTGTCAGTTTTTTCTTAGCTAGATTAAAACATATTCATAGCACCGAAAACGTTCAAATTGGTGAAGTAATCTCCATGCAAGTGTAGCTCAGCTCTGCTTCCCCATCCTAATGTCTCTGAAATGGGAGCATAATGCTTATTTTCCATGTGCCTCTCTGCCTCCCCCATAAGGAAACCCCTTGTGTTTGAGTTGTTCCAAGTCCAACAGTGCCAAAATGTATTTTTGTGAAATAAAATGGCTAATTAGATCACATAAATTTTCAGAATGTAAAAAATGAAACAGTAAAACAAGCAGCTGTGCACTTGAGGTTCATCCAACCTCTTCTCACAAGTTGCATTTTGATCAGCCTGAAGACTGGGAGTTCATGGCTTTCCCCCTGTCTGTGGTCCAGTCTCAGTGATGTTCTTGAGGAACTGCCTTCTTTAAAAAATGGAATATTTAATTCTGCTGGGCAGCAGTGTCTTACCATCTTGTACACGTTGATCCAAATTTACCTGTCTGTGCTATGCAGAAATGCTGTCTCTTTAAAAAAAAAAATATAACCATCATGTCTCTAAAGGAACATTCTCCACAAAATGAGAATTCAGGGCTTAGTCTTCTTAATGTGGGAAGGGAGAATGCTGCCTCCTTTCTTTGTGCAAGTTTCTTGCTAAGAACAGATTTGCAAGAAAGGAAAGGAATGTCTTTCAGAGGGAAAAAGGTGTCTGTTCCTTACTGCTGTATTCTGGCATGTACTAAATTAACTCTTTGCCAGACAGAGAGCATTTATCATTATCCCTGCACTCCACTAATGCTGCAGTGTGCCTTGACCTCCAAAATTGTGTTCTCCAAGGATGGGAGAGGTCTCTGTGCATCCTGCTGCATCCCTCACAAGGACTGGGTTCTGTCTTCTGCTGGCCCAGACTGTTGAGCCAGGAGGGGTTTCATAAATAGGGGTGCTGGCAAGCTTAGACCTCATCAGTTCCCAAATTCATCTGGCCCAGGCTTAGACACAGCAGAGCAGGCGTGTGGAGCTTGGCTGTGCTCAGCCCCCAGCTTCCCACCTCAAAATGCACAGGGAGTTTCTTCAAATGCAGAGAGGCCCCAGCATGTGCTACCCAAGCCCTGATTTCTCCTTTTTCTTCCAGAGGTTTATGTAGTTGCTGAAAAATGATTACTGTTCTTAAGAGATTGCATCATCAATATTTGCATTTGTTTGTAAAAGTGGCTTAAAAAATTAAAAAAGGACTGTTAGCACACACAAGCAGTTACAGTTCTGAGAGGGGGAAAGTAACTTGAAAGATACAGTTATTAGTGTCAGGATTTGATTTCCTTTTTTTAAACAACTTAGCTTCTGAAATTATGAGGAGATGTCAGAGATAATTAGAGAATTCTGAGATTCACAGTGCAATCAACAAGTCATTTGTGCATTTTCCTTTCCATTCTGAACAGTTTTAAAAAGACAGAAAATCATGTGTTTATAGAGATACATGGATAATATTATGTATTTGTTCTTAATGTGTGCTAATCTCCATACTTCAGAGAAAAGGCAAAAAACCTAGTTTTTTCTGAACAGTTTTCTTCTTTTGAGGATTTTTGCATCTGACGTAGAACATCCCCCTGTGTTTTGCAGCTGTTATTTTTTACCGTGTATTCATTTCCATTCACTGACAATGTGCTACTCTGAGACCTGTGCATGTAAACTGCTCTTGAAAACACTCAGTGCTCAGAAGTCCTATTGAAATCAATATGAGAATAGAGAACAAATACTTGCCAATTTGAGCTCTGGGTGCTTACAAATGCAGCTGTAGTGTGGTAAAGATTAGAAAAGCTCAAACATTTCTGCTATTATAGTTCTATAGAAATGTGCCATAATAATGTGGAATAAATATGTGGGAAGAAAATCCATACTTCAGCTTAACTGCCTCGGGTAATTAATATCATCATCATTTTATGGATAGAAAAAAAAAAAAAAAAAAGGCAGTAGAGGAACTGTAGTTTCCCCAAGGCAGGAAGGTACGTTTGGAGCTGATGCTGAAATTCAGGTTGGCTTGATCTCTGCTCCTCTTTGCTGAGGTCTCTGGAGCCGATGCTGAAGCAGATGCTGTACTTAATTTTCATGTTCTCTTTCACTTGACTGAGGAGCACAGTTCCTTCTCAGCTTTCTACCTCGTTAGTGAGAAGTGAGAGATATTTCCACCGGGCAGTTCAATCCATTGAAAATTCGAACTGTCGTTTTTCTCTTCCTTGACTTCACAAGCAACCTCTGTGTCCTTCTGCTCTTTTGAAAGTGTTTTAGCCTAAAGTGCATGGAAATCTCAGACTTGGGGGAAAGAAACCCTGCGGTTTGACTTACTATCACAGATATCTGGAGATGTGAGGTTTTCTCCAGAAATTACAATCTGTCCTGAGCCTTTCATTTCAATTAAAACAAGAGGAGTGTGCCATGCTCGTGCAGTTCTCATCGTGGCTGCCCCACTGGCACAGGTATGGCTGCGTGGTGTGAGCATCCCAGGGCTGTGCAGTTCCTGAGGATTGATCCTGGGATCATCTCCAGCAGTATTGCTGGGGATGGTGGCAGCAGCTCCTGGCACTGCTGTTTGTTCCCTGGGGGTATGCCCAGCCCAGTGGAGCCTGCAGAGCAGGTTCTGTGTGCTGATGGACAGAAACGAGTGCTAGGGCTGGGCTGATCACAGAAAAGAGCTCTGCTGTCCCTGTAGGAGCATGGTCCTTCCCCATTCTTAGTACCTGGAGGGATGCTGCTGCTGGAACAGCAGGTGAGAAAAAAACTGGAGGGAAATACCAGACTCCTGGTGAAAAAAAGAAAGGGAGAGAGACAGAAGTTGGTTTGCCATAGGTTTCACACTGAGAAGTCTCAAATAGAATGTATTTTTCAGTGAGTTAGGACTAATAAGAGCACTTAGTTATTTATACAGAAGAGCCAAGAGTGGTTCTCAAAGAAGAATAAACATTAAATTACCATAATTCTTCCTTCTTTCTTTACAACAAAATGCGTAAAGGAGCTCTAAGAGCCCAGGAGAAAACACTAAGAAAAATGTTTAGCTCAAATGGAGCAAGGTTTTGGGTTTTTTGTCAAGCAAAGTTTTCAAAGAAAATACTATTTCATATTTAGGCCTTGAAAAGCAAAGGCATTCCTTTGTCACAGTCAGTTCTGACTGTGAAAATGTCCACTCGGGGTCACAGTAGGGCTTTTGTTTTGGAGTACAGAGTTGTAGGGCCAGAGTGTAACTGGACATTTGTCTAAGGGGTGGCTGCAGTGAAGGAATTTACCTACAGCCCTGGAGCTGGTTTCATTGCACACAGTCAGCATTCCAGCATTTCTCTCAATCTGTGTCTTCACTTCTGTTGCTGCCCCAGTGGAAGGGCCTGGGCACTCGTGCCTGTCAGTGCCATCCTTGTTCCTGTGTCCACGTGGATCCATGGAAAAGCTTCCCTGGTGTGGAAGGCAGCAGGCTGCTGGCATTGAGTGCTAGAAGAGAGCAAGGAATGGAGGTTGGTGGTGGAAGGGAAGCTTTACAGCCCATGGTGGAGGAGTCTGCATCCCCTAATGCACCTGGTGCTGTCCAGGAGGGCACAGACACATGAGCCAGCTTTGAAAGGTAGCCAAGATCTCCTCTTCTTTTTTTTTCTTTTTTTGAGTAATCCCTTGATGTGTGTTGGAGGAAAGGAGACAGGGCAGTATAATGTGTTTTAATTCAGTGAGTGTTGTGCAGGAGCAACAGACTATGACCTGATTTGACTCAAATACACACAAATGTTCACCATTTCCTGATAGGCATTAGTCCACCCATTACACAGTTTGTTGAGTTGAGGGTGGGAGAATGTATAGCACAGATGCAGGTTAAATAAGGGCATATTCTATCATTATTTCTGTTTCTACAGCTCCTACCACAATGAGTGTTGGAGTTGCTCTCATTAGTAGCATTGCAATAGGAATGAAAGTAAAATTAATAAAAGAATTTCAAAGTAGAAGGAATAAAGAAACAACAAACTTTCAGAATGTTAAATTACTCTTTGTTTTCATTATATTTTTAAATGCACACTAAGCTGAAGGTATTTGAGTCTTTTAATCATAAAGCATTGTCAAGACAACTGGGTCAATGTGTATCTTTGATGACTGCCTTTAATTGGGGAGGGAGGGTGAATCAAGAAACTCTCCTTCAGGAGTACAGACAATAGTACTAGCAGAATTGTTAAAAATATTTTAAATTGATTTTTTTTTTCTCTGTTAAAGAGACATTAGACAGGCTTCTTCAGCACTGTGCAGGCTTGAAGAGAATGAGAATAACAGGAACTCATTTAAATTCCGAGTGCATCCCTGTCTGTGTAACCAGCTTGTTGTTGTACTCTGCAGAATTGTTCGATGTGGATTAATATTGTTGACTAAATTTACAGAGTGCAGGGAGGGGAAGATTGAACTTTGCTGGGGTCTGGATTTTCTCTTGTTTCTTGAAAGGAGGGCAATAGATGCAGATTATTTGTGCATAGAAGGAAAATTAAAAAAAAAAAAAACAAAACCAGTGACTATTTTCTAAGGGCAGAGAGAGGGCACAATTTACTTTAAATGATATCTCCACATTTAGCTACTGGAGGAGCAAGTGCTTGGGAAAAACCACATGGTGCTCAAAGCTCTCTCCTCCTATTAAAATAAAATAAATCTGTCCGTGCTCAGCAGTCAAGATGGAACATTAATTAATGCAATGCTGAAATCACTAGGAACAAAACTGAAATTAATCCCTTAAATATGCTATTTTTATTCCAAGACTTCAGCTTCTCTTCCCAACCTGGATGTATGTGTTTCTCTGTGAAAGTGGGGCGAATGTATAAATGTTGACAGCATGAAGACCTCCCCATAATGCTGTGTCTCTCCAGGGGACAGGAGAGCTCTGAGCCTCCCTTGCTCTCCAAAAGAGCCTTCAGGCAGAGCTGTTTCACCCATGCTGGTGATGCTGCACTTGCCCAGTACAGCTGGGTTTTGTGGATGAGTTGGGAAACTTCCCCAAGCTTGGCGAGTCAGACGTGGTGAGGCAGGGGAAGAGATGGACCCAGCTGATTCTAAAGTAAATAGACTACAAAGTGTAGGTGGGACTTCAGGAGCACGAGGCATATCTGCTAATTATTTTAATTTCTTATTGCTCACTGGAGCCAGATCAATTAAGAGGAGAAGGTGATAGTAATTACTGTCTGAGATGTAGACAATCTAATTCCTCCTGGGCTGCAGGGAAGGGGGGGATAGTGAAACCCAAGGCACCCCGAAGGAAAAGCCTTTGTGCAGAGTCTAATTAGTCTGTGGAACTGGCTGACACACAGTACCATTGGGAAGGGTCCAGACCTCTTTGGCCAGGGCAGCTGGGATGAGGAAGATGAGCAGGGACAAGCAGGTGACCTGTTAGAGCCTGGTGTCCTGCTGGGGCAGCAGTGCTGGCACTCTGTCCCAGGGCATGCCTGGGAAGGTGCAGGGCCTTATACAGATTTTTCTGGAACTTGGTAAAAGTTCTCAAGATCTCTGTCTTTCTGGCAGGGTCAGCTGAAGGGGCTCAGTTTCTGAGGGAAGTGTGTGAGGGAGCACAGAGACACTGAGATTAGTTAATACTGGTTTGTTGAGAAATGATGCTAAAGCACCAAACTGCCATGAATCCAGAGAAAGGCATAATCTCCTGGGCTGGTAAATCTGCAGGTTTTGTTAAGTGGTCGTGAGGACAGTTGGTTTATTCCATGACTGCCAACAACAGACTTTTTGTGAACTTTGCTCCAAATTAAATGTTTAGAAAGAGTATCACAGACATGATAAGAAGGGAGATAGATGACTGTAGAGCTGTGCTCCTCTATGACAATTTCTGTAACTCCTTATTATTCCTTGTAATTCCTCACAAATCAATATCTTTGTAAATCAAATATTCCTTGTAAAACAAAAAGAGGGAAAAGACATGAGCCAGTAATGTTTGTACAGGACATAAAACCAGTGCCCTGATAGACTCCCTCCACCAGGAAAGCTTTCCATAAAATAAATATCCCCAAATACAATTTTTAGCCCTCAACTTCTTTTATTTAATTTTGGAGTGCAAGGTTCTTCTTATCTTTTCATTCCTGCAGCTGCAATATTACTTTTGTGTCTGTTAACTCCAGCTCACATGTTTTGTGCTCTGCTGGTAGAAGTGAGAAGTCATTTGTTTTGAAAAGCAAAGCAATGTAAATGTGTCACCTCTAGCTTGTCTTAGAGCTGATCTCTACTTTGGCAACCATGAGACCTTGAGAATTGCTTGGGGTTTTGGTGCTTCCCATGTGAAATCTGATTCTTTCTCATTCTATTCTCAACTTAGCTGTTCCCACAAGTTTTTCTCCTGCTCCATGGAGCTCAGGCTGTGTCAGTTCTGCAGACACCTCTGGTTGCTGCAGATGCAGTTTTGTTACAGATGGGTGTGGCAAAACTCTGGGGCCAAGCAAAGTTTCTTTTGCACCATTACTGTAAGGGTTATTTCAACACCCTAAGTTACCTTTTGACTTGTTGATGGACCAGGGATCTGTGAGTCTGGGGCAGTTCTCTGTAGATCAGTGCCCAGGGTTGTCCCTGTTCAGTTTTATGGGTGCCTGCAGTTGTTCTGTGATGATTGTGGCAGTACTTTTTCCTAGGCTTGCTATTCAGCAACATCATTTCCTGCACTTTCTTCCTTCTATTTTACAGCTGCTTCCAACAAAGAATTTTCTCTGTTATCTGTCTTGCCAAAGTGAAATCCTATCCTGTTGCCATTTCCACATGTGGTGCCATGGAGGAAAGACAGACTTTCAGCTCCTGCACTGTCTTGGAAGAGAGAAGACCAGGCTAATGGTCATTTAATGAGCTCTTCCCAGCAGATGCTAATGTGCCCAGAAATAACGTGGCACAAACACAGCTTTAATGAATGAAGAATGTGGAACAGGCTTTATTATAATTTTCAATTTGCTTTTGAGTTGAGCAAGCTGCATGAATACCCAAAGACATTTCTCTCTATTTGTCAACAGATGAATGCCCTCCGAATTGTTAAGGGCAACATTTTGTGAGCAGAGAGATGTTAGCCCCAGGCGTCTTGGCTAAATTGCAATTTGGGTAATTCAGTTTCACCTGCCTGAATTCCCCCTGCAGTTTCTGTTGGATGTGGAGCTCTTGCCTGCTCCTGCCCTGCACTGCTGTGCAGTCATACCATCCGCTATTAAACAGCTGCTGCCCATAAGTAGCTGAAACATTTTGGGATCCTCTGGGATGAATAGCTCTGTATAAATATAAAATGATACCATTACCATGTTTGAAGTAAGATTTAATATAAACAAACGATTGTTTCAGTAGATGGTGCTCAGCTGAGTTACAGCAGCTCGGGGCTCTGGGGAAGCAGTGGAGTACCAGCAGTCCTCCCCTCGTAGCACTCGGTGTGTGAGGTTTTTCAAAGAAGGGAGTAAGGAGAGAAAGCTTTTTCCTCTTTCCAGCTGAAGAAGGGAATTATGCCTCCGAGGCAGTGGAAGTGAGCAAGCCAGCTGCTGCTTCCCAAATCAGAGCCCACAGACTTGGGCAAAACATCTCTTTCCCATTGCCAGAAGGGGTGTTGGTAAAGGGAAGTATTTTCTGTACCTTTGGGGAGAGGTTCATTACCACCTTCTCCCCAAAGGTACAGAAAATACTTCCCTTTCAAGGGGATAGAAGGGTACGGCCATGAGAGAGCATTGCTGGTTAATAGTCTCCATTCCAAGTTATAAATTGCATTTTTCAGGCTGTGCTGTAAGTCCTAGGAAGGAATCATTTCCATGGATGCTCTCATAGGTCAGTGTTTAGAGCTGTTATTGAGTTCTCACCCAGCACAGTGGCAGTAATGACCCTGTGGTTACCTTCCAGACATCAGCTTCTCTGGTTTCTTGAAACATGTCTTCCCACAAAAGTTCAAAATGTCACTCACTTTACGCTAATGAGAGGAAATTGTGTTGTAATTTCTGGACAAGGATTTGCTTAATGCGTACAGCCAGTCAGGCTGGACAGCACCCAAGCTTTACAAACTAAACATTCTTTTCGATAAACATCCTTTTTTGCTCACAGCACACTTGGTTTAATACAGCAGGTGCCATTAAAAATGTGCCATTTAGTGACAGAATCATTAATATTTTTTATGGTATTTTTGATAATTCCACAGTCCAAGCATTAGTGAGGATGCAAATTCCATCACTAATGGCAGAGTTATTAAGGCACTGAGCTGCACGTCAAATAAATAGGTCATTTCTAGGTATTGCAGGGAAAAGAGAAAGTGCTGATACAGAGCCAGGTCAGTGGAGATGGAGGAAGCTGTTCTGCAGTGGCACAGCCACATATGCCCTCTGCCCCAGGGATGGGAACTGCTGGAGTCAAACCTCCTGCACCTTCTGTCTGTAGAACAGATGCAGCGTGATCCTGGCGCTCCTGGCTGGAACTCACTGTGGACACATTACCCAGAGGATTGGAGAGGATCCCTTGCAAGCATGTGTAGCCTGTGCAGCCTCACTAAAATGTTTTTATTGAATAAGTATTTAAAAGATTGCTCTCTGTGTTTCTGACGAAACCTCTACTTCAAACAGCTCCTTTTTTGTTGCTCACAGGAACTGCAGGAGGATCTCTAGATTTACCATCTCATTATCGCCTTCGTGGGGATGCTTCTTTTCTATTAGTGTTTTCATGTTGCCTGGCTGAAAAATGAGAAATGAGTACATAGAGACTTCTGAACAAAAGGAACCATGAGATGGATCCTCAGCTCAAGTCTGGTGTTTGACTGTGATTGTAATCAGGGGAGTTGAGTGGCATCACCAGCAATGCTGGGCAGGACTGTGGGTGGCTGCTGTGGCTTCTCATTGACTCTCATTGCCATTGCTTCTGTTTCTGAATGTCTGAATGGAGCATTAAGTGCTCTGCGAGGTGCACGCTGCTTCCTGATGTGTCATCTTCAGAATTGCTCAGCAGCCTCTCATAATACTGAGTTATTGTCTAACAGAGGTGCAGAGCAGAACGCTGCAGGTTCAGTGGCATAAAGCAGTTTTCTTGGGAAGCTCCTGCATGCAGTCATGCCCCGTTTCTCAGGGGGGAGTGCTCCAGTCCCTCAGTGTTGGTCTCCAAATGCAGTGATGCAGCCAGAACCCGCTCTCCCCAGTCAGTGTCCTTGGTGCAGACAGAGATCTCCTTCTGTGGGTGACTCACCAGCCTCCAGGTGAGCCTTTCCCCGTTACAGAGGAGCACAGATGTGCCTGCAGTGGGTGGAAATGCTCCCAGAGGGCATTACATATTTCCATCCATGGCCTCTTGCCTTGTCTTTATCGCCAGCAGTGACTTCTGCTGGTGCTGATGCTTTTATGAATCCTGAATGCTTTATGTACTGGGTTTTATGTGATTTGTCACTGGGAGGTCACAGTCTTTTTCATCTAATTATTTTCTACTGGTAATTACTACTATTATTTTATGCTTACTGTTTTATGATGCCACATAGGGACAGAGTCCTACTGTGCTAAGCACAATGCAAACCATAATAAGGAAATGTTGCCCACATTAAAAAAAAATTCTAATGTAGTATGAGGTATGATCCATCACTGGAATAGGCAGGAGGAGGAGGAGAGCTTGTGGTGGTAATTAAATGTGATGGGCAGGATGCAGCCTCCAATTCCCACTTCTGAAACAAGGGCATGCATTTACACCCACAATTATCACGACTGGGCAGCAGCAAGCACTGAAACACCTTTTTACCATTTCACCCAAAATGGGACTGTAGTTGTCAGTTTGATGACTCAAGGAAGTAAAAAGATGTGCTGTGAAAAATGAAGGAGAAAGATTGTTAAGGGTTCAGCTTTAAGAATGGGCTTTTTGAACAGTCAGTAGTTAAATAATAGTTAAATAAGGGAGAGTATCTGAGATTTATCTGAAGAGAAAAGCTCAAAGTCATCTTCTACAATGGTATATTGCTCATACAGTAAGATAGAACTTGGTAAATGAAAAATAAAGAATCCTTATTAGCCTGTTTGTCATAGATTTCCATAAAATATAAGTCTGGCTGCAGTTCACCACATACCCAAGCAACACATTTAATTTCTGTGTCAGGAAGTACAATTTATTTATAAAACAGGAACAGGTTGGTAGGGCGTTCCTTAATTTTGCTTTGGAAGGGGTGATGGTAAATTTACCAAGTGTCTCAAATTGAATCAACATTTTATAGGAGTTATAACTGTCACTTTTATAGTGAATAAAGAACTAGGAGAATGAGGGGGGAAAGTACCAAGTAATTAGCTGTTGAAATCACCAGCAGTGTTTTGCAGACTGAAGGCAGCGTGGTGATTTACGAAAGCGTACAGCTGTAAATATTTTGATGTATACACATTCGTGTTTATATAGCTATAGATACGTTCCTCGTTCCAGGAATGCTGCCTTGCTCCTCTTTCCATCCCTTCAAAGCAGAGTGCATCCCGGATCTGCCCTCAGCCGGGGTGAGTCCCATCGTTTGCTGGATGCAGGCTGTGCCTCTCCGCTGCTGCTGGTCCAGCCGCAGTCCCTCTCCAGCCCCCCAGCTTTATTCTCCCCCTGGGCAGTGCAGCTCGTCCCTCTGCCCTCTGAGGCACCCCGTGCTTCGGGAGGTGCCAGGCAGGTGCCAGCCACCAGCTCTTTCATCTTCGGTGTGCTACGAGGGAGGAACAGAGGAGCTTTTCAAGCGGAGAGCAGCCGCTGACTCATTGTCTTCTTGGGGCGGGAGCGGGGCCTTCCTGAGGATTCCTGTGGACTTCAGGAGATCCAGCACTGCTTTAATCTGGCCGTTTGATTACAGCTCCCAAGGCAAGCCTTTCAACTCCACTTTCTGGCAAACAGAACTTTTCTTGGCCTTTCACTGCAGTGTTCTTTCAGCAGTGTCTTTGCACTGCCTCGTATCAGAGCAGGCTGCTTTAAAGAGCTGGAAACCTCATCCTCAAGTTAAAAGGGAATTTCAGGTGGTTTTACTGGCGCTAAAATTTGGCAGGGTTTCGTGGGCCAGGATAACAAAAGGCATCGATCTGTGCAGTCAATAGGTCTGCCCACTTCCCCCTGCTCAGTGACAGATCCCTCTCAGACAGAGGGTTCTGGAGAGCTCCAGCCTGACATCCTGACAGACCTGGTGCATTGGGCACAAACACTGCACTGATCTCAGCAGGATGCCAAAGGTCCTCAGAGCTTTTTTGCTCTTTTACCACCTTTAAACAAAGAGATCCCCATTATTTTTGCCTCTGAACAGGGTTTTCTGTTGACCTTGCACTCGCTACTAACAGGGCTGCTGTTTCTCTCAAGGATTCAGCCTACCTTTCCTGTTCTAGCTGGAGTAATTCTTCACACAGTCTCTTTCCCAAGCCCTTTTTGCTTTGGATTGTCCCCTTTAGCTCTGGACTTTGGTGTTTCATCACTTGATCCAGTGGCATTGGGGTGAGCAGTTGAGGTGAGGCACGTGTTGCTGAATATCCTCTGTAGCTGAAAGATGCTCAAATGGATGTTTGCCTTCTGACTGTTTCAGGTTTTATATTACATCTCCAGAGATAAAGAAACGTTCATAAATTGATATTGGGAAGTTGTATGAAACAGGAGATTTCGGGAGGAACCTATGAGGCAGTGGATAAAAAACATTCCTATTTGATTCTGGTCAACAAAAATGGCCTGTTTTCTGTGAGTCTCTTCTTTAATGAGAAGTAGAGCACTGGAAACATGAATTCCCATTTTTTCATAGCTAAACAGCTTGCTCTGATGGTTAAATGTAAGAAACAGGTATGTCATGTACAATAATAGTCTGCATAATTAATTATGATACTTATGGCTGTGAGCATCATTTCAAGAGGAATACATGTAAGCAGCATATAACACTTTGAGAAAGGAGTCAGGATAAATGATTTATCCCGTGGTTTGTATGGAGGAGGGGTTGGGCTTTGCTCTGGAGCAGGGAGGGAGTGGCATCCAGACATCCAACCTTGCCCTTGGTATACCTGGAAGGCAAAGGGAGACACAGGTCAGGGCTCTTTGCCCATCTCACCTGGTTTATTAATTTTGTCAGCTCAAACAATCACTCTGGCATGGCACTTGTCCAAGTTACAAGCTAATATGTGGAATTACTTTGAAACCAGTGGGAATATTGCAGTTAGATTAAGTAGGAGAAGCAATTTTCCAGTTGTAGGATTAAATATAGCAGCAGAGCATTACTTTCATATTATTTTATTTATTGATGACTTTTTAAAAAACCCACTCTAAAGTTTAATGGTCATTTTAGTGCTATTAGGTCATCAAGTAGTTAATGGTTTCAAGAATTTTAAAAACTGTTTGAAGGTTTTTAGACTAAATATTGCAGAATATCAGTTAACACGTTGCCTTGCTTTAAAAATGTAGCGTTTCCAATGCGTGTTTGACATGCTTGGGGCTACTCCAAGTCTTGATACTCAGAAGGAACCAACTGCAATATTAAGCTTTAATATTTTATGATGAGATTCACGCTGTTTACGAGGTGTGTAGGGAAAAGTGGATTATATTTTGTCACAGTGCACGTTTTTACCCAGAGTTAGGTACCTGACTGTAATGGGACAGGGTTAGCTCCTCCCCAACAGAAGGAATATAATGCAGCTCTCAAAAAATTAAAGAATAGATTGCCTGTGTTGAATAAATTGGATTGAAAATTATAGCTGGGAGAGCCATCAGATTTTCAGTGCTGATCTAGCAAAATGTTACTCTTTGGCCTGCTCCTCTTGTCCCTCATCCTGGAAAAGTGCAGGAATTAGGCCACTGAGGATGAGATTTGTCCAGTGTTCCTGCATTAAGAGCACTACATGCCCTGTGTAAGCTGGATCCCAGAAATGTCAATTCAGTTTATCAAATGCATGTTTTTAAGTCATTTCTGTATGTTTTCTTCAGCCTACACTAGAACCTTCCATTCATTTCTCCCCAAGAAAATAAATCCTTTTAATATTTATTTGTATATACTAATTACTCATAGTTTTCCTTTTAAACATACTATTTCAGATAATTTGGGTTTCCTGTGATGGTTTCTTATATAATTATTTAGTTGGATGAAGGTAAAACAGAAGAATGATGGCTTTATTTTTTTCTTTCCTCCTCTGTAAGGGGTGACCATTCAAAATGGAACAGCTGTAGTGACTGAGAACTGTTATTATCCAGGGTGTGAATTACAGCAAAAGGACTGTAAAATGCGATACAGTTTCAGACTTTGATAATAAAGATCACCCGAGATTATAAAGGTGCTAAATGACTTCCTTTCTGTGCCTTTCTAATATTTCAGATTTCATAGTAGCATCACTGTCAAGATCTGTTTGACATTCTGTAACACTGCCTCAAACAACAGCCTGTCTCTGCTCCTGACAGGGAGCATGCTTTGAATGAAAGTTCATTAGTCTATTGAAACATCTCAGTTAATTGCTAAGCCAGCACCCAGAATTGTCAAGTTCATATTTCCATCTGTGCCACGAGCATAGCAATAAAGAATTTTTTTTTGGACAGGTTAATTTGCCTAAAATACTGTGTAGTCAATCAGAGGAACAAAGTTGTTGATGGGAGCATCTGTCAAACTGGAGCTTTCATCAGAGCTGTCCCTCTCTGCGAGACGAACATCTCTGGCTTCCACGAGTTGGCAGAAATACAGCAAACAATAACAGCAGCTGCACTAGAATAATGTTATTCCACTGCTAAACACCAAACAGCTGGGTGTTGCATTGGTAAGAATGCTTTATAGTTCAGCTTCTTATGAAAATAAAACCCAGTCATTCAAATATAGCATTGTTTTAATATTTAATTTAGATTGTTTATATTATTTGCATTTTGTTAATTTTACATTTCATATAATTTGCTTGAAAATAGCACTTTCTTGGAAATTGTCTATGTACATGTGCATGCATAAAGATTCCTAATACGTGGTGGTTTTCTTTAAAAAAAAAACAAAAGCAAGTTAAATGGCTGCATAAAAAGCAAATTAAATTTATAAACTGAAATTATTTAAATGAGCTGGGAACTTGCACTGAGATTTCCGAGGCATGCACTACATGGCCCACAGTGTGCCATTAATTTTCTGACAATCTGAAAGATCATTTAACAATTAAGTTCTGATCTTCTGCTGATTTCTCTCATCATCGGTGGTGCACACAGTGACTACGTCCAGTATTTGCTATGAGACACGTCAATGTTAATGGAGAGAAAAATACTATAACTCATTTTACCACAAATAACATTTTCATGCTCTAGGAGATGAGCTTGAAACGCAAGTAATTCCAGCTAAATCAGTGGATTTAGCCTAGATTTACTGTAGTGTGAAAGAGGGTAAAATTTGACCAGCATCATCCAGCGCTGCGGAGCATTAAAGGCTGAGATGTGATGAGCATTACAGTATCCAAAATAAGGTTTCATTTGAACCCTTTCACTGGTTCTGAGAAGAAGAGCTGTTCCTTGAAATATTACCTTGAAAGTGGCTCTCTTTTTTGTTGACTATAAGTTTGAGGTTCACCCCAAAACAGGACCTTAAAAAAAAGAAAAAAAAAATTAACTGCAATCCATTCCATAGGAATTTCTTGACTATTTTGTAGTTTCTAATTTTCATGATATTTTTGTGATACTCTTGAAAATTAAGAGTACTTAACCATCCAAGAGAGGCTTTTGATTTGCAGAGCACTTTTAATATCCTCCTCTAGAAGATGGTGGAAGTGTACCCAGCATTAATGCTATTTTGGTCCTTCCTTGAGAAGGCGTCATTCCTCCTCCTGAATAGATTTGCTTTTCCATCATGGCTGGGTTCCCTGGCAACTTCTTCAGTGAAGTCAAGCATATGTGTGTTAGAGAGAGAGTCTGCTGAGGGGGGAGTGTTGCAGAGCTCTTGGTGGGGCACGGAGTCCCTCCTCACTGCCTGTCCTGATGTTCACAGTGGGTGGAAGGGAAGAGAGGACCAGGTGGGCAAAGATAAATTTGTGCAATGTTTGGTTCCATCCCCCATCCGTGCTGTCCTGCAGGCCTCTTAGATGAGCAGGGAGAGCAGTTGGCAGGGGAAAGGCTTGGGAATAAGAAAATCCATCAATTCTGGAAGAACATAAGCCTATCAACTGCTTTGTATTCTGTCAGGCTGTGGGGGAGAACTTAGCTTGTCTTATTAATGTCATATCAACATGTCTTATTAATAATGATAGACTCGCTCGATACCATTGAAAAAGAATATAATAAGACCAGCTATGATAAGAGGTCAGGGCACAGAGCAATTCTTTTCTGAATATAGACATCCATGTAAATGTATAGATAGGTTTTCTGTCTCGTTTTTTGAGAGTTTGTGCTCTTTGCAAAGTCAACAGAGGTTTGCAGAAAGCCTCTGCTATTTTCACTATCCTGAAATGGTGACTTTTGTTCTTTGAATTGACCTGAGTCAAATCCACTGATGTTTTCAGGCTGGTAGCCAATGCAATGACTGAAAGTTTATCTGTTTGTCCCAATTACTGTATCTTGTCATCGGAATCAATCTTGTCCTGAGAACCATTTCCTTATTGAAAATCTTGTCAATTAACCCCTGGTTTCCTTTATTAGAAAATGGTGGAGTTGGTTTTTTTTTTTGTTAGTTTTTGGGTTGTTTTTTTTTTTTTTTTTCAAATCCACAGCTTGAATGTAGAGCTGCGTAGGTGTTCTGGGTTTTTACAGAGCTTTGCAGATGCAACTGCAGTGAATCCAGGCTGGGAATATGGGGCTGGAAACCTGGATGTTATTAGGTATCATGACATGCCCCAGTGAAAAAGTCAGAATGTTGCCAGAGAAGACCTCATCCCAACAACTTTCTCCTTATTTTAGCACCCATCTTCATAAATCCACCGAGTTGGACTTGGTTGCTTTCAATTTACTGTATGAAAGAGGGTGGCTCCAGGTCATACCATTTTTTTCTTGTTTAGCTTATTTGAACTTTATGTTTTAAATGAAGGATGAGTTTGAGGCAGTTATGGAATTTTCTATGTGTCTTGTGTAAATTGAGTTCAGTTATGATTACTCATTTTATTTAAAATTAGAATAATTGACCAGCTGTTAATGGCAAACTTCTGAAGAGAAGTCTTGACCCTGTGTTAACTTTGCATTCCTGGAGGACAATTTGTCATGAAACCAACATGATGTGTTGCTAATGATTACTTCATCGAGTCCAGTGGCTCCCTGGGAACCTTTAAGCTGCAGGACCATCTGCTCCTATTAGTCCATGCCTGCCATCCTGTGGTCTGACCTGCAGGTGATGTGCAGGGAGTTTGGCCAGCACGTGCAGAGCAAGTGTTGAAAGCTGCAGGTTTGGGCAGGTGTTTGCCCTGGTGGACTCACATCCACAATGATTGAAGCAGTGCTGAGGATCATCAAATCAGACCAGTCCTGAATTCAAGAGGAATCCAGAATCAAACAGTTAGGAGGAGGCTTAGTGGGGTTGTGAAGTCTGTGATCAGAGCCAGAAAGAGAAAACAATTTCCCAGACAACAGGAGTAGCAGTAGATGAGTAGAAGTTGCTGGAGTCCCCTCTTTGAACCAGCAGTGCTGTCTTAATTAGCTCCTGTCAGCAGATGAAGTGCATGTGGAGCCAGGACTTGCCCGGCCCCGGGTGGTCACAGGGCAGGCAGAGGTTAACACAGCCCGTGGTCCCGAGGGGCCGGGAGGTCACTGAGTGACTTGTGCAGATCACAGGCTGCAGGGTTTTACCCCGTGCCTGTGTTGCTCCTGTAACTTCTGTGCAGTTAAAATGCTCTCTGCAGACAGGCAGTCGTCACGATTTCAAAGCGACGGGATAGGGAACGTGTTCCTCCTCGTGACCCTTTGTTCCATCTCCTAAGTGCCTTTGCTGTAAAGACAGTCGCACCCTACAGCTTATTTTCTGCCTTCAGTCATGGCCATTAATTCTGGCTGTTTCTTTGGTGGGTGGAGTTCCTTTGTATCTCTGTTTTTGCCTTTTGTAGGCACAGAAGCCTTGAACTGTGCTTGTTTGAAGTCGAGAGATCTCACAAACACTTGCCATGCCAGAACACTTGCCTGCTGCTGTTCTGCATATCAGTTGATCTAATAAAACACATTACCTGTTCTACAAACCACGATAACCCAACCTAGAAGCCATCAGGGCTATGTCAACATCCACAGTGTTGAATTATTACATTGCATCTTATATTTTCACTAACAGTTTAGATGTGCACGTGTACTTCCTTCTGTCTGTGAGCTCAAGCACTTTGTGCCACTGTAAGTTATGTCATAGAAGAATGACAGTTTTATTTGCTTTTATTATCCACTGTGGAAGCGTTGCAGGTTTTATTCTAAATTAATCTTTACTGTGTTTTTAAATTTCTTCTTATTCCTTGACATAACCCACTATCTTTCAGACTTAGCTTTGCTGGCTACAATCAATTTATTATTCATAAATTCCCTGTTTTGACAGCAGTAGTCTGGATTCAGTTATTCCAAAAGGCCCAGTCATACCAGGCTGCAGTGCTGAAAATGAATTGTTCAGTGACGCGATCTGTCTTAGCGCACGTTAAGTGATGCTTTGATAATTATATAGACATACGTATGCAGCCAAAAAAAAAAAAAAAAAAAAAGCTTTGGGAACATTTTTGTGTTACCCCCCGTGGAAAGCAGAAGAGAGCAGTGGAGGAAGATAAATTGACAGATTATTAGCTGAGGCATCTTGTAAAGCCAGCCAGGGCCCACTGCTCCAGCTCTGCTGCCTGCGCCGCTGGAGGCTGGACCGCAGTGGAAGACTGAAGACTGCAGCAGTACATGGAGCAGCAGATAAAATTAACACCATCATTTAGTTTTATTTGTTAGAGTTTTAAGTGAGCTGGAAGATAAAAATGTTTTAAATAACCCCTCGGAGAGAGGCTGTGCTGGAGAATCCCAGAATCTTCATATTTCCAAGTGACAGAACTGTACCTCTGCTGGTGTTTTCGTGGAGGAAGAGAAGGGAAGAGCACTCCAGGTTATCTTTCAGGCTGACAGGTGAGAAGATTGACTGTAGGAGTTTTGAAGGCTGCACGAGGTGTCTGTTGGGAGAGAGCAGGTTTTGCTGACAGCATCAGATTTACACACTTGCATGGGCACACACGTATCCTGCACACCCAGACAGTGACTAAACGCTGCTCCCTTCCCCAGACTGCATCTCCCTTCCAGGGTAAAAACACTTTCCTGCTGAAATAACACCCTGCAGACACTTGCAGGTGGTTTAAAAAAACAAACAAACAAACAAAAATCCCCCAAACAAAAAAACAAGCCGCCTTTTTTTGCCTTGAGTTCTTCCTTGTGTTTTTTTTATGAGCATTAATTTTTGCGGGTAGAGCTTTCCCTGATCAGAGTTGGCCTGTAGGATTGAAACAGGTACAGGAGGAGGACAGATGTCTCCACGCTCATTTGTCATGTCCAGGCTTTTTTCTGCAGCAAGAGTGGAGCTTTTTGGCACGTGCTGCCTCTTCTCCATGTGGAAATGCTCGGGTTCAGGTGCAGAACTCAGCTCCGTGATGCTCACAAGGCACGGAGGGATTCTTGAGAAGCTGAGTCCCCCTTCCCAGCAGTGAAGCAGAGTGGGGGGAGTTTTAGAAGACCTTTGTGCAAATGTTGGGATCTGTTGTGGGAGAGGCTGGCCTGGAAATGCAGTTGTTTCTGAGTGCCTCAGAATGGGCCAGATGTTAGAAATCTGGGGAGCTGAATTCTCTTGAAGCTCAAGTCCTGAGTGTTTCAGGCAACAATTTCCTCTGACACCTGGAGGAGGAAAACTGGCTTTTCATTACTGAGTCAGCTGATTCACCTCAGCACCTTCCAGAGACTGCTCAGAAACTGATAATTACACTCAGCTCTTGTAATTGTATTTTTCATGAGTAGGTACTGAGGCAATGAGGCATTTCAGTATCAGTGCAGTTATTTTACACTTGGAGAAACTGAGGCAGAAAGGTGTGTGCAAGGTCATGCAGTACCCACTGGTAGGGATGTGGATACAGCCCAGCACTGTGAGCTCCTTTACCTGTTCATGCCTTGTAAGTTTGAGAAAGATTCTTCTAAAAAACTTTTTATCTTTCATGAATGCCAGCAAAACCAAAACAAGAGAGGCCAAAAAACAACTCTCCTCTTCTGTGCTCTTTCTCACAGGCATTTATTTTCATTTCTGCTTCCCTAGATTGTTTTTCTTCAGCAGTGATAAAAGAAAATATTCCAAAAATGAGGAAAATATGAAGATGAAAATACAAAAACTCCCGGCATGACAAAGGGGATTTCACTGCAGGAACTGGACTTTCATGTTTGGGCGTTACAGACAGGGAACATGTGTCATCTTTTCATTGAAAAGATTAATTTTCCTGTGTTTGGGGAAGAAAACAGCCATGCAAAGCTCAGTTCTGTAAGGGCTGAATATTCCTGGAGGTCTTCACATTGCCACCAGATCTGTCTTTAGTATTCTGGCTGGAGAACCACTTTTGCAAGCTCAAATTTTCCCTCTCCTGTTCTTCAGCTCACTGTAATTCTGCTTTTCCTACTGCAGCTGCCACTTCCTTTTGTGTATTCAGTTATCCAAATTTCACACTGACTTTGGTCACCCACTTTGCTACCTGCTGAAGCATTTCCTCAGACTTCATAAAGAATTCTTCATCAGCATAAAGTTAATTGTAACATCTGCACTCCCCTCTTCTCCCTTCCCATCAGTGACACCATCAAGTTTGGCCCCATAGATACCAAAGTAAACGAAAAAAAAAAAAAAAATCAGCAAGAATGAATATTGGTATCCAAAACATAAAGTACATGCTGTACATATCCAGGTAAAATTACTGCATGTGAGATTTGGAAACTCTGCATGGAGTTAACAAAAGCAGTGGACTAAATATGCCAGATAAACAATGATTTATTGTCTGTCTACCTGACCCCTCACTGATGTAATCAATATGTTTATGATGCAGACTGCAAAGAGTCTGAATTGCAGAGAGCACATCCTGTGCCATCCTCCTCTAGCAGGAGCAGTGGCAGTTACTCAACAGGCTATTGATAATCACCAGTGGCTACATCAGCTCACATGGTAATTTGCCATCTTCTGTCTCATTGAATTAATTGATTTCCTTTACTGGCTATATAAATAATTTCCCATGTTTTGCTGTATTTTCTCAAAAATACTTTGTGCCTTTCCAGCATTCTGTGGTAAAACAATTTGGTAATTGAAGTGTTGGAGTCCTGAAGGGCGAGGGACGGGATGTTGTTTCATCACCTATGATAAATGTAGTAATAAACAATAATTGTGCCTTGCACATGGGGCAGCTGCTGAGATGGGTGAGCAAACCCAAGGGCTCTGTTGAGAACCTGCAAAGGGTTCAGAGGGGTGCTGTGCCTCCCCTGCGATGGAGCAGTGCCCATCCAGAGGGTTTTCCTCTATAAGGTGGCCAGTGGGACTTGGCCAGGTCAAGAGGTGGTGGAGCACATGCATTAGGTTATATCTGCTAATTAATGCTGGTAAATATATAATTCCATCCATACACCTCCACCCCTAAAGCTCCTGTAATGCCACCCTGCCAGGCTTTTTTTTTAATAGGTTTCATTTGAGAAAATAATGTTTTCAAAACACATCTTTTAAATTGTGTTCAAAACCACCCAAACCTGGTTTGTGGGGCTTTTCATCTTCAAAGCAATTTGTAGCACTAGCTGATAAATATTATGTTACAGTTAATATATCAAAGCATAATGTGGTCTGTGACAGAATTGGTAGGTCATCCATCTGTGTCACATGAAAGGAACTGTTTTTCTGGTTTGGTCTGCTAGTTACCTCTTTACCAAACTAAGGGAAATAACTTTGTAGTGTATCTTCAAAGACATGTTAGATTGCTTTCTCCTTGTCTTCTCTTCGCAGGGATTTGGAATAGTTTTAAAGCATTGTAATCCTGATGTGTTGGAAAAGGGTTTCACATGCTGACCATAATCTTTGTGCTGTTTCAGCTGTTGTGTCAGCTGTCTCACCAAAGCTGATGTGAGTCTCTTGGGGAACAAATGCCTTTCTGGAAAAAAGGAGTGATATTTTATTGGGTTATCCAGATTAGATGCAGGTGCTGGCTGAAGAGGCCTCTATTTTTCAATTTCACATAACTTCAGCTCTGTCCCTTTAGACATTTGCTGAACGTTGTTAAAAGAATGTTAATTTATATATGAAAATTGAGGGATGGCAAGGTCACAGAGTAAACAGTTCATTTGAAAGAGCAGCATTTCTCATTCCTGGTTTTGCAGCCCGTCAGATTTGTGGCTCTGATCAGTCACATGAGAAAGCTCTAAAGGCACCTGGTGATTGCAGGCACCTTTTCAAAGGTGGCCTCTGAAAAAATGCACCCAGCAATTAGCCCACTAAATTTACTTGCTTCCTGAAACACACTAATTCTCTCCGAATTACTTGAAGTGACTCCTTTTTAGTTTATAGACTTAAAGATTTATTGGTGATCTCATGCTCTGTGTCCTCAGACTCTGGATTAAGAATAAAATTAAAGACATAAAGCCTGTGGTGAAATGGGAACAACTTCCAGCCAGGGCTGTGAACAGTTTGTACAAATGGAGGCAATATAGTGCCCACACCCCCTCTGTCAGCCTGGAGGAGTTCACTGTGACCCAAACTCTTATCTCTGTTTACATCTGTAATCTGATATGCTTGAAATGTAATAAGGAGTTCTGAAAGAAAAACACTGCTTCCATCTTTAATTGCCATCCTAAAGAAAGCTTCCAAATTTCAGCTACAATAGCCTTACTGAACCATCCTACTGTTCAGGATACTTTAAAATAAATCCTTAATCCATTCTGAAGCCTTTAGTTTGAAGAATAGAAAGGAGTATAAACAAGAAGGTTCAGCTGTAAGCACAGAGCAGATATGAGAAGTGAGAGCTTGAGAACAAATCCTTGGGAAACAGATGGGGCTTGTGCTGTTTCTCTTTCTTCTAAAACCTCAGTTCTCAGCACATCATCTCGTGGTCTGTTAGCTCCAAACATTTGAAGGGCAGATGGCTTCTTGGCCTATCAGAAAACACAAGCACTGCTGGTGAAGGAGTTGCCATTATAATAGATACAACTTTATCTCCAGCCAAGTCTTTTGTGTTTCTTGCCAGCATTTTTTTTTTTTTTTTCTTGCTGTGGTGAGGGAGCAAAGAAAATGGATTTGATAGCCAGGTATCTTGTCTTGGACTCATTCTTGTTTCCACTGTTGCCTTACACACATTTCTCTTCTATCTGATGAAAAGCGTTGTACTCATTTTTATTTCCTTATTATGCTAAGAATTAAACTTTGAGAACAGCGGCTGTTGCATTCACAAGGAGCTGAATTCTTTAACTATAAAATTATGTTCTGCGTATTCATGAAAATGGATCAATTAAAGTCAAGGGGACTACTCACATGAGCAAATGCTAATTAACAAAACGGATGCTCTAATGAAGAGAACATGATAACGTTGCAGATAGATTTTGAATATTAAACATACTTTGCTCGGCAGCAGTAGAGGTGTTTACTCCATAGTATATGAGCAGTTTATTAAATTTCTGGTTGGAAATAAATGCTTTGGGTTGGTTCTCTAATTGGTAAATGTTCTGTACTTCTAGACTCGAGTGCTGTCTGGAGCAGTCATGATGCATCCTAAGTGTGCTCCTAAGTCAGTGCTGATCCACAGATTGCTGATAACATCTAACTAAACCAGACAGGTGGCTTTGCTGCAATAAGAGCTTAAGATATTTCTTGCCCAGCTGGTGGGGAAAAAAAAAAGAGCTGTCTTTTTTTTTTCCCTCTGAAAAAATAAAATTAAAAAAAGCTCAAAAAGCCTAATAATATAAAAAAGGGACATCTATTATCACATGTAAGTCAGTGGGAGAGAGTCTTTAGAACAGCCTGGTAGCTGGATTTTCACATTAATTTATTTTCCTATTCATGGAAATTCTACTTTCATCACCAAGTGAACTTGGTGCTAATTAATTAAAAATGAACTATTGATTAATGCATGAAGAGCAGTGAAAGCTGTGGCTACAGGACTGGTCTATTTTCAGAGTTTTCTGTATTCTCCCTAATATTATCTTAATATTTCATAGTTCAGGTCTGAACTGGGAGAAGTAAACAAGCCCTCCAAGGGAGAGGGGAGGTGGTCCCTGCAGTGTTTTTGCAGAGGGCTGGGGGCAGCCCAGAGTGAAATGGGCTCTGTCCCTGCCCAGCCCCACCTGTGGCCATCGAGGGCTGGAGTTTGGCTCAGCTCAGCTGGCAGGGGCTGGCACCAAGGAGGGCAGGACACCCAGGGAATGATGCCTTGGGCTGGAGGAGGAGCTGGATTGGATGTGTCTCATCATCCCTTGGGTCTTTTGGGGCAGGACAGGCAGCAGAGACAAGAAGCTCTCAGGTGGGAGGAGGTGGATGCTCTCTGGTCTTGCTGCTTCCCCTCCTCTGTTCCTCCACCATCCTGTACTTCTCATTTCCACTGTTTTCTTTTTTCAAAGAGGGAGGTGAGAGGAGTAGAAAACCCAGCAAGTCTTGCTGACCAAACCTTCCATGTGCTGCTGGCATCACCTTAATCCAGGCTTGTCCTGCTGACCTAAAGCCTGGTTGAACATGGAATCCTGAAACCCTGAGGGAAGTGGCAGAGGGGTCTCTCTCATGCATCACGCAGGAGAGGTGGGATATGTTACATGAGGGCATGCAGCTGACAGACCCTGAAAATTGGGATCCTGGAAAATGAGTCTCCATTTGGCCTTTGAACAGCAGATTTGTTTGAAAGGGCTGCTAACTTAGGGATATTATGGGCATATGTATTATATGGGCACCAAATCCATGGAGAATGTGGCCTGTACTGTTGCAGAGGAGACAGCCACAACGTGTTTCATGTTGCTTCTCACACAAGAAGGTTGTTATTTCTGATTTCTGAAATAACTTTTTTATGGTAATCAAAGTCTTGTACAGCCTGAGCAGTGAACAGTGAGGCAGAATGGGCCATAATGAAATAAATTGTGGCAAAAGATTTTTTTTAAAAGCAAAAGTGAAAAAATACCCACCCTCGAAACCGAGGTTTTGTCAGTAGGTAATGTTCCTGTAAGTTTAGGTATTGTCTTTACATTTTCTTAAGAGAATAAAAAAATATCATAACACAGTGCAGTATCAAGCAAAACTAAATTTTCCCATGGCATGCAAAGTATATCCTGACTGCTATCCTGGCACATCCACATTCCTGCAAGCCCATTCCCAAGATGTTCAAAACATTCAAAACACTAAAGAGCTCCGCTTCCATTGATGTCTAATGAAGCTCACCACACAAAGGCTTTCCTTAAAGAAGTTCTTTGAGTCTGAAGTGACAGACAGATGTCAAGGTGATGCCGAGTGTGAGATGAAAAATTGAAAGCAAACAAATTACTTAAGTCATTTATGGGATGTGATTTGGCCCAACCTTGAAGTCTTCTGTGGGTGGGTTGGAGTGCTATCAATCAACCCTGACACATGTTATTTGTGCATAATTATATGGTATTGACCCAATACTCACTAAAAAGGGCTCTGTGCCTGCTTAGCATTGTTTGATCCCAGCCTCATCTGTCAGGAAGACATAATGCACTGAATATTGCCTATTTCTGTTCTCCATGCAGATAGGACCTACAGGTACCTCCACTATAATCTCAAATTGCCCTAATGCCAATCCACAGGAGGCTAAACCTCTCTTCCCAAGCTAATCCATCCTAGCACTGTCAGGAGACAACAGCTTTTAGTCCGGGAGGAGAACTGCCCAGCTTGGAGCAGGGATTTCCAAGGTGATGCATGGTGCTGCTGGCTCTGCTGGCAGCCTGCCTTTGATGCATGGTCTGTCACGGAGCTGCCACGTCCAGGGCCTCAGATCTTCATAAGCCTGGGAGATGAAAGGTAATTCCAGGGCTGTGATGAACAGCAGAGCCTCGGCTGGTCAGCTCCCAGGGCCCTGTGGTGCTCATTAAGATCTCAGATGTCTCAGTGACCTTGGCTCTGCTTCCAGGAGTGTGAGGGGACACAGGTGGGGCAGCACAGAGGGGTGGGATGTGATGTGACATCCTGGGTGTCAGCTCGTTAAGGGAAAAGGCATTGGCAGGAGCTGGGCGACAAAAAAAATATATATTTGTAAGTAAAGTTACTGAACGAAGTAAGGGCACGGAGTCTGAGCCATGATCTACTGAAATCAAGGCAACTTTGACTTAAGGAGGTTTTTATTATGCTTAAAGAAAGAAAAATTTAATCTTCCTAATCGCTGCAGACCATGATGGTGGTGCCTGTTTTTCCAGTGACTGTGTTTTAAGCAAAGCCTCCATGCCTCTTTTCAAGGAAATCTCAATAGGAGTTGAACTTTTTATATATTTTACAGGGTTTTTGGGGGATAAAAATACCAACTTTTTACATTTGCTGGGAATGCTCTGTCTAACAAGTACCCCTTTTCCATTTTTTATTATTTTTACAGTAGCATCTATAAAAAAAGCAAATTAAAATATTTAAACACAACACTGAAAACATTTGTTCGTGCCTGCTGGCCGGCTTCCAGCTCGTGTAATTAAATCTTGCAGTCTGTTACCTAAATACTTCCTGCAGTTCCTACTCAGTGCAGTCCCTGCCCTGAGTTTCTGGCCCCAGCCAGTTTTACTCCTGCTTTGCACTGCAGCACAGCTGCCACTTTGGATCACAGGGATGGCTGCATTTCTTTGGGAAAACTGACTCTCATATATAAATAATTGTTAAAGTGCTCTGGAAACCTCCCGGGGGTGAAGAGCGCCATTGAAAAATAATAAGCCTTTCAGATACATTATTAATATTGATCCCTCTGCTGATCACATTGCAGCCCAGGGACAGGGGGAAGGTGACTCGTGCAGTCTGTGTTAAACCCTGGCACCTGGGAAACCTGGCTGTGACACCAAGCCCTGCCCCAAACTCCTCTGTGAGACTGGACAAAGCATTTGTCCCTCTGTGCCTCACCACCCTCCACCTTGGACTTTTTGCTCCATGGCTTATTTAATATATATTTTTATGCTTTTCAGAACAAGGGGGTTTTGCTAGTGTGGGTGGTCCATTCTCTGATTGTGCTGTCGAGGTGGAAACCATGAATGCAGGATAAGTGAGCAGCCAGAAAGTCCTGATGTGTGGCCTCAGTTTATGATGCCCTCCTTGTCACTGCACTTTGCAGGTGAACACAGATATTTTTCTAAGTTAGAAATGACAAAGAATTCCTCACACTGAACACCAAGGATCCCCCAGCAGACTTGTTTGTCCTGCATTTAAGCTGTGTCCACTGACAGCTTTTTTACCCTTAGATATTCTTCTGTAAGTTTGGAAAGCAATTTGTAACGCAGGAAATGTGCAGAAAATACTCAGTGCTGATTCCTATACAGTAGAGCAGTTACTTACAGCTGTCCTTTAGTTTGAGTGAAGTCCTTCATTTTATGCTCAGATTAACCAATGTTCCAGCTGAATTTGATGTTATCTCTCTTTTATTGACGTGAATTATTTATAGCAGAACTGTTGAATCATCAAAACGCGATTCCTGAGACTATTATTTATGCTAAGATATTAATCCCATGTTCCTATTAAGATTTATCCCTCTGTTCCTCGTTCTGGGTTCCTGAATTAAATTTAATTATTCCATCTTTCTCTTTTGCAGTTGAAGTGCAGTTAGGTTCGTAAAGTAGAAGTATTAGCTTGTGGGTGACTGTGTTGAGGTCAAAGACAAAATCTGTCTTTCCTGCTTTCCCATAGGTGTGGATTTGAATTTTTATCACAGCCAAAGGCAGCTCATGGGAGGCACCTGGGTTAGAGATAAACTGCTTTTATACATGGGATTTTTCTGGACATGTGGATGCAATATTTGAATTGGTCTGGATAGCAACGCTTACGTTCATTCTCTCCAAAGATAACTTTTTGGTGGTTGTTGTTGGGAGAGAGCCCAAGTGATACCACAGGTGTAGCCCTGCAGGTTTGCTTTTTCCTGAACATCCTACTTGTGCTCTCTCTTTTCTTTTCCTGTCCTCCTTTTTGCAGGCTGGGCCAGGCTCAGCAGCGCTGGGGATTGCCCCCAGCCCAGTTCCCTATCTCCATGCATCCATCCTCCTGCCTTTGCCCTGCTCCTTTGAAGTCCTGGGGCTGCAGGTTATGGCATCACATTTCATCTTGGGCAGCTTCAGCCACTCACCAAAAGCACTCCTGCAGCTAATTTTAAGACCTTTTATAATAATTACTGTTTTTCTTGCAGGCATTTCTCCATCTTCGTATTCCAGTCAAGCTCCCCATCTCTTGTGCTGATAGTAATGATGTTATGGCAGAGATCCCCCTGGCTTTATTAGACTCAGATTTATACACTGCTTCTGTCTTGAATAATTCAAGACAGGGTCCAAACCAGGGCTCCAGATAAAGGCCACCCATAAATGTAGGGCAACTCAGGTGAAAAGTTTGCAGCCATGCTTCTAGTTCATCTCTGGCCTTTCTTTGTATTTCTAATAAAAACAAACAAACAAAAAATCCTGATTTCAGTATAAACCAATTCTCTCAAGGATTTCCTTCAGCAAATGTGTATACTCATATATCAGGATTTGGAAAACCTTTTAGCTTTAGGCACCTACAGGTGGTTCCTCAGAAGACACACATGCAAAGCAGGAGTAGTGCCTTTCATTTGTGTATGAATGTCCTCTAACCTCAGGTGTTTGCCTTTCATTTGTTCTGAGAGCAGCATTTAACTCATCCTTCTCCAGGGTGACAGGGTTAAACAGCTTCTGATTCCACTCAACAGCATAGCAATAGTGGCAGCCAATAAAGTGCAGCCCATTTGAAATCATTCCTAATGATTTACAGAAGGAAGAATGTCACCCAGAAGAACAATTTCTGCATTTTAGAAGATTTTTCTACAATATTTTCCCGTGAGTGATGTGCTAGATGCAAGCCCCTGACCTTCAAATCATTGTCTTTTCAGTGATAAATGGCAGAGTTCTGCTGTGTTTGTGTGTGAGCCCAAGTGTTCAAGGGTGGTGTTTGGGATTGCTGGAGCCACAGATTCTCTGCACTTTCAGAAAAAACTTAAGGATTCATTTAAATAATTAGGCAGAATGTGCTGATAGTCATGTCTACTCTTTATGAAGAGCTTACTTGACCATTTGAAGCAGGATGCAGCACAGAGTTCTGATTACCATTCCTGTTGTCACTGGGGCTTCCTTCAGTTACAAGTTTGGGTTTTCATTTGCCTTGTTTTGATTGAGATCCGGGATACAGCTTTTTTGCGTAGTCATATGCAAATAAGAAAAATACTTAAAACATAGAGAACTTTCCATATTCAAAACACTGTGGAAACATTTGCAGATGTTCCCACAACCCCTGTATGGAGCAGGTAAATAGTGGAGATATGACTTTAAGGCAGTTTTGCATGGAAGAAAACATGTCATAATACTCCTGATGGAAAACAGGCGTCAGACCTCCAAACCTGAGAGTGATGTGAGGGGACCTGACACGTTTAATGTTGTTTATATTTGTATCTCAGTTTCAGAGCTTTCAGGGATGACTTTTTCAAGTTTTCTTGACAGGGAAGAATAGTAAAATCCACTTTGCTTTTTAATGAGTGATGAAATGATGTCACATCTTTCCCGAGGCTGGAGCCCCTCAAAAAGCTAAGAGAATTTCACAAGCCTTACAGTCACAGGCTGGATTGTGCATCCCTGAAGTTGGCAGAGATACTGTCACTGACTCGGGTAGGATTTGTGTAACACCCCTCTCTCCTGGGTAGAGCTGACAACATTTCAGGGGCTGGTCATGGCAGAAATACCAGGTTTCATGATTTGCCATCGCTTCTTAAAAGAATCCTGTTAAAACCACGTGTGTACATTAAAATTTATGTAAAAATGAAGGCGATAAGCTGTTATCATTCTGCTTACTGCAGGGGTATTTGCAAGCCTTTCTCTGGCCCCAGGCTGTTGTCTGCTCACCTGTTGGTCCATCTGCTTGTATTGAGTGAGGAGGAACCACACATCCAGCCATTCTTTGTATGTCTGTACCTGACAAACCTGTCAGTGTAAACTTATTTGGGTGGAAAGGATGAATCATGCTGGAATTAACATGCTGATTGAGTGGGAATTACATCTACAAATGTGCAGCACGGTGTGATGGAGTGTTTATGCCCCTGTGAAAAGGCATCTGGTGGCTGGAGTGGCAGCTCTTGAGCTCTCTGCAACTGCTTCTCAGCTCCAGCTGCTCTGTGCCAGCTTTCCTCGTCTGTGTTGAGGGAAGGATAACCTCGTTGTAGAAAATTACACTGAGATTCCCAGCAAAAGATGGGGATTTTGACAGTGTCACCCTCTAACTGGATTTCCATGTCTAGCAGGAAAGAAAAAATGAAACAACAATTGTTCCATTTTTTCACTGCTGTTGGGGAGGGAGCATGGAAGGAAACCAGGCATCCTGAAATCTGTGGTCCTTAGGAGCTCTTTATTAAATAAAAAAGAAAGATGCTTATGCATGATGTTGCCCTCCTGTATTTACAGGGATTTGAATGCATATATCTAGTCATTGGTACTAATGAGCTTATCAGAGTCTTTAAAGTGTTTTCTAAATCAACTAGACAGAGCTTACCCAGGCTGTCCTTGAGGCAACTTTTTTTCTTTCTTTTTTGAAATAGATTATTATATTTCTCTCTCTAAGGTATTTACGTGATCTCAAATACAGAGCACTGATCTTCAGTGCATCTCCAGGAATATAGATGGCACAGGGAGGAAATGACTGATTGGAAGAGTGGGGAATTGAGACCTGCTCTGATATACTGAATCCTAAGCAAGTATCCATCCTACTGCAGTTATTGCTGTCTCCTAATGTTCATGTGAGTATTCAGAGGCAGATGGGCCTTCCCTCCTGTGCAACACTCTAAAAGTAATTTAAGCTTATGAAACAAAACAAGTATTCCACAATTATTAAGAGTTTATCATTTACTTTTTGTAATTCCACCCATCACAGGGAAGGATTTCAGCAGCTCTGCAGAATAGCAGCAATTTGAAGGATGCCACGCTCTTAATACCAGTTTTAGCAGACTTAATCTTTTGCTTCTCCAATTCCTAAGTGAGTCTGTAAATGCGAGGTGCGCATTTCTGCAGATTTTGTTCATCACTAAAATAAATAAACGGAAAAAATCACCTTATTCCTCAAGGACTTTCAGCTCCATCTACAGCAGAGAATGTAATTATGCCCATATCATTGATCAGGGGACTCCTCCCCTCGCTCCAGTCTGTACAGCACCAGGATTTAGCATTTAAACTATATTTAAGTAACTGATGTATTAGACAAAGGAAGCCATGCAGTAAGTGGATTGCCATCTACTTTTAGCTCAGCACGCTTGTTGAACACGGGCCAAACCTCCCCGTTTCCTGGCGCTTCCTTTATTGTAGCCTGAGGAGCAGCGAATATCTGTGTGCAATTGGAGGTTTCTAGCATTTCACTTCACTGAATTCTCTGTTCCCTGTTGTCTCGTACAGACTGTCAACCATTTGTATTTCTGGGTTGGAACTAATCAGACCCATCTGGTCTTGCTGACAGTGCGAGCCAGGAGAATAGCTCTGGATCATGATACAGGATCCTGGAACTTGGGCCACAGAGAAATTTACTGCCTCACCTAGTCCTGCTTTAGAAGAAACTCCACAGTGCCATAGCACAGCTCATTTTCTCCTTTTTGTATTTTAAATCAGAGGTAGCAGTTGTCTGTCAGACCACAAATGTATAGACACTAAAAACTCCATAGATTGAAACATTTCTTGCTCAACCTGTAAGTAGTTCTTTGCATTCGTGCTGGGTGGAGGATTTTGTGCTGGAAAGAGTTGTTCAGCTACAGAGTAAATTAGAAATCAGACAAAGAATAATGATTGTCTTTTCAGTGTTTCTTAATATCAGCTGGTAAATGAAGGTCAGGGAGTGTAAGAGCTCCTGTTGCCCAGTCTGCTTTGGAAGGAGCATCCAGGCAGCTCCTAGGTTGCTCAAAGAATGCCAAATCAAAGGCCATGTGAGGCACTAATGCTGCATATTGTATGACGTGTGCCTACCTGGGAATATTTGAATTACATCTTCATTGTACATTAGGGAGAAAATTCAAGGCAAATCAAAGTTTGTATTGATTTGGGGACCGGGGAGGGGTTGTGGAGGATTATCTGAATAATTCTATTATTCACCTTTCTGTTGGAAAATTAAAGTGGATAGTGCAAAGAGCACTACTGAGAGAGATAAATGAGCTGCTTCACTTCAGAATGAACTCTTGTCTCAGCAAACTGTTGACATTATGAGCCCAAATTCCTTATGTACTTAGTAGAGTTATCTACATAAAATATCCTTTAAATTCAAGAATGACTTCCATCAGCCCTGTAATGATATCAGGGGATGATTGTGCTCCCATTTTATTTCAGTGGGTGTACACAAATACTGCTATTCTACGAGATTATTAAATCACAAAGGGCACATTTTGTGATTATTTAGGATGGATTCCATTTCAGCAGTTCCAAACCTTGCAACCTTGTTCAGAGCAGTAAAATAAACCTGTAAAATGAAGAAAGACATTGTTGTCCTTTGAGCAAACATACTGAACAAGGGATTCTGTAATTGAACTTCTTCCAGCACCTTTGCCAGTGTAGTATCAAAGGTACAGAATTTGATATAGCCAGTTACAAGCCTTCTCACAAATCATGAGGCAGAAACGCTGTGCTGGAGGATTTAGGGACTGTACCCAAAATGTGGGAGCTGGATCACAGCTTTGCAGGATCCACAGGTGCATTTGTGTCCCTACTCCATCCTGGCCCTGCCAGGAAGCTTAAAAGTAGTTTTAGTACCAGTGGATTTAGTTTGGCCTTGTTAGTCCTTATTACTGACAAGTCTGAAAAAAGATAAAGTTAAAAAGTCCAAAATCTCAGTCACTGACAGACAGAAATTCTAACCTGCAGAGGGGAAGGGAAGGAAAGGTTGCTGGGAATACAACTAAACAGAACCCTCACAGCATCATGCACCAGACAAATCACAGGCACAAAGGGTAAGTGAGGCAGAGCATGGTTTGCTAATCTGACGTGCAAATCAGAAACAAGACCATCAGTTGCAGCTATAAATCTGCCTCACCAGGAATTTCTCAGCCTTTCTGTTCCTAACCCAGAAATGAGTTTGGGAATGCAAAGCATATTTGTTCATGCTGTAGGAAGGGATGAAAAGAAGATGTTATATGGATGAACAGCAGCACTAGTGGGAACGGTGCTGAAGGACAAAGTAAGGTTTTCATGAAAATTTTTTGGCTAGAACACATCTCTAAAGGTTTTCTGTGATGCAGATATCCCATTTTCCTCATCTTGGAGAGGAAAAGATATTTGGGATAAAACTTCAAATTACTCTTGAGCCATCTCATGGGTTTCCACTCTGTTTCTTGAATATGGTCTCAAATAAGCTCCAACTCAATAGAAATTAGCTTTAGTCCTAACGCTGTAAAAACCGAGCAAGCACTTTGAGATTTGCCCCATTGATTTTGCCAAGTTTTGGTTGAGTGAGAACTTAATAAAGGTTTTGGATTGTGAACATAAAGAACTGACTTCTGACATCCTGATTCAATTTCTAGCCAGTCATTTTACGGATTAACTCCCATTGAGTTCAGCAGGAGTGTGTCAGTGCAAGGGCTGAGTCACGATCCAGCCCTCAGTCCCCTGCCAGGAGTCAATGTCTGCCTCCTTTAACCTGCCCATCGATCCAGCAGTTCAGAACTTCAGGGAAGGCACAGCCACAGCCTCTGTGATGAGTTTGATCACAGGGCAGGGGTTACGATGGCTCCAGCACACAGAAAGTTAAAAGGAGTCCGAGCCGAGGGAGGGAAGGGGAGGACATTTGGTCCTGAGAGGAGAGAAGGAGGCTTTGGGGCCATGGGGCCACCTGTGTGTATCAGCAGAGGAGAGCAGTGAATTAGATCCTGCAGTTACAGGTGTGGTGGTTGGCTGGTGTTGGATGAAATCCCAGCAAGCAGAAGGGAAAGGAAAATGTGGGGCTTGTGCCTCGTGTCAGTGGTGATGGAAAAGCACCGGGAGGAGAGGAGCATTCACCCCACAGAACTGCACCACCAGCTGCAGAAACGGGTCCATGTTTGGAGACTGGTGGGCTGAGAATATTTCATGTCTGTCTAAGCCAAGCATTGCAATTTCAAAGGGATTCCAGACCCCAAAGCTCCTGTCTGGCTGTGCTCCCTGCAGAGAGGGGCAGTGGTGTCTGTGAGCTGCTCTGGCTCTCCTGCCTCAGAGATGCCATCCAGAGACACTTCCATAGCAAACTCCAGAGCCCTCTACTGCACCCTTTGGACACTTGGAAAGTCCCACCCAGCCTTTTCCAAAACAGGGGAGCAGTGAGGAAGCAGCCACTCATGCTGTAAATATCCCTTCTTCCTTCAACAGCAGAAATCAGATGGTTTTCATATGAATTCCTGAGTTGCTGTCATCATTGTTCTTCCTTTTCTCTTTCTTTCATGTCTTTTTAAATCACTTATGTCTACCCATTTGAGCACAGTCTTGGTGTATCTGGGAGGTTTCCTGTAAGATGCCTGTCTGGGTTTGGTGGGAAATACGTAGCATTTGTGCAAATTCTCATTAATAGACAAGACAGTTGGGAAGGGTGGAAGATCTCTGATTTCGAGGGGAGCACATTAATTTTAAAAGCAAGTCTGCTTGATTTATGGTTGAGATTAATAATCAGCAAGATTTTGTTTGGAAACATGAAATTTCTTTCTTTGGGTTGCATAAGCACGGCACAGTCGCTTAAACATTTTAAATCAATTTTCTTTGCACTCTTAGAATTCAAAAACCACAAAATGGATTTCTTTCAAGTTTCTTGTATTCCAAGGTTCAGCCCAGAGGGATTTTTTTTGTGTGTGTGTGTCTTAGAATAGGGTTTTGTAGTGAAAAGCCTGACAGATCCTTTACTGTACTGTCACTAGGTACAATGCTGTAATATATAGTGCAAGATTAACTTGTATTTTAATAAAGTATCTTGAACAGAATAAAGGGAGCATTTTAAAAGTATTAGTTGAAATCGGTGTTAGTTTGGTTTGAAGCAGTGTTAAGAGAATGCACCTTCTTTAGTTTCCCTGGTTCAGTCAAGAGTATAAGCAGCAAAACTGTGATGTAGGGAGCCTTTCAAATGGTTAAACATTTCAGTCCTCTGTTCCTTACAAAAGCTGATGTCTTTTGAAAATGTAGCTACTCTGTCAGCTTCTCAGAATGATAAAAATGTGCTGAATTTCTTTGTGTAACATATCCCTTCTTCCCAGTTTCTTGCTAAAAGAAAAGGAATAATAAAGGGCATCATTGTCTTTCTCTCTGTCCATTCCAAACCCTGGCAGTTGTTGGCTCCATGTCCCTCAGCACACGTGGCTCTGGAGCCTGGCCATTCCCAGACAGGGCACTGCTGACACAGCAGCCTGGGCTCCCATTGCCACTGGAACAATTCCCAGCCTGCAAAACTATGGGGGTTCATTAGCTCAAGTTCTGCTTTGACTTGTTTTTCCCTACAGATGTGTGCGATGGATTACTGAAGGAGTTAAAATTGTCCATTTTTCAAAAGTTTGTTTGTATATATGCATTATCCAGGTTCTAGTTGTATGTTCTGGCACACTCAGATGGCTGCATATATAAATATATGTATGTTTATTTATGTAAATTTGCATTATCCATCTCAAGTTTCTCATACTGGCCGTTGGCAAAGATAAGATGTAATTCACAGCAGGACCTCTGATCTGATCCCATGTGATAAATCTTACAGGACATAAAGCTTGATAAGATTTGTGAGAGCCCTGATTACTTAGGTAGGAAAGATGGCCAGGGTTGGATTAGTACAGACAATAAACCTTCGTTCTTTGGAGCAAGCTCTAATTAAGGGAGTAATGAGCAACATCCCTGTGCTGCTAACACCATCCATACTGACTGCTGACAGGCTGAGGGGTGGACTGCAACCAAGGAGGAGGTTCTAGACCATTGGCCTCATCTCAAAGGGCCATTTCTATTTCACATGAGCCACTCAAATATGACCATAGCTGTGGAATAGCTTCATACAGAATTATTGCAGCTTTGCCCAAACCAGAGTCTCGTTCCATACTCAGTGGAAGAGGAGCTTGGGTGCAAAACACTGTGCACCATGTCCTGAGTGTCACAGATGTGTCACAGCCAGGGGCACCAAAGGGATTACACACCCGCTGAATTGATCTTCTAATTCTTACAGGTGCTGTGGAAAGCAGAGCCCCTTTTCCATGTTTCTGCTAGGACAGTTGTGTACCATGGATGTTTGATCCCTGTTGCACATCCACATTGACTTTGAAAGTGGGAACTATAATATTATGTAATCTTGGCTTGAAGGCAAATATTAGCTAATTTAACCAGATATAATCTACCCCCAAATGTCTACACTACTCACCACTGAAGCAGTGCTTTTAAAAGGTTTCTTAAAATAAGCACAGATTTAAAATTGTATGTTTAGCTCTCAGGGAAATAACTAGTATTTAACTGGAGCATTGGTTTCCCTGTGCCATGCACTGCTGATTTACTGAAGCTGGACAAAGTAATTCCCATCAGCATTGATTGAGAATGTCCAGGTTTTGCCTTTCAATTAATTATGAAAACAATCTGTTGTCAGCATTCCCAACAGATAGTGAGACTTTGCCATTCAGAGTTAATGTGGATAAATGTGGATGTAGTGAGTCACTGGGAAGAAAGACTATAATGAAATTCAGACTGAGCTGAGCTGGAGAAAAAGGGCAGAGAGGAGAGGAGAAGAATGAGCACATTGAGATCCTGGACAAACAGAGAGGGGTTGATGAATTTTTCAGTTCCAGCAGGCAAGGAGGCTGCTGGGCTCCAAGGGACTTGACATGGGAGTGGATAACACTGCATCTCTCAGGGAGGGAAAGTCCATCTGGGCCTCATAAATGAGCTGGGCTAGGCATGGCAGACTGAGAGCTGCTTTCCTGAGCTGTCACCAGGACGCTGGGCTGTTCACATGTTCTGCAGCTGCAGGTGCTCATCTCTGGTAAGGACATAGCAGCAGCAAAAACTCTCAAATCTGGGAGTGTTTACACAGCTCCCTCTTCACCATCTCTCTTTTGTTAATGTTTGTGACTGCTCCTCCTCAGAGTAAGAGGGAATGTTATAAGATTGCAGAAGTGTGAAATGACCCTCTGATGGCAATTGCTGATGTGCCCTGGGCGTGCAGGGGTGCGTGTCCCTGTGAGTGACACTGCTGTGTGGACACATCCAGTGCTCACCCAGCTGTCTGCAGGGATTCAGTTCCCCAAGGATGCAGGCAGGTGTCTGCTGGGATTTGCTAAATGCCTAAGCCAGTTGGCTCCTTAACACCCCGTGGAATGGGTCTGATCAGGTGCAAAATTCACTCATGCAAGGCACTGGGACGAATCTTTGTGCCAGCAAAATGCTCTTGGAAAACCCCCAGACACCCCATCTAATACATGGCTATAGGAAATTTTGAAGATTCTGCCTGTGACACAGCACATGAGTTTGCTTTTCAGTAGTTTTCCCTCAATAACTTTAGAAGTCATTTTTCATCTGTATTTTGAATGCCACAGGGCTGTGCCTGCTGAGAAATTAGCAGAAAGCCATGCAGTCCATCCATCATTGTTGGTGTGTTTGTTGGTTTTTTGCTTCCCACATTGTATATTGAAACCCATAATTAAGACTAATCTTTTAAATGCCTTTGTAGGAAAAGAACACAGCAGGCATGGAGTGGACTTTTTCATTAAAATTAACAAAAGAAGCAAAACTTGTACATAACATATAACCACTGAACACAGACTTAATAAGTAAAATAACATCTGTAACCCTGTTCTTACAGATACTGAGTAAATAAAATTGCTATTGCTGGAAGATTGATATTTTCACAATAAAAATTTATAATTTAGGATAAACAGTTCTTCTGATACAGACTATGGAATTCATTGGAATGCATCCAGCATGTTAACAGCAACAAAAATAATTAAGCATCACCAACAGTTTTCAAGAACTGTATATTTATAGTTATCTCAGGACAGAAGAAATTCTCTTCTGAAGTAGAGGATGCTGTTCAAACACTAAGATGTTACTGTATGTAGTGGCCAGGTTTTGGGAATTAGACACACCCTTTTTAAAGCATGTGTTTATCTGCTGTCCTGGACCCAACTGGTGACCTGTGCTGAGTGAAGCAGAGCACATGCCAGTGCATTTTATAACTGTGAAAATGGTGCTGTTTACAGCTACCAAGGGAATGATGCTATAAATAAGCATTGATTTGGGGGTTTTTAGCCTCTCAGTTCAACGTTTAACAGTCCAGTTTTTCATAACCAATAAAACTGCTTTGGGTTCTTATTGATATTCATCATTCCAGATTGTGTTTTAATATTCTGGAAGAATTAAAAAAATATTTTTATCCCTCTTTTGTCAGTAGCTTTACTTAAAAATCAACTGGAAATTTTAATCTGCTTAAGAATACATGAATGTTCAAAAGAGGGAATGGGTGATTTCTCTCTTGGGTGGTACAAGTTGATTATCTTCCTGATTGCCATTTCTCCCTGTTAAATGGTTTTAGTGACTACCTAGGAGCTGGAATGTCCCAGATGTAGCTTCTTAGCAGATGATGAATGCCTTTTATAACATGCCCTTCGTAGGGGCTTAGACAGTCTGGAAGGATTCACAATAATACCTCAAGATTACTCTGAGCACACAAACACAATAGCACAGCAGCTGATGTTTATTCATCTTTCATGAGGCTCGTGTAGGCACAAAGAGCAAGGTTGATTCCTGATTTACTGGGGTCATTTGGCATCAAACATGTCCCAGGCCTTTGAGTGTGTCATGTTAAGGCTGTGCTGTGTGCAGAGATGGTATCTTTAACTGATGCTGTCTGCTGCTATTTTTCCTTTTCCCTTTCACCATCTCTTTCTTTCTTTCCTATCCCCCTGCTGTTCATCCTCCAGGATGATTCTAGTTTACAGTGAGCTTTATTTTGGAGCAGGAGAGGTAGTGTTGGCAGAGGGTCAATGTGATGAGGACAGGGACACTTTCCTCTATCCCAGGTTGCTCCAAGCCCCATCCAGGCTGGCCCCAGACACTTTCAGGAATTGGGCAGTCACAGCTTCTCAGAGCCAACAGTTCCAGAGCCTCAGCACCTCACAGAGAAGAATTTCTTCCCAGCATGGAATGTAGCCCCTTCAGAGCCATTCCCCCTTGTCCTGTCACGACATGCCCTTGGCCAGAGTCCCTCTGCAGCTGGCTCACAGGCCTGGCCATGTTTGGAAATTTGCCTGGAAGGGTGAGGAGAAAGAACATGGCCCACAATTGCAGATCTCTTAACTAAAGGACTAAAATTAAACACATTGCTGTCACTGTGACTGGGCTGGGCCGTTGTGCACAGTGATTTTGGAGATGATGTTGAGGCTCAAGAGTGATTTTGGAGTTCTGTGGAGACCCTCAGAGCTAATTGCTGTAGTCTGGCCATGGATTAGGAACAGATCCAGCTGTGAGGACATCTCACCACCTTTTTCTACACCATTTACAGTGGGGGACTCTTGCTTTTACTGGGATAAAGCTTCAGAGTTAGTGAAGTTACTATTATTACTGCTTTACAACTCCTGCCATCTCTTGCTAAGGATAAATAGGTGAAATGGAACTTTTTGCTTAAATGTCTCTTTTATCTTCCTGGGTGAATATCTGCCAGAGCATTTCCTTGTTCCATGGCATTGTCTGGAAGCTTTTCCTTGCTCCTGTATTCTTGATATTTTCTCTTCTCTTCTAAAAGATACCCCAGCAAAATGCAAGCAAACAAAAAAGAAGGCATCTCAGAACCTGACCTCCTTCCCCTCCCAACACATTGAAAGGCTTTAATGAAAATAACTTTTGGCAGCTGTGTTTGAGTGACCAGTGTGGAATGGGATGTGACATCGGAGCATAAACAAAATGTATAAATGTATGCAGGATGCAATACTACAGCTGGAATAAAAGATTCAGATGCCTCTTCTTTTTGACACATTGCATTGTAAGAGTCAGAGACTGAGCTGAAGATGCAACTTGAGGAATGGAAATGTCTGGGTTGATGTAAACTGATTTTAACCTCAGTATTTCGAGATAAATGGCAATGACTTGGAGAAGGCACATTCTCACTTTACATTCAACCTCTTTGCTTCCTGTAAAACATTTTAAATCTTAGGGGCCTGAGCCAGCCACAAATTAGGGAATAATGGGTGTATCAGTAAGGTTGTTTTATGGCTCTTAAAATTAAAGGAATTCTTAGTGACCTACCAGCAGCTTGCTTTTTTTTTTTTTTTTTTTCCTTTTTTTTTCTTTCTTGCCAGCTCTTTACTATCTTCACGTTAAAATTCTTCAATGAAGATTGGCATGGTAAGATCAAAATCAGTGCTGTGTAAAAACGCAAGTTTTTACAGTTCAGTCCTTTTTTTTCTTGTACCTGGTAAGAAAAGATGTCATTAGGAGGACTGGCGATTTTCACCTCAAATGAAATGTCAGATCTAATATTCCCTATGAGTCTCTGTGTCTTTGTTAAGGTCTCATTATCTTGTGAACATGTGGACCAAGTCCAAAAGAATTATATCTTTAATATTTGTCTATCAGTCTCATGTCCTTTTTGCTTCTAACAGAGCTGAGACAGGGAGGGTTTGTTAGTGCAGGGATTACTTCATTAGTTTGATTCGGCATGTCTTGGATTCACAGTGCTTTCAAGAGACATCACAAAATAAATTCAAAATGTGTTATGAGGATGCCCACAGAGCAAATAACATGGGCAAATTACCTCACTGCTAAAGGGAAAATAAAAATCACATATCTGCTGCAGACAATATGACAAAATAGAGCAGCGTGCGGGGGAAAATCTCCTGTAAATACTGCACATTCATATTCATGTGTTTTGCATTAAAGCAGTAGAATCCATATAAAACTGCACTTATTAAAATAAAGCATTTCTAAGAAACAAAACAAATAGCTAAGTGCCGGGGAAGCAAAGTGAAGCTTTTAAAGTACTGTTTCCTAAAAAAATAATCTTCTTATGTAACTTAGAGTGGCTTTTAATTATCTGCACAGCTCCAGCCAGCAGAGCAGTGGTGAGCTTGGGAATGTGTGGCACCATTTAGGGTTTAAGTGTTATTCATTTTGCAGCCACAGTGGTTTAAGAGTGACCACACCTTTGTGAATTTTGCTACACGGAATTAATTTGGAAATTCTCCTGTGCGCTGGTAGCTGTTTTGAAACTGTATCCATATGGATTAGCCCAGGGTGTTGGCTGGGATAGAGCAGCCTCCAAAATCAGTTGTTTTAGATAACATTTATGTGTGTGTGTACATTTTGAAAGGAACTGATGAAATCATCATTTCTGGAAGGATGGATTTGGGTATCCATAGCTTGGAGAAGCTGACAGTGAATTTGGAGTTTGTGAAATGCTATCCTGCAATGAAAAGACTGTAATATTTTATTATGGGCTTGACAAATTCAGAGCATAATGAGGTTTATAGAGATGTTGCTGTTGACTTCAGCAACGGCAAGATTAGGTCTTCACAAGTTTCTGTGGGAATAATCTCTATGGATAGCTCATTTACAAACATGAGTGGATCATTTAGACTCCTGGGATGTGTTTATTATTCACATAAAAGTAATTAATATTCAAGCATAGGGGAATTTATTCTTCTTACTTATCTGTCTTACAGGAACTGACCTTTTTTCTCCATCCAGAAGATTCCCTTCCCACACGTGGTGCAGTGGGCTAGAGGGGCTCAAATGGCAAAGGGAAGGGGTTTTGGCAGCAAGCAGCTTGCAAACTTCATTTAGAGCAATTATGCACATTAGTTCCTGCCTAAAGAGTTTCATTTGATGAGTTTTCATGCGAGTTAGACACAGCCCTTAATTATATATGAGTAAACACGGCTAAACACATCCCTTTGGTTACTTTATCATTGAAATAAACTCCAGATCAAAGCAGGACACAATCATCTATAGCAAGGTTACCTCCTCCTGTTGCAGGCACTGAGCATTTGGGTATTAGAAAGCATTTATTTAAATATTCAATCAAAACCAGGCATCATTGTACTATAAATAACATTTAAATCGACAGAAAATGGAAAGTGTTTAACTGCACGCAAATTATAAAGGATGGTTTTAGGGGCAGAAATTTCATTTGAGGCCTTGCTTTGGGAAGGAGCATTTTTAGACATATCTTCTAAGTGACAGAATCTCAGGAGGAAGAACATCAGGCACCCCAACTGCTGGTGTTTTTGAAAAGCTCTCCAAAGACGTGAATTCTTCGAATTAAGACGTTAAAAACCCTGCACTCGTTAATATGGGGATTAGTTAAGTGTGAGCCAGCATGTACACACATACTGTAATTAGGGGTTTTATTTGATCTTTATACAGTCGAGGAAAGCAGTGTGAGGAAAAGAATCACCTCAAAGAAACCCAAACCAACCCAAAGGCCACTCCAGTTTTGCAGTGATGGTTCCTCTGATGGGGCTTTCAGGAAAGCTTTGCTGCAGCTGGGGGCACTGATGGGCATTCCTGAGATCTTACAGCTCCTGGGCTCACTGCTGCTGGGGCTGACGGCAACATCCCTGCTCACATTCCCCCTGGGATCCCTCGTCCTTCCCCCCCTCACCAGGGAGATGGGAAGAGCCAGGAATTCCTCTGCAGCAGAGTCCCCAGTGTGGATGTGAGGGGGCTGCCCACCCGGGGGTGGATGTCTCTCATTTGCTTTTCTAGACCAAATATTCCTCAGGGAAAATTTGTGGGATTGGCTGAGGGCTTTGCTGTTCGTGCTGGGAAGGGCTGTTCCACTGCTCTGGATTTTTTATCTGTGCTTTGGGTCTCTGTAAAATCCTTCTCATAAGAAGCTTTTTCTGCCTTCATATAAGGAGGGGAAGAAAAATTCAGTGTTTACCCCAGCTCAGAATGTACCTGTGCCTCAGCTCTGCCTCCACATGTGCTGAAAACTGGGTATTTGCAAACCCTCACTTTGCAGGTGCAAGAAGAAATCTGCTAACATTTCGACATTTTTGGCAATCCTTTAAATAGCCTCACACCTACATGGCCCAGAATTTCCTCCTGGATTAGTATGGCACAGTTTCTGCAGCTTTTTATGCTTATTTTGGGGTTCCTCCACAGGTTGGTGTCATTGGATGTGGGAACACAGGTGCAGGTGTGTGCACACTGAGGCTGAGGACTGAAAATCCATCCCTACTGCAGAATAAAGTCGTTCATTTCCTCCAGACCACACTCGAATGTAATACAAAACATAATGGGACTTGGCAGTTTTGGAAGTCAGTCCCTACCACCCACTTTGCTTTTTGTTACAGTGCGAGGGAAACACGAGCAAAATCATATTACATGAGGTGCAGAAGAAGCTGCAATGTCCTGACACCCACATACCAGGAGGAAAAAAAAAAAAAAAAAGTCTAGATCTGTAATTTTGCCTTCCTAAAAATGTAAAGAAAAACCACTCCACCATGCTTCCTTCTGGTGTATTTTGCGGGCTTATAGTCAGTGAAGTTGGGAGAGAAATTCAGAAATTAATATTCTGTCCTGTTTGGTGGCAAGGCCCCATTGACATCAGAGGTGTCAAAGAGTGACCTGGGTTCTGGTCACCCACATTTGCAGGGTGCTTTTTGGGGAGCATGTGCCCCATTGCCCCATATCACAGCTTCTCTGTGCACACCTTCCCTTGTCATTTTTGCTGGCACATCTTTTGTTCTGTACCACACAGTGGAATGGGAGATACAATTTAATGTGAGTTACCTACAAATCACAAACACTGCCACTTAGTATCTCTTTGCAGTACTTGGTGCGGATTTTCTCTGGCTGACAAACTGAGTAATGCGTCTTCTCTGAAATGGTAAAATAATAATAATAATAAATTAAAAATATGCTGCAGTGGAATATAGCTAAATTGGGTGGCAAAATAGATTAGAGAAGCTGTCTTTCTCTACATATATATATGTGTGTGTGTATATATATTTCTCCCTCCCTGTGTTTATTTATGTATATAGACTACTGATGTTAATTGGACGCAATCAGTAAAAAGACATCCGATCAGCTTTTAAAATTTGGGCACAAATGCCCCTGCAGTGGGGAAGCCCATTTGCAAGCATCCTTAACTGCTGCCTGAGTGACACTGGGCCGAGCTCAGGGTTTTGCCAAGAGGATTGTTGCCCATGAATATACAGGAGCTGACTGCTCCGTGTCCGTGGCACTGCACGCATGGAAGGGCTGAATCCATTGAAACTGAAACAACAGTTACCTAAAAAAAGGCAGGTTGTTCTCCCATTAAAGCATACAGTGAACTTGTAAATTCCGAAGAGCCGGGTGAAAGACTGGACGTTAATGTAATCAGATTTGTCATCTTGTCCCTGCTGCAGTGCAAGGGAGTTACTGGAGCTGAAAGTGCTCCTGTCGTGGGTAGAGCCGCCTGCAGAAGGGCTCCAGAGCCTCTGCCTCCCCCAGGGTGGGCTGGGACACGGCCAGGGGGCTCTGGGGCTCCATCCTGAGAAGGAATGGCCAGAGCTGGGGGTGCTGTGGGAGCACAGGGCTCTGGGGAGCTGCTGTGAGTGCTGTGCCTGCTCAGGGCTCCAGCATCTCCTGGGTGCGGTGTGAAATCATCCACAGCACCCCAGTGTGGCACTGGGAAGCCCAGAGTTCAAAGGGGTCTGTGTAAAGAGCAAGTTCAGCTCTCCCAGGGCACAGAGGGACCCTTTAGGATGTGCCAACACCCTCCAGGACCAGGCTCCTGGCAGGACTCGAGTTGACATCCAGGCCAGTCAAACATGCTGCTGCTGTGTGCAGCACTTCATGTGTCCAGATGTTATCTGAGACTGCCAAAACAGTGCTGACAAAGGGAGAGAACAAAATGGAGATTTTCGAATCATTACCCCTCAAATCTGAAACGAATTTCATGGACCAAGGAAAAGGCTTCAGGCATTTTCCGAGTTTCCAAGGCTAGCTGCAAAAAACCACAGTGTTAAGAACTTGAAAAAAGGTCACAATAATATTTTATAATAGTAAGTGTTAGCCTAAATGCAAAGGTTGGAGCCAGTGCTCCTCATAAATAATACATACAAACACAAAAGAGGGGAATCCAAGAGGGGGATCTCTGTTATTCCTGCTAACATGCAGCTGTATCATTTTACAGGAGAAAAATACATACAGAAATTACAGAAAACGTTGAATACTTTTGCAAGCTGCTTTTGAGAAACTGTCTTTGTATAAAGATGGGAATGACAGCTCATAGTACATTAAAGTGGATAGAGTTCCCAAATCATTCAGCAATTGCAGAAATTCACTTAATCTCAGTTTCATACAGGGCAATTTTTTTTCCCCCACCAGCACGATTGTCTGGGTGTGTATGTCTGCTCTTTCTCTCTCTGCTTCCCTCCCCAGCTAAGGTGGGAACATGCAAGATTCTAGAAAATACTACAGTTAATTTCACTTGTTCTGTTCAAATTTACCTGTTTTAAACACATTTCAAAAATAATAGAAGTAGACAGTTATGAAAGGCTCATGTTTACCATTACCCAAAACAAAAAAACGGAAAATGATGAAGACACTGCCTCAGTTCCTTAGTTTGATTTTATTAAATCCCTGATAGAATCATGGAATGTTTTGGGTTGGAAGGGACCTTATGGATGATCTAGTCCAACCCCCTTTCACTAGACCAGGATGCTCTTGGCCTTGAACACTTATTTCTGATTGAAGTAGCTCATAGGAACAGAATAGGTAAGATGTGGTTAACTGTTAAATGAGTTCAGGTTATGAAGCCTGACAGATAGCATGGGCCTGAAAAATCTTTTCCTTCTAGTTGTAGGACAGAGGAAGCTGCTGGGAAGAATGGACATTTTGTAGATTCTTCATTATTTTTTCAACCACAGCAAGAGATGTGGAACCTCATGAGATGCTGTTGTAGGCAGACACACTTTCTGCCTTTCAAATTCTGCTTAATCTTGAATGTAGAATCTTTGGCTGCCCTATTTGCATTTGCAGAAAGCCAGCTGGAATAAATTCAACTCAGTTACAATAAAAATTTGCAGGCAGGGCTCCCCTCCAATAACGTGCTTGCTGCACTCCCCTAAATAAAACCTTGGCGATCCATAAAGCTGGAGAGGGGCTAAACCTGAGTGTGGGATTTGGGGCCTGGTGTGTGAAATGGCTTTGGATCGGGAGCTGACCTCTGCAATTACCCCTGCCCCAGGTCTGGGTGTCCAGGTGTGGGGATTTGCCCACCCCAGCCCTTGGCAGGTTGGAGACACAGGAACAGGTGCAGGTACAAAGCACACGATGAGTAATTTGTAGGATGCCCCTATAATTTCATGCATATTAAGCCAGTTATGCAGAACAGTTTCAGTACATTTGGAAGCACAGATCTTGCACATTCAAGTTGATCAGTGAAAATGAAGCTTGTAGCTGTTTGCACCGATTAGCATTTGAATACCAGCCTACCCAGTTTTGGGGCAGAAAGGGAACTGTCCCATGGGATTAGTCATAAAAGTAATTCTAGGTGGTTATTTATAAAACTCCAGTGTCGGTAAGTTATTTCAGAAACAAAGTATTTCTATTTTAATGGGGAACAAAACTGCTTTCAGTTCTGTTGCTCAGTTTTCAGTATCCTGCAGGATTCATTTGCCAATTGCTTTTAAACATCAGCAACTCTTATCCATTCCAACATCAGAGGAATTTGAAAGCGAGCTCCATGCAGAATTGATCTGATCCAGCAACATCAGGATTATGTTTTGTGTGAGGGGTTTTTTTCAGGTGTAAGTAGACCAGAATGTTCCCAAATTGCAATTTTTTTTTTTCTTTGCCAAGATCAAGGAGAGCTTGCCAGTTTTTTTCTGGAAGAATAAGAATTTTCAGAAAACTCCTGTAGATCTCCAAACTGTTCATAAATTTATTGACAGTTGGCAGCCCTGCTGTGTGTGCTGTACTGTTATATATCTGCCTTCTTCACATCTGCTTTGTCGGGGTATGAGACAGCGAGGCAAAAGTAGCTTAAGGAGGCTTAGCAGTGTCTGTAAATAAAATGGGGGAAAAAGCTTCATTTTTTTTCCCTTCCTCAAAAGATTTTCCATTTTTTAACGTGAAAGGATTTTAATGAAATCCTCGAGTTTAAGAACAGCAAGTGCAAAACAAAGGGTCTAGCTCTTGTGTTTCCCATGAGTAATTCCCTCAGGTGGGAGATGAGGGAGTGGGAAAGAACATCCTCCAAATGCAAAAAGCAAAGTCTCCATTACTTTTACTGCTGATGAAAATCTTTGTGCAGTATTCGTGCTCGGATCCCTCTGTTCACAGGTGATGTTTAGTTTATAACAGCATCCTGGCTATTTTGCCTTGTTCCATAAAAAGGCTCCCAGTCACAGCATGGCAGCTCAGGGTATCACTGCACTCCCAAATCTTTCCTTCTGCAAGGCAGACAGGCTGCTGTGGTGTTTGCCTGCAGAGCAGTGCCTGGCAGAGCCTGCTGTGGTGTTTGCCCTGCAGAGCTGTCCCTGGCAGAGCCCAGCCCGGGCTGCTCCTGGCTCTGCTCACCTGTGATGCATGGCGCTGTGCTTTGTGCTGACCGCGCTGTGTAAATCGCACCCCGCCCGCCCAGTCCTGCAAAGTCAAATTTAACTGGGAAAATTGAAGTACAGTGTCTGGGGCTTAGTGAAGCACAGCAAATCCTTTCTATAAGCTATAGAGGTGACCTTTTAAACCACCTCCCACACCAAGCCTCCTACTTTTATTTTTGACAGTGAATATAAACCACGGGAAGGGCTAGTGAGAGGGCTGTAATACTTGTGCTCTGCTTGTGACTTCTAAAAGAATTTCAGGAGGACCTAGGAATCTCTCCTGTTTGTGATTTGACACAGTTAGAGGGACTTTAGTGCCATGACAAATGACAGTATTAACTCAACACCCTAATTCAGGTGAACAGAGCCATTGGCCAGATTTGATCCTTCCATAGGCAGTGGATAAGCACAGTGACAGAGCTGCTGAATCAGACTGTAGTTTAAACATCTACTTCATTTTAATTGAGCCTAAGAAGTATTTTTAGGGAATGTTTAAAGTACAAAGGAAAATTTTGTTTAAAAATAGATTTTTGACAATGTAAAATAGGTTAGTGCTTCCTTTGAGGCAAACAAACAACCCACTTAAGAATTAAAAATTTCCAAGCAAATGGTTTGGAAATCCTTCCTTCTTGAAGTGTGATCAAAGTAAAGTCTTGACAGGTAGCATTTATCACGGGTAGTACCTTCTGCTCAGTAAGTACTTGATGAGGCAAAAAGAAAAATTAAAATGGGGGTTCGTGGTTACATGAGTGTCTATTGTACTTAAAGCATAAAAATCCTCCCTTTAGGAAAAACTTCAGTTTTCACAGAAGCCACAGCTCTGTTTTGAAACTGTGGGCTCGTCATTACAAAACAGTTTGGGATTTTGGGATGGGAGAAGCAGAAATGGAGAAGAGGGGCTGGATTGCTCTTTCCAGGCTGCCCTGCAGAGCAGGATTGGCTGGCCACCCTGGTGCCTTTATCAGGATGCTGGTCCTTTGAAATGTTTCACATGGTGGAACTTCAGCCTTGCCATAATCCTATGCAAAGCACTTGAGTGCTTAATTTTCAGCCTGGAAATGGACCAAGTGAAGTGAATAAGGATTAGTTAGGGTCTGAGGAGAAAACTTCCAAAGGCATAGAGGACAGTTAGAGCATCTAATTCTTTTCAAAAGCCAGAGAAAGTCAAGCACCTAGTACACACAGTCAGAGACTGCAAATCTTTCCATAAGGTAAAAAGCATGCATTGATGTGCTGCATTCCCTCTATGAAGAATTTCTCCTCCATCTCAATGTTCAGCCCCAATTTCCTTTCATTACTTGAATTCCTTCTCTCCTAGGTATAGCAACTGACACCCTCTCTATATTCACTTTCTTCTTTCTCACTTTCCTCCAGGTCAGGCTTTGAACCAGTGTTGTGCTGTAGGTGATGAAATGATTATTTTTTCCCAAAAAAATAAGATCTTTAAAAGAGAAAATTTTCTATCCTTCTTCTTTAACTTGATTTAGATGTCACGACATTTCCTATTCACAGAACAATTCTTCTTCATTTGAATGGTTAAGAAGCAGAAACATTGACACTGATTAGGGAGATAAGATGGTAACTCAGATCTTGATGGGAATGCAAAGAAGGGTCCAGGTTGTGTTTTTAAATATTTCTGAATTGCCATCATGTCTAGAACTTTAAACTCTCTTTCCGTAAGAGTTCCAGTGCTGTAGCAACAGATTTCAGATCTTGCTCATAATGCACTCAGCCTGATACCTCTTGAGTGGGTAGAAGGTGCACAGTTAATTATTCCCCCCATGAAAAGTGTGTTTTCAAGAGCAGCCATGTCAAAATTTAGTGAGTGCTGCAAGTGGTTATGAAATATAGCTGCAGTGTGTGGAAGGCATCCAAATATATCCTATTTCAGCTTCTCAGATCCACCATTCTGGATTTATGGGCACTCTTTCTGTGCGTGAAGGACAGGATCTCAGAGCAAGGAATGCTGATTCTGTTTTCCTGGGGAGAAGTGATCCTTCTCTGTATTTTACTGAGCAGCTGATTCTTAAAATAAATGGACTAAATGGGGGGAAGATTTATTAAGCCTATCTGACAGCTCACAGCCCCACCCCAAATACAGTAAAAATATACAGTCTAAGCGAGCTCCAGCCTAATGGATCCGACTTGAAAGAATTCATTTAAAGAAATTTTTAGTTTCTTCTCCACCTGCACAGCAAATGGCCCTCAGTCAGCAGAATTCCCTGCAGTGCAGGAGCGGAGCTGCCAGGATCCCGTGGGACCCTGCGGTGCAGAAGGCACACATGCCTTGGGTACCTGTGCCTAAAACTGATGTCAGACCTTTAAAATATTTAGGAAGTTAGAACTGCAAATTGCAAATAGGAGCATTACCCGTGCAAGGCTTTTAGTATTTTTTGCTGGAGGCTGCAGGACTTTGCAAGGAAGGCGTCGAGGCTTTGTCTGCACTCGAATGCCCCGGCTTGCACTTGCAGTGGAAATGAAGCCTGTGAGCCAGCTGTTTTCTTTTGCAGATGTAGACACTTAACTACAAGCCACCTGATTGTCAGCAGTGGTGAGCAATCACAGCTCCCATTCATCTTTTTGAGAGCCTTGGTGCTTGCTGCTGTTGGAAATAAGACCACTTGTGCTCAGGTGCCTGACAGAAAGTCAGTTTGGAATTGTTTTGCCTTGAACAGGGATTACGAATGATTTGCCTTCTTCAGGATGACTGAGCCAGGCTAACACACTTTGCCTGGCTCTGGAATCTGAGTTGTTCCTGAAAGGCTTCACAGGTGGCTTCATAGGATTTGGCATTCTTCAGGAAATGATGCTGCTTTTCTCCGTCACATGTTTACTTGGCGTGTCTCTTTGACACTGATGCTCTGGTCAGATCTTGGCTGGTGTCTGAGCAGATGAAATGTCCCCCTGGTTGTGTCCCTGTTGATCAGTGTTCCCAGTGTTCTCCAGGCTGGCAGAGTGTGCTCTGGCACATCCCTGGAGCTGCTGTGGTTCCTGCAGTGTGCAGGCACCCGAACCTCTTGCTCTGGAGGTGTCTGGCTTTTCCAGCTGTTGCCCTGGTGTTTAAGGATGAACACACACAAATCAGACATGATCTGGCATGGAAATGAGCCCAGTTGTTAGTGAAAAGCATCCACAGAGTTTTGGCTTTCTGAAGGTGTGGAACTTCCAGGCTTGTGGTACCAACATTTCATCTTCAGCCTTTTGTGAGCTCGGAACCCTTCCAGGGCTGGATTACATTCCTTCATGTTTTCTGATAAGTGCAGATCAGACACTTCCCTCAGCACACAGAAACCCTTCCTTATCTAGTTCAGACATCTGTACCTCATAGCAAAAGTTCCATTTTAAGGGGTTTTTTTCAACAAGAGACTTTACTAAATCCATATTTTACAACTGTTTAGTGTAAAACCTTCTTTGAGTCAGATGAAGGACTGAGCACTGTGAATTCCACAGGGAAGTTCTGGAATCAGATTATGCACAGATACATGTATTTTTAGGAAGTTGCTATCCCTGTTTATGACATAAATCATCAGCAACCTGGTTTTAAATCCAGTCAGTAAACTCATGTTGACTGAAGCCGTGTATAGAAGTGATGCCCCAGCTCAGGAAGCCTTTGGCTGACCCAGGCTATCAGAGATTAAAAGTGTTTAAAGATTCCTTCCAACTCAGCCTCTTCTGTGGTTCTGTGTTTTTAGAACAAGTTTGCTTGCACAGGGGCCCACAGTCTGATGGCTTTGGGGTGTTTGGCTCCTGATTGCTGGGTCTGCAGAGACACCTCTCTAACTGGAAATATAAGTGTGGAGACTCAGGTGGAATTTTGGGTGTCTAAATTCAGGCCCAAGTGCCTTCATCTTGCAGTTTTTCAGATATGCAGTAGAAAAGTAAATTGGTGGTAACACGTGTAAAAATAGCACAATTGCTTTTTAATTACTTGTCTAAATGGGAAACAATTATCAGTAGAACAGGTAGGAGGCTGAACAAATGTTTAATAGTACTTGACGAAAATTTTTGGTTTTGTCCAGTGCTTTTTCCAGGACATTCTGTGTTCTTTGAGGCAAGACTGCAGGTAGACATGAACCTCTCTCTCTGCAGCAGACAGCAGTGGGATTTCCAGAGCCCAAGATCTGATAGACACTGAGCCAAAACATTCAGACAATTTCCCAAATGAAAGATACTGAGAGATATGGCAAGATACTGAGTACTGAGGTACTTTCAGTTATCTGAAGCCGTGCCTTTTGCATGTGGAAATTTCCTCCTTTTCTACCCTTTTTCTCATCAGGCTGTAAAAGGCTCGTTGCTGTCTGTTTTCTTTACTTTACACCACCAATTCAGTCTGTGAATTCACTAGGATGGAATCACCCACGTACTTCAGAGACCAGTCATTTATTGTGACCTTTAGCAGTCTGAACACACCTAATTACCTTGTTCTAATTTGCTGGGCTTCGCTTGCATCTCTCTGGGCAGGATCCTTCCTTCCCCCAACTTCTAAAATCCCAGGCAAGTAACCTGGGTGGCAGTTAGCAGTGCTGAGATACAGAATTCCCACCGACAGCAAAGTGCTGACATGTGCAAAGATGTGTAAATAAGCTGAATGTTGTCAGTGTTTGAGAAACAACCATAATGCAAAAAAAAAAAAAAAAAAAAGTCTGGTTAAGGCTATCAAAGGGCTTGGCCACAGATTTGCTGAGAGTAAAGAAGATTCCCACTTGCTTCAGCAGACTGTGGAGCAGCCATAGGCTTTTCAGTGGGATTTCTTAGACTCACTAGACCAACAACACAAAGTGAGAGAAGAAAGTCTAAAAGAGAAAGTATTAGAACAGAAGGAAATGAAATGCAGCTAAAGAAAATTGATTCTGTTTCATCAAATACTTTTTGAAGTTATGAAGTTGCGGTATTTATCTCGGAAGTACTTATTTTCTGCATGGATTTCAGAGCTATAAAAATATACATTCTCCTTTGTCAACATTTTTTTCCTAAAAAAAGCTCAGTTTAGATAGCTGGACATGCACTAATCCCTTTTCATTCTACAAAAGAAGGAAGGAGAAGGAGAGAAAACAAAATTATTTGAGTCCTTATGAACTCAAACAATTTGTTTAAAGGTATTTTATGCCAAATTTGCATTCTGAGCTGGGAAGCTTTTGGAGTGATTCATATGGACTTCAGAAGCCCAAGCATTCAAGCAGCACAAAGGACAAGAAATGTGAAAAATGTGTCTGGTTGCAGGGTTTGGTATAATTCCTTCTGTAATTTTCACTTGGATTGCCCTTTGTGTAAAGGGTTGTAGCCTGAGCTGGGTTAGAAACTTGGATTGCTCAGGTTGAGCTTTGCCTGGGACAAACAGGGACATGAGGGGACATTCCAGTCCAGAATCCTGCTTGTCCCTTGGCTTCTGCCTCTCCCTCTCCTGCTGGCATTTCCCATATGCTGTAGCAAAGAGTTCATTGCCACAAGATGTCACTGACACTAAGAATTTAGTGAGCATCTTCGACAGGAAATATGGCATTGAGGGGGCTGCGAAGCATTCACAGCTTCCAAATACCACACTTGGTAAATAAAAGACAGCTTGAAACTGCTTGGAACTGAGCTGATCTGCAGTTCCTAGGGTCAGGATGAATTCCCCCTTTTCCCACTGTCTTCCCCCTGTCTTGCTCTGCCCCAGGTAGGGAGCAGCCTTCTAGGAGAGAGTCCTGCCAGGTTTGATCTCATGCAGCAACTCCCAATACTCCCAATATCCCATTCCCAGTTCAGTTTAGTTATAAACTGGGTTTTGCCAGATCTTCAGTCTGTTAGATGGAAGTGACAATAATTACTTGTTTCCCAGGCATGGTGAAATGTCTAATTGCCTGAAATTGTAGTCTTGAGATGAAAATATTGGAAACAAAAGCGTTATTGCGACACTGAATTACTGTTAAAACAGCTTTCCCCATCATTAATATATCCACCATATTCTGGAAAGAAGTTCATATGAAACACAACAGAAACTGCAAATAATGCCAGAGATTCTAAACAGTAGATCTGTGCTGTGTTCAGTGCTAGATTTGGGGTGAGTCATAGTGGAAAATAAGGCAGTAGCTGCTCTAGTTGGAGCACAGCAGATTTAGGGAGGGATAAAAGTCCCAGCCTTCTGGCTAGTCCCCATTGCCTGTGGCTAAACCCTCACAGCTGCTGGCGTGGGCTACTGGAGATGTTACTGAGGTGTTTTTAAGCTGTATTTCAATTGGCAGGATTTTGGAATTTCACTCCCAGAAAAGGAAGGGAAATGTCTTGTGTGGCTGCATGTCTGAAAAATTTCAACTGGAAATGTTTAACTATTCCCTCTGTAAGGTTTTATTTTAATGAAGTCAAAATGTTTTGTGGCAGCTTTGTCACACATTTATTCTTCAGGTTCTTTCAGAATTTTTCAAGCCAGCTTTACCTGTTGTGGTATTTCGTAGCTGAATGTCCTCTGAAACACGTTGTGATGGCAGCCACTGGAAGGTTAATAGGAAACTGTGTGGCACTTGCAGCAAGTTACAACTTTCTGATTGGAATTTGGGATGTGTCAGAAGAGAGCCTTCCCTGTGAGTTAAATTTTGCAGAGGAAACTCTAACACTTCCAAATGTGTCTGCTAGGTAAGAAAGTAGTGAGTCAAAAACATAAGACAGGATCAAGTGCAGCTTGATGAAACATTCCCCAGCATCCAGAGAATGCTCCAGCATCCCTTCCTGCAGGGTTCTTCCTCTCAAAGGCACTGCCAGGAGTCTCGTATGGTCTCTTTTCCTCTGGAGCCAAACCTTCAGCACACCCTGGCTTTATCCAGGTGTGGTGGGTCAGGTGAAACACGCAGAATCCCGTTGAAGATGCAGCCAGGTCTCTCTGTGATTGCCAGCTGGGCTCTGTTGAGAAATGTCCCTAATTCCCATAATAGTGTGCCTATTTCATGGTTCTTTAAAGTGAGAACTCTCGGGTGGCTGGCCACATAAGCAGCTTTCACATAACCACTTCAGTTCTGCTCCAGCACGGATGGCTTAGGTGCCGATAACGCGCTCGAAGGCGGCAGAGAGCTCGGTGTTCACTGGCACAAATTGTCTCAGGCACGTTAGACCCACCTGGTGTGTGCACATCCCATACACGTGCCTTTCCAAAGCACTCCTCAATCATCTCCTGGTGCTTTGTCCTCCCTGTTTAACTGTTTAGCAAGAAACATATCTGCACATCACGGGCAAAGCGCTGAGGGCGTTTATTTAAGCTCTGCTTTATTGCAAGGTGTGTGTGCAAATTTAGTTGGAAGTCACTGTGTGCAAATAGCAGTCTGATACCCAGAACAGTTGTTCTGGCACAAACACCCTGAGCCTACCTGAGCATCTGTCATTAAATTTATACATCAGTCAAATCCTTGCTTGGTTGTTTGACCTTTGTAAGATGGAGCGTGTGAAGATTTAATACAGAGGTCTGAGGCTTGAACAGATTTTGCTTAAAAGACATTTAAAGTTTCTTGCTACTTTCTCTAGGACTAAGTCAAGTGGCAATTGTTTCAAACTCCAGTTCCAGACATTCTGTGGATTTGGTAAGGAGGTGCCTCAGGAGGCAGCTGTACTGTGAGGTCTCACTCTTTGCTTCCCATGTACCACCCACAGCTTGATCTGAGCCTCTTGGACATTGCAGGATACACAAGCATTATTGTCATTGGATGATAACGAGACATGGATTTAGCACATGTTTTCTGTCACTTAAAGTGTTCTTCTGAACCAACGTGGTCCTGTCTGTTGGTACTCCTGAAATGCTGTGCTTCCTTCCCTGTGGTCCCAGCCAGCTGATAAGTACAGCAGAGCTCCATCCTGAGCCGATGTTCACCTTCAGACCTTGTGTGCCTTCTTCCTCAAACTCGTGGTCAGCAAAGGATTCAGGGGCTTGGTGGCTCAATACCAAACTCCCCCCAGTGAGATTCCCAAAGGTGGTGTGTTTTTGGTGTCCCCATTTACTAGTGCACCTTTGACACCTTTGGTAGCCCAATGATTATTCTTGCCAGATGCTCCTGGGGCCTGGAAATTAGGCAGGGAAGAAGGGAATGAAAGTGGAGCATTTTCCAAGACTTGGAGATTTTTGGTTTTGCTTAAGGTAGAGCTGCAGCACAGCTACAGGGCTTGAGCTGTCAGTCAGCTGGCACAGGGGGACAGGACGTTTTTGCTGGAGAGCCTGCTGTCCGTGGTTTATTCCCAATATCCTGTGTGTGCTGTAGGGCACAGCTCACAGGCGCTGCCAGAGCTTCTCCTCGGCCAGATTTCCCCAAAGCAGATGGGTTGTGAAGGGTACATGTGTTAAGGTATTGGCAGAGGGGAGTTAACACCAAGCTGTGAGAGGTTGTGGCTGAATGTTGTTGCTGAGAGAGGTCCCCTAGTACAGTGTACGTGGTTTAGAGTTTTACATTCATATGAAATCATGGCGTAGATAGATTTTGCATGTTAATAAGAGTCAAATGTAGACCCAAACTTGCTTTATCGTGGGGAAAAAGGCATGGGTGTTAGTGAGAGTGGGCTGCTGCTGTTCCACAAGCACAAATGGAGTCTGAGGAACATTTCAGAGTAATTTCTTTGATTCATTCATGCTTCTCTGTGAATGAATCACAGAGCATATCTGCATCTCTCCTTTAGGACCTCAGGTAGGCTTGGAGTTGGTGCAGCCACTTTCCTGCCAGCCTGATTTGACATTAGGAGATTTTGAGGCTTCAGCAGGCTCTGCTGTGGCTGGTCATTGCAGGTTTCTGTGACTGTGTAGTGTGGTGGTTGGTAAGTGGGCATGCCAGGATTTAGCCATCAGAGCTACCTAGAGTAGGGATATTTGCAGAGTAAAATGATTAATAGGGCTAAAATAAGTGACATTCAATTCTTCTATTATGTGTATCGCTTACAGTATAAATCTGTCTTGAGAGAGAGTGGTTGGTCTCTTTGAGAGTTTGCTTTCTTCTTTGGCATTTTATTCCTGATACAATTAAGCTGGTAGACTGGAAGACTTCATCCAAAACATGGGTTTGGCTTTATTATGAAATGCAGCTTTTCAGCCATTTAGTGTGTTGCACTATGAAGCCAGATTCTCTCATATGGGCGCCAATATAAGCATAAAATAGTTTAGCAGTAATAACAAATTGGAGGAAGTGATTGATAGTCCCTTGTCAAAATAAATTTCATATAATACATTTTCAGCCCAGGGAGGCTGGGAGGGGATGGGGGGAGGGAGCAGGGTATTATTCTGTTTCATTTTATTGTTTTCCTGTTGCTGTTGGCAAATACCTCACCTACTGCCAGCTTCTGCTGTATTAGGTTGCAGAGGGAGAAAAATAAATAGTGAATCTTTAAAAAACCCAATCTTTTATTAATAGGGAAGGGATTAAAAACAAGCAAAAATCCATATTTTCATTAAATGTTTCATGAAGTGTCCTTGTTTTGTGGAAGCACTTTTAAAATATTTGTCAGAGAACCAGGTTCTTGCAGACTGAACTGCTCCTGTTAAACACCAAAATATTCAAGCACGGGGGGAAGAGCAGTTGTAAAATCACCCCATGCGTGCGTTTCTTGAGGCGGTTCAAAAGCGTTCCTTCAAAATGTGCTGGTGAGAGGATGGATTGTGTCTGCTGAGAGACAGGGCTGTGTCCTGAGGCTGGTGAGCAGCCAGAGGAGCTCTCACCCTGGGGTGGCAGAACCTTCCCCAGCCGCTCCCAGCACCGCCCGTGAGCCGGCGGGGAGCAGCACAAAACCCACTGGAGGAAGGAGATTTTCTGTGAGGAACAGCAACGTACCCAAAGCAAACAAACAGAGCTGGAACCTCCTCTGAGGCAGCTTTCTGAACGCTCCCTTTGCTGCCTGGGAAGTACAGCGGGAACGTCCGCTCCGTGCAGGAGCCGGGCGCGTCCCCTTAAGGATTTACCACCCAACTTCTCAGTTCTTTAAAGGCAAGATTAATGAGCACTTTATCCAGCGCATATGAGCTGCCTATCAAGAATATTTTCAACAGTGCACCAGTGATACACTGCAGATAGTGCTGACAGAAGCTAAAGTGAAATGTCATACTTTGAGATCTGACGCCGTGTGCAGTTGGAAGAGGGCCTGTACTGCCTTCAGAGACTGACAGCTAAATCCTTCATTCTTTCAGCTTCCAACATATGGCATGAAGTAGGGTGTGAAAGATAAATTTCTTTGGATAGGTGCAGAAAATATGTGCAACATTTTTACTGGTTGGCTGCATAGAAAGATCAAAACAGACGTGTTTTCCGAGAGCAGGAATTTCAGGCTTTGAAATCGTGCCTCCAGATTGCCCATATTAATGATGGGTACCTGCCTGGAGGAATTAATGGATTTCTCCAGGAGCCTGGCAGACACTGCTTGGGAGAAAATGGGTCAGTGAGGCCACGAGGGTGCCCTGTCTGCCCTCAGCTGCCTTGTGCCATATTTACTGTTAAAACAGAGTTGGGAGAAAATTCCAAATATGACTCAACTTTTCTTTACATACTGGAGGGTGTCCATGAAGCCACGCTGTCTGTCTGTATAAGCATCCCCTGTATAGCTGTGTGTGCCTTTCATAGATCCCAAGCTATTTCAGGATGTTGGGATGGGACTGACTGTGAAGCAAAGCACTCAGTCTTCATCATCTCTTACCCCGATACAACCCTGTCACAAATCTGGTATATGCTCAATATTATGTTGCTTAAAGATTTCATGCTTTCAGCTGAAGCAAATTGCTTCACATAGGTGGGTGTTTTAGCCAGACAGAAGATAAAATATTAATCTTGATTAACTCAAAGTAAACAGATGTTCTCTGATGCCAATATTGCTAAAAACTATATTCATAACTGTATATTTTAGGATCAATGCAATTTATTCTCTCAGGAGATCTGTGCTATTGTAAGTTTAGAGGCAAAGTAACCAGGCAGACATGGAAACCAGTACATAAATATGCAATGAAAATCTAGCAAACACGAAAAGTAGAATTTAGGAATGGAAAAAAAAAGCACTTATATATTGTCATTTTATAAGATCTAAAGGGGGAAAAAAAGACATACTGATAAAATATATCCTCTTTTTCAAGCCTCTTCCCTTACCCATCTCTCCCTGCCCATCTGCAGTCTGTTCTCTTAATTTTGTGCTCAGTAGGACAGGACTGAGCTTTTGCTCTACCTTCGAGCCATCCCCCAGGTAAGAGCTCCCCTCACCCAGCACTGTGCTCTGTGAGTGGGACAAAGGATATTGTTTGTTTCTGGCACAGAGTTTAAGGAAAATTCTCTGACACAGGAAGTCAAATCTTTATTTTAACTCCTCAAATTGTTACCCCGAACAAGTTACATATGTAATGTTCCTTTTTTACCTGCAAGTTGGTGACAGAAGCACCCAGTGGGAAAATTCCCAATACGAAATGCAAATGTGGAAGGCCTCATTTCAGTGAGTGTGGAAATTAGATGTGGAAATCCTCGGGAAGTAGGAGTGCTATTCAAAATGTCATAATCTGAAAGTATGGCCAAAAGATTCTACATGTCACGGAATATTGGAAAATGATTGTATTTATACCTACATTTTGCATGTGCTCATTGCAATAAGAGTGAGGTATTTGGATTTTAATGTGAAATGTGGTCACCTGGGACACATTTTGCCCTGCTCAGTCCTTTCCCTGTTAACTGACTGACTGTTCCATGCTTCCACCAAGGTTACTCAGGCTGCAGGCAGAGGAGCACATGGTGCAGCCAAAGAAATTAGGGGAATAAGAGAATGTGGAGAAGCTCAAATTCAGAAAATTTATAGAGCATTCAAAGTCTGATGTCTCCTGCACTAATATATATTTTAATCACAACAAACCTGGCCCCCACATTAGTAGTTGTGCCGTGGATAATGATAAGGTTGGAAAGAGGCAGGAATTTTTGTTTTCATTGCAGCTTGAAGATTCATTCTGCTTTTCTTCTGGGCTCACACTTTTCCAGGGATTGAGGGAAGAGTTTGAATGGTGAATATTCCATCTGACTGTTTACATTTTAAAATAATCTTCAGATTTGTTAAGGTGGCATCTCTGCAGGATGAAATCTATTTCAGAGGCTAACAATAATAGCATTAATTTATACACAGAGATTGTTTCTAACACAGGCGATCCTCGAGCATTCCCCAGATGCTTTTCTCCTTGGTCTTGTAGCACTGCTTGTACAAAAAGATAGATGATCTATCAACAAAGAGAGTGCTCTAAATTGCCAGCTTCAGGGACAAATGTGTCCTTTCCTCTCCTCCCCTGTGTGAGAGCAGCTCTGCCCTGGGGCCGTGGTACACATGGGTCACAGCCTGTGCTTCAGGCAAGCATCCCATTTCCCAGGTGTGCAGACAGGGCTGACCCAAGAAGTGAAGCCTCTGCAGGGAGTTTTGGACCCCCAGACCTGTGGAAACTCTGCTCCTGGAGGGAGGCAGAGAATGGAGATGGTACAACTTACTGGAATGTGAACTGGGAGACACGCCAGTGAAATCTGTGAATGTGCTATTATTCAAAACACGACCGAAATTAGACTCCAGCTGCATTTATGGACACGTGCCCTGGCTGTTTGCTGGAATAACCCAAAGGCACAGGCACCTTGGAGTGAATTCCTCTTTTTATTCCTGCTTTTTTTGCTTAAAGCCCATCTCATTTATGTATGGTTGATTCATATTATTTCCCTGCTTAGCACGTTATGAGCAAATGACACTGCCTGCAAAGTTGCCAGTGAGTTCCAGCCGAGCCTGGCCCTGTGCCTGCCGAGCCAGCTGTAATTCCACATTGGCAGCCCCAGCAGAGGGGACTTGCCCAGCACCAGCTTTCAGCCCCTGCTGGTCCAGCCTGGCTCTCACTGGGCAGATAGTGTAGGAAAATGTTTTATCCCCATACCAATGTTTGCATCCTGATCCCTACTTTAATGTTTAGTTGAACAAATCAGGTGTAAGTCACATTAACATCCTATATCCACTTCTTACCTGTGGTAAAGCCTTCCTGTCTTTCAGCCTACATCCCATCTGTTTGGAAATGGTTTAACACAGAGCTTTCTGCTTGTGGGGGGAAAAAAAACCTACACAGAGGCATCCCCATAGTGTTTCTTGAAAACCTTTTATGATGTGCCTACATCTTACTCTGGGATCCAGTCTCATTTTGATTCTTTTTGAAACCGTGGTCAGGAGAAGGAGTAGAAAATCAATATTGGATAAAAGTGAATTACAGCCTGATCTTGGTGTCCTGTAACAGTGATAAAAAATGCCAGTATATTTTGTGTGGCAGACAGGGTGTGATGGTGGCAAATCTGGAGTCACACGTGCCTAGGGAAGTTTGTAGGCAATAGGGGAGATGGGGATCTGGTAAAATTCTTCAGGTGTCTGTGGAGCAGCACCAGATTAGCTCCACTCTCCTGGCCATGGCTCCAAGCATCTGGCAACCTGGAGGAACTGCAGTGCTGCTCCAAAAGAGGATCAGACCATGTGCTTGCAAGGTTGTTACCCTGCCTAGAAAGTGGGATAAGCAGCATTTCTTTCACTTTTCTTACTCAGCTGTAACTTCACGAACTAATGTAACCAATAATTAAAAGTAGAATTTTCAAAAGATGCTAAGCCAATTAGACTCAAAATACAATGGAAAGTCAAGGTGAGTTAGGCTTCTAATTCCCTTAGGGGCTAATTTCCAACAAAGTCTAAGAGATTATGTTAAGCCTATTAATGCAATATGAAATTATAAATGTTTTATAAAAATTATCTTGTGTACTATCAGTTCATTTCAACTCAGCAGTGCTGAGTCTTTTCAGTAAGAGGGAAAGATGAGCAAAAGAAAGGAACAGAATTGTCTGTCTGTCAGACCTGTTTGGCAATAGAGAGGAGGTCTTGTGTGGAAGGAGTTTATGATGGCTGTAACAGCTCAAAGAAATTTCTTTTTCAGTCCTGGGTTGCTCTGGGGCTTGAGAACTTCTCAACCTACATGATATGGCCCCAGCATCTCTTTGTTATACAGTATTCTGTGTTTTTAAAATGCATTGTTTTTTTATTTAAATACAGAACTCTGAAATCCTCCCTCTGTATTTTCTTATAGTGTGGAGAGCTGCATTTGAGCATAATCACTTCTTATGTCAAAGCTTCAATTACATGATTTACTCTTCTAAAATTAAACATGCAAGTACCAACAATAATAAAAAGTGTTCTGCTTAATTCTAAAATTATTTTAGCTACCAAACAGATTAGTGTCTCCTTTCTCCAGATTTGGGAAATATTTTGCATAGAGCAGCTAAGGGTGAAGAATGTCTCTGTAATTTCATTCCTAAATTGTCTGTTCTGTCCATGTGTATTTAAACATCCTGTGACTTTAGTCTTAAAATTATGTATAATTGTGCATTAATTAGAGGTGCTAATGCATTTTTTCCAACACATGGATGCAGACACGGGCTGCATATGAGATGCAGCAAGTCTGGCATTGTTGTAGCTCTGGGTGTAGCTTCAGCCTCTGTTCTGCAGATGCTGACGAGCTGAATTCCTCTCTGATGGGAAGCAGGGAGTGGAGCCCGGGGTGTGATCTGCACTGCAGCATCCCTGCTGTCTCCCCATCCCTCAGGCAACCTGTTCTTGCAGCGTGGGGGCATATGGGAAGGTGAATTTGCTTTCCAAAACCTCCTTCAGAACTCTCTCTCAAAAAAGAGGGTTGTGGATTTGGGGGAAGCTGGTGATACTTCCCAAAGAAACGACTTGGTTTGGTTCTGCAGACTTCAGGGAGCCTGCTGCAGGTGCACAGCCTGGCTACCTGGAAGGGCTCTGTGCAAGCTCTTCACCTGGATGAAATTGCAGGATTAGGGCTTTTGTTTGTATTTCTCTGTAATGAGAGAAGTCAAAATGAGAATTTAATGATTCTGGGTATAGATTATGTGAGAGGTGTAGACACCACAATCCCTACCCTGGGTTGGCTGGCAAAACAGCTTCATCAGGTGCTTATGACTGCTTTCCAATTTTGTCTTTTACTTTTTCACTTTGTAGACATTTCGATTTCGCAGTTATTTATTCCAACATACGCAAAACTCTGAGCGGATTTGTGCTGCTGAAATTAAATAGGGAAACAAAACAACTGTGAGTAATTAGGCACATTTCATGTATCTGTGTACGCATCTTAAAACAACAGAAACTGTCTATATTTGCACTGGAGCCTCGGATTTGATGGCGTTCACTAAATCTAATTACAGGCTACGGGAATTTGCAAAAGTCCCTGAATGTTTATGTAGAGTTTACTATTTTTCCCCACAGTACTTTGATGGATTTTGCAATTAATCTTCAGATTGATTTGATTAGAATTTAGAATTCTTGGGTCGCATCTGTTGCTGGTGTGTGGTGTGGGTTTACCCTACACCACTTAGTGTAGGGTGTTCTTTGTGTACTATTGTACATATGGTTTTTCTAACACACCAATAATATTGCTCATATAAGTTGCAAATGAGAACGGAATCAAAGAAATGGAGCTTTCTTAAGTCCCAGAAGATTTTAAGTACTGCAGGCATTGTTGAGGTGCTGAAGATAAAAAGAGAACAAAAAAATCCAATTAAAATAACATTTCTTTTCAGCCTCCTCTCTTACCTGTTTTCTGTGAAATACGCAATCTTGTTAATTTTCTACTACATCATCAGGACCCATAAAATCTGAGTCACTTCAGTTCTCGGCATGTCCTTTAGTACAGAGGAAGTTTTTTCTGGAGAAACTATTATCTTCGTATTTGAGTTTGCCAGTCACTGCTGGCGGGTGCTGCTGACTCTAGAGCTACTTCTGGAAGGAGGAATTGCAGAAGAATAAATATGCTCCAAGGCAAATCATAAGCCTGGAAATTCCTTTGGCTTCTGCTGGTCTGGAGATGCAGGACAGGGGCTGACGGGGGAGCTGGACCCCTCTCTGTCCTGGCTCGTTACGCTCAGCTCTTCCCAGGCTGCAGCACATTCCGTGCTCTGGAGCCACTGCCGGCAGCTGGAGGGATCTGTGCTTCAGCCGGGCACCCTGGAGCCCCAGGGACCCCCCTCCAATCCCAACTCTGCCTCCCACACCTGTGCCTTCTCTTGTCCCACATTTCTTTTTGGATCTGGCAGCATCCCTTTACTGATTTTTCACAAAGACCTGTCCCGCTGGGTCCTGACAGATAAAGTTTTTCCCCACTCCTGACTCCAGCTGCATCCCCGGCAGTGGTCGGGGAGGTCCCTGCGTGCTCTGATGGCAAATTTCTGATCATCACAGGCCTGGAGAGCCCGGATTCCCAGCAGGCTGGCACAGGCTGTGCCCAGGGACTGCCTTTGCTGCTGGCACTGGTGACTCCTGGGATGACCTCCTGCGTTTGAACACGGTGCAGAAAGGCACTTGGAGTGTCAGTAAAACAGCACACGACAGACTGCACTTAGCAGGAACAGCAGGCACCGAGTGCCCTTTGAGACACTGCAAAGGGATACTCTGACACCTTCTCCATCAGCCACGGGAAGTCGCTTGGGAGGTGCTTTTGTGTCACCGCAGGGGAGTACAAGGAGAATAAAAAGTGGGTTTAATCAGGCTTTCTTGGTGGTATCCTCTCACCTCGCCCTCCTGATTCCATCTGCGCAGCGAGGAGCTAGTTAATTTTAATGACAAAAACGGAGAATCTCCTTATTGAAATTTAAATTAGGTTAATGACTAGTGATATGGCTAAAGGGTATAATTTACAAAACACAAATCCCTAATGCAAAAGTGTGTGTTCAGTATCACACATGGAAATCCCTTAATTTTGATTTGTCTGGTGCTAAGGCAAAAATCAAACACAAAATCTTGTTAGCATTTCCAAGACTGAAAAGCAGCCCACTTGAGCATGTGCCTCCCTCTTCCAAAGGGGAGTCTGAGCGAGCTGAGCTCCTCAGCAGAACACTTCCCCCTCCTTCCCTCCCCAGGGAATACCTGGATTGTGAGAAGGAATCAGCCTCCATTTCCAAAGGTACCTGGGGGTTGGCTGCTCAGCTGTAGCCTTCTGATGGCTGAAACCAGATTTTTAAGGAAGGAGCCTCCTTCAAGTCACCTGGCAGAGTTACCGGGTTTAGGGCAAGGTCTGAGTCACTGGGGATGCCCATCTGTCTGTGTGTGTTCTAATGGGAAGGGAGCATCTCTCACACCCTAAGGGGTTTTTTTAGCCCCTGTTGGAGCAGGAACTGCTGGGATGCTGGTCTGTCTTGGCAGTCTGGCCCAGTGTGTTTGCACTGGGCTTTTACAGCATTGCTTGCTACCAGGAGATACTGGAAAATGTGATATATCCTTGTTATGCTGGCAGTATCCAGCTTAAACCACAGTGCAGGGTAGTAATACTCTGCCAAGGTCATCTTAGTGCAATTGGTACACCCCAGAATTTTAGGCTGAGTGGAACAGTGAAGGAACAATGAACTGCTGGCCTCAGCACTCCTTTCGCTTCTACTTTTGATCTGACAGCATCCCTTTACTGATTTTTTTTGTCTCCCACTATACCCCCAATGTGTTTCCTATCTCTCCTCACCTCCCAGCTGTGTGTGCATCCCAAGTTACTCGTCTGTCAAGTGGAGAGGAGTGAAATGAAGGATGTGGAGGCGAGGGAAAGGAGTTTGGGGACTCGGGGCTGTATGTGGGAATTCAGTGAGTAGGAGCTTCTCTGACTGCTGGAGTAAGAGCATCACGGGACACGAGACTTTACACAGAGTGTTTTTGTGGAGTCTGTGAATTTCTCTTCCCTTGGCACTTGGAACAACACAGAACTGAAGGCTGAGTCTGTGCTGTCCTGGTCAGCTGGGGTGTGGGGCTGCTCTGGCAGCAGAACGTTGCTCAGACAGGAACTAATGGGCACCACAGTGCTGAAAGGAACATCAGTTTCCCATTAGAACCAAATGTTTCCTGTGTCTCTACAAGCTGTGGTGTGCATGAAATAAAAACCTCTGACGTTTATGAGGTTCTTTACAACATGGGAGCAAACATTTACTTTTAGTGTCTTAATTTCATATGGGCATTTTACTTGCCTGGTGCATTCAGTGACATCCATGAAGAACAGGAATGACATTAAAGCACCACACTGAATTACTGGTAATTTGTAGAACAGAACTCATTCTTTTCTTATCATTTCCCATTTTGTGAACATGACTTTGTGAATTGATTTGACTTCAGAGTGCACTCAGGAGATAGCATTGCATGCAGGCTCTTCCAAGTCATCTCAGAGTAGAGACATGCTTTCTATCCAGTGGAAGTCTGGAAAAAAACATTTTGAAATAAATTAACTAGGAGATGCTTCAGCTTAAATGAGTACAACTGCAAAAGTAAAGGCAGGTAGTCTCAAATCTTCAGATAATTGCTGCATAAATAAGTGGCATCAGAGGAGGGAAAACTGGAGGTATTTCAGAAATAGAAATGGGTCAGTTGAAGGAAACAAGTTTTAAAGCTGAAACAACACCAGGTCCTTGGACTGAGAGCAAAAACTGACTGACTCACCAGGAAAGTTACGAAATGGATGAGGAAGAGTTGGTGTTATGAGATGGTCTAGTCACACTTTTAATCAGAACCATCTGTACTAGGTAAATTTATGAAAGTTTTTAAAGACAGTAGGTGAGTCAGTATAGCAGTAGCTCAAATCAGAAAGTACAAATCAGTAAAAAAAAAACTTGAAAGTACATGGTGGTGTTTTTTTTTAATGAGTTACACAACAAGATTTTGTTGGGAGTGGAGACTACTTGATTAAAAATGCTTTCAACTGCTGCTATCTCTTCCCTCACTCACCTGTCCTTGTTTCAAGTCACAAATGGGTTTTGCAGGTATTAAAACACATAATAGATAAGAGAGGAAGGATTCTGCATCTGTGTATTTGCAGCTACAGGTATCCATGCTAGGATTACAAGGTGAGCACAAGGATGTGTTTTGTATTTTAATCTTCTCTAGGTGTCAGACTGTTCAGGGCACAGCCTGAATCTTGCATTGTACTTTGGGGTCTGCTGCCAGCATCTAACAAAGTAATGATAAACCATTAAATAATAAACAAAACATAGCATTTGTTGACCTGCTGCTCATGTCTGTTTTGGAGCTCTGTGTACAGGATGCTGTTGAGGAAAGTCCCAGGTTTCTCCAGCAGCTGGGAGGCTGAAAGCTGGCTGCCTTTTAATCTGTGGGAGTGGTAGGAGAGCGGTCCCTGAGTGGGAGGGCACCAGAAATGGCAGTGGCAGCAGCATTCCAGCTCTCAGCACTCCATGGAATCAGCAGTTGCCCACGGAACATTTTTTGCTTTCGTTTAATATGAAGTGAAACCCATTGATAGAAGGACATGGAGGATATTTCACACCAGTGCCTGCTGTGGGAGACACAGGAATGCACCTGGGCAAGCAGCTTCTCTGAGCATTTCTGCCCCTGGTGCCCAGCAAATATCTGTGTAATGTGGGCTCCACGCTCAGCCCTCCTGCTGGCTTTCCTCTTTTTTACCCAAGCTTGTGCAGTGCTGTTTAACCTGCTTTTCATTCTGTGTGCAAATGACCCTTTTGCAGCAATAATGACAAATCTCTCCTCCTGCCATGGGAGTGCTGTGAAAACAAGCAAGGACAGCCTGCAAGCCCAGCCTGCCTAGTCACTTCCCATTTTTATGGAGGCTGAGGGATAGGAGTTCTGCACCCTCAGCATGTTTAAATGCCTCCAGGGGATGTTACACAAAATCAGGTGAAATCCAGTCCTGGATGCTGATCATTTTTCCTGTTTTCCCTCTGAGGCACTCATCACTAGTGGCTGCTCCTCGTTGGATGCTAAGGGTGTGCAGTCCCAGGCTGCTGCAGTGCCCTGCCCTGCTGCCAGAGAGCCCAGGCATTCAGCACTGCATGTGCAAGGACAAAGCTCAGCTCACCACTAAATCGAGATTTAGAAACACCTGGGAAGTGTGACCCTGTCAGATGGAACACCCTGAGGGGTACAGTTCCTACTGCCATCACTTGTGAGTGAGCTGTGAGCCTCCATCCTGCACCAACACTCGTCAGCAGGGCTGAAAAGTGGGTAAAATTCATGTTTTAGCTAAGTATGTTCCAACATACTTCAGAATCTTAAGAATTAATCAGTGAGTTGTCAGAGAGCTTCAGACTTATTACTTTTTAATAGCATTTTTTATTACTTGCTAATTATAAGGTGAAAAAGGTGTGAGACACAGCTAGTATTATAGTTCCTTAAGTAAATTGGAGCAGAAGGTCACAATAAATTGAAAAGTTATTAAGTATGTACTTTGCTGAAGACATAATGCTTATCATTATAAAACACAGGAATACAGACACACTGGGTTTTTTTAATGTCCACAGATGGCACAAGCTAATTATTCTCATTTGTATAGCACCTTACACCTCTGTAGATTTTTTTCAGAATGTTGAAAAACAGATGATCACGTCTGTTTTTGTAGCTGTGTGAGAGTTTTTCATTAACAAGATCAGGCAGGACCATCTGTGTGTTCTAGTAAAAAGTTTACCACCAACAGTGAATTCAAAACTTTCAAACAATGGATGAATTCATAATTTGTCATGTGCAGATACAGAGCTTTGGCTGACAGCCTGTGCAGCTTAGGCACAGGTTCCTGAATGCATTTCTTCGGGAGAAAATGCCAGTCATGTTCTGCTTTGCATTATTGACCAAAGGAGGGTTTTGGATTTGTGCCTTTTATGTCAGTGCAGCATCTCCTGCTCCACCCACAGGCACCTCATTCAGCATTGTCACTGGAGAGGAGTGACCCCAAAGGATGCTGGTGAAGCATCTTTCCCTCCCTTCTGTACACAGAAATGTGGGAAGTAGCCAGGAAACCTGAGGGAAGGTGCAGAGGTAGGCTTTACATGGATTGTGTGATTTCTGCTCTCTCACAGAGCCCAGCAGGTCCCACACCCACCCTGCCCTGCACAGTGTAACTTCAGCCTGGAGATAAAACTGAGGGAGCACATCAGAGCTGGATACAGCTGATGATGGAATGCATAGGGTATGGAATTGCCTGCTGTCTCTGACTCTGAGTGTTGCACTTTCACACTTCCCATGCAATTTGACTCTGTCTCAGCCTTCTTACAGTGCCTGGATGCCTCTGCCAGTTCCCTTCCTTTGGGGTCAGTGCTTGGGGGCAGCCTCATAACTGCTTGCAGGGCCTTGTGCAGTTCAAATCCCAGCTGCTCTCCATTCCACGCCGGGGCAGCTTCCCCCAGACTGAGGCAAATGCCCTAAAACCAAGGCACTAGTGAGGCAGACCCCTTTGGACCCTGGTCCAGGGCTGTTCTGCAAAAGGGGTGGTTCTGTGGAGCACAGCCAGGCTGGGGAGATGGAGCTCAACACAGGAAGTTGTTTGAAAAGCGCAAAAAACTTTGACAGCAGATGGGGGCAGAGATGTCTGGGTATTTTAATTTTATTTTGTCACTTGTAATTTCTGTTGGACACAGCCTGGAGCGTCGAATGGGTGCTTGACAAGTACTCAGGAACTCAGTGATTCCTAACCCTGAGCACTATCAGCTTTCCCAGTGCAGTGTCTGGCTCGTGTGCCTCCCATGTGAAGTTGTCAGCGCTCGCTCAGAGGTTGTGAGCTCGTTAGCTATGGATGGATATCGCTCGTTAGAGGTAGAAATGCGTCTTGTCTTTCCAAGGGAAACATTAACAATTCCACTCTGCAAATTAAGGGGTTCATTTAAGTCTCTTCCAACATTCCCATGAAAAATTGTGGCTCGTGCCTCAGCCAGTCCTGTTTTCGCTGGAGCGCACCAGTCGGAGAGGGCTCCTCCCGGAGTGTGGCTCTTTTAATGAGACATTACTTTTGTGTCAGACATAATTCATGTACTTGGGAGCCTGCTCAGGTGGGGTTTTCAAAATGCAGAGCTTGGGCTAATTTCGGGTTTAGTTTTACTGAGGAACCTTAAGCCTACCCCAGGATAAAGCAGGGAGCTGCTGCCATCCCCACAGCCTGTGCGAGCAGAGCCTCTGATGCTGCTTGCAGCATTTTGCAGTTTGTCTGCTGCTTTTTGTTGGATGAAACCATTAAACTTTTCCCCTTCTCAAGTTCCCAGTTTTGCAGAGAAGGAATGGTGATGTTTTTGTAATCACAGAAAAGTTTCTCTGAGTTGTAATTAATGACTGACATGTTTGGGTATTTGGGGAGGAAATCTCCCTTGAATTATTGCTTTGTGAGATTATTGTTTTTAGAATGGCATGTGAAAAATTTCTGCAAATATATTTCATCTTCTCTTGGTATCCTTCATCTTCCTTGTTCTTATGTCCAAAATGTAATTATAAAATGTTCCCTTAGGAAATAAAAATTTTAAGTGGACTCTTTCAAGTCATACTTGAAATTTGGGAAGGAGGGGTAGGGGCTGCAATTGTTGCTTTTTTATTTCTTGATTTGTGCTGCAGTGCTATTGAGCAGCTGCATTTATAGACACTAGAGAAGTAGGAGCTGTACAAAATAAACATTTTAAATATAGTAGATTGTAATACATTTTGCTACTCCAGCACCCAACCCCAAAACAATGATGAAATTATTCATTTCTTGGCTGGCACATGCCTCTGTTTTGAAAAATAAAACCTCTAAAAATAATAACCAAATCATTTAAGTGCATTATTCTTCAAGCGTGGAGGATACAAGAGCTCATTTTCAGATGCTGCCATATTTGAAATAAACAACCAGCAAAACTTCAGGATATAATAATGCTGAAGTTATTTTAGATTTTTAGATCCATATACAAAAGGTGCTTTGCTACACATTTTTGTCTTGCCCTGTGTCTGCATTTTTAATGATAGGTGTGCTTCCAGCTAGCACTCAGCTTCCTGCTTTCTCATTAAAATCAAGCACCAAGGACAGACCAAGGGTTATGGTGGGAAGATGTGTCACAGGAAGAAAAGAAACTGAGAGAAACCCACCCCAGTTTGACACTTCTCTGTTAAAACCTGAAAGGTGTTTTTAGCCCAAGTATCATTCCTGTAGTTACACAAAAGCATAATTGAGAATTATTTTGCAGACTGTGGTCTTTGGTATTTTAAATTAATTAAAGAGAAGCTGTTTATCTGTGCCTGTACCCTCACTGGACAAAAGACCTCTGATTATTTCTAAGCAAGGTCCCAGCCTCGTAGTTGTGCTGGAAATGATCAATAGCCTGGTAATGAGCGAGCTCTGTGCCTCCACGAGAGCCGAGAACATTGCTATGGGTGGGATGGCTTCAACTCAGCATTGTGGGATGACAAACTACCTTTTAATAGAACATTAACATTAATCTAAACAAGATTAGTGGAGCAGAGCATTGCACGAATAAGCTTGCTCAATTAAAACAGATGGTCTTCCATGCTGAATCCCATTATATTCCTGAAGCCTCCCTTGCATTCCCACACACCCGGGCATGAGCTCCCTCCTTCCAGTGGCACAGAGTGTGGCACGTACAAATGGGCTCAGCTTTGTGCCACAGCACTCCTTCCATCATCTTTTACTCCAAGAGCTCGTCAGGATTTCATATTTATCACATTATTTCTGAATGATTAGCACGAGATCTTTATGTTTTCTTCTAATTACACGTCTGTCGTTAATCTTCGCTGCTTCTTTTGCCCCGAGCATTTTAGAGAAGGTGGAGAGTGATAGGATTCAGCAATTAGGATTGGCTGTAAGCATGATTAAGGCTGTCTAAAACCAGGGGAGAAGAAAAAAATCTGACTGCAGCAACACTAATGTGTAGTGTTAGCCAAAATGAATGATCAAACATTGCATCTCAGCATCTTAATATTGTCTCAAGCAGAATGGCTTTACATTTGGAAGGAACACACATTCACAATATAATCACTGGTTTTTCCCTCAGACAAGTTTTTACTGTTCATTACTAGAAGAAACAGAGTTTTGTTGCTTCCATAATTATTTTTTTACCAGGGCAGAAGCACAGCAAAGTAGTCACATGTATTAGGAAGCCTTAAGCTTTTCAAAATTTTTAAAATTCATTGCTTTAAAGAAACCTCTTAAGGAGTAATTCATCTCTAGAGCAAACCTTTCAGTTCAAACCAGCTAAATTAAAAGGTGGTGTAAGCAAGCATGATTTGGCCTTGTGTACCCACACCCTGCCTTGCTGCTAAGAGAAGAGAATGTTTTAGTAATCTCGATAGAACTAAGCAGAATAAACCACTAAATACTGTGTAGCTTCAGTGTAAAGGCTTGAAGCAAGCAGGATGTAACAACAGGGTTACTCTTTGTCCTTTGCTTACCCCAGAGGATCTTTGTAGACTTGATCATGCTTTGGCCCTTATTTGCCAGATGAACAGTGCCAGAAAAATGGCCTAAATTCCAAACTAATGGAGATAAACCCTGCCTGGGAGGCTGCAGTGTAGTTGCCTGTGAGTCCTTTGGGTGCTCGTGGTTCAGAGTGGCCCTGAATCAACCAGGGCTGAGTTGGCTCCTCTCTTCTCTGGTAGACCAGAGAGAGTTTCAAAGGATGAAGTGATGGCTTTGCTTGCCAAGTGATGTGAGTGCAAAGCCAGTTTGGGCCAGCCCAGGACCTTCATCCTTCAGCCTTCCCTTTAAATATTGACTTGAAATCCAGACAGTGGAAAATGCCCAATGGAACCAAGGTTTTCACGACAGTCACAACCAAGCATTGGGCTGAGAGGCTGAAGAGGGCACAAGCACTGTCTGTGGGTGTTGTGTGGGGTGCTGAGTAGTAGGAGAATAAAATTCATTAGTCCTTTAGTTGATTTCTTGCCCTGTCTGAGGTCCTTGGCACTGCTCATTTTGAAGCTCCCTTTCAAATCAAAACAGAGTGGTTTTCTTGTGCCCAGAAATAGAGAGGTGACTTTTGGAAAGGAATAAAACCATCACTGAAGGAATGGCTGTCTGTGCTGCTTTTAAGGTGTGAATTAGTTTTTGTGGAAATACTGTCTGGAGAGCCAGTCTGCCTGGAGAACATCAATCTGGATTTGGAAAACATCCCGTAGGGTGAACAGAGGCTGTTAATTATTGGTGGGCACTAGAAACTGGTTGATGGGTACGTTCCCCACTGCTCAGTCTCTGTGACTTAAATGTAAATGAAATTTAATGTGAAATTATGTGTGATTCACAAGACATTAACTGTGGTCTTAAAGCAGCTAATATGCAGGTGTGGTGGGAGTGTTGGCTTTTCATTTTTCAGGTTTCCATGGCTGGCTCTTTCAGAAATGAGAGCCTCAGACGTCTCTAGCCTGTACCCCAGCTTTCCAGTAAAGATAAATGAACAGTAAATCACAGGAGAAAGGAGGAGGTGTTTCAGACAGAAAAGTCAGTTCCAGAGGATGAGCTTCCTACCCTAGGAGCTCATAAAGTTTGTGTGATAACAGGCAGCTCGTGAGGGAAAACCCATTTGGTTGCTGGTAGCAGGGGCTTGGTGCAGGGCATCAATCTCTGCCAAAAAGCAGCAGTGCCAGGCGAGGACAAGGTGTGGGCAGTGAGCAGCAGAGCCATCCCTCACCAATCCCTCCTGCCCCAGCCCAGCAGAGCTGCACAGGATAGTGGTGCTTTGCTCCTTAAACACCCAGGAATAGCAGGGTGGGGAGCAAATATAGCGTCGAATATTTATAATATAACCCAGGGGCGTTGTGTGGCACAGAAACCCCAACGGCTGCCTCAGCACAGGACGGTGTTTTTCACCAGACAGGCTGTGTTTTTCCTCCTGAACCTGCTGCCTGGGTGGATCTTGCCCAGATGGCTGCACTGCTCCCCTGTACCTTTCCGTCTCACAGCTCCAGTCGCTCCGGTGCTGGAGGAAGGGGCGCTGCTGGGGCCGAGGGAGCTGCAGGTGGGTGCCAGGCAGGTGTGCTGGCCACGTGCACTCAGAGGCAATGTGCACCCACCCCAGCCTCCATCCCTGGCCACTGCTGGGGGCTTCTGGGCCACTGCAGCTTCAGCAAAAGGATCTGCTCATTTTTGTTCGATTTTTTAATAGACAGTCAGGAAAACATTGAGGTAACAGATACAGGTCAGGATTGGTGTGATTGGTTGGAGTTCAGTGGAGCTCAGTGTCTGTCCCTTCTTCTGTGTAATGACCAGATTGTGAGATGAGGTGAGAGTGGCTGTTTTGGTGCCATTTTTATTTTGGTCAAGTTTTGGTGCCATTTTACTTTTTATGGTGTAGAAATGTTGTCGTATTGGAGCTGCAGAGGGTTCCTTGTGGGTAGTTTCTCCTTTCTTCACTGGCTTTTCTTGTTACTTTTTCTATTCAATGGTCTAGGTGAGCTATTAATGCTTTTTGCTTTAAAGGTCAGAAATACCATTAAAACTGTATGAATTATGGATTCAATAATATCTTTTTGTTTCTGACTTCAACTTTTCCCAAGTTTTCTGTTGACAAAAGGTAGTAGATGGTTAATTTTAGCAGGCATTTGGGGGGTTGGAAGCTTTGGGTTTGATTAGTTGAGGTATAGCACTAGTTCATAGATGTGAAATTGCTGCTCGATGGATCATTTATTGCCACTGCCCACATAGAACAAGAGGGAAATTTAGGGCAATATTGTATTTCCAGGATACTTTCAGGAAACCTGTGCCAGTCTCCATCATATAATCTGTTATGAGGTCAATTCACTGGTAATATTGTAGACATTAAAGGCTAAAAAGAAGAAAAATCTCCCTTGTAGGCTGAGTCAATAATATGAGCCATCCCTACAAATGAGTATTTTAATTGGTTTATTGGAGTCTATTCATGCAAGTAAATTTTGTAGAATATCCTGCTTTTTATATAAAGGGAATCTTTTTTTGTTCTTTGGATAGTTGCTGGTTGTTTTTTAATTCCTTATCACATTGTATAAACGTAATGCGATTACTGAACAACTTGAATTAATTGGAAAAAAACGAGATAAACAAGTGCCCATTCTCCCTCATCTTTGCATATTAGCTTAAATTGAGACCTGATCCAGGATGAATAATTAAATAATAAAAATTAAAACTTGTGGTCATAGCACTTCAGGACAAACAAGTGCATACTAGTTCTGTGCCAAGACTTATTTTAGTCTTTAGAATGAACCTGAGGGTGTAATTTCATCACATTCCTAACCAAGTGTTTACACTGAGCTAGACATCACTGACAGTGGTAGCTGACAGTCCTTTCTGAGGCCTGCTCTGGAAAAAACTGCAAATGTGTGACTGCAAAGTGTTGAAGTGCTGCTCCCTGTGTTGGCGACAGGACACAAGAGCCAGCGCCGTGTCCTCGTGGTGCCAGCTGTGCCCTTCACATCTGCCCTGGGATTTTCAGGGTCACCTCACTCTAATCCCACTGCCCTGAGCAGAGACACCTCCCAGCTTGCTCAGAAAACCCCGTCCAACCCAGCCCTGGTGTCTGTAGTTCATAATAGAGGTGGTTGGGTAGGGCTTCCTTTGACGCCGTTCATCGCGTTTTTTCACCTTTAGAAGATACCAGCCAGTCGATGCTTCTTTCTCAACCCATCAGTCAGTAAACAAAAAAATAAAATTACAGCCCTCATAACTGACTTCAGTCTCTTCAAATGGCCTGACTTTTTGGTTTCAGCAGAAAGCTCTTGCAGCTGAGCTGGTGTGAAAGGGGAGCAGACGGGCAGTTCTGAGATCACTTCCATGGAATGTGGTGTTTTTTATCATGTTTCCCCCAGAAGTCACCTCAGAATGATAAGTAGTGGATTTGGAAGAAGAGAAGGTATCTCTTTACATGCAAAACTTTTTAATTAAAAAAGAGATTTGGAGCCAAGATATTTCTTGCATTCCTATTGCTCTACCTGGAGGGTTTGTTTGTCTGCAGATGGTTCAGCGCACGAGTCACGCTCTGTGCTGACCCTGGAGGAGGGAAAATGCAGCTATGGGCCCTTTTTGCCTTCCAATTCCAGCAGTTCTGGGCCAATTTCTGGTTTTCATCATATTCCCAAAACTCCTGTGCCATGAGTAGGACAGGATTCTGCCTAAAAGCTTGGACCTGAGCTGCACAGTGGGTGTGCTGTGCTGGCAGAGAGATCTGCTGGTCCTCTTGGAGGGTCTGTGTAGGACCACCAAACATCTTCAGAAGCCTCAGTCATTCATTAGAAACATTAGGACATTTCCAGGAAAGTTTCCAGCCTTTTCGTAAGCTGGGGAGAAAGGTTGGTTGGGTTTGTCATATCCTTTTTTTAATTTTTTTTTACAAAATTAGTTTTGATGGGTGATGTGGAGGCAGAGAAATCTGAAGTTTGCAAGTGGTATTTATTTATTTATTGCACTCTGTGTTGTGGTGGTAGTTGTTCAACTGTAGAAATTAAAAAGACATTTCTGAATCAACTTTATTCCCAGAAAGAACAAGAATTTTATCATTAAAAAAACAAAACAAATAAGCCAAACAAAAATTATAAAAAAAACAAAAACAAAAAACCACAAAAACAAACAAACAAAACCCCAGAAAACTTTGCCAAAAAAACTCTGAGTATGTAGGCTTTGAACAATTGCATTCCTGACTGTGTTACTCTTACCCAGGGGAGGAGGAGTGTTTTATTCTTCAGGTGCAGTATGGATCTGTCCCATCTGCTGAGGAAATGCCCCCCCATGGAGGTGCCTTAAAATGAGGACCCTGACCCCTGGGACTGTGGTCACTGGAACTGGAACACTCAGCATCCCCAGAGAGCCCCCGGGGTAGTGACAGGGGTGCAGTAATGAGGGATTTTTCCCTGTCACCACACTGCTTTGCATTAAGAGCAGCAGTCAGTTTTATACTCTTTATTTTCTTTAGGAGTTTATTGTTATAAAAAGAAACTTCTTAATCTCATACTGTTCGTGAAATCAGGAGCAGGCTTGCCTGCTAATCAGTGGTTTCAGTGGTGCTTTTACTTCATCTAAAAATTCATTATAGGGATTTCCTTAATAAAGGCCATATGCATATTTTAAGTGTGTTTTTGTACTATTTTTAGAAAGAGCTTTCAGTTTGTAGTTAATAGTGTAGAAAAATAAAACAAATACAAATACAAATATAATAGTTACAAGATCTGCTCATAATTAAAACCCAAGGGGAGTGAAGACAAGCAATAAATCAGTGTTTGCACAAAGCAGATGTTGTCTATTTTGGGCAGTGGTGGAACTCCTTGTGGCCCTCAGAGGTGAGGCTGAGACTTTGTGGGCAGTAAAATATGCTTTTCCAGCAGCAGCTGTTTGCCTTTGTGTCATGTGCCAGAACTGAGACACTTCTGTCATTTGCTGCTCTCCAGCCTAAAGGTGGGCTCGGTTCAGCTGTCTGCAGTTGGATAGTTTGTGGAGCTTGGGTGTTTTAGGATGTTTAAAATGGAGTAAGAAAGAGTTTTTAAGAGGGAATCCACGCAGGTAGCAGGATGCTGCTGAAGAATCACATCCTGCATCAAAGCAGCATGTGTGTTGTAAACATTTTGCAAAACCAAATAGGTTTTAAAAGCAAAATGGAAAGAAAAATCTGATATATCCAGGCTGATGCTATCTGCTCTCAGGAGCAATTTTACCATAACCCTCTTTACATCCGTCTCTTCCCTGCTGAAGTTCCCTACCTGAAAATGAATTTGTTCTGAGACTACTCACTGGGGGAATCTAAACCAGTCTTTGCTCTCAGTGACACATGTTTAATGACATTTTACTGCTTGTCTTACCCAGCACATCTGAGGAATCCTACTGCTAATTGTAGTATTATTACTATTATTATTATTATTATTATTATTATTGTTGTTGTTGTTGCTGTTGTTGTTGTTGTTTGCTGCCCCTGCAGCCCTGGGGGGACAAGTGGCCCTGGCACTGCTGGGGCTGGAGCTGGGCTCATGCTGGGTGCCTGGGATGCTCTTCCCTCCCACACCAGCTCCCAGCTCCCCATTCCCTTTCCAAATCTGGGAGGAATGCAAGGCAAGGTGGGCTCGGCCGACCGCCGGCTCCACACACGGGCTGCTGCCCAGAGGTGGTAAAATGCAAATTTTATTGCGGCAAGACAATATTTTCCTTTTGGATTCTGGGTTTTGTGTGCTTTTGGAAAGCATTTGGCAGCCACAGCAAGTATGTTTACAAAAAGAGCAGAACTGGTAAAGTTCAGGTTCGTGTTTGGATTCAGCCCCAGCAAACTGAAGCTGAAGCTGTGCCAGACGTTTGAAGCTGCCAGACGACAGTTCATCTCAAACAGAAAGCTGAAGAGGGGGAAAGAAATTTGTCAAATGTATTCCATGTGGAATTTCAGGCAATTTAATTTGATTCACTACACTCTGAAATGTCTTGGACTTCCCTATTGTTTCTTTACTTTAGCACTAAATTTGATACCTTCTGGGATCTTCAGTGCTTTGTGCTGCATTTGTCACGTTCTCTAATTTATGGGCTTTGGTCTCTCTCGGTTTTAATTGAAGTGACTGAGCCCTGCAGAAGTGCTCCATGAAATTTAAGGTTGCTGGTTTAATCTTGAAGCTGTTCTTCAGGCAAGGGGACAGCCCTTCTTTTGGACACCGCTGTGGTAAGAAGGGCCAGAGGGGATGAATGTAAAAGAGGAAAGGGAAAGTTTGAGTAAACCTCATCCCTGTGGAGCAGCAGCAGCAGCCAGGCCCTGTGGCTGTGGGGATGCTGTGGTCAGGACACGTGCCAGGGTGGCTGCAGAGGCCAGCAGGTGCTGTTTGGGTCAGCGATGACCACCAGCAGACTGCCTGGATCTGTGTTTTATTGTGGGTTTGCTTTTCCAGTTCATTTCCTGCTCTGTGGGTGAATTGCCTGTGGAGTCAGTGGACACTGGAGCCCAGCTCCGGGGCAGGATCCTCTGGCTCTCTGCAGCCTGGAACCTCTGACATTGGCCTGTTTGTTACCCCACCAGTGCAGTCTGGGCATCAAGGCCACTCGTTCTCCTCCTGCTCCCTCTGATTAAGTGCCAGAAACAGAGCCCAGAGCCTCCATCTGTAAATAAAACTCACTGAATTTGTCCAAATGTCAAAGCACTTGAGCCCACCAGGAACCAAACACTGTTTTATTCTACATAATACTAATTTTTCTTGAAACCTGCAGACTTGTGTAGGTTATAGCTGAAGGTAAAGAACTGCTGCTGCTTTTTGTGCAGGCAGAAGAGCAGAGGTGCACAGCAGCTGCAAGTTAAATATAGCTACCCTGCCTTGATTCTTGCAGGTAACAAAGTCTTCCATTTCTAATATTCTTGCCTGAAACATCTTTTCCTTTACTGCATTGGGATCTGCCTCCCTGGATCAGCGGGTGTTCACACTCGAGCCAGGCTGAGGAAGATGAGAACACTCAGCCCCAAAGTTGTCAGTGTTTACACACAAGTCAAGCCTGTAAGGAGTTCAATGTCTTTACTGGTGTGTCTGATTTTTTCCCCCCTGACATGTGCAGCCTCTGTTTCTAGGTGTTGAGAGTTTGTTTGTTTGAAGAGTGTGAGGAGAGAGCAGCCTGAGGCTGTCTGACACAGCTGCAGTTGGAGCATCTCTTTCAACTTCCTTTCCTAGGCTGCAAATGGCCTCTGTTCACATTTTTTTTCCCCTCACTAAAAATCTTCCTGCAGCTCTCAATGTCTTCCTAGTACACTCCTGGCAAGTTGAAAAGAGATCAGTGACAGAGAGGAAACCCCCCAAGGGCAGCAGCTTGCTGTCAGTGGGGCAGGTGGGGGCTGGCAGGGGTGGCTTTTGTCCTTGCCCACTTCCCACACTGCTCCCAGTGCTGGGATGTTCCTGGACCAGCAGGGCTGGGCTCTGCTCTGCCCAGGAGGGATTGTCTCCAGTTCATCCCCAGCCTCCCAATAGCTCCTTCCAGGGATGCTCCTGCCCACAGGTGATGGGCAAGGAGCTGTTGCAGCCTGGAGATTGCCCTACCATTGCACAGACTCCATCCTTTATAATTATCACACCAAGCTTCCATAAAATTTGCAGCTCTTCCGCAAGAAATGCGTAGTGGTGTTTAAAGTCTTTTCCCACATAGGTAGTTTGACAAACATGAGAGTTTTGTGGAGATCATTAGTGCTAAGAGTAAAACCTCCAAATAAAGTGCCCTGGGATTTATGTACTCTGTGCTGGTAATAATAATTAGAACATATCCTACTGCAGGTACCTCCCACAACTTGCACTTTGCTCTGAAACTGGGAAACTCATTGATTAATCCATGGGGTCAATCAGTCCATCTTGTTTGGAGAGTTAATCTCTGGTGTGCACCAGGACAAAGAGTGAAACAGGTTTGTTTACTGCTGCTTAATCAGAGAACCCAAACTCTCCTGTAGAGTGGTGAGAGGTTTGTTTCTACTTAGCCTTTAATTGCAAAATGATCTCATTAGTACCATAGTGAATCTCAGTACATCCTACAGACATGTGGAATTTAAAGAGCAAAAATGGTTGCCTGTAAAAACTCAGCATCTGCCACAAAGTGTGGTGCAGTTGATATTGGCAGGATTACCCAAACCAGGCTTCTCTTTATTAGCCTTTTCATCTGGAGCTGGAACATCAGCTGCACATCCCAGTGGCTTTCTGTCTCTACACTGCTGTTAAAAACAGAGGAGGACTGTCATGCTGAAACTGCTAGGAAAGGTTTTTACCCAAAGATAAAGATGCTGAGAACAAAATGGGAACCAACAGCAGAGTCACTGTGGTGTTTACCAAAGAAAAGGGAAATCCTCCAAGTTATCCCAGCAGAGAACTTCAGACCTCCTGAGTGTCCTTGCCTCTGTCACCGGGCCCTGGCTCATGTACTAATTAACCATTCCTGAGATGCCTCAGCAAGGCCAAGGGAGGGTGAGTGGATCTCAAATGGGCAGTGAAATCCCAAATAAAGCAATCCTTGCCAAAGCAGGTGCTGGAAACCCAGAGGTGAGGTTTGTGTGCTCTTAGTAATGCCCCAAGCATGAAAATGTGGGAAGCAGTGAAAAAGGTCTCTAACATGAGCACCAATAGATGCAGGTTCATGTTTCTGTGCTGAAGAAAATGCTTGAATGTGAGTCCACATCCTGCAAATCTAATGCAAACTCGCTGCCCTTTGAAATCTGGGTAGTATCTCTGCCTTTTTGGCAGGAATCTGCTGGATTGAATGTAGAAAATCAGGGATGATAAGACTCCTCTTAAACCAGTACTAAATACCAGAAAGAGAATAGAAGGGAATATTCCCTTTACTAATACTTGTTTCTAATCAGATAAAAATAAGTGACAGTGTAGGAAGAATCCCTCTACTAACTGCCAGAACATGTCGATTTATCAAATTTTTCTACCGTTGCTCTTTTTCTGAGCTCGCCTCAGAGCTGACAATGTATGTTTTACAGTGCAGCAAGGTAGATTGATTGATCCTAAATAGAAAAGCCTTTGGGGTCTCGAGCTGATGTTTTAGCTTCAGAAAAAAAAAAAAAAACCAAGGAAAGCATGTTAATGTAGAGAAAGGAGCCTGGCTTAATTGGACCAACTCCTGGCTTGCTGAAAATTAATGGCTGGCTGGCTGTTGCCAGAGTGATTCATCTTTTCTAACATGTTCTATAGTCCTTCTCTCCAGGGGTCTGTACTCCCCTCCAATTCCAAACCGAAAGTGAAATATACTTCTTCATTTTTTTCTTCCTTAAAAACATGTATTTTAGTTGAATTGGCTTCCAGTAAATGAAAAATGGCACGGGTGGGAATATGAAGGAGGCACTCAGTGTCTGGGATTTAGATTTTTGTTTTGTTTGAATGGGATTTAGATTTTTTTTTAATGTTCCCTTAACTCCTCATTGCTACTGGCTGACTGCACACGTGACAGAGTGACTTTTTAAAGGATCCCTATTTGTCTGTAAAAATGTATTCTGCCTTTTCTTTTTCTTTGGCCATGGAAACAGAAATTCTGTGTAAGCCAGAGCTGATAAAAGTGAATATAAAGCTGAAAAAGGTGTTGAAAGCATTTAGGTGGCTCTGGAAATGAAAAGATGACTATTCCATGTAGTTCCATCAAGCCCACAGAGTATTTTATATTTTTAAAATAAATTACTTGTGCACGAAAAAGCTTTGCCATTTTCCCCATAAAACTTGCGGTCCTGGCTTTGTGGAAGGAAAACAGCTGCAGGTGAGCACGAGGTAGTCAGGAATTCAGTGGTGTGTGCCCAAAACCCACATGGATAATCTGATCGTGGAGGGGGTCGAGCTTTGGAACTTAAAGAGGGCAAATTCAAAATGTTCTTTTAAACATAAAATACTTCTGTGTCCCTTTTGAAATCTCTCTGAGTTTCTGCTGGAGGCAGATTGCTGCTCCTTTGCTGGTTCCAAGGTGTCACCAGTTGAGTGGCACACGGAGTCATTTCCAGCAAGCATGGAATAGGTTGGGAATGTCATGAACGTTGTATTATTGCATATTCTGAATAGGGGGAGTCACTGTAACTGAAGATTACAAGAAGATAAATAAAGAAAGATTTTATTTAACATAATTACATATGGTAAATTGTTATGGTAATTTACTGTTATTCCAGGAATGCAAATATTAGCAGTCATAGCTCAGAGATCATAAATAATGCACTGGAAAATTGGATGTAATGTTTCACATTGACCTGAGATTTGGGAAGTGGGTAGAATTGCAGCAAATTTCTGTGCCATTAATTGCAAGAAAATAACATTAAGAACATGCTAAATCATGCTAAATGTTTTCAGCAGATGTTAGACTGTGGGATAGTTCATTAATTCTCCAAACTCATTCATTATATTTGTTTTTTACTCCAAGAACACTTAATGAATAATCAATGCTTTGTGAAGCTGAGGGTGTGAGCATGCACATTTTTATATACATTCATACACCAACCAACATCCATCCATTTATTTCCTACAGTTTTTTGTGTCAACACATTTTTTAAACTGTATACTCTTAAACTCAATCACTGGGGATGTGTTTATTAGTCTTTGAAGCAGCTGTTTGAATTGCTGTTTTTACCTCTTACCAGAAGAGTTTGGTTCTCCCATGGTGCTATAAATATTAAATAAAGACACTAAGAGTTTATTAGTGTGATATCCTTTATGGGGACATGGTGGAAAATGTAACCTATAAAATTAGTAATGAGAGCATGAAAATTACACATTGTCTCCATCAGGTTTTACAGCCATCATTTTTTCCTATTTATGTATTGTTTTTCTTGTAGAGAAGGAGAAGGGCTCTGAGCATTTAATGAACTGCAGGAAGCAAATCTGGCTGTGTATTGTATGATAGTGTGGGATTTACTGTAAGCAGGAGTGGGATAGAAACAGGAGTCCAGGCTTAGGTGTAGCATTGTGTGTAAGTGTGATGGCTCAAGTCAGTTTTAATTTCCACAAAACACTGAAACACCATCTCTGAGTTGTCCCAGAGTGTGGTGCCTGGGTACACCCATCCTTTTGATGCAGAGAAACAAAAACAACAAAAAAATAGGACAAGATAGGACTAGAGCGAAGGACCTCAAGTATAACCAGGGGAGGGGTAGGTTAGATAGGAGAAAAAATTTCTTCCTTGAAAGGGTTGTCAGGCAGCAGAGCAGGCTGCCCAGGGCAGTGATGGAATCACCATCCCTGGAAGTGCTCAGATAACACGTAGGCATGGCTCTCAGGGATGTGGTTTAGGGGTGGACCTGACAGGCTTGGGTCAGGGCTGGACTCTGTGCTCTTAGAGGTCTCTTCCAACCTTTGTGATTCTATTAAAATCCTCTTGCCTCCTTTTCATCATTTGCCTTTTGTAGACAAGATATTTCAGTCACAGACTAATTCCACTGTGTATTTACAGGTGCTCATGGGACTCCATTTCGCACAACAATTGCAGTAATTTGTGTGACATGCCTTACCTTTTTCACCCTGCACTAATTTGGAAACGCCCAGTGGTTTGTAGGGAGAAGGATTTGCCTTTGTTTCCTTTTTGAAAGTCCAGCTTTCTAATTTTTCTGTCTTCTTCACTTGTACCTGGGCCATGGAGGCAGTTTCCTGGCCGTTCGAATTCCAGCACTCAGATCCCAGCTTTGCTCCAGATTTCCAGCGTGGCCATGGGGAATTCACTCAGCTGCAGTTGGTTCCTATAAAACAGTTTTCTCACAGAATCACAGAGGGGTTGCACGAACGTAAAGAAGGATGCCTCGAAAATGTGGCCGTGTAAAATTTTATGCTGCGTACTTACTTTGCCAAATAAATGCAGCTTCCCAACAAGGCACAGCACACTCTGCTTCACATTAGCACTTAATGGAGAAATCACTTTGTGAGGCTGTAATGTGCCCGTGCATTTTTGTGGTTAACTGAATGGTTTCATGCCTGTTCTGAGGCAACAGGAGCCTCTCCACACAGGACATGTTTGGGATTTTTTAATTTCTGGTGCGGTGGCACGCAGGGAATGCTGGCCAGGATTGACCCCCCTGCAGAAGCCAGAGGAGATGGATGAGTGCAGACATTGGGAGCCTCGGGCCAGAAGTGCCAGGGCAGGAATTCAAGTGATTTGCTCATGATCACACAGGAAGGACATTTCCGTGCATGCTGAGACTCTGCAGGTTACCCAGACATCTGAAATTCCCAAAGGTTGCAGTTAAGCCATCCTCACCTTAATGATGTTCACAGAAGGGGTGCGAGGGGTGGATTTGGCAGCTTAGATTTATCACAGTGCACCGGGTGTAAGGGAGCTGGTCAAGAGACACAACGTGAAAAGCAGATGGATCCTGCTGGAAATAGTGCTGTGTGTTTGCTGCTTTAAAGTTCATCAGGAAAGAAACATCTTTTGCAGAGATAATCCTCAAAACCACGGTGAAAAACAGAATCCTGAAGGGACCCATATCCTGAACTGTGGGATGATGTCTTGCCAGGGGGTTTATCCTAATAAACGAGTATTATCCCTCCTGCTCTTCCAGCCCTATGCTGCTTGCCAGAGGGGGCACTTTTTAATGGACTAGGAGAAGTCAAAGGAAAATCCAGAAGGATAAGGCTAAAAGCGAAATTCTTTGGTTTATACCATTTATAGTCCCATTAAATTCAGTATTTCTCTCAGACATTTGTGGGGCAAGAAGTTCAGTGTATTCATACATCTTTCAAGATCCTGGCTTGATCGTTTGACTCTGTCCAGCCAGCTTAACAAGCTAAATAATAAAAGGGAACAATGCAAAACTTGTTGAATTTTTTTTTTCACCCTGTGTCTTTTTTGAAGTAAAATACCATTTTTTTTCCTCAGATGCCCAGCAGTTTGCTGCAGACTCCTGCAGCTTCTCTGCCCATCGCTCAGTACCTGTTTCAGCTTATCAAATTGTTGTACTTCCTCCTTTCATAGAGAAGCAATTAAAAATGATGAGGGTAAAGGGTTAAACCTAAAAGCTTGCTAATGAGGGTGCCTTCTTGGTTTTCCTTTCATCAGGCATTAGATGCTGTTTTCAAGCATAAGCTTTCGATAAGCTTCACTGAACACTTTTCCAGCGTATTTTTTAAAAAGTTGGGGTTTTTTTACCATCCTGTAAAAATGATAGATGTGTGACTCTGCTGTTTATCCAAAATCCTAATTACTGATGCTGCAGCTTTTGAATGTTAAATTTGTGCAGTGTTCTTTAGGCTTCAGACTGGTCAAAGAAAGATTGATTTGTGTCCACAGAGAGTTCTAAGTCTAGTAAACACAGACGATTTTTTTTTTATTTATTTATTGCATTATTTGAAAGTCAAGAGTTGCATCAACTGCAAATTACGTAGCGATTTCTAAAGGAGAAAAAGGGGAAAAAAAACCCCAAAAGTTGTCTGCCATTGAATGAAATTTTAATTTCTGTCTCCACAAGAACAAAGAGTAGGGGTAAGAAGCAGAATTTGAAAATATGGATGAGATTTCCTTTCCTTGAGCTATGCTATTTATTATACAACAATAGCTTGATTTTTTTTTTTTTTTCTAAGCCTATACAGGTATATTTGGGAAAAATATTTTATATATAAATATATATAAATGAGAATTATAGATTATGTGGGTCTTTGTGTGCATATATCTATATCTATCTATCTATCTATCTATTTATATATATATATACATATATATATATATATATATTTTTATTTTTTTTTTTTTTTTTTTTTTTTTTTTTTTTAAAAACAGTACAGCTCAGTAACATCCCAAGGACTCATTTTCAAAGGGCAGTGAAGATGATGATTTAGGATTTCTAATCACAGAACCATTTGGGTCAGGAAACACCTCCAGGATCTCTGGGTCTGACTGTTCCCCCAGCACTGCCAAGCCCAGCCCTGAGCTGTGCCCTTCCCTGGTACAGAAGGGAGCAGCTCAGCTCTGCTGCATCTCCAGCATGTTTCCTGTGCAGAGTGACTGGAAACCGTGGAATCTTTGTGTCCTTGAAGCCTTTCTTGCAGTTCCTAAAGGCTCTTAGGAGAGGAGCTGCCTGTGCTAATCCCTGGCTGAGCATTCTCCTACCTGTGCTACCTGAGAGGAGCAATGTGGGACAGAGACCGTGCTTGTTTAAAAAAAAAAAAAAAAAAAAAAAAAAAAAATCAGACGATTTCTCTCAGGATTTTCTCTGTCTCTAGTCAAGTTTGTTTTAAACTAATGGAAGTAATTAGCAAGTCACAGAGGGACTTTGTCTACGAGGTAGCCGTTTTTAGATAATGGAGCATAAAAGTCGACACAGTGACATATGACACCAGAGCAGCATCTTGGAGCCACGAGCTGGGTCTTAAGCAGATGTTTAAGTACTTTGAATACTGAAATCACTACACACACGTATAGAAAGGGTTTGTTGGGTTTGTTTTTTTTCTCTCAGACTGCTGGTACACTGTAGGGCTTTCTTTTAATCTCAATAAAATCAAAGTAGGCTCTGAAATGTTTTTTAATGTGCAGTCATTATCACTCCTTTCTCTCCTCTTTATATGTCTTTCAGTGTAGGGTACGTGGGCACTTGGGGAGCAGGGATGGAACCTGGGTTTTATGGGACCATTACAGAGCAGAGGGGTGCAGCAATACAGCAGCTGATGTGCCAAGTTTCTAACAGTGACCGTGGTGTCGAGCTGAAAATAAATAACATTCAGAAGTGAAGATGCACTTGATATGTTCACACACATTTATTGTAGCTGTGAATGCAGGGGAGATTTGCAGGAATTCCAGAGAGATGATCTCCCAGCAGGGTGGTCCCAGAGGTCCAGGGTATCTCCCCCTCACAGGTCTCTGAGATTGTTCCAGTTCTTGTGGGTGCCAGCAAACTGTGTGCGTGCTTAGCCTCATCCAGGGCTTTCAGGTTGTTTTTATGTATGAGATAACTTTATCCATCGTATTTTTTATAAATCAATGTGTGACATTCGCTGTTTGTGCCCAGCAGTTGCTGCAGCATTTGGTAACACTTCCCACCACACACATAAAAATGTACCAGTGTGGTTTAAATAAATACACAGCACAGAAAGCCTTTGTAGATGTGCAATTATGACATGATCACAACACCCCAGTTATTGAGGGGTGCAGTTTGGTGAAGGAGGGGAAGGATTTTCCCTTTTCCACAGTCTGCTCCTCTTTTCTCTGTACTTCGATGTGGCATGGGCTTTGACAGCCAGATGGGTTGAGCCATTTCCTGGCTGCTTCATTCTTTCACCTGTGCCATGGTAGTTTTCCTGTAATCCGAATCCAGATTAGTCCTTGCCTCAGCTCAGAGCAGTGCAGCAGAGCTGTGGTTGGCCCAGGGCACAGGACAGCTGGGTGCAGGTGTCCCAGCAGCTCCTCTCACCCCGAGTGCCCTGCATCCCTTCTCCCACTGCAGCCAGCCCGGTCGGACCCACCTGGCCCAGCCCTTCTCCTGCAGGAATTCAGTGCCTGCTGCAGCCCAGCAGAGCTGGCCCAGCAGGTTCTGCTCATCTCGAGGCAGGCTGGAGCATCTCAGCATGGGAGCCCAGCTGGAGCACTGTGCATCCGTTCTCACTCACTTGAGGTGTTTTTACGGGTACAATATGTTTTCCTTCACCACATGTGTGTTCCGCCCCGTGGATTACTCAAATGGCAGAAAGTGTTTTGTTTCCTCTGCTATTAGCTGCAGGTTCAATTTCTATCAGATTTGTCAATTCCGTTGTATAATAGGATTGGGGTTTTTTTCTGGTCTAATGTATGTGGCATGTTTCATAATGCCAATAAAAACAGTTTTCAAACTAGACTGTGAAAGACTTTGACCAAAAACAAGGTGAAAATAGAAATATCAGTGACTGGGGAGCTTTGATCTGACAAAGCAGGCTTCAAAATGACATGTTATGGTTTATGAAGCATGGATTTTACAGTTCCTTTTTGCAGTACCTGTAACGTGTGAAAGGTTGGCCAAAGTGGGAATGCAGCTCAGGATGGGCGGAGGGGGGATCCAGTTGCAGCAGAAGATGAATGCTCCAGAATGGTTTAAACTTTTATTTCTGTGTTAAATATTTTTTGTTGTTTTTATATTTCTGATAATGGAATTGTTATGGGCTTTTGAGTTTCGGTTAAGAATGTGCAAATAGGCTATCTGGTAAGTAGGTTATTGAAGGGTTAGGGAAACGGAAACATTTCCTGAAAAAAAATACCCACAGAGTGGGTAATAGACTCCAGTTGAATTTAAAAGATAATGGCGACAAGGGAGAAATCCACTTGTACAAATGGGGAACAGCTGTGTTTGAGATCTAATGAAACTGTATCAAATACTTTAAAAATGGCTTACAACTTCTTCCCTGGGGAACAGAGATAAAGCACAAGAGCACTCCTGAAAGGTCGAAGAAACAGTTAAATCATTTCCTTGATGGTTATTAGAGATATAGAAGACATCAGCGAAAATTAAATGTCTGAAACTTGTATTTGATTGCTTTCCTTATCACGCCAATCTCACACATTTCTCCCATCTCTTCCTCTCTGTTCTAGTAAAATTTAATAACTGTGCCGGTAACAAGGGCGTGCGGTACGAAACCAACAGCCTGGACTTCAAGGTGAGGGCGGACGGGACCCTGTACGCTGCCCACCACCTGCAGGTGCCCTCCAGGCAGCTGGTCCTGGTGCTGACTGCCTGGGACCCCCAGACCCTGGGCAGGTGGGAGGCCATGGTCAGGTTCCTGGTGGCAGACAAGTCCCAGCACAATGGACACAAGGTAAGAGTTTTTTTCAAAGCTCTTTTTCCTGCTTTCTTCTTCCTTTGTGTTGCCTGGTCTGTGCTTCGTAAAGAGGTGTCCAAGTAGTTGATACCATGAGCAGTATCAAATTCCTTGCAAATGATCCTTGAACCTCTCTGACAGAAATTTATTTAAGGTCTCCAGTGAGGGAAGGGTTCTCTAAGTTCATACTTCTGTATTTTTAAGTGACCACTTGTCTCTGTCATACACTGCAGGTCACGTACATTGTGTTTGCACCTTACTGCTGATAATCTTTCTTGCCTCCAAGTCAACCCAGCAGCTGAAGGGTGAAGAGTCACAGCCAACCATCTTCTTGATGGTTTTAAGTTCAGATATCTTTTGTGACAGTGCAGGCCTGGCAGCTCTGCCCTGCTCCTCATCTCCCCGCTTTTCAGAGTTACTCTTGCAAGCAATCTGCATGGCCCTGCAGCTTCCAGGGAGGAGATTTGGGCTTGTTCCTTGCCTTGCAAGGACAGGGAGTGTTGCTGCTGCCTGATAAGGGACACGTGCTCACACAAGGGGCAGGCAGCTCAGCACAGCTCTGCTCAGTGCCAGCATCTGCCTTGGCCCACCCCGACTGAGGAGAGCCTGCCAGGGCCAGCCAGAGCCAGGAGGGTATGGATGCTTGCTGTGATTCCACACTCTCAGCTGAAAAGCAGGAGGGCTCTGTCCCTGCCTGGCAGTCTGAGAGCAGTGTTCCCTCATGAAATGTGGTGGTGGGCTGCACAGGGCCACTGCATTTGGGGGTTGCTTCATGAAAACACATTTCTTCTGCTCTGCCCCAGGAGTAGCTGTCACTTTCCACCTCTTCCATATCATTTTTGGCAGCAGCAGCTCACCTTTTCATTTTCAGAGCGAGTGTGGGCTGAAGATCCTTTACTGCCTGGAGTAAATGCAGTTATCTTCTCTGGTGCTGGCTCAAACAAGGCAGTGCTGGGCTGGTTCAGTGGAGACATTGGGGCAGGATTTGGCAGGGAGTTGTTTCAGGAGCCTGATTTGTTGCTGGATCTTGAAGACCTGCAGAGTAAGGATGAAGCTGTGTGTCCAGGGAGCAGCCCTGGCTCCTACAGGGGCAGGTGGGTGTAATTTGGATTAATACACCACAATAATGGTCCAAACAGCAAGACTGGCCTCTGCTAAAATCCTTTCTGTAGAGCTTGGACAGAGCGTGCAGGGCAGGGTGGGGAAAGGAGGAGACACTTCTGTGTCAGGTTGTTAGAATTTCACCAGGTAACTCGGTGCCTTTTGGGAGAATTTTTGCCACGACGCATTCCCGCAACGTGTGAGACAAAAAGGAAAATATTTGGGCAGACTTAAATCTCTCACTTGCCCAGTGGGCTGACCCCTAAGGTTTTGCAGGGCTTGGAGTCATACGAGTGCACTTCTGCTGTTCAGTGAGGCTTGGGCTTGTGCAAGATGTAATTAAGCCCTTTTTGTTATTGTCAACTCTATTTGCCACTTCTAACCAAAGAAATACTGCTTCCTTCTAAAAGTAATTAAATATTGAAGGAACAAAGTAAGATGTCTTATATATTGCTTTAAATTTCTACTCAGTGTAGCAGAAAAAAAAAACTTGAATAAGCACACATTTCTGTTTTAGTAGAATATTTGGTTGGAAATTCATCTAATGTTAATGTAATCTGAACACTGGTTGAAAACAGAGAGAGCTAAGCTTCTTAAAATTCATATCCCTCCTTTCTAAAAGCCTTATTAGTGTGTAGTTTGAGGCTGGAAAAATACGGAAAACAAGACTAATGACAAGGTCATAAGCAGTTTTATTGTGGGTCCCTATAGCAGGCATCTGACTTGTGTTTTATTTAAATGCCTGTGGTTTTTGCAAGCAAAAATAATCCTTTGTTTACTAAGGAAATAAATATGATTATGAGATTATTTTAAAAAATAATAGTGTTCGTGCTGAAAAAAGAACCCCAAACCTTACAATATCCAGTTCAATATGTTTCAGGCCATGACCCTTATATGTTTTGTGGCTTTTACTAGAAGCAGATTTCACATTTGGTTTTGTGTAGAATAATATGACTCAAGCAGAACTATATGTATTTTTTTAAAAGGCATTTCAAACTGTTTTGTTATACTCAGAATATATAGATGGCAAATGTGGGAGAGAAAAGGAGGAGGTGACCTGAGAGAGGGAGGGAGGCCACTTTTGTTCTGGTGCATCCACTTATTTCCATTTTACTTTGTGAATTTGTGACTGATTTTGTGAAAATGCTGAACTGTTCCCAGACATTATAAATAATTGGGATGAAATTCAGTTACTGCACCTGCTGATCACTGTTTGTTGGCACCCAGAGCACAAGAAAAGTCCTTTTACCTAGTTCCTCCTCAGGGAGGGCAGCCCCTCTTGATGGGGGGTTCAGTGCCTTTCAGAACCCCCTCTGAAAAGATAAATCAGAATTTTGTTCGTGATTATCTGGGGATTAAAACTGCATCAAAACCAGCCCTCCTAGAATGGCCATTGTTACTTTTGGTTTCTTCCGGGGGTTATAATACAGAATAAATGTTACAGGAGAAATGAGTGGTGTTGGGATATTGGCTGAGGTTTTGGGGGGCCACAGTGGGGGCAGTGGGCTGCTCTCCAGGAGAGCACAGGGGATTAATCCATCAATAAATGATCCTTTGTGGTCCTTACTTGTCACAGTATGTATGACTGAAAATCTGTGTAACACATTTTGAAAACTTTTTAACCAGTAAAATATTACTAAAACTTATAAACAATTACTCTAACCAATCACTAAAAACACACATACACTTATTTCACACACTATTTACTTAGATACTTTCAATTAATAATACCCAATACTTCATTATTAAGCTTAAAACCTTCTATTGTCTTACTAAACATATTTTTCTAGTCTTAAAATCTATCTTAACCAAACCTAAAACTCAAACTTTTATTTCCTCTCCTTACTTACTATGCTATTATAACTTTTCTACCTCCAAATTTTACAACCATAGCTTAGCTCCGAATATCTGTTCTTTTTCTATTTCTAAAATCTACAACTTTTTAAAAACCTCTGAACACCAAAGCATTTTGGTGGTGGCCAAAGGCTTCCAAGGCAGCAGATGATTTCTTGTTGTGCCAGTCCTGCCCTGGTGTGCTTTCACTGCACGGTCAGAAGGTTTGGGGTCCATGCCTGTGCCCAGATCCCCCAGCTGAGCCTTGCTCTTGCTGCAGCCTGACATTTCAATGGGCAGGGACCCAACACTGGGACAGTTTCCCCTCTTCTCACAGTGCTGGCCTTCCAAACGTGCTGATTGCTTTGGGTGACTGAATCACCTGCCAGTTTTCACTGAGATCCACTGCAATGGAAGAGTCCTGACTACTGCATTAAGGTGTCGTGCTGCTGGGGTGAAATGATAGAAAAGAAGGCAAATACTTAAAAATGTCTTTTATGATACACAAAGCATACATTTCCCCTCCTCCCCAGCCAACACTTGAATGCAAACTTTTTTTTTTTTCTGGTAAAATACAAGTGATGTTAGTAACTCAAGGAACTTTTTTGTTCAGTCTTGCAGGAAACCTGATAGCAATTCAATTAGAAAATGCAAATGAGGTCACACATTTCCCACAAGAGTGCTGAATTACCCCAGAGGAAACTGAGTGATATTCCAGCATAACAATAAATACTTAAGATAAAGTTTCTTCTGCTGTTCTTGTCTGGCTGTCTGTTGTTACAATTGAAAGTATCCGTTGGGGCTGTGGGTATTGTTTGGGAGGAAGGAAAAAGAAAAGAAAAAAGAAAAGAGAAGAAAATAAAGAAAAAAAGGAAAAGAGAAAAAATACAAGTGTATGAAATAATATAAAGTCTTTGTGGCTTGTGTCAGCATTTGTGAAAGACAAACATGAGTGGGATAATGCTCCAGAAGAAAACAAAGTAAAGCCAGGCTTTACTTATCTGGAATTAGCAGTGTAATGTCTTCTTTTCTAAGCCTGCATGCTATTATTTTGATAAATTGGATATTGATTGAACCAAAAGTCTAAAAATTAAGATTCTGTTTGTGAACAGTGACATTGCTGAGGATTGCAGTCTTCAGAGTGTCCTGTTTATAGTTACAGAAACTCAAATCTTCCCAATTATGAGTAGAAATAATTAGGAAAAACAGAAAAAATTACAAGTGCCATTTGTCCTTCACACCCTGCACCTGCCCTCTGTGTCCATCAGTCCAAGCTCCTCCTCATCATTCCTTGAAAATCAACTTCCTCCAGCCCATGTGTTGGCTCATCCCATCTGAAGTTCTGATCTTCTCATTTATATTGATTGCTTTCTTTAATTTTCATTCCCTTCATGTGTCTAAGGCACATCTGACAAATTTTCATCTGTTTTTCTGTATTTCAATTTTTCTGTATGTCTATTTTTCTGTAGTTCTCACAAGTTAAAATCCAGATTGTAGAAATACAGCATAGAAAGAAACTCACAGCAAAAGAGCTTAGAGGTGCAGGATATATTCAGCACATGTAAGATGTCAGTCATCTGCTGTCAGTGACTTAGTTTGGAAAAAAAAATACTGTTTTCTTTGAACCATGTTTATGTCAACCAAAGTTTCTCATTGTTACAGCTTTTCAAATTCTGAGCATGGAAGTATGTAAATTTTTGTAATGTTAAATCACTGGGAATTGTGCAATTAAATTTGGAAATATATGAGGTCTGCAGCTAGTGTTTAAAACATTGAGAACTGCTGTCAGAAATCAATTCTTGCTTAAGCCCAGCTTGTGTTTTATTATGTCTCATCTTATTTTGGGCTGCTTTCATAACCCAGCTATGAGTCCACAGCCATACAATGTGAATGTGAAAAGCTGATTCTTAACAGTCAGAGGGTTTGGGGTTTGGTTTGTTTGGGGTTTTTTAAAGCCTTTAAATAATCATCTGTGGTATTTTACCTGGCTGAGGTTTTAAATTCCAAGTCCAGCCTTTTATTGCTGATCACAAGCACAAAGGTCTCTGGGCAAGGAGAGGCTTATTCAGCACTGCTCTCACTCATGACCTGGGTTACTGTGCAGCCAGGATGCTCTGCACGAGGCTGGGGAGCCCTCCCTGGAGGGAGCAAAATCGGAGTTTAAGTGGGATCTGTGCTTCCAGTGCCTCTGGTGTCCCTGACAGTCCTGAGCAGGTGCACCTGAAGGAAACGAGAAAAAATTTGTTCACTTTCCTTCCTTCTTCCTTCTTTTCCCTGCACTGGGGTGAGATGTTTTCTGAAGCATCAGGGTGATGGGAGTTTGCTCCATCAAATTGTTTTATCTCTGAAAAGGGGTGAAAAAACGATGTTTTAGCTGTCATCCTGGCTTTTTCTGACATTACTGGTGCATATTTTGAGTACTGGGTCATTACTCTTGCACTGTCCTCTTTCATTGCTTCTGTGGGTGATCCAAGGCAGTAACTAAATGCAGCAAAATGGCAGCTGGAATAATTTTTATTTCTGTATCCCATCAGTGAAGCAAGACCTGAATTTATCTGTCAGGGAGGGTACCTATAGAGATTTCTGTTTCCTTCAGATAACCTGTGAGACATTGTTTGGGGTTTTAACAAATCAGATCAGTGGAAAAGATGAGAAAGAAGATGACTAATAAATTAGTATCATATAATTGTTACCAGTGAGACTGCTCATGATAATTGTGCAAGTCTAATGAAGATGCATCTGCTCAACTTGCCTGACCTCGTGCTTAAGTGAATTTGAACGTCTCGCATGTAATCATTGCAGGAGCAGAGAGTGGTGTTTGTGCAAACACGTGAACCTCCCTGGCCTGATTTTCAGCTGTGCTGAATCCCATTGCCTCGTGCTGAAGCCAAGATAAGATGTGACACACAGGTGCTCATTGCCTTGGAAAATCAGCCCACCACGGGAAGTCTCCACTTGCTGCATTTAGTTCTTAAGCAGTCAGCATCATACCAAGGGTCAGGCTCAAAGCCGTGCTCCAAAGACCATCTGTAAGTGAAATTCACTCCAGATCTGTCTTCCTTCAAACAAAAAGAAGTCCTAAGGATTGAACTGCCTACACGGAAATAAGTTTTTCCTGATAAAACAAACCCCTTGGACTGCTGCATGCTCCTGCCTGTGATGTGTTCCTTGCCCTCACCAGATCAAAGCTTTTGACCTCCCATTTCATGTTCTTTGTTAGTAACTGCTGAAGTCTGACTGCCACTTCAAAAAAAAATATATTTTGGACTGGATAGCCTAAAAATACCTTCATGGCTGTGATAATCTGATGACAGCTGCTTGTAAACATGAGTTTGAGTACAGACAAAAATTGCTTCATACAGGCACGTCCATTAAAATAAGTTTGTTTTTAGGGGCTCTGAGTGTCCAGGATCTTTTCCTTTAGCCCAGCAGGCTGAGTCAGGTTGGTAGGTGCAAGCTCAGCGTGCAGGAGGGTTTTGGTTCCTCCCAGCTCCTGGAGGGTTGGATGAGGCAGTGACCAACTGGAGGAGTGAGGAGAGGAGCCAGGGATGGGTTTCCAGCAGGGCAGGTCCAGTCCCAGCAAGGAGTGGGATCTCAAACACTGTCCACACCCAGCAAAGCATTTAAATTCAGGCTTGAATTTCATCTTGTAAATGGAGATAAATTGAATGTGTCCTCACGGTCAAATTTGAGCATTTCTTAGGTGCACTCTGGAATTGGAGAAAAAAGTGTCTTTTCTCAAGAGCCTCTTGAAATAACCAAAGGATAACTTGAAAGGGCAAATTCTCACACTAGCACTAAGGAGAAGTACCAGACTGAATTACTTTGCTTTGTGCTAAAGGAGCAGCAGCGCCTGTGATCTTTTAAATCTCTTGTGATCTTTTTACTTGCAAACATTATGAAGAGGAGGAGTATTGTTACATTTATTTCATTATGATTATTTTAATTCATGTGTCTTTTGAACCTCATGGCTTTAGAAAAATAAAATGAGATTACAATTTTTTCCCAGGCTTTTAAGGGGTAGACTTGCTCCTGCGTCTTTCTGTGATGAAGAGCACTTGCAGTAGTCTGAGTTTTAGAAGAAAAAGAAATGTGTTTTGGAACCATATTTTCAATTATTTGTTAGAAGGTTTATTGGGAAGGAAGAACTCAGATTGCTAGCCCAGATATTTCATACATTTTTCTCAAGATTAGGTGCAGGATGAGAGAGGTGATTCCAAGGTGCAATAGAGGTTTTCACTGTGTAGTGTGTGACAAGATCTGCCACCTTTATTCCCAACCTCCAGGTAATGAGTATGAGTATTTTGTGATTTAATAGCCCTGCTCTTGAGAAGTACTTGTACTTCTGAAGCCATTGTGTATGGCTTCTCCCAATTATGAGAATGACATTAACTTGAAGATAGAAGTGTCTCTTTGTAAACACTAGAAGGTAGAGTACAACAGTAATTTAGATGTTTCTTAAACAATCCTACCTGAGAAGCACTGTGAGATTAGATCTTACAAAGGGAGTGTGTAAAGGTCAAGTTGATGTGGGGAGCTTTGCAAGGAAACAACCTCATCAGAACTTTTCTTGTTGGGATAAGATGTTCAAGCCTTAAAATGAGGAGGAAAAGTACATCCAGAGCTGTGCTTTGGGGGTGATGTCATCTTCTGTCCATTGACAGCTCTTGCCATATTCAAAGCCTGACAATGACAAGAAAAGTATCACAGATGCTTGAAACCTGTGGGAGCCATAAAAGATTCCACCAAAGGCAGACAGATTTCTAATGTACCTGCTTTGGTACGTGATGCTTCCAGAGAATGGAAGAGGAAGATCACATGAAACCCTGAGAGAGTGCACTGGCTGGGGGGTGCCTCTAATCATCCGTGGGTACCACAGAATAAAGTCTGAGCACAGCTCTGCCTCTCCTTCCCAGCTGAGACTCCCATCCCTGGAGATCCCTTGGCATTCTGTGTCTGCTCAGTAACGAAGTGAGCGCGCTGCCCGCGCCCACCCTGACTGCAGCACAAAAGCAAAGCCCCTTGAAGTGCTCTGCTGACTGGCTGGATTTCAACTTAAATTGGTGACAACTTACCCAGCAGAAGGTGTGGGTGAGTTCAGATTTCTGATTTCAATTAAATTCTACTGGGAAATCAACACCTGCTGTCCCAGCCTGCTCGGCAGGCACCCATTAGCTGCAGCCTGTGTCCACGGGGCCCTCTCCGACCTTGGTAGGTTTTCTGATCAAAGAAAACAACATGTATTTGGATTTTTTTAAATCAGACCTTCTGTGGTATCCACATGGGTTATGCCCAGAGCTGGTGCATCTCTTTTCTCTGGAGTCCAGACTTAACTCAGCATTTAATTACAGTAACCCACAAAAAGCCCTGCTGCACCTTTTGCAAAGAAAATATCTTCTCCTGCCTGACTCAAAACCCAGTGGTGTCATGTTCTCCCTATTTAAAAATTCCCTGGTTTTACCTGTTACTCTTCTTCAGCTTTTTTCTTGCTTTGCAGCTCTGCAACACCGAGGAACATTTTTGACTCCCCGGTCACGCTGATCACATTTTACTACTTCAGTCGGGTAAAATTTTCCAAAGCCTGCAAAGCCAGGCAGATACCTAACAACCTTAAATTTGCATGCATGCTTCATTTTTCAGCTCTCAAGGAACAGGGCACGTAGAGCTTTGACACTGACTCCTCGGGAACGAGAGGTTTTGGCGTGGCTGATGCATTTGTGTGTGTTACGTGGCTCATTCTCCTCCTCTGAGGGCAGTAACTTGGTTAGCTTTTAGTCAAACTTTTTCTTCCCTGTCAGCTGATGAGTTCTGGAAGCTCATGCACTTGCCAAATCTGACAATTTTTCTTACTAATTGACTCTAATGCGAACTGCTCTATGCAGCCCCACTGCTAGCTGATAAAAAAAAAAAAAAAACCTAAAACTAATGAATTTTTGCTTAACTAGCTGATTTAATTAAAATGTTTTATACTGTACTTGTATGGTTTCTATAAATGGAGAGGTAATTTTGTTTAATGAGTTCCTAACCAAACATAACATTCCTGACTGTACGTAGCCAGATTTGATAAAGGTCACAAACGCTGCAATTCCACTGTTTGCTTTTGGAAGTCGTGATCATCAAACAGCTTGCTTGGGTGCTGGAAATATCCTGTCAGGATTGGTTCCCTCTATTCCTGTTTCTACCAGAAATTATTAGTATAGTTTTAGGAGCAGAGGGGGTTCTTGTCTCTATCTGAACACCGTTCATTATCTTTAAAGTGGAAGTGTACTGCCAAAATCCCATCTCCTTGTCAATTAGATGCTTCTCTGCAAACACATTAATTTAATGCCCCTGCTGAAGAGCTGTACATGTTGGAACATCTTGCTGCTAAAACAATAGTTTTCAGAGCTCTTTGACACAAATCATTCATGAATGGCAATTTATGCCGTGATGGTAATGGGATGTGACATGAAGCTATCTCTGATTAAATTTACCACAGCTTACAACTATTAGTAAATAAAGCTAATACAGACAGTCATCACAGAGTTCTAGAGCGTGGATAAGGAGGAAAACAGATTATGGATTCCTTACCTGTGTAGTTCTTAAATAATAGCTTCACATAGCACAACTATAATAAATTAAAGTCTAAAATAAAAAGTCTGATCTTTTTAAAACTACTTTTTTTTCCTGTCTCCAACTTCAGCGAATTCAGCAATGACCTAAATAAAAAAGGAATCAATTACCGTAAAATAAATAAATTTGCTGTTTGTTCTGCAACCCTTTCATTCTACTGTATGAGAACACAAAATGGAATATCTTTCTGTACTGAAAGATCAAAAACTGGAGAAATGGTGCATTTTGGGAAAAAAGGGTTCGTTCGTCCTCCACTGCCATCCTCGATGTCAGCAAAATGTTGTTTCCTTAGAACAGAATTCATGCAAATGTTTATTTTGCAGCACTCTCATGTTCCCTTTGTTAAAGAACTAAGCTCTATTTTCATTGTCTTATTTTCTGTTTGGTAAATATAATTTTCTCCTGTCCTTTCTGCAGCTACCATGGAAACAAGCAAAAATGCTTCAGATTAAATATTTTTAAATAGATTCTTTTCTTCCCTGGTAGAAAATAGTACGAGTTTTCAAAATGTGTATTGATATAGGAGATGAAGGGAAATCATGTTTGAGCAATGGACTAAAGGTGGCTTTGTATCCCCTTTTATTGACAAAAATATATTAAAAACATGTTGCCTCAGTTAAATCCTATGAGTGACACTAGAAACAAAGCAACCTAAGTATTACTTCTTTCCTGAAAAATGTCTAGTGTGAAGTGTTAAAGATCCTACAAAAATAATAAGACTGGCATATAAATAAAACAGGTTAAATCATAAATAATTTTGATACCTGGGAAATAAAGGCCTGATTTCCTTTCCTCCAATTGCAGGTACTTTTCATTGCAAGAGCAAGTATGTTTTAGTGCCATATCTGGAGCATTTCATTTTTCGGGTTGAGCCCTGCGAAATTATTAATCTCCAACAAACGTACCCTAAGACTCCCTTGTTATTTTATATGCAGGGAATGGCGCCTTATTTACCCAAACATTAGACTGATCCAAAATGTTCAGCTAAGCAGGAACACAAAATATGATATTATATTATGTAAATGGGTTTGCGATACGCTCTGCTGGATAATAACTTCCAGATGTCTCCGTAGCCAGAGGCTGACGGATATCAAAGGCAGGTTGGCTGGGAGGGGAGACAAGCCAGCTGGCAGACTGGCTACTGCTAAGTGTAGCGGAAGGTGGAAGCTGGTGTTCCTTCACACTCACTGCTTTTCTTTGTGGGCTAGTGAAAATCAGCGGCTCGTGGCCTCCTTGTCACGAGCAGGAAGGGGCTGCTGGGATCCCACGGGTCTCCTTCTGGCAGGGGATTATTTTTCCGACCTCTTTCACGAGTAGAGGTTGGGTTTAGTCCGAGTCTCCCAATAAATGAAAGGTTGATGAGCCACAGGCCAATGCTGACAGGAGATTATAGACTCGCTACAACATGGCTTTTGCAACTTATCCTTTATTCCCGGTGCCAGGTGCAGACAAGGAATGTCCCTGAGCTCTCAGCATCGTGGTGTAAGTGGAGTCAGTTGGAGCACCCTGCAGCCTCCCCAGTTTGGAGTGAGGTGTCCTGAGGCTGTTGGGTTTTAAAGCCTGACAGTCCCTTTGGGGTTTAGCTCCATGTCCTATTCCAAATGCAGCAGGTTGTGTTTACCATCCTTAAAGGCAGTGCTAGACTGAAAAGGGACAGGAAATTATGCCTGGGAAAAGTCCTTGAAGCTCCTGACATGGACTCCAAGACACCCCTACACCTTCTGTAGAGCAGACTGGGAGAAGAAAGGTATTTTTTACAATCCTTATAGACTGTGAAAAATTAGGGTTATGTTCGAGGCTGCACTTCCTCCAACCTCTCATTGCTTTCTGAAAGCTTGATCTGCCATCTCAGTGAAAGGTTTTTGATTGACGTCTTTATTTTTTTAATTTCAATTAATAGCAAAAAAACCAAAAAAAAACACAAACCAAAAACGTGGCAAGGGGAATTGAGGGCAGATTCTGCCACTGAGCTGCAGTTGATCCTCAGCTCTTCAGCTGCCTTACCAAACTCAGGGAGGAGGTTCTCCAAGAGGATCTTCCTCTGCCCTGCAACAGCTCATAACAAATATCAGAGTTTGTCATTCCAGAGAAATAAAGCAGCAGAAGATGCAGGGGCTGCATTAAGATTTGCCAGCACTGGCGTTGTTCATGTGTGGGCCAGAAGCCCACTGGAAGAGACATGGGATAACTCAAGAGCCAAGTGTTAATCCCATCCTTGCAGAATTTGGGCTTTAAATAATACAGCCAGCACAGGATTGCTCAGTTGATCAGCAAGCTCTGAAAGATTCTGTCCCAATACAAATATTAAGGCATTAGATCCTACTGAATCCAAACTCTCCAAACAAGTTTACACCCCAGCATGGGCTCTTCTCCTGTTGTTTTTCTTCATCCCACACTTTGTAATTACTTTTTCCCCTTGATCTTGATCTTTTCATCTGTTTTGGCTCAGCTGTATTCCTCTAGCTTATCAGTGTCCTAAAGTGATACACAGGCATAATTACTGAATTATTTGACTATTTTATATCCTCCTGTAATTATCTTTGTATTACCAGACTGTGCTCACATGTTCCATGTTTAGAGTTTGATCCTGTTGTAACGAGTTGTAAATGTCACCATGTAATTTTTGGAGTGGAGAGTGGATTTCACCTTCCCCTGGGCATGTGTTTCATGGATTGCCTTCCCTAGTTCTGCACACCATCACCCTCATGCTGTATATAGGAGAGTCACAAAAACAGTGGGAGGGAAACCACCCCAGAGCAGCTGCACTGGAGGTGCTTGACTTGGTTTGAAGGACTATGGACAGTTTGTGTGCTGGTGGCACTACAAAAGGTAGAAGAATATTTTATCTTTTGAAAATGTTTCTGAGATTCTGTAAAGCATGTGGCCACTGAGGCCGTGAGAGAAGATGCAGTTGTCATCTCAGTAAAGACTGTTACTCAGCAAAACCAGAATTGGAAGCTGTATTTTAGAATTAATTGAATTGGGTGTCACATTCTGCTTTTGAGTTGAACTTCAGACTCTTGCAAACTCAGAAACACTGGAGAGTTTTCTGGGTCTCACAGTTTGACAATGCTGTTATTCCAGATATGTTCTGGGATGTTTCAGTCAGAGATCTGAATAGTTCTGGCATTTATACTCACCAGACTTTGTTACTGCATTTGTCTCACAGCTTTTAAACAGCAGAAAACATGTACAACATATTTAAACAACACCAGAGAAATTAAGGTCATGAGAATGCATTGTCAACAAATGAAGATAAAAACTAGCTGTTGTTTAAAAAAAAAAATGTTGCAAGATGCTTTTGAAATTCTACATATCAAACTGAGAGTCGTGTTGATGATTTATTCTAATATAGGAAAACATCATCAAGAGTGACAACCAAGCTAGTCACTGTCTAGTCACCTGCCAGCAAGTATTTCATACAGACTAAAAAGGCTGGTATTGCCTTGCTGAGCTGACACTAATTATTTCAGTACACACAGAGCTTTGGGACTCATGCTAATTCTCAAGTCTCTCTTTAGTTCAGACTCATTCCACTGCGTAAACTCAGCAGAGCACAAATTATTTGACCATCCTTTCATAATCTGTCCCCGTGCTCACATGCCAATTATATAAACTGATCCAAATACCTGCTCTCAAAGGATTCCCATTTGGGAATCACAAGCCAATTAAAAAAAAAAAAAAAAGGGATATCCACTATTTTGTGGCTCATGTCTCATAGTCCTATTTCATGTTGTCATGTATTTCTGGGTGTCTTCTTTAGATAGCATTGTTTTCATCAGTGTTCAGAAAAGATACCTTTATGGCAATAAAATCATTTTTAAGTGAAACCTCTTTCGGGTTTAGCATTGCATCCCATGGGGAGGAGGTCAGCAGTGCCTACCAATATCCTGACTATCCCAAGGAAGTTTCCCACTGCCACACCATGATTCTGTTTCTTTGTTTGTTGCACACTCCAGTAAGCATTCTAAGAGCAACGTCTAAGTATTGAACATGGTTCAGTGATTTTGTTGGAGGCATGTAAACAGCACTTAGGTGAGCACAACCCACATCATGAGTGTGAGACAGGACCTGAGGAAGGTGCCCCTCTGTGTGGCTGAAAAGACCATATGTGTCTGTTCTGTGAAAATTCAGCTCTGGAACAGGCTTGTTTTTAAGGTTTGCAGTGAAAATAGCTGCATTTTGGCACAAATGCTTCCAATCCTTTGTAGCCAGCGGATGTCTGCCCTCCACAGGTAACAGAGATCAGAGCCATGACCAGGCTCTAAGAATGGGCTCCTTGCTGCTGTGTCCAACTTCAGGATCTCCAGCTTTTCTGGAGAAGGTCCACATGGTTCTGGAGCCACATCTCAGTTTAACTTTCATATACTGTTTAGTTTTCCTACACTGTATAGTCTTGAGGTGACTGCCTGTTTCTTTACCTCCCAATCAGGAATTGAAGTGTGTTAGTAGATGAATTTACATCAAACTAGAAGGCCTGAAGCAATGATTCCCACTGAAATCAGTGCCTACAGATAACTGCTTGGAGGGTGTTTGGGTTTTTGTTTGGAGTTAAGACAAAAAGGGACTGTGGCTTAAAATGGCAGGAGCCTCAGAAAATGCTTTGATAGCTTTTCCTGCATTGTTCTTGTGTATTGGGGCATTGGGTTTGGGGCTAGTGGGGGGTTTTTTTAAGAAAAATAGCTGAAAATTGTAACATTCAGAGAACCATATTCCCACAGGATCTTACCTCAAATGAAAAGAATGTAACTTGCAGTCTTTGTGATTTATGAAAGTTTAAACATTTTCTGGTGGGAGTGCAGGTCACCATATGGCAACCAAAGTCCTTGCTAGTTATCTTTTCTGCAGACTTTCAGAAGTAATTGCTGGAATCCTAGAAGACCACAAAGTATTCAAGTACTGGGACTGCATAACCTCTGAAGAGCCTTCCTAAATCTGCATTTCATTGATTCATCATTCTATAAGGCACACATTTTGTAATAGTGAGCCAATCTCTCTAAGTCAAAACCATGGTCCCACCATTTCCATTTTTATTCATAATACTGTAACATTTCCAACACCAAAGTATTCCATGCAGAAAATCCATAGTGTACAAAAAAAAAAAAAAATCACAAAAATCACAAAGAAGGACTTAAAGTTACACCAAATAATGAAAATTTACTGTGCCTGAGATGTATTACACTTCCCAGGCAGTGTTGGGTGTGTATTTGGGGATTTGTGTTCAAAACCCAGCTCTCATATAAAGATCATTTGTTATGAAGCACTAAGAATCTGAACTAATGCACCTTTGCAGCCACGGGGCTGACTCTCCCTCTGGTTGGCACTGGGTTCATGAGGCAGAATACTTTTGCAGAGACTACAGGTTTTTGTAGCCCTGCTTCTGCTTAATACCAAGACTATAAAGTTGGACCCATGACATAGGCTGTAAAGGAATCCTCTCCCGTTTTTTGTGTTCTGGTAGATTGTACTTACAGGATATTTGCAGCAACTTTCCTCCAGTGCTCTGCTGCATCTCCTTGCAGCTGGTGGAAGACGATACATTCTGGGAAGCATCTTGACTTGGGGGTGACAGCTCCATATATTTGTGCATGGCTTAGTTGATGGGGTGGGGTTAGGTCATGGGTTGGACATGATGGTCTCCAAGGGCTTTTCCAACCTGTCTGATTCTCTTCTCCTGTGTTTCTGTGAAAACCGAGCGGCGGCAGAGCTGCCAGTGCGGTGCACTGTGTCTTTGTTCCATGTGGCCATCGCCGCTGCTGTTGGGACAGGCTCTAAAAAAAAGGAAGTAGCTAACTGGCTGTGCTTTCTTATTCCCAAAACAGCCCAAAGGAAGGAAGGCACTGCCTGGCGAGCTGGTGCAGCAGCAGAGTGACACCCTGCTGCCCTGGCGGCAGCACCAGAGCGCCAACGGGCTGCGGCGGCAGAAGCGCGACTGGGTCATCCCGCCCATCAACGTGCCAGAGAACTCCAGAGGGCCCTTCCCGCAGCAGCTGGTCCGGGTGAGTTAAAGCCCAGCACTGTGGTGGTGTGCTTTTTCAAGTTTTAAAATTCTTGTGTTGTTAAATGGTTTGTTCTGTATACCACCCCCGTCTTTTCCTTGTTATCTCCCAAGTCTTTGTCCGTTACTCTGTGGCATGATTCCTTTGTCCGAAAAATTCTTGCAAGTTCAAAAGTGATTGGACAAAAGTTTCGGACATCCCCTCCTGCTGTTTCTTAGTTTGTTTTACAGTTGGTCAATTTGTTAGAGAGCCATCCCCTGTTTTATCTCGTATTGGCCCTAAACAAAATTCCCCCCCTGATTACGCCCCCCTTCAAAAGGTGCTGTACCCTGGGCCCCTGGGGGCTTTTGCTTGGAGCTTTCCCAGAACTAAGATCATCCCGACTATGGAATAAATAAACTTTTCCTTAACTCCAAGCTAAAGTCTCCCTCTCTTTGGACTCCTGCTAATCGTCATCTGCAGCTTATTAGACTGGCCAAAACCCCTGAAGAAACAGCTGGTAATGGAACTCTTTGTTCTAAGTACGAAGCTAAGGCTGTCTGGGACAGACTCTGACCAGACCCAGCACGGTGACAGCAGTGCTGGGAGTCGTGGTGATCTCAGCGGTGAAGCGGTAGGCATGGGAAGCCCGGCTGGAAGCGCAGGCTCTCCCTGAGGAGAGCTGATGCCTTTTCCATGCTGCTCCAAAGCTCCTGGCCCCCGTTCCCTCCCCAGCCCAGTCGCCTCCTTGCAGCCAGTGCCTGCTGAGATGCTGGCACTGCTGGCAGGGTGGCAGTGTGCCCAGGCTGTCCTCCAGGCAGGGCTGCAGGGGGGTGTGCTGCCCTGCCCTGCTGCAGGTGCATCCCAGCCTGCCCTGGGCTGCCGCTTTCCTTCTTCACAAGGATAATCTCCGAGATCAAGTTCACCCCTGTGGTTTTCTGTGATGATTATGGGATGACAGGAAAAGAAAAGGAAGGGGAAAGGAGTGTTTAACAGAGGCATTTGGTTGATTTATTGTTGCTGTTGTGTTAGTGAAATACAAATACATGTTGCTATTCCTCTTATGGGTGCTGGTTTCAGTTTTTTGTAGCAGTAGAATGATTAGCTGTAAAAAAACCCAAAAATATGTAGAACTCCTTGGCAGACATTTGCAGCTCTTCCCTTGGAAGAAAACAGCAACAACTACAAAATTCCAGAAGTTATTTTGAGTAGCAGTGGTGTGTCATTGGCATCCCTTCTCAGGAAGTTCATGTAGTCCTTTTGAAGCAGTGCCTGGGTTCACGTGAGTCGCATCATTACCTGTTTCTATGCCTGGGAAGAAGAGGCATGTTCCAAATCCAACCAGGGATTGAATAAACTTGAATTACTGGTGTCATTTCTCTGTGCAATTAGGAGGTACAATAAGGACTAAAAAGTACCAGGTGGCAAATATTCTTACATCTGTCCTGGAAAACCAGGGAGGGAAGCCAAGGAGTCTTTGCATGGTCAGCAGTGCAGGGTATGGAGTGACCCATTAATGTGTTGTCCTACTAAGCTGAAGAAATGTCTGAAAAGGAGAATAGCCTGATGTGTCAAAAATGCCTTTCTAAATTAATAATTTAGATTAAATATTGAATTCCTGTGAAAAATAAAGGGTAGTACTTGCAAAATGAACTTGTGCTCTCTTCCATTCCCTACTGATTTCTTTTGAGCTTTGACTAGACAGCAAGAGGACAACTTGGCACCAGCTTACCATGGCAAATTTGTTGATTTATAAGGACTGAAATCTCTGTGGCACTTCTTACCTTACAGTCTGGAGATGAAACAGAAGGACTTGCCTATGCAAAATTCTAATATTAATGGAAATGACAAATAATAAATTTTATATAGGTACAGAAAAATTTATATTCATCACTTAGACTACTGGTAACCTTGGAAAGATAACCTGGCTTATGGAAATACAGAACTCCCAGATTTTCAGCAATATATTCCATTGCAGTTTTTCGAGTACAGATGCTAGAGGAAACACTGAAAATGAAGTAAAAATGGGGGTGGGAAATGAAAAAAAAACCCAAACTGGCTTCCTAAGGCCTGTTTTCCTCTTCACCTGACATACAGAAAGCATCATAGTGACAGGGAAGATCATACAAAGAGTGCAGCTTGATTAAGCGTGAGACCCCTGATGTTTCAGGCTTGGGTTGAGTTTCTGCTCCTCTGCAGCATCTGGCCCTTTTGCCAATGCCTGAATGTGAAGCTTGGGTGATTCCTATCAGGAGGTACAGCTCCCCCCATTAGACTTTGCTCTTTAATTATCCAGAACAGGACAAATCAACATCTTCAAAGACCAGCACTATCTGATTATTTCCATCCACATAATCTTCAGATTGCCCTGGAGCGTTTTGCTGTCTCCTAGATCTAGGTAAGAGTTTTGATCTGATTTCCCATGTTTTTTCTCGCTGGGCACTGAATATTTTTGTGTCCATCTGCTCACAAACTGGAACCAGAAGTGCACATGTGAAGTTGCAGCTCAGATCTCATTTGTACAGAAGCAGGTCTGTCACCATTTTCTCTGCTATTTTATATAAAACATTCAAACCTACTGCTGGTTCTTGGACACTGAATGTTTTTGGTCTAGAAAGACCTGCCTGAGCTTGTATTTTGTAGGTATAACTAATGGAAACCTGTCCTTCCATAGCACTATCTTTGGTTCTGGCCTCCTCCAAGGAGGGGAAGGGATGGCATGAAAAATCTCATCACTAAAACCCCAAAAAGCCCTACCAGAAGTACATTTTCATAGAACCACTCGCTGTTTGCGTTTTTATAGGTCAGACTAATTTGAAATGCATAGGCAAATCTTTCAGGTTCCCTCCTACTCCTGCTTCCTATTGTGAAGGTAAAAATTCCATTTTGTGGAAGTTGATTAGTTACTTGTCAGTATTTTTAGCAAGGCTGTGCCTGAATGAAGTTTAAATCATAGCAAAGGTGAATGCACCTTGATGGGAGCCACATACCTCGAAAGGCAGCCCTATCTGGTTCAGCTGGGATCAACTATAATTCTCTGCTCATTAAACCATTTCATTCTGATAAAATACGTTAAATGAAAAAGTTTTTAGAGAAAAAAAAGAAAAAAGGAACATTATCCCTGCCAAAAAAAAACTCCTCTGTTAATTACAGGGTTTTTTTTTTCTTTCAGAGGCACATCCATGTCTGTTCATAGACATCAACCACACTAACTAGGAAATGTGTTTTAGAAAAACAACAGCAGAAAAATAATAATAGGAATTTCTAATTAATTTTGGCTGCTGAAAAGATTTGCTTACTCTTTGAAGAGTTTAAATGAACATCTGACATTTATAAGCTAAAAATAATTTGTTAGTATAAAAAAATGTTTTGTAAATTCTTCTTTTGTTTTTGAGCTGAGAAAACAGTTATCAAAATTTATTGATATATTCTTATTTATTTTGGAAACATTTATGAAAATCTTGGGTTTAATTTCCTTCTGCTTCACTTCCACCTTTGTACTAGGAATAATATTGTACACGCTGTGAAATATTTCACTGTAGTGAGGCTAATTTCATTACTAATTGTCAGGTACTCTCATTATTATAACTGAGGTCCATAAAAATGCCTATTAAAAATACAAAAACAATATGAAATCCCCCTCCTTCTCCAAGCAAATGACTCATGCAGGCACACTGATCAGCTAAGATAATATATTAAATAGTTGCACCCTTGCTGAGCTCTGTCTATTTTCTCACTGACTCATCTTTTTTAGCTACACGCATAGCTAATTCTTAATTATCTATTATCTAATTATCTATTAGCTTATCTTGTATTTCATCGTCTTTTGAACTTCAAAAAGAATCTCAGTTTTGGACCCACAAGTCAGTCTCCAGCTGTTTCTAACAGGAATCTTGACTCAGTTTTCAAGGCAAGTCGTGGTCCATCTCAATGGGCTACATGAAAATAATTCATTTGATAAAACAAGTCTTGTGCAGAATTGGCCTTTGGTCATCTTCAACATGCTTAGATAATGGGCTCCTCTATCAACCACTGCAACTGTGTTCTCCTCTGGGGAGTCTCCAATCTTTCAGTTCATCTCCAGGACTTTTGCAGAGCTCTTAGACTCTCCCATCTTGCACTTCATAGACTCTAATTTTTCCAGCTTGCCTTTATTAAACATGAAACTGAAAAATGTATTATTTTCCCGTTAGATCTCTGACGATAAACAACTTGTTCATTGCCATTACACCAGCATGAAAATCCCCTGAGGGTGACCAAGACAGGATCTTGGTGCTCTCACAAACTGCCTTGATTGCATGCTACAGGCACAGCATGGGCTCCCGTATCCGCACGCTGGTGATCGCAGCCACAAGAATACTAGAAATAACCTGATGTGTGTAACAGGGAATAAGAGGGAAGGATGCATTTTATGTAAATTTAATCAGAAAGTCCTGAAGTGGCTTGGAAAGTTGGCAGAATATAATATACCTGGAGGCTCTTGTGTTGTTGCTTAGCAGAGGTGTCATTGTGGGGTTGGGTTTCTGGCAGCACAGGGCACATTAAGGGAGCAGACAGCTCGTCTTGATACACTACAAAACCCTGTGGTGGACTCATGGGTGGGTTTAGCACATCTTAAGCTATCCTGTGACACTGAATATTTAATATGAAAGAGGTTGATAGCACACTCTCCAGCTCAGCAGCCTGTTTGTGAGCCACAGCCCACCCTGGTGCAGGAAATGGGTGAAACAGTTTTCCCAAAGTCTGAAATCCTGGTGCTGGAGACACACAAGGCACACTGAGCTGTGAAATCCCTGCCAGCTTGGACCATCGGTCCTCAGTGCTGCCATCTCCTTTGCTCCTCATGGCTGTTCCAGCGTGTGCCTTTGCACTGTTTTAAATAGTTTTATTGTAGGAAATCCCTCTTGCCTCCTCTATCACAGCGTTGCTCACTGCTGTGAAATTGGCAGTGCAGAATCCATTAGCTCCCAGCTGCAAGACAGATGGCATCTGTCTGTGGTGAGAGAAGGTTTGTTGAGAAAAGGCCTTGCAAATGCTTCCCAAAGGACATCAGACCTTACTTTTCCTGAGAGAGATGAGACAGCCTTGATTACCAGCAGACCTAGATCTTCCTTGTTCTCCACAGGAACAGGTGTTTCTTTTGCCTTACCAGCCACACACACTCTGCAACACAGAAAAAAAGGCTAGTCCTGGCTCTCAGTGCACCTCACCTTTGTGATGCCCTGTGAGCATCATCAGCTGAAATTCAGAAATGAGAGGATTTGGTCTTTATTGTTACACTCAGGCCAAGATAAGAAGGAGCAAGCCCGGACTGTGGAGAGGGAATGGGATGCTGTGCAGGTTGTGGTGCTCTGGAGAGTCACAGCCTTTCTTTGAAAGCTGGTTCAGGGATGTGGATTGAGACAGCTCTTGGCTTGACTGCAGTTTCACACCACAAACCAACCTGAGACCAAAGAGGGAAAGATGAGCAGGAAAATGGTTCATTAAATGTTCATCTTGGCATGGTCTTGGCTCTGGTATTGATCTCTCCTCTGTGTGTGTGTGTGTGTGTGTGTTACCAAACCAGGACTCACATATGACTCACAGAATGAATGGAGAAAGTGAATGAAATATGACACAATGCTACTTTCTTGATGTGTCCATTTGAAATTCCTTTAAAGCCTGCAGTCTGGAGCAAGTTCCTAAACATATTCCATGCTGTATGTGATGCTCAAAGGCTGTCCCTTTGTCTGCACTCTCCCTGTTGATGCCGTTCTCAGTTTCCAGCATCCACTGAAAGAGAAGGACAGCTCCTGATGTAAACCACACATCTCTGCCAGAGCTGGTGGGCTACCCCAGCGTGTGCCATTTGGGAATCTGGGTCGAAGGAAGCAGATGCCCAGTGCTTTATGGGCTTTCCATGCACGCGCACATCCAGCGTTATGGATTGAAAAGTGCAGCTACAGCATAAATGCTCCATTTAAAATTCTCCTACAACAGCATTCAAGCCTATACTGTAATTATACATATTGTATTTCCTTGTATTCAGACCCATAGGGAATTTATATTGTCCTTGCTAAAGCCAGAGGGACTGAAGGAAAAGCAGTCATTTAATGATTCAGCTGTCTTGGGCTCTATGATTTAATCAATCATATGAAAGAAATTTTAGATTCTTTGTGTTTAGAGTTCTCTTGTCTGAGCAGAAAATGTTCCCTTTTTGAATTGCTTTAATAGCTGTATTTATGCAGCTGAAAGTTCCTTAAGAAATGAAAGTAAAATCAAATTGCTGAGAATGCCTAGATAATTTATCGGAGAATATTCAATTAGAATATATTAATATTTTAGATTTCCATCATTAATTTAATATTCAGAGATTTAATTTAGTCGTTGAATTGCTGTAGTGCCATGCGTGGGTAGATTGTTAGGCTGAGTGCTTAAAACACCTGCCACAAATGGGTGAATCTCACTTTGATTCCCAAGAGCACAAACGCCTTTCTACTGACATAAGTCTTGCAGCAAAAACTCAGACACTAAATCTTGCCTGTGCTCTGCATTTTTCCATAATTGCAGAAAGGAATAATACAATCTTCTAGCAGAAATAAATGCAAGAGACTTATTTATTTATGCATTCAAATCCAGACTGAGGGGGAATTTGGTGCTCTGTGGTTCTGAGTTTGTCAAAGTATTACTGAAGAATTTCATTTTGCCAGACTGGCCTTGTCACTTACTCAAGGAGAACTGTTGTAAGTGAGGTTGGGATTTAAAGGTGATTGACACTTGGCAGACAGATATCAAGGACTCCTATTGCCCAGTTCAGCTAAAAAAGCTTCCCTTGAGTTTTTGCCGTTTTGCAGGGTGCTTTGGGAATAGTAACGTGAGTGGAAAAACGCCCCACTAAATCATAAAACCCCCTAAATCATAAAATGCTGTTTGATTAGGAAGTGATAAATCTCCATTGAGTGTAGCGTCACAGTTGCATGAAGGAAATGGAACCATTTTTAATTTCTCACACAACATAAAAATTGATATTCTCAGAAGCCACTGGAAGCAGTGAGACATCCCACTGATTGGGAAGCACGACATTTCAGAAGTCTCAAAAATATTGATAATATTTATGATTAACTTCAGGTCTTTAATTTGGGGTACAGCAAGTCAGACTGGGAGGAGGCTGGGATAACAGACCTGTGGCCTGACCTTGTGGCTGATGTTTCAAACTGTTTTGCAGTCACTCAGCATCCCCTGAGGCAGTGGGGCGAGATAGACTAGCAGGGCTTTGTGACTCTACTACCAATGACTACTGGTTAAATACAAATTCTAAGTGAGAGACACAGAATGATAGAATTGTTCAGGTTGAGAAGGACCTGTAAGATCCTCAAGTCCAGCTGTGATCCATACAGCCTTTGCTTAGGTATTTTTCCATGCAGGATCTGACTTTTTCAGCCTGCTTGCACCGCTGAGGATGGTTTTCTCTCACAGATAAGAAGCTGAGTGGCTTTGTTGGAGCCCACAGAGCTGTTGCCATGGCCGTGGGCAGCACTCTCTGGTTATCAGCATCGGGCCTGTCCTTGGGTTATTTGAAGAATCTCATAATGGACTCAGATTTGAATGGAGTGGTCAGAAATCTGCGGCTGATGGTTACATTCAGTCACAGTTATTCCCTGTCTGAGTCCAGCATCGGGTCTGTTGCACACAGGTCTGTTTTCACAGCCGTGCAGAGGTGCTTCTCTGCTCTCTGCTGGCTCTCCACCAATTCCTCACCACCACCACCACCCCCATCCAGCCCACACCTCTCAGCTCCAGCTTCACATCAGGAGCAAGAGAATCAGGAAGCACAGAAGGATAACTACCCCTCAAATTGTCATCACAGGCATACTGCAGAAGAGTTCATCAGTCACTCCAAAGAGTATTTAGCTATAATACCCCATTGCACATATTGCAACATATCATTACCTCCCATCCTCTCCAGAAAGTGAGAAAGTGAGTGTAATAGCCACTCGGGCTGGCTGTCATTACGTGTACAGGCTGAGGCAGGAAGGCATAGTCAGAGCTAATGCACACAGCCCATGGAAGCTATTGAAAATCTGTAAAGACAGTGTACACAAAAACAGTGGGTTAATTTGCTTAGAAAAGAGCTTTGGTTTTGCTCCTGCCTTTTCCAGAGTAAAACAGTAATAATGAAAAAAGCTGAGACAGAACAGACAAAGAACTCACAATCTGCCTCTGCTGCAGGAGTTCATTCTCTAACACTCATCACCCACATTAGGTGACTGTGGGACTTGGCTTCCTTGAGGAGTTGAAATGGAGTCCCAAAGACAGAGTGGTGCTGTGTGGGTGTGAGTTTGGATTTGCAGAATGATGGTGCAGATATAACCTTGACAGCTAGGCTGTTGCTGAAATTCACTGTAGCAGGCTGGGATGAGATAGGAAAAAAAAAAAAAAAAACACCTACAGTTTTTATTTCCTTACTATTGCTTATGTTCTTGATAGTCTGCACCAATGAAGAATTAAATACAGCACCCTGGAATTTCAGATGTCAGCTTTTAAGATTTTAGAGAATTTACTCTTGGGCTAATTTTAGGCACTCACTGCTGTGGTTAATTGTTGTTTTTTTTATAACAGCTGAGATTTTCAGTGATAAAGGTGTCACCATCCAGATCCTTTCTCAGCTGTCTCTAATGCAGGCTGATAAAAGATGTAAGCCATGGCTAAATGATGGGCAGCAAAGAGTAGATGTGCAGTAGTTTACCAGTTTCATTAAAGGCCCCATTTCTTTGCAGTTTGTCCTCTCCCATAATTTTTTACCATATTTTTTTAATTACCATATTTATAATAGCATTCATATTTGTTGCTAATTTCCTTAATTTAAAGGACATTTTCCTCCTCTCCGAACAGTTAGACAACTTAAAAAGCAAATAAACAAAACCTTGGATTATATTAAGGGAAACATTTTGCCCAAGGCAATTTGGGTATCTGCAGATGGTGGTACTGAACATTTTGGCCCTTGTTCAGCAGAGATTTTAAGAATGTGCCTAAATTTGAGCCTTTAAGTAACTCCAGTGGCTCTTCAGAATTTATTTGTTGACTGGAAACTAAGGACCCGAATAATGCCTTACTGAATTAATGTGTCCAGCATTGTGCAGTACTGACCTCTTTGGCCTTGTTTATAGTTTTTATTACTTTCCCAATTTTAATTACACTTCTCTGAGTGTACTGGTAGTGCACAGAGAGCACATTTTCAGATGTGCACACACACCAGCCTTTGCATATGTCCTCTTTATCCCTAACAGACACCAGAACCTGCTTTGAAAAGCCACCCAGTAGACCTTGGTTGCATTTTTTTTTTTGCACTGGGTGAAGAGAGCTGAATTTTTCCCCCCAATGAACCAACTCATGCATCCCCTAAGAGCCCCCACAGGTTTTGGAAACCAGGACTAATCCTCTGTGACTCAAGTTGTAAACTCATAAACTTAAAACTTTCTCTTGGAAATATTAACAAACCCCTAAATGCCATAGTGCTGGTGGCAGTGCTGGGACATTTGCCTTCCTGACTCCTCCTCCCACTCATGATCTCTGCTCATTTTAATCAGAACATCATGACCTGAGGAAGGTTTTTCATCTGTGCTTGGGTTTGTAGCCCTTTGGGGCTGTTTTGCAGTTGACTTATTTGTTTGATTTGTGCTTGGAGGCTTTGTGAGCTGTAACATTTATTTAGGCAAAGAACTTAATTTTCTTGTTGTTAAAAGAGGGACAGTTTAAGGAAGATGAAAAGCTGTGTGGGCTTGTTATTTCTATCTAAGAAATGAAAGGCATGCATTGTGTTGTGAAAAGATTGGACATGGAGCCCATGGTTTGAGCCTTTAGGGGAACTTGCAGTGCACGTGGCCCTCTGCTAGTTAAACTCCTCTGTGGAAAAGGCAGAGCTGCAGTGCCCCCATTAGTGCAGGGCTATGAAAAATTCAGTGGGAATGGCCAATGTTCCCTATTTCCAAGTCACTGTAAAAAGGTATGGCAGCTAAAAGGCAGAGTTTCTGACCACACTGTGAGCTATTTGGAGTTACTTCTGAAGGAACATCACTGGAAGGCAGCATATTAGTAGAGAGAGGAAAGGAAACTAAGATTAAGGATCTGCACTAAAAAGTGTTGCTAGTTAATCCAAGCCCTTGGAAGGGATTTGTGTGAGTTGGAAAACAAAAATAGATGTTTGGCCAGCTTACATTTTCAATGGTGTGGTTTGCAGTGAAGTGATGACACAATTTACTTACCAGTAAGTGGCATTCAACTGCCTCTAACAAAAAAGAAATTACAGTAGAAGAATCAGACATCATCAGAGCATAAATCTTTTATGGAAGATTATAGCAGTTATTTATTATTTGAAAGCAAAGAATTGAGAAGCAAGGTGGCAGTTTTCTTTCAGTCATGGGAAATGCACCCTGTAATGTCTCCATGGAAAAAAGGAAAGTGCTACACCAAAGTGTTCCCATTCAGCTCAATGGCAAAAGCACTATTCGTTAGCATCTGTTTTTGCAGGGGAACTCCCGTTAAGAGGGGAATTTAAATATTGGAGGAAGCATTTCCAACAACTGTCTGGGTTTACCGAATATTTTTCAGACAGTGTTGTGTTTATGGCACAGGTTTTTGTATGCTAAAGGAAAATGCAATTCAGAATTTATGAAACAGCTGCTGTGTCTTTTGAGCACCTAAGGGACAGGATGACACAACATATATATATTTCTGAAGTCATTGGAAAGAAACAACCCAACAACTTTCTGTACTCCTTCTGAACCATAACCCGTGGAATCTGCAAGCATTAAAATATTTTCTTTTAATTTTTTTAATTAGACAAAATGTAACATTCGGGTTACATGCTATGAGGAAATCAGCTCTTTTTCTCCTCCTTCTTTATCCATTCAGTTGTTAAATGTCCCCCTCCCTTCCTTTTTTTTTTTAACTCTTGTTCTTAATGAGACTTCCTCCTTCTCCCCATGAATCTTTATGTAGGCAACCTTAGCTCTTGATTAATCAGTAATTAGGGAAGGAGTCATACTGATTTCAAGTCTTTAGTATCATACTCTCCAGCTGAAATTCAATACTAAAATCTGAAGGAAAGCCATAGTGTCAATATTATGCTCTGTCTAACCATATGATGACAAAAATCACATCAGAGTCAGACCAGGCATATCTATTTATATAGGCACAAATCTGTCCTGCTTGATATCGAGTGTAACATAATCATAATTCTCTCCCATGGCTGCTTTCTCACACATTCCCTGCCTTTGTCACCATCAGCATTCAATATTTCGCCTTAAAGTTTACTACACCCTCTGTCATCTCATCTGACACGTAGTGTTTCACTTCACTCCGTGTTTGCTGAGCAGTTAGGGCTCAATTCAAAGTTTAATGAGCCCTCATTAACCTCCATGAGCTTTGGATCAAACCCTTGTAGTCTAATATGGAAATAATGCCGGGGTATTATGGAGTTAAAAGCTGCCATAGAGTGGTCTGAGGATAAAGGCACTGCAGGCAGGCAGCTTAATGGGGTATTAATTGGATAGAGGGTGTTCCTAAGTACTGAGCACTGAGTGGGGATGTTGTTGAAAGAAGGGAGTAAATGCTGAATGGTATGATGCTAAGCTAAGGAAATCTTGAGGTTCCCTTTGCATCTGCTTCAGCGTTTGGGGAGTTCATGCTGATGGGGAAGAGTTTTCGGGGCCAGGTTGATGGGTGCTGTCACTCACAGGTCATCTTCTCTCTCATCCCCCTGCTCTGAAGTCCTGCCTGCCTTGGCTCCATTAAAATCGTCCTTCCAGAAACTGTCAGCAAAAAGTTGGTGTTGTTGGAAAGGAGATGCTGATTCCACACCCCAGTTTTGCATTTCCACTTTTTTTCTTCTCTGGGGTAAGGTGCTTTCAACACAACATTTAAACTAACCCAAAATGTTGGCGTTGCCTGAGCTCTTGGTGCCCCAGCAAGGCTGTCTCTCTATTCCTGTGGACTGCTTGGAATATTCCCTGGGGCTTGAAGACCTCCACCAAGTCACATCAAAGCAGCGTGTATTCAATATTTTAGTCTGTTCCCTGGGGTTTACCCCTTTTTGTACCCAAAATACTGTTTATTCTTGGAAAGGCTCCGTTTCCTCCTCAGGCAGTGTGCAGAGGATGATCAGGAACAGCAAAGAATTAGTCCTTGTTGGCACAGATTCCCTCAAGGTCTGAAGGATACCCGGGTCCCTTAGCAGATCCTGCCATGTGCCCGTGCAGTGAGGGTTTGGGAACTGTCACATCCTTCTTCACCAGGGAAGTGGGACTGATGCCTTGCATTTATTTATCTTAGATATTCTCTGTGCTTCTCGCCTTTTCTAAAGAGCTGTTCCTTTCCTTCTGTGAAGCCACAGATGCAACACATCCTGTCTTCCTCCATGCAGCCAAGTGCTTTTCCCTCTGCACTGGTGACAAGCCACTTAGCTCCTCCATATAGCTAAGGAAAAAAAGAACAATCACATATGTAACCATTACAGAAATGTTTTTCTGGAAACTCCCAATCCAAATCTCCAGAAGACATGTCCCCATTCTCTCTTATTTTTAAGCAAAAGGCTGGGTAGTAGCTGGCTCTGTACTGCCTGTGTGCCAGCCTGCAGTTCCTGCCTATCCTAATCCCATATGGGAACAAGGCTTGAACATACATGCTAGGAAGGGTTAGGAAATTCTGCTTGATTTGGTGCTCTCCTTTTTATTCTTCAACTGATTAAGCAGCTGCTAAAATAAGCCTTCCACTGGAGGAGTTCCATAATGCCCTCTCCTCTGGAGCAGTACTGCAGCCTGTTTACCTCCCTTCTTTGTGTCTTCACATTCCCACTTCCTGTTTCCTGTTCCACCTTTTCGGGTCTTGCTTTCACATTTTTGTTTTTACTGCAGTGTGTTCCCAGAAGGATCTTTCCACATGTTTTCTCTGTCTCAGGTGCTCAGCCATTCAGGATCAGGAGTCAGTCACAATCCCTGCAAAACCAAAACAAAACAAACCACAAACACCTAGACTTGTGGTGTCTCCAGAAATTGAGAATGTAAATACAGAGCAATCTGTGATGAAACCTGGAGCATTCCCACTGTCATCTCTCCATGGATTTATGTACCAGTTAAATGTCACCACTCTAGTTTTCTTGAAAAGTTGCTGTGTTTTCCTACAGGACAGTGTGGGTGGAAGTGTGGACATTTCACAACCAAGAGTGTTGTTTTTAGGGCTGAATCAAAGTGTGGGAGATTTAATTAATTTTTTTTTTCCATTCAGTTTTTCTGATTGAGCTTTTTTTATTTATAATTATATGTCTGTCTGATTGAGAAAGCTATTTATCCGTTCAGTGATGAATGATCAAGAAGAAAGGATGGACAGGATGCTTTTAAAGCCTTTCAGCCCCATAGTTGCAGCCACTTGTACTGATAGCTTGCACTGGAAAATGGAATGTGAATCACAGAAAACATGGGAAATAATAGGAGGAAAATTCAGAATCCATTTCTGATGAGTTATATTAAACCCAAAGATCTTCCACTTCATAGAGAAATTATTTAAGTTTTATGCAGCTTTTGAGATTATGACAAGCTGAACAACTTGTTCTGGCTTGGTGCTCGAGTGCCATATGGTACTACTTCAGCAATTTGATGTGATATTATGAATAAGAGTGCATGAGTAGTGAAATGTTTGGGGTTTTTATATCATATTGGCCTTCTGCAATAGACATTAAAATGAATTCTGTTTAGAGTAAGGCAAGGGAAAAAAAAAAAAAAGAACAGACCTGCAGGTTTCAATAGCATAATTGCAGCAAGCAAGTGGAAAATGAATCTGTGGTGATTAGGAAACCAGTTGCTGACAGGATCTCTTGGACAGGTGGGGATAACCCGTGTTCTACAGGCCCTGTTCTCCTTTTAGGTTTTCTCTGGTACAATGCTTGTATTATCTTTAAGCAAAATCTTTATGTGCTATTTTCTATGTTCAGGGCTAGTGGTTTGCAAATAATAATTGTTATGCAAGTGGAAATTGACTCTGTGTGTAAAAATAAAATCTTAGGCTAAACTTGTAATCTCAGGCAAGTATATGAAAGCAATAGTCAGCAAAAGATGATAAAATCTCAATGTCCCCATCTGAAGAAGGGTCATTGCTCTTCCTTGTATTGCTTTCCCACTAGTTAGAGGAAGTTGCTTCCTCAAATTTTGTTGCTAAAAGCAGTTCATGGATAGCTGGACGTGACTGCCAAATTTTGGAGGCTAAAGTAATGTGGAGATGGGAGATCTTGTACAATTCACAGACTGGGTCTCCCTTAGCGTGTCAGTGCGTACTGAATTCCAAAGATAAAACAAATCCCACCCTTACCAATATATGTGTGTATTTTTATATATGTGATAGATTTCAACTAATGGTTTGTGCAAATCATGCATCTGGTGTGCCCAGAGAGGATGGGACTGCTCCTCCAGTACAGATCTTGTGGGAGGAATCTCTGGGAGGCTCTGCCTGAGGATTCACTGGAATAGCTAGTGGGACTGAACACCTGCCTGGAAAATTTGGCTCAGTTTCTTACTCTGAATTACAGCTACATTAGTAGAGTTTTAAGGGACAAATACTGCTTTGAACACAAACTGTTCATATGGAAAAATGTCTGGGTTTTATAGTAATTTGGGGATTTGTCTTGTCTGGATGTTCCCCTGAATTTGTTTTTCATATGGCTTTTGGTTCACAATGGATCTTTAGTTTGTAATGTGGATAGTGCCTCCATTCCACAGAACTGACTGGTTTTCACTAGCTTCTTTTGCGCTGGTTTTTTTTTTTACCTTGAGAATTTCTTTCTTCTCATTCTTAATATATTCCCAGTTGGAATTTAGTTTCTGGGAAAAAAAAAAAAAAGAAAAAATCCTTCATCACTGCAGTGATTTTTAGCGGTTGTATCCTTTTATGCATCATTCTCACACAGTGTGAACATTTTAACCTTTTCTTAATTATTAGCATTTCCATTCCTGCTGTTCATTAATCTGTGCTGGGCAAGGACCATGATGTGTTGCCCAGGGATGCAGCCATGGAGCTGCTCAGCACCTGCTCTGTGGAAACCTCAGCCTACAGAGGCTTTCATGGAGCATCTACCATTTCGCTTTTGAAGTCTGAACTTAGAACTGATTTATTTATTTTGTAATGGATAGGTTGGCTCGCTGTCCTGCTGAGTTATCTGCTTTAGTTAGCTACATGGAAATGTTGTATAAATCCAAGCTGCTGTTAACTGCACTCAGATAGCAAACGGTGCGTAGCGTATTCTTACCACAAGTACACAAAAACCAATTATACTTGACACCTGGTAAAATCTAAAACAAGAAACTGATAGAAATTAAGCAGTAAATTACTCAGCAAGGTTAAGGTCCAGCCTCTCTTCCTCTGGCTCCAGTTCTCACTTACAAATGGAATTGTGGCTGAGTCTACAGCTTTAGCTGCCTGGATTTTCCCCTCAGATATTTAGAAGTGCATGCTCTTAGGCTTCAGTTCACACCTGAATTGCAGGCACAAATGCTGCTGATGCCAGGGGAGCCTAAATGACTCTGCAAAAGTCAGAAAGGAAATCCAGGGTACATTTGAGAACAGAGCAGAGTCTCCCAAATCCCCAAAGTAATCCCTCCACCTTAGGTTTTTTGCATTTGCTCTGGAGTTGTTAAGATGTTGCTGAAAACTTGAGTTGAAAGATTTTTTTTTTTTCTACAAAATCTAGTTTTAAAAATAACATCCAGCCAAACTGAAACTTGAGTGTTCACATTCCATAATGTTATCAGTATTATTATGCTCCTCATTATCAGCAAAGACCCTAGTTTTCAAAATCTGACTGTATTTTGACAAAATTAAGATTCTTATATTCATGTAGGTTTTGTTCTCCATTAATTTTCTGCAGATAAAGAAAAAAATCCCACTTTCTAAATAGCTTTTATTTAGAATACAGTTCAGTGGTGCTTCTGGAATATTGGTTTGTAATTCTCATATCCATTCAACCCCAGCTTTCCAAGCTCTATGTAGTGAAAACATAACCACTTTCCCCTTGGTTAGAATACAATACTTAGTGTTTTTTAAGTCTGGTACTGGGCAAACTGTGCAGGGTTTTATGTTGATGATAAAGCTTTAATTGCACTTCTGAAATCCTCATCATGTGTAAAACAGCACCGCTAAACTAAATGGGAGCAGCATCCCATAAAAACCAGGCAGCCTGGAGTATGATTAAGAGACAGTAATTTTTCCTTATTCGGACCAGCATGGTTTCAGTTTCCATACTTTGCTTTCCAGCACTTCACCACTGCTCTGACACACGCCTTCCCTACTGCCACCCAAAGCTTTTCTCCTCAATTTGTGCCGCTCCCTCCTGCATGGAAGCAGCAAAAACTCCACAGGAACCCAAGGATCCTTTCATTTCCCCCAAGACTGCTGTGCAGCCAAGCCGTGTGTGCACAGCTCGCTGGCTGCGTCTGGAGCGCGGGAGGGGACGAGAAGGTGGCACCGCGGGTGCTGCTCAGAGAGGAGCATTCGACCCTCAGCTCCTCCTTTCCGTGCCTGGTGTGGGGAGCTGTTGTGAACACGGCAAAGCAAAGCCCTCTTGAGAATTCTTAGTAAGTGGGAAATGGGAAGAGGAAAGATTGCAAACAAGCCGCTTCCTTCGGCAGGTGCCGCAGCCGCACCTGCCAGCGAGCGCTGACGGGGTTTAGTTCACTTGATTGAGCATTGCTCAGGGAGATCTTGGGCCAAGTTTCCATCCTTGCCAACAGTTTCCTTCTCCACTGTAATTCATTAATTAGCAGCTATACCTGTTTACATAATGAAGTGTCGGAGAGCTTTTATCAGTGTGTTGCCATATGAAATGTCAGAGCGTTCTCTTGATCAGATCAGAAATGTCTGACCAGAACGTCCCCAGGATTTCAGGGCATTGCTTGTGACTCATGAAAGGGAGCAGTTAATGATGGTGGCAGGGAAAAAGTCAGTCCAGCACATTTTATACAGTGTAATTTCCCAATGCTCAAATATTTGAAAGTAAAAAAAAATTAATACTTTCGTGCACGCAGTGTGTAAGTTTAAACTTGTGTTCTCAAATGAGGTGTTTTAATTCTGTTGCTCAGTCATGCTTAGAAATAAAAAACTAGCCCAGACTCCAGTCCTGTTAGATCCCTAACCAGTTTATAATAAATGTGGAGGTGCCAGGATTACCATCCCCAGATGTGGAGCACAGCATATGGTACTAGGTAGCAAAATACAGCTTGCACTGGGCTTCTGGTAATAAGTCTGTATAGATGTGTGCATATAGATTCCTGTAACAGTGGTTGGAAAAAGATGAAGGGCTGCCATCATGCAGTATATTTAGGTGGTTTTTTACTTTCTTTTTGTCGAGGGCCTGTCTCTGTTGTGATGTGATTGGAGATTAATTTCAGTGAATATTAGTATTTAAAAGGATTTTCCCCTCATCTTTCCCTTAATCCCTTTTTGCTGAATGTATGCTTCATTTCATTCTGTTCTACGCTAAGATTGGTTGAAAGGGATGGAGAAGAGTTTGTATTTCCCTTTTTGGCAGCCTGAGCTCTATGTGGTTTGTGTGAATTCTTCTTTCAGGAGAGAACATTTAAAGGCAAGAACTCCTCTTTGTGCCTGTGGAAGGGTAAAATCAAGCTTCTCCTACAGCGCGTTTCAAAGCGTTTCACTAGGAAACAAGAGCATTTTGCATTCACATATCCTAACCAGGATTCATTTTGAAGAGGCTTGAAGGCAGTGACAAATAGAGGGATTTTATAATGTGTAACTCAGCTGAACTGCCAGGGTTCTGCAGAGAGGCATCCTTTGTGCAAAGCTAAAAATGTCATAGGCTAGAATGAAGTAATAGCATAAAGTAAATTTCTGAGATTTTCCTTTAAAAATATGCTTCAAGTATTCACAATAGAGCTGTGCTTTTAAAGCAGTCTGACCTATCCCCTACAGATTAATTAGTAGTACAATGCTTGATTTTGAAAAGGAGAAGATGGTAAAGGTGGCTGCATTGAAAAACTTGTCAAATGCACAGAGAGAATCAGCAGCAAGAACACTCTGCAGGGGAGCAGAAGGCTGTCCAGAGACACACAAACCCACTGTGGAGAAGGTGGCACCACCCCGTTGGGTTTAGCACAGGATCTCTTTGGCACACACCTCTGCTCAGCCCCTCCATATCCACTTTGGGGCTCTCAAGTCAGTGGCTGCTTTGCTTTCAGTCTGGGGGCTGCAGCACCCTTTGGCCATCACAGCAGAGCTGTGAGGTGAGACACCAAATCCTCCCTGTGCTCCAGCCCCTGCCATCCTGAAAAAACAGGTCACAATTTTGATCCCACAATATGTTACTGGTGAACTTTGCTGTTAGTCTAGAAGGAAGAAACAATATCAAACCAAATAGCTCAGCTTTGTGAAAGGTTTAACATGCTCTTACAGTGACCTCCTGTGGAACAGAGCAGACACCTTGGTGCCCTGCATGGGGCAGTGACACTGCTCGTAAAGCCCACAGCTCCTCACATCCTGCAGGGCTCTGCCAAAGACTCCAGCACGTTTCCTCACTCTTCTCAGGCAAGATGTGGATTTCTTTCTAGCTGAATGAACTCTCACCTTTAGAAAAGACATCTCTGATTAGTGTTTCAGAGCCACAGGCTGCTCAGCAGTGTGCACATCTGCGAGGCCAGAGCCAGCACTTGCCTTCAGCAGTTCAACTACCCAACCTTGTTCTTTGCATGATGGTTTTAATAAATGTTATATCAGTTTTAATATCATGAGTATTTCATTTACAAGGTGATGATGTGTTTGTAGAGCATGCAATGCATTTCATTTAGCAGTTACATGCACTGAGGGATGCATTGAATAAAATATTACTTTAAAATTAGATGATTTCTTTAATTCTGTATACAGGCTCTCTGGGTTAATACATATTGCATCTAACTCAAGCGGTGATGTAGCTTCTGTAACCTAGTTCTTCATGCATTTTAATTCTTTCCATTGTGTTGTCCAGTGAATTTTATGAGTATTATTTGTTAATATGTTCATTTTATTTGAATAAGAAAGCAAGTCATTGCAATGCAGTGACTGATCATGCTGTGAAATTAGATTTTGAGAGCAGCCTGTAAAGGGAAATAGTCTGTTTGCTTTTTTAGGGAACTGTTGCCCCTGTGGTGTTGGATTTGCCTTTGTGAGAGTGTCTGTAGTGCTGGAGCCACTCCAGAGGAGATGGTGCAGCAGCAGCTGCTCAGAAGCAATTCCCAGCCATGGCTGGGAACGTGTGGTCTGAGGAGAAACAGGAGCAGGAGCCACTGCCCCACGAGTGAGGCGTGGGGACAAGGCAGGGGACCCCTCAGATCCCCTGAGTTCTTGGAGCAGGGCTGGCCAGAGGCAGGGCAGGGGGTCCCCTCTGCATGAGTGGAGCTGAGGACGTGTCCTCATCTGCCAGAGGCTGCCAGGGCTGTTCCAGAGTGGCTCCAGCCTTCCCACAGCCTGGCATCCATCACTCCAGTAGCCTTGCACGCTGAGGATGCACTGAATTGTCAGCCAGCTGAGGGCTTCCCTTTTATCTTCTACCTTCTGCCTTGTTTCAGAGAGTAGAGAGACAGATTAAGGCATTCAGCCTCCGTGCTACATGAGTCACTCATCTTGAGTCACTTGTGGAGGAAAAAAACCATTCTGGGCTTTTTTGGGCTGTGCTGCTGAAGGAGTCCACAAGACCTCTCAAAGTACCTCCAGGCACAGTTTCTAAGCCCTTGAAAGTTTCATTGCACTGTTGTTTGATACGTTATCCAACAGAATAAAATATTTCCAGTTAATGTTTTAAACATGTGCAGCTCTAACCAGCAAGTGCAGAGAGGCCAGCAGAGAGCAGAGATGGGAGCCTGCATTTCAGCCTGCTCTGCATCACACTTACCAGTAAGGAACCGCTTGGAAATTGCAGTTCCCTTGTTTGCTGCTTTCATGGAGGATGAGAATAAGAAAGGGGAGGGAAGGAAAAGCTTTTTGGGAGCCAGAGCCACCTGCCTCGTGCATATTTCTGTGTACAAAAGGGAAAGAGATGATTCAGCTGCCGTGCAATGAATATTTTGCTGGCATGAAGTCGAGATGATCAGAAGAGTGACTTCATCCTGCAGGTTCTGTTTCATCAGTTTCACATCCAGAAAATGTTCTTATCTCCACAAAATCCTGATTGTTGTGCAGAGAGATGAGACCCAAGCCCAGCAGGGACCCAGGGAGGCAAATGACTGTGGTTGGGGTAGAGCATTGGATCTGAAGGCAAGGTCTGGGTCCCTCTCCCATCTGTGGCTGGGTCTGTGCTGGAGCCAGAACTGATAACTGGGAGGGAGGTTCTCTGGGCTATGGTCTGCCTGAGTTAAATGTCCAGCTAAGCTTCAAAGATTTTCACATTTTTGTTACAATTCACTGGGGGAATCCAGCAGGAAGCCATCCCCACTGTGTCCTGGAACTCCTTCTGTGCCCCAGAAGGTGCCTAAAGGCTCATCCTGGCAAGGTGACAACACCTCAGATTTCAAACACAAAGCCTTTATCTGAACTGGAGGATTGGCTCGAGCAGATGATGCTTCTTCGTGTCCTTGTAGCACGATTTCTGCTGCAGTGTGAATGTGCCCATGGACAGCAGGCAGGTGTTCAGCAAGTGCCAAGCAGATACTTGGTTTCTTTGTAAATTGGCCTTGGCTGATGGAATGAAGGGAGTGAAGAGGATGTTTAACTCTTTAGCTGGAGAGTTGACCTCAGTGAAGCTGTAGAGAAGTTGCATCTTCCAAAAATTGCATTAATTATATTCTGAGGGATTTCTCATTTTCCTTGTATTTAAATGAGGTAGAACTTGACTTTTCTTCCCCCGTTCCATTTTCACCCTTTTTTTTTCTGGGCAGGACTGCTTATCTAATCAGCCACTAGTGTTTTCTCTGACAGTCTCGCAGCTGTAGTGACACTCAGTCTCAGTCACATCAAACAAGTAAATGACTTTCATTCACAGCACCTTTTGTCTGATCAAATAGGTAATTACTATGTGAAATTAAAGGCTTTAACAAAAAAGTTCTTTATTGTTCCTGACTGACAGAAGCAATACAAAGAGAAAGTGCTGTGATTCAAATGCCATGGTGACACCAGCCCCATCGTGGAAGCAATCAAAGGCATTTCTTATACACTCGAGTGAGAATACAAACCAGGCAGAAGGAGACTGACAGACTGCCTTTAATCTTTGCTACCCCCACCACTCTTTCCTTTTTTTTTTTTTTTTTAAGGAGAATATAATTTTACACAAATACTAAATATGACAGGAAGATCCAGATATTTGAAATGTATGTGGAGGGTGAGTGCAGTTTCCACCATCAGTAAGTAGGGTGCTGTCTTTGATTGCCAAGTGGCATCAGGCTAATTCATGCTGTGGCTTTTGGGACTAGCAGTCTATATTTCCTTGAAGCAGAAAACAAAACTAAGAGACTTCTTTGAAAATGAAGAATTTCCACATTTATCCTCAGCATCTCCTGGCAGAGCCAGCATTTCATCCTCTCTTCTGCTGTGTCCTTTAATCACTTCCTCTCTCTGCTGGTGAGCATCATTCTCTGCTCTTTGCATTTTACCTCTGGGAGAGGTAGATTTACCACCAAGGTGCTTTCAATCCAGTTTTCACAAAGGACTGATGACAGAAAATGGAATAGATACAGCTTCTCAAAAAGCTTTTCTTTAATGAGGGCCACAGGGTTACTGCAGTGAGCAGAGCTAATCGGGGAGCCTGGTTCTGAGCAAGGGAGGTAAAGAGAAAGGTAAACATGGAGTAAATATGCCTGTTTGTCTGTCAGTTATTAGTGGCACAGAGCTGCCAGGAGCCAAGTGAAGGTCGTGTTTGAGCAGGTATCTGTGACAAGAGATTGCAGGGCTGAATTATGCCAGCAGGGAGATACAGTGTATTTGCTCTCACCTTCCCCGGGTCGTAGGCCAAGTGGGTAATCTGCTTTTTTTACAAACTTTTAGTGTATCTCCTTGGTTTTCACCTTAGTGTGTTCCAGGGAACCCTAAACTTATGGAGCTGGTTTTTTTGTTGGAGCAGGTGATGTGGTCAGGACCCCACATGGATGTTCCCATCAGGCATCCCGTGGGTTCTGTGCAGCTGCTCGGGTACCTGTGCTGAGTCAGACTGTAATCAGTCTGTGCTGTGCCACTGAAATCAGACTGAAATCACCGAGCTGTGCATTAACCTGACACACTCTCTGAACCCAGACATTTACAAATAAGTAAGGAATACTAATAGAAGTGTGCTGCAAGAGTGTAATCTCTCCCTGCTCTGTGTGCCAAGGCAGAGGATGTGCTTTGTACCCATGCTGGATACATCTGATCAAGTTCTAGAGGCGAGGTGTCAGCACAGCTGAAGTTTCTCAGCAGCAGTCACAGATACTGGAAAGAACAGGTTGCCCTCACCTGCAGGAGCTGCACAGAGTGAGCTGAAAGCCAGCCCTGTACAGTATGGGCAGGAATTGCTGGCCACAGACCACTTTGGAGCAAACTGTGGGTCATAGATCCAGCTGGTTCACAGACTCATTTGCCATTCTTTGAGCCTGCATCTTCCATGCCCTCCGCTCTTCACCGCCGTGTCCCCACTGAGCACACTTGAGTGGAGTTTTATTAGAAGCAGGGCTGCTTGTGGAAGATCAAACGGCAGTTGTAGCCAAAAATAGGATTTTTCCTCATCTGCCTCTAGCTAGGAATAGGAGACAAATCCTTTCTCCGTGGCCTGTGCTGTACATGAGGTTATTCATTAGGACTAGTCGGGAGCGAAATTAGAACACAGCTGCCACTCGTTGGGTAGTTCATCATGCAGAGCAGACCACTTTGTGGCTCCCACCACTGTGGGGGAGTCAAATGCACCTCGAGAGGCTGTTTTTAACCTGCACATCACCAGACGGTTTGAGCACAGATTGCTTGAGGGATGGAGAGCAATCTCCTTGCCCCTGGGGCTGCTCTATCCCAGGAATCCAGCAGCCTGCTCCTGCTGTTCCCAGCAGTCCTGCAGAGCAGCCCCACCTCACTGGGGGAGAGCAGGGTTTAGCAGTGGAGGCAAAGTGGGATGTCATTATATGGTTATATAGGATTTCTTAGGCTTTTGAGAGTCAGTTCAGTCGTCTTGAAAGAACATATGCAAAGTAAGTGCTTGGCATTGAAATACCTCCAAAGTCTGGGAAGAATTGCAGCCTGTGGATGAGGCTATCTCTATTCTTGCATGAGGTTTATTGTAACTGATGTTTAGCAGCTTGGGGTATTTCTGCCTGTAAACTGAAGCTGCTGCTTTTGCTCATTGACAAAGGCATCGATGCTGTTTGCAGGTCTATAGGAGAATGTAGGTTAAAAAGCTTAAGGAAAAGATGTCTGGCACACTTCTGTATTAGAAGGGAAAAAAAAAAAAAAAAGGTAAGTACCCAAAGAGAAAACTACAAAAAATGAGTTTATAGTGTCCATTTAATGATGGTTTGGGAGTGGAATGAATAGATGAAGAGGCCATGGGGAGTACAGACAGCAAAACACTTGGAAGTAGCAAAGCTCCTGTTTGCATAGCTGCTGGTGTCAGAGCCCAGCCCATTACCAGCAAATGTGCACTCCAGCAAGGGAAAGTTTGATTTCTAACCTTAAAGATACAATCTGTTTTCTTGGATTTGTTTCAAACTCTGCAGTGCCAGCTGCATAAAATACCACTAAGCTTTTGCAGAGACATTTATAATCACTTTACCCTGTAGCAGGAAAAAACGTCTCCATTTAGACACTCATTCTGAGCTTCATACACACATTAAGGACAAACTTTAGATCTTAATGAGGTGTAGGAGGGGTTTTTCCCCCCTTTAGTTCTGTTTTCTGTTCTCTTATAGATCATACTATATTTCAGAGCATTAGGAAGAAAGATGCTGAATCTTTAATGTGAGTGAAACAAAAGAAAAAGTCTGAACTGTAACAGAGATGAACTTCAGAATTGTAATCTCTTTAAATCCTGATCCAGCGCTCACTGAAGTCAATGGAAAGGCTTTGATTGATTTCAGCTTCTAAAGCTCAGTGGGTTATGTTGGTTTTTGTCGTGTTAGTTTAACAACTTGCACTTCCTTCTTTGGAATTCTCTTCTGGTACATTTATCAATATAAAAGCCTTCCAAAAGCCACCTAATGCAGTCAGATTCTGGTGGTTGTGCTTAGTGCTGGCTGGAGGTAGTGTCTTACCCAGAAGGGTTTAAATGAAGACCTTCTCTGTGTTTCCAAGTCCCTCCTGGATCATTTTATCCCACCCCCCAGTCTCCCATCCATCTTTGGGGGTATGGCTGTGCCAAGAGCACTGCCAGTGTCAGCACAGGAGGTCAGAAATCCCCACAGGACATGCCGTGGTCGTTGTGCACAGCCCTTCCTGAAGGCTGAACCTGTTCCCTGTGTCCTGACACAGCCACCTTTTCCCAGGAACAGGCATTTGCTGGATCTCTGCCTCCTTGGTTCCACCACAGCATGAATTTCCCAAGCTTCTGAATTTGTGTTTGCTTCACAATGGGAAGATAACAAACCACTTCAAATTATTTTAGTTTGGGGAAGCCAAGCTGGGTGCAAGAATTCATCTTTTCAGTCAAGTTCTTCAGGGATTTTTTTGTTAGATTGGATTTTCTTGTCTCTCTGGCAAGAAGTGAGGAATGAGCTCAATACTATGGACACTTTCCTGTAAGCAAAATTCTGTAACTGTGGAATATTTTCATTTCACTAAACCCCATCTTTCAGCAGAGAAATTGTGAAAAGCATGTTTTTATTTTTGTCTTAAAGTTCAGATCTGATCGATTCTGTTACACTATCTGGTGCATGAACATAAATATTAACAAAAGGCTCTGTATAATTCAATATTTACTTGTCAGCCTGTGCCCCCTTGCCCAACATTCATAGCTAGATACCAAAAGTTTAGAGTTTTTTCTTTTAGCATTTTGTTCTTCAGACCCAAGAAGCTTGCTTTGATTATTAAAATATACATATGTCAAACCTTTATTTGCATCTAAGCATTTTGGCTATTTCTTTGTGTGCCTGGTTGGCTTTGATTCTTCTTAAGTGTTTGCAAGTAAGAAGAGAATAAAGAATGTGAACAAAAGGCTTTTAAGGATATATCCTGCTGGAAAGCAACCTAGAAGTCATGACCATGAAGAAAAAACCTAGTGCAGCAGCTTTTATGTATGCTGCCTTTTGCTTCTGCAGATCTTCTTATCTCAAATGTGATTTTTCATTGTGTTTCATGACAGATTTTACCATTGATGGTAGAAATAGAAAAGTTGCAGACCTGACACTTGTGTGCAAAAGTTAAAATCTGAATGAAAAGGGTGTTCACCCCTAACGCTGTTCCATGACAATCTTACTAGGTATGACTATATCTGGTTTATTTAGCAATGAGCCTTTTCAAATAAAAACAGTTCTTCCTGATATTCATGAGAGGATTCATATCAAATAATATCCAGTTAGAAGCATTTGAAAACTGCTACTGATTTCAGTAGTCTTAGAGCAGTTGTAGAATTGGAAAATCGTTGGAATTTGCTGTGAGGGTTGCATAAAAACCACATTCTTATTGAACATAAGGGAGCATTTGGTAAAATAAATAAATTATGAAGATGTGTTAGTGTGCTGTGGAATGCTAAAGAGTGGACATTAACTTCTCAGCTGCCATGTGGAGTTGTGGTTTTGTTTTTGTGTACCCTCACGTGCAGGGGATGTACCTGGTGCATGAACTTGGTGGCCTGAGCATGAAATGAAGTTGTTTGTGATGCACACCAGCACAGTGATGGGTCACAGAGAGCAAATGGAGAGCGTGGAAAACCACATGGCCACGTTTGATTCCTGCACAGGTTAAGGTGCTCAAGCACAAGGCTGTAAAAATGTATTATCTTAATCTCTGGAAATGTAATCTCGACTCTCCCACTTATTTCCATTTGGTTGTTTTATGCAGATGACTTCAACCTCTTGGTCAGTTTCCCCAGTGGAAGGAGAATTCATCCTATTGGAAAATAATTTTAGATTTGGCTAAAGAATAAATATCTTAAGCATTTTTTTTCCTTCTCAAACAAATTCCTGCTGATTCCTATAAGGAGAATAATAAACCAGAGCCAGCTCAGGGCTTCCCAAGACTGTGGGTGGATTCAAGAGGCTGGTAGTTCCCAGCACAGGAGAGAGGATGGAGCTGGGATGAGGATGGAGAGCCCAGGAGGTGATGAGCTGTGGCCCTGCAGGGGGAGATGGATGTGAGTGGAATGTTTCTCCTGGGCTTTGGCACTACCATTTTGCAGTTCTGTTTTTTAAATCTCTGCTGTGGTAGCAGTGACAGCAGCCAGGCTGGTTTTCCAGGGCTTAGAAATCCCTGAATGAGGCCAGAGGGAGCAGAGTTGATTTTGTCACAGCCTCCCAAACCACTTCCCCACACAGCAGCCCCTGCTCAGAGCCAGCCCTGTGTAAAACTGTCACAGGAATTTCATCTCCTCACTTGTAATGCAAATACAGAGCAGCTCAGCTGCCCGAAGTGGATCTTTTTTAGATTGCCCAGGTGTTCCAGAGAGGAAAACATGGCCTGTTCCATGCACTTGGCATTACCATCAGTTCAGCAAACCTGGCCTGTGTGGAATCTGTACCAAGTGCTGTTTTGCAGTGCTCAGATGTCCAGCTTGGAGCTGAGCCTGGTGTGATCCCAGCACCACAGGGAGGGCTGCAGGTGAACAGGCAGTGCCAGGAAGGGACCCAGGAGCACCAGGGTCAGAGCTGAGCTCTGCCTGACACTGGACAGCTCAGCAGTGATCCTGGAGCAACATCTCAGTTTGGAGCTGGGCAGAGAAGCTGTTTGCCTGTCAAAGAAAGGAAAGTGGGATAAAAAAGTGTCAGCTCCTGAGAGAGAGGAAAGCTTGCCAGGTTGTGCTGCAGCCACCAAGTCCCCCACAGTGCTGGTCTGGGGCACTTGAGCACTTAGGGCTAATCACTCCTTGTATCCTGGGAAATATCTCCTGCCTGACTAATTATTCACATGTGAAGTGTCTGAATTAAGTAAAGATTTGAACATGCTACTTCTCCTGTATCATGAGAGAGGATTGTCCCTCTGTGCCTGCTCATTGGGGGAAGAGGCAGTGGTGGTTTTGGGGTGACCTCCTGGCCATGGGGCATTTCTGTCCAAGTGGGAATCTTGTAAAAAGGGAGCAGTCTGCTCCTTGCAAGGCACATGAAAAGCAAAACCCTGTAACTCTGAATGTCGGCTGTAGTCGCTCAAATCTTGTTTAGAAAGGGCATAATATCTTTGCCAAACACATTTGCAATGTTGAAACTGCTCATAATTATGACCTTCATGAATTTATAACACTGTATGCTCCAGCAATGGAAAAGGCTCCTACACTTGAGTGATGAGATTTTGATAAAATAGGATTTAAATATTCTATTAGCAGAAATGTTATATTAAATGATGAGGAGGCATTCAAATACTGCCTGACTTTCACCATGTGACTGTGAACTACATTATGCCTGGGTCAATTAGGCTATTTTAAACCCGTGGCTTTCTTGCATTAATCCTTTTCACAGAAAGCCAGTGTTGCCTCAGAATTTCACCATTTCTCTCCTCTGGCCTTCCCCTAATACACAGCCCTGTCTCCTACCACATCAGCAGGCTCTGTGTTTTCCCTCCTTCTCTACAATGATAGGAGCTGCAGTGTGTGAGCACTGGGAATGGGGTTAAGCTTGATCCAGCTTGAAATAGGTTCCTCCGGCAGACTCCCAGCTCCTGCTTGGATCTCCCTGCTCGCTCCAGCCACCCCAAAATCAGGTTGTGTCACATGTGTCATCAGCCATCCCCAGCTCACATGGAGCAGTGCAGGGCCCCAGGGAGTCTGGACAAGTCTGGGCACAGGATGGTGCTCTTGGGGGTGAGGTGTGCTGGCACAGCTGATCACCTGGGCAGGTTGCAGGGGAGCAGCTTTGTCCACACCCCATAGCAGGCTGGTCATTTCTCAGAGGGGAGAGGGTGACTGTGCTGAGTATTTTCTGTATTGTGTCTAAAGGCTTAACAGAGATCAAATGGGAGCGTGTGGTGAGATGGGGTGGGAATTTACTGCACCCTCATTATTTGCACACAGACACTCCTCAAGGAGTATTTCACTGGGAAAGTGGAATGAGCTGTCGCCTGCAGTGACAGCTCTAATGCAAACATCACCCCTGGGAGAGATAGCAGGAAATAGCCATGGAGGGAGTCGGACATGCCCGTGGATTGGCTCAGGGTGGAGGAGAGGTTTGCCTCAGAATTTATGGCTGATCAGTAGATTGTTGCATTTGAGTTGACTAACGTCTCCCTGTGTGCTTTTTTTTTTTTTTTACCTCCTAGTGTTAATGGTCTTTTTCTTTTCTTTCTGTTCTCCAGTGGTTTCTAAAGCAAAGCTGGCACAGCTCTAAGTCACAGGCATGCTGCAATAATTGACGTGCTTTGTCAATCTCTCTGCTCTTTCATGACCAAGAGTTGACCCAGTCCCTCTCATATACCAGGTGTTTTCAGGGATTCAGTATTAAGACACAATCGCTTTAGTGGATCTAAGAGATAAATCCTGTAATATTAAACTCTTAGTCAAATATTTTGAAATGTGCTGAAGCCACATAATTCTTTCTTTTTTTCCCCCCCATTTTTCAACAAGAAAATAAAACCTGCAGGACCTAAATGATCACTCAATGATCCTCTTCTCAGTGATGTTGTATGGCACAGTTGGCGAGTGTACAAAGGCATTGGATCAGAACCAAGCCAGAATTAAATTTAGGCTCATGAAACTTTGTTCTCTGATTTGATTCTCAAAGCTGCTAATCCTAAATTATCATGAGAAAACATGTAAAAAAAAAAGAGACATAAAGACATCAGAGCAGCTGAGCTTTCAAATGGAAAGTCAAGTCAGACCTGCTGTCTGCACACTCTTTACTCACTGGAAATGGGATGTTGTAATTGCCTCATGATCAGGCCTAATTGTGTTTACTTAAACCTGCAATGATTTTCCCCATTTACAGAAATCTTAAGAAAGCTGCTTCTGTGAGCCATTGCAAGCAAACAAACAGAAAATTGAATAAACCATCCCACAAAAATCAGTTATTGGGGCAACAATTATTTGTGACTGGTTTTTCACATCTGGCTGTGGTTCGTGGTGTTTTTCATGTGAACACCAAAGACTGTGAACCATTCCACAGAGCTCGAGTTTGGAGACCAGCATTGAAGAGCAGAGTTGTAGCTCACCAGTGAGATCCAGACAAACAGCAAGGAGGAAAATGTAAATAACACGAAGGGGGAGAAAAAAACATGAAAAAATTAGGAAACATTTTCATTATTCTTTCTCCTTTCTTATTGACATCTCAAGTAATTGTCTGGGACAGGCTTTCTGTAGCTCCCACTTAAGAAATAGTTAAAAAGTCATGCAGTTTGGCCAGGCAAGATTAACCATCCTTACATGCTAATAAAATCAATGTTCAGACAACATCATGGCCTGCATTTAGATGTAGCATATTCCAGATACATGTTTAGAACAGCCATACTGCACAGAGTGCAAATTGATGATGAAAACTTCTCAAAGGTTGTTCCATTCTTACAGGAATGAAAAGAACTTTGAGTTCTCCTGTTTGTAGAGCAGCCTGTTTCATTTGAGCAGCACTGCTTCTAGTCTAAACTTCAAAATCCCATGCAGGACAAATAAGAATTAAGTAAATAAATTATATATCCAAGCAACAACAAAGCCCTCTGAAATTACTAATCCTAACTCTGTATTTGTGTGAGTGGTCATGAACAGGCAGCAGCACTAAATATTAGTTTTTGTCCCCATTAACATCTCAATGTGTAATTATTATTGTTTGCATTGCAGCAAACACGAAATGTCAGCCCCATTGCTAAAAATAAGAAGGTTACCAGTAGATCTCCTGAAAGTTCAAACATTTCATTAAATGGTTTTATGTTAGGTATGTAACTATGCTGGTGATAATATAGTGTAATGGTAATATAATAGAAGCTACAAATAACATTTTATGACTGTTTTGTTCTCTCTACAAGTCTAAATGGTTTCCCTTACAAGCCAAGCAGAAGGTGTTTTATAACGGTGTCTTAAAACCTCCTAATTAGCAGCAGTTTTAAGATACACACTTCTTGGCAATCTTTTGGGGATCGATCAAGAATAACTGTAGCAGACTTTAAATCTTCTGCCTGGAAAGATTATCCTAATTCTTTTTCTAATTCCCTTGTCCCAAGGCACCATGACTGGAGATTTCTGAACAAAACAGTGTCTGCTGGCATGTAGGTCAGGCACTCCAGAGCCACCACGCAGCCTGTGCTGTGCTTCGAGGAGGATAATTTCATCAAACCCATTTTCTTATCATATATTATTATATTTCTGATCTGTTGAACCTCCACATTTAACCACACAATTAAAAGGTCTTTACAATATGTGGTAACCCCGTTCTTTGGCAATGCCTTATTTTCTCCATATGAAAAATGTCCCCGTGTATTCACATTCCATGGGGTCTTTTGGCTCTCTGATTTATCCTGTGTCCTCAGAATACATCATTAATATGATCACATGCATTTACAGAGGCAGCAGTGCTATAGATGGAACTCATTTTAGGATGACATTTTAGTCATTGTTTTCTTAGCATTGTTTTGCCATGGTTTAGTAGTCGTGTGTATCAGTTATAGAAGTGTCATATTTGATGTCCTTAGTGTTTCTTCTCCTCCTTTCTGTGCTGGTAGGTATAATTTATATGAAAGCTTTTACAACCCCCCCATGTGTGGTCTACTTGTAATGTACATATAATTACCAGCCATCTTCCAGCTTTTTTTGGCAATATGGAAGTATTTTTAAATCTATTTCAGTCCTGCCAGTGGATATATACCCACACACATGCACACACATTTTGGGAGCGTGGTTATTTGGGCTTTCTAACATACTGTGCCTCCCTGATAAGGCCCTCTCAAGAAGTGAACAAAATGTCTTGGAGATAACAGTATTCTGCAGCACAATGTACAGAAGGGGGAGTTGGTTTTTATTCTTGCTAGGCTGGCAGGCTGTCTCAAAGGAGACGGGCTAATTTGAATGGGGTTCAGGTTGCTGTAGCCTAAGTTTTTCTGTAGTTTCTGAAATTATGTTTTTAAGCTTGCTGGCAGCTACAAGTTCTCATCGTGATGTGCAGGTGAGCCATCCTTAGTAAAGAACAAACACTCAGGATTCAGACAGCTCCATCACTTAAGGGTGCAGAGATGGAGGAGTATCTGCAAATGCATCACACTGTGCAGTGAATCAGTTCTGTAAAGCAAGCAGCAAAATGTAAATAAAATACTTAATTTTTGACAGGGCCTCAGAGACTTTCATTGGCTTCGGTAGATTTGGTATTGGTACATATTAACAGTGTCATTGGGAGCTTGTGTGCTACAGGCTGTGCTTCTAAAACTCAGGGTCTGCTTGTGAAAATCGGATTCACAACATTCAGGCAGTCAAATCTCTTCAGCTTCCTCCTACTTTAAAAAAAAAAAAAAAAAAAGCTTAAAAATGAAGGAATTGGTGTCCTTCAGAATCTACTTTCAGCACTAGTTTATAGAGGATCAATATACAAATGTTGGAGTTCTATTTCTGTGTTTCAGGGCTACTCATTTCTTCAGCTGATAGTACATCAGCCTTTAATCCCCCCAAGTGGCTTTCACTGCTGCATAAACTGCCAAATTTGCATTTGTTTTGAAGAGTTTGTTTGCGCACAGAGGTTTCAAAAGCTCGGAAATCAAAATGTAGCCACTGGTCTCTAGATATTACGAGTGCTGTAGTTTGTTATTCCACTATGGAGACTAATAAGCAGCTGATTTCATTTGCAGTACAGTGAGCAGTTCCCATAAAGACCCCGAGCTCCGAGGAGCGATGCCAGGGCCAGAGCATCCGCATTGCCTGGCGGGGCTCTGCGGGAGAGAGAGCAGTCCAAGCCCCTGAGCTGCTCCAGTGGGCTCTCCCCCTCCCTCCTGTTATTTCCCTTCTTTTAGAAAGGCATTTGCAAGCAACATCTGTCCTCCGAGCACGGCTGAGAAAGGCGCACCTGTACGGAAGCAGGAGACAGATGAATGGTCGTGTCTCGCTTCTTCTGCATAAAGATGCAAAACAAATGTTGGCCATCAGGACCATCAAGTTGCTGTGGACACTCCCTGGAGTACACGTTCTCTAAAACCACGCAAAATCTGCTTGGCAGTTTGTGAAATATGTCATCTGCTTTCCATATGTTTCCTTTCCAAATTCACGGCGATGTCAGAAAATATAAAGTTGCTTCCCTGCACAAAGGGCCCAGGTCCCCTGGTGAAATTCCCTTCCCAACATGGCTTAAATTTACACTTTTCCACAAGAAGTCTTGGGTTTTAAATGAGTGTGGGGCTGTTGTTTTAATATACATTATACGTTGCTGCTGCAGGGAGGATGTGTTGTACATCACTGCACTGCATCTTGGTGCGGTCTGATTTTCATTCCATGCTTGAGTTTTTTTATGACAAAACCAAAACACATTAGGAGGGGAGCTCTGTGTTCCCCCTGTGAAGCTCTCCCTGCTCAGCTTTGTCTTCCCATCTTGTGTTCTCCCTATTGAACTGGAGTCACTGGTGCTTTAAACACCTCAGTTACTTATTTGAGTTGTTTGACCTTCCTGTTCATCTCCTGCAGGCACAGACTCTTGGGAGTTGTGGGTGGTAATGGCTGAAAATACATTGGAGTTAGAGAAGAGGAAGGAATGAAGTACAAGGTCTGTTTGCTATTCAGATATACCAAGTTGTGTTACCTGGTCTGGGATTACCTTATAAAAAACTTGAAGGATGTATATATAGAGAACCTTGTTAATGTGTCAGGCAACAGCCTGGTGTGACTGTGGCCTGTGCACGTGGGTTTCTGCTCCTGCTTGCAGACGTGGCTGGGAAGGTGCCTTGGATAACTGAATGATCCCTGTAATAGTTTTTGTTGGATAAAATGCTGTGTGGGGTGGGCAGAGGCTGGGGATGTGATAATGTGACATTATTTCCTTCCTTTTTAATGGGTAAGTTGTCAGCATTGCTTTAAATCCTCATTAGAATTCAAAGAGCCCTAACATCACCCACACTGTTTCAGGATTAGAATTTGTTAATTAATTTAATCCTCTCCCCTTCTTCATCTTCGTGGATTCTGCAGCGACAGATGGTAAATCCTTAAGACTTCAGTAGGAATAAAGGGTTAAAATCCAAAAGCCTGGATTAGATGGGATTGCAAAATGTGCATGAGCAATTCTCAGTGTCTGTTTTATGATTTGCCAGCTTCTTGGGGCAGGGTGCTGAAGTGCCGAGCAGGCAGAGTCCCTGGCTATTAGCACTGTTTAGTTACAGTAGCTAAGATTTAGGGCTGTGTTTCCTGAGCATGTCACTGTAATAACTTACTTGTTTGTTACAACTGTTTTCCAAAATCACAGGATTGTTCCCTAATGTGTTGGTGAATAATGTTTTTATTATTCCTGTCTGCAGTAAAGGGCATCTCAGTGCCTCCAAAATCACTCATGTAATAAAACCGCTGCCATTTTATCATTTTAATAGAATAACAGTTTTGTATAATGTTGCAAATATTACCCTCCAATATACGAAGGTGACAGTAACAGCAGAAGACAGGCACTTATATAGCACAGAATTATTACCTTGTTTAGATTATCAGATAAAAATTTTACCGTCGCATTAAAATGAAAATGAAATGAAGGCAAATAAAATGCAGAAGAGCCCTGTCCAGGCAGGAGCCCTGCGAGGTTGGCTGCTGGCCACAGGGGCTGCCAACCTGCCTGGAGGGCACTTGGCCAGGGAAGCCACGCTGAGAGACTGCCAGCTGATTTTACACGGAGAAATTTGGCTGCCCAAAATGCTGCTGCCAACCAAGGATTGCCTCTTGGAGAGGTTTTTAAGGTGTAGCAGTAAAAGGGAGGAATACAGAGGAAGCCTCAAGCTCTCTGCTATTGCATCGTTGGGAATAAGTGTAAAAAATAAGGAGGATCAGGTCTTTTGAAAATGTTCTTCCTATGTAAGGGTCAAACCCTTGGGGGATCAATACAGCTCTCACTGATTTGAATCGATACCAGCACAACCTGTTAAAAAGAGGAATATGCCATGAAACCAGTGGGCTGTGGGAGAGCAAGCCAGCCGTGGCACATCCCTGTAACACAGCCCTGCCTCCTGCAGTGCCCTGGGCTTCAGCACTTTGCCCTGGCTCTGCCAGGAGCAGCTGAAACACTCAGGAGGAGGCTGGCCCCTCCATCCCTTGTCTCCAGGGCTGCAAAGAGGGAAGGAGCAGGATTCTGCTCTCTGAATGAGCACCAGCACTGCAGCCTGCTTATCTAAAATCAGATTTGAGGCTGCTTCTAGAAGGTCAGTGCAAATTAAATTGTTACTTGGTGTCCAAAAGATTTGAAACCCATTTCAGTCTCATTATTTTCTTACTGCGTGTTTTTCTCTTTCATTATTTACATCTTTGGTATCTGCTTTTGATACCTCCTGTTAGATTTGTCTGATGCTCATTAATATCTTCCCTACTGGCTCATACAGGTTTTATACCCCAGTCTGCAGATACAGTGAGATCTTTCTCCTTTATCACACGGCTGCAACTGATTTCATTCCCATCTCTTCTTCCTGATTTTTCCCTGCCACAGTATCACACAGATGTATAACCAGGCTCAGCACTGAATTCATGTTGGGGTCTTGCTCCTTCTTTTCTTACCCTTGGGGAATATCATGCAATGCCCATTCACCCAGGAGCAAAGCACTTCTGGTTTTGAAATCCTGGCTTCTACAGTTCAATTCTTAGTGTGTCACCTAAATCCTAAAACATTCCAAATCTAAAAATGTTTCTTTGGATTATGTGCCCCAGTGCTTGGGATATCACAGTGAGCTCATCAGTCTGTTGAGAATAGTATTTGTGTCTTTAACCTGTGTTGGCATCAGTGGTAGTGCTGGTAACATTCTAAACTGGAGCTTTATTAGTAGTTCCCAAAAGAGCAGGACAGGTGAGTTTTCCTTGCTGAAAGGAATTGTTAAGGTCAAGATAAAGGTTTCCAAGTAGAATGGGATATTCTGTGCTGACAATGCTTGGCTTGTCTCCCAGCACATCCAAATCAGTGCAAAGTTCTACCCAGCATTGGTGAGAGCTGCACATATAATATATATGCAGATATACTCTGAATAAATCAGTGTAAACAATGCTGAAATAGTGGCACAATTCATTACCAGAAATAAATTGGCAGGGACCTTCTGCAGAGCTCCCAGCATTGCCAGCTCTGCCTGGATCAAAGAGCCATGCCCTGCCTCCTCCAGGGAGCTTGCAAAAGGTGGAGAGCAAGCTGGTAGCTCTGGGCTGTGGTCAGTGGAGGCAGCTTTGGAATAATGAAGCTCCTGTGTCTGCTCAGGGCCCGTGGTACCCTCGCAGGAGGCAGAGCTCACTGCAGCACAGCAGGGATACATCAGCACGGGTGAGACAGCCGTGGTGCTGTGAGCAGCCAGGACAGCCTGGCCAGCCAGGCCAGTGCCCTGCAGAGCTCCAGCCCTGCTGCAGCAGCCACACAGCTCCATCAGCCTGGCTGTGTGCCCTGGGAACTCCCCAAACCCTCAGCAGGACCGATTAGCCCGGGCAGGCACAGCCACACAGCCTCTGCTGCTGGCACTGCTCGCTGTGCCCTGCAGACACTGCAGCCCTGTGCCACACAGTGGCCAAGCTTTGCCCCCATACACCTGATCCCTCAGTGCTTCCTTGGATTCAGCCTTTCCTGAACATTGGCTCCCTTTTTTCCTGTTGTGCTCCTTGTGCCAGGCAGTCCTGCAAGAGCAGGGAGCGGTACCAACCCCTCTGGCCATGCCCCAGTGGAAATTCCCCATCCTCAAATATCCCAGCTGCAAGACACAATTTGCCTATCCCAGCACAAATGGAACAATATGGTCTCTTATTTCTACCCTCTCTTTCCATGGCTTTGCTCTGCTAATTTCTTAAATTAGGAATTTTTCACATGAAAGGTTTTTTCTGACTTCCGTCGGCATTTGTCAGATTCTTAGGGCAGAGGGCAAAACTCAGAACCTGTGTTGAGGAGTACAGTTCCATTGATGTCAGCAGAAATGTGGCTGCTTACATCAGTGCAGAATTTAGCCCACAGTGGTCCTTTTGTAGCATCAGAAAGCTCTGTGTGCACCTGAGCTGAATGTCCACGCTGTAAGATCAGAGTGTGGCTGGGACAATTGGCATGTGGGTAATTGGTACATTTCTGTAAGAGAAAATGGTTCATGATCCTTATAAAGGAAAATAAAATAAAGTAATGTTATTCCCCACTGACATATTAAGTGAATTGATAGTGTTTGAAAAGGCAGGTATTAAATCTGGAAGCAGCATGAGTGTTATGAAGTAGCTAGCAGTTTTATCCCAGCAATTTAAAATTCCTATCATTCAGCTCTCACTGATTTGAAAGTCACACATTTATTTTAGATTGTAGCCCTGAATTTCTTGGGAATTACCTGACATGAAAGCATGGAAGAGTCACTTGATATGAACTGACAAGACAATATCAAAGAAAACATCTTGATACACTTAATCCAGTTGTAAGTCACTTTATAAAAAGTTTTTTCATCCAGCCATGTTATTCATTAGGAGCATCTTGGTATTAGGAAAGCCATTAAGTTGGCTACAAACTCTGGGCATCCTGTAGGGCAATAATCTAAAGCATCCTTGGAGATCTGATTTCAGACTCCAAATGGATTAGGGCTTTTCCTCTCCTTGTGTTCATCGTTTACTCATGAACATGAATCGTCTGGCTCTTTATTTCCTTGCTGTGCTGTTAATGTGGAAAATGCTACATAAACATTCAGCATGTCAGGATGAGAAACTGTTACTGGGGGAGCGAGGGACTGGTGGGTGTCTTAGAAGACAGGACTCAAGTTTTTGCCTTTGGATTGTATCCGTCCCGTTCTGCTGTGTTTGTTTAACGCTGCCAGCTTTCAAGATCACTAAAAATTCACCAGCTGATCTGGGCTCTGAATTAGTTCAGATTGAAGGCGTGGGAGATGAAGCAAACAAGGAGCCCAGATGCTCTTGGCACGGTGTGACACCCCCTGGGTGATGGAGCTGACCAGATGTTGCAGGACACGGGCGACGGCTGCGCTGCCCTGGCCGGCCCTGGCGCGGTGTCAGAGCACAGAGATGTTCTGGCTGGCGCTGCTGGGGAGCTGTCTGCTCCCATTACTGCACAGGTGCTGTGGAAAGCGTGACCCTTTTCCCATGTGTGTGATAGCCAGCCCATCAGACAGACACACGGGCTGTCACAGCCAGCTGTTGCCCCGAGGAAAGGACAGAGGAGGGGCACAGGCTGCCCAGCACCTGCAGGTTGCTCTGAGGCTGCAGGGCGTTCTGCTGGGCTCCCCTCAGCACCCCCTCCTGGGGCAGCACTTCTGCTCCAGGTCAGATTAATACAGAGTTCATTCCCCCCATTCTTCGTTCAAATAAACCAGCACGCTCGGGTCCGGCCCCAGGGCTGCTCTCTGGTAGAGTGGGATAGGGAAGGATGGATGTGTTTGCCTTCCCTCCCCTGAGAGGGGAAAAAAGAAATCTGCACTGGGCTCTGCTTTTGTGTTGGCCTTAACTTTATGGTCGGCATCTGTCGCTGACGAGCAGTGGGAGCTCTGAAGTGCTGACCAGCTCTTTTCACAGCCCTTTAAATAACCAGAAAGACAAACAAAGTAATAAAAAGAGAAGAGGGGATGAGACTCCATATTAAAGGCATTAATAACTTGAACAGAAGTCTCTATTTAAATAATGTTTTGAAACATACTGTCAAATATTTTTCTATTGTATGGGCTTTGCAAAGCAGCCTTTTTCCCCCTAAAGACCTGAGGACTGAAGTGTGCCGAGTCACACAAGGGAAGTTTTGCATTCAATAATTTTTTATTAAAATTCTCATAAGATGGTGGTGCTCTTCTGTCGTGAAAGCCAGTAGAAAGAAGCATCAAGGCCCTTGTACAAGGAAGGATTTAATTGCTAGCATCACAAGTGTTTATTCTCTTGCAAAACTCTTTGTCGGGACTAAATGGAAATAGGACTGAAAATCAGTGATGTTCTCATGAGAGATCCTGGGTGTTTATGTACCTCATACTCTTTTTTGAAAATTATACTGTATCTGCAAAAAGATACTGCTTAAAGAATGAGCAATCAGATGTTTCCAAGGCATCTTCTAACTTCTTGCTTGTAAACAGAATTCTTTATTAAGTGAACCATTTTTAACAGCATTTTCTAGGAAAACAAATTGAATTGCTCTGGGTATGTGGCATCTCAGAGACCTCACTGGGCAAATCAGTCTTTTGAAAGAATCTGCTTGTTAAAAACAGGAACCTGTGACTTCATAAGTGATAATTGTATATTCTCTGTGCTATGCCAGTATCTCTGTGTGTGCCTGCACACCCTGCCTGTCTCTGCAGTATCCAGGAACCTCATGAGATCCTGACTTGGAAGTACACTTCCCTTAATCAAATCCAGCTACCACTTCCTGAGGAAAACAAACAATTTCCCCCCGTGTTTACTGTCATACTTTCACACATCATATACACAAAAACCCGATTCTGCTAATTTAAGAATTATGACAGTTCACCCCTTCTTTCCTTCACACTGGAGCAGCAATGCATTTTGAGTCACATCAGTAGCATTCCCGCTGACCAAGATTATAGCTCAGCAGGAAAACAAGTCATTCCAAATTGTCTCCTGGCGTAAACATTTTGGATCACTTTTATATTACAACTGAAAGGGGAAAATCTTGGGTTTCAGGCTCTTTTGTGCTCTTGTCATGGGAAAAATGACAGGGCTTTTATTTCTACAATGAGCATTACTTTTGCTTCTTTTTACTGCTTTAGCAATAACAACTTTTAAGGAAAAAAAAAAAAAAAGCTGTGTTTTTAGTCTGCTGTTTTTACACATGTATCTGCAGATTAAAGACTCCCTAGGTACCTATTGACACAATAGACTGTAACAGCTCCTCTGGAGCCGTGTCAAACTGTTATAATCAACCCTGTCAGTGATCCACAGATAATAGGACATTAAGAGGGGCTTGAACCACATCTTTCAATCCCAGCTGGGTGTCTGAAGTGATGTGGAGGTTGCAGCTCTTCAGCCCCTGCTCCAGTCACACACTCGAGGTGACCACTTGGTTGGGAGCAACACAAAGGGAAGGATGAACAGCATCTCCCCTGGCTGAACATGGAGTTTGATGTGGCTGGAAAAAGGGCTCCCATCAGCTCCTGCTGTGCTCTGTACCTGCTCTCTCCCCCAGGGTTTTTATGGATGAAGGGTTTGTCTGGAAAGCCTTGGGACTGGGGCCTTTGCTGGACAGTCTTCTGTGTGGTTTTCTACCAGAGAGCTGCCAATCAGGGCACTGGTATCTGGGGTTTTGTTGGATGTTTGGACTCTTCTCTGATTGGTAACAGTGCTGCTGGAATTGTCATCCATCCAGATATATCTATATCTATATCTATATCTATATCTATATCTATATCTATATCTATATCTATATCTATATCTATATCTATATCTATATCTATATCTATATCTATATCTATATCTATATCTATATCTATATCTATATTGCAGATTATGGTACTTATTCTGATACTCTCTGAGAAAAACATCCCCTTTAGAGCTGGTGGAGGAAAGAATTAGGCAGGGTGGAGCATTTAATCCCGACAGCTTCCTTTAATACTGCTCAAAAGTTTCTCAAATACCATGTGGTTAAGAAAGCCACCGCAGCCTCCACTGCCATCCCAGCATGGCACAGGTGACCTCAGGTGGGATTTATGTTTGCTTTCTAAGGCTGCTGAGTGAATAAAAGCTGGAGAAGGGTAGTGCTGGAGTTGACACAATATGGTGCTGCTGGTCCTTAAAAGCTATTTAAAATGCTATCTCAATTTAGCTTCTTAAATAGAAAAAAAAAACACCTTTTTTCATCCACTGACTCAAAACTTAATTGCAGCAGCTCTGGGAAGGACTATTATTGAAGGTCAGTAAAGTTATGACCCTCCACTATTCAGGCCTGGTTTTCTCCCTTAAAACATTTAAAAGAAGAAATCCCTTTTGTGCCTCGTAGGCCTTAAGGTTTGTGGGTTTTAATGAATGTCTGGCTGTCACATAAATATATAGCTTTAAAGACAGCAAAATGTTCTAGACAGTAAAAGAGGCTACTTTAAACAAATTGCTTGTGTCATGATTTCATATTCGTCCCTCAGAGAAAATGATTAGGTCCTGTGAAGACAAAAGGACAAATGATACATTTGTAGCATGGAATTAAACACTAGCATTTCCAGGGGAAAAGAAGAAAAAACCCCTCTTCCTTCTTAGAGAAAATAAATCTGAGTGGAAAGTAAAACTAAATTAGTGTGTATATCTAAACACACACAGAATTGCAGAGATTTATTTTTTTTCTCTGTAAGTTAGTGAAGGTCTTCCAGAACTGTCAGCAGAGCTGATACATCTGTCTGTGTGTCTCTGGTACCCTCAGCTGGCCACGCTTGCTGCTGTCAGACTCTCCTTATTTCTGGTAGCTTTGCTGAATTTTTCACCATTTGAGGTGTTTGACATTTGTCTCGGGCAGAATAGTTTCAAAAAGTTCCAGCTGAAACAGTTCTTTCATCTCGTGCAATTAGGGTGAGACTCAAATGCATTTTCTCATTTTGGTACTTGCTTGTTTTCGGTTACAGGCTGTTTCAGAGCCCTTTGAAGTCGATGGAAATGTGTCCATTAACTTCAGTAGACTCTAGTTTGTCCCTAATCGATAGTAATTTGATTAAAATAGCTCTGAATGTTCTGGATCCCAGTGGATGTTGCAGTTGTTCTTTATGCTGCAATAGCCCCCAGCTCTTCTGTGCACTCTCAGTTCTGTTTGCCAGGGTAAGGGAAAGCACAAGGAGACTTGGGAATCTCACGTTTCTCAGCTTGCCAAGGGCATCTTTTTCTCCTTGTAGCTACCTGAGTGAATACTCACAGCCTCCCATGGCTGCTTACCCCAGACCAGTGCATCAGTCTCTTCTCACAGCTCCTGATTCTTTTAAACTCAATATCGAAGGGGAAGAGAGGAAAAACAGCCTCAGAGCTCTGCATTGAAACTGAAGTTCTGACACAGATGCAGAGTTTTCCAAATCAAAGAGAATTGATGAGCTTTGCACTGGCAGGTGCCCCAGCTTAATCACGACCTGAACAATCCTGAAATTAAGATTAGAGTCCATCAGTGCTGCCAGATGCAGCCACTGCCCAGTTCTGCCTCCTGAGCTGTGGTGGAGAGCCCTGGCACAGAGGGGCTGGAGCCCCACTGCCAGTGGGGGAGGCACATCTTGGAGTGCTGAGGGCTTGGGATCAAAGAGGCACGGAGCTGAAAAGTGTTCCATGTCACCCTGCACCCCCTGCCAGGTGATTAAAAGGAGGAGAAGTCCACATGCCACCTCTTAATTAGAGGCAAAATGCCATCCCCCAGTCATGGCCTCGAAACAGAAGGGATGAGCTAAGGGTGGGTGTCAACCTCTGGATAAAAAGATGGGCAAGAGCACAAATGCCTGGGAACAGGGCCATGGAGGAAATGAATATGCCCTTCCAAAGCAACTCTTTCTTTGTTAGTATTATTAAAAAAATATATTAAAAAGTAAGCCGTAACTTGTATGCTCAACACAACATTTTAAAAGTTCACATCGTTTCCAGCCATACCCTGCTAAGCACAAACTATGATTCATTTGGAATTTGCTAATTAATACTGGCATGCCGTTGTTCCCCTGCTGTTGCCCAAGTTCTTGCTTGAGAGAACTTTTTCTTTTTAAAGAAAAAAGAAAATATTTTATCTTGGAACAGTAAGGTGCCTCTTCAGATGTGAAATCTGCCAGGATAGAAAAGAAAAGGGGGAGAAAGGGGGGATTTTCCCTTTGCTTTTACTGAACTACTTTATCATCAGTAGCACAACCAACTCTTTAGTAAGGTGATGACCAGAAATACCATTGCAAGAATTGCTAGCTCTTTTCTCATCCTCATCTTTAAGTACTAAAAGCTGGGGAAGAGTAAATCGTCATTTAAACTCTGGGTATTGCAGCAGGAGAAATGATTTTGCCTCTTTTCCCTCTATGAACTAATGGATGTGGAATCTTTCAAAAAATAAACCAACTCCTCTTAATAAAGCTCTGCATATAGATATTTAGCAGCTAAGCACTAAATCCATGGAATAGGGGGAAAGTGCAGAAGTAGTGGATTAATATAAAAAGTATGCTTTTTCCCCTTCAAAGCCTCCTTAAGTGCTGACTGATGGAATAAACCCTGAAAACTTTCTCTGTGCTAATTGTCATGTTCCCTGGCTTGCATCCCATTTGCTGTCCGTCATCCTCTGCAGTTTAAGAAGTTTCACACAAGAGCTTTTTTTCTTGTGTTTACAAGCATGCCATGTAGTGTATTCAAACCCAGGGATAGTTCAGAGGGTCAGGAAATCTTCCTCCTGCTTCTTATTAAAAAGAAAAAGCCCAGAAGATTTAGAATTTGAAGAAACATCATTTCCCCACATGCATCCAGCTTCTCAAAGGCACAAGAGCCAACTTTGAGCTTGCCTAGAAATAAACATGAAGTGATTTCCTGCTCTAATCACCACAGAAATACTGGGTCAGCCTGGCAGCCACTGGAAATGGGTGTGAAGCTGAACTTAGAGAAGTTGTGCTGGTTTATACCAGCTCAGAGAGCAAGGCATGGCATACAAAGCAGCTGCATGGTTTGCGTATGTGGCAGAATGTTTTCTTTTAATTTCCTCTGATTAAAAAAAAAAAAAAGAGGAAAAAAAACCCACTGTATTAAATACTAATAATCTGTTTCTTTTTAGTATTACCTTTGGAGTGTTCACAGGATTGATGGAGGGAGATGACCTGTAATTCCATCCCAATTAAATGCCCAGAGTCAGCAGTTCACAATTCTTTCGCTGGTGGATTATTTCCACCCTTCCTGGTTCCCACAGGACCTATTCCCTGCGTCATTACCAACATTTTTAAATTGAAAGTATTATGAAGGCAATTTCCTGCTACCAGCAACGAGCAACTTTCACATCACTTTCTCCAGGCCCTGCAGCCTGAAAACTACTGCTGCAACTAAATCTATCAGCAACGGGATATTGGATGGAGTGAGTGAATTAGCAAAAATCAAAATGCTCAAAAAATGTGCTATAAGAAACGGGTTCTGCTTACTCACTGCTGATGGTTCTGAAGGTTGTTGGGGACCACTGCGTTTCAGGTGCTCTCCTGCTGTCACCAGGCTCCAGCAAGGCTTTGGGAAGGTGTGTGTGCTGCGTGGGATGGATCTGTAAGACCCAGAGAGCATGTTTCTGACTCACAGCTGAACTATAAAATCTGACACGACAGTGAACGTAGTGAAGAGATCAAAGAGCAGAGAAAACACCGAGATGTCGTAAGAGCTCAGATTTCATTAGTGCTTCAAAAAAAGAAACTGGAGCAGGGTTTCCCTACCCTGTTCCTGGAGGGCTGCTCATGGGAGCGAGGAGCAGGCTGGGTGCTGCTCAGCAAAGCCATCTGCAGGGCAGCACCTTTTCTGTCAGTTGATGTTAAGGAATAATCTTTTCCAGGGCTGCAGCCATCCCGTGGCTGCACTACAGGAGTCCATGGCCAGATAGTCTGCATATCCACAGTAAGATATGCAGGAAACACTAAGAATAATTTGATTTAGGTTTCAAGTGTTTGGATAGGAAGCACCTAGTTGAACTGGAGATCTGGTCCAGATTTCCCAGTGTTGAATATCTTGAAATGTTTCATTGATGCTGTCAAATGCACAGCATTTGAAACAACATCTCTTCCAATCTGTTTGACTTGGTGGAGTAGCATGTGTTTGTTGTAGCTGTGCTTGACTGAGAGTAAAAGTGGCAGAAGCAGCAGGATCTGGGTGGATAGAACCCCTCTAAATAAGCCCTTTGTGCAGATTTCTGCATTTCCTAATGATTTGGCTGCTCCCAGTTGGTCCTGATCCTGAGTATTGCCAGAAATATCTCTATTACCCAGCTTGGAAAACAAGCAGCAGGTCGGACGGGTTCTCCATGCTCGCAGCCGTGCTCTGTGTCATTCCTCTGGCTGCAATTGATAGACCCAGCAGTGCAGAACAAATATTGCTCCTGTAATTACCTGCTGCCTGTTAGATCCACAGGTAGCACGAGGTCAGGGGAGCTTTGGTGGCGACCAGAACAGAGCAACAGGTACATGATGAACAGGCACAGCCATTCCCTCACGTGGGTCCCCTCATTGGAAGTATTGATGTGGTTGTTGGGCATCTCTAGCTAAGAGAATGCAGTGTGCTGTCCCTGCCAGCTGCATTTACAGTGTTTTGCTAATCTGTTCTTTTCAACACCACGAATGGTGTATTTCCTTGTGCTCCTTTATTGATCGAAGGAAAGATTCGATTTGACAGCAATTTCAGGAAAACCTTCAAGCTGTCCAAGATGCAGTAGAATTATTAACCACCCTAAGCTGACATATGGTAATTTAGCGTTTAATGTTTGCCCTGACACGCTGAGGAGTCATCATACCAAGTTACCAGCTGATGCCCACAAGTTTATGAGTACATAAAGAATAGCTGAAATTTTAAATTCTGTTTAAACACCCAGCCCTTTATTCACTGGGTGTTAAACTTCCTTTGGCAGGGAGGTGGGGGCTGGATCCCCCCTTCACTACCCACTACAGTTGGCATAAATTAATAGGATTTTGCAGCTTTTTGCAGCTGTATTTGTACAACTTCATCTTGAAATAATTTTAATTTCTGTGCCTAGGCTTATAATTTTTTCAAGCGCGTTACACAGTTGGCTGTACATAATTATGTCTTACAGCCATAAGCACTGACAATCTGCTTACCTAAACTATTCTGCTCTAAACTCGTCATTTCACTGATGGTGAATTCATATAATGCATGTAATTCACCAGATCAAAAATTAAATTATCAATTAATAATACTGCAGGAAAAAAAATTAAACAAGAAATTCCATATGTCTATCAGAGTATCTGCAGTTAAAAGGGGAGTTGAGAATAAGCATCTCAGACCAGTCTGGACTCTAAAGTCCTTGATGACTTGAGTGCAGTTGTTGTTTTGGGGGTTTTTGGAGGGTGAAAAGCTTGTATTTGTGATCTTTGAGGACTGTTATTTGCTTTGGAGAGTTAAAATCCAGAACCAGAATGTGCCATAAATGGAAGTGAGATATGAAAAAGCTCTGTAATGTGTCAGAAATTACTGCTTCTTTTTTTTTTTTTTTTTTTTTTTTTTTTAATCTATGGCACCATGTCCTCAAGCTGGCCTGTCTGCCTCTTGCTTTAAAAGTGTGTGGATGGGAAGCACATCAATAAATCACATGAATAAGTCTAACATGAATTCAAGTCAAAGCAAGCAGGGGTCTCAGATCAAACCCACACAGAAACAGAGTTAACGAAAGAGAAAAACTTGCCAAAAATCCAGCCCTGTGAATTCATTCCAAATGAGCAGAGTTCAGCCAGGTTTGAAATTTCCTCGAAGGCAGTCTCCCATCCCTGCTGCACGAGGCACATCTGCACAGATGATGGCTGTTTGAGTGGAGGACACCCACACCAGAGGGAAAGGAACCCAGGGTGTTGCTGCAGCAGCTGCTGGGGGACCTGAGCATAGTCAGGGGCTGCAGGAAGGTGCTGGGAGGGCTGGCTGGGAGAGGGGGTGCTGGCAGGAGCCTGGCAGCATGTCCTGCAGCTGCTGTGTCCTGCATGCAGCTCTGTCCTGCAGCTGCTGTGTCCTGCATGCAGCTCTGTCCTGCAGCAGCTATGTCCTGCATGCAGCTCTGTCCTGCAGCAGCTGTCCTGTAGCAGCTGTGACTGCATGCAGCTGCTGTGTCCTGCAGCATCTGTGTTCTGCATGCAGCTGTGTGCCTGCATGCCAGATGTGTGCATGTGGGCATGGGCCAGATCCAGCTGTGCAGGATGGGTGTGCCAGCCTGATGTCAGCCTGCTTGCTGTCACCTCACCGGGCTTTCCTGGCCACAGAGCTCTCGTGGTGTCTTGCTCTGCAAGTTTATTGAAGGAGAATTACAGCTCTTGGGTGTCCAGCATAGCTGTTGTGGAAGGAAACGTACGTGTGCATCCATGGGCAGAATTTGGCCATCAGGGAAGTGACAGGGCAGTCAATATTTTGTCTGTGTAACAAAAGAGGATGAGTCCTAGGAACAAAGACAGCTCACACTGTCAATAAATCATAGAATAGCTCAGGTTGGACATAATCCTTCAGGATTATCAAATCTAGACCAGCTCTGATGTCTTTCAGCATTGCTCCTATACTGCAGAGAGAACTTCAGTCCCTGCCTCCTCACGTTGGTGTTTCCTTCTCCTGACCCTTGAAATAACTTCTGTATATGCTGTGCCATGTAATCTACCCTATGTAACAAGCAAATAGGTTTGCTTTTCCTGTAATTAAACTTTTTAGAGAGACTTTGAGAGCTGCAGAGCTTTAAATCCTGCTCTGCAAGCATCCCAAAGTAGTGTCTCAAATACGAGCCTCAGCAGATTTTGTTCTCCAAAATAGACACACTGGAGGGGTTTATTATTGTTTGCCATTGTTAGCTATTTGCAGGCAGGTCCAAAAGCTTTATTTTATGCTGAGAGCAGCACTCACAATCATGCCACAGCACCACTTCTCCATGATCAGTAAGATCTGTATGCATCATGCCATAGGGAGTTTAGTGCATGAATCTGGGAAAGCCAGAGCTCACTACAAAAGCAAAGGTCACACACCCTAAGACCAGTTATACCCCCTGAGTATGGAAAAAACTTCCTGAGGATCCCAGTGTGTTTGCTCTCCCCTGAATGCTTGTTCCCTGTGTCTGAGCTCACTGTCCTACCAAGAGGAATGCTGCTGTGGGTTGAGTGAAGATCATTCTTCACTTGTTCTTCTGCTGTGCAGCTAAATTTTTAAACGCCATGGACTGGATTTTCAGCTGAAATAAATTAGCGTGCCTCTGTCTGAGTCTACACTGATTTATATCAGCTGAGGGCCTCAATCATTAGTTACAGTGATCAGGTTCCTCCTGTGCAGGTCAATATTTGCTACCCTTATTTATCTTCTGCACTGAGCACTCGAGTTTCCTGCTCAGTTTTACCCAGAAAGGTGCTGGATTCTCTTTCCCAGGCTTGCTTTGTGGCAGACGTGACATAATGACATAAGGCTTCAGGAGAGATACACTTCAAAAAGAAATGAGGACAAATTCCCACTGCCATGATTTGTTTTGCTTGGCTTTGTCTTCATTTAGGCACAGCCATCACAGGCAGCAGTGGGGTCAGCTGCAAGGTGCTGCAGGATGGAGCCCTCTGCAAAGAGACTGAGGGTAGCCCTTCTTAAATAGATCGTGAAGGATGATCTCTTGCCTGTCACAACTCCTCTGTCACAGGAGTAAAAACAGTGTGTTTTGAGCTCTCAGAGGTATTTCCTCTCACCTTTTGTCATGGAGCATCCTCTGCAGCAGAGGAGGGTTTGTGCATCTGATTCGAATCCCAGTCAGGCAGTATCAGCCCCTTGCATCTTGCACAGTATGAACCAGCCTCAGTTCTTCAGGGCCAAAATTCACCTGATAGCAGCACATCAGCTCCACTGGGATGCCTTCAGTCACTGCAGTGAAGAATCTGCTCTCTTGCAAGAGAGATAAGGGAAAGAGTAGTAAAAATTAGTTTTGTTGCTTCTACTATCAAGGCTCTGGCTGTGATAACATGTTGGTCACGTGGAGGTGTTCTGTAATCTTCTTTTCCCATCAGAGTTGCTCTCCTCCCTCTATCTTGCCCTGCTACAGCCTGAAGCATTTCCACAGTGGAGTTCTCAGGCTGCAGAAGGCCCAAAGAAAGGCACATAATGCTTTAGAACTGACTGTGCCCCATCAATTACTGTTAGATTGGGAAGATCCATTAGCATTGGCCAGTTCCTGATATGGGAACCTTGGCTTTTATAATAGTGAGTAATGAAAATTACTTCACTATTTAATCACAAAGACCAGGCGACAAATTGCAGTTTCCTGAGTTTTTCACTGGTAAAGACAGAGACCTGACAGGAGTTTCTGGCAGTCCCAAGTCACCACTCAGAAACTTTGACCAGCTGCAGAGTTACACAGAGCAGACTGGCCCCACGAGCCCTGCACACCTCAGTCATTTTGTGTCAGGAGAACTCAAGCTAAAACAAATTCTTTGCTGTTTCAGCAGGTAGGAAAGTAGAGTTAAGCTGCAGCAGATCCTGGATGCACTGCTGCACACCAGGTAGTCTGTGCTCGTAGTGTGTCATCAAGTACAGAATTTGGTTTTCTAGGCAAAATGATTGTTATTTCACTTTTATCCCAAGCAGAATAATGGTAGTTTCGAATTAGACCGTGAGTCTGACAAGTTCAATTTCATCCTGTACTTACTCATGGGGTCACACACAGTTACTGGCCAGAGTTGCAGGCAGAAATTCTCTCCCACTGCATTACCAGCTCTTTATTGAGCCTGATTGATATGCTGTTCTCCATCTGCTCAGTGTTACATTTTCATCCAGGTAGAGCAGGAAAATCCTGGTAAACAATTCAAAAAAACTTGGAAGCGAGAGAAGGAGTGAAAGCTATCAAAGCTCCCCGTGGGCATAGGGAAGGCTCCAGAGGAGTGTGTCCATGTGGATGTAATTGGCCTGAAGGGAGCAGCAGGGTTGGAGAGGAGCCCTTGGACAGAGGGAGCTGTGTGGAAGCCAAATGACCTGTGAAATGCTGGAGCAGTCAGAGCTGAACATTTGGTGCAGCACCTTAGCCAAGCACTCACAGGGTGCGTGCACAGGAAGCAAATCCTCCTGGTAAGGAGCAGGCAGGCTGGATGGGAATGGCTGGATGGGAATGGCTGGATGGGAATGGCTGGATGGGAATGGCTGGATGGGAATGGCTGGATGGGAATGGCTGGATGGGAATGGCTGGATGGGGAGGGCTGGATGGGAATGGCTGGATGGGAATGGCTGGATGGGAATGGCTGGATGGGGAGGGCTGGATGGGAATGGCTGGATGGGAATGGCTGGATGGGGAGGGCTGGATGGGAAGGGCTGGATGGGAATGGCTGGATGGGAATGGCTGGATGGGGAGGGCTGGATGGGAAGGGCTGGATGGGGAGGGCTGGATGGGAATGGCTGGATGGGAATGGCTGGATGGGGAGGGCTGGATGGGAAGGGCTGGATGGGAAGGGCTGGATGGGAATGGCTGGATGGGAGGGCTGGATGGGAATGGCTGGATGGGAATGGCTGGATGGGAATGGCTGGATGGGAATGGCTGGATGGGGAGGGCTGGATGGGAAGGGCTGGATGGGAAGGGCTGGATGGGAAGGGCTGGATGGGAATGGCTGGATGGGGAGGGCTGGATGGGAATGGCTGGATGGGAATGGCTGGATGGGAATGGCTGGATGGGAATGGCTGGATGGGGAGGGCTGGATGGGAATGTCTGGATGGGAATGGCTGGATGGGGAGGGCTGGATGGGAAGGGCTGGATGGGAATGGCTGGATGGGAATGGCTGGATGGGGAGGGCTGGATGGGAATGGCTGGATGGGAATGGCTGGATGGGGAGGGCTGGATGGGAAGGGCTGGATGGGAAGGCTGGGTGGGAATGGCTGGATGGGGAGGGCTGGATGGGAAGGGCTGGATGGGAATGGGCTCCTATGGAAGTACCAGAGAGCAGGCTGTGCACACAGGAGAGGTTCTTCTCTTTTGGGTTCAAACGTCTCATAGCTTCGTTTCTTTAACTCAGGCTACATCATCAGTTACATTAATGGCTTAAATGACAGCTTTAATCTCTCTGGAGCACTTGTACTCTGTCTTATCATCAAAATAAATAACATTAGAAATCACTTGGCACTTAGATTTCATCTGGAAGATTTACCCTGACATGGCAGAGATCCAGCTGTTGGGGCAAAGGGAACATTTTATAGTTTGGCTTTGGATTTGTATTTTAAAGAGGACGAAGAAAGTAACTTAAGCTCTCAGCAGTGAATCTCAACCATGTGAAAATTTGGTCTCTAATCTAGGTGTAGTCCTTGCTTCTCTCTTTCTCTTGATGGAAGAACACTTCTTCCAGGAAATGTGATGTATACTTAAGACTTCAGGAGGTTGGATTTCACCCTGGAAAGACTTGCTTCTCTTCTTTTTATCTGAGACCACATAAAAGGTTTTTAGAAGATCATGTGTGAGATGGAACCAGTCCAGGTGAGGAAAGAAAGAACTCCCCAAGTAAAAATGTACTATTCCATCCCTTCTTTCTTTGCCAGCAGAGGTCTTTTCCTACTGAACCTTGTTGGTAAATGCCACCACCATGGCCACTTGGCTCAGCCAGTGGTCATTTTGTCCAGGGGCAGATGAACAGGCAAGCTGCTGTTAAACCCAGGGCTGGAGTTAGTGAGAATGCTGGGTTTAACTGCCCTTGCCAGATTGAAACTTTGTCTTAGCAAGGCACAGAAGAGACTGTTTTCTCTGAAGACAGGAGTGTTTTAGAGGATATTCTGGGGTTTGGAGGGTTTTATTAATTTCCTTCTAGGACATAGTTTGGGATCATTGGCAAGTGTGACAAAAGGGGACAGAAGTTAAATGTTACCTTCACCTGGTTAGGTCTCCAAATCTGTCTTAATTTTTCTCTGCTTGACTTTTGCATCTTTTATTGAAACCATATGTGATTCTTTCAGCAACACGCAGTAATTTGTTTGGAAATACAGGGCTAGAGATGTGTCTCTTTACTGGCTTCTAAAACAACTGTGAAATAAGAGTTAAGAACTTTTATACAAATGAGTCCTAAACATATTGCAAATTCAGTTAAAAATAAATAAGTAAGTACTTAGCAAAGATTTCAATAAACAGTAAGAGTAGTTGAATTAAAATATTTCCACTAAAATTAATGAGCCAATCCTGGAATGCTTAGACTGACTCTTAAGTGTGCTCTTTTAAAGGCTTTGAATATGTTTGCCTGTCTGAATTTCTATGGAGCATTTTGAATGCATGACAGATTATAATCTTCAATTATTTTAATTTGGTTTTCTTAATGGGCAAAATAGCTAAGAGCTTAATAATAAAAGTCACTTACTGCTTATCATTTACATTATTTTATGTGTTCATTAATAATTATAATGGGTTTTATAAAACAAAAAAAAATCAAGTCTAAGTATCCCCAGGTCATATTAGTGCAAATGTTGCATATTATTCTGTGGGAGATTTGGTAAACTAAGTATTTTTTGAAGGGCATTTTTGGCTCCATATGTTGTAAAGCAAGACAAAGAACTTCAAAGGAAATTTATTTTCTGGTTCATTCTATGGAAGGAAAATGTAACAGAGGATAAATGTCCTGCTTTACTTTCTCCAGATACATTGCCAGGCACAATGCAGGCATGGGCAGAACCCAGACCACAGACCCCTTATAAAATTCTCTAAATACAGTTTCTTAGGTACAAGAGTGCTGTTGTTCCAGTCACATCCTCTCTTCTGTGGGCTCAGTTGTCCTTGTTCATTCAGCTTTTCCTTACACACCCCATTTCCTGGCCCTTCAGGCATTTTCTTTACTGCTCTCTAAACAGTCTCCATTGGAAAGCTTTTTTTTCCTGGCAATGTCATGCTCCAAAAACTGTATAATTTAAGGTCTCGCTGGTGCCCTCCAATCTGCTGACCATACAGCTTTCCAAACTCTGTGCCACCCCTGCTCCTGGCATGGGAGCATTGCAGGGATCTCTCTCTGGTGGTTCCTGTCACTGCCAGGACGAGGGAGAAGGGCTGGGGAATTCAAACCCCTGCAGCAAGAAAGGGCAGTGCTGAGAGTGATAAAATCTGGTACCTTAGAGGAGCTCACCACTTGGAATTCTGTACACCAGTGAAGTTTGTGGGAATGGTTTAGCTACCCAGTAAATCCTGACAGAGATGCACAACCCCTAAGATGTTGTCTGTAAAAGTAGGATGCAGTCCTGGGCCACAAACACTGCTTTTCTGTCTACATTGCTGCAGAGGAGAAAGCCAGCATGGAAGGGCTTAGCCCTGTACTGTCTCAAGAGCTGCAATGTTCATTTTCAGGCATTTTAGTTACTAGAGCAGAACCTGCAGTAGAAAAGACCCATCTTGTGAAATCACCCCATTTCTCCTGTGTCTGGGATTGCTTTGTAGAAACAAAGGGCTGAGTCAGACTCCAGGTGTTCTCGTTCTGAGTTGCAGACATTGCTGTGTTTTGGATGTGTTTTGGATGTGTTTTGGATGTGTTTTGGATGGTGCCTCCATGCTTTGAGCCCCAGCACTCACTGCTGGGCTGCAAGGCCACCCTGTCCTTGCTGGCCACAGCCAAGCCAGGGATGGCAGCGCCAGCGCGGCGCTGGCTCTGCTGCAGCTTCCCTCGGGGGCTCTGGTGCCTGATCCCACTTTCCAGATGGTCCATTTGTATCTGTCAGAGTTGTGAGGGTTCCTGCATGGAGAATGCTACCTGGGTTCATGAGGTAGGAGAGGAACAAGGGATTGCATCTTCCAACATAAATTGCCTTTTGATCTGGGACGCTTTCCCTCACCAGTGTATCAACCCACTCCAAGCTCTGTCCCAGAGGGGTTTTTTAGAGCATAAAAGCTGCTTTGCAAGCAAATTCCTTTTATGACAGTCATCAGCCATCATCATTCATCGTGCTCACATCATCATATGCAGAGTTCTATCATGCCAGGCACTGGAGGAGCTCAAAGCTCCAAGGGTTCTCCGAGTAAAAAATGTATAAATGCAGCTAAGGAAAACCATCCCTCCACCATCTGTTCTGTAACCCACAGCCCTTCATACCTCTTGACTGCATTATAAAAGGAGAGATAAATGAAAGGAAAATTCATGTGTATGTTCTCCAGTCAGAAGATTATCATATGGATCTCTTACCATCTTCATACTTCCCAGGCTAAATGAAGGAAAAAGTAACTCCCTTTGAACCAGTAAATTCCCCCAACCAGTAATTTTTACTCCTGATTTAGTGAGCTCCTTGGGAACAGAGAGGGGTTGTTTATTATATTTATTATTATTATAATTATTGTTATGGTAAACTGCTCCAGGAACAGTTTCAACAAAAGACGTAAACCTTGCATTGTATTCAGATAATGTTCTTAACTTCTCAACAAGATTTACTAAACTGCACCCTGGGAATTAGGCAAATAAAACCTTTGGTCAAAATGTTACAGGATTACTGAAAAAATCTCTTCTTTTTTTTTTTTTTAAATCTCATTAGGAGTGCTAAAATTATATGTTCCAATATAAAAACCATGTATGTGATAAATATCTCCCTGGTAGTAAAATGTACTATGCTTCATTGTCAATGCTCTTTGCAACTTTCTGTGACAAGTGCTACTTCTTACATTATTTTTTTTCTGTACACTTCACACCCTTGTATTTTTACTGGAAATGGATTTAAGTATAGGTAGCAGGCAAACCCTTGTGCTATGATTACAATTAACAGCAAATAACCAGTCTTTGCTGAATATTTACAATATATTTCTCCCTTTTTGTTTTGCTCAATGCAGTATAATTAGCTCATGGATTTCTCTCAGTATTATCGTGTGGGTCTTATGATATATTTCATCTCCTAGATCTGCAATGATTTACATACAGACAGCTTAGACCCTATTAATGCTAATAAAAGTGCTGCAAGGACATCCTATAGCGTGCACTTTATTAAACTGTACATAGCTTTTTTCGAGAGCTTCTGTTTATCTGTGTTTCCCAAAAATAAAATATAGTGCCTTTAGCACTGAATATTTAAATCCAGGCTCCTTTTCCCTGTTTCTGTCTCTCTCTATGCATTTCTAATATTTCTATCACAATGGGATCTGGGTACTATATGCAACAGGAAATAGAGCAGAAAAATGTCCACTAACAGGCTCTTCCCTTCTGTGATTTGGGTTAAAACTGCTCCCATTTTGGTTCCCTGGAGTGTTTGCTTAGCTCTGGTGTTTGTGCTCAAGCACAGCCATAGCTGAGCCAGCCTGGGGCTGGGTAGAAGTGTTGGATTGTTGTGGATTTTTTCCACCTTTGTTAAGGGAAAATTTGCATTATAGTTTGTTTGGAGCTGTGCAGACACACACTGATAAAGCCACAGCTGTGTCCCCCTTTTTAATTTGTAATTCCACCCTGGCTCAAAGCAGGAGGTTGTCCTGGAAGACACTTCCAGCAGTGTCTTCCTGTGTTCACTTACCTTAAACCTGGCTCCAGAAGTGGGTGTAGTGGGCTGGAGCTTGAACTCCCTGATGTGAGCTGTGCATTTGCACAGACATTGCCAGCAGCTCGATTTCCAGCCCTTCCCTCTGACAGGGCAGAGCTCACCTGAAAATGGGGACTGTGGTCTTCAGCTGTCAACCTGGTGAGTTGGCTGCTGGCACTGAAACCACAGTTGTGCAAGCAGTGCTTGGTTTCAGTATACCTCACTCACAGGTCTGCTAATGAAAGGTGGATTCGTGGCTGTTTACTTGGGTCTCTCTTCCAAATAACCTGCTAGCCCCACGTAACCTGGACAAATGCTCCTGGGCAGCATGAGGGCACTTGCAGCGTCCCCAGGCCCTCTTTTAAGTGACTGTACCAGTGTAAGTCCAATCATTTTTCCTCAATACTAACAGTGTAACAAGCAGTGAATCCTTTGGAGAGAAGACAAATGGAATTGTGTGTATTCCCTGCTCCACAGCGTAGGTGCCGTGCGGATCAATCCTGGCGCTGTCTGTAATAACTGACAGGATTAGCCATTAGCAGGAGCAGACAGTTTGGTGGGGGAAGTACAAAGAAAACAGTGTACAAACTTGGTAATGATCTGGACAAAGGTATCAAAGGAGATTCTGGGAGCCAGGGATGTGATACTGCCCTGCACCGACATGTCAGCCTCCTGTGTCGGGAGAGCAGGAGTAGCAGTAGGTCACATCTGGGAGGAGGGTGGAGCAGCCCTCAGCCCCATCTCAGTTCCTTTGCCTGACAAGCAAAGCCTCCTCTTCCCTTTGGAAATGACCTTCTCTCCCCAAATCAAGGCTGTTTGGGGGACACAGGATCCCACTGAGTTCACTCAGGCCCCTCCGAGGGTGCAGCTGCTGTAGCAGAGATGCCAACGTGCACTCAGCTATGAGGGCTCTGTTATCTTCCCACTACTTCGCTGTATTCGTAGACCTGTTAGAGAAAAATTTATGCACATCTCTTTTTACAGTGCCAAGACACTTTGTGATGGTGCAGGGGGTGGTAATTTATTTGTACCTTGCACTTTCTTTTGGGAATAGTCATGCTGTTGCAAGAACTTCTTTCAGCATTTGATCAGAAAATTAAATTTATGTTTAAAGAGATAGTCAGGGTTGCTAGGACAACATATTAACCTCCCTTCTTTTTTTCCTCAGCTCTGTATCCAAGGTTCATGGAACTCGCTGTGCTATACTTGGCTTGCAGTGTTGTTCTCAAGGTGCAGGAGGGAAGGGCTTTCAGAAACAGTGTCCAAAACATGCTTTTCCTCAACAAATAATCACATGAAATGGTAACATCCCACTGGGCATTCCCAGCCTGGCCTTGTCAAGCCAGCAGGATTGGACAAAGAGGAGCAAAGAGCCCTGTTCTTTGAATTTCATGGGAGTATTTGTGTGCACAGTCACCAGGACTGAGAATACGATGGGGGAGCTTGCAGACAGCATTTTCAGAAATGATTAATGGCCAGGAGACTCTGGGTATGGCGGAAAAATTTGGACACTTTAAGGAGACCAGGTTTCTGTAATATGCAAACAGTGAGGTTTGTGCATTTTAGGCTCTTCTGAATCTCAGTTGAAAAGTCATAATTTCAATGATTTCTCATGAATTAAAGAGGAGCAAAGTAACTGAAACTATGTGGGATGTACTTTTCACAGCTTTTCGCCAAATCTTTGGCGTTCAGCTCCCTTGTCAGGACTGACAGTGGTGTTACATCTCTGCAGCCTTCAAAGCTGCTTAAACATCCGTATGGCTTTTGTCCAGAACTTATGGATTCTTGTCTCTGTTGTCTCCTCCAGATCCGCTCCGATAAGGACAAAGAGATCCACATCAGGTACAGCATCACTGGAGTGGGAGCCGACCAGCCGCCCATGGAGGTCTTCAACATTGACCCCGTGTCTGGCAGGATGTACGTGACCCGCCCCATGGACAGGGAGGAAAGAGCTTCCTACCAGTGAGCATCAGACATCATTCAGCTGGGCAGAACTGCTGGGTTCAGGAAGGGGCATGCTAAACCCGCCAAACCAGAGCAAAGTGCTGGCTGGTGCCAGCTGAACATGAGCCAGCATGTGCCCAGGTGGCAGGAATGGCCCCTGGCCTGTGTCAGCAGTAGTGTGGCCAGCAGGACCAGGACAGTGATTGTCCCCCTGTGCTGGCCACTGGTGAGGGCACTCCTCAAATCTGGGGTCAGTTTTGGACCCCTCACCACAGGAAAAACATTGAGCAAGTCCAGGGGAGGGCAGTGGAGCTGGGGAAGGGTAGAGAGTGAGTTTAAGAGGAGCAGCTGAAGGAGCTGGGGGTGCTCAGCCTGGAGAAAAGGAGGCTCAGGGGAGACCTCCTCACTCTCTGACTACCTGGAAGGAGTTTGTAGCCACGTGGGGGTTGGTCTCTTCTCCCAATAACTAGTGACAGAACAAGAGGCAGCCTCAAGCTGTGCCTGGAGAGGTTTAGGCTAGATATCAGGAAAGATTTCTTCACCAAAAGGGTTGTCCAGCCCTGGCACAAGCTGCCCAGAGCAGTGGAGGAGTTACTATCCCTGGAAAGATTTAAAAGCCATGTAGATGTGGCACGTAGGGACACAGTTGAGTGATGGGCTTGGCAGTGCTGAGGGAACAGTTGGACTTGATCTGAGAGGGCTTTTCCAACCTAAACAATTCTGTGATTATATGAAAGTGGAGATAAACTGATGTCTTTTTCAGACACAAAGTCAGAGTCATTTGTTTAAAATGGTGCAACTTCACACTGCTTGTTAAATCCATGCAAATTTATGTGTAGACTGAACCACCCAAAACCATGAGAAGCCAGTCACTACATTAGCATGTCTTGGGAAATTACTAATTTAAGAATCATTACTGCATCTAAACATGCAATAATTGCTATAGTCATTTTTCATTTTAATTCACCAGGAGATGTTCAGGCAGTATGATGGGGGTGTGTCAAATAGGTTTTTAAATACTCAGATAGGCTAATATTAAATATCAGGGAATTAATTAAGATTAATTACACTCAAAAGTGATGGTGCGTCATGCTATCCTAGTTCATAAAATGCTCTACCTGCAGAATGCTCACAGTGTAATTGCTGTGTTTTGATACAAATCCCAGCTCCTCTCTTGCACAGTGTAACTGCACAGCAGATCCAGCCCCACAAACTGCTGAAAGAATAGGTTACCCCTTGCATGATAGCCCTGCAAAATTTCAAACATTTTTTGCATCTGCGCTCCAGTCGTCTCCTGGAGTGGTTGTGAAAGGTCGTTCCATGGATTGCTATCAGCCTTAGCCCCATCTCCTGGCGTGGTAATAGCCCTGCCCAGGGATGCTGTAATGTCAGCAGAGTGCACGGGTCACTTGCACTGACACCACAGCCCGCGCTGCGCCGAGGAGAGGCTCATTCTGTCAGCTTTATCAGGTATCCAGTTAACCATGTTGACACAGCTTCTGGGCTGGGGTGGAAGGATAAAGAAAATAGATTACCTCTTTAGTTGGGTGGAAAAAGAGATTTCCCCTGGGTAAAAGGAGATCTGAAGAAAAAAATACATTTTATCCTCTGCCAACAAGAACAATTATTTTGTTTGTTGTGCCTAGGAAAATATGAAGAGAGGTTGTTTTGGAGAAGAAATATTTGAGATAAAGTGTGTGTCATCTCAGCGTTGTTGATATTGTTTTAGCAGAGCCGGGTTATTTTAGCAGTCTAGTCAATAATAAAAAAGTTAAGATTTTTGATGGAGGCACTGTGATGTCTGTGATCAGACACTCGCAGTCAAAAACATGAGATGAAACAGATTTTGTCCTCCATCATAACAAACCCTGTGCCCCTTAAAAACGAACTGAACCTACCAGTCACAGTGAATTCAGCAAATTGAATTCCTGCCTTGTCAAAGGTGGTGGGATGAGTCTGCCTTGTACGTACCACAGGATTTACAGACTTTCTGTTCCTCACAGAAACCTTGAACTAGTGGCATCCATATGTAAATAAGCATATTCATATTCTGAAGGTTACAGGAAGATATACTTTATAGAGAGAATAACTGATAAGTGTGTTATGAGACCTTATAGACAGGAATACTGAACGATAGAAAAATCTTTGTTAGGAGAACAGTAGAAGGTGATGAAGAACATTTTAAGTTGTGTCTGTAAATGACCTTTAGATCCTTCAACCTCAGTAGCAATGGATTGATGATTTCTTGAACCATCAGTTCATTTACTGACCCTTCACAGAGCCTTTATAAATACACCATGCACTAAGCAATGACACAAACAATGGAGCAGAAACTTACAGCAGGAATGAACAGTGCTGGAAATCAAAAAAAAAACTGGCCAGTTTCCAGAAAAAAGATAAAGTCCAAAGTCTTGGCTAGTGGAGGGTTTGAAGAAGTCAGTGAATTTATGCCTCTTCATAGAGCCCAGTCTCTAAGTGGTAGGAAAGGCAACCATGGAGCCAGGTTTGAACTGAGTGCAGTAACTGAGGTGTAGGCTTGGATGTGAACTGGAGAGTTTGGCCACCTTTAAACTTTTTTGGCATCTGCTGTAGTTTCCTTCAGCTTGAATTACTAGCTTTGCTCTTGGGCTGGGGTGGAGAATGTCAGTGGAGCTGCAGGGCACCACGGGTCCCTCTGTCCCAGCAGGACATGGGCTCTGTGTCTGCTGCAGCCTGGTGCTCCAGCTGTAGGTGGGTGCATTTACACAGCTTCAGGTTTTCTGCAGCCCCAAACAGAACTGAGTCTTTTCAGCAGCTCTGTCACTCTCCAGTGTTGTCCTTGCTGCTTTTGTTCCCAGGTAATCTAAAAACTAATTATAAAAGAAAGAACAATAATTTGCAAGTGTTTGTAAGGCTGCATATCAAGAGTTCTGTTTCATTAACTCCCACATTTTCAACACATATTTTCTTATGCATAATTATCTGTATTGCTTCAGGACTACCATTTTTAAAATACTACTGTTTTAACACTCCTGCATTCAGCAAGCCATTTGTCTGATGAAACCTGCCTTGTTCCCTAAGGTGAAACAGATTTTTTTCTAATTAGATCAGGAGTTCTGCAGCAGAACTTCCCCTGTTTTTGTGATCATTCTTGAACTTTCAGGGAGGATCATTCCGAGCTTGAGGTATGCAGAGATGTATGTGCCTCTGGGACTCACAGCCCCTGCCCAGGTGCTGCGTGTGCTGGCACTCCCAGTGATTGCAAGTTCAGCTATATTTTGGCCTCATCTGTTTCTGTCTGCACTCCAAACCAGAGCACAAACTCTCCAGGGCCCTCGCAGACATCCCAGACGTGGAGTCAGCTGAAAATGTGAGCAGAGGAAAGCGAAATGGGCTCTGCAGCCACTTCCCCAACCCCACCCTGTGGTGTGGAGCTGCCCAGGTGGCACTGAATGGTGCCCTGGGAGCCACCCCAGCATCATTAGTGGGGTGGGACATGGGACATGCAGCTGTGGGGCACACAGCCATGGGGCACACAGCCATGGACACACAGGATGGACACACAGCCATGGACACACAGTGTGTGACACACAGGATGGACACACAGCCATAGACACACAGGATGGACACACAGCATGGACACACAGATGGACACACAGCCATAGACACACAGCATGGACACACAGGCATGGACACACAGGATGGACACACAGGATGGACACACAGCCATGGACACACAGGATGGACACACAGCCATGGACACAGAGCCATGGACACACAGCCATGGACACACAGGATGGACACACAGGATGGACACACAGCATGGACACACAGGATGGACACACAGCCATGACACACAGGATGGACACACAGCCATGGACACACAGGATGGACACACAGCCATGGACACACAGGATGGACACACAGGATGGACACACAGCATGACACCAGCCATGGACACACAGGATGGACACACAGCCATGGACACACAGCCATGGACACACAGATGGACACACAGGATGGACACACAGCCATGGACACACAGCATGGACACACAGCATGGACACACAGCCATGGACACACAGGATGGACACACAGCCATGGACACACAGCCATGGACACACAGGATGGACACACAGCATGGACACACAGCATGGACACACAGATGGACACACAGCCATGGAACACACAGCCATGGACACACAGCCATGGACACACAGGATGGACACACAGCCATGGGGACACACAGCATGGACACACAGCCATGGACACACAGGATGGACACACAGGATGGACACACAGATGGACACACAGCCATGGACACACAGATGGACACACAGCATGGACACACAGCCATGGACACACAGCATGGACACACAGGATGGACACACAGGATGGACACACAGGATGGACACACAGCCATGGACACACAGCCATGGGGCACATTCCCCACATTTCTCTGCTGTCTCACTGTGGCAGTGCTGTGTGCTGCATCTCCCCTTGCAGTCAGCCTGCAAACGTTCCCTGCATGCCAAGTAAGTTTCAGCAGGTAGTGATATTTAACATGCATGATTTCTCTTGGCCTTATTTAGCTGCACTCCCCAAGTCCCGTTTGTGCTGCTGACAGAATTAGTGGCTCTGAATGTCTTTCCTGATCCAGACACCAGTTTCATATTAAGCTTCAGTTAGGCCTGGCAAGTACAAGGGATAGAAAATTGGTAGCTTAGTTTTCCAAGACGTTTTTCAAGCTCTGTTTTCAAAAGACATCAGCATAAACATGTCAGTAAGTAATCATTGCTTATGATACTCAAGTAATATGCATTATAGGGAAACTTTGAAGCAAGTCCTAATCCAGTTCCAGACACATGTGCACTGTCAGCATGAGGCTGATGAAATGCTCCCTCAGAAATGGCTGGAGCAAAACAGGTGGGTTATAGACTGACAAAGAGCTGTTTTAAATGCAAAGGAACAAAACAATTTTACTACAAATTACAGGATACAAGAGCTAATTCCAGTATTTTGAACCATGTTGAATAATGCCAGCTATTTGTGTCACAATGCTCTAAATTGAACTTTTAATCACAATTAAGAGCACACAAATTAGGCATGACATTGTATGCTTATTGCTTAAAGGCTCTGTCACTGATTGATAATGTATATTTGTGTTAGTAGTATTAGTGCCTAAGTAATATTCATATTTAACACAATTCACTGTGTTGACTTTGACTAACTACCTTCAGATACCACCAGCCTCCAGTGTAATCAATAATCATGATACCAAATCATTTGTATGCCAACAGCTACATTTACACTGGAAACTGTCAGTAGGAAAACCTCAGAGACCTGTGGTAGCTGCTGCTGAATATGATAGCAATAATTGTCACACTTTTAAACAATATTTGTTAAGGAATATCGAGCCAGCTCCTTGGCTGGTACAGCAGAGTGATGCATCAGCTGGAGATTACTTGGCTAGATGTATTAATTTTTCAGAATCTTCTGCAAGGTATTTCATTTGATTTTATTCCTTCTTCTCTCCTGTCATGCTCTCCCTCTTGGGGAGAATGTAAATATTTCAAACTAACTTTATAAATGTTTCTCAACTGTCTCTTCAGCCACCCACCAGCTCCCATCCCTTGTGCATTGCCCATGTCTGGCACAAGTCCTGTGGCCCAGGTGATGCTCACTGACCTTTCACTGGTGTGTTTTCCAGGTCAAAATGATGTGTGTGTCTGATGGAGCTCAACCATCACTTTTTGTGCCTTGCCCAGTGCTCCAGAGCACTCCCATGCATCTGCTTTTCATCCCCTCCATCACTTTAACAGCAGAACAGAGGTGGTAGAGGTGGCTTGGTCACCACGTGGGCTCTGAGTGTGCCTCACAGAAATGAGCCCCTTCTCAGCCACTGAAGAATGGCTCCAGAACAAAGTGTGCTGTCCAGCTTGAGGATGCCTTGTGAATACCAAAAGTAGGACAAGAGAACGAGGGAGAAGACAAATTAAGGAAAGGAAATGCAATATAGATCTGCCTTGGAGATCCAGCCAGTTTCTCAGCAGACAGATTGACCCCCTGGAGTCCCTCCTTCCTTGGCTCTCTCTGCTGAGGATGGTCTCTCATGAGGAATTGTCTCTTAACAAGGAATGGTTTTTAGCAGGAAGAGCTCCCACTGAGTTGAAATTCAACCCTCTGGCTCAGGACTCCCTTCTCCCTCTGCCACAGCTGGCACTGACCACAGAGAAGCAACATGTTGTGGGAGATAGGGAGGTGTTGGCACAAGGGAGTTGTTCAGAGAGCATGGGCAGAGAAAATGAATGCAAACGAGCGCAACAGGAAAAAAAGTAGAAATGTTCACTGAAGCCAGGCCTAAAAAAGGAGCAGGAGAGAGGATGCCACCTTCCTGGCACTGCCCTGCCTCCCATAGCTTAGCCCAGTGCTGTGCTGGGCCCAGGACACTTGGGCATGTCACCCCAGGCTCGATGGGATCCCTGCAGTCTTGCTTATTGAATTTTTTTTGCCTTGAGTGCAGGCAGTAACACGCTGATGGGTACATGTGCTCAGTGAGTGCAACAAGCAGATAGATGTGCATTGCTGAGAAATCCCTTACTCCTGGAGATTTCAAACAAAAGCTATCAAATGTAATTAAAAATTTGCAGGGGGAGAGTCAGATCAGAGGGGGGAGATACCAGCTTTGCTCTCTGCTTTATCTCTGAATGGAACCATTTCCGCTGCTGGAAATGCTGTAAGAGAGAGCCCAGTGCTGCCTCAGTTTGAAGATAATAACTTTAATTTTAGCTCTGAATTACTTTTTTTCAAAGACAGTCTGACCTCTGACTGTAGAGTTATTGAATTGCTACATCTGACATGGTGAAGGATAGCTCAACAGGTGGGAGCCAAAGCAGTTCCTATGTAGGAAAGAAATGCAGATATTAAGAGCATTGCAAGTCATGAAACACAAATGGTACACCCCATATTGAAAGCAAAGCTGGACTTCTTCAGGCTTTAAAGAAAACGTGCTGCTTAATTTCCTTCTTAAAAAAAAAATGGTTTTCTCCCAGCTCATTTCACGTGGCAGTTTGTTCTCTTTGCTTGATTAAACGTTAATCCAGCCATCCTAATGGTGTGCAGTTCCTTTTGTTAAGCTCTGGACTTCTGAGCACCATACATGAAGGGGAAAGTTGCATCAATCACTAGCACAGCGAGAGTGAAAGACAGGAACCAGGGCTAATGCAATTAGCACATTTATTTGTCATGCATCAGAGGAGCTGGAGACCTCCCTGTGATGTCAGCCCTGACTCCCAGCAGTAGCCTGATGGTGAAGGAACTGCTGGGAGGGACCAGAGGCCTCCAGCCCGCTGGATGGCACGAGCTGGTGCGTGCCCTGTCCTTCAGCCCTGCTGCCCCAGCCAGCCCTGGCACAGAGAAGCTGTGGCTGCCACATCCCTGAAAGTGTTCAAGCACAGGTTGGATGGAGCTTGGAGCAGCCTGGTCCAGTGGAAGGTTCCCTGCCTGTGGCAGAGTTGGAGCTAGATGAGCTTTGAGGTCTTTCCCAGCCCAGCCCCGTGTGTGATTCTGTGAGTCAGTGAAGCTGACGTGCTCTGCAGCCTTTGGTTCCTCAGCCCCCCGGCCCTGTGGGATGTCGTGTGGCCATCCCGAGTGCCATCCCCTGTTCTCGGGGCAGGCTGGAGGTTCAGCAGTGCTCACAGGGCTGAAAGGAGGAGGGGTGGTGGCCAAGCTCTGCAGCACTCCCAGGCAGGCAGCTCTTGCCTGGCTGCTGGAGCTCTCCGGAGCCGGCCGCACGTTCAGGCACACACCATTTAGAGTAGCCATCTGTTCCCTTTAATGAGAAAGCTATCCATTTTTTTCACCTGGTTACTGATTGTTCCAGACTATTGTGATTGCTTTGTTTTATTAATTACTCATTTTGACATGCTGTATCTGTCTCTTTTGTTCAGAAAACAGATGCTCTTGTTTCTGGGCATTATTACTGATGGTTATTGCTAATAAGATAAAGCTGCAGTTCCAGTTTAACTGAGGGCTTAACACTGTGGCTCTGGTTATTGAAATGCCTCAGCACTGGGTATTTTATTCAAGCCTGAGGAAATTGCATTTTTAGTGCCATGGGGGCTCACATTATTTGAAGGAAAGGGACTTTTTAAATGTCTTTTGTTGTGCAGAGCAGTGGGGTTGGTAGCTCTTGCTCTTTCTGGAGACCATGATTAAACAAAGAATAAACATTACTAAGTTCATCCTGAAGTCTCTTCACTTACTAATCCCTAATATTATGGGTGTGAAATGCTGCAGGTTCACATAAGAAACTTCCCACTCAAAATCATTTCCTCACTTTATTTGGAACTAAACAAAATTTGCTTTTCAGATTGTCAGACAAGGTTCAATATGTCCTAAAAATTAAAACAGAGTGGTCTGTGAGCTGTGAAGGGGATAGGATAGCATCACTACACCAGAGCTGAAGTGTTTTCTCCACTGACAATCACTTTTTAAATACTATTTCAATATTATATTAAGCTCTGAAAAACCGTCTGTGAGTCGAGTGTAGATGGAAACCGTGTCAGTGCTTTCTGCTGGAATTAGATACTGCTCCATTCAATTTTGAGAAAGTATTTATGATGTAAAGGCAATCCTTGCAAAATAGTCTCTCATTCTGCATCAAATCCACTTGCTGATACTGTGCTTTCATTGTGCTCGTTCCCAGCTCCGGGCTCATGCCGTGGATATGAATGGAAACAAGGTGGAGAATCCCATTGACCTTTACATCTACGTGATTGATATGAATGACAACAGGCCCGAGTTCATCAACCAAGTCTATAATGGATCTGTTGATGAAGGCTCTAAACCAGGTACAGTTGAAAAAAAAAAAAGGGTCTCGAAGGTTCACAGATTTTCAGCCGTTCCTCTGGTGTGGTGGCTCGGGCTCTGCTGGGAACACAGGGCATGAGGGAGAGGTTTGCTCCTGCTGGCCCTTGGTGGAAGACTGAGGTGAGAACATCTGGTGTCTCTTTCTCTGGATGAAGAGAAAATGCAGGCTTGGGATGGAGGGAACCTGGATCCTGGTGGTCCCTTCCTGGCCGTGGAGTTTGTAAAAGCAGCAGTTTCGTAGAGGAGTGCTCTGTAGCAGCATTCTCATACACTCACTGCACACGTACAGGGCTGTTATTCTAATTACAGAGCCAGCCTGGCAGTGGCCTCTCACTGACCCTGTGTCTCAAATGCTCAATATCCTCTTCCTTGATATTTAATTCAGTCATTTGCCAACTCAATATCTGGCATCCAGTCAGTACTCCAAAGAAGGCTCTGTCTAAAGAATACACTTTCTTGCTGGTGACCTGATGCAAACCTGCAAAAGTGGGAATATTCACATTGAAATTGCAGGCTCATCCTTTGTCCCTACAGACTTTTCTAACAGTGGGTAAAATGGGGAAAAGCCTGAAGATGATTTTCAGGAAATTTATGGGTGAAAAATCAGTGAGGGTGTAAGCTGTATGGGGAAAAGTGATGATTTTTACATGAGCACATTTATACGCTTGGAAAAAAACCAGAGCTGTAAAGGTCTTTAATGTTCTATTTCCAACTCTATTGTTGATTTGTTATTCTGTTGTTGATTTGTTATTTAAGCGTGGTGTAACCCTGCAGTTTCCAATATGGGAGCAGGGTCGGTTTAGCTCATTGCTGAGTGTAACTAAAATGAATGTATCCATTCTTTGAACATAAATTGTTCTGTGTCGCCAGTACAATTGGAAGTCTCCTGAAATCAGAGGGAGTTTTTTCCTAGATTCTCTTCCTTGGTTATTTGCCAGCTGAGGGTTAAATACCCCGTGACTTTGGTTTGTGTCAGCAAACATTTATCACCTCGGCTGTGCTGCCGGAGGTGTGACAGGGAAGTCTCCGGTGGGCAGTGTTTTTAACAAGGTGATTCACAGTCCTGATTGATTGTCTTCCAGCACTGTGAGGGACAGGCGGCTGTGGGGGACACGTGGTGGGGACAGAACGTGACATTATTTCTGAGCAAAGAATAGGTACAGCTCCCCGTCTGATTCCTTGGGGTGGTGATGTCCCAGCTTCAAAGTCCTGCTCCTGGTCCTGCTTGGAGGAAGGAACGTGAGAAGTCCCTGAGCTGATGGCTCTGATGACATCTGCCCAGAGAATTTTTCCAGCTTTCATTTGAAGGCCACTTTGGGGCATATAAAGGTTTGAAGATTGATACAACATTTCCATAGCAAGTCAAATTTCTTACGTCTTATTCGAGGACAGATCAATATTCAAAGTGTTCCCAAATGTTTTAACTAGCTCTGTTCATCTGTCAGAGAAGCAGTAAATTGCATCCTCTTCTTGTCTGAAATCCAGATAAGCCTTTGAGCTATTAAATAGAACAGGGTAATTTTGCCTACAAAATACTTGTGCCTCTGCTTCTAGCAGTGTTTTTTCGTATTCTGTATCCCAGACTGGAGTGCTTGCCTTTAAGGCAGGAAGGTAGAAAGCAATCTGTTTTTATTCAAAAGCAATTACATTTGTCTTTGATGTATTTGTCGGGGGTTTTTTTCTCTCCTGTTTAATCGGTATTCTTTTAAAGGTTTATATTAGTATTGAATTTCTCTTCCTTGCTTTTGTAGAGCCTCCTAGGAATTTGGGTATCAGAGGCCCTCATTCCATGTGCTTGGCAAGAAACATGATCTTGTGCCTTTGAGAAAGTGATAGAGAGGTCATGGAGTTAAAGGGACTATCTGCATGCTCCTCATTTGCCTCGAAATTATTTGTCCCTCTTTTGTGCAAAGATGATGTAGACAATGTATTTAGCTAAGGGTAGATCTTGCAAATATTTAGAAACTTTTAATTAGTTCAAAATGCCTCAGAATATCGTAACAACTAAGGAGGTACAACACCAGCCATTGCAAGAGAAGAAATACATGACCAGAATTCATGATTATTTCTGGCAGTGGTTGAGGAATGAAAGACACTGCATATTCTTTGAGGTAACAGCAAAATTTGTTCAGTACTGATTCAACAGTAAGTTAGATATGTATATGCATCTATAAAAATATATCTGCATATGTGTGAATATCCATGCTTCAAGCAAACCAAAAAACCTTGTTATATGTTACAGGAGTTCAGCATTCATTTTCCTCTGCTCAGTGTTGCTGAACTTTGCCTGGGGACTGAAAATGCTTCCCTGGATATCCTGTACAATTGTTATTTCTCACATCTTCCATATGCCCATTTATAATGGCTGTGATTAAAAATGCAGGATTACTTGATTGCAACAGTATCTGCAATTTCTTAATAATTTTGTACACCTCTGATGAGAAAGGTATTAGAGTATCCCAAATAAATGCTGACTCTGAGGGCAGCTACAATGAGCAGCCAATGGCTGTTTGAAGTCAGTCGGAATTTTGCCCAGATTTAATTTAAAAAAAAAAAAGTAAAAAAGGACATATGGAGCTCAAGCTCTACCCATGGAAATTTTGCAGAGCAAGACCATCAAAAATGTGCTGTTGCGCAGAGGCTGAGCAGGGCACAGTGACCTTGAGCTGCGGGGAAAGCCCCGGTAAGGCTCCAGCAGGATCAGCAGAGCAGATCCCATTCCAGTGAGCAGGAAAGGGCCCTGTGGTGCTGTGCCAGCACTGGGAGTCCGGGCTGGAGCAGAGGCAGGGCCGGGTGTGCACTGCAGGCAAGCTGGGTGTAGCACGCAGGCACAGCTGGGTGTGCACTGCACCACAGCTGGGTGTGCACTGCAGGCAGGGCTGGGTGTGCACTGCAGGCAGGGCTGGGAGTGCACTGCAGGCAGGGCTGGGTGTGCACTGCAGCACAGCTGGGTGTGCACTGCAGGCACAGCTGGGTGTGCACTGCAGGCACAGCTGGGTGTGCACTGCAGGCAGGGCTGGGTGTGCACAGCAGGCAGGGCTGGGTGTGCACTGCAAGCCAGCTGGGATGTGCACAGCAGGCAGGGCTGGGTGTGCACTGCACAGCACAGCTGGGTGTGACACTGCAACAGCTGGGTGTGCACTGCACAAGGCTGGGTGTGCACTGCAGGCAGGGCTGGGTGTGCACTGCCATGCAGCTGGGTGTGCACATGCAGGCAGGGCTGGGTGTGCACTGCAGGCAGGGCTGGGTGTGCACAGCACTAGGCTGGGTGTGCACAGCAGGCAGGGCTGGGTGTGCACGCAGGCAGGGCCTGGGTGTGCACAGCAGGCCAGGGCTGGGTGTGCACTGCAGGCAGGGCTGGGTGTGCACTGCACAGCAGGCTGGGTGTGCACTGCAGGCAGGCTGGGTGTGCACAGCAGGCAGGGCTGGGTGTGCACAGCAGGCAGGGCTGGGTGTGCACTGCACAAGGCTGGGTGTCACATGCAGGCAGGGCTGGGTGTACACTGCAGGCACGGCTGGGTGTGCACTGCAGGCACAGCTGGGTGTGCACTGCAGGCAGGGCTGGGTGTACACTGCAGGCAGGGCCGGTGTACACTGCAGGCAGGATCCAGCACTGCCAAGCACAGCCTGGTCCCCACCTGGGGATGTGGTGACCTGGAGCAGAGTGTGTGGCCTCATCTCTGGGCCTGTGTGCCACTCTGCAGTGTGTGCCAGCCCAGGGCAGGGCATGCAGGATGGCCAGGTAAGATGTGACCTACTGACTGAACAGTGAACAGGCCAAAAGAGGGTGGAGTGAGCCAAGGAAAGAGGAATGCAGAAGGAGGCGGGCTCCAGCCTGCAGCACAGGGTGTCTGCTGGGCACTCAGCCTCCTGCAGAAGCAGGTTTTCTTTAGCCTGGAATACAAATACATAAAGAGCTAGAAGAATTGGCAGCAATGTGAAGAGACTCATTAGACAGTCTGATGGGGTTTAAGTGAAGGGGCTTCCCAGCCTGCAGAGCACTCAGCCTGGGTTCCCAAGGAGCGTGCTCTCTGCAAGTCACCTTGAAGCAACCCTTGGCAGGAATAGAAAAGAAATCATCAAGTATTATTAATTATAATAGGTTGTTGTTGCTGGTTAAGATTATAATAACTTAATTGACATAGTGTCTTGAGAGAGCCATAGCAGAGTGTTCTTGAAATCAGGAGCTCACTCGTGGTGAGGTTCTCTGTAGTGAGAACTGGCCCCTGGACATCCTCAGATGTGCTGGCTCTTAAACCAAATTGCATCTCTTTCCTTTTTTGATGCTGTCTGGAAAAACAGTTTAACGCATTTCTAGTTTATCTAGCCTCAGGTCAAGTAGCTGGGCAATTTGAATGTGTAAAAGCAAGCCCATCCAAAAATGCAGAACAGGAGTAGTGATGCAGGATTTCCTTTTCCACAGGACCATCTTTCTTCCTCACTCTCCCCCTCCACGACTTGTTTTGATTTAACACGCCACTGTTTGAAAGTGTATCTTAAAAGGCCGTGTTTTACTCATGTTGAATAATGTTCTGCCTCTTTGAACTTTGCCTCTGTGTGAAGAACACAGCCAAGTTTTAAAAATGCAGCTGCAAGCTGGAGCTGAAATCCCCCTGCTCCCTCTGGCAGCCTTAATCAGCAGAGCTCTCCCGGAGCTGTGTGCTGCCTTCAGGCGCTGACAGAGCAGGATGGGTGAGAGCACTGCCTGCCCTGCAAGGGTTCTGCTGCCTTTTCCATGCCCACAACTCCCAGCTGCATCACCCCAGCTCCTTACAGCAGCAAGGAACTGGGGCTTGCTGTGGGATTTTCCCCTCTGTGCAGCACACAGATGTGTGCTGATGTGGGCACAGCCCCTGAACTTGTCCTGCTGGGTGTACAGGATCCCAGCAGGGTTCTTAGGCAGGGCTCTTTCAGGAGAAACTCTTACAGTTTCAAAAAAAAAAAATTACTCAATAAGATGGCATGAAAATGCTTAAATAGGAAAGAAGAAAGGGAATTTAATCACAAACCAATAGTGTGATGGAGGAGGATTATTTCCAACTCTGCAGAAGCTTAGTTTTGCTGTAACCACTGCAAGCCCTTCCTCGCAGAAGGATGTGGATGTCTTACTTAACTGAGGCGTTCTGTTCTGAAAAGGTCAGTGTGAAATGCTCTGCAGCGACTCGAGTGCTTCGCTCTGGGTTGTATCTATTTTGTTTTAACAGAAAGATTGTCAAAAATTAACTCATCTCTCCAAAACAATTTGTTCCTGTCAGACTGGCCTTTTCCATTCCCATTCATCCTTTCCACTCCACTAACTCTCTGCATACATCTTGGTCCCTTTCAAGTCAACAGCACAAGTCCAAGTGACTTGTTTTAAACTCTGTCCAGCCCCTTCATTCTCCTGGAGTTCTGTAGGATGGTTTACTCCTACCACTCTTCTTGGGAGTGGTGTGAAAGAGTGCTGAGTATAGGGAGTCCTCCAAAATAAAGGAATATTAGTATTTCTTACATGAGAAATGTTGTAATTTAAAATTTCTCCATCTCCTCCTGAGTCCATGGAACTCTGATAGAATAATTGTTGATAACATACCACGTGAAAAATGAAATAGCTGGGAGCCAAATCTATATGTGGCAAATTGAGTTAAAGAAATCTCATAAAAAATAAGCATATATAAAAAAAACCCAAGGATTTTAAAAGCCGATTATTCTACTAGTGTCCCAGTTTGTTTATTTTATTTCTATGCCAGCAGAGATTCCCTCAGAGATTAACACCATGGACTAATGCACAGATGGGGCCAGAAACTCGAAAGTCATCGGAATATTAAGAATTTAAATCTTTAGCCTCAGTGATTTGAACAGAAAGCCAATTATGAGGCTGAATTAGTTTTCAAATTAAACTGCAATTTAAGGCTTGTGAAATTAATCTTTTAAGGCATATAGTTGCATTCATATATAAATATAAATAATATAATAAATAATATATATATATATATATATAATATATATATATATATATTCATGGGGAGAATTTGGATTCTGCAGCTCTGGCTTGTTCCTCTTGTCCCACCTGACAGTGCAATTCATGAGGAGATGCCAAGTGTGCTTGGTTGGTTGCTCAGTGGAGGAACAGAGCAGGTGTAGCTGGGTGGCAGGGCCTGAGACTTGGAGAGAAGATGTTAAATTTTAAAACATTAATAGGACACTGAGTAAATCCTTCTTCATGCCACTGCAACCCATTCCAAAAATGCCATAGTGTTGCCCATAATCAGAACATTCAATATGTTTTTTTCCCAGCTTGGAGGTAAGTTAATTTTAGAACTCTTCATTTAGGACAGTCCCAATTCAAGGGAGCACCTGAACAGCCTCATGGTTGGGGCTGCCACACGTTCTGGTTTGTAGCACTAGAAAGTAAAAATGTTTCAGAGAGATCATGCACAGGTAAAATATTCCAGAGGGGCAAAGTAGGGCTCCATGGATTCCTCAGTTCATCCCAGAGGTATTCACAGGTTGGGTGCATTACTTCTGGATCCATCCCAAGTTTGAATATATTCCTCTATGGCAATGCCATCTTCTGCACCCTGGGCAGGTGCTGCTATTTTCCTTGCACTTTATATGCTATTAAAAATAGCTTTGTCCAACCTGATTCTATTCTCTCAGACTTTACACACAGACATAGGATACACTATTCTTTTTCAAGTTCTTTTGCTCAGCCAAGCACAATTTTAAGATAAGAAATTGTTTTTCTGCAGACTCATGTGGTAATACTTTCCATTTTCTTTCGAGGTGAGTGGTTATGAAATCTGTGCTCTTAATTTCCTTTTCAGAAGCATCCAGTCCCAAGAGCAAGGAAGTGAATTATAGGACTGTAAGTGAGAAAAAAATGCAAATCCAAGACTGATGGGATTTCCCTCTGAAAAATAAAAAAAAAAAATGGCCAAGCTGATGTAAAGGAAAAAAATGTGGAAATCATGGTCTGACACCAATGTAGGAGGGAATTACAACTGAACACTGTAATAGCCTACACTCTGCCTCCTTTTAACCAGCAGTTACAAATAGCATAGTATGATATGTATAATAACATCCATATTATATTACACCACTTTATAGTGTATTGTACTCCAGTGTCAAATTCAGGGATTGGATTGAAGCCTCATGGAGGATGTGTTCAGTGTGAGCTGGGGCTGCATGATTTCTGAAGTCCACATGCCTTCAGTGCAGCAGGAAACCTGTTCAGCACAATTCAGTGGGGATGTTCAGGGTACCTTGTCCTAAGTAGTCATGCTTTCCTCCTTCTTCAAATTCCCCCTGGAAGTGGAGAGGGTGCATGTGCAGGCACTCAGCCGAGCTGAACCTCATGAATTCAAGCAGCCAGAACCATTTGCTCAGAGGCTGGATGTGCCTCTGCCCATCCTGACGTTTGACTCTGGGATTTCTCTGGGGTGAGGAGGTCTCCAGCAGGCTGCTGGAGGGGAGTGATCTTCAAATCTGGCAAGGGCCATGTGTGTGCTGCAGTGGGTGCATCTGCTCGTTGGCTCTCCGGAGGTATTTATTCCATTTTTAGCAATAAGGAGGTCTTAGTTCCGTTCTGGGTGACAGCAGCCTCTTCAGCTCTCTCTGTTGTCTCCCCAGACCTGCTCGCTCTCTTTATTCTCATTAGGTTGGCTCTTGCCCTGTCTGAAGCTGAGAATCCAATGTCTCTGCTAATTAGGAAGTGGCATCCGTTATGAATTAGGTTAGCTGCTTGAAAGGTCAAAATTTGCCAATGATTACAAAAATTATGGTGAAGGAGAATGACAGTAGCTATCAGTTACACGGAAAGAATATCATTCGGAAGGAAGGCACGGCTTCTGTTTTATTTTTTTTTTAATTCAGAGACGTGGGATGCAGTTTAATTTAAGTATATTTGCAATTTATTACACCTGCAGTACTTGCACTCACTGCTGTTACCTTATGTCTTGCCCATGAGCCTGTTCACCTCTGTGACTCCACTCAGCACCATTGCTGGGTCAGCTACCCAATTTCATTTGGAACTCTTAACAGTGAGTGTGTGAAATTGTTTCACATCACCCATTGAACACGTGTAATTTTTTTTTTGACTTGAGGATGCAGGTTTGTTAGATGAAATGCTTTAGTCTTTAACGCTACAGAAAGTCCAGTTGTACTCTGAGGACTTTTCAGGATCCCATCATGCTGTCACTGGAACTTGGTTTTGATGCCTTTGTTTATCTTGTGTGTCTTTCCTTGCACTGAGTGAAATCACCTAAAGGGTGGAGTGTGCCTGTTTTGAGTAGGGGCAGGAGATTGCCATCCTCTGTGGGGAAGGGAACTAGTACCAGGAAACTGTTCTGAGTGGAAAATTTGGGGGTTAGGAAATGTCAAAAATTTTACATTGTTCTTCAGTATTTAATCTTCCCACAACTCTTACTGTCTTCTCTATCTAGCATCAGATGCAGAGGATTCACTAAGTGAGCTTTCCAATTTGGGGGGAAAAAATGAGGAGTAAGGGGAAGTTTCCATTAGTACCAAGCCATTATTAACTTGGGTTAATGAAGATCTAATGCAATATGGCTATCACCACGTCTGCACATAATGATTCCGTCCTTTTCTATGGGGGAATGATTAAATTAAGTATCTTGTAGGTCAGAATTAGACTGAGAAGGTTAACCAACCTTTAATGATTCTGCAGCCATTTCCCAGCCATTTAAAAACATAAACTGTAAGATAAAGCTGGATTGAGAAACAGCATTATCAGTAAAAAGTGGGTGAAGTTTTAGTATTTTCTGTTTATATCATAGGAGAAGACCAAAAGGATTATGTGTTTTTGCAGTGACATGGGATAAAGGGCAAAATGAAAGGAGTTTTTATATTTTGTTGGCTTCCTGGTAAGTGCCCCATTAGCTCTTTATTTTAACATGCATTAAATCTAACTAATGGATATCAAACCAGCTTAGAAAAATGGCAATTATAAAGCAATTGTAACAAAGAATTCCGGAGCACAACTGTGCCAAAATATTGTTTGTGTGCCTTAAACTCCTGAAAGCTCCATCTTTATGGAGAAATGAAGCTGCAGAGATGGGAGAGCAGAGATTGCAGACGACGTGAGGGGAATTAGCAGCCCTCAGCATGCTTTGGGATTGTCTGAGCTACAAAGAGCTGAGCTGATTCTCAGATTCCACAGTGATTTGAGGAGGACATTTGTTTATGACTGTGCTTATCTGCTTACACATGCTCAGGGCAGCTATTTCTCTTGTTTTGCTTTTCTTTTTCCTTAACGTGTACAGATGGAATAAGATATAGTGAATCTAGCAAAATCTCTTTGCAGTCTTTTACAAGGAGATGCATTTTAAAATTGACAAGCAAAACTGAATGTACAGGTAAAAATTATCTCCCTTTGCTTCCACTCCCCCAGTTCTGGAAGGCATTTTTTTGCCTATCCTGTAAAAACTTTAATTAATCCAATGGGAATATTTTCCATAAGGGTTGCTTTCAAGCATTTCTCTTGCCTTATCCATGGTTAGAAACAAAACCATCTCATTTGACAAAATGACATCTGGGAGGTTCCAGTCTCTGGGAAATCAAAGGGAATGTATTTGGAAGTTACAGATTGTGGAGGTCTTGCCTTTTATTGATAGATCTCCTTCATCATGCCATCCATTAATTTTAACTCAGGTGATATATGAACTCTGCACATTAGTTAATGAAGGCTAATGCACAGTAATCTTGTCATCACTAGCTGTGCATGGTAATTCAATCTGCTGCTCAGAAGAGCTGTTCAACATGCAGCAAATTTGATTTAATATTGACATGATGTACTAGGTTTGGTATTTTATTAAACGTACCATGTGCCTTATTTGATGAGAAATGGCTTTCTTTCAACAGGTTACCTAGCTGAGTTAGGCCAGGTGTGTAGTTTAATGCAGTTATATCAGATAAATATCTGTTACATCTGCCCTGGGTATTCATCCTGTGATACACTGCACAGACTGGGCAAATTTCTGAGTTGGGCACTTTATGCATTCATTTAATGTTGTCAGTGTTGCTTGAGAGCAAGCCCTGCAGAGCAGAAAAATAAAGGTGATGCTTTTCTCAGGCACTGAAAGCATAAAGTCGCTCTTGCCCTGTTTACACTTGTTTAACTTGCTCTTGTAGCTTCATCACCACGAGCAGGGTCTGATGCAAAATTGGCAGAGCACAGACTGGTGGGGGTCTTTGAGTGTGATTTGGAGGATTTTTCTCAGTGTTCCTGGTCTGTAGTAACTGCCTCTAGCCTCTGTTTGGGTACATTATAGGGCTGTAAATACAGTGTTGTTAGTTAATACTTTGATTTCCACAAAAGACACACATCCTATGAGCCAGATTGGGCAGTCAGTGCTTTGTCACTTAAAACCAAACAATACCAGCTTCAATCCTCAAGTGTGTTAGAGCTGTGCTCTCTGCCACTGTATATTTGCCTAATATGTGTAGCATTAGGGGCTGGATACAGGGATATATTACCTTTATTTTAATATAAAGTACATGAAGATGTATCTCCATGCAAAGGACATACAGAAGCATGACATTATTTACTTCTATTGCAGGCAAATCATCACCAACCATCTGAGTATAGTGCAAGAGTTTATACAGCACCCAGAGGATGTCAGGCACTTTATCTGTGCATATCCACATCGCTCTGTTGAGTACTCTTGTGCACAGATCCATGTTTGTGTCATTCACTGCAGCACACGGGTATCTGGAGGATACATCTTGCTTAAAGACAGGCTAAATGCAAAGCAAACCAAGTGGAACATAGGCAGAGGTGTGGGTTACACCAGCTGATCCCTGGGAGCCATCCCTAGGGACAGTGCCCTCAGCATGGGGAGCAGGACATGCTGTCACTGGCAGCTGGGAAAAGCTGGCACAGGAAAGGGAGAGGAGATATCAGCCTCTGTCCAGACTGTGGAGAAGGAGAAGCAATTTGCAGCCAGTTTACAGCAGACTATGGTCAGACAGGCAGCCCCAGGGAGAGCCAGGAAGGAAGTGGCTGCTGCAGCTCCATCATGTGCTGCAGCCACACAGGGCCCTTTGCAGAGGGCATTTTATTAAGTTACAAGATAGTAATTAATGCCAAGTTCCTCTCTTTATTTTCTCTGCGGTTGGGTTTCATAATCGAAATTAAAGATAGGAGATAGGGAGCAGATTGCCTCTTGAAATACAGCTCCCTGGTGCTCAGTTCATGACTTCAGAGACATTTGCCCAGCCCCATCTCTCTTTATGGAGATGTAGGTCAAATGCTGTTGAAATAGTCCTTTTTCTCCAGAGCAGATGTGCTCGGTCCAGTCTACACTGCAGGAAAGAAGCAAAAGGGTCAGAGTGGAGGAGACCTCCCATGCTCTCCATCCACAGTACAGCTGCTGTTCCCCCCAGCACAGTTGCAGCCTGTCAGGATCCCCTGCCAAGTTGGGAACCCACCATTCCATGCACGTGCTGGGTAATTTTGGAATCTACAGTACAGTCTGAGACACCCCACGAGGAGGGACCACAATTGTGGGATGCCCTTGTCTGAACCTGGAAGTCCAAATGACTTTCAGAGCTGTTTTTTGAGCTAGAAGTGCATCATGAAATACCACCTGTGTTTTTTTTTTAATATATCCTAAGACTGCACATGTCCTAAAATAGATTCTGTTTTCCTCTTCCGCTTCTGTTTTCATTAGCCCCAGGTTTTGACATTCTGTTCGGAGGTATTTTCAGTATTGAATGCATTAAGATAACATAAATTCCAAATCAAACATCTCATTCAGCACATTTCCTATTTAAATTTCTCCTGTACATTTTCCCTGTAGTTATCTAAGGGTTGGTTTCATTATTTGTATCAGCTGTCTCGTGATAACTGGTTTTGCAAAAGAGCAAAAAACGAATGCTTGTAGAGAAAATAGAGAAAATTTCTTGCTTGCACAGCCTTGTTTCAATTCAGCGTTCCTTCCGTCTTCTGAAGTTTATTGATCGGGAGAATGTTAAAGTTGTTGAATAGTTTGTTTTCATTTCACAAATGTGAATCAGGATTATTGCAGAAAAACAGGAATGTATTCATCATTAAGATTTGCTTTACACATTCATTTATTTTTTAATCTATAATTCTTATTGAACTAAGAAAACTCACAGGAATATATGTATCACCACCAAGAACAAAAAGAGCCTGATTGAGGCAGATGGAAGATCAGCAAAGCACTTCACACAAGTGCAAAAATACAAACTTCTTGCTAATACTGAGAAATACTGGTTTCCCAGAGTTGGGAAGGGTACTAGGGGGATTTCCTACGTGCTGAGTGGCTTAAAGACACTTGGCTACAGTACAAAATGCTGCAGCCATGTAAAGCATTTTCCATGTCCTTTGTAAACAGATACAAGCTCTCCAGCTCTCTGGTCTTCCTGAGCTGGGAGTGTGGCAGCTCCCAGTGTGACCAGGCTGCCAGAGGAGATGATGCTGATGCAGCCACACATCCTCAGGTTTGCCCATGGCTCACAGCTAACCCAGAGAGCAGAACAAACTCAGGGGTTTTTGAAAATCAACGTGTGGCTCCGTCCCAAGTCAGCTCAGGTTCTTGCTGGCCCCACTTTGCATCTCTCCAGCATGGCAGGCTCCTGAGTTGGTCCATGTGCTCAGACTTCCCAAATGCACAGTGTTTGAGAGGCACCTTCCCTCTTTTCATGGCTGCGCTTGGGTTTGATGATCACAAAACGAGGTCATGTCTGGTTTTGCTGTCTCTCTTTGCCTCCCACTCCTCCTCTCAGCTCTCATATCCTTATATGCATCCACTCTTGCAGATTGCCTCGTGTGAGCAGTGTGTGCCTGCCCTTCTACTCATCCCCTCCCACCAATATAACAAGTGTAAAGCTTGGCCCTACAAGCTCTGGGGGGTCACAGGACCATGCAGCTGCAGGAGTCCATCCAATCAAGTAACATCTTTTACGCTCATAATGATAATTTCCCACTTTAACAAAACACCCTGCTGCCAAACTCCAGTGCTAATGAGCCTGTCAGTGCATCAGTGCACTCCCAACAGTATCAAGAATGGAGGGGTTGTTTTTTGCAAGGCAAATGAAGACACTGATGATTAGCAAGAAACAAACCAACAATTCAATACATCACTGGCCACACATACCAAATCATTGATTTTCTGTCCTGCTGGGCAGCAGCTGTTGTATTTGCTCTGCAGAAATGGATTTTTTAATCCTGGAGAGACAAGAAAGGTGGATGTCTCTCCAAGAACTGGAAGCAGCAGGCAGTTGCTTCCTGCACTGGGCATGGGCATGTTGATGGTGTCCTTCTGAAGCTGCTGAGAAGTCTGATGGATTTTCCACTATTAAATTCTACTTCTGAATGCATGTGAATGCAGTGATTGGCTGGGAAAAAAAACATCTCCTGTGAGAATCTGTGAAATTGCAGGACAAAAATGCTGCCCTAAAACTTACAATCACTGAAAGAATTAGAAGTTAATCATAGATACCCTCACTGGTAGATTCTCTCTGTCTTCTAGTTACGTGTAATCAGCACCATTCCAGCTCATCTATCTCAGCAGCGTTGCTATTTCCATAACCCTCTCCTTGCCTGGCTGGCTGGGTTGAAGCGAGGTGTCTGTTTGATAGAATTCCTGAACAAAATGCAGGACTCCAGGTCGGGGGGGGGCACACTCTGCCCTGCAGTGAGGTAGCCCTGACAGTTGCCCTTGGCTTGCAGGGACCTACGTGATGACGGTGACGGCGAACGACGCGGACGACGGCACCACGGCCAACGGGATGGTGCGCTACCGGATCGTGACGCAGACCCCCCAGAGCCCCTCCCAGAACATGTTCACCATCAACAGCGAGACCGGAGACATCGTCACCGTGGCTGCTGGCCTCGACAGGGAGGTGAGTCTGAAACCAGACCACGCTGATGGGAAAAGCCCGAACCCTGTCTTTAATCCCAAGCCTCTAAAAGCTCGTGTTGAGGCGTGGAGATCAGAGTCTCTGCTGCTGCAGCAGCTGTGGGGCATCGTGGCTTTGATGTGGTATTTTTGTTTTAATCCGTTTCGGTCGATGAAACCCTACGAGAATCTTCACACTCCTGGAGCTCCTTTCCTAAGTCGGTAAAACTCAAAGATGTGGAAAATAGTTCAGGAGGTGTAAGGGGGTGAATAAATGGTCACTTGTCCCCCTTCTGTTGGGGGGAAATAAAGTGCCAGGCATCTGTAGCCTTTTCTAGACCTGTCTTTCTTAGTTCTTTGCATGTTATCCCTGGAAAAGGAACACAGCCTGCACTCAGTGCACTCTGTGTCCTTGTGTCGTTTCCAAACTAGTAAAATGTCTTCCAGTGATTTTGGGTTTGTGTGATGTTCTCCCTTTAGTGCCTCTTCTTTCTGGCATTTTACAATGTGCAGCTTTTCCAAATGCAGCAGAAATTTCACTTTTACTGACAAAAAATACTCTGCCAGTGTAAACTAGATAATGTGATTCTCAGAGCTCTTCCTCCTCTGGTTGTGGGTGTAGCTCAAGGACAAAGCTTTATACCTGACACATTAAACAAAAAATCAGCACAGTGTCAGTGGTGGGATGGAGTGAGTGGGGAAGGAGAGGATGGGGTAAATGGGTGTAAAGGGAGAGAACCCCAGAATTTCAGTCCTGTTTTTATTCCCCATTGGACTGTGCAGGTCATGGAGTGCAGCTCAATGCAGCTGGGGGAGTTCCATTGACTAAATGGTGGGAAGGATCATTTGTTCCTGGAGCAGTGGCCACAGAGAGTATGGAAGGAAGGACTGGTTTAGTCTGAGGCTCAGATGTTTCTATTCAGGCACACCCCAGAGCTAACACATCCAGTGGGAGTGTCCAATCTGGGAGAGCTCAGTGTGCTGCGTTTCTGGGAGAAGGCAGCGGAAACCAGCTTTGTTCTTCTTTTTCTCCTTTCCTCCCCTGTGGCAATGGCAGGGGCAGAGCAAGCAGGAGTCCCCACATGTAAACTCTGAGAGGTGAAGCCTCCAGCACCTTGAAGGCTTTCCCATGGCCCTCAGGGCCAGCAGCACACTTTTGGCCCCACTGCCGAGTGCCATGCCAGGCTCCAGTCGGGAGATTGCCAGGGATTGTACCCCTTGTCTGGGGCTGCTTCTTTTGCTTCAGAGCAACTCAGGGAGGAGTCCCAAAGGCAGCTTCTCAGCAGCACACATGGAGCCCCAGGACAGCCACTGGGACCCTGGGATGGGGTGGGATGGGATGGGATGGGATGGGATGGGATGGGATGGGATGGGATGGGATGGGATGGGAATGCTGGCTGGGAGCAGCCCAGGACTCGCCCTCAGCACCGTTTCAGGGTGAGTTGGCCCAGGGGGACACGCCATGTGAAACAGCTTTCCAAGGAGAAGGTCAGGAGAGCAAAGAGCTTTCCAGGTGTGAAGACTGGAAGCAGAGCTGGGGGAGCAGGAGGAGCTCCAGCACCTGCTCCTTCCCACCTGACGTGGCAGACCCTGCAAGCACAACCTAGGGCAGATTTGACCTTTCCCTACTCCTTTCATTCTGAGAGCTGGGAGGTTGGATGCATCTTAAGCAGGAAGATTATCCCAGGCAGGGCTAGAGCCTGCAGCAGGCTCGCAGTGGAAGAGGAGAAACAAGTGCTGGAGAGATTGCTGGCAGCCCTCAGGGGGATGGAAGTGGAGTACTCAGAGAAGAAATTGGAATTCTGGCAGGAAAATGCTGATTTTATGGAAATGAAAGAACTATTATTGCCCCCCTGACATTGGGGGGGACAGCATTTTAATGCAGGGCTTTATGGGCAGAGAAAGGTTGTCATTTTCTATCAATTTCAGAAACACAGATTGGTATAACTTGGTGGGAGAGAGGTTTTAATCTCAGCAAATCAGCTCAGAAAAGAGGCAGGTGATAATTAGGGGAAAAGGATAAGGCAGAATGGTTGTCTTTTCTAGTGTTTCTCTCATTGCATCTGAAGTATTTTTAAAAACTTGCAGGGAAACCATGTGCTTCATGTGGGTTCCCTTGTGCACAGGGTCCAGGAAATCACAGCTGGCACATTGTGTGTGCAAATCTGGTGCTGAGTGTCCCAAGCTGAGTGCAAGGTTGGGCAAGAGACACTTGGATTGAGGCAGAACAACCAGCTCTGGGCAAAATCCTGGGGCTGCCCTGAAGCTACAGGGCCATGCTTATTCCCAGCTCTCTCTCCTACTTTCAGGATTACATCTGGAATTGGCAAAACTTTCTGGTTTAGTAACATAAAGTTATATTGCATCTAAGTTGAAAATTGTGTTTCAACCCCCTATTACTGTACCACAGACTGGGTTTTTTTTTGTTTTTGTTTGTTTTTCCTGAAAACTTGAGGAAGCTATTAGAGGAGTGAATTTGGGTTTGCTGCTGACATTTCCTTGTCGTTAGGAAAAGGAGACGAAGAGCAATATTTGGAATGCAGATTTGTGTAAATTAAAATGTTAACAAATCTGACCTATTCAGCTGAAACTCCTATAACCAAGATAAATTCCCCGGATACCAGTTATTTCTCCACATGCTTATTGACACATTTATCAGTGCCTGAGACACAATTAAGTTAAGCTGTGGTGATACAGAACCAGGTTTTCTGTCTCCATTGGACCCTTCTCCTTTGCTTCTGCAATGCAGAGCAGGTGTAAAAATAACTTCTGAAGCTATTCCATATTTGAGAGACAGGTCCGTGTTCCAGAGCCAGCATTTGTCTTTCAAAAAGGAGAAAAGTCACTTCAGAGCTGGTGTTCCTAGTTCAGCATTTCTGTTGCATGCTCATTAGATGAGATTTCCTGGTGTTCTCAGCATCTCCACTTAAATATTGCTTCTTTGCTGGTTTCCAAAATTGCCTTCAATCCATGAAAGAATGAACTGGATGAAGTTTTAGCTTATTTTCTGTCAGGACAAGTGTTTTGTTTGACCTGCAAGAAACCTATTTTAAGACAAAAATATTTTTGTTGCTGTTTCTAAACCCAATTTCACACAACTATGGAGGAAATTAAAAACAGCCTCTCAAAATGTCCTGGTCTCTCCTAAATGTGTCTGACACTGAAGATAGCACAATCAAAAGCCAAAGTATTAAAATATTAATGGTTTAAAATTATCTTACCTGGTTCCCATTAATCTCGAAGTAAATATGGTGACAATGCTCTGTGTCCACTCACTCATTATCACTGCACTTAATTGACTGGATCCCCAGGGAAGATAAAGTTAATTGGACTGCACTTCATAAAAATTATTAAAGGAAGACAGTTTAGCAACTGCCTGGTGAAAGCCTGGATTCCTGAGGGTGAGAAAGGGAGCATTCCCAAAGGGTGGAACAATGGAATACCTGCAGGAAACATTTGAGTAACATAGGAAATCTGCAGCTGATTTAATGAAATTAAGAGGGGAAAATCATATGATTGTGGGAGCACAAAACGTGTGGATTATAGGGAAGGCTGTGAATGTGTGAGATGAACAGGTTGAAAGTTCAGGGGTAGGAAGGGACCATGGCTGCTGATTTAATTCATGGCAGGCTGCTGCTGAAGTTGGTGGTACTGCACAAGATGCAGCCAGGCTGACAGCTTCATTTAGCAGCACATCAGAATTCCACATTTCATTAAGTTGGGGGATTTTTTTTCCATGGTAAGAAAATTGCAAGAGGTAAGAAAGGGTCTGGTGAGTCTCAGACACAAGCAGAACATTCATAATTTTGTTTTCCATCCTGAAAAGTAACATTTCTCTGTATAACCTTGCAAAAGCAACCAGCTCTGTCCCGTGTGTTACTTTGTTCCTTCCACTCAGGCCAGTGTCCCAGGTGGGATCAAGCCCAGACTGGCAGTCTGGTGGTGCTCCTGGTGTGGTAACTCAACCCCATCACCAATTTTGATTTCTCTGCTGGCAGGATATGTCTCAGTAGCACAGTAAACCTGCACTGTGCTATAGTATAGGCAGTATCGTCTCTGATGAGCTTCCCCTAAATATTTTATGAACACTGACTTTGAGCAAGCAAGAGGGAAGGAAAAAAAAAGGAATGAGAGAAAAGGAGGTGGTTGATCCCAGGCTCTGCTGGCAGGCCAGTAAATGTTGAGACATCTCAAATGTCATCCAGGTTTATTTGAGATAATAAGTATTTCAGCACTGCGGTGCTTGTAGTGTAATGTTGCTAACTTTTTGAGATGTCCCTTAGAAAGGAGTCCCTTCCCAGCACATTCATCTGGTCCTGGAGGAATGAAGGCACTCAGGAGCACTGAGTTGCTTCTTCCAAATTTCTGTATGTTTGTATTTCTTCTAAAAGTGATTGGATCTCTGCTGCTGCAAGTGCTTTTAAAAATACATGAAATCCGATTCTATGATTACTGCACTTGGCTTTCCAAAAACGTGATGTTGCTGCTCCTTCTCAAGTGAGTGAAAGATAAAAGGGAGAGCCTGCCAGCAACTGAGTTAGAGGTTTATTTTATTTATGAATGAAATGGCAGAATTTTTGTGGGGAAGAGGAGAAGTTCTTCTTATTAGCAGAGACAGTTGATTTCTTTTCCAACACTCTGGGTTTGGTGCAGCTAGACATTTCTGATAGTGCAGAATTTGAAATGTTATGTTAAAGAAAAAAAAAAAATAACAACTGTACACTGCTCCAAACAGTGAGCAGGGGTGGGTTTTACTATCTGCAGTAACTATTTGGGGTACATTTATCTCCATGTTGTTGCAATAGCTTTTCAAAACCTCTTTGTTGATGCAGGTGCTGGCTGGGAATAAACAAGGCATTGCCCTGGTGCGGGAATGACTTTAGCCATTGAGACTGCTGTGAAACATCCCCACAGATAGACACCCACCAGTCTGAGATTACCCAAATACAGTGGGTTCAGTGTGGGTTTGTCTCTTCCAGCCAGACCCTCATCCAAGTGTAGCCAAAAAAGAACTCAGGCTGAGCTTTCTGTACCAGGAAACTTCCCTCTGAAAGGGGAGTCCAGCACCTTTCAATCCTTCATCCACCCCTGAAATAGAGCAAAAGGAATTTATTCTACTCTAAATTCCCATGTCCCATGCTAATTATTTCCCTCACTGCATATCAGTGTGATGTTCTGAAAGCTGCAGGGCTGGAGGAGCATCTGCTGCAGTGAGAGGCTGCAGGATCCCACACCACACCAGTGATGGATGAGTTTACCTGGGCAGATTGGCACTCGTGTGTGTGTACTGACAGAGCACAAAGAACAAGGGAAAGCGACATCTAAATGGCTTAACTGCATCCTGAGAGCTTCTGCTCCCATTTTCCTCAGTCAGATTAGCCTTGGAGGAGCAGAGAGGAGTAATGCAGAATTGCTACAAGTGTGTCACCTTCTGACGTGCACCATCCAGCATCCCCCCTTTGCTGTTTCTATCTACTGCAGTTCTTTAAAGTGAGAGGCATTCTGCTTTACATGTTCTTTTCACTACTTTTTCCAGAGAAGAACTGAAACAAGGTTGTTAAACTCTGCAGAGCCACAAGTATCTTGCTTTTCAAGATGAACTTCCCATATCCCTGCATCAAAACATGCAGAAAAATGCCTCCACAGCCAAACTCACAGCAGGAGAATCAGAGTGAGGGATTAGTGACTATTTTGCCAGCGAGGCTCATCAGTTTCTGTGAATTTGGACCAGAAGTCCTTGTATTTAGCTTCCAGATTTGCAGGCTCCCCAAGTGTTTTCCAGTGACTGGGATGATAAAGGACTGTAACACACTTCCAGGGTTAAGTGGCTTTTCCACTTCTCACAGCATTCAAGCAGTGATTGGGAGTCCTTGTGGAACATGTCTTCAAGCCAGACATAAACTAGCAGAGTCTTAGCAGGGATAAGCAGGTAAAATACTTCAGCATCCTCTGTCAGACTGTTTCACTTGTCCCTTCCAGCCTTGGCTTCCCCATTAGGGACCAGTTCCCCTCTGCCTCTGAGGAGCAATTTGCCCCCGTGGTGTCACACAGCAGGCTCTGCCCTCACTGGCTGCCTGGCAGCCACGTGCCATCCCTGGGATTTGTGGAGCACAGAGTCACTCTGAGGGATGAAATCCACACTGTGCACTTCATTTATTGTGAATACTGTGTTATCCCTGATACCTTGTAATTTTTCAGGGCCATGTAACGAAAATGTAAATACTGAAGCTGTATGTATTAATATGCCTGAAATCAGTACTTAAAGATAAAACTGGTTAAATTATTCAGTTATAAAATTATCCCATTTCCACAGCAGCATATCCTGTCAAAGGAAGAGCTGATTAGCCATAAGCTGAATCTAGCCAGCAGATTTATGCTGGATTCTGGTTTATGTTTCTACATTGTACATTTGAGTTTGCTCCATCATTCCAGTGCATTTCATTTTCTCATTACAGACAAGAATGACCTTTCTCAGCAAATTATGGTGAGGATCACTACCACCCATCAGTGAAGAAGATTCATTTTATTAACCCTGTTTAGTGCTTTGGAAGTGTGTTGTGCACTTCGTGGAGGGCCACTTGCAGTAGTTTGAGATTCCAGAAGTTAACAGAGTGGGAGGGCTCAAATCTCCTCTGAACACTGTTAAGTCCAGCACCTCCTAAGGGATCCCTCTTAGCCCTTGTTGCAGGGTGGGAAAGATGTGAGCAAATCCTTGTCACAGAAATCACACCATTTGTTTTAATTAAGAAGGGAACAATGCCAGTGGTTCTGAAGCGTTGTCACAGTTCCCAGAAGGAATATGTCTCCCCATTTCAGGTCCTCACATGGCAGTGCCTGTGTGTCTTTTTGGTGGGTGTTCCTGGAATGATCTGTAACTTTTTCTCTTCTGTGTGATTGCTGCAACTCTCTAAAGAAGAAGCTAACAATCAGTTTTAGAGCTCCTGTGTATGGAAAGGTTTTTTTGATTGCTTTTCCTTTAAAAAAACCCTGATAGCTAGATAGACTAGTAAAACTGATAGAGGAAGGGCTCTGAGACATGGCCTTGGAAGAAAATAGCATGAGTAGGAAAAAAAGAAAAGGTGGATAAGAGAGGAGACACTTTTAAAGAATAAAATAGCTTTCCAAAGAAGGAGGCTGGTAAATAGCTTGAAACCTGTGGGAGTCCTGTGAGCAGACAGCAAACCAGCCATGGTATTTATGTCCCCAAAAGGTACACCAGGAGGATGATCAGGACACAGGTGTAACAGGCTGGAGATACCTGGCTGTACAGAGAATGTATTGGCACAGTTTGGCTGTGAGTTTGTGCGAGCTCAGCCTGGCTGTGTGATCTGCTTGCATTCCTCTTGGCCCTGTCCTGTCCTAAGGCCTTTCATTCCCCATCAGATTACATTTTTAATAAAGAGGATCAAACAGCAGTGGGGCTGGTTTTATTGGTCTGCTTGTTCTGAGTAGGTTTTCAGCTCTGGTCCCAGTGCACTGTGTGTCCTTCCTGAAGATGTGCACAGGAGGATGCTCCAGCCTCAGAACTGGGCTGGAAATGGAAACCTACAGCCAGTTTACATCTCCCGCAGAGCCAGTTCCACAAGAGCGAGTCCTGCCCCTGGCTAAAAAGAAGAGTTTCCTCCCACTCAGGCAGTGCCTTTGACACTATTTACTGCCTGCCTGAGTAGCTCCCAGTTTGGTTTTCTAATTCTTTTTTCCCATTTGGCTTAGAGTCTCTTCATGCACCTGGCTTGCTTTTGGTATCACCAGCATTTAGATGCTGGAGCCTCTGGAGGAGGTTGCACTGACTCACATGTGCAACTGTAATGACTTCTTATTCAAATTTGGGTGAGCTATTGAAGAGATATTACCAAATTGAAAATCTGCATGATTTGAGGTTGAACTATTCAGATAAAACAAAGCTTTGAGTTTAATTGGATCTGATGATAGAGTCCAAGCAAGAATAGGACTGATACCCCACCTAATCAGTTCCCTTCTTTTAAATATGGAAATCTTCAGAGCCTCTCCTGTAAGAAAATTCCACATATACTAATAGTCTATAGATCCTTTTCTTTCTTCACACACATTTTAATATGTTCAGAGAGTTCTGGTACAGTCTGGTTGCACTTGTTTCAAGTTGCTCATGAAATCCCACCTCTGACTACAGTGGGTTGGTTTATACATTATTCAGTAGTAAAATCCCAGCTGAATAGGGAGGAGGAAAAAAAAAGTTAAGTATCGGAGTGGAAAGCTCACCAGGTCCTTAGCATAATCTCTCTGGTTCAGACCTGCATTTCTTTTTCTATTTGAGCTTGTCTTACAGTGGAGAAGAGTGTATCATTCCAATTTCAGATAGAAGACTACCTGCTCAGCTCAGGCAGATTTAAAGTTTTTCTCTTGGTACATCACATACTTTCCAACAGCCCCTTCCCCTCTCTAAAGGGATTATTGTCTAAATCTGCACCAGGTCAAGTGAAATAATTAAGACAAGCTGGCTCCACTAATTAACTTATCCACAGACCATTGTCTGTTATTAGCATTTTAAAGAGAGACTTTGTTAACTCCTTCTTCCTAGACCTAGTACTACTTTTTAATATATAATTCATTCCTGTGAGCATCTTTGGCTCCATTTGTTGCTTAAATATTGTCTTCAACACGTTTGCCAGAGCATGAGTGAGTTCATGGGATGTTTCACCCTGCATCAGTTACTTTTCTTAACTCAGTATAAGAAGGCAGTTTGAATGCAAAGGACTGTGACTGTCAGAAGACCAAATACAGAATCTTGTATTCTGAAATATTCTTAAAATAGAAAGATCTCAGTATAAACAGTGGAGAGGCTGTTACATGCTTTGTAAGTTTAAATTGTGAGGTATCTAGTGTTTTTATAGTACATTTCATCTGGAACAGTGTCAGGATCATGGTGTTTGTATTTGCAGAGGATGTAATACTTCCAAAAATACAGAAATGTGTGCAGAGAGACCAAAATGTGGGTGTTTGCTGCTCTGCATCACAAATGCTGTCTATTTCCTTGAGTTCTGTACTAATTAGTACCCAGGAAGGTGGCAGAAGGTGGCTCTTTGAAGGGGAGGCCTGTTCTTGTTAGACACTTGTGAGCATTGCTGGGCTGGCTATAAATAATCACAGCATCAGGTACTGAGCTTTGGGCTGTTCTCATTCCCTGCAGGCTGAGAGGGGGCTCCTGGACAAGGCCAGCAAGGTGCCACGTGCAGGCAGGATGGAGCTGTGTGTTATTCTTCCCAGACCTGCACATTAAAGCATCTAGGAGCTTGTAGTAGCAGAGCTGAAGCAGTGAGGCAGTTTGTTCTTTTGTCATGGTAACCTCACCATTTTTCTTCTAATTTTTAGGCTTAATATTTTCCTTTCATTGTTGTTCTGTTATTCCAGTTTCTAAAAGAGTCTGAGGACTTTGTGTAAGAAATCCTCATTAAATAGAGTACATGTCAGTACAATCATGTTTTATTCAAGCTATTCATTTTTTGCACTTAAAATGCTTTCTGTTCCAAATGCATTTCCAGAAAAATAAATGTGGTTTCGGTTAAAGTAAACAGGTCACATACTCAGTGACCTCAAATCTGATGGCTCAAATTGAGAAGGGGAATTAATTGCATAAAATTGTAGTGACTTGTATTATCCAGATGTTCAATAAGTTGGTCTTTCCAGTCTTATTTATACATGCCTGAAAAATAAATAGATGGTAGTTTCCTCTTCATTCCAATGTGGAATTCATCTCCATTTATAGGGAAGGATCTTGTTTTAATGGTTCAAGATTTGGGCAGATGCACAAGGAGGGATAAACTGATCAGACTGATTACAGCTGCCTGAGAATGGGAACTGGGTTTTTAAGTCAACAGCAAATGACTCCTGTAGAAGTGTGAAGCTTTTCTGTCAGGTCATCTGCTATTCAAAAGGGAGGGTTTGATGCCACCCAAGCAGGGACATGCCAAATAAAATGCCTGCTTAGGAATCACTGTGGTCACCTTCTGAAGGTGAATTGCAGGGAGGTCAGAAGAGCAGCATCCTTGAACTCAGGGCCGACCCTGTGGTTTGCTTGCAGCAGAGCAGAGCTGGTCCAGCCACAGAGATCTGCTGTGATCAAAATACCCTGCCCTAGACTGGGTGTGTTTTGCTCACAGGGGAGCCTGTGCTGCTGTGAAGTAGTAGATGAGAGGCTACTCCATGCATTACTCATTCTGGAAGTGGTTTGTTTTGGAGATGTGTATGTTTCTGCAATTATTTTAGCCATTAAACTTCAGCCCTGAAAATGCTTTCATCTTGGCTGATCCCATCTTTTTGTGGCCATGGCAATGCAGAGGAGTGTGATAGGAACTGCATTACTAGATTTGTAAATTATGAGCAGTTCCCTCCCCCTGTATGTTGGCTATCAGAAGACAATGTTTGGCAGAGAAGGTAATGAGCAGTATTTGCTGGTAAATCAGCAGTAAGATGTGGTTTGAAAGAAAACATATTTGAGCATAATTTGACATATTAATTGGACAATTAATTGGACAATTAAATCCAAATGTGTAAATGGACCAAAACTTATAAAAGTATGAAAACTCGTGACCCATCATCCAGCTTGGGTGTAGCCAAGGTGTATCCTTTAAAGGCCTTTTAATAAATACCTACTTTATTCCCTTCTCACTGTCTAGCCTCTGTTCTAGGTAGCCTCTCATGGCATCAAGGAGACAGTGTGGAAGGGTTACCAGTGCTGTGCACTCTCTGAAAATGTGCCCTACGGGTGAGCAGCAGAGCAGCTTCCACCAGCGAGTGCTGGAGAGGAGCTGGGTGGCCTCATGACTTCAGGGTATCAGCTCTTGACAAAGCAATGGAAAACTTCCCTAGAAAAGCAGCCTGCAGGGAAACCTGCAGGGCATCAGATGGTTCTTAGGGTAGGTAGCCCACCCCAGCTCCTTTGGCCATGGCTGCATCCCTGAGAACCCCTAAAGTAAAAAGTGGGAGAATCTCTCAGATCTGTCAATCAGATTAGAAGTTGAAGCATCAGCAATCATTTATGTGGATGATCCTGATTAATCAGGAAATGCACCACAATATTTTCCCCACCCCCCAGATTAGGACAAAATAATGATTTTTTTTAATTGTAATTACCAGTCAGAAAATAAAATCTGAAGAGATTTAGAATTTTTGTTTTAATAGCTGCAAAAATGTCACATTGATACTGGTCTTTTAAAATGATGCTTGACATTTAGAAAGATCAATTTTTGTCAAAGTTAACTCAGACCATTAAAACCATTTTAAAAAGGATTCTTTTGCAATGTAAAAATAAATTCCAAGTGAGGGAGAGCTTTCAAGTGCCCGTCCTTGGGAACAGTTTCACTCTTAGCGTCTTGTGATGAAAAACCATTTTGTCATAATACTCTCCACCAGTTTTCATCCTCAGGCCCCTTCAGCTCTCTATATGGTCTCTGCCACTACTGTCATCCACCATATCAAAATGGGTATTTAGGGATGTTCTTCTGAAAACTAATTCCAGTGTTTGCAATAAGAGCTGCTAATGTAACTCAGAGTGACCATCGCCTGCAGTATCAGCATCTTCAAAGGCTGACTGACACATTTGGGAAATGGATTTTGTGTTACTCTGCTGACCCCAGACTCTGTGCCAGGGCAGTTCAGAGAGGGGCACAGGCACTGTCCTTTCCATACAACTTCCATAGGGAATAAGGAAAGCTAAATTACAGACTTCATACCCAGATGTGCAGGGGAGCGTTCAAGGAAAATGCGTCAAAACATCTTGCAAAAACTCATTTAAAGTTACATAAATTATTGTTTGCGTTTTCACATGCAGTTATTTTCAAGTCTAACCAGCTGTATCTGATTGAAGTGGCCCTAAATAAATAGATCATTACATAAACACAACATTTGTTTAGGGATTTTTTCCCAATAAGGTCTGGGCCCTGTTTGCTTCGCAGTGTTGCACAGACTGTGAGAAGGAGGTGTCTGAATTTCAATGGGACATTTTGACACAGAAAATCCCATTCTTAGTATGTTTGGAGTTTCTAAGTCGTATGGTGACAGCTACCTTAAAAGAAGACACAGTAAATAATATGGCACATATTGTGCAGAGAAATTGGAATGCAAGCAGAAGGTCCAAAGAGGTGATCACATTGCATTTCACGTTTTTCACCCCATTTCAGTACATCAGGCCAATGTCTGGTGCCTGCTGCTGCACTGAGCAGGCGTTCTGCTGACAGGCTCCCCAGCAGCACCCTGGGTTGCTGCTTGCTGGGAAGGGCTGGAGTTTGCTGTTCCAGGAGAGCCCTTTGTGCTCCCTCTGCACACATTACCATCTCACAGATCAATTACCTGATAAAGGGTGACCAGAGCCAGGCCTTGGTTACTCACTGCTGCAAGTCCAGTCCACAAAGATCAGAAGTCATTAGGCACCACTGAAGTGCTTTCTAGCAGGTCCCAAGGTTCTATAAATGAGGAAACAAACCAAGTGACTCAAGGCACAGAGATGCTCATCTGTGCTGTCTCTGTTCCAAACCAGAATAAAACATGAAAGAATAATCTGGAAGACGTGACAGTTTTTATTGAAGAAATAATCAGAGAGTCGCTTATCAGAATCAGGAAACCTGCTTTGTCCTTTTTGCATTATAAATAAGAATTATATTTGTTCTTGGGAAACAAGCCTGAAGTACACTGCAAGATGTTATTGTGAGTGATGCACCAGGAGGAGCTGAATAAATACTGCCTGTCTGCCCCATTAGGTGGTTTTGTTTCTTACACCTCTTTCATTCCTTTACCAGGAGTGAGTTGTTTTATCATTTCAGAGGTGTACTCGGAGGTAAGCCGTGATTGGTTTGCTTGTGAGGGCATGATTTCCAAGCTGACAGAAGGGAGGATGCCAGGCAAGGGCTGTGCTGGTGGGGAGGAGGCAGGGGCTGGGCTCTCCAGGTGTGTCCCAGCTGCTCACTGTCCAGGTGGGCTCTCCTGCTGCAGGGAGAGCACTCCTGGCCAGGGCAGCCCATGGCAGTGTGGAGGAAACAGAAGGAACAGGAAGATGAAAAGGAGAAACAGAAATGGAAGGAAGATACATTTGTAGGGATAGATTAATGAGGGTGGAAGAGAGGAGTTTACTTTTTCCACTCTTGTAAATTCTTGCAAAGGCTGTTGGCTCTGGATTTGAAGGGTTATAGAGAATGCCATCCTAGATAGAGCAGCACACATAGTTCAGCATCCTCCCATGATCCAGGCATCTGTCAGAGCTGCAGGCACGAGCTCCTGGAGCTGCGTGTGCCGGTTATGTCTCGCGCTAGGTGATTAGATGTAAAATTACACAGTATCACCCGAACTTGGAACATAAAGCCACTTCCACGCTCTGTCTTGACTGTTCATAATGTTTCTTGGCAGAAGTTGTTGCAGACACCAGCTTTCAATCGTTCCAAATTAAATGTCAGTGGATGGCAGCGCCGTCAGCAGCGGCAGCGTCCCGCTCCGCGCCCCCTCCGCCGCCTGATGAGCAGCTCAGCTGGGAGCAGTTTCGAAGGAGATCTTTGACTTTCTTTGGCTTCCCAGAGGAATTCATAATTATTTCCTCCTTTATCATGGAGTGCAGCTGGAGTCTTCAGCTCCATTAGAACTGCCCTGGTAATTTCACAGTGTGAAATTTACAGCAAACTAGGGACATTAACGTTAAATAAATTTATGCAACAGCAACCCTCACCCAAGTCATTATAAGTGTGTGCAGTTTTTAATGGATGCTTCAGCATGGCATTCGATAAGTTTGTTCATTTCTTTTCCCACTCTGTTAATTATACATACACACACATTCTTCTGCCAGAGGTATTGGGGGAAGCTGGCTGTGGCCACGGATGTCACCTCCTTGCAAACACTTTAAACGTGGCTGCATTCCCAGCCTCAGTGGAGTGAGGAGAGGCTGTCACCAAGAGTGGATTTGGAGGGGGAAGTGTGAGAGCCTGGGTCTGTGTGTGACTCCAATAATCCAATTGCACTATGTAGTGATTCCGAATCACATCTATTTGAAAAGACAGGATATCATAAAGGCTGCTAATATGGTGGAAAATTGTATTAAGCTGAGACAAGACAAAGTTGATTATGTGCACGAGTAGTGCAGATGTGCCTGGTGGTGGTCGTTTGTGCATATTGATTGATCTTAAATACAGCAGAGCAGGGGATGGGATGGGGTTTCTACGATTATTGATTTTGTTTCAGCTCCTTGGGCTGTCAGCAGAGCCTTTCAGATCCGACTGTCTTGACCTGATCAGAAAGCTTGATAAGAAAGCAGGCACGGGGCTGATGTCCTGGCCAGGGAAAACGTGCTGGGTATGTCCTTTGGGAAGCAGATATTCAGGAACACCCCTGCTCTCCAGCTCTGTGGAGCCGGGTGTGGAGTTCCCTGGGAGGCTGCAGTTGGGGTTTGGGGCTGGATTGTTGGGAACATTGCTGGCTGTCCCCACGTGGGCCATGCAGGAGCAGCCTGCAGTGCTCACCAGGGTCAGTTTGCTGTGTGATCTGCTTCACTTCAGTTTGCTGAAGGAGGAGACTTGGTTTCCTAATTGTTTAATTCTGGCTTCTGTAAACCTGCTGGAGCAGAACTGTTGTTTTTCCACCTCTCCCACGTTCCAAGCAGTGAAGCTAGAAACAGGAGGTTTTCATCCTGTTCTTTGGTTCTTGGCTCATTCCTCAGGAGTCTTTATCAAGACAAGTCTTCTTTAGTCCTGCTCTTCCTGGAGCCACTGACCTCTGCCCCCAGGCAGCCTGGCTTCCAAGGGCTCTGTCACTCTGCTGGCATGAGCCATTTAATGGCTTCCAACTGAAAGAGAGCAGGTTTAGATTAGATATTAGGAAAAAATTCTTCCTTGTGATGGAGGGGAGGCCCTGGCACAGGTTGCCAGAGCAGCTGTGGCTGCCTGATCCCTTGGAAGTGTCCAGGGCCAGGTTGGACAGGGCTTGGAGCAACCTGGGATAGATGAAGGTGTCCCTGCCCATGCCAGGAGATGAGCTTTAGGGTTCCTTCCAACCCAGGCTGTTCCATGATTCCATGAGTCTCTGATCACTGGCATGGAGCTTGAAATACGATGTGGGAGTCAAATAAGGTGCTGGGTTTCTAATAAACAAAATATTTAAGTTTTCTAATAAACAAAATATTTAGGAGTAGAGATAATTAAGCATCTAGCAGTCAGTAAAAGGGATTTGTGTGTGTTTGTCCTGGGAATTCCCTAATATCCCAGTCCTGAGGGTTTTTATATGGCTGGACATCTCCACCTACCTTGGCTGCAGGCTGAGCTTTGTGCAGGTGAGTCTGCTGATACAGGTGAGTTTTCACAGTTGAGGTTTACTTCTGAGAGAGGAATTTGTAAGCACGTTGAATTGAGTGCATATAACTTACTTTGATTTATACTTGAGCTGAGGTGAAAGAACTCTATCTGTGATTATGGACATCAAAGACAATATATTGAAATTCAGTTTTCTAATGTACACATCATTTATCAAATCTCTGCCCAATAATGCCAACTTTTGCTGCACAGAAATACAATGTGATGGATTACCTGTTTCCCACCAGCTTTCTGAAGGCCAAGGAAGATAAACACAGGATTCTTGTAGAAATGTCAGGTTCAGGCTGGGGGAGAGGGACTGAAATCAAAAACCTCAGGGCAGTTAGCAAAATTCATAAGCAGGGTGAGAATTTCAGGGACCTTACAGTCCTCAAAAAGGAAACAAGTTTCTTTGTTCCTTGCTGTCACCAAGAGCACGAGCAGCCCACCTGCTGCAGGCAGAACGTGTCACCTTTTGCAGAATTTGGCCTGGTTTAGTGCCTGCTCTTGAGATGCTGATGATCTAAAAAAAGCACATTTTTTGCATCTAAAGCAGCAGCAATCTGGACTTGGATCCATAACAGCCAGTTCTTGCCTGGAATCTTAAAAAAAAAAAAAAAAAAAAAAAAACAAACAAAAAAAAAAAGCTTAGATATATGAATTTCAAATTAAAAGCTGGAAAAAATAAATAGGAGAAAACACTTTTTATTTCTTGCTGAGTTTCTATTCAGTTCCTGCTTCCTGTATTGACAGTGTAAGTTATACTTGGGCAGAAAAAAAAGGAAGCCCACAAACATAATTGCAACCATGTCTAATTAGGCAGAGCTATGTAAATTTAGCGTTTCTACATGATTATAAATGTCAGGAGAGCCTTAGATAAGACATGAGAGTTTTGAGTATCTCTTGTGTACCTAGTCTAAAATGTCCTTATTGCTAATCCTATTCATCTGGAGTTGCTTCCTAATTAGAATATTTATGGGCTAATAAGGAGGTGAACAAGACACTCCAGTTCAGTTCCAAAGGTGAGAGCAGGGATTCATTAGACTCGGCGTCTCTGTTTTGATTGCTGTACAATGTAATTAACATCATGCTAGACAATCATTTTAGATTTACCTTAACAACAAATGTTTTAGAAGATTCCTGTTGTTCTGTCTTTGTGCCTCAGTCTGCTGAAGCCAAAAGCAGTGGTATCAGCAGCTTTGAGAGATTTGGGGGTTCCTGGATGGGTTTTTTCCCATGTTTTATTTTTTGTACTATTTCGACCTCAGTCTGTCAGTTACTGATGTTTCTGAGTTTTGGCCATGCCAGCTAAAAGTGAATCTGGTTTGCATATTTTATGAATTCATGTTTTATAAATTTTATATCACTAGGACCTGCTTTATAGGAAATGCTTATTTTGATATTTTGGTGGGTTTTTTTCAGAATTTTTGCTTGCGTGTCTATAACCAGTGACCTGGTATAAAACAGAATTTTAAAGTCAGATATAGTTCAGCTGATTTTAGGTTATACTACCATGAAAGCACTGGCAGTGCCTTACATTCATTGTCTGACTCTAATTTTTCTTCTGGAATGTTCTTCCCCACCAGGAGCCCCACTGAGCCCAGGCACAGCAGCAGCAGCAGCAGGAAAAATGCCTCCTGCATCCAGATTGAGAACCAGGCAACCCTGAGTTCCACCCCACGGGGCTGTAGACCTTCCTGATCCTCCACTGTGTGAGGATTTGGGTGCTTCCTCAGTGGGATCATCCCCTCTCTTCCTCACTGAGGGAGGGTCCAGTCCTTGCCCACCCACCCAGCCCAAGAGCTTGCAGAAGACATCTTCCAGATTTCCTCCTGCTGCCTCCTCTGGCTTTTGCCAGAGGTTTCTTCCAGCTTGCTGCCAGAGCTGCCATTGTGAAGGGCCCTCAGTGCTGCCCCTTGCTCAGTCCAAGGCAGCCCCAAACCCCTCTGGCATTGCTGCCCAGGCCAGGGAACATGGGGGCAGCTCCTGATGGATTTTAGAACAGACAAGACAGAGTTTCTGTTCTTCCTCCCACATCTCTCTTTACTTTAAGCCCCATTTCTGTCTGCAGACCACATCTGAGTTCTGCAAAGCAATGGCCATAGTTAATACAAATGCTAAATTGTCCCCTTATTTTTGGACTTTGACTGGCCAGTCTCAAAGTCAACTCCTTTCCAAAGGCAAGCTGATCAAAGCAAACCTGGGGGAGCTTGATCTCCTCTCTTTCCTTTCCATACTGATCTGATTGTCTGAGAAAACCACATTCTGTGGCTTTAAAGGTGTGATCAGAAAAGTTGTTAAGATGTCAAGTCACGTTACTTCAAGTCTTCTCTGTATAAATTACAGTGTGGTACGGTGATCTCATAAATAATGATAAATATAGCAACATTCTACTGCTGATGGAAATCATTATCAGCCATTATCAACTTTAATTAATATATTCACATTATTCAAATCCAGGTAGAAAATGTTCTTTGGCATCAAGTCTAGAGGAATATGGTTGTGGCTTTTGTGCAGCTTGAAAGGCAGCTGGCGACAGGGAAGCAGCTTTGGGGAAATTTTTTGTTTAGACTTAGGGTCCAGCACATTGATTGTCCCATAAATGTCCCCCACTTTCCATTCTTGTTTGCAAGGGCTGTAGATATCCTGTTTTCCAGGGTTATTTCTTTCCTTGGAGCTGCTCCTGCACCAGAAGAGCTTTCTGTTGTTTGTGGCATCTCAGTTGTCTCCGTAGCAACCAGGGTAATGCTGGGGAATACACAATTGAAGATGCTGGAGATGAGTACTGGTAGCAAATGTTCTTTAACATGAAAAATGACTGAAAACAAACAGAAAATATGGGCTAAATAAACCTCTGCTAGCTCTAAATGGAATGGTTCTTGAAAATTTCCATTAGGACTTAACAGCTCTTTACATAAATAACCAGTATGTCCCCCTCCATCTGAGAGTTTCCATCTGTTGATTGTGTTTGTTTGCTTTTCTCCCATTTTGTGAAAATCCCCAGGCCCAGTCCTGCTGCACACTCAGCCCCTGGGTACAGGGCTGAGCGTTCCCTTCCCTTTGGAAAAGGAGCTGGAAAACAACATCAGACAAATGTGCCCCACCTGCTGCTCCAGGAGCTAACCCATGAAACCCTGCGTCCAGCACCTCCTGTTGCCCCTGGAGCGTGGCCAGAGGCCTGATTGCTGAGAGAGGAGGGTTTGTTAGGGCAGGAATTCCCTGTTTACCCACTGTGCTCAGCCTGCCCCACGTAGCCAAGGGCAGGGGGCTCTGCTCTTTGCCCACAGCAGAGCAGGGAAACTTCCTGAAGAGATGCTCCTGCATCCAGCCAGCCCCTCTGTGCCTGCCCCTGCCCTCTCAGCACACCAGGAGCCCAGCTCAGGGCATCTCCACAGGCAGTGCAGCATCTCTGGGATAATCCCTGTCCCTCAGACATGCATCCTCTAATATTTAGACTAAAAAAGGTGCCAGCCTAGGATGGTGTTTTGTGTTCCAGACAGAGCAGTGAAAATGGGATCTCTGCTGTGTGTGCTGTTTTCCATGGGAAGGGCTCCCATCAGTGATTCCATGGGCTAATGGCTTAGTTAGAGACTTTAATGACTCAGAGTAAGAACCTGTTACAGCTGGTGCGAGGTGGCACTTTGTTTCTGCTGTCAGATAATGCATCTCTAAGTCTGGACTGTTCTGACATTTCCTATGAGAAAAAAGGAATAAAAAATCCATACAGCTCCCATTAACCAAGAGACAGAGGTAAACACTGCTGTTAGTGGGGGCGAGATAAAACCTTTTCACTCAGGGACACAAATGTGAATTCAACTTAAACACATTTCATGGTCTCACCATGCTCCCCACAGGGAGTCAATCCATCTGACAAAATCCTGGACACACACTTATCACAGCCTCCAGCTTCTTCTGAGAGAGACCAAGGGCCAGAGTCCTAAATCCCTGTGCATTCTGCCGGAGAGGATGGTCCCACCAGCTCCACAGGAGCCCTGGTCTTACAGCCCTGCTTCTTTTTCACGGTGAAGAACATCAGCTTCTGGTTCTTCTACTTTCTACTTTCCCAGCATGGCTTTGTCTGAGATGTGGAGGAAATAGAGCAACACACATACAACATTTACTTAGTGTAAGTTCATCCATCTGAACCCAGGGTGAGGCGCCACAGAAGCTTGACACTGCACACTGCTGTAGTAGGAAAAACACTAATTTGCTTTTCCAAAGGTACACATCTCACCAGTATTTTGGAAAGCATTAAACTTAGAATCTCATCAGCTCCTCCTAAATCTTAGGATGGGTTAATCTTAGCAGGGCTAAGATGTTCAACTGGATCCTGAAGAAAAGAGGGGTGCAGTTTTGGAGATGTTCCCTTGCATTGTACAGGCAGATGAGATTTTGGAGTGTGGACCACAGATGAGATGGTTTCATTGGAATTCCACATCACAACCAAAGCAAAAATAGTTTGTTTTGAGGGAATTCTTTATCCCACAGGGTCCATTTTCCTTTGTAATTTCCAGGAATTACCAGTGCTGGAATAAGGACTATTGTTTGCAGTTTACATAACCTGAACAAATTCCAGCTCACCCATGGTACCCTTAAGTGGGATAAGGCACCCCAGGTTTATGGCAGGTGATGGGTGGCATGCAGCAGATCCTGTGGAGGGACTAAAGCTCTGTAAATCCACAGCCCAGCTTGTGTCACAATTCTTTTATGTACCTGTATCCTCAGTCTGCAGTTACATTTTTGGACTGGTTCTGTCACTGAGCACAAAGCAATGAATTGCTGCCCAGAACTTGCAGTCAGTTTATTTACATGTGCAGAAAGTTTCTTTTTGGAATAATTCTGCTCAGGGAACTGATGCAACTCAGCAAAAGGACTGTCTTGCACAGAGAAACAGGTCTGAGCTGAGGGTGGAGGGGAAAGAAGTAACATTGTGAGGGTGGATTTAATCAATACATTTTTACTTCTGTGCATAAAGAAGGCTTAAAGCTGCATTCAGCATCTCCAACTGGACTCTGCAAACCAATGAATCCCTCTGAAAAAAGAGCCCTAATTCCTCTGCCTGTTCCCCATTTGAGGAACAGGAATAATTCTCAGCTTGGAGAAGTTTAATGAGTACGAATTTGTCAATATTTATGCCTACAAAGAAAATAAAATATGCTGGCATTATTTTTAGCATTTCAGTAAGCTCGTCAGAGCAGCATCATATATGATCAGGTCATGGGGTTAACAAGGATTAATTATCTTGGCAGAATTATGCTCTGCAATTTTTCATTTCAGTCTGTTACTTTTGAGTATTTGATAATGTAGCCTACTAAATTCAGGGTCATTTTGCTTCTTGTATGAAATTCAGCTCTTCCCTGCATAAATGTTTTTCAAGCAGAAATGTACCCAGAACTGGGGAGAGCTGAAGTGCTGAAATTCCCTCTTGCAGCTAATAGCCAGGAAACTGCTACATTCCTCCAATTTTGTAACTGCAAGAATTGCATTTCATCACATAAAGGTGGTTGGCAAGTTCCTCTTTCATACCTCGTGGCAATGTGAAGTTAATTCCATATTACAGGGACCTGGGAGGTTGTCAAGGGGGTCTCTACAGTGCCAATTCCTTTATAAAATTTCCCCTGCTATGATGGAACCTGCTCCTGGTCACCTAAAGGCCTTTGACACTTGCAAAGATCCTGCACATCCCTCAGATGACAAAAAAGCCTAGAAATTAAATGCTGTTTGATTAAGGCCTTGATCTGGGCAAATTAAATTTTACCTTCAATTATTGCAGTGGCTTATGGCTGCTGCTCCATCCTCTTGTCATACACAGTCACCAGAAAGGGCCCAAGGTACCCTTCCAAAGGTCTCCCTGTACACCTGGGACAGTTAAAGATTATCAAAGAATCCTTCTTGCTCTACTCCCTCCTCTTTCAAATAAATAAACAGGGCATTTAGTTTCACACTCCAGATATCAATCTGCTTTTTCTGGCACTCTGCTCTGCCCAGCCCTGCCCTGTCACTGACATGGAGCAGTTTTCCTCTGGATGGCAGCCCCTGCTCTCTCTGGAGTCTCACCTGGGCGTACAGAGGCTCTGCTGAGGCAGATCTGATGGAGGCTGGCAGGCTCAGTATGGGCAGGAGAACATCCCTGCTCCTCACAGCAGCTCTACAGGGGCACTCTGCCAGCCTGGCACCCCAGTCATTCCGTTCATCAGCAGTTTCTGCTGATCACAAAGTCGTGTGTTCCTGTTCCTCCCTATGCCTGGAGCCCTGTGAGCAGGCAGGACAGGGAGCTGCCCTGGGGTTCCTGGAGCAGCCCCACTGCAGCTGGGCCATGGCTCCCTCTGGAAAGCAAAACCTCTGAGCCACCTGAGGCTGGGCTTCAGCCCTCGCTGTGCTGTTTGCCTGCCGGGACTCTGGGGGCAATGGAGCCCAAAACTGAGTTTGCCCAAAAGCCCTGCAGCCCCTTCCTGTTGCAAACCCATGGTGGGTCAGTGTAGCAGCAATATTTTCCTGGGATCACTGTGTCCCATTCCCCAGATGCTGTACCCCAGAGAGCACTGAGTGCTCACAACCATCAGGAAGCTCCATGGGAAGCCCTGAACTATTCAGAATGCTCTCTGAAAATAATTCTTCATTTTGGTGGCCTTTTATTTGTAAGAGTAAACACAATTACCCATTTGTGACTTCTCTCAAATCCATTAATACAGTGTTTAATTAAAAAACCTTCTTTTCTATTTGTCTAATACAACTAGATATAAACATCAGGATCATTAGATTGTAAAAAAGTTGAGCTGCCTCCTTCAGAAAAGTGTAGCACTTTATCCTCCATTAATCCTAGACCTTGCTCATTGAATGAATTGAAGCAATTGTAGCTGTGTAGCATTTGCTAAGTTATCACAAACTTTCTTAGTGTATTTTGCTCTGGACCTAAGTGTTTTTTCCATCAGATTGTCTGAGTTGTAGTCCCTTCTACACCAAGACATAGTAGAAGTCAAGTACTGAATCTGTTACATGTCTTTATTTCCTGTGTGTTACATCTTTAACATTATTAATATATACAAAATTAGCAAGATCAAATATTGCTCATCTTGAAATGCCTTTGTTCCTTGTCATGGGTCAGAATTTCCAGCCAGGAAAAAAAAAAAAATCCTTCACTCACAGTATAAGCTTTCAGTTCATTTTCCCACAGCACTGGAGATCTTTTTCATTGCACCTGTTTTCATGAAGCCCTTTTCCAAGGCAGGGAAACAAAGCCTTTGCAGGCAGAGCTGGTTTTGACAAAAGCCCCCTTTTACTATTTCCAACTTCACAACCAAACTGAATTTCTGGTCCTGAAGTTGTCAATCACATTCTCCCTCAGCAAATCGACACAACGTGACCCTGCCCACGCTGGGTGAAACAGCTCCTAAGAGAAATACAATAGGGAGCACCTCACATTAATCTCTTCTCTGTTATTTGACTGTTTTCCACTAACCTTTCCTTCTGCCAAATTTAATTAAATCCACTGCTTTTGTGGCTCTAACCTGTTCCTTCTCTGTTTGGACATTCCCTTCAATTCATAAGGCACATATGATATGCAGCCAGCAGAGACTAAGCCAAGCTATTTTCTTAAAATAATTCTCAGCAATGAATAACGAATGACACCAAATGTGTTTATTTTATCCAGACCATAAGGAGTCAACACAGTACAGATGCCCCAGACTTGTGTTGTGCTCCTGACTGCCAGTAATTTTGAAATCCAGGATCTTAGTGTTGTTCATACCATGTGTGTACATATAGGATTAGACAAAATGGTTTGAATATATTACATGGATTTTATTTTTTCAGTTGCTTCACTGATAGTTTTAAAAAAAAACCCTCATGTTCCTCAGAATAAAAAGGTCTGGCTACATCAGTGGTGTCATGAGTGTGGAATTTCAAGCTTATCTGCAAAAATGAGACCAAGTATAAATAATGAGCAGTATTATGAATATTTATTCACTACTCTGATCCTCCTGATGATCTTTTCCAAGCTTCCATCCTCACAGAGCTTAGAGAAGGCAGTTTTACCTGAACTGTGAAAGGTTTTTCTTCCTCTTTCTAATCAAGCGTGATATACCAGAAAACAAATCAGGCTGATAAAAACAGAAGTCAGACTTACAAGAAAAACAGCTGTAGCAGCTAAATGGCTTAAAGCAGAGAAAGTAGGAAAACAGCATGTGGGACTAATGATGGGTGGTTTTCAGGTTTCAGAATACATTAAGGCATTCTCCCTGTTTATTAAATTGCTCTGGCAGCATTTGACAGCAAAGGTTTTGTGGATTATAAGAGTGCAATGGACATAACTAGGATATTTTTTTATCCTAAAGCCTGGCCTTTGGGTAATCACCAAGAAGTTACACGCTGCAGGAGGAATTTGCTTTGCACAAGTCCAAAGAAGGTTTTTTTACTTTAAAAAAAAAGTGTTTCTGAGATTGTTGTTTACTTTCCCTTCTCTGCCTTGAGATTTTGAGTTTTTTCTGTCCCAGCACTCGCTCCTTTTGTCAGTAAGTGGCAGAAACCACCTGGAAGCAGCATCAATTTACTGCTGGCATATTTACCAAAGGGCACCTCTCTGCAGCACAGGGTGCTGTGTGACCACCCCGACTTTGAACTATTGCTCATCTCTCCCTGCCCAAGAAAAGCCAAATGTAATTTCATGGTTTTACAGAAATTGCTTCAGCCCAAAGTTAGAAAGCTTATTATTCCTCAGGTCTGCTTTTAAGTGCTCTTTGTGAGATGACCTGGAATCTCTGGAGCATAAAGGCTGGGAAGTGTTGGTGGGAGTTGGGTGGGAGCTGGTTCCTGTTCCTGGGAGATGCTGATGGACACCAGCCCTGTCCTGTGGAGATGGGAGCTCTGCAGCCTCCCTCATCCCAGTGGCCAAGTGCTCCAGCCAACAAATGCATTTCTCTTCTCATGGTATCACTGTTAGATAAGAAAGAGTTTTAATTTCATTTTGAAGTGTTATTTTCAATTTCTTTGATGCACAGAAAAATTAAATGACCTGCTAAAGGTCACCTGGGGAGGGTTTGGGAAAATGCTGAAGAAATCCAGCTCTTCCAAGCTGCAGCCTGCAGCCTTAATCACAACCCTCCTCTGTTTTGGCACAGTGGCTGTAGTCAGAATTGAAATACATTATCCAAGATATTCATCACATCTCTTTTTTTAGTGAAATTTATCTGTAGCTCTTGCCAGCTCACAGCCATCCCTTTGCATGACTGTCAGAAGCAGGTAATTCAGTTTTCTTATTTCTCCCCTGCTTCCTCGTGGACTTACATCTGATTTGGTGTTTGGATCACTGAAAAGAGATGCCCATTTCTAGTGGTTCTGTGATTCTAATGTTGGTATGAATGAGAGAACCATATGAGAGGTTCATTAACTGACAGTCTTTCTAAAAACAGAGAAGTTGATACTATCCAAGGACAGAGATATTGTAACAATGGGGTTTCTGACAATAATTCTGATAATAATTCTGATAATAGTTCTGATAATAGTTTTGAAGTCACCTGAGTCACTTCATTCAAGTTTTGAGAAATGCCTATGGTCAAATATCAGATAAGAAATGTTGTGGCCTCTGCCAGTCAAAATGCAGAACAAGTATTTATATTTATAACAAGGGCCAGTAACAAACCCTGCTGTGCTGTTAACCTTGGACACAGCACACCTCTGAAGGTGCTGCTGCTGGGGTCAGAGCCTGGCAAACCCTCTGCAAGGCGTCTTTGGGTCACTTCACTGTTTTGGTGGGTGCATTTTCCTGTATGCCCCTTTCTTTGGGCAGAAGTTGCTGCATTGAAATTCCACGTTTTTCACTGCAGCTTGGGTGTTTTTCCAAAACCTTGATAGCCCAGGGTCAGTGTGTAATCCCTTAGGGGTAAAACTCAAAAAAAAAAAAAAAAAAAGTAAAGAGTATCTCAGATGAGTGTGGTGGCAGCACATTGCACTGGAAGCACCTCTGTTCAGTTTGATACAGCCCCTCCTGTGCTCAGTATTGCAGGCATTGTTCAGAGAATCATTGAAACGATCCATCGGCATCCCCAGCCTCTTACCATTTCCAGTTATTTGTCTGCGGTGGGTTGGGTTTGTTTCTTTTTCTTTCCTGTTTTCCGTGGTTTTGTCTCGGGGCTGTGCAGTGCCCTTTGGTGCTCGGGGTTGGTGTCTGAGCTCCCCGCTGCATCCCTGGCAGTGGCTCTGAGCCGGGATGCTCCCTGAGCCGGGATGCTCCCTGAGCCGGGATGCTCCCTGCTCCTGGAGCTGTGCAGCGCTCGCCAGGAGGGCAGGTGGGTGAGCAGTTCTGCCTGGTTCACAGACCTTCTGTCCGCGGGCTCCAGGGAGATGTGCCCGGAGCTGAGAGGCTCTGTGGGATGCTGCTGGGCTGTGCTCCGTGCCCAGCGCAGGAGCTTTCCAGCTCGCCACTTCCCAAATGGCACAAGGAGAGGCGGCCGTGGGCAGCAGCCACTGAGCTGTTTGGTGTCACACTACTGAAAGGCCAAACGGAGTAGACTCCTGAAAGGCTGTCTGGCGTTCTTTGATGTTGTAACCTCTGTGTGATAAAAAGATCATACTCACTTTTCTTCAGGTAGCTTTTATAGCACTTCCTCCTGCTTTCAGTGGAAAGCTCAGCTTGCTAGTGCTGGGTGTTGTACCCACCACCAGAGGCTGTTTTGCTTTCAGAAGCTGCCACACAAAAGAGGAAAGAGCTGCTAAAAGCTGGAGCCGGTCCCATTTACACTTATGTGAGAGATTCAACACCTGCCCTGGGAGAAGCTGGAAAAGTTAATGGTGTGTCTGGTGGTTCCAAATGGGCTAAAAGGTGTAAATTGTAACACATTAATATACTATCACAAAGTGCAGTAGCTTAAGAGAGAATAAGATGAGCTGTATAAGGTGCGAGATCCCCCAGGTTATGGGTCTTAGGTGCTGAAAGGGAAAGTGCAAATTCGAAGTTTAATTACTGGTTGTTAATTAGGCTGCCAGGAGAAAGCTCGTAAAGGTGGATGTCAGGATAGCTCCAGTGCCAATTGGAAATCCTGAGCTTGGCTATTTGTATCAGACAGATACAAATTGTATTTTACATCATACAATTTGTATTCACCTTCATTTGTATGACAGAATGGTTTTTGAAGGGGAGTGGGACAGCTCCTCCAGACTGCAGGTGTGGGTGAAACTGCTGTGAGTGGTGGCACCGAGACTCTTCTCGGCACAGAGGAGTTTATTGGTGTTTGGGTGGTGGCAGGTTTGGTCAGAGGGTCACAGGAATACACAGGGTCTGACCAGCACCTCACAGGGTGTCACATCAACGCCTTTGCTAGGAGGAAAGGGAAGAAAGGCAGCCTGGTGAGCACAGGCTGTTCCCAGCAGAGAAAGCTGGACAGAGCCAGACCAGCACCACCCCTGCCTGGGGCTCTGCCATCACGGGCAGCTCATAAAATCAAACACTCCAGAGCCTTGTGGAAGGGGAACACCTTGCCATGCTGGAGGAAGGGCCAATGTAAGCCCAGCCAGTTGGAGAAAGCAGCCCTGGCTGTTGGCTTCACTCTGTGGCTGTGCAGCACTGAGCAAGTGGCCCAGTTTGTTTTAAAAATAGCATTCCCTGCCTTGTTTTATGCCTGTCTTAGCAGAAACATGAACACCTCAGGTGGGAGCAGGTCCTGTATAGTGAGGCTGTGATGGAGCAAAGCTCAGGCAGCAATCCTGCAATTCCATTGGGATTTCCAGGCCCAGGGTTCGATGTCTGCCAAGGACTCTGCAGCCAGTGTGATGCTGTGTTGTGTGTGGGAAATGAAAAAGTCAAAGTTTATCAAAGACTCTGCTCGACTCTGGCACAGGGGTGAATCTCACTCAGCACCACCTTCACTGGGGAGCTGCAGGTGTGCTGGGTTCTCTGGATGTTCTGTGAAAGCTGCCTTCTTCCCAGAGCTTCCAGAAGAGGGCTTTCTGCTGGAAATCTGGTTTTACTTAACCAAGGCTAAGTAGGGAGTATTAAGGGATAGTTGCTTTAAAGCTTTTCCTGTGAGCTTTGTGTAAATGGTGGCTAGTTAGGTCTTTTTAGAAAAAGTATTTCTGCTTGAGTCAAGTGAATGTTTGGGGGGAGTTTGTTTATTTGTTTTTAAACTGCCCTTCCCAGTTCTGGTGCAGTATTTATTACTGGTGTGTTTGCCATCTCTGATACCCAAAAACATGAACATCAAGTCTTCACTAGCACGCAAAAAAAATGATTTAAAAAATGAATCACAAGAACATCTCACATTCATCTCATTGGTGTTGCAAAATTAAGGGGAGATGAAAAAAACACAGATATATAGAAGATGTGAGGATAACCACAGGGAGGAAATAGAATTTAGATTTTCTATCTCCTACACCAATACATTCCTGCTAATACACCCTACATCCTGGTAACCTTATTTGCTTTACCAGACGTGATGCTAAAATTAGCTAGTCATACATTTCTCAGGAAGTAGTAATTAATTGGACAATATTTGTACAGAGCTTTGAAAATGGAGGTCCTAATTTTGCAAACCTTTTGTCCATAATGCAGATTAATTTAATCACATAATTACTGCATTTCTGGACTTTGGTGTACACAGTTCCCCAGCTCATGTGTGATGTATAATAATTGCCTGTGTAAACTGGCAATAGCCACATTTCTCAAATGCTGTGCGTGCATCTTTGAAAATTGGGATCACAGGTAGCGCTCCATTATTAGGACTCCATTTTAAAATACTTTGTTCTTTTCTACTCTGTCTCTGAATACTATTTACTCTTGTTTATACCCTCTCTCAGCAAGACTGTGCTCAGCTCAGCCAGGGATTTGAGCCTGTGCTTTCCCTGCCAGCCCCTGTCTCGATGGGGAGAGCCACTTGCAATAACTGTAATTTTGTTGGGGCACCTGGTCCTTTGTGTGTGCCAATGGAATGGGTTGGTTCAGTGATAACCATCAGTGTTAAGCCTTTTCACATGAGCAGTCTGTGCTATTTGGACTGAAAGGGGTTTTCTTCTTTTTCTTTTTAGAAAGTTGTTTGTACACAGAGAATGCTGAGAGATCTTGCCTTCTGCTTTAGCTCCATTTGTCATAATTTCTACCTAGACCAAGAGGATTTAGCCCTAATTTAATACATTCTTTTGAACGCCCCCAGACCCTGTATTAGATTGCTCCAGCACCTCACTCCTTTGGTGGTGAAGGACCCACTAATTTCCAGCCTAAATTTATTCATGGCCGGTTTATACCCATTTGTTCCTGTGTCAACATTGTCCTTTAGTTTAAATTGCTTCTTTGCCTTCCTAGTGTTTATCCTCCTGATGTTATTTATAGAGAGCAATCATATCTGCTATCAGCCTTCCTTTTGCTAGACTAAACAAGCCGGGCTCTTCCAGGCTCTTCTCCGGTGATGGGCTCTTCAGTGCTGGCACCTGCCTGGGTCCCGGGGCTCTGTGAGCACCAGGATTGTGCTCAGCATCCCGATGAGCCCTGGGTGCCTGGCTCAGGAATCAGGATTGCCAGATGTGCACTGCTGAGGCTGCACACAGGGTGTTTGCCAGCAGCATTTGTGCTGGCTGGGCAGCAGGGAGCTGGTGGGGCATGGGGGCAGAGCCCTCCTTCTCGTGTCCAAGAAAACAGCTTCCAGGAAAGGTTGGGTTTGTTGGTGCCTCGCCACATTTTCCTGTATTTTGTGCTATTAAATCACATCTTTCTATTGTCCAGTTGCCCTTCTTCCAAGCTGCCATTCCTCCTGTACAAGGCAGCTTTTTAACCAAGCCCTTGACTGATTTCCCATTAACCAGCTCAACAAATTCCTTCCGCTAATTCCCATCTTCTGGAATTTAGCTGATGTATTTCTTTGGGGCACTGTATCAGATGACTGGCAGGAGAGCAGACAGATTAGATCTGCCACAGTTCCTTTAATTATTCCTTCCTTCATAATTTTTTCCTTCAAAAACCCTTCTTAGTTTTTAGGTCAGTCTAAAAGCTCTGCGCTTATCAAGATGAGTTTTTTCCTTGACTGGAGTAGAAACAGCACATTTGCTTTACTGTAGCATGAAGATATGTTAGATTTATTAGAAACACTTGCCACAGGACCTCCCACAGGCTTCAGGGGGGCTGAGTTTTTAGTCTAGACCCCCTTGGGCCACAGGCTCATTTCCTGAGTTCCACAGCAAACACAGAGTAAATGTTAGGACCATTTTGGTTTACCTCTATGCTGTACTTTCTGCCCTGTGCTATTTAAAATGTCATTTTTGCAAAGAAAGAGAATAGGAGAATTATTCTCTATGATCAAAATGCCATCGAGAAAATGTCTCTCATGCTTGGGGGCATGAGGCTGCCTTTTTTTTTTTAATAGTCGTAACAATAATAATACTATTAGGGCAACAAACTGAGATGCCCCTGGAGATGATGTGACAAATTGGAAGGACATGTTGAAATTGAAATTGATTGAATAGTTCAATAAAATCAGCTTAATGCACAAAACCAAAAAGATTAGCTGGAGAAAAACAAAAAATCAGTAATTTGTTATCTGCTGGGGACAATCTCACTGGAGATTGAATTAGTTATAAACTAAAACTGGGCACTTGAAAGGAGCACCCTTATATGCTCACAGTGCTGGAGCCTTTGGGATGGAGCTGGATGTGGATGGCAGCCATGTGCCTGAAGGTCTGGTAGCTCAGATCTCAGGCTTTTTCCTCCTGGTGGACTTGGCAATATTGTCTTTATGGCTGGACATGATCATGAAGGTCTTTTCTAACCTAGATATTTCTGTTATTTCCCATGTCTGAGTTCTGTACAACTTCCCACAGCATTATCCGTGTCAGAACCCACTTTTGCCCTAAACACAGTAGTTTTGTGTTCAGTCGATGGAAATCAGTGCAACTTTGGGGATGTCTCTGGGGTTGCCCCAGCAGCTCACTCCTCATTTGTATCCAATGGCTGCAGCTGCCTCTGCTCTCCTCAGATACAGCACCTGTCTCCAGCAGGGGCATCCCCATCATGCTCCCATCCCTTTGAGATCTGCTGGAATTCCCCACATTTTCTCACCAGGCTTGGACTCCCTGCACAAGTGCTGTGTTCCTTTGCCATCCTTCCCTTCTTTCCATCCTGCTGCACCAGCTCTTTGTGTCTGGTACATTTACACATTGTAATAAATTCTGGCCATTTTCCCTTTTTTTTTTTTTTTTTTTTTTTTTTTGTCATAGGATCTGATCACCATCTTTCTTTTAAACTTCTTTAATTTTGTGTTCTGAATTTGCGTGTGGGATTTTTATTAACACTGTAGAGCTCAGTGAATGGTGTTTTGTTAAATAAAACAACTCTCTTGTAAACTCGGTGTCTGTGAGTACACATGCACAGACGTGTTTTTCTCATTTTTGTGAAATCTGATTGCTGCTACTTTTTTAAGTAGTCACCCCACTTCTATGATTTAAACCTTCTGTTATTTAAACCAAAGTGTTTAGCCTGTTAGGAAATACTTCATCAGCCTCCCAGGTTGTCTGTAACAGAGAATAAGGAAGGAAAAGATAAATATGAAGCAGAAATTACATTCACTAATAAGGACATTTCAGCCTGTGCAGTGCTTTACAAATGCAGTAATGAACAGCATCTTCTTGCATGAGCCAAAAACAAGGGCTAACAATAGTTTCTCCCTCATGTTTTATTATACAAGATAGGAAGAGATAATGAAAGTGCATTTCCATAATATATTCCAGTTGCAAGGTGCTGATGGATCCCTGAGTGTGATGTCTTGTCAATTTAGCAGGTCAATTAAAAACCCTGGAATCAAGATAAAGCTAAAATGCAGATCTCTTATTCTGGCAACTCAGAAGAATTAAAGAACTGAGCCAATTACAGCACTTCAAGGATGTTTGTATGGGAATAAAGAGACCTAATTGACCTAATTCTTGCCCTTTGAAACTTCTGAGGGCATTTGACATTTTACACACACTTGTAAGCATTGGCACCTTGAAGGAGCCCTGGGTACCTGAGATGTGTTCTGGGGTAGTTGGTCTTTCCTTGCTCCAAAGTCCCTCCACTTGACTTCACAAAAATCTTTTTCCTGCATAAAATTCAGCCTGCACTTGCTTTACACATCTCTGGGGCTCTCTGGCGTGCCACCTGCAGCCTTGAGGAACAAGGTTGTGTTGAGCTTCTGGCTGGATCCTTCCCTGGCTCTCGTGCCTCCCTTTGCCCACTTTTCAGGACACCTTTGCTTTCCTATCTGCCTGGAAAGTTCTCTGCGAGCACGACATGTAATTAGCAGTAAATTCTGCGGATCTAAATGAAAATTTATTGTTGAGGTCAGTTGTAAAGATCAGGAGACTTCTCTTGGTGCAGGCAGATATTCCTAAATAAAGAAATCCCAGGAGGATGTGTACACGTGCAACATCAGATGGCCTCTCCTATTTTATTCAGGTTTATTTTGCAGTTGCATTGACTTACAGCATTCTTTAGAACTTCACTGTGTGATTTTTATGGCTGGCTCTGTGAGATTTTTTCCTTTGAGAGCTGTGTTGTAGGGGGTATTCAGGAATTTAAATTAGTTCTGCTAAACTGCTGTTTATTGCATTGAATTATTTTTTTCTTCCATACTGGACTTAAATTCTCCTTATTTACCAAGATTGTGTTAAGGATTGAAACACAAAGAGCATTTTAATGCTTTTTGGGCATCAAAGTGTGTGAGCAGAACGAGCTGGAGGGCCGCCAGGCAATGTTGATGTCAAATTTGGGGGTATAATGTTCTTAGCAATGTTTTCAGTGAAAACACATGAACAAAACTTCTACTGGTTTTCAGAAGACAGAAGCTAATGTTGCAGAAAATGTTTAAAAGTTAATAAAAATGTCAGCTTCAACCAGGGAATTTTGTCCATAAGACCTTTATTTTTTCCCATGAGACAGGTGCTGTCCACAAATCTATGCAAAAATCACTTTGAAAACCTTGCAGAAAAATCCATTGATTGTTTTTTTAACTAACATTTTTAATCCAATTAACTTCTTATTCTGCTTAAATATGACACTTGTATATGGAAGATAACCCAAGGTGTTTTACAGGATGCGTTTTTGTCTCTCATCTTTACCTTTTCTTCTTTTTTTTCTTCTTTCCAGAAAGTTCAGCAGTACATAGTCATTGTTCAAGCAACTGATATGGAAGGAAATCTTAACTATGGTCTCTCAAACACGGCCACAGCAATCATCACAGTGACAGATGTGAATGACAACCCCCCTGAATTCACTACCAGCACTGTGAGTACCCACACGTGGGAGGTTTAACTCATGGCTCTTGATTTCTCTCCGAGCTGGTTGGGCAGATAGGAGCAACTTTGATGGATAACTGTGGAATAAAGACTTTCAGTGGAGAAAAAGAAAAAATGAAAAGACTGATTCATGAAGCAGCAAAACTGTTTGGTGACTGATTTGGCCAAGGCACTGGAGGAGCTGAAATAACGTGGCAAACAGCCCATGTCTGATTGCCCCAAAGAGGATGCAGTTGTTTCATAGCAATTGGCTGTAGACATAGCAGAGTTATTAATACTTAGGAGTGAAATCTTGAGCAGTGAGAGATATTTGGGGTTTATGGCTTGGATATGATTTCAAGAGGGCTGTAAGTACTCTAAATGGTAACAGGTAGCTGGTAAAATTTGTATTTCACTGATAGCTCTGACAGATGTATTTGTGCATGCTGGCAGTAAATGTGTAGGCATTCTGCAGTACATCTGGTTTTAATCAGTTAAAGATTTTTCTGTTTTATTAGCACAGTCTTCTGTTCTGTTCTCATGTGTTCCAAGGTGTTCCTGGAGGACAAAGGGAAAAAAGCAGAGGTCACAAGTGACAAATTTTTTGAGCTGGTTAAGGTAAAAATGAAGAATTGAAGGGTGAAATGATGTGGTCTGGTTCATTCCAGCCTTCATAATCCATAGATGTAGAACATCTGAAATGTGCATAGTAAATTTAGAAATCACAGCAGTGCAGAGGTCTGTATGCTAATAAATGAGAAATGCTTGTGTACCCCCTGTCTGTATTCATATGAGGGTCAACAAGGAGCAGTAAGTGATGTATCTGAAATGGGCATCAAAGCCTTACAAATACAGAGGGTCTAACGTCTTTGTGCTCAAGTCACTGAACATCCTTGGAGGAATGTCTTTATTATTTATCTTATTCTGAATTTCCATTCCATCCTAAAGGGTCTCTAAATATTTATTAGTGTAGGACCAAAGTTTCCCCTTAGTTATACTCTTACAAACTGCAGATATGTCACAGAACTCAAGGAAGTCATGCAGAGCCCAGTTTATGCCCCTGTGGACCCAAACTGGATTCCTGTCAGTTCTGGAGTCTGGGTCCTTCCTGCCCATCTCCATGGGCTTGGGGCTGTGATGTGCTCAGCTCCCAAACAGCATTTTCTCACAAAGTGACTTGGACCTGGGTTCTAAGAGGAAGAAGGGCACTAAATTCCTCCTGAGTCACAGCAAAAAGGGCACCCAACACGTTCTGAGGTCTGGGCATCAATCCCCAGGCTGTGCTGCTGCTCCAGTCACAGCACACCTGTGTTTCATGTCCATCATGGATACTCCAGTCTTTCTGTTGTGAAGTTGTGGGTAAAGATCTCCTTCAGTGTGGTAGAGTGGTGAAGATCCATAAAAATACAGCACAGGTCTTGGGCTGGGTGGTCCTTTCTCCTGCCAGAACAGAATTATTCTCTCTGGAGGGAGGTCTGTGTCTGTGTGGCCACGGGACCTTGCACCCCAGCTCTGCCACAGCCCCCAGGTGTGTGTGGGACTTTATTCTGCCAGGTAAATACTTCTCTGCCCTCCATTTGAGTGAAAAAGGAATGACATCTAGTGGCCATGTCACTTCAGCACAGGTTGTTCTCATGCCCCAGGTTGTGGGTGCTTGGTCTGCAGATGTGAGTTGGGGGCTGAGGTTTTGGGCAGCAGGGTGTGCTGGGTCAGGGTTACTTGCACGAGCACATTAGTGCCTTCTGCAGGGCAGCATCCCCTCCAGATGTGCTGGATTTTAATGGCTTTCCAAAGCACTTCCCAAAGCTGATGGAAGGTGGGATAATGGAAATTTTCTTTCAGGTGAATTCTGAGTATTTAATGTCTCGGTGTGTGTTAAACCTGGAAGGAATAAAAGCCATCAAGAGAATTACCCACAGAATTGTGTTAAATGGATTAGAAAATGCTACTCTCCCTCTAAGCAGAGTTGATGTGTACCATTATTTCTCTAATTTCAATCACCGAAGAAAGAGTTTTGCAAGGGCCAAAGGGCTTTACACAGGGGCACATGGGACTTCTCTATAAAGAGTTGAAAACCAAGGGTGTTTTACAATAATACTTTCTGATTCTATGGAAACAAATATCTTTGATATACTCCCGGGTATAGCCAGGCTGAATTTCATGTGAGTATGAAAGTATAATATGTTTTTTTTCCCTTACTGGCAGAAGGAACAGTATCAGGCTGATGAGTTTCTTTAAGCCTGAGCTGAATTTCCTCGCTGTCCTCAAATAGGCTGATCTGCATTTTAACACCTCTAAAAAAAATAGCAAAAATCACTTTCCAGGAAATCTACAGCTCCTCAGAGAGTGAGAAAGCCCATGGTCTCTTTTAAGTCTGCGGACTGTTTGGAGAGATATTGTATATTTTTATTTTAAATAGTTGTATTGAGATGCTGCTGTAAAAACAAAAATAGGTTGAATAACTGAAACTGTGGCTTGCTCTTGGCAAGCTGCCAGATGAGAGGAACTCAGGAGCTGCATTCATCCCAGACAGATACAAAGGCCCACCCTATAGCGCTCTTAAATTACCTGTCATTCAGCCAGGGTGGTTTTAGACTTAATCGTTTCTGGATGGGAATGTAGCTCAGGAGGACACTGCACCACGCTGGTGTCACAGCTCATGTATTCAGCAGCAGGAATTAATGTTGCTGTGTAAAATTGAACAACAGGATGGGAGAGAGGAAAACATCCACTGCGATGGTCGAGAGGGTCAGGGCTCGGGGGGGAAGAGGCTGCGTGTGTGGAAGTTCAGACACAGGCACAGCAATGCCAAAATGACACATCCAGCAGGGCTGTGTTGGTGAATGGACATCCAAAACACCAGATGGGCTGGCGTCAAAGTGTACTGCTGGATGAGAAGTGGCAAAAGAGCTGTAAAATTACAGAGATCTTTAAAGGTACAAAACGAAGATACCTCAGTAAAACTCCAAAATGCCTGGGTGCTTCCATGAAAATTGATGTCAGCGGATTTCACATCCGTTGGTCCACCACCTGAAAGGCAGGGGAAGAAGGAGCCCCACCTTCTCAAACAAAGGGTTCTGAAATTGTATGGGAGGAAGGAAATCAGAGCTTCTGGATGGAACAGTTTGGAACTCAAGTCTGCTGTTAACTCTGAGCCAGTCTCCACCAGCACGGCCAGTCCTGGCAGTCATGGGGACTACCTGCATTGAGCTGCAAGGCACCAGGCACAGCAGGGACCAGGGGCCTCCTCTGGTCCTTTCCAGCTCTTTCTTTGTGATGGTATTTCCTTGATCTGCAGTGCTACCTGTGCCTGTGCTGAGAAGCATCAGAGAGCAGCCAGCAGTAGGGAAGTGTCTCCTGAGAGACACCACAAGAGTGGAGCATCCCCTGGAATGCTGTAAACCTCACAGGCAGCTGTTTGGGACATTTTTAATGGTTTAATGCAGGACTGTGACCCAGGGAAAGCTCTGCTGGCTGGCTCAGGAGCTTCAGCCTGTCTGCAGTGTTGTGTTCTTCATGTGACACTGACAAACATAAACGAAAGGAGGCAGCTCTTCCCTCTGCCTAAGAGGAGAGGTAGCACTGACTTCTCAATGTGCCCACTCAGCCCATGCCAACAGATGCCATAGAAAAAGGTATTTTAATCCCCCATGTCAAAGTTTTCTGTGACTCATTCGTTTCTGTAGCATTTTTGGTGGATATTGCACCTGCCAAGTCACCAGCTGTTGTAAAATATTGATATTTTAACTGGTCTGTGTTACAAAGGATTTGTAGGAATTTTTACTGGAAAACTGGCTCTTTTACTGTTATAAGATAAAGGTATCACTGTGCCCTCCATTATCCAGAGCCCTGTTACTTTTAACAGGGTCACGTTCTCTGACATGTCTTAATTAATGGGAAATTCCTCAGTCTCCCTTCAAATATTTATCTCCTGTGTGCAAGTGAGTTGTGGGTTTTCCATATTGATACGGATCCGTAGCCTCTGGCCAGATGCTCACCTCAGATACAGGGGGTGCAGTGAAATTAGAGCTGGTATTTCAGAGAATAAAAGTCAGCCGAGACAGAACAATGCTGGGTGGTCCCAGGTGAGGTTTTATGTAAGATTGAAGCATCTTTCGTGCTCACAAGAGGAACACCTTTAATTCCAGTGAAATCTTTAACTCCTCTCAGGCAGGCTGCCCTTTCCAGTCTGACCCATGATATTGTTAATAGCCATCCAAGGATTTCCACTTTATCTAAGAAAATGCATAATCAGAGGGGAGGAGAAGTGAAAGAAATCCATGCCTACACTTGACTCATACAAAGTCTATTTTTATCATATTCAATCAGGAACAATCAGGCACAGAGAGGAGACGCAGATGAATTTGCATGATCAGACTTCTGTGTCTGAAATGTTAATTAAAAGTTATTTTAAATTTGCCTACTGTGCAGAACTTGTTTTTATAGTAGCCCTTGTAAGGAAAATATTATTTCACAAGGCTAAAGTACTTATGATTACTTGAGCTTGTGGATTCTTGGGAAAACCTGCCTGGCAATCAACCTCTCAAAAAAAAAATTTTTTGGGAGGGGTTGCAGAAAGGAAGGGAAAAAAGAAACTGGGCTATTCAAGTTCCTTAAGCTCCCGAGTCTTAGGAGGTCTTATTTAAAGCTACTTTAAAATTTGCCCTTTGGCACTGCTTTGAGAATCTCTTCTTCCAAAGCTGAATCCAGTGGAGTCTGTTTTACAGAGGCAGCTCTAGGACAGCATCCCCTCCCCTGGCTAATCCCGACACTGACACCAGTAAGGAGCAGCTCCAAAGGTTTAGGACTGGACTGTTGGGGATGGGTGAGTGCTTCCCAGCTCCCAGGGCAGGGCTGGCATTTGCTGGCCTGGGAAAGATTGCCTGGCCAAAGAGTGGCTGAGCTCAAAGCAGGGCTGCTGGTGTGGAGTAACCTGAGTTAGAGAGGCTGTGTTGGAGCAGGAGGGAGTGTTCCTGGGCAAGGTTAATCTGGTTACAAGATGAACTTGGCTAATCAGTGAAGGAGCAAGTCCTTGTAGCAAACACATTGGGAAAAGCAGTTCTTGCCAGTTTTTAACTGGCCTATTTAATTGATATTGCCAGACCAGGCTCTGCCCTGGCTGCTGCAGTGAGGCTGAGTTAGCCTGGCTCATGCTGGGCTGGATCAGGCAGTGCTGGAATCTGCAGAGAAGAGATTCCTGCACAAAAGAACATGGAGAGAGACCCAAGTTAAAAGGGCTCCTTGGCTTTGGCACTACACTGCCAAAAATGTCTGACCTTTGTCTGTGCAGGTGGTGTGGTTCCTAGAGTACTGTGGGAGATGTTAATGAGCCCATTCTGAGAAGTGCTGTGGGATTTGAGAGGGAGGATGCTCTCGGAGCATTGCTGCCCTGCTGGCATTGTCCTTTATCAGAAACAGTTCTTCCTTCTCCCATTCTGATGTTTCTTTCCCATTTTCTCTCCCCATGATTTACTAGTGTGCATCATTCCGTGAAGCAAAACAAACCAAGATCCTCCAGCCCCTTCAGCTTTACAGCTTCCCTTCCCTGGTTATCTTGCCAACCCTGCTGTGCTCCACCCTCTGCTCAGTTTGCATTCTTCTGACCCAGTTTGGATATAGTAATCCAGTTTCAGAGCCTTGAACAAGGACATTAGTTTTTCCCTTTTTCACAGCCATGGTGTAGCTCTCACTTAGCCTCCTGCTCTGTGAACTTGCCAAAATTGTGGGAACAAAGCAAACGAGCATAACCTAAAATCGAATTCCCTGTTCTGAATGCATTTGTTCCCACGTTCATTGTTTTGAGGAGAGAATATAGCCATGCATGAACCTATGCAAGAGCAGCACTGCACAGAAATAGCTGATGTGAAGTGTAAAAATGTGACTTTTTTGCAAGTGGGGTGAATGCTTTGCCTGGGCTGCAGCCCCCTCAGTCAGGTCCTGCTGAGCTCCATTTTTATCAGAGAGTTTCAAAATAGCAAGTAGCAGGGAAAACCCTCAGCTCTTCCTTCAGGCTGAAGGATTGTGACTTCAAGTGACTGGGATGCAAAGATGCAAATAGGTCTGCTTTGGAGAAATGATATTTAATGGTTGTAGGAAACCAAAATCGGCATCCACGTCAGGCTGCCTTGGGGTTTCCTAAACACATTTATAGGCAGATGTACCCAGAAGCATTCAGAACATGGGAGTGTTATGAGAAATCCCTTTTACATGCATGCTCATGTTTTACAAATTAATCTTCCACTGTGGAGGGAGAACCCAGCAGGAGTGGGATGTCACTGGGATTTCCTGCAGGCAGATAATTGGACTGGGATGCCTTCAACAGCTTCCTAAAAAGAGATCTTAACAGGCTGATCCAAGAAAAACTAGTGAAAGTGGGTGGCTTGCTGTCTCCCAGGACCTTGGCATATGTCCATCTGCCTCCTCCCTGTTCCTAGACCCTGGAAAAGATCAAGGGCTTAAATCTTGAGCTCTGTGTACATGATTTGCCAGTGTACAGGCTAGAGCTGCACACATAGCTGTGCAGTCAGATCTCCCTGTCCCCGTCAGGACACCTGTGCCATTCAGAAAGTCTGCAGTGACATTTGAATGTAGATTAGCCCGGATCATACAGCAGTTTTAAATCATCAAAACCATGCCTATGGCATAATTTGGAGGCAGTTGTCACACAGGGCAGAATTCAAGTGGATTGCACAGGTCAGAGGAAGGAGCAGGTGCTGTGGTAAGGGAAGGTACAGGACTGTGTTGTTTTACAGCTGAAGACAAACCCAGGAGTACTGTACAGTGCTGCAGACAGGCTTTATTGTTAAAAATCAATTATGCTTTCATGGAAATTCCCAGATGACTGTGTTCACTTGCAATTTTCCAGTCAAAACGAAGCTCAGCCAAACTACCCAGCAAAGCCTGGGCTGTTATAGAGCTGTCAGCCTCTAACTGAAATAAATTATTATATTCAAGTGAATCGAATATGCCCAGTAGCATTTGGGTATAGGAGCATGTACCTAATTCTGTGTGCATTTCCATTAAATATATAGTCAGTGAAGTCTTAAAAACCACAAATCAGTCTAGTTTTCCTAAATAAGACCCCAGTGCTTATAAATTGAAATGGGCTTTCTGCTTCTCGTTGCATGTCCTGGTGATAACCTTTGCCATGAACAGTGAATTAGATTAAGGATGTTAGGCTAGGAACAAACAGAGCACAAGGAGAAACAGTATTTAATCTTCCCATCCTGCTTCTCAGCACAATGATTCTAGGGCTTTGCTGTAGACACACAGGTTAACCATGATTAGGAAATTATTTACATCTTGATCTGCCTTCGGAGTCAAGCTGACCTCTGGGATGGATGCCTACCTCAATGCAAAGGCTGTCCAGTGGAGCTGAGAGGTGTGGTACCCACACAGTTCCATGCTCTAGGGAAGGAGGGGGATCCCCAGCTCGGTGCAGATTCCCTGGGGCACTGTGGCTTTCCCAGGCACAGCATCCCCGAGTGCCTGGAGGCCTGAAACACTTCGTGCTCTCTTGTGGATGCTCGACTTCTGTTCTTTATTTTATCACCTCTTTCATCTAAAATGAAAGATACTTCTCACTTCATGAGAAAACAATAATTCCTCGAGTCTTAATGAAAAAAGCATCAGCCTCTCCTGTGATGTCTGTTAAGCCTTTACACCAGTGTAACACATGACAGAAATGATGAGATTCCTTTGAGACTGCAAAACAGATAGAGATACAGAGATGTATATGTATAAATACCAAATATAGATGTGCAAATAGCTGGATCCAAGGCATAGATAGATGTTGATACCAGGCAAGCAGTCATCAGTCATATCCAAGTCTCTACTCACAGATAAATTGTGGTTTATATGAATTATTCCATTACATTGTATGGGTATATATGCATTGATTTGAAAAAAAAAAAAAAAAAGTCATCTCCTTGATAGAAGTCTCTTCCTAATAGACCCCATTAATCAAACCCTAAATTTACAGTGCCTTTTGTTTTGTTTATTTCCTTTCAGTACATTAATTTTCAAATTATCCCCAAATTAATCATGTGCAGAGGTTTAAACTGGCTGCCACGTGGTAAAGTAGTTCTGGTTCCCCTCTGTTACACTGAGCATTGGTTATTAAGGCACAGTTCAAGGCTCTGTTTAGCCTGATTCTGCCCTGAACCTAATTGGAGTCAGCCAGATTCTTCCTTGTAAATGGGTCAACCACACAGAAAAAGCATCAAATGTAATCTCGAGATTGTGAAATAAAGCAGAGAAAAAGAAAAAAGAAGATAATTTTATTTCTCCTCATTGATACCTGCCTGGTGGTTAAAAGAAGGTTTAAAATGAGGTCATTAAACTTTCCTTGGAGACAAAACCCAGACCTCAGTGGTAATATGATTAATCAAATATAAAAGTGAAGCTATTCTGAATGAATAACTCATTTTTATAGAATATCTAATTACTGAAATGTCGTCTGCTGCAGAAAAAAGAAAGGGGGGGGGGAAATTAATTGCAATAACAATTCAAGAAGATAAAGTTTTTCTGAATTAGGTCTACACAAGAAGCTAAATTGAGTTGATTAAGTAATTTTGGTTTCAGGAACACCCTTGATGGAAGTTAGTGGTAATGAATTTTTCAGATCTCAGAGTTTAAAATTGCCAAAGACCAGTGATTAAAAAAAAAAAAAAAAAAAAAAAAGGAACGATAGTTTCATTACAAATTTCAATTTTCTGCTATGAAAAAAAAAAAAGTGCAGGGGGGATTTTAAAAAACACTCTATTGATCTCTCTCAGATTGGACACGTGTAGTACTTGGTGTAAAATCAAGAATAATACAACCTCCTCTCCATGGTGGTGAGTGTAATCTCAGTCAGCTGGAGCTGCAGCAGCACAGATTCCATGTGCTTCCTGCATGGGCTGCAATTGGAACACACAGCCTGGGGCCCTGCTGGCCCTGCAGAGCTGTCACCGTGGGGTGAGTGGCACATCCACCCCAGCACTGTGGGATGAGTGGCACATCCACCCCAGCACTGTGGGATGAGTGGCACATCCACCCCAGCACTGTGGGATGAGTGGCACATCCTCCCCAGCACTGTGAGTGAGTGTCACATCCACCCCAGCACTGTGGGATGAGTGGCACATCCACCCAGCACGTGAGTGAGTGTCACATCCACCCAGCACCGTGGGTGAGTGTCACATCCACCCCAGCACCGTGAGTGAGTGTCACATCCACCCCAGCACCGTGAGTGAGTGTCACATCCACCCCAGCACCGTGGGTGAGTGTCACATCCACCCCAGCACCGTGGGTGAGTGTCACATCCACCCCAGCACCGTGGGTGAGTGTCACATCCACCCAGCACCGTGAGTGAGTGTCACATCCACCCCAGCACCGTGGGTGAGTGTCACATCCACCCCAGCACCGTGAGTGAGTGTCACATCCACCCCAGCACCGTGAGTGAGTGTCACATCCACCCCAGCACCGTGGGTGAGTGTCACATCCACCCCAGCACCGTGGGTGAGTGGCACATCCACCCCAGCACGTGAGTGAGTGTCACATCCACCCCAGCACGTGGGTGAGTGTCACATCCACCCCAGCACCGTGGGTGAGTGTCACATCCACCCCAGCACCGTGGGTGAGTGTCACATCCACCCCAGCACCGTGGGTGAGTGGCACATCCACCCCAGCACCGTGAGTGAGTGTCACATCCACCCCAGCACTGTGGGATGAGTGGCACATCCACCCCAGCACCGTGGGTGAGTTCACATCCACCCCAGCACCGTGGGTGAGTGTCACATCCACCCCAGCACTGTGGGATGAGTGGCACATCCACCCCAGCACTGTGGGTGAGTGGCACATCCACCCCAGCACCGTGGGATGAGTGGCACATCCACCCCAGCACTGTGGGATGAGTGTCACATCCACCCCAGCACCGTGAGTGAGTGTCACATCCACCCCAGCACCGTGAGTGAGTGGCACATCCACCCCAGCACCGTGAGTGAGTGTCACATCCACCCCAGCACTGTGGGATGAGTGTCACATCCACCCCAGCACCGTGGGTGAGTGTCACATCCACCCCAGCACCGTGGGTGAGTGTCACATCCACCCCAGCAGCGTGGGATGAGTGGCACATCCACCCCAGCACCGTGAGTGAGTGTCACATCCACCCCAGCACCGTGAGTGAGTGGCACATCCACCCCAGCACTGTGGGATGAGTGTCACATCCACCCCAGCACCGTGGGTGAGTGTCACATCCCCCCAGCACTGTGGGATGAGTGTCACATCCACCCCAGCACCGTGGGATGAGTGGCACATCCACCCCAGCACTGTGGGATGAGTGGCACATCCACCCAGCACCATGGGGTGAGTGTCACATCCACCCCAGCACCGTGGGTGAGTGGCACAGGGCATGTATGTGACACATCATTTTGGCTTTCTAACCTGCTGGCTTGCAGGTTTCTGCAGCTGGGTTAATATTATAATTAATATTCTAATATAATTCTATTAATAATAATAGAATTTTACATTTTTAATTCATATTAAGTACCGTGTAACATTATCAAAGCACAGACAACCCCTGGCCCCGACAGCACCTGTCGCTGTGGAGAATAACACACGACATGGACTCTTGTGATTTTTCTTTCAAGGATGCTTGAAGAATGAAAATCTGACTCTGTTTATTTCAGGGATTGCTCCCTTACATACAATTTTACACAGACCACTGTGATTCGTGAACAAAAGACAAAACCTCTTCACCCACGTTGGTCAAACTAGAGAGACATCAAAGAAAATCCCTCCCACAGAAAGAATTCCTAACTAGAATATGTTACAAAAACAATGTCCTGATGTTTATATTCTTTTGCTGGGAACGAGTTTCAGCAAGCCAAAACACCAGAAAAATAGAGCTTAGAATCTCAGAAAATTCAGGCTCAAAAAACCAGACTACAGATGCCCATCAGCCATCGCTCTCCGTGCCCCTTTGGTCATGAGCCCTCTCATTTGCAGCACCTGGCAGAGCTGTCTCCTGGTTCAGTGTCTCATTCCGCAGGGATTTCTCTCCTCCCCTGGTCAGTCTGTGCAGGATCTAGAGGGAGAGGACACACACCACATCCCCACCCCGTGCTGTCTGTGGAATTGTGCAGGGAGAGGGAGGTTCCAGGCAGGTGTGAGCCACCTGTGTGCAGGGAGGTGTGACAGGGACACTGTCACTGACAGAGCTCTGGAGTCAGAGGAAGTGCCAGAGGGAAATGCCCTTGGGACTCTGTGCTGTGCTGCCCTGGAATTGCCCTGGGCTCCACCACCAGATCCGTGTGTGTGTGGGTCAGACCCTGCTCCATCAGCTCTGGTGTGTAGTCAGGCTCAAATTTCAAGAAGTCAGACATTGATGTTCCTGTATCTCCTATCTACCCACATTTCTTGTCTGGCATTCTCCCACCTGTAGCATTTCCCTCAAATTCGAATGGTTTCTTGTAGATTTTGTGCCTCTTTCTGCTTTTGCTTATATATGAAATATCCCAATTCTCCTCCTCAACCCAGACCTGGCCTTGGAGAGTCCAATTTAGTAGTCTGAACCATTGTGGCTGTGCTGGATGTCCACACAGCCCTGGCAGGTCCATGTCTGCCAGATGTCCCAGGCAAACTCCCATTTGTGCTGGATTACTTCATTATCTTAAAAGTCCACAGCATCTCAGGCACTGGTGTGAGGCTGAGAAATGTAAATGCATTCTGTAACTCCATTATTGGAAGGCACTGAAATAAATCCCCTCCTGAGGTTGGATAACTTCCTTGGGTCGGCAGGTTTTTAATTCTTCAATATTCTGTTGCTTTAAAAACTGTTGCTTCTGAGGGTTGTCATTTTAAGAGGATATATATCTGGAATTTCATTAAGTACATTTCACTTATGAAATCTTTAGTGATGTGCTGTGGGAAAAAAGAAAGGGAGATTTAGCAGAGGATTTGGGAGTGCTGTGAGTTTTCTCTTATCAAATCTTTCTAACTGTCCAGGATATCTTAAAGCTTCCCAGTTGTAGAAGAAAGGGTCACAACACAGAGAACAGCCAGTTAAAATCAGAGAATGATTGAAAGGCTTCACAAAGGGTTTTTTTGAGCATGGTGGATTTCTTCATACTGCTCAGCATAGCGCAATAACAGGTTTTAATTGCTAAAAAATAAAAAAGGAGAAATAATAGTCAAGTATTAGCCAAGTACAGAGTGACTTTTCTTGGACCAATATCCCGTGTTTCTCACAGTATTTCTCAGCTCCATTCCACAGAAAATCTTTTAAGCAAAGTTTCAACAAGAAACCTCTTTTTCATGGCAAGGCTGTTTAATTACACAGTATTTAATGCAGTCTTTTCTGTGCTCTGAGTTACTGTGAACAGGCAGGCATTTCTCTAGAATGCCAGATTCTCACCTAGGTGAAGGTGGCAGGGAGTTGGACTAGGTGACCTTTACAGGTCCTTCAAACATGAATCATTCTGTAATTCCAAGATTTTAGGGACTCCATTGTTTCCTGTATAAACCCTAGAAACACAGAAACACTGTGAGTGCAAGTTCTCACTCTGCTGACAGACACTGCCGTTATATTTTAAACACCAGTAAGGACATAAAAAAACAGCCCTTGTGGCACCAGTGCAGAAGATGATGTCTTTAAACCACAGAATAAACCACACTTTTAGAATAAAGCACCTGCTTCAGTGGCTTTCTCCTACAGGACTGCTCCATCCAGTCAGGAACCCTTTTTATGGCCAGACCAGAGGGTCTTCAGTTCCTGATGATGGAGTTCCAACCTACTCATTAAAAAAACCCAAAACCCCTCTGTGTGCTAATTCTGAGACTAATCTGGAAATAACAGAGATTTCAATTGCCATGCAGAGGAAGTTTGAGCAGGAGTCAGTGTGCAGATGGGCTGAGCTGTGCTGCACAGGAAACTTGTTAGAAATCTCAATACCAGGATTATAGCATATGTAAAAAATCAGTTTCAGTGCTCTCATAATTCTTCCTTTCCCAAATACCCATCTCAGGATCCCAGAGGCACATGAGCAGCTTTCATATGCCTTAAAATCTGAAAAAAATTAAATTAAAAACTCATTATGAGGAATGGGCAGTTAATAAGAAAATCCTAAACCAGACTTATCAACTTAAGGCTCTTCTTTATGAAACTTTATTACAGGTGCCTGAATTGAAACCTCCCCTTCTAGAGCCAGTTCACTGAGAGATGCAGAGTACCTGTGGAGTACGTTTTGCTCACCTAGGAGCTGAGCTCCCTCACTCAATTTTTGCTGCTCTGGCTTACATGTAAATCAGGAAAATCACGTTTTCAGAGCGTTGTTCCGAGCAGCGTGGTTATTTGCTGCCTGGCAGTTTGCAGGAGGAGGACGTGCAAGGCCTGACGTGCCAGCAGATGAATTGATTGCATCCCTTTTCAGGGAGCTGGTTGTTTTAGAGAGTGGGAGTCCATGGGAAAGCCCCCTGTGCCACGGTGGGCGATGCAGGGCTCTGCCCTGGCACTTGGAGGGCAGGCTGTCCAGACCCAGGTGCCTTGACTGGGGGGCTGGAGCTGGGAGGCACAAGCAGCTTCTCTTGGCCTGTCTCTGCCCAGCCTGTCTGGGCTCTGCAGAGCCTGGGAAGAGCCGTGCTGGGATCCAGCCCATCCCAGCTCCCTGCCAGCCTTGCCGGGGCTCAGCGAGGCTCACAGGGCTCTGTGACAATGCACTGGGGGGATCAATAGGCTAATCCAGGCTGACCTAATGGATTTATCAAGTAACACATGAATTAATGATGTTCTCAGGATCCTGCCCCAGCGCAGGGCACGGCTCCAGCCCGTTCTGCAGCTGCCTCAGGAGACAGGCAAGTCACTTCAGCCTTGGCTTCTGCAGCTGAAGGGAAGCATAGGGCTGTCAAGCACTGTAAAGCCATGATGGATCTGTGCAAAAATGTTCTGTTATATAAATGTATGTATATAAGGGGGTTTTTTTAAGAATGAGGCTTTGTAGGCAGTTCCAGCTGTTTGAAAATCTACGTCTCTATTTTAAAGAGAGCATTACTAATTACACCTGACAATCAAGTAGTCTGCAGAAAAGTATCAGCCACCTTTTCCTGCTGTTCATTCCGTGGGCAAGAAACAAAGGTATGTTAGACAAGAGAGCAAATGAAATGTTCAAAGGATCCTTGTCTAAAACTGAAAAATAAAGGGCCGTGCTATCAGATCAGAATTTTAATGTATATTGTTTCCACTGGCTCCTGACATAAAATCTTTCATTGTTGGGTATGACCATCGTTAAAGGTCACTGTTGCAAAGGCTACATCATTTAGAGGAGATGAGATCCCATTTTGGATAAATTCACAATTTTAGTTCCTAACAAGGAGATAGTATCAGGATTTGAATGTACAAGAGTGTCGGTTTACGGATTAAAGGCTTTTGTGTTCTGGAAACCACACTATGCCAGATTTCATGAGTTTCAGTGAGATGAGCAAGTCCCCAAAGTCAAGTAGGTTGATTAAAGTGGTTCTTTATAGCCTTTGAAATAAGATAAAGTACAACTTTCCTACACGGGGTTAATATAGAATTTTTATTTTTTCTTGACAAGGCTATGTGCCTTCTAAGGACATAATTTTAATCTCTTTCTAAACCTTTCATATGAATATTATAAAAAGCTCCTTTGTGTTGTAATGCATTTTTATAAAATATCTAAATTTCTATGCAAACTTCAAACCTCATTTCTTTAGATATATTTATTTGGAAATGGTTATCTTGCAGCAGAATGGTGTCTTGTGTTATCATTTCTGCAACATCTTTTCATACTATCAAAAGAATGTAACATCTGATAATGAAAAAAAAATTAGCGCTCTTTGTTAGATATGCAAACTAATTCTTTTTTTTTTTTTTTTAATATCCTTTTACTATTATATGCTCTGAACTCTTGGCAAGTACTCAAAGAGTCTTTGAACCAAGGTGAAACCTACACGTTCCTTCCTCACACTGGAGTCTGAAGTGAGAGGGTTTTCTTCTGCTGCTTCTGAAAGACAGGGTATTGCTTTATTCTGCTCTGCTCCAGCTTTGTCTTCATAGTCAAAGAGTAAAATTTGTATATTGATCCAGAGTTAATCATTACTTGAGACTTTGAGAAAATGACACCAGTGAAGACAAAGTGTAAAGCCAGGGCTGTCACCTGTGGCAGGAGCACGACAGAGGTTGTCTGGGCTCCAGCCTGAGATCAGCCTCACAAGTGCCAAACTTTAAGGCTTGCTGTTGCTTTTCAAACACTCCCAAAGAAAAAGACAGCAGCCCATGGAGACCACTGTGAGCATCACTCAGGCTCCCTGCACAAACCCCTGTGAGCAGGTGGGTGCCTGGTCTCCACCACACCATGCCCAGAGCTCAGAGGGCTCCTTGGCAGGCAGCTGAGCTGCTGCAACAGCACAAACTGCTGAGGACAGAGGCAAAACTTCCAAAGCATCTTCTCAAAGCTGGTGAGCTCACTGTCAGGCACTTCCTGGGCTGGGCTGGGCAAGGCTGAGTGCTGCCTGACCAGCTCGAGGCAGGTCCCTTGTGAGGGAGCACCGTGACAGCTGGGTGTGAATGCACACACACATGGACTGGGGAGTACAGACACATGGATGTGAAGCTGAAGCAGGGATGCTGCAGTGCATGGGATTTCGTGGCCATGAACCTGGAAAAACAACAGCCCAGAGGTTTATGGAAGGGCTGCTGGCTGGTGTAATGCAGAGGAGCCTCAAAAAAAAAAAAAAGTGAGGGCATCAGTGGTCATCACTCAAGACCTCACCGGAGTGAGTTTAATAAAACCAGAAATGAACATCTCAAAGCCTGACTTGCAGAATAAGGCTGACTTTACAGGGGTTTTGTGGGGATTTGAGCAAGCTCATGGTCTCTTTGCACACAGTGGAGGGAGACCCTGGCAGTCCCTGTGTGACTGTCACAGCAGCTGAGAGCCAGGGCTGGGATAACTCACAGCCCAGCACAGCCATCCCTACAGCAAACAATATTGGAAATTAAAGGTCACAGAATTGATAGTAAGGCTTAGGAAAACAGCAATTAGTCTGCTAGGAAGAAAAGCTAAATTACCAGTAGTAGGAATAGGGGGTGGGGGGGAAAAGAGCGTTATTGATCTAAATATCAAGTTGGCAGATACGCAGAGTACAGTCTAGAGGTTTTTTACACCTCTGGGCTTATTCAACCCCCAAAATAAAAAATGCAGGCCTATAAAGATGGAATAAGAAGCAATCAATTAGGATGGCATTTGCTTGTTTCCCTGCTGCAGTTGGGCAGGCACATCACAATTAATGATTTATTAGGAGATTTTCATCTTTTTTTTTTTTTTTCCCCATTTTACAAAGATTGGTGCAACCCGACCACAGTTGTTTACTAATTTTTCTGCTTTTCAAGCATCTTTGTTATCAGAAAAGGTAAACCCTTGCCTGGGATGCCAGCATGGGGTTGGGTGGATGCCCTGAAGCGTGAGGAGCTGTGGGGTTTTTTCAGGCAGTGGAGCCCCCTGAGTGCTGGGCTCCCTGGCTGCACTGCACATCTCCAGAGCCTCCTGGGGCAGCCTGGCAGCAGGGACTGGGCAGGGATGGGACTCCCCACCACATGTACTCACTCTCCTTTCCCCCAGCTGAAGGGACCTAGAGAGAAGATGAAGCACTTTGCAGCAGTCATAGCTGACAGGGGAGGGGCTCAGACTCTAATAAGAGGACTGAGATGCCCTTATTCTTCTGTTAATCCATAGCTATGGGTGATGGAACACTATTTGCCCAGGCAATTCAGCCTTCACAAACCACTGCTGCCTGGAACAAATGTTGTGTCATCATTAGGGAATCTTGGAGACAACAGAAAGATCTTTCCTGCAGACATGCGTGTGAACAAGTCTTTGCCTTCACAGCCTTTTAGCAAAACCAGCCAGGGAAAAAAGTAAGAATATTGGAAAAAAAGGAATTCCCTTTAGAAGGAAGCCTGAATAATTATCTTTGTGTTCATCTGTCTCAATCCCACACCTCCCTAGGAGTGGCTGCAGTAGCTAATTGGTTTTATTCAGCTGTGCATGGCTTCACTGCCCAGACTCCAGATTTATTGCATTAAGTCAAGTTAAGGTGTGCATTCATCATTTGTCCCCCACATCAATCCCTTTCTCCTCCAGGATGGTATTTGTCTGCGTGTTTATGTCCTGTCAGGTCCAAATGACACAAAAGACAAATTCTGGGATTAACTGATTTTAGGACCAACCCAAAAATCAGAATGAATTATTTCCTTTCCAGCAAGGCATGACTTCAGAGGGACCAGCTCCAGAGGAGTGGGAGGAGTTTTGCCAGCACAGACCTTTATGGGGAGGGAAGGAAAAAATACCCTGCAGAACTTAAGGATTTCAAAACATGCCAGTTTCAGAATGAATCCTTATCTGAGAAGGGAAGGGAAGGAAGTAACAATCAGCCATAGAAATCCTTGTGAATGGTCTTCTAAAAATTTTCTGGAAATTAAGGACTTCACATGCAACAATTGAAAGTGAAGCTAAATGAAATACAGGGGAATATGAGTAAATGCTACAGGTATAGGTCAAGCACTGCTTTATCAATCTTGTGTTTACTCCAGCAGCTCCTCTGTTGCCCATTGTTTTACCTTGTTTGAATAGATATGCTTCTCTTATTTGAAAATCAATTGTAATCTTATGAAAGAGAACTTAGAGCAGAGGGAATGCTGGAAAGCAGCATAGTGAAAGATGTTCATTATCCTGAATTACTCCAGGGTAGGGAGGGAATGACATTAAAGAAGTGTGGGTAGCTTTGAGCTGCCATCCTTCCTTTAGCAGGTGTAATTTAATGTCATTACTTAATTTTATTAAAGGTAAAGACAATTGTGGACAATACACATTACAGCATTTACCTATAATAATGATAGTGGGGGAGTGTGAGAGGGAGGAAAAGCAGACTCCAGTCTGAATTCCCAGTAGCTGCTGCTCTGTAGCTGATGAAAATTACTCTTTTCTTCATGGCACATCTCTCCAAGATTTGCTTTTTACCCTGAATAGCTTTAGATGGCTCCTTTGATTCCAGTGAAGGTGCTCTGTTCTCATCAGAATAATGCTTTGCTTTATAAGCACAGTAAGCAATAACTACTCTCAATGCTGCTTAGGACTGATATTTTCCTAACTGTACCTAACAGAGGTCAACAGCAAGTAGATGAACTTCTGGATTGCCCAGGATGTGCTGAGCATTGTGGTATTCACCCCAGTGGAAAAGCTTTATGGGCTGCTGTGATCTTCCTCCAGGCTTTATACTGGCATGTGCTTGTGCATTTATAATTTTTAATATAACCTCATGTTTTAAAATGTGCGAACTCTATCACTGTTGAAAACAGATGTGATGGCTGCTAGAGGAGCTGCTGTAAAATCTATTGTGTGGGACTTTTCCATGTAACCCAAAGTCACTGGCAGCACCTGGGTTGTGACCTACAGAAGGTGTTCAGGGATTATATTGGACTGGGTTAAATACAGCTGATGGTTTGTTCTTGATGACTTAATTCTGCTTGGTTCAACAGGGCATTAGCCTAGGAGTGACAGATGAAATCTGTAGTCCTGGGTTGAAGATTTGAGATGGTTTCACAGTGTTTAACTCTTTTGCAATTACAATATGATACCTTGTTGTCAGCAGTGCAGCCTCAAAGAGGCTGGGGGGCTCGTCAGCTTGTCACTGCTGCCGTGCCATACAACATTAATTTAATGTAATGGGCAATATCTAGTGTGGATTTAGGAAGAGATGATCCTGTTTAACTAATCTGCTTCTGTTCAGACAAGGTTGATAGTAGAGTGTACATATGACATAATCTAATGGATTTTTCAAGAGGCTTTTGATAAATTTCCATATATTTCCCTTGCTTAAGCTGTGTGCCGCAGAGACTCCAAATTGGGCAAGAGAATGGGTAAAGAACAAGTGAAATCAGGGGAAATAAAGAGAAAAGAAGAGCTGTAGCATGTAGTGGAATTAGAATTATCCTGCAGCTTCCCACTGTTCTTCCCCACCACTCAGCATGGCTGGAAAGAGATGCCATCTGCATTCATTAATGAAAACTTGTTTAGGACAGGTGCATACCAGAAAAGAGGGCAAGATGCCATTCAGGATACCACTAAAGGGCAAATTTAAATTTACATCAGCATAAAGCAGATTGAATATTCTTGCTGTCAGCAGTGAAATAATATAACTGAATACAAGCATCCCTAAGAGAGACATGCCAAAGGATGGGGATGGGTTAAGAGGGGAAACGGACTCTTGTGCTAACAAAGGAATGATTTATTATCATTTACACAACCTGGCATTTGTGCCTATCAAAGGCCAGATTTTAGAAGTGCTCTGCTCCTGCAGTTTGGGGCCAGAATTTCAGTTGCAGACTCCGAGCCAGCCGCTCCCAGTGTTTCCCCAGTGTTTAATTTGCCATATGTCAATCAGAGTGTTGATTTGCAAGGGCTGCTAATAGGCAGTGCTGAGACATGAGGACAGTTGAAAATTTGGGAATGTGTCTTACTGGCAGCTTTTGAGCCCCAAACACTGGAAGTATTCACAGGCCAGGATCCCTGATCAGTCATGAGATAAATCAGGGACTGGGAAGCAGAAAAGAATGCAGTTAATGTGTCAGGATGTTCCTGAACAGGACATGCTCCATGGAAATCAGTGCTAAATGAGAGAATTAAGCATCAGGAAAGGCTATGGCAAAATCACAAGAAACACTTCAAATAATGAGACAAAATCAAATCATGGACAAGAAAGAAATAAAATGGAGTAAAATCACTGAAGAAACAATAAAATGCCATCACTGAAATCTGAGTGAGAGGAAAATACCTTGGGATAAATGGAGATAGTCATCCTAAAAAAATTTAGACATTTTAGTCTTCCATTTTCCTCTGCTGTTGACAATTAACTCTCTGGCCGCTGTAACTGAGCAAGAATATCAGGAATGTTTTTAGTTGGATTCCTTGGAGCATTTGCTGAATCTTGTGCAGTGGCTGTGCAACAGTGTGTTTGTTCTCCTTTGGGCTGAGAGGTGAAGTTAGGCTTTGGGAAAATACTCAAAAAAAACCAGGAAAAAGCAGAATTGAGAAAGAGATGTGTTGCTCATTACAAATAACTCCGTGGTCCTCTTCATGGGACTGGCTTCCCAGGTGGTGGAGGGGAGGGGAGAGGGAGGCGTGAGGATTGACAGAAAGCTCCCACCATGACCATGACCACCGCTGTTTTTCTTTGCAGTATTCAGGAGAAGTGCCTGAGAACAGAGTGGAGGTCGTGGTGGCCAACCTGACAGTGCTGGACCGGGACCAGCCCCACTCTCCCAACTGGAATGCCATCTACCGCATCATCAGCGGGGACCCCTCGGGCCACTTCACCATCCGCACAGACCCCGTCACCAACGAGGGCATGGTCACCGTGGTCAAGGTAAGGGGCCAGCCAGAGCACACCCTCTTTGTCACCCTCACAGCTGCAGGGGTTGCCTGCAGTTGTTTCAAGCCTTCTCTGCCTGGAAATCCGAGTGCTCGGATCTGTTGTTTCCCTCTCTCTGCGTGTGGGAGTCCTGGCTGCTCCCACCTCCAGGGTATGGCACTGGTGCTGGGTTTCCCAGCTCAGCCCAGCCCACCATGAGCTTTCAAAAAGCCTCAAATGCTGAAGGGATTCCCAGCACTGGAGCCTGACCTCCACCTCCTGCTTCCCCTTGGCTCTTTGAGCTCTGTAAGAGGGAGTAGGCCTGGGCTGGGCAGCCCTGCCCTTTTTGAGACAGGAAAGCCCCTGTTTGCTGTGAATCAAGGGCAGCATCTCACTGCCTGGGTCAGTCAAGTGGTCTTCTGTGAAAGCAGGGAGTGTAGGAGAGATCTCAGGAGGAATCAGTTTTCTCGTTACAGAAGGGAAGGAGATTTTCCCTTTGACTGAGTTGTTTGGCAGCAAAAGTCTTGGGGAAATTTTCCTCTTCATGGTGTTAAGCAGTAACCACACAGTGTGGGACAGATCCTCAATTCAGGACAGCTCCACTCAAAGCCACCCCCTGGATCAGCAGAGGACCTTGTCTAAAGACTCTCAAGAAATCAGATCAGAAATATCCACCATCCTTTCTTCTCTCCATGTGCTGGTAGAGCCAGAAGCCTCAAGATACCTGCAGCAAGTGCCAAAGTGTTCCCTTCCTTGCCACCAAAGAATATGACTCTGTCTTCATTCCCTTCTCTCAGTTTTGAGGCCAGTGTTTCTGCAGTCACTACACACAGCCAGGACATCACTGGATCCCTTCAGCATTCACTGGAGCTCTTCCCAGATAAGATGCCTGTGGATGCTCCCTCTGACTACCAAAAACAGCAAAGACATCACACATAGGCTGTTGGGATGTGCAGGAGCTGCACAGCACACACCATGCACTGCACCTGGGGAGGATTAATACCTGCTGGGGTGGACAAAGCCAGCTCCTTCTGAGAAGTTTTAATCAAAAACATAGGTAGGAATATTAAGTTTAAAGAGCAGCGTGATTCAAGAGTAGCTCTGTGCTGAGCCCTCTTTCCTTGTTATTAGCTAAACAAGCTGCAGTCATTCCTAATGTGCACAGTTTGTGTCTTAGGAAAAATGACATCAGTGAAATGCCAGTGAGGTCACGCTGGCAGGAATGTGTGAGCCTGTCCTGTTCCCTGACCCTTGGGCTCTGTGTGTGTCTGCAGATGCTGCTCTGCTGAAACTTCAAGGGACACATCATCCTAGCTGCCAGATGGTATTTCAGCAGGGCCCTCTTATTTATCACTTTTTATTGCTCTGTGGTGATGGTTGACAGCCTTACCTTACCTTACCATCACGAAACCTCCTCAAGCTTAGACACATGTATATGGTTGCATATATGTGTGTAAGTGTACACATACCCAAATCTGTATATTCTGCTTAAAGAGAAAGCATTCAATGGAGAAAAGAGCAAAAATTTAACTTCCACTGACATCAGCAGCCACCCTGAAATCAAAATGCCAACATTTTCACTGCAAGTAGGGGAGGACCCCTTATTCTTAATCTTGCAAAGTGTCAGGACTGTAGTTAAAGGCACATCAAAGTGAACAACAGGGGATTTGCATGATCAACATTGCTGCACAAGGACTTGTGCATAATGAACCAACCCTTATTCACAACTTGCAGGCAAAAAGCAGGGCAGATTTGTCAAGACACCATTGATGCTGGTGTTGATTTTCCACTGCTGTGTGACCCACAGTGATCACAAAGCAGAGAACCACATGAAAATCCGATCTCTTCAAACTGAGCTCAGAGCTTGAAATTGCATCGGATGTCTTCACTACATCACCTCACCTGATCCTCCTGGGCACCAGGGTTCCCTACCCCTATCTGGCTTGGAGGCTTTTTGGTGTATTTTCAGCAAGGAGAATGAGTGAAATTGCTTGTGATTAAATTTTCATGATGAAGAAGGGAAGGCTCTTAGGATTCCACCTTCTTCTTTGAAATATTTTGTTCTCTGTTAATAAGTGAATATGCTTAAAGATTTGGGGGATGTACTCTCATCAGACTGGGTGGCCAGTCAGAGCTTGTTCTTTGCTGTGTTGGAGCAGTCTCTTGCTGGTTTGATCACTGATGTGGGTTGAAAACACAGGTAAAAAATTAAGTCAAGTAATGAACCATTTACTTACAGACCCTACAAGGCTGGATTTTCACGTGGCTCTTCAAAGCTGGTCATACATAACTCCTGCTGCAAGCAAAGGAGTCACAGCAACAGCACAGGGAGGGGGGCTCTGTGCAAAACCCACCACTTCACCAGAATTTATAGGGCCTGAAGTAGAGGGCCAGAAATCCTTCCAAGCCAGATTTCCCTTTGGAGTCAGATTATGCTCATGGGGACCATTTTGCAGCTGCCCTCAGCAAAACCCCATCTGTAGCTCCGGTGTGATCACCGAAAGTCTAACATTTCCCTTTTCTGTTCTTGCCTTTCCAAACCATTTCCATAACTGTGCAAGACCCTAATCTTCAAAGAAAGCCTTGATCAAGGGGAGAGAGAAACTTCCCACTCAAGATGAGACACTGCAGAGTCTGAAGACAATCTCCCAGAGCAGCAGTGGCTGCCCTGTGGCAGCCAGCTAAGTAAAATGTTATTATAAACTCTGCATGGATCAGAGCTGTGAATTTATAATGGAGCTGCTGCTGAAGCTTCAGTTATTATTTGCCTCAACTATAACACCAGGCAATTTTGTTCACTTCAGTTAAAAGCACCCCAAGAAAAGGAGGACACGTGGCAGGCCCTCGGCATCGCTCTGCTGCACCCAGGTGCTGGTGAGGGAGGAGGATGTGCAGCATCTCCAGGGGATGTTTCACAGCCAGATCACACACCAAACATCCAGCAAGGAGTATCTGCAAAAGTGCTGCTTCTTAATTTCATGTCAAGTGCTTCTTGGACATAAAAGTGAAAAGTAGGCAAGAGTCCCACATGTCCTTGTCCCAGGTGTAGTGGCTCTGTGGGATTTTTCAGGATCCTGCTGTCATGGAATCAAAGAATCATTTTGGTTGGAAAATACTGCTAGGATCATCAAGTCCAACTGTTAACCTTGCAATGGCAAGTGCACCATGTCCCTAAAACCACATCAAATGGCCAATACACAGCATTTTCAGTGAGATGCATGGAGGTGGGAGGGGTGGGTGTGGTGTGAGGAGCACAGAGTGATCTGTGTACCGTTATCTTCAGAGGGAGGCAGTTTTAGGGAGCAGAGGTATGAACAGTTCTGGTATAAATTGCTTATTAAGGTGTGAAAGAAGTTCTGCCTTAGGGCTGGACAGTGGCTGCAAAGGGGCTGCTGTCCCGTGGGGTTCAATAGCCCAAACTGCCAGGAAACTGGGAGATGGGGCTCAGTGGACACAGGAGAGATGGGCAGATCAGCTCTGGCTTGCAGACTGAAGAGTGGTGGACTCTGTTTGGTGACACTGGTGCCTCCTGGACAGCCTTTGGGGTGGCTGATCCCAGTCCAGCTCTGCTCCTTGCACGATTTTTCTGCAGCCCTGCTTTTCTTGCTACCAGAAGAGAGGAAGAAGCTGAGAACGGCCCTGCATTCTGTAGGGGAGAAAAAAAACCCCACTAGTTTGCATCAGGCCACGTGCTAGCAGAGTTGTGTGTGGTCAGTGTGTCCTGAAAAGCAGCAGCAGGGAGTTTCCCCATCATTCCCCATGGAGCTGCTCAGCTCAGCCCCCAGCTCTGAGCCCCTTTGGGGAGGGAGGTGCAGAGTGGCTGTGGACAGCCTAGCAAACAGAGCAGCATGAAAAAAGGAAAAAAAAAAAAAAAAAGAAAATTGGAGGAATATAAATTAGAGGCAGTGTGAAAAGAAATTGAGGAAATGCATTAGTCAAATTGTTTCAAGGCCTTGAATAGTGTTTAAATGGGAACTTTTACCATGCATCAGTTTTGAATGCAGCACCAGCCCATGAGTCAGCACGGGTGGGTGTACTGGGAATCTTTATGCTTCCTTTTATTTATTAAATGTTGGCCCTGCCTGTCAGGAAGCCATTTAGCATCGGGAACATTTGCACTTCAATCGAGTCGAGATTCTGCTGTTTTACCTTTTGCCCCTGAAATTTGTTTCTCTCGTGTAGCCTCCTATGATTTGATTTCCCTCCTGACAATACTGGGTTTTAAACAGGACGTGGCAGGCAGCTCTTGCTGCTGTAAATCCCTGCCCAAGTCGGTGTAGCTGTGGTGTTTTGCACCCTGAGTGAGTGCTTTGCAGACTCAGCGCTGGAGAAGGTATTAGGGAGGATGGATATGCTTCTAAATTTATAAATCACGGCAAAGCAGCTTTTAACAAGAGGAGAGGTGTGATCCTGCATAACTCAAGCCTCCCTGGCAGATGATTAGCGACTTCCCTCATAATAATTAGTGGGATGGTTTAGAAATTATTATTACACTGGGCTCAGTCAGTCGTGCCAGTGAAGGCTTTTCACTCTGTCTGGCTCCTGGGACAGACACACTGTCTTCATGTGTGTGTTGAGAAGAGATCTGTGGCCTCCCAGCAGAAAAAAACCCAGCTGTAAGAGCTGCAGGCAACCTCCAGAGACCACGAGGTGCCTTGCAGGAGGATGAGAGGTCCCACTGGAAGGACCACCTGCTTATCCTGAGCAGGGATTGTTCCTGGCAGCTCCACCTTTGCTTATAAACTCATTTAAGAGGGAAAATAAAGAGCCCTTCAGGCTCATGAGTCCACAGAGACTGTCCTGGCTCCACAGTCAGCCGTTTCAGAGCTGGTAACACTGCTAAGTGCCTGTCCCAGCCCTCTGAACAGGCTCCACCTGTTGCATTAGAGCAGCCCTGGGTGGATTTGTTCATTTGATGCTCAGCTCTCACGGGCAGGTTGTCTTTTGGAAACCACTTAGTGTCGCAGCAAGACACAAGGGCAAATGCTCCCTGCTGTTTGCAGTTTTTCCTTTGTGGAATTTTTTTAACTATTGGACCCTCCAAAAACTGGAAGGCCAAATCCTCCACTGGATTGAAGTTGCTCTGGATTTACACCTTCAAAAGGACTTGAGCCCAGGAGGAAACAAGATGAGGCAATGATTTTGCTATCATCTTCCCTCTAATCTTGCAGCTTCCAGCCAGAAGGTGGAACTTACTCTCTGCTTGGCTGTATACTTGCTTGTTTGTTTGTTTTAGGCAGTCGATTACGAGATGAACAGAGCTTTCATGCTGACTGTGATGGTATCAAACCAAGCTCCCCTGGCCAGTGGCATCCAGATGTCCTTCCAGTCGACAGCAGGAGTCACCATTTCAGTCACAGATGTCAACGAGGCCCCGTATTTCCCAACGAACCACAAGCTCATCAGGCTGGAGGAGGGGGTGCCCACGGGGACGGTGCTGACCACGTTCTCGGCGGTGGATCCCGATCGCTTCATGCAGCAGGCAGTAAGGTGGGACACCAGGCAGCCCAGGGGCTCCCCTGCAGCTGGGGGGCTCAGCTGCACGAGTCTGGGGAGCCAAGCAGCTGAAAGCTGATTTCCAAACTGACCCGCTGGGGTTTGAATGAGGTCTTGGCAGGGAGTGGCACCTGCTGTCGAGCGCTGGCACAGTGTCCTGCAAGCCTGTAAGCCACAATCCCCCTGCTCCAGGTAAGCCAGGCTCTGCTCACAGCTGGGTCAGGGAGAGCAGACACAGTTGGATCCTGTGTTACTGGCTGGCAGTGGGGCAGATCACACCTTCCAATAAAGCAGATTTCTGCGTTGTTACAGAGGTCAGGACTGCTTTGTACCCAGTCTTTGGCTCTGCCTCACCCAGTCTTTGGCTCTGCCTCACCCAGGATGCTCTGACCTGTGTGGTTCGTGCACTTCATAAACACAGAGGTTTAGAAAAAGGCAGCTTTGTTATTTCTGTTTTAAGGGGGGGAAACTGAGGCACAGAAAGGGCTAGGCCTGGGTTTTCAAAGGGAATTTTTAATCATGCCTTGTGTTGCTTCCAGAGGATTTAGGTTCAACCTTGCTTAAAAGCACAGTGCAAGAGGAGCTGTCTGCTCGTTCAGAGCAAGGCTGGTGGGGTTACAAACAGCTGCTGGGCAGGCTTTTAAAGTGTCAGATTGTTCAGTGTTGCCTGAGCAGACAAACACCCATTCACAGGCCATTGGCACTTGGTCTGTGTCTCACCAGTGCTGCCCTTGCCTGCTCCCAGTAGGTGCAATTTGTTCCAACCTTCCCTTCCCTTTCCTTTCAGGGCACCTGCCAAACATATAACCTCCTCCTTAGCTGCTTTCCCTATAAATGGGATTCAGCTGGCAAAATTTTAACCTTGTAAAAGGCAGATTTCTATCCAAGCAGCTTAAGATCACTTTCAATTCATGCTGTGACCAGGAGGGTGTCGCTCACTCTGTTTTGTCCCACCTGGGCAGACCAGGGACTGAATCCACGGTCCAGGACCCTGGCTCACACATCTTCTCACCGGGAAATAATTGGCAGAAAAGTGTAGGTGAAAATGAGATCTTGTGACATTTTCACAACTATTTCAGCTCCGTCTGTGCAGACAGGAAATGCATTTGGATACTTTTACATCCACAGAAATTGTTTTCTTTTTTGCTCCCAGTCTGTAAGCACTGTGGTATTTTTGGTAAAACCCGAGTATACGACATGACCACTGCTGAGGACACTTAAACTTGCATCAGTTTGACATTTTGTGTCAGGAAGAGTTTGAAATATTTCACCTGGCACAGAGCTGTCGGGTCTAGAAAATGATAGTTTATTCACTGCCTCATCTAGTTGTCTTTAGACAGGCACTGTGACTTTGGAGGAAAGAGACCATCCTAACTAACAAGCCCATTTTTCTTACGTTCCTTTTGAAATATTGGCCTTTGAAGGGTCTTTATTTCCCCGATGGCTGTACCAAGGCTGGTTTTCAGAGGAGAAAACATCTCATTTGTGATTGAGTACTCCCTGTAACCTGGAGGGGGGGTGATCTGTAATCCAAACGAGTGCCTGCTGTTCCTGTCATTGCTCAGGACATGTGTAGGGTCTTGTAGGGCTTCCTGTGAGTATGAACAGCCAGTTACCCGAGCTGTTTCCTTCTAGGGCTTCCAGGACATGCACTTTGTGCAGCCACCAGCCCTTCATTTCCAAATGCCAGTCCAATCTCCCTCCCTTTGCATCAGCACAGCCAATACCCAGGCTTTGCAAGGAGCAGTGGGGTGTTTTTAGTGTTCTGTCTGTGTGAGATGTAAAAAAAGATACTTAATTTTTTACTTCACAGTTGGCATTGGTGAGTTAGGGAAAAGGATACCCAAAAGGCTAAGCCTATAGATCCATGATAAGCACTTTGCAGAGCTGATCCAGCTGCTAAAGCCTTGCATACAAATTTCAGTCTCTAAATAGTCTTTGATGAAATAGAGTTCTTACAAATAGAAGATGAGGAAGCAGGAGCATCTCCAATAATGCACAGCTTGGCATGGCCAGTGTCACACCTCAGGTTGTCCTCATTAGCCACAGACATTCACAAAGCCTGCTTTGAAACTGGATCCCTGGTCATTTAGCAGAGAAAGGGCAGGAGCCTCACAGCAGTGATATTGAGATGAAAACATCCCAAAGAGTTTAGCTCCATGAAATGTAATTCTTTCCTTTGGCAGGTGTTTGTGCAGCTGTGTGTTGCTTTCCTCTTCACATGGATTGATGCAGCTCAGGTTTCCCTTTGAGTTTCTGCTTCAAACAGCCCAATTCTGGAAAGGGATATTCACCAGAAGCCAGTAATGCTCCCACCTGCATATCTAATGACAAACTATATAAAACTATCAGCGGGTCTGAGTTACCCGTGAAATAAACTCAGCTTCTTTTTGCTTATTCCAGTAATTTATAGTCTAGCCATTTATTAGCTTCCAGTTGGATAGTTATGGTCCATCTCAGTCCAAACAGTAAAAAATTGGGAAGCAGAAAAGCAAGAAAACAAGCAAGAGGGATGAACTGAACACACTGACCTGGAGAACACAGGGAAGTTTGCCCAAAAAACCCATGTCCTCAGCTATTGCATGGGTCATGAACAGACAACAGCTGGGAGTTGACTGAGTGGTTGGGAGGTGACTCTGACAGTGTGGTATTCCCAAACTGCTGTTTATTAGTGCTGGGCAGAAAACAGGAATATCTTTGACTTTAAAAATCTGCTTTCAGAAGGACAAGGTCAGGGACAGGAAAGAGCAGGAATCCATCCTCTTAATTCAGGCATATGAATGCAGGCAGACCCCATTTCTCCTCAGCTGCAGAGACCTCAGGAAATGTCCTCTCCTAGCAGCAGGAAACTGGCATGTAAGTGGCACTTAGTGGAAAGAAGAACCTTTAAAACTAAAGTAATTGAAAAATTGAATAATTGTAAAGGTCAAAAACCGGATACTCAATTAGCATTGTGTTTGTCAACAAAACCAGTTATCCAAAGGTCCTTTGAGTCACGGGTCAGGAGTCCAGGAAAAACGTATTTCAAGCAATATTAAGGATATGTCAGTGAAAAGACTGCCATGTATTTATTTCCTCTCTCTGTAGATACTCTAAGCTGTCAGATCCTGCAAACTGGCTGAACATTAATGCCACAAATGGTCAGATCACTACTGCTGCTGTCCTTGATCGAGAGTCAGACTACATTAAGAATAATGTCTACGAGGCCACATTCTTGGCGGCTGACAACGGTGAGCCCAGGCTTCACATTGTTCATGCTTCAATAAGACTCTAATGTGATGCATTAAGAGAAATGATGCCCTGACAGAGTTGTCAGTATAAGTTATCTTTTTCCCAGGTTTTTATGGTCAAAAATGTGAAAGTGGGACGGGAAATTGCTGGAGTAAATTAAATGTGCATAGTATACGGAGAGTGTTATTAAGGGAAAGGGAGGACAAATGGAAAATTGATTTGGGGAGTTCAGTGTAGCAGTGTAGCCTGGACTTAAAAAAGTGTCAAAGGGATGTGCTCTCCAGGGGCTGCTGAGCACACGGGTCCTGGTAATCCTCCCAAAGGCTCTGATCAGAGCTTTCAGGAAGCCTTCCATCAGGAAACCAGAAATAATTCTATGGGATGGCAGGAGGGTATTAAAAATAAGCCCATCTGTTGAACCGTGGTGGCTTTCATAAAAGGTGTGTCCGTCACTGGAGAGGGGCTCTTTCTGGCCACTGCCTTCCTGAAATGTGCAGCCATCATCAGTTCATCTGGGGGCTGGTGTGCTTATTGCCAAAGCCACTCAGGCCAGGCAGGTCTCCTGGAGAAGTTCTGTTTGCTCTTCTCATTGGAGCTCACTGGGTGCTCTTGGTCCAGTCAGCCCTGAGAACTTCTGTGCTGGCCTCACTCAAGGGCAGGCAGCCCAGTGCTGCTGCCCTGCTCTTCTCTTCCTAATCCTGCTTGGAGGAACTGATGAATTTTGCTAACCACACCCACATGTGGCCGTGCTGGTACTTTCATTGCTCAGCTCCTCCATCTGGAAAAGGTTCAGGAGTATCCCAGGACAAGGAGAAACCTTCCTGCCCCTCACCCACCCTCACTTTCCTGCTGCTGGGTGCTGAGCACTCAAAGCAGAGCCCTGCTTCAGCAGCACAGTTCAGTCTAGGCTTGGCTGTGAGCACCTAAATATAGTGCTCATGCTCTGCAGGTGCTTCCAGGGCAGTGTTGGTGTGATCCCTCAGGCTGGAGGTGCCATGGTCATTATGGGCAGATTCAGTGGTGGTTACAGGGCTAATGAAAACTTCCTCCCTCTGGGGTTCCATGCATCACTTCAGTCCTTGCATCCCAGCTCACAGAAACTCACAGAAGAGTTTCAGTGCTGTGGAGCTGTGCCAAGTGCATTTTGCCCCTTCTTTGTGCCATGAATGGTAGGACTTACCCCACAGCCCCATCCTAAGCTTCCCCTCCTTGAAGGCAGCCAGGAAATGGAAATTTAAAATATTCTCAAAGGGGTCTAGTGGTGTTCATCTGCAAAAGCCACAGGGCAGAACAGGTCAGATGAGTAGGCCAAGGCTGTTCACAGACACAGTGGCAGAGTTTGAACCTATCAACCTAATTCTCACCATCTGACCTTGCAAATTCCAGGCACTTGGTGCAATGTGGTGTTAACCCCTTTCCCTGGCTGTGCTGCTGATGCAGCAGTGCATCAGCATCTCCACATCCATCATTCAGCAGCTCAGAAAGTGAGGGCCTAGATAAATCTCTTTATTCTGAAAAATTAATCTATCACTGGTATATTGCAGCCATTAAAATGCACGTAAAGCAACACCTTATTTAAAATTCTGTCTAGAGTGCTTAGGGTAACAGCTAAAGTTTCATCTAGGCTAATAGACTCTTACCACATTGCTCCCAAGTTCCAGGTTCTCTGGCATCAAAGAAAAGCTTTGGGTCAAGGGTTTTGGTGGGGATTTTTCTCTCTTTCTTGAAGAAGCAGCACATCTTTCCTTGATGTTCTTTTTGCTGTTCTCAGTACATGATAAAGAAGAAGTTTATCCAGTACTCCTTGGACATGCTCTCTTTCTCTCCCTGGCTCCAGTGCAGAGATACTGTCTTTAAGAAAAGTCTTGGCTGCAGTGTCAGGAGGGCAAAAGGGGAATCCGAATCAACAGCATGGTTTTAACCTGGTTTCTGAGGAGAGAGACCCTTGGATCACACTGTGTCTACACAGGAGTGGAGCCTGGCAGTGTTTGAACCTCTCAGCCAATTTCAGCCAATCTCCCAGGGAAGTTGTGAACTTAAATGTGTCATATTCCAGCAGGTTTCATGAAACAAAGAGCTGAGCGTGAAAACCTTGGCTTATATCTTGCTGTGGGAATGCAGACACTGCCCTGTGAAACAGACAGTGATGGAGAATTCAACAGTTAAATGTAGATGCAGAAGTTGTATTGTCTTCTTCCTTTTGTCACTAGTATTTCAGTCTTAATTTCAGAGATCGGACTAGATTCTCCACTGGAGTCAGTGGTGCTATTGTAGTCCTCATCTCCTGAGGATAAAGTCCAAGGATCCTTCATTGTACATCAATACCTGCCCTATGTCCTTGCTCTCTCCATGTAAGACAGCTGAAATAATGTGAAATGTTCCACAGCTTGTAAGACTTGGCCATTTAAAGAATTGTGTACTTTTCATTTCTCCTAAAACTGCCCCAGAACTGCACTCAGGAGCACAAAGAAAAAAAACAGGACTCTGATTCCTACAATACTCAATGGCCCAACAAAAATGCATTTGTATGTGCAGCAATTGCAGGTTATTTCAGCCACGTGCCAGTTTGTGCCTCTTGGGACTGAGGGTTTGTGTTCAGTCTGTCTCAGAGGTTACAGTGGGAGCCTTGCTTTTATCCAGAAGATACTCTGGGCAATGTGAAAGCAGTAAAATCACTTTGCTTGGTCCCAAAAGTCGGTTTTCATGTTCAGCCCCAGTATCCTGGTGGGCTGTCTGCCTCTCCAGAAGCTTTCAAGGCTGATCAAAAGACATTGTTTTAGAGGGGGACCTACCCCATGCTTACAAGATGAAAGGATGAGAGTCCCTGATTGAAGAGCTTATGTGGGAACCATGAAAAAAGGATTTCCAGGGCTTCTTCAGAATTTTTGAGGCTCCCTTGAGAAATGGAGAAAGGAATGTAGGAAGGAAGGTCTGGAGAAGCAGAAGCCTGTTGGGGAAGTGGTTTGTGTAGCTTCATATCTAGCCCTGGGAAGAAAGGCCAGGACTGAAAATACAAACATTAAAAAGAATTGCTGAAGCCATGCTGCCAGATGAGAGAGACAGGCTGAGGGTAGGCCAACATGGAGCTGCCAGATGAGTGTGTGGGGAGAGAAATGAAAAACACTGTACTGTTTCTGGGAAGGCTGTTCTCTCCTGCTAGGGCAGATACTATATGAGTATATATATGAGTAGTCACTAGTCTGACAAATGTGGCTGTCCATCAAGAAAGGGTGGAGAACCAAGACTGCTGTGCTGTGACATCCCTGCTGGTTGGGACAGATGTGGAGAGGATGGGGAATTGTGTATTGGGACATAACCTGCTTCTGGGGGTTAGTGGCATCACCCAGCATGTCTGGTGATGGCACTCATGTGGGCTTGAAGCAGGGACCCCCTCACCACTAAAGCAGAGGCTGGATGTGGAGAGCTGGGCTTTCTTTGAAGCAGAGTAATGGTCTGCAAAGCTGAAAACTGGACAGCAAGTGCTGCAGGAAATGCTGACCAGTGGGTGGCACTCTGTAGGTTTTTCTCTCCTCGAAGTCCTCTTCTTCCTTTTGTCAGCTCTCTTTCTAATGGCTTTTCTTCTTCAAAACAGCCATTACCAAGATTTGCAGGAGCAGCTTGGCATCACCTGCTTGTAGTTTTAGTTTGACTAGGGGCATTGCTGCAGGCTACAGATCTGCAGAACTTAACCTCCTGTTCTGCAGGAGTGAAAAACAGCAACATTAGGAGGCTTGGGGAAGTTTCATACCGCATAAAGCAAGGCACCATGAAAGTGCAGTATGTCCCTGATAACGTGCAGGGAGGGAGGGTGAAAAATCCTGGTTTCTTGGAGCTGCCAGTGCTGCCGTGGTGCTCACAGGTCGGTGTGTCCCGGGCAGGAATTCCCCCCGCCAGCGGCACGGGCACGCTGCAGATCTACCTGATCGACATCAACGACAACGCCCCGGAGCTGCTGCCCAAGGAGGCGCAGATCTGCGAGAAGCCCAACCTGAACGTCATCAACATCACGGCCGCCGACGCCGACGTCGACCCCAACGTGGGGCCCTTCGTCTTCGAGCTGCCAAGTGTGCCATCTGCAGTGAGGAAGAACTGGACCATCACACGGCTCAATGGTAAATGGGGCAGGCAATCCTCAGCACCTTTGGGCTCTGGCTCGCTAATGAGCCCCACCTGCGGCTTCCAGCTTCGAGACTTCACCAATTTTTTTTTTTTTATCTGATTTTTATTTTTTAAAGCACGTTACGGCTGACATTATAGACAAGGTAGTTAATCAGAAATGATTTGTATCAGACCTGCAGCATAACTCTAAGAGCCTTGGCACTTGGCTTTTTTTAATGCAGTTCATAATTATGAACAGTTATCAGTAGTGAACAGAGTATAAATCATCCATAATGGCCAAGGGGAAAAAAGCTATTATCAGTCTTCCTTATGTTCCTCCAGTGTAATTGTCATAAGCCACAATCGGGATCAATGTTCATTTCTCTGACCATAATTGCATAAAGGCAGCCTTTTAATTTACCATGGAACCAGGAGGGCTAGGTAAGTGTGAAGATTACCAGTATGTGAAGGATTTTTTTATTGCAGCATGCAACCACAAATGGCCCTAATTGCTCTGCTTATTGGTAGCTTCAGCAGAGCATGGAAAATATCGTGGAGCTGTGGGCTGGTTTTGGCTTCAATGCTGGTCCCTCTCACTGAGGTCTGGCAGAGACTGCCAGACCAGGGGCAACAGCTCGTGCCCTCGCAGCTCAGGGCTCAGTCACAATGGGATTACCTGGCTGTGCCTCTCATCAGTGAGTTCCCAAAATCCTGAGGTGGAAGGGTGAGTGAGTACAGAACCTGCACAGGTGGCCGGGGGCAGCCCAGCCTCAGGAAGCATTATCCATGTGTTCCTCTTTGTGTTTGATGCCATTTTGAGCACATGCAACTGGATTTGTAAATGGCATCCAGGTAGTTGAGTGCAGCAGTGGGAACACACAGGACTTTCCAGAACACAGACTCGTTGTTGGCCAGACTGTGGGGCAGAGGTGTGAAGCTGTCCTGCCCAGGTGTGCTGTTGCTAACCTCTTCTGCAGGGCTCAGAAGAGGGCTCAAGCAGAGAAGCCTGCACAGTTGTGGCTGCAGTGCTCCACCAGTGTCTGTCATCCGTCTGTCTGTCTGTCTCGGCCTGCAGGGGACTATGCCCAGCTCAGTTTGCGGATCATGTACCTGGAAGCAGGAGTGTACGATGTGCCCATCATCGTGACAGACTCAGGAAACCCCCCCTTGTACAACACCTCTGTCATCAAGGTGAAGGTGTGCCCGTGTGACGAGAACGGCGACTGCACCACCATCGGGGCCGTGGCTGCGGCGGGGCTGGGCACGGGGGCCATCATTGCCATCCTGATCTGCATCATCATCTTACTGAGTGAGTACCATGGGCCTGACCCAAAACCACACACTGCTTTGGCTTGGAAGGGACCTTACAGCTCAGCTTGTTCCAGCCCTCCTGTCACAGTCACACCTTCCACTGTCCCAGGTTGCTCCAAGCGCCGTCCAACGTGGCCATGAACACTTCCAGGGATGGGGCAGCCACAGCTTCTCTGGGCAACCTGTGCCACATCTCACAGTAAAGAATTTCTTCCCAAAATCTGCTCTAAATCTACTCTCCTTCATGTTTCCCTTTTCCCTGTTGTTGTTTTATGTAGCTGGTATTTTTCAAGCTCCTCGCAGAGGGCAGGTCCCCGAGCTTGGGCTGTGGGGGTGGTTCACACATCTGCATTCAAACCTCCTTCACTGCAGCATCAGCAAAGTGAGCTCTGCCTGTGTCAGACCTGTCTCTCTAAGACTTCCAGTAGCTTTGCAAACATTATTACACCTGACAACAACTTGTAAGTAGTGAGTGTGATAGGATTGTCCACATTTTGCAGGGAAAGGCTGAAGGCTTCTTCCAGATTTCTCTGTCAGATTCTCCCACAGCTGTCATGTCTGGCTGGCTGTGGATGTACTGGTTCCCAGTACCAGATATACTGGTTATAAGAGTCTGGCTAGTCCCTTGCAGATCCAGTACACAACTGTGTTTTTCTGCTTGTTCCAAGGAAAAGAAGAATGGTAGTTATTCCCTTTTAAAATGACCTCGGATGGGGTCATCATGGGGGACTATTATGAGTGTTTTTAGAGGAAGGATTCCTAGTTTGTCAGAAGCGATGGAGGACTGGGGGTATATCTCAGAGAAGGACTGGCCATCCCTTTCCTCAAGGCAAAGCTATCTCTTTTGCCCAGGAGTGCTGTCAGCCCCAAGCTTCCATGAGCATTACCAATAACCATGTGTGCGCACACTTAAAAAGTATTATATCATTATAACTTCAAGCAGGAGTTGGCACAGTAGGAATAGATAAAAACAAGTGCTGAAATGAACAATGAGGTAAATATTCATCAAGAAACACAGGATGAATCCATGGGACTCTCATTAAAGCTAATGGTGCTAAATCACATTTAATATTTACCCCCAGTGCGTTTTAACAGAGAGCAGACAGAGCAACGTATGCTCCAAATGTCACCTAATGGGGACATGACATGGTACATTAGGAGAATGGGTCACCCTGGACATCCACCCACATCCTGGGCTGGGGTGGGAATGCACTGGTGTGTAATTGATCTACTGGATCAGGATGGAGAGTGAGGAAGAATCCGGGTGTTTGGGCAGAGCCTGCTCCTCTCCCAGCCCAGCTGAGCTGATGGAGCAGCCCTGTGCCCAGCCACAATGCCCAGTTCCTGCCCCTCACTCCCAGTTTTGGCTGCTCCCTTCAGCCAGGGTGGCTGCTCAGGGCTCCACAGTCACACACCCCCATGAAGATGAAGGTGAAGGTGAAGATGAAGGTGTTCAGCAGCCCCAACTCCTTCTGCTGTGCAGGTTTGCTCAAAGTTTGCACTGGAGCCACAGAGGTGATTGAACACAGCTCTTCCTTTTGCTGCTCTTGTATAAATCCAGTGCTAAAATACTATTTAAAACGGTTGAAAATGCTATTGACTGAAATTAACTTCAGCTGAAGGACATTTGATTTAAGAGATTCCTCTTTCCATTTTCAGATACATTATCCCATTTTAAATTACGGGTTTTATTACAAAAGCTTATTTTTACATTCATTGTAATTCTAATTGACTTTTTTTTTTTTTTATCTTGGAGAACTGCAAAGCACTGTATCAGTGATGAAAAATGTAATTTGCAATGAGCAGTTTTACAGTTACATCCTTCCAGTGTTTTGCCTCCTTTCTATCTGTTTCATATCATGACCTCTAAACAATAGCCTAGAAAAAGGCAGAAGAGGGATTTTCTTGTGCTGTTTGTCCATTTTAGAGTCAGCAGGTCAAAGTTGGATGACTTTAAAAGGAAGAAGAAACAAGGGGACAGGTCCAAGATTGCTCCTGTGAAGGAAGTTTATGCCTTTACCTTTGCTCAAAGGGTTTTTTTCTTCTTCTTGCTACCTGATGTATTAGCTGCACAAATAACACATTTAGAAGAGCAATGCAGTAAAAAATTGTGAAGGGTGAAGACAATAGATTTCAAGGAAAACTACATGCAGAGCAAAAATGGTTCTAACTGCAGTAATAGCACTTCCCATTCTGCAGAGTGAATAAAAGGAAGGAGAGTGCACTACATCCACCATTGACACTTTGAAGGTCTTTATTTTTTTTCCAAGGTAGCTGTAAAGGCATTAATGGCACCGTTTTTTCCCCAAGTGCATGAAAAAGTATCATTTAAAAAAAAAAAAAAAAGGGAAATAAAAAGATAAACCCTAGTAACCATTATAATATTGTCTTTATGGACCAGTCAGGTATCTTGTGAGAGACTTGAAAAGGAACAATGGAAAAAGGACTTCAATAGTTGCTAAATAGCTGAGGTTTTATATTAGAGATGAGAGTTACATTTTCTTTCCATTTCTTTTTTTCTTTCTTGAATAGATCTGGGATAAGCATTAAAGAAATGCTGAACTATCTGAAAACAATTCTGTTAGCTGGCAGGCAGGGATGGCCACCAGTTGGCACACAATGGCAGTAATTAGCTGTCCAGTCCTCTTCGATCACTTCACTGAATTCCTGTTGGGTATAAACACTTTGGTGCTGGGAGGAAGAATTTGGATTCTTCTAACCACCTCCTCCTGCAGGCTGGATGGCCCATCCATGTCCCCAGGGTCTGGTCTCGGCTAAAAAACCCTAACTTTGGGATCTCACATCCTGCCTGAGTTTGCTTGTGTTGGCTGCGTTGGTTTGGCACAGGCGAGGTTGGCCCGGGTGAAATGAACCTGGGACACTTGTTCCCACCTCCACTGTCCATCCATTGCTCCCTTCTCCTGCAAATTGCCACCGTTGCAGCTCAGTGTGGGGCTTGCATGGAGAGGGGAGGGGAGGGCAGGCAGTGGGAGGTGTAACTGCAGCAGCTGCCCAGGTCGAGCTTCATTCTTCAGGGCATTGTCTGCAGCCACTGAGGACGAGAAGGAAAACGAACGAATTAACACGTTCTTGAAGAAGATAAGATCTGGCTGCCTTATGTTAGTGGAGACTTGAGTTCCCAGATAATCTTGCGTGCAGTAATTCACAGGGAGCACACAGCCCCTGGGACGTGGGTGTCCCTCTGAAGGGTGAGGTTGTGGAGCAGAGAGCCAGTGTTCCCTGTGGGTAAGTTGTTTAAGGAGGGAAAATTTCTGATGATTCAAGAACTGCTCATCTCTCCCTGTTACTGTGCTGAGATTAGCCAAGCCTGGCATGCAAATGCTGATGCCTGAGGAGCTTGGCTGTGTGCTACTAGATTTGCTCTCCCTCGTTCTGCAGTTAGCCCTGCTCTCTGAAAGGATTTCGGATGATCTGAGATTTGCTTTCCAAGTCGATGGCCAAATGCATGTGCTAATGTCCTGGCTAATCTGATCTCAGAAGTCTAAAGAGCCTCCCTCATGGACCAAAGAGGAATATGAGGGAGGCCAAATTGGATTACAGGACCTAGTGTTGTGCATCCTCCCCAGATCAGTCTTGCCTGGCCAACTGCAGAGAACAGCAGAGACTGTCACAGTCAGGACTCGTGACCTGAATGGGCTGAACCTGTGCCACGCTGCTTGTGCACAAATGCTGGGTATCTGCACCTGTTTCCTTCTCTGCAGCTCTCTTCCCTCCATCTTTATGCCCCTGAATAAAATAAAGGTGGAAATCTAATCCTGAAAACTCAGGATTCAGATCAAATATTTTCAGAAAGCTGCAGTTTTCACACTTTTTGGCTTCTTCTCCTTTGATTGTGTGTTTTGCTCCTGATTAATACCAGCTCAATCAGCATCAGTGGTGAATCTTAAATAAATGTTTGTGGTGGGAATCTGTCACAGTATTTACATCTCTCACTGATCTCTCCTTTATAAATTGGACCATGCAATAGGTTAGCATTTCCTTCCTCCTGCCAGCAGCCAGTGATGTTCTCTGCAGCAGGCAGGGGTGGGCGAGGTGCTTGGCCACCCTCAGCCTGCCTTTGTGCTGGAGGAGGTCCCAGCTCACCCAGCTCCCTCCCCGTTGCAGCCATGGTCCTGCTGTTCGTGGTGTGGATGAAGCGCCGCGAGAAGGAGCGCCACACCAAGCAGCTCCTCATCGACCCCGAGGACGACGTCAGGGACAACATCCTCAAGTACGACGAGGAGGGAGGCGGGGAGGAGGATCAGGTGAGAAGAGCCCCCGAGCTGTGGCCGAGGAGCAGCTGTGCGAGCTGTACTCTCAAAAAGGCAGAAACCGCGTTATTTTTAGTAAAATACGTGCGAAGGGTTGTGTTCCTTTATTTATGACCAGGCAGCTTTATTGTCTTCCCTGGTGTACTGGGAGACAGCAGGTCCAGGAGATTCCAGATGTTACTGGGACACCCTCCTGGGCAAGCAGCATGATGCCAGTGCCAGAGGGATTTTTCTACCCCCCTAGGCAGCTTCCCGGAGGAGGACTATAAATCATTCCATTGACACTCTGTTCAAACCATACTTCTGTTACTTAAATCACAAAAATTGTGTATTTTACCAGAGATCTTCATAAAACCAACCAGTAACTACTGCCCAGCCCAGCCCTGTGGCTGCAGTCTCTTGCCTTGGCTTGCTTGAGCCTTGAGCTTCTGTGGGCTTTTCCTGCATTAACTTAATCATCTCTAATGTGCCTTTAATTTCTTTTAATTTCTGGACATGGTTTATGAGAAGTGTCTAAAGAGATTTGGGGATTTTCTCTTTCACCACGCAGCGCGCGGTGGCAGAGCTTTGCTGGGTTACAGAGCCCTGAGCCACAGGCTGCCTGAGCACGTCAGCTTTCCTCCAGTGGCTCTTCCTACAGACACCAGTGCTGATGTTGCATGAAAACTTCCCAGGCCTGCCCTCCTGGGATGTGCTTTTCCACTGCTATGTGTCCAATAGCAGAGTTTGGTCACTCGTGTTGAAGTCACCGGTTTTTTACTCCTACCAAACACGAGTAAAGAGCCCAGGACACTCTCAGATACGATGTCCATGCAGATTATGTGACTGTACATTGTGTAATGGCTTTATTTTTGCTTGTTGAATTGGGCTGCATGGTTCAGGGCAGTGCTTAGGGATCCCACAGAACCACTGCCCTGGAGGTCCCAGTGGCCTCCGAAGGTGAGCGGCTGAGCCCAGTGAGAGCTGCCATGGCAAACTCTGAGGCAGGAGTTTACCCAAAACTTGAAAAGTTCTAATTCCACAGAAAAATCCTTGCAATTAACATTTCTTTAATGTGTAAAAAATTTTCTTCTTTTTTTTTCTTGTTGCTGTCAAGTTATTTATAAATATTGCTCCTGGAGATTCAGTCATCCCTGTCTGAGCACAAGGATAGTTTTCCTGGTAGAACAAAGTACTGTTCTAAGCATTCCAAGTAGCTGAAGTATCTGGTTTCAGGCAACTACACTGTAGGCTTAAATATTTCAGGAAGGATTCGTTAAAAATAACAGCAAAGGATGAGCAGCAAAACACCATTATGTACATGAATACATTTTTAATGAAATATTACCTGGTTCTCATTTCCTGATAGAAACCTATTCTGTTGGGATTTTTCACAAGCAAAAAGAACATAATTACTTTGAAAGGCCTGCATGCATAAATGCAATACACATTTTAATGTTTTTACTTCTGTAGAAATGTAATTGCAATAATATGTCTACCAACACCGTGTCTCTACATTATATTGTGTATTTTGTCAAAAAAGTTATGTATACACCTATGCACACACAAACAAAAGCTGGGGTTTTATCACAAATATTTAGACACAGTGTAAAATATTCAGAAAGTATTTAAATACTTGATTTAGCTTATAAGATACACTCTTAGAAGGTCGATTTTATGAGCTGCTCAGAGGTCAGGTTCATCTGTAATTCAGATGGAGGTGCTACATACCCAGGGATAAGATTTGCCATCAAACTCAGCTGAAACAGAATTAGAGCCCTCGACTTGTTTGCACATTGAGTGAGTAGGTGATGTGAAGGAAAAGCTCTGGGTTTCACACTGTGCCTTCCCATTTGTCACAGGATTATGATTTAAGCCAGCTCCAGCAGCCAGAGACCATGGATCACGTGCTGAACAAGACACCTGGAGTCAGAAGGGTGGATGAAAGACCTATTGGTGCTGAACCACAGTATCCCATAAGACCAGTAATCCCACATCCAGGGGATATTGGTGATTTTATTAATGAGGTATGTTCTGTAGGGGGTCCTGTGTCACATCTTCAAAGCTTGAGCAGCCAGGGAAAGGATTGGCATGAGCAGAGGATGCAGGGTTTGGCTTAATGAAGGCGTTGAACCAGCAAAAGAACCAAGATTTCTGTCATGTGGGTGTCACAAACACCATGCTTTTCAGCACCCAGGCAGAATGAGCCATTTGTGGCTCCTGGACTTGTAATTATTTCAGCAGTCTGTGCCTTCCTCGTAAGCTTGGTTTGGTTTAAAGCCTCAAAGGTTTTGCAGCACAGAGACACTCAGATCAGAGAGGGTTTCGTTATTTTGTGTTAGATTACTGCTTCTTTATCTGCCTGTACAAATATCTATCCATTTGGTATTTCTTATCTCATTTTTAGTTTTGAGTGATTGAGTGGTTACAAACCAATCAATGCATTATTTCCTCCGAGACAAAGCACACCATCCATTTCCTAAGCCAGAAAAATAAATGTTACAGCCATTTAATTCTATTATTACATGCATTTCCTGCTGTGCTTTTCTCATTTTCATCATTAAAATCCCTTCTTCCTTTGTCCCTTTGCCCATCCTTCACTCACATTTACACACATCCATGCTTGTGAGCACTGGCTCCTCTCACACACACCCCTGCTGCTAAAACCAGTTCCATCTCCCCACGCTGAGGCCAGGGCTTCTGAAGGTGGGAATGTGGAGCATTTGCTTTATTGCAGGGCTATTCCACCCGGCTTTTCCTGGGCTGGGCTCTGCAGCAGAGCAATTCTTTCTCTCCATATCCCGAGGCCATTTCCCTCCCTGCCTACACTGCTGCCCACACTGCACGGGAGCAGCAGTGCTCCCCAGCCCTCTGCCCAGGATTCCACACCCCACATCTGTCCTAATTGCAGAGTTTGGCTGGGAGTGATTTTTTTTTAATTTTATTTTGTTTTCCTGAAGGAATGATAATCAACAGAATTAAAATATAGGTGGGAGAAGAAGGGTGCTGGTTTTTGTTTGATTGGCTGAGCTGAAAATCTCAACAGGTAACCCCAGAAAGGGCACAGTGGCCAGGACAGAAAGCTTTCCAGCTGCAGAAATGCATCATTGGAAATAAGTCCCCTGCCACTCAGTACGACTGTTTTTAGGGACACTGGGAGTTACTGGGTTTTCTGTTGAAATCTCCACCTGGGGGTGCATCCAGGACGCCCTGGATTTTTCCCCTTTTCGCTTTGCTGCAGGGATCCCAAAGGTGCCCCCAGCCCCTCTCAGACCCTTCAGCGGGCATTAACCCCTTGTGTTCACCCCCCCAGGGCCTGCGTGCTGCAGACAACGACCCCACAGCCCCCCCCTACGATTCCCTGCTGGTCTTTGACTACGAGGGCAGCGGCTCCACGGCCGGCTCCGTCAGCTCCCTCAACTCCTCCAGCTCCGGGGACCAGGACTACGACTACCTGAACGACTGGGGACCCAGGTTCAAGAAACTGGCAGACATGTACGGGGGAGGAGAGGAAGATTAAACTGACCTCATCTTATTAAAAAAAAAAAAAAAAAAAAAAAAAAAAAGAGAGAGAAAAAATTAAAAAAAAAAAAAAAAAAAAAAAAAGAAGAGGAAGAATTTAAGGAAAAAGAAAAACAAAAAAAAAAAAAAAAAACAAACAACAAACCCACAGACGACGTTAACAAAAAGAGCCGATGCAGGAGCAAGAACTGTACAGATGTGGCAGCTTTTTTAATTAATATCCCCTGCTGACTGTATTGTTATTTTTAGTGGTGATATAGGAGGTTTCTTGTTTTTTTTTTTCCTTCTTTTCCTTTGTATTTTTTTTCCTAGAATATTGAGCTGTCTCGCATGAACACTTGTCTCTGCTGCAGGTTTCTTTTTGGGTTTTTTTTTTTTTTGTTTTTTTAATGTCAGCTGGGATATTGCTCGTTTACCTGCTTTATGACTAAAGAGAGTGAAAGGCACTCTGTCTTAACTTGAATTTCTTAGAACAGAAGCACTGTTTTTAAAATATATATATATATATATATATTTGAAAGTGCCTTTTGGTGCATGTGTCAGATTCCCTTCAATCTCAGGAGTGACGAAAACAAACATACAACCATCCTGGGCAGCACTCCCTGTGACCCTAAGCCAGTTCTAGCTGGGAAGGAGTTAACAAAAAGGAACTGTGGAGATTGTTTCTTTTTTGCCTTTTTTTTGTTCTGTTTTGTTTTGTTGGGTTTTTTTTAAGGGGGTGACTCATTCTGGGGTGGAAGAGGATGGCGGGTGGGGAGGGGGGAGATGTTTTCAGTTGAAATCTTAACAGCCATCTTTAAGCCTCAGCAGGTGGTGAACTAGTCATCATGTTGTATATAATTCAGTGTTATCAGATGCAAAATACTGACCAGAGGGCTCTGCTGGCCCCTGGTCACACTCAATGTAGCTGCATAGAACTATAGCATTGATAAAGCCTTTGGTTATTGCAACAGAAATCTCCGACAGCCCTTGCCTAAGCCCTACAAAGTAAATCGTGACATGACCAAAGGCCCATCTGTTTGTTTCTCTGCTGTCGCCGTGTTTTGGCTCCCACGACCTCGTGAGCGACCGACAGACCAGCGGGGTGAGGAGGTGCTGCTGGTGCTGCTGGTGCTGCTGGTGCTGCTGCTGGTGGTGCTGGTGGTTCTGGTGGTTCTGGTGGTGCTGCTGGTGCTGCTGGTGCTGCTGGTGCTGGTGTCCCCCATCCCTGAGGGTGCCCAGCACCGGTGCTGCTCTCCTGGGCTCAGGCGGGGTTTGTGCGGCCGAGGCAGTGCCAAGGACAGGGACAAGGTGACCCACACTTCCCATCCCTGAGTATGGAGTTAGTCTAGTACCACATTAATGCCTTGGAGCATTAGTAGCCAAAGCTCAACAACATCGTGTAACTCAGCTAATGTGTGTCCTTTCTATTCGATGGGTAGGCGCTGCTATCTGTAGTAAATGTGTTTTTTTGGAGAAGAAGTGCAACGAGGGCCTGTTAAGTATCTTGTGGTTAATATGCTCAAGCATTGCCAAGTAAGCAAGAGGTTTCACAGCATCCAGGCATAATTCAACATCAGTATTATAAATGGTAGCAAACTACCTAGTTTATATGTAGGGTCAGTTTAACCAATAACAAATAGTTATTAGCTTTTTTTATTACATTTTTTCTTTACTGATTTGGACTAGTGGGTTTATGTCTAATGTTTGTAAAATGATTTAGACTGCATGGATGTGTAATATAAACCACATTTAATGGATTATGAGCCACTTAATTAATGTGCTATGAAATCTTGGATTACCTGTGTTTTATATTCTGCAGACGATTTTGCAGTGGGTTCGCTGAAACTTGTAAAAGTGCTTAGATATATTTTCCTTTAAATCCAAGAATGTGCACAGTATTGGAAGGTGATTATCCAGGGGATAATCACGCTTTTTTTGATATCTCTACTGATTCTCAAGTTGAATGCTAAGAGTTAAAGGGGGGGAGGCGGGGGGAGCGAGCGCGTGCACATGAGAGCGAGAATGAGAGGACGAGAGCTTGCGGTGATGAGTGGGCGCCTTTCAGAGGGTAAACTGGGCTGCAAGATCGTCTCTATAGATTTTTGAAATGCTCCTAGTGCATTTTATATTTCATTGTATCATATTTTCTATAAAATGCAATTTCTGTAAATTAATGAGCATTTGAAATGTGTCTTGTATGACGTGGAATATGGTAAAAGTCTGCCCGAGGGGACTTCAGCGTTACCAGGATGTTATTAACTACCAAGGGTGAGATCTTTCTTTTTGTCGTGGCCGGTCAGTCAATGGGTCAGTTTGTCTTTCATGGCTCAGAGAGCAAACTCACTCTCACCCGTGGTTCTTGAGGAGACCAGGAGGCAATAGTGTGGACCTCAGAGGAGAGGGACAGCGCTAATGGCAGCAGCAAGGCGAGGATGTCACACCACAGGTATGGGCTGGCAGCACCTGACACTCTTCCAGATTCCCATTCCATCGCTGTGAACTCAATCATCTTGTGTGAGCACCATGAAAGTCTTGGTTTGCTTCTGCTGTATGCCATCCCCCTCCTCTTGACCCCTCTTGGCAAACCTCACAGCCCCTGTTCCCAGCCACCTGGCACAGAGGCTGCGTGGCCCCACAGCCTCTCTGCCTTACCCATGGCACTCTTGATTCTTCCCTGTTTCTTTTGGAAAAGCCACAGGCTGGCGTATTTCACCACCAGGGCCTTGCACCTCTGCAGAAGCTGCCCGGGCACAGGTGCAGTGAATAATAAAGATGCACTTGGGGTTTCTTGCTGCTGGTGTCTGTTGCCATAGCCTCATCACCCACACAGGAGGAGGATTCAGCTCGAGGGCCGGGTGATTCCGATGGTTCTTGGTTCTCCATCCTCTGGGTTGGTGCCACTGCCCTCCGGCTCCGTGCAGCTCCTGGGATGCTCATGTGGACCCTGCAATGCCAGGTCTCTGCTGTGAGCTGTGCCTTGCCATCCACCTGGCACTGCTTACCTGGGAGAGCCGCTCAATCCCTGCTCCAGAGTGCTTGGTGCTTAACATCTGCTGTGGCTTTGGCTGGGATGAGGGATTGCAGGCAGGGAAGGGGCTGGCAGGGACGTGGGGCAGCGGCAGCGCGCGCTCTCCCCGGCGATGAAAGGAGGCACTTGGCCATGAAGGGGATCTTGTCTGACTTCAGCTTGTCTAAACATTTCAGGTTTTCAAGAACATTTATGCAACCTAAGTCAAACAAAACTCTTGGAGTGATTAAAAATAAACCAATCTGTTTCCACTGGCGACCTTTTTTTAAAATCAGCGGATATTTTTTCTGCAGCATTTGCAATCCAGCCGTTCCAATCCCATGAACCTATAAATCAAACCAACCAGATTCTTGTGTTTTGACCCAGTTCTGCTTCTTTTCCTCTTTCTCCTCCCTGCATCCTCTCTCTCTGAGTTTCACAGCCCCACAAGCAGCAGCAGCATCAGGCCCCTTTCCTCACAGTGGGACCGGTGGAAGGTAAGCAAGGGGCACATTCAGCAATGAAAACAGATCACTTTTTACAAACCTTTTTGCTTCCTAATGTTACTGATGGTTCGTAACCCAGCTGAGAAAATGTACATTAATCCAGGGGGTCCCATTGACTAGGTGACTTTCCCATCACTCTGTCCCCCTCTGATCCTCATGGATGTGGCACGGTGACAAGCAGTTGCAGCTGGAGGTGATGGTGATTTACAAGGAGCTGCAGTGAGGCAAAGAGCCCTTTGGCTGAGCCTGCAGTTGCTGTTTATTCTAAGAGGCCACAGGAGGGGTTAATGCATTGAGACCAGAGTCCCAGTTCCCTGACTAACCTAAACTAAAAACATTTAATCTATTTGAAGAAGTGATTCCCACTCTTTGTACCCTACAAGGCAGTGGGGAAGGACTTGCTTTCAGGCAGGTGGAGGGGATCCTGTCCCTAAAACACCACTGTGCCACCCCATTACCCCACAGCACTGCCAGGGGACAGCACCACAGCTCTCCCTGCTGTCTATGGGATGGGGACAGTGAGCTCCCTGGGCACTGGGGCCAGGCACATCTGGTGGCCTCTCTCCCTCCTAAGGATGAGGATTGCACATCCCCAGGCAGGGACTGTGCAGGTCCAGTGTCACTGCTGTACCCACAGCCACCCCAGCAGAACACAACCCACAGCCCTGGCAGTCTGCTTATCACGGGGCCCAGACCTGGGAGCAGCATCAGTCACAGAAATGCTTGGCAAGGCAAGGAGGAGATTCAGCAGGTAATTAATGACAGTAAATAGGCAAGTCTGTTCTAGGTGTCCCACATTCTAGTCATGGTTTCGCTTCTGGTTTTGTGTTTTCCATTTTTTTCTCTTTTTTGTTGGACCAGGCGATGCCATTGGCAGTTGTACAATGGTGATGGGGAGTTTGCTCCCCGTGGGTTTTTAGGGATGGTCAGGTCCAAATCCAGCCTTCAGAAGTGGGGTTTCAGAGGTGGCTGTAGCACCTGTACCTGCCTCACATAGGGTGGACACTCGGGCATTGAAGAACGGTCATGGTCAGTGCAGCGTCTGTACCACACAATGTGCCAAGATTGCAACTTTGTTTAACCTAAAAAATAAAAGCATATTAAAGGTAAAATACAGAACTTTTATTTGTGATGTCTTTTGGAGCTCTTCTTTGTAAGTGTGAAAAAAAATACTGGGGGGGGGGGGAAATGCTGTGTCACGATGAATGCAAGTGTTTAAAACAGCAGCCAGACAACGTAGGTGTCTCCCACACAAATTAACTCGGTTTCTTGGGGAAAATAAAAGTTCTTTCCAGTCCACACCAATCCCACATACAACTGTTCACACGCAGTGTACATAATGTAGTTAGTGCTTGAAGCTACAAATCCAATAGGGGAAAAAAAACAACAACATATAGATGTATAATTGAAGCACTTTTTCTTTTTTATTTTTTTTTTTTTAATTTTAATTTTAATGATGATTTTGCATGTTTCCTTTCTGATGGAGAAGCTGTGTAGCAGCCCGCATGACTGTGGTTGTTCTCAAGGAAGACTTCTGCTGTTCTGCTGTATTCACGCTGAAGCGCAAAAGTTTGCGTCCGTTAACCCAGTTCAAAAACCTTTTTTTGTAACCGCCAACAGCACAAATATTTTGTATTGTTGTTTGTACCATTTTTGTACCAAAAACAAAAGAGGGAAAAAAAAAAAAAAAAAAAAAAAAAAAAAAAAAAAAAAGAAGAAAGTAAATGTTTTCAATGTGTTTTTAGTGCCACTGCAATCTTGGTTTCCAAACTGAGTGACAGGTTTGCTGATTTATTGTGTATCAAAGCTGAACTGGCGCACTGACGCCTGGCTCCAGTGTAATAAAAATAAAGTCCCCCTTTTGAATAGTCTCACTTGATTTTTTTATTATTATTATTTTTGTTTGTTTCAGTTTCCTTCCCCGCATGTCCACCCCAGCTCAGGCACTGTTTGTGGCTCTTTTATTCGCACTGAGCCAGCCAGGGGTGGTCTGACCCAGGTGTGGGTCCAGGTGCACAGACATCAGCAGGGATTTTGGAGATCCTGGGGGCTCCTGCAGAAACTTGCATTCATTACAGGCAGGACCGTGGCTCCCCTCTGGTTTGGATTGTGGCTGAGGTGGTGCAGGTTCCTCCCACATCCCAAAGTGACCCATTTCTGCTGCACTGAGCTGTTGGTGCAAATCAGTTGGGTGATGATTTCACCCCTGCAGCACCAGATTTTTGTGCTTTAGCACAATCCCAGCACATTCAGGGGTCTTGCTGCTAGCACATCAGTCACCCTGACTGCTGCATCAGGGCATGCAGCCCCTGCAGGGAACAGGAATGGTCCAAAAAGGTCTTAAGGAATGACTGAGCCCCCTGGGCCAGCTGATGGCCTGCAGAGGAAACCTGAGCTTGCTTCTCCCAGTGGTATTTCTCCACCTTCTCTGCAAGTGCAGGAGCAAAGTCACGACTGGAGATGCTGCTGTGAGTGTGCAAACCCTTCCTGTCAGCGTTGCTGTGTACAGCAGCACATCTCCTTCAGGACCAGCATCCCTGCTTTTCTTCTCTGCCTTCCCTGGGAGGGGGCACACCCAGCCTGTGCTGTGCTGAGCAGCGGGTGCTGGGCACACAAAGCACTCAGCCCTGGCAGCCGTGGCTCAGGGAGCCCTGGGGACCTGTCCAGTGCAAGTTGGGTCTCCAGCACTCTCACCCCAACACCAGCCCACACCTGCCATGATTGGTGAGGCCTCAGCAGGTCCCGAGGCTGAGTGAGGCCAGGAGGTCACACTCCAGTGATCTGTGGAGCTGTTCTGGCCTGGCATGTGGAGAGCAGTGCTGTCTCATTTTTAATAAACATTAAGATGAATGCAAATCCTGTACACGGCAATTTACTTCCCCCCGGAGTCAGCTAGGAATATTTTATTGCTAGTTTTGCTAATTCTCAAGCTGTTCTGTTTCTTAGAATTATCTTTAACTACTGAATAATGCAAGACTGTTGCATCACAAATATTAGTTTCTGCTATCAGTGGAAGGCTGGGCTCTCATCATCGTGTTATTAGGCTCTTATCTGCCTGCAGAAAGTCTTGTTCCTCAAATGATTTAGCTGCATGCTTAACTTTGACCATGTGAATAGTTTTTCTAAGCTGGTGGAAATAGCTGCCCTCCCCTAAACCCAGGGACTTCTGTACCAAAATTAAAAATAACAACAATTACTATGACAGTCATAATTGTAGGCGCTTGGGTTGGGGTTTTTCTCCCCAGTCAGATAGCAGAATTTGAAATAGAATTTGGTTCAGATCAAACCAAAGCACACAGGGATTATGATTCTTTTTTTCCAATAAATGAAATAACTGAACTTTTCTTTGTTCTCCATACTAAAACCTTTGCATTACCAAGACATTTTCCTGCCCATCCCTACCCCCCAGTTTCTTTTTAAATACAGAGCAGGTTTTTTAGCCAAAGACTGAGTTTACAGACATGAGAAACCAAAAATAAAAAAAAACAGCCCTAACTCTGTATGCCATACTGCACTACTGTCAAAGCAGCCCCTGGGTGAGGGCAGAAGCATTGGGAAGGTGAAATGTTTTATTAATCACTGGCCAAGTTGTTTACTAGGCTCAAAAAATATATTTAAAAAAAAAAAAAAAAAAAAATAGTAAAAGAGGCCAAAGACCTCTTTTCTGGCAAATTCATTCCACATGTAAAGAAAAAAGTTTTCAGCTGTACTGATGACATGGTGAGGTCCTGTGTGCAGCTGAGCACTTTCACAGCCCCTTGGTGTGCACAGCCCTTCTGCCCAGCACTGGCATGTACTGGTGCTGACTGAGATGGAGCTTGAGCCCCATTCCCTGCATTTATTGTTATCAGTAGGGTCAAAAATTCTCCAAAAGGCCAGGATGGGACAGGCAGGGACATATAGACACCTGTGGGAAGCCCATGCCCAGCTAAGTAGCTCCCTTAGTTCCCTTTGATAATACCCCCAGCACTTCTTGCAGCCACAACAACAGCACCACACCAGGAGCACTCAGGAGTTCCAGGAGCAGCATCCCTCTTAATGCTGGGGTACTGAAGGGACAGGGACAAGCAAGGACTCAAAGGGGACAGGCTTCAGCTCAGATGGCCCTAGCAGTGCTCCAGTTATTATTTATGGTGTCCTCTGTTCCCACTCAGGGCAGGTCTGCACGGGGAAGGAGAGTTAATGAGCCATTCAGGATTTGGGTGCGGGTGCAAAGCAGAGGGGAGCTGGGAGCTGCCAGCCCCAGCCTGAGCCTCGCCAGCAGTGGGGCCAGAGCAGCCCCCAGGCAGAGAGTGAGGCACAGGCACCCTGGGACACGGGCAGCAGCAGTTTCACAGCACAAACCCTTCCTCCCAATAGAGCTGTAGGATTTTCTCCCAGCCCCCTCTCCCCGTGATTGATTACGGCTGCTCCGCACTCAGCGCCTCAGCACAATCCATCTCTCCTGCTCCTCACCTCGCCCTCCTCCTCCCCACCTTCTTTTTTTAATGAGAACAGATTTTTGTTCTTTTTTTCTGGCTGCAATGCTCTTTGCAAGCAGGGCCACAGCAGCTGGGGGTGGCTGTGACAAGGGCAGTGTCCCCCCATGGGGTTACAGTACAGCACAGCCCAGTCTGGTGACAGGGGCCCTGTGCCGTGGCCAGGACTTAAAGTCACAAATTGAACACCTCCTCCTTGCTACTGCTGGGGTTTTTTGTGAAACGCCAGGGCTTGCTGGCAGGTTTTCCCCCCCTGCTGCTGCCCCCATCTATCCCCTTCTCAATGGAGATCAGAGGACTGGGGAGGAGGGACGTCTCCACCAACACCTTTCATCCACCTCTGTGTAAAGGTGGTTTTTAAGCCAGCCTAACCCAAATGACCCCAAACCTTTGCTGAAATGTCTGGAGGCCTCAGTGGGCTGCACTCAGTATCCAGGGTTGGAAGGGAAACCTTGCTTCAAGGTTTTGTGTTCATTAGTGAGCAGTGGCTTTAGGAAGGGTCAGTTCCACCTGCAGCCAAAGGAAAAGGGTCCCTCCCCAGCAAATTGGGAATTCACAGCCTGGGGCCAGGCTCTCACTGTGTGCAGGGCCATGAACCCCAAACCACACACTGGCCCTACAAGACGTGCATTTAGAGCAGCAACTGCCATTCAAGCCACTTTTAGTCATTAAATTGCTGTGTAAGCAGCTCCTGGTTTACCTTGGCAAGCAAGATCCAGTGCCAGGGACTTGCCTGGTGCTGGTGCTGGCCTGTCACTGTCACCTTTAAAAATCTGTCATTAGATCTGGCAGTAAAAATGCAGAAGAATCATCATTTGATGCTCAGCAGCTGGGCAGCCAGGCACAAGGAGTAGCTGGAGGTGAGATGGGAAGGACAGATAGCTGGGCTGGGTATGTCCAGTCAGTGCCATTCAGAAGAGTTCAAGCCTACCTTGGTTTGGAGAATTAGCACAACCCCTCTGGCTTGTGCTTATCCTGGCTCTGTTTTACCCTCCGAGCACTCACAAATGCTAAATATAAAACAAGTTGGTGCTCACCTAGAAGTTTTCCTCAGACAAAGTCTCTCTCTGCCTGTGCTAGAAGCTGCTAGAAGTGGATTGTCAGAAATCCCTGGCAGGCTGCAGAAGGAATAGGCAGAATAGGTCTCTGTCAATACTCCCAATCTTCATAAACCAGATTTATGATATCTGAGGCCACATGGAAGCTTTGTAACAGAGTACATAACAACCATGCCATTAACCTGTGCTGCCTATAGCCAAACTCATTACTTTATGAAGTAGTTTGAGTTACCTCAGAGTACAAAGGGCAACCCAACAAATCCTGGTCTGTGCAAACCATATTGACTGGGATGGAGTGCAAATCAGTCATACAGACACACACATTTGTGTGAGGGCTCCCTGGCCTGTGCCTCCTCCCTGCTCCCCAGCTGAGGTCCTGGCAGCCAGCTCACAGGCTGACACACATTTATCACCACAAATCTTCTCCCATGTTGTACCTGGAGGAGTGAGTACCTTGTTTTAATACAGTGCTATCGATCCTGAGGGCTCAAGCAATAACCATTGGATTATCACAATTCACATTTTACCAGGAACTGGGATTGAAAAGCTTTTTAGCATTTTGTAGGGACAGAAAGGAATTCAGCACCCTGTGAAAAAGGCACATGAGGCACCAGAGAGGAGAGGATGCAGGAATCCAGCCCCACAGACAACCCCAAATTCCAGATCTCAGGCAAAAATGTCAGGAAGGCAATACATCACATCACTATAGTAGTGTATAAAATATTTAACTTCTAAGTACATTACCAAAGTGGTTTCTTTTGACATTACATTTGTGCTCTTGTAAAAGGCATGAAGCCAAGAGCAAATATCCATCCCAGAACAACCAAACATCACTGCAGTGCCACGGCCATGCTGGCTCAGGGGACCTGGGACAAGTCTGACAAGAAATTCTCATTACCTCCTGCCCCAGTGAGGGATGCCACCACAGCCACGTGCTGTGCACAGCCCCCAAGGCCTGGCTAAGACACCCTCCTGAGTACATCAGGGCAGGAAAGCATGTTTGTACAGCACAGTCCTGCTATTTAAGTGCCTCTGATGAAAAGCATTTTCTCATCTTCCCTGCCTTAATGCAAGGAAACACGCAAATGGAGAGCAGGGCTTTGCTGCAGGTACCCAGCCCCCTGCAAGCAGGCAGTGCCTTGCTTACAAGGCATAGAGCAAATAGAAATGGAACAAACCTTTTCCTTGCTTAAAATGCTTCTCAACGTTTTTCACTGAGCATCTTAGTTTCCCATTTGTTCTGCTTCTGTTCATGCTTGTCTCTCCCGTTTGTTCTTGTGTTTCTGCAGCTGCAGAAGGACCCTGGTGGCACTGAGGCAACTGTATGTGCAGGGGGGTGGACCTGCTTAACTTGACATTTTACAAAGACAACTATTTCAGCACAGCAACCTCTTCACAAAAGAAAAAAAAAAAAACAAAAAAAAAACAAAAAAAAAAAAAACACATAAAACAGCCCTAAAAACAAGCAAACAAAGAAAGAATCAAAATATTTTCATCCAGGCTTTTCAAAGAAACAACAAAGTGAGGCTTCAGCCAAATTGGAAATTATGTCCAGTCACTGGGAATTCCCTGCCTGTGCTACCCCTCTGCAAATGGAAGCTCTGTCCCCATCGTTTGTGTTTCCTCCTTCTAGGGAGAGATTGCAGTCAACCTATAGAATTCAGCCCAAGCACAAGAGGGCTTCTTAAAAGAGAAACTCCACGTTTCATTGCCTAAGAACAGCTTAGGTGAACAGGCATAGGGTCAACTCCAGGCTGAGCCTACCTTCTGCAGGGGAGCATCAGGGCAGGGTCCTCAAGGACCTCTTTTCTCAAAGCATCCTAATGAGCACAGCCCAACAGCACAGAGGCTCCCAGCAGGCTGAGCATGGAGCAGAGGGCAATACTGGTTATCTCCTGAAAGGAGATGTCTTTTTAGCAGGGTTTCATAAGGAAAAGCAGCTGTGCTCTGCCTGCATCCCCCTCCCCTCCTCCACAGAAACAGTGGAACTCATTGACAAAGAGAAACTAAACTGGATGAAGCCAGAAAGATAATTAAGCCCCTGCATCTTTTATTACCTTTGTTCAGGCCAGAAAAGAGATCTTAAACCTGCCCTGAAGATGGATAAATGCTCTGAGGGGCCTTGCAGCCAGCTACAAGGAGCCATGAGGAGCTGCACACCTACGGCACTGGCACCTGTGGCGTGCCCTGTGTGTCACGAGGTCACTGTCCAGCATCCCACCAGGTGCCTGGCATCCCAAAATCAGCCCTGGTCCTCCTGCCAGTGAGACATGGTGGCACAGAGCATCTGGAGGAGCGTGTCCCCCCCCCGGGTGGAGGCTCAGCAGGACAGGGAGCAGGGCAGGACCCAGCAGGGTCGGTCCCAGCCAGGCAGCTCCTGCCTCCCCAGCTGCTCCCCAAGCTGTGCAAAGGCTGCCAGGCCATGGCCCAGGGTACTTCAAATGTCTGAAAATCATCCCATGGGCTCCATCCTAGTTATTTATAGGAGCTTATTCTCAGAAATCTCAGTGGGGATTGGAGCCCTGCTATGCTAAATCCTCTCCAAACACATATTAACAGACCCCAGACCGGGCTTGCTGCTCAAGTTGTGATTTAAAGTCTGTGCGGAGATGGCAGGTCGGAAGCAATCCTTCCCCAGGAATATGCTGCAGACCTCAAAATATTCATTGCCATCTGTCCTTTTTTGTCGTGGGTTTATAGAGCTCTTCTCAGAGCGAGTCCTGCCCTGGGCAGGGTGATGCCAAGGCTCCTGAGGAGCATTCAGCAGATGATAACAGAAAATGCCCAGGAAATGCAGTTTGCTGGTGGAGACAAAGCGGCCAGAGCGGGCTGGGTAATCCTGACAGGCTGCCTGCTCTGGGACAGCCTAATGCTGCTCCTTGCAGACAGAAGGTCTTTTGGACTGATTGCATTATAATTTAATCCATCCTTCAGCGATTTTAGCTCTCAAGATTGTTGTTATTTTACACCTCAGCAGAAGTTCACGAGGAACAAAATGAGGTTACAATCCTCTAGGGGAAGCTGGCAAGAGTCACAAATCCATCTTTGTGGATACAGATTTAAGCTTAGGTCCAAATAATTAGTTCTTTACCCAGGCCTTAAGCTAAGGAGACAGTTAGTTCATCTGCAGAGGCTGCAGAATAGCTCCCTGGGAAGCTGCAACACGCTCACATTCCTTTTCCACGCTCATTTATAAAGCAAAGGTTCCACACAGTGCTGGATGTGGCTCAATCAGGAGCCCCAGTACAGGGAGTGCAGGATGACCCAGAGCTCCTGGCTGCATTGCCAGGAGGAGCTTTCCCCAGGGACCAGGGAGGTCCCCTGGCTCTAAACTGAAACTCTTTGGATAAACAGCTTTTTTTTCCACCTTCCCCCTCTCCAGGCAGCCTCGTGCTGTGGCTGTGGGTTCACCATCAGAAAGTCCAGCAGGATGGGAGCAGGGAGGCTGCACCCACTTAGGAAGTCCAAGGGCATTCCCAGCAGCAAACCTCTGCCTTTGAAAATTCACAATGAATTTTCCGTGCCTTTAGCACCTTTAATCAGAGGCACAGCTCAGAAAAGCCTGCTGCAAACAGCATGAGAGCCTTGGGCCATGGGAAGTGGCACTGTCCCTGTCCTCCCAGACAAGGAGAGCTCCTTGCTCTCCCTGCCCTGTGGAGAACACCTTTGGGGGGCTCTCCACGATGCAGAGCTGCTGTGGATCAGTGAAATGCTGGGCTCTAACTGGCCTTTAGCTCATTGCCACCCTCATTCCAGACACAGCCAAACCAAAGGCAGGGCTGAAGGGCCCCCCATGCCCCTCCTGCCCCCACCTCCAGCAGATTTTCTGAAAGGGTGCTCAATAAATTCTCCATCCCACACAGGCTTTAGTTTGCCCCTGCCAGGGAACATAAACCCACCCTGCAGGCTGCCCTGCTGGCCAGGCTGTGAGCCCAAGAGACCTGGGAAATTCAGCTCGTGTTTCATCCCTTCTGCTCCCCATAGGATGACCCAAACCCATCAGGAGGCATTAGGGCACCTCAAACCTCCCCTTCTCCACTCCCTCCCCTCAGGGGCTGTGGGGACACCATGGGGACACATTTCCCAGGCTGCCACTGAGGAGGGATGGCTCTATCAGCCTCCCTCTGCCTGCCTGTGCCTTCCCTTATTTATTCCCCACTTTGAGTGGTATGTGGCTGCTGAAGCATTTGGAAGTTTGTGTAAAGGTTTTATTGCTTCATTTTTAACCTCTGCACAAATGTCTACATCATTAGCTTGGTTTTTTTCACCCTGGATCACATCCACTCTGTGCTTTTCTCCTCCTGGGCATCCCCATGCTCCTCTCCCTGTAAGGCAAAGTCGGATGGGGAACTGAAGGGGGAGATTTAATGGTACTGAGGTTCATTTTCTCAAAGAGGGAGTTAGTCTGGATTTTTTCCATGCCATTTCCAAGATGTGCACACACAAGGTCTGGTTCTCCACCACTCCCTTCATTCCCATGTCCTGACTCCTCAACCCAGTTCCTCTCCCACAGCCCATGAATTGTGGGGGCAGCAATGCCAAGGCACCCAAAGCCTGCCCAATGAGTGGCACCTGGCACACACAGCCCAATTTCACCATGAAAACATCAAAGCCTGGCTTGGAAAACCAAAGCTGTGACCAAGATCACAGCCACCACTTCCCTCAACCCCCAGTCCCCTTCCCCAAGGAAGAAGCTGCAGGAGATGCTGCCCCATCTCAGGGGCAGAGACCCCTTCATTTCACATCTAAACCCACCACAGCAAAACATCTGATCACATCCCATGCAACCAAGGGGTTAAAAAATGCAGGTGTCACAAAATTTACCATGTTCTGCCATTCCTGTCTATCTCCTTGTGTTCCCACAGGCAATAAAGAAGCAGCACAGATTTTCTTCTTCCTTTTGAAGACGTGCTCCTGCAGCCCTGGGTATACACACTGGCCATTTTGCTCTCACCCTGGCTGGGCTTGGCACAATTTCCCTGGTTTGAAAACACCCCTTGTCCTCCTCAGCAGGTCTAGCCCACAGCCAGGCACGCAGCACGTAGGGACACACCAGCAGTGACTTGGCATTCCAACAATCTCACGATTCCTTGGACTTCAGAGGCCACTTTGCTGCCACCAGTGGCAAAACCCAACCCCCAGGAACGGCGTGTTCAGCGTTTCTGACAATCTCAGACCATGCCTTCAAGGTGGGGGGTGAGATATGCAGAGCAAAATTCTCCCAAAGTAGGAATTCTGCCTCTGCAAATATTAGCGATGCAGGCGTCGTATCGGGGATTATCCACCGTCATGGCGTGTAGAGGGAAGATGGATTTCAAGATGATAATAGGAATGACACACGTTGCTTTTTCCCCTTTCTGCTGACACACAATTTAGCAGTCACTGCAGAATTTTCTTCCCATTTAAAATTTCCGTTTAATAGCCAAGGAGCTCATGTTAATTCAGATGATCTTTCCTGCAGCACGACGAGGAAGGGTGCCTCTTCTAGAAGCCTTTTTTCACAGTCTCAGTGGCTGTGGCTAATAAAAAACTATCTCCTGAGGCATCACAAAGGTCACAGAGAACATGTCCTTTACCACACTATCAAACTCCACTTGACCCAAGGTTGGGCAGAGTCAACAGTGTTTAAAAATTAGACTCTCCTAGTAGCATCTCCTCCCAGGAGGGGTCCAAGGAGGTTTCTCAATGTGTTTTCAGGACTGAAGGGGATGCAGGGAGTGTCCTCCTGGCTGCCATCCCATCCCTGAGGCAGAATCCCCATAGCAGGCAGGCCAGGCACTGGTGGGGACTCTGTGGGGACAGCTTGATGGGATACAGGGACATTGGCAGCAGGGCTGGAAGCCCAACAGACACCCCCAGCTCAGGGGGATGTGCCCCCCTATCCTCCCCTGCAAACCTCACCTCAGAGGGTTGGGCAAAGCAGGGAATATTCTCCACATGCCTCTTGGTTTTATTCCAATTTCCCCATTCCCCTTTTCCCCTGAGTGTTCCCTAACCCAAAGCCATGCTGGCCACAGCTGTGGGCTGGCCCTGGCCTGGCAGCAGGAGATGGGAGCAGGGCTGTGGCCACCAGTGAAGGTCTCATCTTGGCAGCTCACCCCAGATGGGAAATTGCATCCTGCTTTTATTTATATTTTTTTTCCAACCAAGTGTAGCTGGCGGTCAGGAGAACCTACCGAGCAAACTTTCTCCTCACTTAAACAAACAGCAAAATCATTACAAAATTCTCTCCTGTGCATTGCAGTTGCATATATTCACTTATCCTATAGAGCAGAAACACGGGGCATTGCTTAATTAAGGATGTGGGTGTAGAGGCTCCAGGAGCAGAGATTTCACATGCAAATCTCCTGCCTCTGAGCACAGCCAGGGTACATAGGGAGCATATTAATGCTTTGTGCAGTGAGTCCCCCTGCCTAAATCAGTGGCTAAACCCAGTCTGAGGGAAGGAACTCCTGTGCTGAGCAATCCTGGGCTCTCTGCTCTTGCTGAACTTTATTTATTTACCAAAAGCGTGCCATGGATGGAGCTAGAGAAGTGAAGGCATCTCCACACAGACCTCAGTGAACGCCAGGCCATCAGAAGTCCCTCCCTCATTCCTCTCCCTGCCCTGAAATAATGATATAAACCCAGTGTTTTCAACTTCTTACTTTTTTTTAAATGGTAGGACATAATTCAGGTTATTGCCAAGAACTGCAAATTGTTTACCAGCCTTGTGCAAACAAAGGCTCCGATCAGCCACAGAAGCACAGCCCTGAGGCTTTCCAGCAACCTGGAATTCTTTAATTACTTAACAAAAGCTCAGTCTTACTTTTTTTTTTTTTTTTTTTTCCTTTGTTTCCTTCAGCTATTACCTTGGAAAACCACAATCCTGGATGCCTTCCATACCACACACTGCTGAAAACCTCGTTTAGTGATGATTTTGCCAAAGCAGTTCCCCAGCTGGGACTGAAGCAGGGCTGAAGCCGTGCTCTGTCAGGAAGAGCTGCCCGGGCAGGAGCTTTCCTGAGGTAAAAGCTTCTCCTGAACACACACACGTGCTCGTGGACACATGGAATGAGCATCTCCTGCAGAGCCTGGCAGCTCACAGTGAGCAGCCTCTGATTTCTGTCCCATTTCATACCTCGAGCTTTGCTCTGGTTCTGGACACCCCAAGTGTTTTGGAGATGAGCAGAGAGATGAGTTTTCACAAACATAACAGGAAAGGAGAGCAGGCACTGGGAATGCACATTGTAGCTCTCACAGGCACATCTCTCCTCCAGCAGCAAGAGGAGGGAGAAAGGAATCACCATCCTTTAGCTCTCACCTAACACAGGTACAGCCCAGCATAGCCAGGGAGCAGCAAGGCAGGTGGGAGGCAGAGTTCACTAAAATTTTGTAAGATGCCTTATTTTCACCATCTCCAAAAAGCCTCCAGCCCCTTTTCACAGAAAAAATAATCTGCACATTTGGGGGAAAAAAAAAAACCAACAAAACTTTTTAACAAAGGAGCCAAATTTGCATTGCATTAACCGAGGAGAGGTTCAAGGTGCAGAATAATTCACTGTCAGTCTCGGGGAGGTGTCTGTGGAGGGTAAATAAGGCTCGTGCACAGCCAGCTCAGTGTAAGCTGTCATTGCAGCCAAGGCATCAGTCAGGAGAAAAACATAACGTTGGCGGATCTCAGAATACATAAATAAAACATGCTTACCACTTGCCATCAGCAAAAAAGTTTTAAAAAAATAAAAGCACTGCCTTTCGAGCTCCCCCCCTCACACACCCTTATCTCTACTGCTTCTCCTCGTAGCATAAATTCAGTTTTCAACATCTCCCTTTTCAGGCATCCAAATGGACTCTAAGGAAAAAGGGGGAGGGATGGAAAACAAACCCGAAAGTTTGGTGGAGCTGTGAAAATGCCAGCTCAGCACCAGCCTCATCCCAGCCCCAGGTGGTGATTCCCAGGGTTTGGAGAGAGCAGGAAAGGCATGGCAGGGTGGGCCAGGATGGGCTGAGCTCTCAGCACACTGCAAGAGCCACGATTTTCCAGCCTGGACCCCAGACAGCCGAGGGCATCTCCAAGCCCTCTGGCAAAAAACCCCATCAATCCCAATCAAATCCCTGGCAGCACCAATGTCACAGTCAAATGCAGTGAATTGATTTGCCATAAGTCATATTTACTGTCTCAGCCATAAATGTGTCAAACCCAATCTTTTAAACTGTAAATAATGCCAGTAATTCTCCTTTTTTTAGAAGCCTCCACTACAGAACCTCCAACAGAGAACGGGAAGTATTAAAGTGTGGGGGTGTCAGGGCTGTGTTTACAAAAAGCAAGTTTTGCTTCATCCTCTGGGATCTACCGTGGATGGGGAGGCCAAGAGGGAGGTGGGATGGTTACAGGATAACCCCAGGTTTCATTCAACCCCAGGTGAGACCCCACACACAGAACTCCCCAGCAAAGAGAGGAAGGTCAAGAGGGAGGGCTGATATTGCCTTCCACTGGGTCGGGTTTTCCTCCAGTTCCTGGGGGAATTGCACACCTAGAGCTACTTGACACTGCTTTTTGGGATGATTTGATAAAGCTCAAGGACTGAGCCTGCCCACTGCCAGCCTCTGCCTGCTCTGTCCCCACATCCTGAGTGCTGCCAGACTTCCAGAGCTCCCTGTGGCTGTGTGGATCTCTGCCTCACAGACAGGGGTTTGGGCAGTGCACTGCTCACTGGGGCCACTGCATCCAGCTTGCTCAGGGTCTTGGTTCCCACTGAAAGAGCCAGAGCAGCACCAAACTCAATGCACTGCCTGATACTCTGCTCTGCATCACGTCTGTGAGTCGAACACCTCTGTCTCCAAAGTGCACTCCCCGTGTTGCTGCCAGACCAGGGAGAGACAGGACTGCAGTAATTGATGTCAGACTGCCCTTCCTGCCAAGGTTTCAGGGCTGATCTGACGGTACCAATGGAAATCACAGCGTAGGTTTAAGAGAAAGCTCTCCCCGAGAAGAAGCCTGAGTTCCTGTCCTCCCCCCGCCTATTTGAGCAGCGTTGGGAAACATCTGTCACATCCCTCACCTCCTCCCTGTCTGTCAGGACCATCTTGATGGTGTTTCCCTCCTCCCCTCTCCTTTCTTTGCACTCATTTCTCTTTCCATCATTCTCCTGTCTCTGCTGACAGGATCAAAGCTCTCCCCCCAAACCATCTAATCACAGACAATCATTCCCCTTTCCCTGGAGTTACACAAGAAAACCAGGGTGGAGGCTGCCCCTTTGCACAGGGATAAAAGCACCAGCCCCTTCCTCCAGCCCTTCCACTGTCCCACCACAGGCATCACCAGCCAAAGCCCCGTGTCCAAATCCACCCCACCTAACGAGACCCACAGCTGGAACAAGCAGTGGTTCATAAAGGGGAGTTCTCCAAGTACCATATGGGGATAGAGGTAAACAAAAAAGGGTCTCTGTTGAATTTTGTTTGCCCATTATTGAAAGGTGGAAGCATCAGAAAGCTTTGGGAAAGGACACTCCAGGTAGGAAGGACAGGATGGCTCTACTCTGGCTGAGGACAATTTCAGTGTCTACCTCTATAAATGCCACCTCCAAGTGCCCAAAACACTGTTCCAGTGGGGCAAGCCACAGCCTGATGCCTCAATTCTTTATTTTTGTAACAGGTTTTCCAATTTGTGTCGTGCCCAGCATCTCCTGGGCTTTGTCTGGGAGCTGCTGGAGGCACAGGAACGCTGGGATCTGCCCCTCCTGGTGACACCTGTCAGGGGAGGATGTCCCTCACCGGAGCAGGCTGGACACACAAATTCACTGTTGCATATTCAGAGGCACCAGTTTGCCTCCTGAACTCTAATTTACTCAAGGTCTCTATGGGATCCTAAATGGACTTTGAGGTATTTAATAAATGGACCATTAGTACTCCCTAGTTCAGCAGTGTCAACATGTTTCTAATGTAAACCCTATGGCAGAGCTTCCCAAAAGAGCCAGGTTCCCTCCCTGTATCTCAAACTAAGCTTCCTGCTTTCCTCTGCTGCATCAGAGCAAAGCCAATCTGACACAGCCATGGGAGTGGGTATGAAACCCCCAAAAAGCTTATGCATTAGATCCTCACAGCAGCAAAGCCTCTCTTTAAATAAAAATAAAAAAAACCCAAACAAACAAACAAACAAACAAAAAAACCCAAAAAAAAAACAAAAAAAAAAACAAACAAAAAAAAAAAAACAACCAAAAAAAACCAGCCCCTTCCTTCCATCCACTGGCAAAGTTTAAACTCCGAGGATAAAGTCTGCCACCAATTAAAGGGAAAAATGTGCTGTGCCAAAGGATGCAGAGGGGAGATGGTGGTGGATGAGGCACAGCACTGAGGGAAGAGCATGCTTGGACGCTTGATTTAATTTGGGCTGAGAATTACACGCTTATCTACGTTTTTTTCCGGGCTAATTGGAAATTTCACAGCTTTTCACGAGTGGCCCACAGACGATTACCAAGGTACTTGGTTCTGCAGACCCCGCAGTGCTGTGAGCAGAGGAGCAGCTGGAAAAAAAACGTGGAATTGCTCCATCCCAGCTCAGCGGGAGCAGGGATGTGGGGTGGCTCAGACCACCCTGGAGAGCACCACAAGGTCAGGGGGTGATCCTGCCTTGTGTCCCCTCCTGCGAGGAAGAGGAGAGCATCCCTTCTGCCTCCCTGCTGCGGAACCGCTCGTATGGCTGAGACACCGCCTAATGCAAACACTAATTACCCCAATTCTGACACAGCCTCAACTTCCTACGCTCGGCTTTGTCACAGTAGCGTTTCTTTCCCCTCATCCGGTGGGGTGTGATTATTTTTAGGAGGGAGGAAGCGCAAGAAAGCAGAGCCGAGCTGTGCTGGAGCCACGGCACGTGTGGAGGAGTTAATCTTTGGAGGCTGCTTTCCTATTCTCTCACACCTCACTCACCATATAATCAGACATGAATCCAATATGCAAAGGAGGCACTGCATTAAAAAAAGCACTTGAAAGTTGCTTCTAGTTTTGTTCCGTACAGACAGCATTGATCTCCCAAAACATTGGCATTTCAAGGTGCAAATGAGCCTTTCCTGCCTCTTGCAGGCTTTTCTAACGCTTCGACTCCTTGTAAGCGAGGTTAAAGAAGGTGTGAGAGGCACTTAATTACAAATACACCCGACTCCTTTGACAAGTCCAAATGAGAGTTTGCCTAAGCAAGAATCATTTCAATCCCAGCACAGAGCCACCACAGGCTCTGAACCATGCACGGGGAGGTGAAGGCAGAATAATTTAAATAAAAGTCAGGGAAAACAAATCCTTTGACTGCAAAGTTCATCAAGGAGAGTTGCTGTTTTTATACAAAGCTACTGATCTCACGGGAGGGAAGAGTTTGCAGATCCAGTGAGGGAAAAACACAGAAAATTTGCTCAGAAGTCTGAAACACAGACTGGAATTAATAGTATGGGAGCTAACGCTTGGGTGAGTACTGCAAGAAATAGCCACCGAATTTGGAAGCTGAATTTTTAAACGTACTCACCTCATTTAGGCTGTTCCTCTCCTCACATTCACTGCCATGAATATTCAAGCAGAGCAGAGAATTCGCTGGCAGGAATATTAGCGAGAGCAGTGCCAATATCAGAGCATATATTAGCTGGTCCTGGAAGGGATTCACAGGAAAGAGCATTCCAGAGCTGTAATTGCACTCGGCAGTGCCCGTTCAGCAGGGCCTGGCAGAGCCTGCCAGGCTGGGGCTGGGGCTGAGCACGGAGCCAGCAGCTCCTGGGGTCACTCGGGGGGCTGGCACCTCCTCAGACCCTGAGCACCCCCAAAGGGATGGCAGCCCCAGACAAAGGTGCAAAACCCAAGGTGGGATAAAGGAGGCTGCCAAACAGAACCTGGGAGAGCCTCACCTCTAAAGCTCCTTCCAACCCAAGCTGTTCTGTGCCCAGTGGGGACAGCAGGAGAAGAGTAGGACACACCATGGGGACAGGGTGGTCCCACTGAGTCTGTTCTTATTGATAGAAATGAAACCTGCCAGTGCTTTAGCAGATCCCATTCTCTTCAGGTGTGAATGCAGCACATTCATCCCCCCATGGCAGCAAAAATGTATTGATGCTCTAGGTGCCTTTTGCTCAACACACTCCAATTTTTCCATCCAGCAGAGTGTTACATGGAAATGCAGACTGAAAGCCATGAAAAATCCTGAGTGGGACAGGGCTGAAGGATTGTCCTCACAGCATTCACAGGATGGAGTCTGCAAAAGAAAATTTAAGGGATTTTCCCATGTGTAGACACACCTCAAGCCCACTCCCACCCACCCTGTCCCCCAGCCAGCTGAAAGCACGTTTCTGCTGAAGAGGAAGGAGGGTTGGTCCAGCATTCCCTATTTTTGGCAACGTCCATTTATCTTGGGGAGCCCACAACCAGTGAGTTACACAGCACACTGAGGGAAGTGGCACTGAACATATGGCTCTGCAGTGTAATGTATTCAGAGAAGTTTGATTTAAAGGTAGCAGGGAGGTAGGTGCAGGTCCCACAATCTGTTTAGGGGAAGCTGTGCCTTTCAAAGAATTTTGAGGCTATTTGCAGCAAAATCAGATGTGACACCAAGCCAAGCTCAATGATACTAGAGCTGAGAGCACAGGGACAGCATCAAAGGAAACTGCAGGAGATGCACCAGAGCTCAGGCATGTCTGGACTGGGCTCGGGGGGGACTTCCCCACTGCTCAGAGCTCACACCACAGCAAGAGGCCCTGGTGCTGCTCATGCTGGAATTCCGGGTCAATGTCAAGCAGTTTTCCGGGCTTTGTTTGCGTTCCCAAATCTTAAAAAAAATTTCTTTAAACAAACAAAAAAAAAAAAAAAAAGCATCAGAGACCGTGTGCAATGTCCCCACACACGCTGACTCCTGCCCAGGAGCAGGAGGGAGCCAGTGCTGAGCCTCCAGCCTGCAGCAGGGACCTGCTGGGCAGACACAGGCTACTCCATGTAAGGTTTAAAAGAAATAATTAGGTACTGTAGTTTAAAACACACAGAGCAGCGTTCTGCTGGCCAGATGACCTTAATTAGACTGCAAAGTGTGGAAAACGTTAATAGGAAACTGTGCCTGCCTGCAGATGATAAATAAAATGCATTGATCTCTAAGTACCAAGTTGGCAGTTCTTTATTTGGAGGAAAACATATGATTAAAAGTAATGCAGCAGTAAATGTAGCTCAGCTCCCCAGTCATCAGCTGTGGGACAGCTAAGTCAGGCACAACTCTGCCTCCAGAGCAGGACCAACAGCATGGAGCTACAGGTCAGTTCTGTCCAGGAGCTTGTGACTGCCCTTCCCAACCTCAAAGCTGGGGTCTTTGCAGTCACTGATGTGCTGCTGGTGAGGCAGAGGAAGATTTCCTTGAAAAATTCCACTTGAACTCACAGATGCCAAAGTGGGGAGTGATCACTCTCCTGCCTGTGTCACCTCCCTCTTTCACTTGGTGTCACCAGCAGCCCCTGGAAGTCTCAGTGGTTCCTCCAGGGCACAACCACATCCCTGTTCCCTCAGTGCTTCCATGGCAGCAGCTCCAAAGCCTGGAGGGTCAGTGCATGGGGCCAACACACCCTGGAGCCAGGTGGAGCCAGGTTTGAACACCTGCTCGTGGCCAGCCTGGCTATAAACTGATTCTCTGCAGGCCAGGAAGGAGTTCATTACTGGAGCTGCTCAATGCAATTACATTTTCTAGGGCTCATCTGGGAGAGCAAAGGTGAATCTGTGCAAGAGCAGCAGGAAGGAGGATTTCAGCACTGGTGTACCCCAGGGGTTTGCAGGTGGCTTCCCCAGCAAGGCATTCTGGCAGCATATGCATCATCTCCTCCACATCACACAGCTGGGGAATGGATTTTCCCCCTCACCAAGCCCCTTTCCTCCCTCTGAAAATGTGTGCCACGATGTTATTCCATCTGCAGGTAATGGGGCCACATCCACCCACTGCTGCCCCTTGCTTGGGGAGCAGAGGGGAAAGCAAGCAGGGAATTCACTTTGTTGGGTTTGCCATTAAGTGATTTCCACAGAGTCAGAGTGTCCTGGCAGAGGAGCCCTCAGTGAGCAGGGCTCAGTATTTCTCATTCCCACCATTCCCACATCCACAGGGTGTTTTGCTGGCCCCCTCCCCTCTCATCCCTCAGTCTCCAGTGCTCCTGTGCCTGTATTTTTCACCCCTGTATCTCTCCCAAAGCTAAAGAAAACCTGGAATCATCCCGCACCCCTGTTCCCAGGAGTACACACTAAAAGCTGGGAGATGGGCAAACACAGCATCAACACCAGATTTGTAGGCTACAGGCAAGAAACCTGGAGCAGAGTGTCTGCCTGGGTGTACTTTTAATTGCTCACATCCCTCCTTTTCACCCAGAAGTGCTTTCTCTGTCCAAACTGCAGTATTGGTTCTGCATGACACGTGCTTGGTTTGGGATGTGTTTTAAGGGACTTCTTTGCAGAACTATGTATTAAATTCCTTTCCAATTCATGCTTGTTTGGTGCCAGAAGCGTGTTATCATACACCAGATGGAGCTAAATAAAAATACCACGAGTGCTGCAGTATATTGATGTGATAGATATATAATAATTAGATGTGCTGTAAAGCTATTAAGGCTGCAAATCTGAAGTATCTATTATATTTTCTCCATTTCTATTTCCACAACATCCCTCATAGCACGGTGACAACTGGCAACGTTAACATCCACATACATCTTTTTTTTTCAGGCACAAACAGGCTGTAATATCTGCAGGATTTATTTCAGTGTGACTCAGTCTATCTGATAATACCAGAATGAAAGCAAAGCCCTCTCCCTGCACAGGAGAACTGGCAGGACCTGGGGGGATCCCTCCCAGTCCGTGGGTGTGGGAGCAGCAGAGCATCCGTGCTGTGAGGATGGGCAGGGACAGAGGGACGGTGCTCAGAGCATCCAGGGACAGCTTTTCTGATGGGACAGTGTCACCACACAGCAGCCAAAGGTTTGCAGAGCATCCAGCGTGGGGACACTGCTCCCTGCTTGCAGGCAGCAGCAAGACAAGCTCCGAGCTCTGCCTCGCCTGGGATGCAGCGGCTCCTCGGGGTTCCTCGGGGCTGGAGAGCCCCATCCCGGTGCCACACTCAGCTTGAAGGCAGTGGGGCATGTCTGAGCATGGGGGAACGAGCCACCCGCCTCTGGCAGGTGCAACATCCCTGAAACAGCACGTCTCTGCCGCATTTTCCCCTCCAGTATTCCTTGAATTAAGGGACCAGCACCCCCAGGCTTGCACCCGATGGCTCAGGCAGCAACAGCTGTGAACAACAAATGTGCAGGGGGCTGAGCTGCCAAAGCATTTACCCTACTTTTGTGGAGAGATGGCAGCTGGCAGGGGGTGCCCTGGCTGGGGCATCAGCCCTGGAGCATCCCTACAAGGCTTTGGTGGAAAACCACCTGCCCCTCGTGCTTACTCCTCTGCTCCCAGCCCACATCCCACACACCCGCCCCGTGCAGCCAGAGGCACCTGGACTCCCTTGGCTGTGCCACAAGAGCCATTCCCCAGCCCACTGCCCCCATTCCCTGGCAGGGGGAAGCAGCTTCCCAGCCCTGGTTGGTGCCAGGCATCAGCCTCTGCACACCCACCCACCCTTTATCCATCAGCTTTTCCAAGTGCCTTCAGGCTGTTGTGTTGGCATTTCTCTCCTGAAACACTGGATTTTGTAGCTACCCTGTCATCTGTGATGAGTGGGCTCTATTTTAAATCACTCTTTATGTTATTCAAAAAAAAAAACCCATGCCACTTCCAAGAAAAACATAACGAAAATCCCACAAAGAGCCACCTCAGGAGCTCTGAGCCAGCTCCACACAGAGCAGCAGCAAATGCATTCATAGAATCACAGAATTATTAAACTTGAAAAATGCCTCCAAGATCATCAAATCCAACCAAACACCAGCTTGCCCATTAAACTATGTTTTCAAGTGCCACATTTACTCATTTTTCCAGTGCCAGTGTTCCTGGAGCTCTAGGCTCTTCAGCTCTCTCAAGCCTAACCCTAAGCCCTACCCTAACCCCAACTCTTAAAAAAAATAAAGGGGAAGGTAGCTGTTTTCTGCAAACACAGTTTTCAAAGAAGTCTTAATTAAAGTAATTGAACAGGCAGCATTTATTTTCCCTCTCGTTTTATTTTCCTACCAGCTTCCCTGTCAGTTTAACCCACAGGTAACATGTTTCTTCATCAGTGAGCTGGGGGCATGTCAGTGTGATGCCACGGGCTCTGGACCCCTTCAGATGTTCAGGATCTTGGCACATCTGTCCAAGACCCCTGGGACTGATCCCATCCTGCCTGTCTTGGATGTTTCTGCCCTCTTGGGGCACAGTGTCCCCCCTCACTGCCAGTCTGCAGGGGCTGCCTTCACCTAAACAGCCCTCCCTTTCCCCAGAGCTGCAGACAAACCTCCAGAGGTTTTTAAAGAGCTTTGGGATACATTAGGACAAAAATTTTATAAGGGAAATATTATATAGACTTGTATACGTATAACCCTCATGTTTCAGGGTAAAAACCTTCTAACTGGGGTAAGGGGGGCACTCCTCCACCGGGTGCATTAGAGCCTATTGTTTGTTATGGATGTTATGTGGTAAGTTTTTAATTAAACCTCCAAACTTTCCTGAAGGCTCACACACTAACAAATAGTCCCATGGGACAGGACACCTGGGCTTGGTGCAGAGCAGGGTTCACCATCAGCCACAGAATATTGGAGGGAGCTGCCTGCCCACAAGCCTGGGCAAGGGCCTGGGCACTGCCAGGGACATGGTGGGATGGAGAGCTGAGGAGGGAACAGGCACAGCCCACCCCTCTCCCCCTGAGCAGATGGGGACCCCCTGCTCCCCACACACCCCCCATTGCTGCCCCGCCAGAACACAGCGCCTTCTTCCCACAATCAGGCACAGCCAACAAACACATTTACATCTGAGTTGTGAACGGTGTCACATCCCCTAAGTGTCTTAAAGTAATACTTGATGATATTCTCTCCT